>OZ022263.1:218423801-219743801 GCA_963978885.1 Nemotelus pantherinus
TGTCATTAGATTTGCAAATGGGAACGATCCTGCAATGAAAATTAACAACAAATATTAACGCTTTAAAAATTTGAAAAGTTTTGAGGATGGTTACCCTAAAAATTTATTCACGCGTATAACTTCTAGCGCAGTGATTCAATCGAAACGAAATTTATTGGTTGGGTTTAGTTTAACGTGAAGCAGATTTGGTATATATTTTGCTTTGCTCCTGACACAGAGTAACGAGCTTTAGCCATTTTCGTAACTATTGCATCAACAGATGCTTCAAATTACATACACATATGCAAAACATTTGCAATAAAACTAAGAAACCAATTTTTAAATTTTCCGAGTTTTGAACATTTTTTGGATGGCAGCTTCAAACAACGTTAACCGCTAAAGCTTTCGACGAAATCCTCCGATGAGAACGAAATTCAAAGGATGAGTTGATTTAAGTATGAGCTTTGAAGGTTAACTTATTGCTGCTTCGTTGGGAAAATATTGCCAGCACTGAACATTTTCATCATTTGTGTTATATGTAGTTGAGTTCTGTTGCTTTGAACAAGGAATGGTTGATATGATTCTACAAAAAAGTGTGTTACGTCTTTCTAAATTGTAACTCAAAGACAATTTCTTCGAAAATTAGTTTTCTAGCGGTTCAGGTGCGCTAGAGTTTTTTTATTTTGTCTCATTAAGCATATCACGGCCTGGGACCACTTTTTGAAGACATTTTTCAATTTATTATTATTTTCATGGGCCGTAGTCTCGACTATGTTTAGAATATAGGACTGGATAATTTCGTACGGAAAATCAAGGGTTTCGAGAGATTCATCAATTTCTCGGGAACTGAGATTTTGTATCCTAAGTTGAGATTTTAATTTAGTGTTGCAATGTCAGTTGCGAATTGCCCCCAGTTGGCCCTGTCGTAGAAAATGAAAAGTTATCTATTAGTGGGCAGGAAAGTAGCACCTTGCAGTTGTTTGATGCCAATTTCTGATCATCCGTTTGATTTTTGCAGTGAATAAATAAAACTACGTGTTGCTATAATAATCGCAACATCCCGTTGAAATAACTCTCCTGAATTTCAGGTGAATACCCTTTTAACAGGTGAAAATTCAAGCTCAGGAGTTCGAAAAGCAGCGCTTGTATTTTAATGCGACAGGAAGCTGACCTAAAAAACCTACACCCTGCTGCTGAAGTATAGGCAGGGAGCCCATACGATGAATAGGTGCATGTAAGTCATGGGGGTGGGTAAATAAGAATCCAAAAACGGACACATTGATTAAGTGTGAATAAACCTTAAAAAAGAGAGTGTCAAAAAGTTGTGGAAAACATTGCAAGAGTAGGACTTATGACCTTAAGAATAACCATGTGCCAAAATGATCGAAAAAAAATTGTAAAATACGATTGGATTCCAGTAATTACTTGACCGCATTAGAATCGCTTATTTTACTATACTCCGAAAAGGTTACATGATCCATCTGTATGTTCCCCAGATTTACATGTGTATTTCGTTCTTCTCTGTATTTTTAATGTTCTTAGTACATTTAACTATTAGAAAGTAATAAATGACTACATAAATTAAGAAGAAAATTAAGTAAATATGGGGCCGAAGATAGTTAAAATGCTATCTACTTTTGCTTAACTTGATAGATATGATAGGAATGAATTCAAATCGTATCAAATTGTACCGAAATTCGTCTACACAAATATGCATGCATGTTTTCGATCCGGTTATCATGCTACTTGTGTATGTATGTTTTTACAGTGTGTATTCTTCGAAAAATTCTGTTGTTTCAATATTCCAAATAATAAATACTTACCACGAAATAACGAATACAAAATTTAGCATAATAAAAACATTTTGACAAAAAAAAACCCAGCAATTTCGCACTAAATCGATTCAATTCAAACTAAAAATCTATCTTTCGGCGAAGAAAACATACAAAAGACAAGAAGGCATACTTAAATGCCGAGATACGTATGCCTGTTTTGATGAACTCACGAGCGAATGAAGGCAAACACGACGAAACATCTGGTTTCGCACGCCATCACAGTGACGTACGGCGCACCGCGCGCGCACACACGCTCCTTACACATGTAGGTACACAAATACTTGTGGATCATGTCGTTCTTCTCATATGCTTATGTGACGAGCCGTTTACGCGCACAAGTTCCGTATAATGATAATCTCATCGCATTTTCAGCTTAGACGATTGTGATTTCAAGTGCTTGAGTTGCTCTAGCCAGCACTAAAATTAATATGGACCAGTTAAAATCCGGTAATTATTGGTAATTAAGCAATGAAGAGGTGGCGATTTGTCTGCAGGAGTATCTCCAAGATTGCCGATAAGTCAATTAATGATCTCTGATTAAATCGCCCGCAGGTGAAAATTCAAAAGAATGATGACGGTTAGGGTGGAAAAATAGTTACCAAATCAATTTTCGCACTTAATTAATCGCACAGAAAGTAACAAAACAGGTTTGAAAAAATATCGCTTATCGATAATTCATCTGATGCGAGTGGGAAAATCATAGGAAAACAGGCAAGTAGAAAAGCCAAAATACCACACAATTAAACCGCCGCCGCCAGCAGGGCAGCAATAGCAAGTGGCAGCACCAGCTATAGCAACAACTACGCGCAATGCGGGGTGAGTTCAGCTCAGAACAAGAGAGTAACACTATATGAAATAATGTAATAAAGCCGACCCTCTCGTCACAATAAAAAGCATAATAAAATAGCACAAATAATTCGCATTATAGCATTGCCCATACATGTGTATAAGCTGTCGGTATACGATTTCAATTTCTCTTTCATATTCTAATAAAGTTTTAATGGGTTTTGCCTGCCATAGCCACTGTCGAATACTTGCCTGCCTGCTTGACGACTGTCTCTCGTTCCCCATTCATACGACCCTTGTCCGCGCCCGTCCTGCACCATACGAATATAGCAAGGAAACCTTCGGCTGCTCTTCCGCCTCCACGGATTTGAATAAAAAAGATTTTCCTCAAACTTCCTTTGAACTGTTCGATACTTCGAACTGAGAGATACAAGATACTTTTGGTGTATCTCTACGGTGTTGTGTCGGTGTGCGTATGTCGTGCTCAGATTGAGGCGGTTTCGTGTAAAGATACTGTATCGGGATAGGAGTCATGTGTACACGGACAGGAGGCTACACAAGGTTTGCTGGTATTGGTGAATGTATCTTTCTTGTCGAACTCTTGAAATTAGTCCCGGTTCTCTTCAGATACAGTTTTGAGTGGGGTTATTGCTGATGCAGAAGGCCAGGCAAATGCAATATCAGTGTAGATACGAAGAGAAAAGTATCTAAGCTGACGGAAATTCGCGTCGTGGAGATTTTCGGCGACAGAGTGAGAGAAGGACAAGCGCAAAGGTGGAATTTCATATAACTTGAGAGCTAATTTTTTATAGGAGCAACGATCACGGTTTCAGAGCAAGCAATACGGACAATATGCACGGAGACGCAACAACAACAAAACAATTTTCTTCTCCTACTATTTTATTGTAAAATTGAATGGCTTTTGCACTTCACTTGAATAGCAGTCGGGTAGATACAACCGGACGGACGGTATCAGTCGTGTCAATTGGTTTTCAGTTCGTTGCGAACGTGAGAACGATTTGGACGTGTTCGGTACGGACTGCGGCTTGTTGCCACCACCAATAAACCGTAATAATACTTAAATGAGCAAGTTCATCTTTTTTTTCTGGCCTGCCTATTGCTAGCAGTTGTTTGTTACGCGAACCCTCAAATTAGAAAGACATCATAAATTTAATTTTTTTCCTGAAATCACAAAAAGAGACGAAGACGATAATTGAAACCGTTTTAATTGAATTGGGAATGATTAATAAGTAATTAAAAGGTCAGTTTTTGAGATTTTTTTCGATGAAGAGATGATCAATAATGTTCGATGATTGCGATAAAAAACTATGTTAAAAATGTGTGAATTTAAAGATTGTGTTGAAATAAATATAAATAACAATGCTATAAATTAATTGAGGTGTTGATAATTTTTTTGGGAGAAAAAATATTACGAAAGTTACAGTTGGGGATTTTAGTGACAATTTTATCTCAGCTGATTTGAAGCGAATTCACTTGTGGATTACCGAATCGCTCAGCATCAGCTTTATTTGCTTCGAGGATTGCTCACGACCTTAGCGGATTACGCAGATACATAGTCAGTGTTGTGGTCGTGCTGCTACTTTGCGTGCTTTCACCCTGATAAATCACTTTCATTCGTCATTCCCCAATTGTCAATGCGATACATTGTCATTAGAAGTGTTTTGATACATTCTGAAATCTAGACATACCAGAGCCTAGCTAGCAAAATTACAGCTGTTTTAAGTGTGAAAAGTGGGCTGCAAGGCCAGGTGATTGAACAATCTAATCTGTGGAAGATAGCCGTTGAACCGGAAAAAGATAAGTGATTTGTGCTTCCCCCTGGACTTGAAGCCAACCTGTCGCGTAACGGACTGTGTGCTGTGTATCCCCTTGAGAGGAATAGTGTCAAGCGTGCTACTGATAGCTGTGAACATTAGCTGTGGAGAGAGTGCAATTACCCCGATTTCGTAACCGCTTGTGTTGACTCGACTCAAAGTGATTGGTGTGAGAGACTCCATCCGAATCGGCCTGACCTTAACCGTTCGTTCTCAAAGAAATTCCGGTGTGCACGGCAAACAATCAGGACTAAGTAGTAAAGCGGAAGGTGCTTAAGTTGAACACGAGAGTGCCAATAGAGACATAAGGACTCATCTTCCTTCGACAAGGACTTGTGCCAAGTGCTCCCGACTGGACTGTAGTGTGCTTCTCGTGAACGATTCACTTAATTGACACACGATAGACTTTTTTGTGTGAAAAAGATCTTAGAAGAAGTAGGCGAACTATTAAGTATTGGTAGAAAGAGTTTCGCGTGTGCTTGCCATCCGGTGTATCTGTGCGGTGCAAGAAAATTGAATAATATACAAAAAAAAACTAAAGATAATCAAAAAAACGGCAACTATGACATTGCCAACAACTAGCCCGTTAAATGGTAACGATGACGATTCAGATATGTTTGGTCCACCACGCTCATCACCCATTGGATACCATCAACGTTCGCGCGTACCAATGATTTCGCCTAAGCTTCGACAGCGTGAAGAACGTAAACGTATCTTACAACTGTGTGCACATAAATTGGAACGTATTAAAGATTCTGAAGCAAATTTACGACGCAGCGTTTGCATAAATAACACATATTCACGGCTAACTGATGAAGTGCGACGCGAGAAACAAAGCCGATATCTGGCGAATTTACCAAAGTAAGTATTATGGCTTTTTGCGGAAGATTTCATGCTTAACAAGTGTGTACATGATAAAAGGATTTGTGTGGTATTAATCGTCTCAAAATTAGAAGAAAGAAATTTAGGTCATTGCGTATTGCGCAAAATGTTTCAATAATATCTTATAAATCGAGTGGGTACCAATTCAAGCACTGTTAAGTTTTGAAAATAAGTTCACTGATATCGCTGCCCTCGGAGGTGTATTTTTCCTATTGATACAAGATGTCAGAAAACTGCTGCACCTTGGGAAAGTGAATTTGTAATTATGTGCATATATAGACCGAAGGAGGCCGGTTAGCTTCTGACATCCAGTTATATTTTAAACGCGTAGCACATATCATTACCTTCAGCAAAGAAATCCCAAAGAACAAAATACCACCTTCGAAAAGTAAACCTTTGACCTCCCAAAAATTCCCATTTCCAAAAAATCACCTCAAATCAACTGAACACACCACACTAATAATTTTCTTTTGTGACTCATACAATTCATTCCTTCTGATTCCAAGTTTCATCAATCAAAATAAATAAATTCAGTTTAAGTGTAACCGAAGAGAGAGATCTTGCGTGACGCAAAATAATTCCGTAACACCGAAGAAGAAAAAAATAAAGTGGTCTTATCTCTATGCTCATATGTACGTAAGCACAAGCGCGCAAGGCATGTCCATACGTAATTCCATCGTACACAAAATACCAACAACAATGCCTTCTAAGCTTAAAAAAAGCTTGTGTCGTATGTGCAAAACAAAAAAAAAAGCAACAACAGCGAGTGTAAAGCGGTTCAATTTTATATTCACATATGCGAACAAGCGATTTCGACGAGCAAAACACAACGGAGGCCGTGCCAAATTGGTCGATCAGTTTCAAGTTTAGATCCGATTACTAATAGCGACCTTTTAAGGATCAGGAACAAGTGTTTCGAGAGTGTTTGAATATGTAATGAGTGTTTTGCGGAATCCAGGAGGTAGTCGTTGTGGAGCTTTTGATCTATGGAAAGCTTAAGTGATAAATGCGAGGTCACTAATAATGGCTAGGAATGTGAGGGGAATCCCGTTCCGGAAGTATGAGATGCAACTATTTTCAATTGGTTAAACTGATCTGGATAGGGCTGGACGTATTTCATAAAATTTACAACCATACAAATTTAATAAAAAAAACACTGAAAACCCCATTGTAATCCTACGGAGCTACCTTTCATTGACGTCATCAAACCGCGTGGAAACCCCTTCAGAAATTGCAATCTTAAACTTAAATTTGCCAATTGTGAAATAAAGCGGGAATCAAATGTAAATATTTTAGCGAATCATTGGAGCAACAAAGGTGCACGAAGCGAACCTTGCCGATGTCCATTCACACTTAGTTTCATATGAAGATGAAGATCAAAAAGCTTCAATGTTTCAACAAAAACTTGCTAACACATTTGATTTATGACAATTTCAGATACTCTAGTTCACCCCTGCTAAAGTATATATTTTCGAAATAGCATACTTGCTGGATCTTAACTAACCAACATTTCCAAAATGTACATTTCCCATTCATTAATAAATCGAATGCCGAAAATGTATACTCAACTTCAAATTACTCACCTCACACAAGCCATCGAATTTCATTTCCCAAGCCAAACCCAAAAAAATTAAACAGCACGGGACCCATATCAAACCTTTGAGGTGTACTTTGTCAAGTTTAATTCTCTCCATCTATCGGCCTACATGTTATTGACTCTTTTACATGCTCACATTGGTCTGTGCTCGGCTCACTGGTCGGTTTACTTGCTTACTTGCTTGCTCTCTTCCTCTTCAAGTATGCGCCGATTGTGTAGCGCTATAAACATTTCTTTTCTTGGATTTTGTTACCTGCTGATTCTTGTGTTTTGTTGTTGTTGATGGCGGTGCTGCTGATTTAGTTGCTGTTACTGTTGTTTTTGTTGTCATATCTGTTGGTATTACTGTACTGGTGCTCTTCACTGGTGCTGATGCGATATCTTCGAGCATTTTGTGTGTAGATCAAGTGTGCGAACATATGAAGCATACGGTGGGTAAGCGAAAAAAATGCAAAGGTAACTGTTACCGTGCTGCTGTATGTAACTGCTTGATGGTAAAGATATATTTTAGCGGATCGTAGTGCTGCCTCATATACTAGTTTATATTTTTTTTTTGTTTTTGAAAATCAATGTTCATTGTTGCCGTTTTCGACTTCTTACTGCGGATAGTAGTTGCCTCAATATTTTTGGTAGCTCTGGATCACTGTAGATTGCTGCGGGGCAAGGGTCCAATTTGTATATTATGTTTATTCGTTTCATAGTTTCTTTTATCTATTTCGCATTCCGGTGCAGAGCGCTTGCTAGTTTACCTGTTCGCAAGTGCGGTTAAGCATGAGCAGGCAACAAGGTAATGTAATCTGCACAAGGGCAGCAGTTTGGACCCTGGTGGTGCACATGAAATTTTATTACATAGTTGGTATGTATGTAAGAGCATCACGTCGTTAGATAGATTTGATACGAACTTACAGGCCTGGTAAGAAGCGCTGAAGTAGAAAAAAAAGATCGCTTCTACGTTATGTAGTAGACTATGGTGGTAGGACTAGTCAAATCGTAGAATAGTGTCTGGGATAAACGTACATTCTGCAGTATTTGCGGTGGCATGCATTCGTTGGGCGAATTTGCAGCTCTCTAGCTCGCCTAGTTTCTGCGGTACGACTATCGAATTGATATCGACTGTCACGGAAAGCTGGGAGCGACTTGCTGCGGCCAAGTGAAAGTTTTTTCTTGGCTTGTTGCTTTCGTTGTACGTAACACAAAGTATATCGGGTGTCGTGTGCCTTGCCCGCTCGGTTAGATGATTCGCTATACTGTTAACAGCTAGCTAGTTAGCTCGTTTCGTGGCTAGCTCAGTGCTCTGGCTGCTGCTTTCTTTATTCGCGATGATCGCACTTGAAGCGTTTCAGATATACACACACAATTCAGTCGTTCGTACACCTTGATAGTAGTGTTTATTTTGTGATTGCCTCAATGCTATCGTCCCAAAGCTAGAAAAGCTAAGCTAGCCAAGATTGTGGATGAAACGACGACGTCGTAACGTAGTCGTGGCGGTCAGCTTGGGCATTCAAGCGGCCAATAACTAAGGCTAGATCCGCTGCTGGTTAACATTTGTATGTTTTTTTCTCTACAAGATATGCGCTAGGTTTGCATATTCGCCCAGTCTTGGCCAAGTGAACTGATTTTCTGTGGTCTGGTCTTCAAAACTGAAACGAGTCGAGGACCCAACGCCGAATGCGCATATCATTGAGGAACACTTCAAACGCTTGATATTTTATTCTTGACTAGTTGGCTTCTTCTGTAAATTTTTTTCGCTACCGTTCAGCCGAGAAGACTGAACTAGAAAATTATATGAACATTTTTGGGTCAGCCGAATGACTAATTACAAGATGATTAATTTACGCTGAAGTCACTAGGAGTAGTTTTTATTTTTATGCATGGGAACGTGAATGTTGTTTCTTGGGCGCGATTCGGTTTCGCTTAATTGTAATCAAGAAATCGAATTAATTTTTTCGCGATTTCATGTTCTGCTCGATAGTAGTTATTTCCGGAAATGAAAACCTTATAGAAGAGCGTTCTGCGTAAAAAAAAACTTCTTCGGCCTGATAATATTTTAAGTTGCTGCTTTCAGAAGTTTAACTTGGCAAAATACTTTGTTTCATAGGCGTAAATCGTAAGATGCCTTGTCATTGGTGACTAGTATAAATCATTTAAAGTCACCAGCAATTGTGAGTGTTACGAAAATCTTTGTACGAATTATATTTATTGTATAAGTTGAAAGCTAAAATTCTTAAAATGGTTTCACTTACGCGGGAATCGTGTTTCGAATCGTCTAGTCTGCGTCCCATCCGTGTTTGGTGTGGCTCGTTTGCCGGAGGCTAGGCCTGGGCTAGGCCATCAGCCGTTCCATCACCAACATAAACAAGCCACAAACCATCGGAATTTTCTATGCCAAAATAATATCCTTATCTGATGAGTGGTTACTCCTTTGGTCGGCCTTTGGTGGTTCAACAACACCAAACCTGAAAAGTAAGATAACATTAAAATAACAAATGACATTTTGTGAAATAAAATGGTAAATCAAAATAGATATAAGTACAATGTAGAATGTCAAATCACAATAAAATTTGCAACGTACCAGAAGCATGCATTTGTAAACTGGAGGAAAATTACATGAAAAACAAAATTTTCTTTAACATATAAAAGAAACAATTTCATTATGTACGCTCCCTTTTTGTATTTCGAAATTACGATTGAAAAAATTGAGAATTTTACATTTTTTTTAGTCGAAATGCGTTTTTTTCAATAAATTCGCATTTTGTTTGGACACCTTCTAATGACGTAATTTTTCTGAATAAATGATGCGAGAGGCACCTTAAGTGTGTATTATTTCCTAAGTATATGTATGTTTTTCTACAAAACAGTATTCAGCCCCGAGTGCTTGTCGCTACCAGAAGCAAAATAAACGTCAAATTCTTTTCAATTCATCAAACGAAATCGACAATCATTTTCAAAACCGTCCCTCTACCAATCGCATGGAAATTCCCACCCTATGCCCTTTCCTTCCGACTTGCCATTTCATTCACCAACATTTTCCCTTACATATCCCTCGATACATATTACCCGCCATCACTTTATCGTACCCAAATTCTCTCCGATTATATCGTTGACTACCTGATTGATTGGCCCTGGTTATGCCGTAGCTAAAATAGCGCTGCCAAACTGGCGCTGCTATAGTAGTAGCGTTTACACCGCACAGCTTATAAACCAAAGCAAAAATGGCGTAATATCTGAAAGGAGCTCAATATAAGAACAAAAATACCCTTGCACCAAGGCTTCCAGATTGCGAATGTCACTCGAAACTAGAAATCCTATTTATGACTGTTCTAGTGTTTATACCACTGCTACCTTCACACTGATAACCGCGCTAAATTTTAGCAGCGCTAAAGTAGCGTAGCCAAAATAGCAAGCTCTGCTAATTTAAAAGTGGTTTATACCGCTGCTAAATAAGCAGAGCTCACTAATTTAGCTACGGCATAAACGCACTCATTGACAACGATTTCATCATCATATATCTACGATATTCACATCGCAACACTAATATTACCCATCGACGAAACAAAACAGCAGCAGTCGCACCAACAACAACAACAATAACATCATCAACAGTAAGCACTGGCGGTGTCGGCGGCAACAACAATGAACGAATAGCATTTTATGGTCATACTACACTCTCCTCTGTCGTTCCCCCAAAACCACATAGGAAGCAAGCAAGTAGGCAGGCGAACAGGCAGGCAGCCTTGATGCGAATGCCCATCTCTGGAGAGCCCACACACCGTTGTGCTTGTGCTGTTGAAACTACCACTGAGGAGGCTACATGGTGGATTCTTTTAGTCGACCGAAAGAGCCTACTTTTGTTGAGTTTGGT
This sequence comes from Nemotelus pantherinus, assembly GCA_963978885.1. NCBI lineage: Eukaryota > Metazoa > Arthropoda > Insecta > Diptera > Stratiomyidae > Nemotelus > Nemotelus pantherinus. The sequence goes on from OZ022263.1 coordinate 218,434,578, forward strand.
CTTTCTTGTTCTGTGCGCTTTGCACTCATCATTCAGCCGAGCAAGCAGCTATATACCAACAACGGTTACACCATCAAGAACAATACCCAAGAACCAACCTAATTCTTTGGTTATAGTTCCTCCGGATTCACCGCTTAAACACACATCATACACTCATGATTAGAGAAGCGGAAAATAGGTTTTTGCCTAGAGCCTAGGTATTTGCCTATTTTGGCCAAATTTTGCCCATCGTGCCTATTTCGATGTTTCAAACTCAAAATGGCCTTTTCTGCTATTTTAACTGTGAAGAAAATATATTTCGTGCTAAAAGTCGTTTTATATGAAGAGAAAAAATAAATTAATGAGAAATGCAAACTTCACAATTTTTTGGCACACAGCGATTTTGCGTACACAATCAATTTCATATAAATTGAAACACATAAAAAACAAGATGAAACAGAGAACAATTGTACCAAGCAAATATTGACGACTATTTGCGACGATATGTTACACTGTTTTTTCTTTCAATATGAATAAACAAGCAGGAACGTATTTAGACAGTGATTGTTAACGTTATATGTACGACAATTCTTTTCAGCAGCAATGCATTATTATTTTATAATCATTCGGTTTCTTCTGAAATGAGTATTTTTTTTGCAATTCTACAAATAAACGTTTCGAGCTGAGACTGTCACTGTCGATATATATTCAAATTGATAGCCATTCAGTTTCGATGATTCATATGTACGTTCATGTGTGCAGTATTTAAACTGTATTTTGTGTAGTGCACAAGCATGTTTGTACCAGGCACATTAATTGAATGTGTTTGAGCAAAATCAAATTGATTTGTGTTGTCCATTTGTGTTTCGAATTTCATTGAGTGTGGTTGACAGTATATATACGCAAAAATGGGTAGAACAAAGGAAACTCATCGCGACTTTTGTGTACGAATGGCTACAAAATTTCCAGCTACATTTCGAACAGATAATTCGATATTATTTTGCAAATATTGTGAGTGGTCAGTAGCTGCCGAAAAACTTTCTCATGTAAAACAACACATTGCTACTGAAAAACACAAAAAAAATATTGAACTCAAAAATCCACTGCCACGCTCATCGGCCCAACAAAGTCTATTGACAGAACATCAACAACCGCGTCCAGAACAAAAAGTCAACCAATTCCACATGGATCTGTGTAAAATGTGTGTTGAAGCAAACATCCCATTGAAAAAAATAAGCCACCCTTCCGTTGTAAATTTCTTAGAAAAGTACACGCAAAAATTACTTCCAAGTGAAACTACGTTACGTGAAAAATACGTGCCAATTTTATACAATGATTGCATGAAAACGCTTCGTGAAAAGGCAAAGAACAAACATGTTTGGGTATCCATTGATGAAACGACAGATGTTGACCAGCGACTAGTTGTCAATTTCTTTTTGGGATTTTGGATGACGTCGAAAATAGTGCAGAGCATCAAAAGTGTTATCTATTGAATATGGGTATTGTAGAAAATGCCAATGCAAGCACTATGGCCGCATTCTTCAATGACTCACTGCTTTTGCTTTGGCCAAATGGTTTGTACAATAAATTGTAAATCATATCATTTTAGTATGTGAAAACAATTTAAGTACAGAAGTTTCATTGTTTGGACTAGGAATTGAATACAATAGGGTGCTTGCTGTTTTGACTGATGCTGCTGCGTACATGATTGCAGCAATGGGCTCACTGCGAATTTTGTATCCAAAGATGGTGCACTTGACTTGCTTTTCACATGGTTTACATCGGGTTGCAGAGTTCATTCGCACAAGATTTCCGAATGTTAATCGATTGATATCAAAATCTAAAGCTGTTTTTGTGAAGGTATATTACAAAACAAATTTACATTTATTTTTTCAATCACAGTATTTTTATGATTTTTTAAAGTAGTAAAATAAAACTATATTTTAATCAGGCACCGTCTCGTCAAAAAAAATTCAAAGCAGCTTGCCCAGAATTAGCTCTACCCCCCGAACCAGTTACAACTCGTTGGTGTACGTGGCTAAAGGCAGCAATATACTACTGCGATAATTTTGCAGAGATCAAATCTGTCATTGATTCATTTGACAGCAACGATTCCGAAGCGATTCGAGCAGCCAAAGAGCTGTTTGCCGATAATCGTATAAAAACTGATCTGGCATACATCAAATCTCATTTTTCACACCTAGTGTCGGCAACAATTAAACTGGAAACACAAGGATTGACATTGAGTGAAAGCATTCATACAATCACATCCATTCGCAGATCGCTGAATGCATTAAGTCAAAGAGAATTTGGCTATAAAATGGAAGCGGTGCTTCATCGAAATCTTGGATATAACACTATTCTTGACATCAACAATGTTTTGAACGAGCGTAAACAGCCAATAGAACAATTTGTGAAGGATCTATTGCCACACGAATTAGCTTTATTCAAACATTGCCCGACAACATCAGCTGACGTAGAAAGATCATTTTCAATGTATGCAAATGTACTGACTGACAAACGCCGATGTTTCTTATTTGAAAATTTGAAGCAACATTGTATTGTCCTTTGCAATCGTGAAAATAAATATTGATGCATTTTGTGTGCATTTAAATTCGTGCCTATTTGTGGATATTAAACTGTTTTTCGTGCCTATTTTGGCCATTTTTAGGACTTTTTAGGTGCCTAAAATCGTTTTTTTCAGAACTATTTTCCGCTACTCTGCTCATGATATATCTCATCTGATGCAATGCAATGTGAAAGAAAAAACTCTGTTGTGAATAATGCGGGCCATTGTCGCTATATCGGGAGAACTACTAAAAGACTAAATAGAGAAGAAAATATGCATTTGGCTCGACCGCTTTTTCTCCTTTATTTGAATAGTTTTCCTATTTTTCCCGTGCTGATCTCCGGTCGGCTTCGTCCTTTTTTCTTCGATTTATTATTTTTCTTATTGTTCTCTCGTATAAGTTTTTTTCGTCATCAGGCTCCTTTCTTTTCTTTCAACTGCGAGTGTGGCAAAGTTGGAGACGTCCTGTATGTCTGGCGGCGAAGCCAAGCGAAGGACAAACGAAAAACGATATGTTCGATGATAGGATCCGGTAGTGCCACTAAGTTCGATATGAATTACTCTGAATGGCTCGTAATGTTGTTACCATGATAGGAAAAGGGACGAGGGGCGGACAATACAGGGGTTGTTGGTACTCCGGTTTATGTGATGTAGTGATGTTGCCAGCACACTCATTCGAATACTGTAATCGTTATGAAGCTGGACCTCTCAAGAACGGCGGGATATACTTTGTATGCATTCAGTATGGTCACGTAGTCACTATCGCACCAACCCTCCGTCAGCAATTGTGGATTCCCTGTCGATGTCGTTGGCGAAATGTTCGTTTGTTCCATTTCTTGAGAAGCCAGCCAGGATCAAACGACGAACAACTGCTGCTTTTTCGCCTTTGTGATTTCCATTGCGGCTGAGACTGAATCCTTCTCGCTCTTGTTTTCATCGAAAATATACTTGGTTCTTTGTGGTGGGGTTCAGAAAAGGTATTTGGAAACGATTAGGCGCAATGCAGACATTGGACAGTGAATGTCAATTTTAGTCCTATTCCATTTTATTTCATTCAATCTCTTCTCCTAAAATTTGCACACATCACCTTCTCTAAACCGAACATCGCTCCAATTCCCCGACACATTCATCAGTTACATGGCCGCCTCGTAACTTTTTTCTAGCATTCGAAAAACTTTCTCTATACGAACGTAAGCACAATTGTAGACGACTGACCGTGCTTCATATTTTTTTCAGTGCACACGGTATGTGTGTAATGTGAACGTCGTCATCGCGGCTGTCTTTACTGCTAGCCTAGCCATCACTTCATGCACCTTTACTCTACTCGCGTCTTCTTCAAGAAACCAAAGAAAATCGAAAAATGACGACAACAGCATCCGAAACAGCAAGTGAAGCAATATCAGCAGCATTGAAATCATAATTTTTTCCATTCGCACGGAGGAAAAAAAAACAAGTGAGCTGCAAACAACGAAGAAAAAAATTAAATGGAAATAGCTAGTAGATGAGGAAAATATGATGCGATAATTTTACAAGCCATAGACAGAGTATTATTCACATTTCCCATAGGGCATCATGGTCTGATTTCGAGCACGATATAAAAAAGTGAAAACAACCGCTGGCAAAGGATCATTAAAAAGTGTAACAGAAAAGCTATCTGAATTACGCAATTTGTAACCTGAGGAAGGTTTGATGTGCTTCTGTTAGTGTTTAGCTTACCACACAAACTATACAAAAGTCGATAAAATGCGATTCCAAGTTTTCAGAGTGTTTATGATTTAGTAGTGGATTACAGCTCTTTGTTGGATTGATTTTCTACCATGCGCACACTTGTCTTTAATTTTAGTCTTCAGTTTCATTTATTTGAAATACCACAACTAATAATTGTTTTTCTCTTTCTTATTTTAGGTCCGAAACCAAACCAGAGACCGCTCATGACAACATCTACCGCCCCTATAGCCACAATTACACCGATCAAATGGAATTGCGTAACGAAAGCTACCACAAAATAAATCACCACAACCCGCATCACCATATTCATCAGGAATCGTTCAACAATAATAGCTTGTTTAGTAGCAACCAAAAACACAAGCTATCACCAATCAACCATAACAGCCTGTGTCCCACATCATCGAGCCATCATAGCTCAACAACGAGCTCGTCGGGCGTTAGTACTGGCGATACAATACATTCACCAACGGATCACCATTCTTCAAACTATTACTCATCGCCCGCCTCGCTATCATCATCCTCATCCATAGTGTCATCAGCGTCCTGCAACCAAATATCTACAACCGCCCTGACCTCATCTCCTCTAACTACCACAACGACCTGTTCCTCGTCATCGATAACATGCGCAGCCTCGACAACAACATCTTGCTCGCTGAGGCTCTCCAGTGTTGATACCGATCTCGAAATCCTGGACCGAGAATTGAGCGCCATTAATGCATCCATGCCACTAATCGACCCCGAGATCACCCAAGGCGCTGAACAGTTGGAGAAAGCTGTTTCGTCACGGAAGCGATCGCGAACCGAAGAGGAGAACGATCGTCTAGTTCGCGAAGCCCTATCACAGTTCTACCTGCCTACTCAGCGAGTTATCTCAGCAATCGATGACTTCCCACCGGACCTCAAACGCGCCAAAATCTCCCAACACTGTGTCAATCCTCTGGGATGTCTCACGTCAAGCGGAACGGGTTCGATCCATGACTTGGACCTCGATTTGGTCGGCCTAGACATGAACAGTCATCAGAGTCAGAACGGTTTCGAAGTGATCATGGACGCCCTACGCCTCAGCACCAGCAGTCCAACTCCCAGTGCACAGGACTCTTGCGGACAGGCTGCCATGATGAGCGAGTCCGGTGTTTTTCATAATTTAGTCGTAACGTCGCTGGAGACATGAAGATTTCTAGGTGATTTTCAATATTAAAATGTTAAATGTAAATTCATAGACACTATTGCAACAGCTATAATTATTTAAAACAAAAACGAAACATCAAAACAATCGAAATTTAAAAAAAAAAACAATCCATTTACAAATTGTGAGATAAAAGTACATTTAAGCAAAATGTGTTTAAAACTACACTCAAAAATTAAAAAAGCTACAAACATTTCTCACTATAAGTCTTATACAAACGATTTTTTCATTTATCCCCATAAATGTTAATTTATTTTGAATTTTCCAAACAAAACCCATGTACATTGAACCCCCGAAAGTAAAACAAAGTAGAAAAAAAACAAGTCAAGGATGAAAATTGTTTCCACTCAAAAAGTTTTAGTTTAATTATTAGTTTAATTTTTTCTCAAATCACTATTGATTTTCAGATCTTTCCTCAGAAAAAAAATATTTTTCGTTGATTTGTGTTCTATGAAATTAATTTAAAATTTAATTTAATTCAAAACAAGACAACAACTACAATAAACGAATAAAATAATTTATAAATGAAAATTGATTTAGAACAAAACAAAAAAAAAAACATGGTGCAAAATTATTTGCCTTTCTTTGTTTATTGTGTAGTCGATTATTGTTTTCTTTGTTTCTTTTGAGCGAAATTATAGACAAAAAATAGTAAAACGAAATTATATTATTATGATAAATTAATTTTATTTCAATTTTTTATTATAATTATATATTATCCTTATTATGATTATTTGAAATCTATGATATGAATATTTTCTTATGCACACTATTTGTATTTGAAAATGATGATTTTTTATATGTAGTTATATATATTATATATTAAATGAATTTGTTTATATTATTTTTAATAATAATTATTATTGTGTATGTAAAGTAATATTATTACAATACCTTGCAAATTATTATTATTATGATTAATCTATTAAAATCGAAGCAATCTTCGTGTTTAGGAGAAGAAAAAGGAAAAATGAAAAATAAATGATTGAATTGAAATTGAAAAAAAAAACTATGAATAAAAAGAAAATAATGAAAAATAAAGAAATTTTTTGAATGATTATGTTTTCAAAGAAAAAAACAATGTTTTATTTATGCCATTTTATGTTTATTTGTATTATTATTTTCGTTGATTTGGAAGATTTTTGGTTGCTGCTTGGATGTATCAGTTCTTTTATTTTGAACTTGACTAGTGGAAATGAAATAAAGCTTGACTTGTACACCCCAGTTATATCATATGTATACAGTTGGATATGATTCAGCTGATTAAGACTGGCAGAGAAAATTTGTCGTAATACTTTTTCACATAATCTAATGTGAAGTATTAGAAGGACAATGAAGAAAACTTGGTGAATCCTACCAGAATTTTAATTTTTATAGCGATAGTGTGATATCTAAAGTTTGGTTTTTTTATGGATAGGTTTTATTTCTGAGTAGTAATAAGTATGCTTTGATAGCACCTAAAATGGTGGATTTTCCACTGTGAGAACATTGCAACTTAAATCAAAGACCACTATCGCAATGTTTGATACAGGTGGTATGAAAAAACAAATCAAATGCTCTTGTAAACCTTAGTCTCAGACTCCGAAAAATTACAATTCACACATAAATAATATAATTGCCAATGATACAAGTGATCGCAATTTACCTTAAAACACAACCTAGTGTAACCTAGGTCCTTCCCTTTTTATATGTTTCTGTGTTTCAGTTCCTACCTATATTTATCCTGTGTATTTCCAGTGGTCTTCGCTGATTCGTTGCTTACCATCTAGACGCAACCCAAGTGAGGAAACTGATTATAGCATATGACAGATGATAACCGACGATAGCGTATAACCGACGTTGGTAAACCTTTATTAAAGTCTTAAAGTTAAATGTGCGCTGATGTTTCATTCCGTAATATATTTTAATCCAAGATTCGCTGAAGCCATGCCCTTTATATAATGACGTTAACCTAAAGCCCATAACAAGCAAGTTAGGGTTTCAATCCGTCTGTTTGAAAGTCCTGTGCACGTTTATGCTTCTTATTAAATTCCCAACTCTACGATTTGTCATTATGTCATTGAGTTTTGACGAAAACCTTCAGATCTTCTGAGACAAGGAATGGGACATCAAGTTTAATTAAACTTTACCTCCTCACACGTCCACCCTATCGTAGTCGCTATATATCTTCAGTTGCTATGTTCCAAGATCCTAAGAACTCAATTTGCAGCCATTCCTTCAAAATTGTATCGAGTATAGGGCAGTGTAGCAAAAAATACAAGTTTTAAATTACAAATTCAAAACATTTTTACTAAATCAGGGTCCGTTACCATATTGTTTGGTTCTGGAAGTTTTACATGTTGTGTTCTTTCGCTTTTACTGCACTCCTTATCCTTTAATAGCCGAACCTTTTTCTGCTGTAGTTTATGGGTCTACGCTACTGGCATGCCATTTTTATGCCAGATTCATATTCTTCACGAGTCATCATAAGCATAAGTGAGTACGAGAGTCTAGATGTCATGTTTGCCCACTCTGCGAACATGGCTAGTTCGCTCGAAATTTTGTCTTTTTGGATCGACATGGCGATATTACAGGTTTCGTTGTTGTCTTCCCCTCTTCCCCTTCCCTCTTAAATCATTCTCTCCAAAACATGGCGACAATGATCGTTTCAGGGTAAAAAATGTTGTGGGCCAGGGTGAAAAATGTTGTGTTCAGGGTAAAAAATGTTGAGAACATCCACCCATCGTTAGTTAATATCTTGGCAATATTGGCTCTTTTGGTCATACATTTTTCGTGTACTTCACAGACACCAACGTTGCCGCGAGATGCCTGCTTTGCCGTTTCATTGATCAAATCGTAGGCGAAATAATCCTTCAGCGTCCGTTTGCCAGCCAAACGAAGTGTTTGTTGAAGTTCTTCATCATAGACTCCCCGGATGAACGCATTTTTTGCCGTTTCATATCGATGGTCTGGGTCTGATATTGTTTAGGACAGAAGCACTAACCGCTCAACGTACTGAACGAGCTGCCGCAAGGTTTCTCCTAGCTTCTGTTCACGTGTTCTAAGCTGCAAATGATGAACTTCCTTTAGTTGGTCTTTGTCGTATCTTATATCCAAAGCGGTCGTCAGGCTTGAGTAGCTGGAGTAATTCATCCGTTCTCGCCCCTGTTTTGGTCTTCCTGAACGTGGTCTTGGCTAGTTTTATGGTCCAGGAATTCAAACGTTTCCAGATCTTTGCCTTCCGTGCTCAATGTCGTCTTTTGCCGCGATAGCATGCCGTTTTGTTTCCAGTCGTCAACAGATCCCGTTTTCGGCACTTTACTTTAAACTCTGCCAATTTTAATACATTCATTAACTTTGCCATTGTTCTTCAATTGTTTTTCAATATTGTTCTGCAATAACTTTTTCATTGTTCTTCACAAAAATTACTGCTAAAACTTCTTATTTTAGTCCACACACTATAAATATTCACGATAATGTGAGCTCACTGAACACACAACGAACGAAAAGAAATACCACTTCTGACACCAATTATAGTGTTTTTTAATTTGAAAACAAGCTTCGTTGATTTGTAACTCTCTATGTTTGTGAAATAAAAATTTTTGGTGCCAATTAAATAAATTTTACTTGGAAAAATAATTACCACAGCTAAATTACTTTATTTTGCACTCTAAAATTCACTAAACTAACGTACACATTTTAACTTTCACATTACTATCATTTTCACTCGCTTGGAAATTACTACTCTGAGAAATGTTATTTACTTTTATGCTATTCTGGACTTGTCTCGTCCTATGGGAATTCGTTTCATTTTTAAATATGAATTGGCTACAAGAAGTTTCTTATCGGCGTTTTATACAGAAATTTCCGTTTTATGGGGTACATTAGATGTTTTGTATTTCTTGATGTTTCGCGGTATTTCTGGCACTGATAGAGTGAAATACGCTATGCGTTGCATGTTCATGTTCATATGCAGCAACATTTTCAATTCAAAACGTACTTTCATACGTGATGCAGTTACATTTGCTTATTTTTATCGCGATTTCTCTCTTGGTGAGTTTTATAGCGCTGAAAGATATCCAAATTTCACATTACAAGCAGCTGTCTGTCAACTTATAAGAAAAGTCAAAAGCCAACACAATGCTTCTTGTAAATAGTAAAAACAGTTCAATAACTGCATTGTTGGATTGAACTATGCACATTCGAGTGGCTTCATCAACTTTGCTAAAGAGTTGGGGTAAAAGACTTTTATTTGATATTTTTGCTCCTTTCGACTTTCAGGATGTGTAGCGGAGTAGCGGCTAAGTGGTTAATGCCAAAGATCTGAAATTCCTTCAATCATTCATGTTTTTGGCTTGAGCGCATGAATGCGGTTAGTGCATAGAATACGACGACTAATAAAAGACTTCGAACGTGTTCGTTAAAAAATGGTAAATTTTTGTGCCACATGTTTGATCACGCCTCTTTCGAAAAATTTGTGCACTGATATACTTTTTAGTACTTATGACAGTCAATTAGAAAACTTATTGTCGGACGTGTGTTTAATGTGTTTAAGTCCGTTCCACCTTAAAGAAAAGGGTATTTTTTTTTTAATATTAAGTATTGAAAAATATTTTAATCCCCACATCTAGTTTTATTTATTTTTATTAGTTTTCCCCACCAAATTATTTAAACTTTACTATCAAATAAATAATACCATTGACCTAGCTTAACAGCTTTCAATCAATATTTGCAAACATAGATAATCGCTTAAGGCACGACTATCATAAAATATTTCATCGAAAACGCTTGACTAAATTGTGACATGCGCTTACGGCAAAATCAAAAAAAAAAATTTATTCACAGCAATCAAGATTATAAAAGCAAAGAAACAAAATCGAATAAGGAACTTGAAAATGTTTATAGATCATTTAAATATGATAGGAGCATTTATGCAGTAAATCTAAACACATAAAACTTTTTAAAAAAAATTCTTAGTAGTGTGCTTCAAATCAATGTCAATGGGATTTAAATTCGCTTTGTAATACAAAATGCTGCTGCTTAAAATTAAAAAAAAAAAACAAAAAACAAACTAAAAATACTCAAACGCTTTAATGTTGTAGTGGAACAAAACCAAAAATTATTACTGAAACAAAATATTATTATTAGGAGAGAGTAAAAATACTTGCTCATCCATCAAACAGATAACCAAAAAATTTGCGGAGAAAAAACTTAAATACGAAAATTAAGAAATCAAAGCACAAGAACAAAAAAAAAATACCAAGGAAACTATACAATTAATAACAATTATATAGGTCAGATTATAGTTATGCTGTGATACATTTTTAAAAATAAATAATAAATATAATTCATACAATTTATTTTTTATGCTGATAAATGACAAAAAGCCATAAAAATGTGAAACTCAAAGCGAACATGAAACAATCCAAACGTTGATTACGATCAAGTTCGAATATTATGAATTCAGTGCCTCTGAATCGAGGCGACAAACGAAACAATGAAAATTATTTTCTTAAGATATATGTTGTTTGTTTTGAATAAATAAAATTTTAGGTTAAGTTAAAATTAATTGTTTGGTATAATTAATGTGACGTAGAGAAGGATGATCGGAGTTGATAAGATATTTTTTTTTTTTGAACCGATACAAGATAAGTATTCGGAATTTGTATAAAATGAATTAAAATACCAATAAAGGATTAAAATAACAAATCAAAAGGGTTTCAAAAGAAACACACAAACAATGTCATTCAAATGAACTCAAACAATATCAGCTAAAATAAGTTTACCAAACTTGAAACGAATTTCGATTATTGATGTCGAAATCTTTCAATATCAGGTATAAAAATAAAGGCAGAAAACAAAATCGATGCATAATTAAACGATTTTATATCGTAACATCTTTCACTATAGTTTGTGTCAAGCTCAGTTATTAAAAAAAAAAACAAAACAAATAAATCCACAGAAAAAAATTAAATTTCCATATAAAACTTAACACAACTAAAATAGAAAATAAACTACATCAATAGGACGACTGTACATAAAAAGAAGTGCATCAAATTTAAAAAAAAACTCGAGAAAATGTTTTAAAAACAAGAAATATGAAACAAAGTTGCGTACAACAACAACAACCGATAAAAAAGACAAATTTTATCTACTATTGGGTTTGTTTTAGTAATTTTATTTATTCTGCCAAACCAACCATGAAAAAAAAAAATTGGGAACCAAAATTGTCGAAAGATGAGAAAAGTGCTAAATTCCATTGTAAGTCAAAGACATAAAAAATATTCATTTTATTTCAGGAAATCGAAAAAAGAAATTTGAAAAATAAAAGTCATAAATTAAATAGATGGGAAATTGCTGGAAAAATACATATTCAATATACATCTAGTTAAGTGAATAGTACTACAAAGAATACATACATTACCTTTATTATAGATTAGACTAAGAAATTATGATTATAATGAATAACATAAAATTAATGATGTATAGTAGTGATTTTTTCTCTATCTCTCAATTTCACTGTGACATTCAAATATTCCATGTAAGATAAATAATATTTGAAAGAAAAACTAATATTAAAAATGTATTTGAAAAAATAACGGGCTTTTTAAGTCTTGGTTCTCATCGTGTCTTTTACAGATGAAGTTGTCTTCTTCAGCTAGTTTGAGAATGCTGGAGACAAGTAAGTCAGTTATGTGATTTGACAGAGGGGTAATTCCATAGAAAATCGACCAATTTTCAGATAATTTTTGAGCTCACCTCCTTGAAATTTGGAAATATTTTTGTATCCAGAAAGACTGGTGAGCTAATTATCGAAAATGAAATATTTTTGGAAAATATGGTATATTTACGGAAAAATGGCCTCTTGAAGTTTTTGAGAAACGTCGGTTCGTGTTGCATTCAAAAAATTGTATAAAATATCCTACTTTACGTAGAGCCTTCAAATATGGCTTGTTGGAAAGGGTAAGGTGTAGATATCCTAAAAAAAATAGTGCGAGAAACATGCTGGCCAAAAAAGATAAAAAGGATCATTACAGTATCCTTTATACTTGAATATTTCAAAATGCACACCTTCGATTTTCTTAATTTTTTTCTATACTGTAAACAGTTATGCAAACTACAAATGCGCAAAATTTCAAAATGGAGATCGGGAAAGTACAGTGTAAGAAATTTTTAAATGTGTGGAGTACTATAACCGCTAAAGAAAATTTATAGAAAATGGTACCGAAACAAGGAAAAACTTACAAAATATGTTACGAAACAATTTTATGTTTTTAAAATATATTAAAAAACGGTTTTGCAATGTTATTTGAATCCCGCTGAAAGTTATCCCGCAGAAAGTTATCTAATCTAGTCTCTAACGTAGAATGATCTGTATAAGTCCATTGCTTATACTTAATAACACTCACGCATTTTCATCCAATTTTTTTTCACATGTACTTCGAATAGCGGCTTATCCAGGGCAATCGTGGCAGCTATCAAAGTACCAATCTGTTTGTGGAGGAGAGCATATCATCAGAGATAAAAAGTCCTTTTAATTAGCCAAGCTTATATCGGAACCCTTTGTTAGAATATTTATTTTTGATCCTTGAAGGGGATAGTACCGGTTATAATTTTGAAAAAATCAGTTTTTTTTTGTTTTTTGCATTTTTCAATTTATTATATCTTCAGAAATCACGTCTCAAATTTTTTATTAAGATATTCCCACAAATAAAGAAGTTACGGCAGACCGCTGCTTTTAATTACTGCGAAAAAAAAGATGAAGAGCGCATAAGTCAAGCAGAAAAAGCGGCAAAGGAAGCGCGTTTGGCAAAAAAAAATTGCCCAACTGCATGAGCAACTGGCTTATGTGGACTCAAGGATACTTATGTATGGTCCAGTGATTGCAGACTTATCAATTGTAGGTGACAAAAACATATTTTTTAAATAATATTCAATAAATATGTGGAAAAAAACTTAAAACGCGTTTTTCTCGAAATGACGTTTTTTTCAAACTGCGGACACTTATTCTCCGGATTGGCCGAACCGATTTAAGCCAAATTTGGTGCACTACTTTATTCAAGAATCTTGTGTGGTATCTATCACAATATAGGCCAAAAGCTAACCCAAAAAATTTGGCAAGCGAAACAAAGTGAAAAAAAAACGATTTTTCGAAAAATATTTTCAAACAACCGCCATTTTTTTTTATCATTTTTCGTAAAATATTGTGGTAGATTACCACGTAAGAAACATTCCTCTTTAAAATGCGGTTTGGTTTTTTAGTTTCAGATTCTTCATTCCTGAGATTATCTGTCCGCAGTATGACGAGACATTTTTCGAGACGTCAACTTTGGCGCTTTCTATAAATAAGTAGAAAAATGAAAGATATAAAAAAACATTTTTTTTTTGTAATTTTCAAAACGTGTATTTTACCCATGCAAATTAAAAAATTTATACAAAATAAAGGAGGTGAAAAAAAATTATTAAAAATCAGGCTGTTTTTTAGCATTCTAACCGGTACTACCACCTTAATCATTAATTTAATGTTTTGATCATGCTTCCGCTAAATTGAAGTATTTAGGCAGTCTGCTGTTTGCATTGCTGCAGTAGAATGATTTCATGAGGCCAGCGACATGAGGACCCATATTTCTTCGCCTGTTCAGGGAAGTACCCATATAACCTCGTCTGATATTTTTTTCGGACACTACGTTGGCGCGTGACCAATTCGTTGGCAAAAGTGATAAAAGTAAACACATTATTTCCTTTTCTGTAGCTTTTGAATATTCTACTTTGATAGTCTTTACTATCGATAATTGATTATTTGTTTTTTGTTTCTTCTGTGGGTAGTCCCCGCTTTATTTAAAAGAAAAATTTTGTACAGTACGCTAGTAAATTTTTTTAACTTTCTTCTTAGAATGTCCATTTTACAACTGAACCCACGACTTTCCTCAACTTCAACTACCTTCGATCTATACCCTGAAAGTAACTTCTTGTAATCAAAGTAAACTACAGACATTGCAATCAACCCGAATTTTAAGTTGTAAAAATATGCAAAGTAGACAAACAAAGGAAGTAATTAAAAATATATGTACAGTATGATTTGTGTGAGAAACCCTAGATGTAGTGAGAGCCCAAAATAGCCCTTATTGTTCGTAAATGAAAATAAATCTGCTTTCTTTGTTTTTGTTTTATGATTGCTTACAAATGAATTTTCTCAATTATAGCAAACAATTTATTTTCTAGTGTTAGTCTGTTAGTTACAGAAAAAATCGAAGTACTATTTCTTTTAAAAAATAAAAATCATAAACAATAATTACCCATAACTGAGAAATACAAGACCTTGATTTAGCGAAAAAAACGTAGAGCCACCATCACGGTATTTCATATCACACATATATTGTAAGTTTCACCTTTTCTTCTACCATTTTCTTTAAATTTTCTTTGGCGGATATATTTTTTCGTGCCTTTAGAAATTTCTCACAAATGTACTTTTACGAGCTCCACTTTGAAATTTTGCACATTTGTATATATAAAAAATATATATAATATATAAAAAAATTAAGAAAATCGAAGGTGTGAATATTGAAATATTGAAGGATAAAGGACACTGTAATGATCCTTTTTATCCTTTTTGGCCAGGATATTTCTCGCATTATTTTTTCTAGGATGCCTACACCTTACGCTTTCCAACAAGCTATGTTCAAAAGCTCTACCTAAAGTGAACGATTTTATACAATTTTTTGAATGCAGAACCGACGTTTTTCAAAAACTTCAAAAGGCCATATTACCGCAAATATTAGATATTTTTGAAAAAAAAAATGATTGGTGCACATAACTCAACTAGTGAAAATTTCATTGAAATCTGACGATAGCGATCAATGACCGTTGGTCGATTTTCCGTAGAATGACCCAGAGACAAAATCTTTTTCAGGTTCAGTGCAATATGACAGGTGTATGAAACTATAAATCTAGTAAATGTTTTCTTTTATTATTACAGAGTGAGAATTTAAGTAACTTAGACCATTTCGGGGAGTAAATGGTTTGATAGCTAACTGCTTATTAGTTTTCTTGGTTTCAGTTTGCACCGAACTCACATAAAACTTGCTGTGCAGGTCACAGATGCATCATAGTTCTAAATATTAGCTTAAGCCAATTATAAATCTAGAAATTATTCAAGTAGATCATAACGTACAGTTACGACGAAGGTAATGTAAGATCGCAGATATGTGCTATTCTAATAATCTTATGGAAAAAATTGTAGCACTATTTCGAATTTTCTTAGTAATTAAGATTTTATTATATGTACTGATTCAAAAAATATTTGAAAGCATTTCTTTACTATATATAAAAAGTTCAATTCAGATGCTTTATTGCATACGATGTATGCGCAGCAAAAAGCCTGCCAGGGTCTACGGGCTCGATAAAACAAATCTAAATTCTGTGATATTTCAGATGATCGGCTATCAGCTGTTTAGCGAGTCATTATCTGGACAGCAAGCGGATTAACTAGCTCGAAGGTAACGAAGCAGGAGATAGCTGTTGACCACCAGTGGTCAGTTGTTTGATTCCGTCGAGATGGAAATGTTATTTTATTACTTGATATCTAAAGGAGCTTTCGTTATTATTTTTAGGGGCTGTAGATAGAACTTTACGAGCGGCTATAGAGGTGTGTGTGTAGTAAGTTCAATAATGTTAAAAACAAGTGTGCGTTTGGTTAGAGAGTTGTTCCCTACCCATTCTTTTTAAAATTCGTTTTGTTCGTATTTATTTATTTGTTTCAAAAAATCCTCTAATCTAGCATGAAAAAAATCAAGGTTACAACAATAATTAATCATTCACATGCAGAATTAGTTTTAGTGACGCTGTAGACAAATGAAAACCAAATATACAGGAAGCTTCTTTAAAGCATCTACTTGTTGCAGTGACTGGTTCATTCCCACCATAATTGGTCCGATGTCGGGATCGACAAAATATTCACCTGCCTCACACGTTTGTCATTCGTGTTAAAGTTACGAGGAAGAATTCATAAGTACCCGTTTTTGAAGACAGGTGGCATTATCATCATGTACTGCAAGCTTTTAAACGACGTGTTACTGCATTTCAGACTTATTTATTGGTTGGTTTTGATTTGACAGCTGTTTGTATTAAACGTGTTTGGTTTTTTTCGATACAATGGAAAAAAGCAATATCGATCCGTTATTCGATTTTTATTTTTGGATGGAAAAACGTGCGAAGAAACAAAAGCGAAGATGAATGCTGTATATGAGGACTCTTTACGTGAGATATTGGTTCAACGAATTTAAACGCGATCGTACATTTGTTTTTTATGAGAAGCGCCTAGGCCGTCTGGCAGAGGAGGTTACTGGTGAAATCGTTGGAAAAGTCTCTTCTCACTGATTGCTGAACAAAAGTGCGCGAAATAGCGGAGGTCGTATGGATCAATCAACATTTTACATGATAAGTTAAGAATGAGAAAGCGGTCGAATCTATGGGTGCCGCATTGCTCACGGTGGACAACAAGCGGCTATGAAGTGTCTGGACCTGCTTAAGCAAAATCCTCAGGAGTTTTTGCGCCGAGTTGTCATCTTTGATGAAACCGGGATTCATCACTATACGCCAGAGACTAAGCAACGATCAAATCAATGGATTACTCCAGGCGAATACGCTTCGAAGAGGCAAACACTGTCCCATCGGCCGGAAAGGCCATGGCCACGATTTTTTGGGATTCGATAGGAATAATCTTCATAGACTTTTTGGAGAAAGGATACACGACCACGGGGCAGTACTACAGTGAATTATTGTGTTACTTCGATGAGAAATTAAAACATTTGGGAAAGAAAAAACTGTTGCTCCACTACGACAATACACTAGCTCTTTCATTCCAATCGCTGCCACATCCACCATACTCGCCTGACATGGCTCCCTGTGACTTATTTCTGCTCCCCAACATGAAAACGTGACTCGTGGGACAAAATTCTGCTCGAACGAAGGAGTCATAGTCGAAACAAAAGCCTATATTGAAGAATTTATCTTTTTTTTTCTTGAGGAGTTAAAGAAATGGGAGGGACGTTGGAAGAAGTGTATCGTCTTAAAAGGAGATTACGTTGGAAAATAAAAAAAAAATAAAAATCTGAAAAACTTGTGTCTTCATTCTTAACAGAGCAAAGTTGGTGTTCTAGAATTACAATGTTCATAATCCAAAAGAGTGCGGAAACCAAAGAAAGTGGCTACGCAAGTTGTTTTTTCTACGCTGGAGATGGATGGTCTAACGGGTCAGTTCATTTAGGATGGGTTAGTATTTTTTCGCAAGCTTGTTGGGGTGATGGGTGATGCGGATCTTAATTTCCTCGGCAACCGTTTCGATATGCAGGTCTTTGTGAAGATTAGCGTTATGGAAGTACCACGGGGCTCCGGTGATAGGTCGAAGTATTCTTGATTGGGTCCTCTGGATGATGTTGATGTTTGATGGGCGAGCTGCTCTCCAGATTTGTAAGCCCTAGGTCTAGATTGGCTTTAGGACATACTTATAGACAAGCACTTTAGAGTCGAGAGAAATTTTTGACATACTATTGAACATCCATTTGAAGTTTATGAATTTGAGCTTTAGTTGTTGATTTTCAGCTTCAATGTACCGTTTCCAGATGACCCTCCTGTCAAGGTGCATTCCGAGATATTTTACTTCGTTACTTTGAGGTATAGGTACGTTCATTGTATATACTTGAAGGCCGGTCAGTTTTAGCAATGTGAAAGTAACGTCAATGCATTTGGTCTCGTTCATTCTGATTCTTCGTTTTGCTAGCCATTCTTCACGAAGTGAGATGTGGGCTTGCAATGTTCGGGATGTCATAACTGGATCTGAATCAGTACATTGAATAGCAACGTCATACGCAAAGGTAAATATAGCTGTTTTGTCGCTTAATGGGAGATCAGATGTGAAGGTTCTGTAAAGTGCCGGTCTTAAAACACTTCCTTGAGGTACACTAGCGTGCATACGATGTTTAACGGTAGAATAGTTTTTGTATCTCACCTGGAATATGCGGTCAATTAGGTGGGAGGAAAGTATTTCATGGAAGCTTTTCTGAAGCATTGATTTCATTTTGAAGATCAATCCTTCGTGCCAGACTTTATCGTTTAAAAAGACTGCTGAGCAGTACCTCTTGCCTTCGAATGATATTTTAATGTCTGACGCGATTAGATGGATCTGTTGAATGGTGCTGTGATGTCTTCGAAACCCAAATTGATGTTCTGGACTTTTTACGCATCTTCTAGTATTGGTAGTAGCTTCCCCAACAGAACTTTCTCGAAAACTTTGGAGACGCAGGGCAAAAGACTATTAGGTTGGTATGACTTCACTTGAGAAGAGTCCTTACCATGCTTGGGAATCATGCGATTTCTAACGATGGGGGCATTGGCAGAGAAAGTGGAAGACCAAAGCTATGACGAGTTAGAATCAAGCGTTATAGTTCAGGAGGCAGCATCGGCACAACAAACCAAAGTAGTCAATCCGGCGGAAGTGGCCAAATGGGGCCTAAAGTTTACGGGCGATTCAAGCGGGTCGGTGAATGCTTTTTTGGGGCGCGTTGATGAGTTACGTCAGGCCCGAGGGCTTTCGAAGTCTCAGCTGTTTACGTCGGTGGTAGATCTCTTCGATTCAAAAGCGCTCATATGGTTTCGCGCGAATGGAAAGCTAGTTAAGTGCTGGGACGAACTGGTGGAAGAACTGAAAGCAGTGTTCATGCCGTCCGACTGCGACAGGGAAAAAGTGAATCCATGGGGGTGTACGCGGCGACCATGGAACGCTTGTTCAGTCGCCTTAAGATTAACTGCACGGAGCAGGAAAAGTTACGCATTCTGCGACGCAATATTGCGCCGTTTTACCAGCAGCAGCTCTGTTTGACTCCGGTGGATTCGATCGTGGAGTTGGTGAAGATGGGTCGGACCTTGGATGCCACGAGGGCATCAGTAACGGCTTTTGTACGTCCAAACACGCAATCTAAGCGTTGTTTAGAGCCCGACCCAGCGTATGTGGGACCGGAAATCGCGGATCAAGTGGCAGCGTTGGCGGGACCGCGACAGGTACAGTGTTAGAACTGCAATCGTGAGGGTCTCAAGTCCAGAGAGTGCAATTAAACAGCGGTATTATCCGGTCCCCCCTGCAGTACAGCGACAGATAAACTCGGAGCTAGATGAGATGCTGGAGATGGGGGTAGTGGAGCCATCGGCGAGTCCCTGGTCGTCACCAATTTTACTAGTCCGTAAGAAGGATGGACGATATAGGTTCTGCATGGATTTCAGAAAATTAAATTCAGTATCGGAAAAGGTCGCGTACCCCTTGCCGTAGTAGCAGCTCTAGACAAACTACGAAATGCGAGGTATTTGTCTACGCTGGATGTGAAGTCAGCGTACTGGCAAGGGTACTTCGACGATATAATTGTTGTCACAGACACCTTTGAGCGACATGTGGAGGTACTGCGAGAGGTATTCTCACGATTGAGGGAAGAGGGACTACGCGTTTCTAGAGAGAAATGCCAATGCTGCCGGCCGCAGCTTAAATATCTGGGATATGTGGTGAACGGGGAGAGACTGCAGGTAGACCCAGAGAAAGTGGAGGCCATCAACGAGTTTCCACGACCTAAGACGGTTAAGCAAGTTAGGCAGTTGCTTGGCATGGTGTCTTGGTATCGACGGTTTATCCCGAATCACGCCACCATGGTGGCGCCGCTGAGCGATCTTCTTAAAAAAGGTCGTAAGTTTGAATGGTCCAACGATTGTGAGCGGGCGTTCGCTGTCTGTAAAAATAAATTGTCCACAGCTCCGATACTAGCGTATCCAGATTTCGAATTTCCATTCAAAGTCCAAACTGATGCTTCAGACGTGGGCATAGGGGCTGTGTTGAGCCAGGCGCATGCCACATTCGAAAAGGTGGTATGCTACCTTAGCCGCGCACTGTTCAAACAGTAAAGGAAATATTCAGTGACCGAGAGAGAGTGTCTAGCGGTACTTTGGGCCGTTGAGAAGTTCCGGCCGTACATAGAAGGGACCAAGTTCATCGTTATTACAGACCACCATTCGTTGGTTTGGCTGAACCAATTAAAGGATCCTACGGGTAGATTGGCGAGGTGGGCAGTAAGTCTCCAACAGTTTGATTTTGAGGTGATCCATCGTAAGAGAAAGGATCATTTGGCCCCAGATGCGCTTTCTCGGGCGATCGTAGAGGTGGGTGATATTGCGACTTCACAAGCAACGGATTCCTGGTTGGCAAAAATGGTGGAAAGTGTCCGAAACGACCCTCGGAAATATGTAAAGTGGAATGTCATAAGCGGTACGCTGTGGAAACAGTTTTCCGACCACGGGACGGGTACATCTTTTTTTCGAGCTAAAAAATATGATATACAACTCTTTTGTGCTGCCTAAGATTACCTATGGTATTTTGAATTGGAGTCAAACTTCAGAGATGAATATTGACTCAATTCATAGAATACTCAATAGGATAGTCAAGGCAGTGCATGGACTTGATAGACTTACTCCAAGTGATATACTATACAGACAAACGGATAAATTCAATGTAAGGGATATTATATTTATGGAAAAAGCTAAGATAATATATAAAATACTCAATAACAATATAAAATCTTCGATATATCCAATAAAACACTCTGATTATCACAGCTATCACACAAGATTTAAAGATAATCTCAGGATTGATATCGCTAGAACGAATAGAAAACATAAAGATCCTATTAGATTAGCTATGGAAATCTTTAACAATTTACCTAACTCTGTGAAGAATGCTAGGTCTTTTCCCGTCTTTAAAAGGCTGCTGAAGAATCACATTAGAACCATGTAGAGTAAATTACGTACTATTTACTACTAGTTTTTTATTTTTTTTTTTATTTTTGCATCCCTCATACCAGCACTCTGTTGCTGTCTGGGAAGCACTTTCTCTCGTTTTGTTTTCTTCTTGAAAATCATATAATTAATTTTTATTTATATTATGAAAGAGTTTCTTCTTCTTCTTTCTCAACATGGATTTCGTAGGGGTAGATCGACTTCCACCAACCTCATGATAATGGTTTCTACTGTACTCTGTTAAATGGAAACAGGGAACCAAATTTACGCGGTCTATACGGACTTTAGTAAGGCTTCCGACCGATTTGGCCATCAAACTCTGGTACAAAAACTTCGCAACTTTAGTATTTTCGGTTTTCTTCTTAACTGGCTCCACTCTTACCTTTGCAATCGAACCCAACTCGTAAAATTTCAAGGCCACTTATCCAAAAAAGTTTTGGCATCTTCTGGAGTACTACAAGGCAGTCATTAGGCCCCCTGCTTTTTAACATCTTCATTTCTGATGTGTCTGAGATACTGCTTGGTATACCGCATCTCTTCTATGTAGATGACTTAAAAACCTATCACATCATAAACTCCCAGTCTGATGCAACCTTTCTACAATCCAAGCTTTAATCCTCGAATAGTGGTGCAATGTGAATAATCTTAATCTTAACATCAATAAGTGCCATGTGATAAGTTTTTCTCGTAGGCATGCAATCACGATGTATTCCTACTACGTTAACGACATCAAATAGAATAGGGTCGATCATATTAGGTGCGTTTTATTATACATCCAGAGTAAAGCAGGATATCGATTTGCACACGAAACAACAAAAACATCCAGAGTACAAACACTTGTGAACTCAGTGGAGTTCGTACTCGTACTCTCTGTGGAACGTATTTCGAAAAGTCATACCGACTGGAATAGTTGGAATTTTCAAAAATTTCCATGTCACCCTGGCAACCAGGATAAATAGTCATACATTTGAAAACGGCGTTGGTTATATGACAGTTCAAATTTTGAAATGACAGCTGTCTGACAGAAAAAAACTCGCGTGCTACTCTGGATCGTTTTATTATGCATGCAGGATACCTACTACACTCTGGATGAAAATAAAACGCAGCTATTATAGACCTTGGCATAGTATTGGAAAGATGCACTTCAATCTCCACTATGACAAAATCCTAGCCAGGGCTAATAAACAGCTCAAATTCGCAAAGAGTTTAGAAATATATGGGTTACCAAATCATTATATACCACCCTAGTGCGTCCTTTACTAGAATATGCTTGCATTATATGGAACCCTGCTTTCGAGCTATATAGCGATAGAGTTGAGACTGTTTAGAAACAATTTGTACTTTTCGCTTTGAGAAGTCTCTATGACCCAAGAGATTTTCAACATCTACCATCTACAAATTCAGACTGAGTCTTCTAAATTTAATGTCTCTTTCTTCTAGAAGAACTTTGCTCAGCGCTTGCCTTACATTTGATATTATTAGTGGTGCAGTAATTATTGAAGATCTCTTTACTAAAATTACTTTCAATAACCGACCAAGACGCACCAGATATGCAAATCTGCTCAATGAATTCATTCATCACACTACCTATGCATATAATGAGCCCATTAATAGGTGCTGTAGAATATTCAATTCTATAAGCAGCCACTACTCTTCGGGGATTACCAAATCAAACTTCAAAAATAACTTGTCCAAAGCCCTTTTCACGTCCAAACCCGCTTAACTTCCATCGTTATTAGCCTACAGTTAATTAAAATAATGTAGAGTAACTCTACAAAATTTGTGATGTATTGAATTTTTTTTTCGGACAATCTGTATTTTATATTTATAATGATTAATTGTATTTTAGATTGATATTGTTTTCTTGTTGTATGTTTCCTTCTGTATAGGAATGTACTAGATTTGTATAAAACTCTGTAAACTCTGTATAGGAATGTAATAGGAATGGCGGCAGCGCCCGGCTCAGCTTTTTTTTAACACACTGCCTAATTCGGTTAAACATTC
This sequence comes from Nemotelus pantherinus, assembly GCA_963978885.1. Classification (NCBI taxonomy): domain Eukaryota; kingdom Metazoa; phylum Arthropoda; class Insecta; order Diptera; family Stratiomyidae; genus Nemotelus; species Nemotelus pantherinus. Next base: position 218,457,851 of record OZ022263.1, read on the forward strand.
GGAAAACTTAGTAAAGTTTAAAGAAAATTTAAAGCTCTACATCGAAAGAGCACACTGCTGATGAAATCCAGAGTTTTTTGTAAACTTTTGGACGCACGTCTTAATGACAAATAAAATGTACACAACATGACTTAAAGTACTAACTATAAAAAACAGGATGGTACTATCCCTTATACCAATACACCAATTGTTTGTGAAGTACTAGGAATAATTACTTAGCGATGATTTTGTGATGCACACGGACCGTGCATATTGAGTGATGGAGAGAGTGGAGTGAAGGAGGTAAAATAAATTAAAAAAAAAATTGTAGCTAAAAAATAGAAAGAATTCGTTTGCTTTTTCAAAATTACATTACTTTTTAATTTTTTATTTTTTTTACAATTCTGGCGGACAAAAGTATATTAAACAAGATTATGCTTCATTTTTATGTTTATCTTAAATACATTCCCCCAAAAAAAAAAACCTGAAGCACATTTTTTCGGCCGCATAAGGTAGAAACTTGCCTTAAATATTAATTAAAAAATTTGTAACAACACATTTCCATACATTTTTCGCCAGATGCTCCGATATCGCTTCATATACTAGGTTTAATATGCGGTGCTCCAAATCGGTCTTCACCGCTGGTGGCAAATTCGCCGCCTCTATCTTCTCCGCGATCAATTTTTCAGAACTTCTTTTAAGACCAAAGCAGAAAAATCTTCGATCGAGGAATGCCCAGGTTCAGATGCCAGTTCTAGCGGTTTAACAATCTTTAAGCTCATCTCCTATGTCATCGTGGAAGTTTCTTTTTCTTCGGGGCGCGCTTTTTCCAGTGCATGCTGAGTATTGACCACATATGCTGTAGAGCGATTATCTATTGAGCTTTCCTCTTCTGGTTGCCCCGTTTCTATTTCTGGTTCAGCTGTTGGAGAAGTCGAAATCGAAACCTTCCGAAAATCGCCTAAGTCATTCTTAGGAGATTTTCAGAGGGTTTCGACTGCGACTTCACCACCAGCTGAACCAGAAATAGAAACGGGGCAACCAGAAGAGGAAAGCTCAAGAGATAATAACTCTACAGCATTTATGGTCAATACTCAGCAAGCCCTGGAAAAAGCGGCGAACTGTGAATTCGAACATTACGCAGTTATGTTGGTTGAACACGTGTTGAAGTGAAGTGAAATTTGTTCGAACCTTTTGTTTGCGAGATTATTTGAATAATGTACAAGATGTCGTTTGACGAAAATTGAATTTCATTTGTTCGAGTAAACGAGATTCTATTTGATATGGCACATAAAGACTTCAAGAAGACCGATTTAAAAGACAGAGTGTGGGAGGACATAGCGATCGAACTAAATTCGTCACGTAAATACTGACTGCAGATGAAAATGAATTTTGTGTTTTGATCAATTTTTTTCAGCAAATCATTGTAAAGCTTGTTGGAGGAATCTGCAGGATATTATACCAAATGTGACATGACAATTCATCTACTTTTGTAACGCCAAAGAAAAAGAAACTTCCACGATGACATAGGAGATGAGCTTAGATTGTTAAACCGCAAGAACTGGCATCTGAATCTGGACATTCCTCGATCGAAAATTTTTCTGCTTTGGTATTAAAAGAAGTTCTGAAAAAACACAGCTCGTCAGATCATCAAACACAATAATTAAAATTCATCTACTTTGGTGACTGCATAAAATCCTTGTGGAATACCAACTTGTCGTAGTGTTTCCATTTTTTTGTATGCGATCTACCAGAGCCGGAATTTTTCTGCTTTGGTATTAAAAGAAGTTCTGAAAAAACACAGCTCGTCAGATCATCAAACACAATAATTAAAATTCATCTACTTTTGTGACTGCATAAAATCCTTGAGGAATACCAACTTGTCGTAGTGTTTCCATTTTTTTGTATGCGATCTACCAGAGCCGGAATTTTTCTGCTTTGGTATTAAAAGAAGTTCTGAAAAAACACAGCTCGTCAGATCATCAAACACAATAATTAAAATTCATCTACTTTTGTGACTGCATAAAATCCTTGAGGAATACCAACTTGTCGTAGTGTTTCAATTTTTTTGTATGCGATCTACCAGAGCCGGAATTTTTCTGCTTTGGTATTAAAATAAAGTTCTGAAAAAACACAGCTCGTCAGATCATCAAACACAATAATTAAAATTCATCTACTTTTGTGACTGCATAAAATCCTTGAGGAATACCAACTTGTCGTAGTGTTTCCATTTTTTTGTATGCGATCTACCAGAACCGGATAGAGAATATAATCCGCGTTCGCATTTGATATAATATCCCGCAGATTCCTCCAACGGGCTTTACAATGATTTGCTGAAAAAAATTGATCAAAACACAAAATTCATTTTCATCTGCAGTCAGTATTTACGTGACGAATTTAGTTGTATCGCTATGTCCTCTCACATTCTGTCTTTTAAATCGGTCTTCTTGAAGTCTTTATGTGCCATTTCAAATAGAATCTCGTTTACTCGAACAAATGAAATTAACTTTTCGTCAAACGACACCTTGTACATTATTCAAATAATCTCGCTAACAAAAGGTTCGAACAAATTTCACTTCACTTCAACACGTGTTCAACCAACATAACTGCAAATGTTCGAACTCACAGTTGAATTTGATGAATAGCCCGAAAGACATAACTGTGAAATTTTCGAAGGGGCGGCGAACTTCTATGTAGAATTTCGCAGTTCAATTCAGGCAATTCGCCGAAACAGCTGTCACTGCCAGCGTGACGAAAATTTTCGACGGAAATCCGAAATGTCAAAAATGATTGAGTAAACGACGCGAAACTAGAAAACCTAGGGGCGAGAATGAAGGAATGGAGGAAATTTTTTTTAATTTTAAATTATTTGATTTAATAAAAGACACCCCCAAAAACGACAACCACAAATATACTTCGCGGACTAAGTGAATTTAGTCCTAAGGTGTTGACATCGATCTGACCTTAATTCGGTGGGGTATAATTTAGTCGTCGTTTGTTCGCGACAGCTGTCATATAGTTTAAGCTAACGGGTCGTTAGCCTTTTGATACGTGAGAGATGCGTTTGACACTTATGAAGCTTGCGAGAAAACGATTGCCGTCATCCTCGTTTCATGTCCGCACACGGGTCGTTCAGAAAACGTCGGCTAGCTTCGTAAAATCGCACAATTCGGGGCATTTTTCCACCTCCCCCACGAGTTGTACGTTGCCGTCATCCATTGCACTTGCAAAAACGAATCGCCATTCGGCTTGAGGCCTGCAATGCACAACGCTTGAGACGCACTCAAAATGAAACGACTATGCTTCTCACTCTTCACGATTGGGTAACGCTCCGTTAGCGGTCACCGTTGTGACGACCAAGCCAGGGAGGTGTTGTTCCCCTTATCGATGGGTTTGTCCTTACATGGCAGGCTATTATTGATGCTATTCTGCAACTAAAGATTGGCAAAGGACTTGGCCCGGACCTAGTATCTCCTTTCTTCGTGTTCCAATGTGCATACCAGCTAATCACCCCTTTGCACATGGTTTTCAATAAGTCTCTGTCTCTTGGTGTCTTCCCGTCTTTCTGGAAATCCGCATACCTCGCACCTATATTCAAAAGTGGTGATAAACGATCAGCCGACAACTATCGAGGAATCGCTATCTTATCTGTTATCCCCAAACTTTTCGAGAAGCTAGTTTGTAATAATCTTACTCGCATTATCGACCCCCTTCTTAATGAGCAACAACATGGATTTCGTAGGGGTAGATCGACTTCCACCAACCTCATGATAATGGTTTCTACTGTGCTCTGTGAAATGGAAACAGGGAACCAAATTTACGCTGTCTATACGGACTTTAGTAATGCTTTCGACCGAGTTGACCATCAGACTCTGGTACAAAAACTTCGCAACTTTGGTATTTTCGGTTTTCTTCTTAACTGGCTCCGGTCTTACCTTTGCAATCGAACGCAACTCGTAAAATTTCAAGGCCACTTATCCAAAAAAGTTTTGGCATCTTCTGGAGTACCACAAGGCAGTCATTTTTAACATCTTCATTTCTGATGTGTCTGAGATACTGCTTGGTATACCGCATCTCTTCTATGCAGACGACTTAAAAAATCTATCACATCATAAACTCGCAGTCTGATGTAACCTTTCTACAATCCAAGCTTCAATCCCTCGAATAGTGGTGCAATGTGAATAATCTGAACTTTAACATCAATAAGTGCCATGTGATAAGTTTTTCTCGTAACCTTAACGACATCAAATTGACTAGGGTCGAACATATTACAGACCTTGGCGTAGTATTGGATAACAAGATGCGCTTCAATCTCCATTATGACAAAATCCTAGCCAGGGCTAATAAACAGCTCAAATTCGCAAAGAGTTTAGAAATATATGGGTTACCAAATCATTATATACCACCCTAGTGCGTCCTTTACTAGAATATGCTTGCATTATATGGAACCCTGCTTTCGAGCTACATAGCGATAGAGTTGAGTCTGTTCAGAAACAATTTGTACTTTTCGCTTTGAGAAATCTCTATGACTCAAGAGATTTTCAACATCTGCCATCTACAAATTCAGACTGAGTCTTCTAAATTTAATGTCTCTTTCTTCTAGAAGAGCTCTGCACAGCGCTTGCCTTACATTTGATATTATTAGTGGTGCGGTAATTATTGAAGATCTCTTTACTAAAATTACTTTCAATAACCGACCAAGACGCACCCGATATGCAAATCTGCTCAATGAATTCATTCATCACACTACCTATGCATATAATGAGCCCATTAATAGGTGCTGTAGAATATTCAATCTATAAGCAGCCACTACTCTTCGGGGATTACCAAATCAAACTTCAAAAATAACTTGTCCAAAGCCCTTTTCACGTCCAAACCAGCTTAACTTCCATCGCTATTAGCCTACAATTAATTAAAATAATGTAGAGTAACTCTACAAAATTTGTGATGTATTGAATTTTTTTTCGGACAATCTGTATTTTATATTTATACTGATTAATTGTATTTTAGATTGATATTGTTTTCTTGTTGTATGTTTCCTTGGTTGGTAAATCAATAAAATAGGGAGCGGTATCGAGTGCGCTGAGCCGCTGCTGCCCGGCGCGCTGCACCGCATTTTTTGACCTGGTGGAAGTGATTGAAGGCAGACGGGTTAAGGAATGATCACAAAATTTTTTACAGTTGGGTATCAAAGCCTTGTTCATGGCTGGTAGCAGAACCATTAAAAAATATTAACAATCTTTCATTTTACATAACAATTTGTAGCTAAAAAATAGACATTGTTTTTCTTTTTCAAAATTAATTACTTTTTAATTTTTCTTTTTTTTCACAATTCTGGTAGGGGCCATAGACAAAAGTAAATTAAATAAGATTATGCTTCATTTTATTTTTCAGATCATCTGAATCGACGGCAGGATTCCATCCAGCAGCTAAAATTCGTTTAGCGCGCCGCCATTGCTCGATGTCTCCCCTTCCCTTTGCATATTTCGACTCAAAATTTTTTGTACATTTAAAATAAACTTATACCTACAATTGAAAAAAAAATTTTAAGTGCCTATCTTAAATACATTCTCCAAATAAAATTCCTGAAGACAGGACATTTTTTCGGCCGCATAACTTGCCTTAAAGATTAATTAAAAAATTTGTAACAACACATTTCATACATTATTCGCCAGATGCTCCGATATCGCTTCATATACTAGGTTTGATATGCGGTGCTCCAAATCGATTTCCACCGGTAGTGGCAAATTCGCCTCCTCTATCTTCTCCGCCATCAATTTGTAAAATTTCATAGTGCAGGTTTCTTTTTCTTTGGCGCACGCATTTTCCAGTGCTTGCTGCGTATTGACCATAAATGCTGTAAACCGATTTTCTATTGAGCTTTTCTCTTCTGGTCGGCTCGTTTCTATTTCTGGTTCAGCTGCTGGTTGAGTCGTAGTCAAAACCTCCGGAAAATCTCCTATGAATTCATCATAAGTGACGGGCCATTCCGGCATATCACTTTTGGTGAGCTTAGATATTGTTAAATCGCTAGAACTGGCATCTGAATCGGGACATTCCTCGATCGAAGATTTTTCTGCTTTGGTGTTAAAAGAAGTTCTGAAAAAACACAGCTCGTCAGATCATCATATACGATAATTAAAATTCATTTACTTTCGTGACTTCATATAATCCTTGAGGAATGATAACATATCGTAGTATTTCCATTTTGTTTTATGCGATCTACCATATATATATAATCTGCGTTCGCATTTGATATACGAATCCCGCAGATTCCTCCAACGGGCTTTACAATCATTTGCTGAAAAAAATATATATATCTGTCAAAACGCAAAATTCATTTTCATCTGCAGTCAGTATTTACGTGACGAATCTAGTTCTATCGCTATGTTCTCCCACACTCTGTCTTTCAAATCGGTTCTCTTGAAGTCTTTATGCCCCATATCAAATAGAATCTCGTTTACTCGAACATGTGAAACTAACTTTTCTTCAAACGACATCTTGTACGTTAGTCAAATAATCTCGCAAATACACGGCCCGAACAAATTTCACTTTACTTCGCGAAATGTTTGAAGGAGGAGGCGTACCTCTATGTGGAGTTTCACAGTTGAATTTGGTGAATAGCCCGAAGGACACAACTGCGAAATTTTCGAAGGGGGCGGCGAACTTCTATGTAGAATTTCGCTGTTCAATTCAGGCAATTCGCCGAAACAGCTGTCACAGCCAGCGTGACGAAAATTCTGCGAAAATTTTCGATGGAAATTCTAAATGTCAAAAATGGTTGAGTAAACGACGCGAAACGTAGGGGCGAGAATGGAGGAATCGAGGGAATTTTTTTTTTAATTTTAAATTATTTGATTTAAAAAAAGACACCCCCAAAAACGACAACCACAAAGGTACTTCGCGGACTAGATACGATTTAGTCCTAAAGCATAGTACTGAGTTCGATTTCACGTGAAATTTTCATACAAAATTTCACGTGAAATCTGTTTCGGCGAATATTTAGCTTGAAAATAAGCAAGAGTGGTACTAAGTTCTTAAGCATAGTACTGAGTTCGATTTCACGTGAAATTTTCATACAAAATTTCACGTGAAATCTGTTTCGGCGAAAATTTAGCTTGAAAATAAGCAAGAGTGGTACTAAGTTCTTAGCATGAAAAGTTGCTTTGAAGTTGCTTTTGCGTTGAGAACGTAGATGGCACTGAAACATGTCTCTAATCATTTCACGCCAATTTAGTTTGTGTAGTTCATTCTTTCGAGCGAAAAAGTGACATTTGGCGTTTCAATTTGAAAATGGAGCAGTGCAAATGTCTTTCCAATAAGAAAATCGATCGAAAAGTGAAATTCTTGACATTTTATCCGTCAGAAATGAGCAGTGTCTCTGCTTTTCTCCGTTGTCAAAATTTTCGCTCGAAAGAATGACCAGATAATGGAGACATGTCAAAATTTCACGTGAACTCGAACTCAGTACCAGCCTTTAGAAGCAAATATTTTAATTTAATGACCAATTTTTCCCTGAAAAGCCATATATCTCAATTTATTGACAAATATTAATACTGAAGAACAATGACCGACCACGATATAGAGTGCCGATTACCATCACACTTTAAATAAACTAATATTGTTCCTTGAATTTTAATATTTCCCTCTTTTTTCAAATATGCGCGCCAAGCTAATACCCCCAAAACGAGCAACTGATCTACACCCCGATAGATATTTCGTTGTTTTGGAATAATTTGTGGATATGGGTGAACTCGAGACAGATTGCTTCTTTACCACCACTCTGAATGTCTTATACATGCACCACACAGCCGTTACATGAATTTTGCCGATAGTGTTTTTGTGGTTGTGTGTTTGCTTTTGGGTTTTTTTTGTTTCTTTGTTTTTCTTAATTGTATTGTCTTTTCGAGTATTTTTTCGCATAATTTTGTGTGTTTTCCTTCAATTTTCGACCCCTGCTACCAACTATTCGCCCTTTGGTAGTAGAATTTGACGGGTGTGGGGCATCAAGTCAAGTTTACCCAAAAAGTTGAGTAAAGTTGACTCGTGTAAACTGCAACCACATACAAAACTAGAACCGGCTTTTTGGAAACTGACATCAACCAGCTGACGACGACGACGAACGTGGTCCAATGACATTTCTCCACACCATACACTTGCATTTGTGTGAGCGAAGCAGAACAATATGTCCAATTGGAACGACAGCTTACCTTGTCTAATGAAACGTCAACTTGGAATCATTTGACAGTTCGCCAGGCAAATTATACACGTCAGTCGATTTCTCAAAGTATTGTTTGCTTGGCACTTTTCGTGTTTTCTTCAGTTAAATCGAAGTTTTGCTGAAAATACTCCCGAAGAAATTTCGGTTGAACGGTTTTTGAACTGTAAACTTTCGGCTGTATTAGGAATTTAGCGAAAATTAGGTAAGTTCATTAGTAAATTAAGAGTGAATCGAAAAAATTTTTAGGGAAAGTGTCGCCGATAACCTCAAAAACTGCGATAGATTTTTATGATATAGCGGTTTAGTTGTAGGAGACCCGAAGTGAAATTGTTGAGTAGATGAATTGCGAACAAGAGTAAAAAGAGCAAACGGGTCAAATATGTTTAAAGTATAAATTATATTTTGAGTTTGATTGAAAGTGAGTTATTGTCCTGGAGACCTTGATCGATATTTAAAAGTAGATTGTATCCGGGCAAAAAATATGAATTTCTAATTAATGTATGATGAAATGGAATTATTTTTGGGGGGGCTTTAATTTGCAGTGCCAGAATTGATACCTCAGTGGCTAAAAATGTTTGCAAGCACAAAATATTGAAATATTTCTATATGAATTGCATCAATTGTATCGAATTATTCATGAACTCCAGTAACGTGTGTTTCGATTGTTACGTATTACACTCTTCTTCGATCCCCGCTAATAAACTAAGTGAATTTCTAGTTAATTGTTTCGTGGTCTTCCTGAACAGTTTGGGAAATCTGGCCAATTGCTCGTCAAATTTTTGCGAATGACTATTTGACTCCAAATTACTCAAATCTGCCGTGTGCAGTAGGCCGCAAGAGTTTATGTATAGCGAAGTAAATTCTATCGATGCTGTATGTATACATATTTTAGGGAAAAAAAGTGTCTTTTTTCATATAACATTTTAAGTGCCAAATTCTCCACAATTTTAGTCCAATGTAACATATTTTTTATTAAAACTTCTGAGTAAAGACATCAACATACTCCGCTAATCGGCTCCACAAAAATCTACATACGTTTGTACTGGTACTTTCTTGTTGCTTTCAAACTAACGGTACATTCCTTTGTTCCACTTTGGATTTGCATTTGCATTTATGTTTGTCAACAAGGACCTGAACTCGGTGATTTTAGTTGAAATTGATCGTTGGCAGTGTAGGATTTTAGTTTTTCAACCGCAATTCAGAATAAAAAATTACTCGAAATGAAATAAGTTATCTGAAAAGTAGGTTATGATAAATATGCATGTAAACTAAAAAAAAATCCTATTCAGAGATCGCATAATTTGCTTCACGCAGTTGCCCAACTAATCAAAACGTTATAAATTACTTTAAATACGAAAAAGTGAAGGAAGAAGAAGCACTCAGTCCTTAACACACAACTTAGCCAGTAAAGCACGCTTGTGGAAGATTAAAGGTGTGCGAGTCAATGTCGGCGGTAGAATTTGGTAAATTGGTGATAATAGGGTGCGACGAATCACTATTATTGCATTAATATCCTGAAGAAATAAATTGAAAGGTTGTGTCGAAAAACTTGTGATGTCAGAATATTATTACTTGCAAAGTGATAAGGATACCAAGCACACATGCCTTAATGTAAAATTATAGCTACTTTATCATAATCCGCAATTATTGGTGACAGCACCACAAAGCCCGGATTTATCTCTATCGGACATGTGTGTGATGCGTAAGAATTAAAAATCAAATCACGCCACATGCTTATCGAATCTGTACTAAAGGACCCACTACTATCAGAATAGCGCAGTATTAGTACTTTATATTGACTGAAAAATTAGTAAACTCTATGCAAACCCGTTTAAACGGTGATACAGATGAAAATATTGAAGAACAATTGGATTTAAAATGTATATAAAGGGTTTAATTTTTCAGCTTTACGTAGACTTTCGTGGAGCAGATTTTCGAAGTAGTGTTGTCTTCCAAGCGAATTCCTGGCTTGGTGCAGTCGGTACGGAGACGAATCGGCAGCTTAAGACTTGTACTCATAGCAGCGGAAAATCATCCGGCAACTGGCATATGAAATAGTTAATAAACGACAAGCTGAGTTCGGCGGATCTCAAGAATATTTTGAGTTTTTTTATTGAGAACTTTGAAAAATACGTTGTATTGGTATAAAATTGATGAAATTGGGCACGTAAGATGTTTTCCAAACATGCCTATCACTTTTTTCCCGAAAATTTTCATACACCATGAATAGAGAAGATGTTCTTAAAATTTAATTCGCTGTACTGTAACAGTTTTGTGGTCGTCTCTCGCTACATGTGCCACGGCAGACTTACAATTGTTTAAAATACAATTTCGATTATTATTTCACTGTATAATTCGCTTTACTGTGCAGCATTATCATATGAGGATGGTTTGAAAAATATAACGTCCAAAATGGAATTGACCATTTATTTATTTTATTTATTTTTCATTTGTATTTATTTCCAAGCATTTCCCCCCTGAAGTTCACTATATTTTGTTTTTCTAGACCTTTTATCGCATTCCAAAAAATTCTTCGAACTCTTCAAAGCATTGGAAAAGGGTAGTAGACTTCTTTATTGGATGAAAATCTTTCCCCGTTGAGTTGGGATTTCAATTTAGCCTTCTTTGGAGCCAGTTTCTCCTTTCTGAGTCGACGGCATTGACTGCTGTTTCGTTTCAGGCATGTAGTAGTATTGGAAAAATCTTTAGGACACCTTTCAATCAACGCTTTCGTTGTGACGACTCGTCTGCGTTTCTGGTCAGCTGTTGAACACCTAGCAGGCCTCAGTTTTCTCATAATTAAATTGACTGTTAAATTGTAAAGCACCCTCTAAGTGGAAATGCTTATAGTCTTAGCAATCTCACGTATTAGAGATGAGGCGTATATACTGGAACAGGTATATGGAACAGGTATTTTTTTGGAACAGCCAGTACCTAGTACGAAATTCAAAAATACTAGGTACGAGTATTTTTGTGGACTGTACATGTAATCAAGAATTTACACAATGAATTTCGTCCATTTAATTCATTTCAATCAAACAGTGACGTAATAGAATCCTAATATTAATATAAACTCGTATTTCATACTTGCAAGTGCTTTCATACTCACGAGTATCTCGTACGCGAGACGAAAATACTTGCAAGTACGAAAATACTCGATACGAGTATATACTCATATCGTTCCAAAATACTCGAATACGAAAATAACGTATCGTTCCAAAATACTCGAATACGAAAATAACGTATCGTTCCAAAATACTCGAATACGAAAATAACGTATCGTTCCAAAATACTCGAATACGAAAATAACGTATCGTTACAAAATACTCGAATACGAAAATAACGTATCGTTCCAAAATATTCGAATACGAAAATAACGTATCGTTACAAAATACTTGCAAGTATTTTTGGAACAGGTATTTTTGGAACAGGTATTTTTAAATACTTGCAAGTATTTTGGAACTATACGAGTATATACTCGTATCGAGTATTTTGGAACTTGCAAGTATTTTCATATCGCATATTTTTGTATAGAGTATTTTCGTGCTTGCGAGTATTTTGGGACTTTAGGATTAGGTTTTTAGGGTAAAAGTAGCTGAAATCGGTCAAAATCGGCCAAGTTTGAGTTAGAGTTGTTTGGGACATAACGGGCCAAGACCTATTGTTGTGCTACAAAAATTTACGTTTTGTAGTGGAGTAAGGGGTTTTTTTGGCCAAAGTTTGGCAAAAACTGCCTTTACAGCGCTTTCGATGATTGAAAGTGGTCGGGAAGTATATTAGTGATATTTTAAGGACGAAAAAATTTTTGATAGGAGAAATTGGGAAAGTATTTTATTCAATTATTCAAAAAGGTTTTAGGGCAAAAGTAGCTGAAATCGAGCAAAATCGGCCAATTTTGGGATAGAGTGGTTTGGGGCATAATTGGCCAAGACCTAGTGCTGTAATACAAAAATTTAGGTTTTGTAAGGGAGAAAGGGGTTTTTTGGCCATAGTTTGGCAAAAACTGCCTTTACAGCGCTTTCGATGATTGAAAGTGGTTGGGAAGTATATTGGTGATATTTTAAGGACGAAAAAATTTTTGATGGGAGGGATTGGGAAAGTATTTTAATCAATTATTCAAAGAGTTTTTAGGGCAAAAGTAGCTGAAATCGGACAAAATCGGCTAATTTTGGGTTAGTGTGGTTTGGGACATAACGAGCCAAGACCTATTGCTGTGATACAAAAATTTCTGTTTTGTAGGGGAGTAAGCGGTTTTTTGGCCATAGTTTGGCAAAAACTGCCTTTACAGCGCTTTCGATGATTGAAAGTGATCGGGGAGTTCAATAGTGATATTTTAAGGGCAAACAAATTTTTTTATAGGGGAAATTAAGCAAAAACGTCCATATATTAAAAAAAAATTTTTTTTTGGTCTAGCATAAATTTGAGGATCTTTCTGAGTTGTTCCCATACAAATATGGGAAAAAACGGCCTAGTTTCTAAGATACGGTAAAATGAAATCCGCCGGGAAAACAGAAAGTAACACTAAAAATGTTTAGATCCTTTTTGGTTAGCCAGTTGGCTTCTCCGGCTGTGCTGAAGCTCTCCTCGTGACTGCACTCCAACCCTCCCGGGGCTGTGACTCATGTCCAGCTTTACCGAAAAGGTTGACCCCCTAGTGGGTGCATTAATAGACGTTTTATCATTTCTTAATAAAATTTTCGACAAATTCATGCTTCAGTGAGGAGAAGTGGAAAACCGACTGTTTTAGATTAGCCAGGAAAAGTTTGGTATCAGGCATCGATCGATGAAAAGTCATATAGATGACAACAGGATTAGTTGGTCCTATCATAGTAAATTTTTCGACACTGGTAGTTGAAAACAGGAGGTGTTTTGTGCATATATTAAAATGAAAATCAAATTAAATTGATTGAATTTGCTTGTTTTCCCTAAGATGGCTCCTAGATTGGAGAAACACTTGCCAAATAAGTGACCGACCATTGGATAGTTACGGACAAGCTGCACGTACTAATGGCTCGTATCCTTTCACGGTCAACTGCACCATCACCATTCTAGCCTGCGAACTTTGTCTCTGGTGGATGGGGGAGGGCATATCATACCGTTTCATTACATCACTGCAAATCGCATGTACTTGTGTGTATATATGTACATACTTCAAAAAATACTAGCTAGTATTTTGGAACAGGTATTTGGAACAGGTATTTTTTTGTACTCGTATTCGGAATACCTAGTATGTAAAAATCCGAGTACGACCCAACTCTATCACGTATACTCAATCGACGATCACTTAACACCAAATAATGAATTTTTTTTCCATCTATCGGTCATCGAGATATTTTTCTTCAAAAAATTTGTACGGCCAAGTTTGAATTCAGCCATCCAAGGTTTATTTGCGGGCTATAGTCCTTATTAAATTAAAAAATTGCGAATTTAAATTTAACAAGCTGAAGTTAGATCCTTTGCTCGATTATTTTTCGGTCGTCTCATGATAGGCACGACTTTTTCCAGTGTTGGAAGCAGGACTATTTCGACCTCAGCAAAAGCGTCGGTGTGCTCTCTAATCATTGCGTCATGTGCAGAATGAAAGTATTCTTCAAAATATCGAGTTCAACTCTCCTTAATCTAGCTATCTTCAGCAATGATTTTGCCGCAGAGTGGCTTCTAATCACTATCTTTTAAGCTTGTCTAGCTTTATTACATCAACGCTTTTCGATTGCTCGTCATGAAATTTCCGTTTCTGTCATCTAATGATCTTATCCGCTATTCGTCTAATTTTTTCATATTATCCTCTCTTCATCCTGATATTCCTTTCGGGAAACTCTCTGTACGCTTGATATTTCTTTTCTAGCGCGTCCTGGTATTCATCTTCAAACCAGTCGTTTCTTTTGCGCTGTTATTCGTATCCAAGCAATTGTTCTGCAATGGTTTAAACAGCTGTCCTCATCTCCATCCAGACTTCGTCAACTGACCTCACTGTGTTATTTAGTTGGGTGAAAGTTAGGTTCGTCTTAAAAGCATTTGCGAAGTTTTCAGCTAGTAAAGACGTTTGGAACTTATCGATGGATGACAAATTTACGTAAAGGGCACATACATCTTTGAAATACGACACTGGTAATTGAATTTCACGGTAGTGTTGCGAGTTTCAATTTGGCATTAATGGTTTGTTTTTGGTCTTGAAATATCCAGACAGTCGCTTTAGGGGGTCATCCCCTGGCTTGATATTTTGCATCAAATTCTGCCACTGCTCATTCTCGGGTTAGAATATCTGACCACTTATGTAGTTGATTCCCTCTCCTTATAAACAATCGACCTAATCGAACAAATTTATTGATTCCTCTAAGTCGATGGCGCTTTTGGGTGTTTCTAGGGTAACTGCTTCGGCCAGTTCAACCAGAAAAACTTACCAGTTGGCGATTGGTGATATCTTACGAGATCGTTCAATGTAAATGTTTTCGACTCGAAAGAGGACCGGCTTGTGGTCAGATGACAGCTGGTCGAAAACGTTGATATGCACACAATGGCTGATTGTATATACCTGTAATTGTTTGGCTCGATCACAACTTTGTTACTTCTCATAGCCTCGCAATGGCAATTAGAGGCATTGAGGTCCCCCGCAAGAAAGACAGCGGCTTCGTAATCAAGAAGTGCACGCAGGTCTGACCGGTACGCTTAAATCAATACGAACTCGAGAAAGCTCATTTGCACTTTTATAGCAGTGGCTTCCATTTCCTTGAGGCTGGGAGTCGAGACAAGATGAGGGTCATGCTTCTTTTCACGAGGATTGCAGTGTCTTCTCCCCTGCCAATCATTCTATCGTTCCTGTATAGGATGTAGTTGGTATCCGAAAGTAGTCTCCGGATAAATTTTTTTTTTAGTAGTATGAGATCAATTTTGAAATCAATCAAAAATTGCATCAGCTCGTCATTTTTGGCCAGTAAACAATTTGCATTCCACGTGAGAACTAAAGCATGATCAGTGGAGTTCATTTGTATGTGTTTGGAGGGATGATTGGTAGGGTTTTGACCAGTGAACATACTTTGAACAATTTTCGGCATTATGTCTTTAATCACATATTGTGTATAGTTGTTCTTGCATGATGGCGAAAAACTGCCCTATATCTTCTGGAGAGTTTGAAATTGAAGAGTTTGGCTGGTTGCTACTGGCTGTCGATTTGGATGTAGGGTTGGCTTTGGTAGTGATAGGGATTTAGGAGGATGGAGTTGCCGCTTGTGCAAATAATTTTCTCGAGTTCGTTTTTGGGTTTTGGATTTTTGCCTCCGTAGCTCGCAGTATGTTCGCCTGCGTAGTTAACACACTTTGGCATTTCTTCTCTCAACTTTGCAAATGATGGTGGATTTGATGCAACGAGCCTAAGCGTGACAATTGCTGGCAGAGTTTCCAAACTGGTGGCAGCTGTGACTCTGGAATTGTCCACCACGCGGATTTTGTACCTCGACTTTTAAGGAGAACTTCCTAAAGCGTTGAAGGATCTGATTTGATTTTAAGAAACAATGCTTCGATGAGCTCTGACGTTCTAGGTATCCTTTTACTTCTTCTTGACCTTCAGTTTGGTGAAGATATTGGCGATATTCTCGTGTCCAGATAAGGCTGAGAGAATAATCTGGATTCCCAAAAATACTCTTCTCGCCTCTTCAAATTTAACGTTCCGTTCTTTGAGTAACCGAGTCATGGCTGTCCATTGGTCCAGCAATCGTAGGTTTATCCGAACTGGTTTGATTGCTAGCGACTCAGCATCGTTAGTTGTCGAAAGTGTGGTTGATATGATCGTTTCCTGTTTTTGGGATGTACGGGTTTTTATTGTGGCTGCGTTGCTTTTGTGTAGTTTATCTTTTTCGTTATAGGTTTGGGTTCGCATATTTTATGGATGGACGCAGCAGTGAGAATTTAGAGTGGGTATTCTAGATCGTCAATTTTGTCAGTATTTACGTTTACTGTGTCTTCTGGGTCAGCAGTTTCCTGTTGCTCGTTGTTGTTTTACGTACGTCCTAGAGATTGCTGATTGCTTCCAGAAGCGGAGGTTAGAGGAATAGACGTGGTTTGGGAAGAAAAGAATGCAGTGTCTTTCTTTTTCTTTTATTAGGGATTTTCGGACTGATTTGTTACGTTTCATACATTTTCTATTGTCACGACGTTGTGCTGCTAGTTATTTTTCTGTGCCATCCAGTTCCTGCACCGTTTTAGACAATTGCCCGCTTAGTTGTTGACTTTCACTGTCCTGTATGTTTCGCTCGAGCTAATCGGTTAGAGCGGCGACCAGGAGGTCTTCCTGTCCTCGTTGTGAAATTTTCTCCGTCTTTATAGACATGGGTTAACTTTAGTCCTGCCCTGCGTTGAATAAGATAAACCGTTAGCCCCACATTCAGAAATCGGTTGTTATTTGTCAATAACTTATTTTATTTTGATTTATCTGGACGTAACCTCGAAACTCGCTGATTCCAAATCAAATGTAAATGTAGCGAGAAGAAGCTAATATATATTGTGCCATTGTCTTTAGCACTTTCGCTGTAACTAAGTCTTCTCTTGCAGATTTGTTGTTTTCCAAGTATTTAACGTTAAAAAGTATATCAACCTTTTTTCTGGGAAATGAAAAGGTCCAAGCCTAATGGTTGTAATACTTGAATATTCACCGTCACATATCAGTTTTGATACAGTGCAGTGCAGGGTCAGTGAAACAAGATTGGAGAATTGTTCTCCCGAAATTTAGACTGATAGATGCTTTGAAAAAATATGATCTACGCACGAACCGCATTTAGCATGTGTGACACCAAGTAGTTGCTTATTGAATCTAAATTTTCCGAGAACATTTAGGTAATCTTGTGCTGTATATGTAATTTTATTTCCATATGTATTAATATTAATATATCCGAGTATTATATTTTGTTCGTATTTTCTGAAGCTATATAGAATTTTTTTTAAAGCAGCAATAAAGTTGCTAGGCTTAAGACTGGAGAGTGATAGATGCAAGTGCCATGAAGGTTTACATTATTTGCTAATGATATTACAAAGCGTAGTGTTTCCATTTTCAAGTGATGCATCTATTTAATGAACACTTATTTTTTAAAGAAAGCTACCATTCCATCACGTTTGTTATATAAACTGGGCTCTGCTAATATCCATTCTGATCGCCAGGTCTCGGACAAAACAATTACGAAGCTTTGTAGATGGTCACATGAACACGTTTCGCATCGAGGTAATAAAAACTGATTATCGTTGTCAGTTTTTCGCAAAAAAAAACTTTCCTGTTTTCCCGAAATGTAGATGTAGCTAGTTCGAGTAATTTTTGCATGCTACAGCAATCACTCAATAATGAGACCTACTCACTTCACCTGCAAACACTCCGTCGCCGTCCAGAATATTGTGGATCAATCCACTCCGTCGTTCGCCGTTCTACAGTTGATTTGTAAGAGTTTAAGAAGTCCCTAACTGTTTTATTTGGGAATTTCACAATAGTTTTTTTCTGACCTGACGCGATTAATTCTGAAAACGTCCTGCACATTGCTTCCAACAATGATAGGGTCAACACCCATCCGTACGATCCTACAACTATCGTATGTTAAACATTTGTAAAAGACCTCATTCCAACCCACAATGTTTCTCTTGTTTCTAAGGTGCACAGCATATGAGGGAAATAAAATAGTCTCTAATAGAAAATATAAGTCAGACAGAAGCCTCATTTCATTTCAGCTTTTTGGGTTTACAGGATAAAATATTGATTTACGTTCAAATAAACTAAGATATACCAGTGAGCGTTTCAGCTCAATATGTATTCATTCTATCAATTTTTATATTTTTAACTTTTTACTTCCAACAAACTTTCATAAATTTTCAGGTAGATTTAATTTAGATGTAAACCTATTTCACAAAAATTTCTATTTTTAGATTAAAATGACGCAGATACAATTGCTTCGTATAGGAAGCATAGCTCTACTTTTAATTCTATCGTTAGTAACATTATTTCAAACATGTCATGGAGCAGCGGTTATGTCAGTGGATTTGGGCAGTGAATGGATTAAAATTGGCGTTGTTTCGCCCGGCGTTCCAATGGAAATCGCTTTGAATAAGGAATCTAAGCGGAAAACACCAAGCATTATTGCATTCCGCGATAAAACACGAACATTCGGCGAAGATGCTGCTTCAATAGGTGTCCGTTTTCCAGCAAATGCGTATTTTTATTTGCTTGATTTGCTGGGAAAGACTGTTGATAATCCTATCGTTGATTTGTATAGGTAAGACATAAATCCTAACTTCAGCATTCACAACTACTTTAATCTTCACGTTAGCTCTAATTATCAAATAATTTACTGCTAATTTTCTGTTCGTTTTGCAATGACTTTGAATATATTAAAGGAAACTCTTTCTAACTTACCAATAGGAAACGGTTTCCGTACTACGAAATAGTTCCCGACGAAGTAAGAAACACAGTTGTGTTTAAAAGCGGCGACGAATTGTTTTCAGTGGAAGAACTTGTCGCCCAGTTCCTAATCAAGGCCAGAGAATTCGCTGAGGACTCTACAGGTTTGCATTTTTATTACTCCTGAACAATAGTAACGTGATCCTAACAAGCTTATTTCAACAGGTCAACAAATCACCGAATGTGTCATCGTCGTTCCCGGTTTCTTCGGGCAGGCTGAACGTGCTGCACTTATTACAGCCGCGCAGCTTGCTAATATTAAAATTTTGCAGCTGATCAATGACTATACAGCAGTAGCCTTAAATTATGGCGTTTTCCGACGGACGCAAATTAACGACACAGCACAATATTACATATTCTATGATATGGGCGCGCAAAAAACTTCGGCAGCGCTCGTGAGCTATCAACTCGTCAAGGACAAAGCTACTAGGGAAACGAATCCAGTGATTCAAGTATTGGGTGTTGGCTATGATCGTACTTTAGGTGGATTGGATATTCAGTTGCGCTTGCGCGACTACCTCGCTCAGGAATTCAATAAATTAGGTAAGACTAAGAGTGATGTCACAAAGAGCCCACGCGCCTTGGCGAAACTATTCAAAGAAGCCGGTCGTCTCAAGAATGTCCTAAGTGCGAACGTAGATCATTACGCTCAAATTGAGAATTTGATTGATGATCAAGACTTTAAGCTGCAGATCACCAGAGACAAGCTTAATGAACTTTGCTCAGATCTATGGCCGCGAGTGCAAAAGCCTTTAGAACAGGCGCTAAAAATGGCTGGCCTCTCAATGGATGTTATCCAACAAGTAATTCTGTTTGGTGGCGGAACTCGAGTACCAAAGGTTCAAGAAATTTTGAAGGATGCCATTAAACAGGATCTGGGCAAGAGTTTGAATATGGATGAAGCGGCAGCTATGGGTGCTGTATATAGGGCAGCAGACTTGGCAACTGGTTTCAAGGTGAAGAAGTTCGTTATCAAAGATGCCGTACTGTTTCCGATACAGGTAACGTTTGAGCGGGAGTTAGCAGATGGGGGCGACGTGAAGCAAGTACGCAGGATTCTGTTCGGGCAAATGAATGCATACCCACAGAAAAAAGTCATCACGTTCAACAAACATACCGATGACTTCAGCTTCAATGTGAACTACGCAGACTTGAATCATCTGAGCCCAGAAGAAATATCTTATATAGGCAAATTGAATTTGACTCATGTGGAATTGAAGAACGTTGCTAAGGCTATAGCGCAACATAAGGATGAAAACATCGATTCGAAGGGAATAAAGGCTCATTTCTTTATGGGTGACTCTGGGTTATTTGATCTGACTGGCGTTGAATTCGTATTCGAGAAACAAAAGGCTGCAAGTGAAGACGAGGACGAAAGCACTCTTTCGAAATTAGGAAGCACAATTAGTAAACTGTTCTCTGGAGATTCGTCCGATACCAAAGGCGAGACTAACAAAACTAAAGAGGCTGCGGAGGGTGCCAACGAAACTCAGAAGAATGCCACAGATCAGGCCGAGACGCCCAAGAATGAAACCGTAAAGATCGTGACTATAAAAGAACCTATCGAGTACAGTTCGAAATATTTATACACTGAGATGCTGACTGGGGCATCTTTAGACAAAGCTATGGAGAAACTGGAAGCAATCAACAAAGTCGACAGGGAACGGCACAGACGCGAAGCCGCTTTGAATGCCCTCGAATCACACGTCATCGAAGCGCGCGAGAGACTCGGTAATGACGAGTACTTCAGCTGCGGAACACAGAACGAGATCGACAAAATCCTTGCTGAGTGCACTGTGATTTCCGAATGGTTGTATGAGGATGGCGAAAATGCAGATGCCGAAGCGTATGAAAAGCGTCTGAACGAGCTGCGAACTCTTACGAACGAAGTATATGCTCGTCACTGGGAACACCAAGAGCGTCCGGAAGCGTTGAAAGCTCTTTCCGAAATGATATCTGGAGCTGAAAAATTCCTCGAGTCTGCCCGAAACCTGACAAAAGATGCGAATCCGGATAAGGATGTTTTCACGCAGGTTGAAATCGACACACTGAGTCGTGTTATTACTGAGACTATTACTTGGAAAAAAACTGAAATCGCAGAGCAAGCAAAGTTGAAACGAAATGCTGGTGTCCGCTTAACTGTGAAATCTGTGACTGACAAAATGGCCCTTCTCGATCGTGAGGTGAAATATTTAGTGAACAAAATTAAATATTGGCGGCCGAAGACACCTGTCAAGAAGGAAAATGAAAGCAACTCTGAAAATGCTACAGATGCAGAAGGTTCATCTGGATCAGAGATTCCAGCAGAACCCGCAGAAGGTTCATCTGGATCAGAGGTTCCAACAGAAGCCGCAGAAGAGACAGTCGAAGAAGCTCCGCCAACGGACGAGCCAGAAGCCCCAGTTGAAAATGAAGACTTTGTTACGCAGCAAACAGAAGATGACGAAGTAAATACGCCGCACGGTGAACTATAAAGACTATCGAGTTAAAGGCTAGGCACAATTTTTTGTACTCATAAGAAATTAAATTGGTTTTTTCAATGAAATTAATTTATTACGAACCAACCAAATAGGAGATCATTTATCATATAAGGATGTGAAGATGTGATCTGTCGAGCTTTGTATGATTTTCCGCCGGCGATTGGTGCAATTCGATAATATTTTGACACTAATCATTTTTCTTCTTGTCACCATTTCATGATCAAAGCCATTCGAAATGCTGTGAACTTTCAACCGTTCTTTTAGTACGTACATAAGTTTCAATACACACCGACTCTCTGTTTAATTCATAGTTTTGTGTATTCCATTTAATACTTGTTATTTTCGAAGCAATTCAATTTCAAAGTATGTTTTTTTTTATTTTACATTAAATCCATTCCGTTGAAACTTGTGGTCCAGTGATTAGCTTCATTGTTTCCTGACTTATATAGTTGGTTTCTGCTTAACCAGATTTTGTCAGTTTCTAGCAAATTTTTTTTGTTGGCGGCAATCAAACGACGCATTGTGACAAAAACATATTCCAGGTACTTCAGTCTTTTTTGTACAACATTCATCGCTCTAAGTTTCCTTTATGTGTAGTTTTGTTCATGTAATGAATATATAAATTTATAAGGATGTATTGAATATTTATATGGCGTTATAGTAACGACAGAAAATATGTAATAAACCATTGGTAAAAAATTTGAAGCTGATAGTTTTAATTTGGTATTTGGAATGTCTCAGACGTGGGTGATCGATTGCCGTCCGATGGATATATATTAGTCAATATTGTTAAGGGTGATACGATATGCAATTTTAGCAGCATAAGATCTTGAGAAGGAATACTGTCTAGATCTTTCAATTGTTTTTGAAATGTCAACTGAATTAGTCGCAAGTGCGTTGACACGAAGATATTTGGCGTGATGTGCATGATAGAGCCAGATTTAGGTTGCAATTGCCAAATTGCAATGGTATCGATAGTAGAGAAAAAGTTATTCAAGAGATGTGTTACTTCATCCGGTGCTGTAACAAGATTCCCATTCATTAATAATTCGTCAATACCAGTTGTATATTTCCTGTGTTTCCGATTAAACATTAGCTCATTAGCCTACCTCCAAAATATCTTCAACTGTAGCTCCAATACTCCTCGTACAAAAGTGTCTTGGTGCCTCCCGTATCACTCAATGTGATTCCTTCTTCGTTTCTAGATAATTCACTCTTCGTGATGCGGAATTGTTGCCGTACTCGAACTTGTTTCATCGCAGTAGTCCTCTCTTTAGCTTCCACTATTTTTCCAAATAATGCTGGTGAGTTTTACATGTTTTCCTTGAAGCTTTTCGAGAAATGCTTCGCATTCGTGTTTTTTTAAGCTATCTTCTTTAGGCATGTTTTAACTTTGACTACATTCTTGGCGGATATAATAATGCCTTTATGGTCGTTATGATTCTAAGTTATTGGGTGATATAAATAGGGATGTTTTATAATTACATGATCAATTAGTGTCCTGAATATAATTCCATTATTTCAAACAATTATGTCGAAATACGCATACGACTTAGATGAAGGTGTCAAAACATCAATATTTGTATCTACTACTGTAATTTAATTCTGATGCTTCGAGTATAATTCATCGACATAGTTCAGAAAATGTTGATCGTTGTTATTGGGTGCTTTGCAAAAGGTACCAATGCTGATTTTTTCTGCGTTGAGCGTAAGTTTCACTGCAATGGTACTGTATTCATTGGACATGCTGATGAGTTTAGAACGAATATCTGATTGAACGAAAATTGCTGTTCCTCCACCACAACCCGAATATCTGGTGCAAAAAATATCATGTATACCCTGTTGTGTATATTTGTTGTTCATTTTTGTATATCCATATTTAATTGAAGACTACAATGTCAATGCAACTGTTACATTTGAGGTATGTATATACTTAGATGTTGATGTCTTCAATTTTGTTGAGAATGCTTCTATTTTTTAAAACGTCGTCGAAGATCAGACGACGTATAGTGGCTCACAGCTTATTACGACCAGCATGTAGAAAAACTTGAACTGCCAATAAAATCTAAACTAAACAAGATATTAAAATAATTTAAACGCAGATTGTTAGTGTAATGTTCATAATTATCGTTTATTCACTTCATTTTGATTCATACATATTTTTATTATTTCTTAACAATCAAAAATGAAAAAAGTAACTTAAAAGAAAGCCACAGCTTGTTTCGACCAGTTCACAAATTGATCATTTTAATTCAAAATAACAAATTCAATATTTAGTGTGACCCCCCTTCTGATCAACGACCATTGCTCGCCTCTTAGACATCGAGTCGACCAGTTTTTATGTAATGTATAGGGTAGATTTGGCCCATTCTTCGAGTAATGCAGTTTAGAGTTTATTTTTACTCGAAATTTTCCGTTTTCGGATATTTGTGTCCATTTTCAAAAAATTTCAATGACATTTAAGTCGGGCGACTGTACCAATGGTTGTATAATATGCGGACAGTTCCAAATCAGCCATGTTTATACAATACCCGATTTATGTTTCGGGTCATTATCTTGGTAGAATTGGAGGTCATCGCGAATGCCCAGGTTTTGCGCACTTTCAAGTAAGTTTGATTTCAAAATTTGAAGATATTGCAACTTATCCATTATTGTTTCAATGAATTGTAGATTGCCAGCTCCCGTTGCAGACATACAGGCCCAAAACATGACGCTACCACCTCCGTGTTTGACTGTGGCATTTAAATTTGCTACTAACAGCATCCTCTTTCTCAACGGTATGTTGATATTATCCGATTTTGATGACGACTTGGAATGTTTGTGAGTTTGTTTTTCTATGTTTAAGATGTTTCAGGCGCAAATTGGTTTCGAGACGTGCTATGTCCCTTTGGCGCTATATAGTCATCATAGGATTGGTAAAAAAACTGATTATTCGGGGATATTCGTCAGCGGGTTGAGCCCCTATAATGTCAAGAATGAGCGTTAACAGAATTATGCCATGATATTATCTTGCTTTTTCATGCTCCTAGGGCCATGATATATTATAAAACCTATTTTCACCTGCAATGTTGTTGTTTTGTCCTGCTCCTTCGTGGAATATCCCATACATGATGCAGCAATACAGTTTATTTCCGAGAAGAGAGTGGCGAGCAGATGTCCCTACATGTTTTATGGCGAAGGGGGGCGGGGGGTGCTGGGAACTTTTCGGAGCACACTTTTTCATCTACCCTGGAGTCTGGTAAACAAGTTTGTTAACATGTTTTTTTTCATGCGCCTCTTAAACATAGAAAAACAAACTCACAAACATTCCAAGTCGTAATCAAAATCGGATAATATTAACATGCCGTTGAGAAAATGCTGTTAGTAGCAAATGTTTAGACCAATATATCTTGAAAACGGTTTGGTTACAAGAAAAAATTGAATAATCTTTTTTGTTGGAAATTTTTTAAGCTACAAATTCGTCATACATTGTTTTTCTGAAGACTTGACCGTTACTGAAATATTTAGGAAAGGTCACTTTTGGTGACCTTTGACCTCGTATAAAAAGTAACGCAGCACTCGGATCGATGGGGACTTTTGACATTTTGTTCAACACGCCAGTACCAAGGTTCACACCAAAATTCAGCTTTCCCCTAATTTTTCCGAAGTTTCGCCCCTTATTTATGTCGGATTTCACTGGGCTATATACGATTTCCAACAAATGCAACTATTAGTCTAGACATTGAGCTTTCGCTTGTGTCTACAGTAAAGCTTATTGAAATAAAGCTCCCAAACTCGACGGCGATAAGTTCTTCAATCGCAATTCGTAGTAAACATTCCGTCATTCGGAAGATCAAAGTAAATGGTGTTGTTGATTTCTTGGTGCAAATAAGAAGTGAAAAGTTTTTAGTATAAGATATCCGTAATTATTTCTACATTAACATTCAAACTTCGTTGTTAATATCTAGATTTAAAGCAGTGAATCTTTTTGTAAAAATGGATTCGAAGTGCTAAAGATAAGGTAAAACACACCTACACGCAGTTAAACTTAGTGGTCTTGTAGAACTTATCTGGGTGCTTCGACAGCAAACCGGCCGCGATTCTCGGAAATGACTTCGATGGGAATTTCGCAACTGAATGACGATTGTTTGCGTCATATCATTCGCTTTTTGCCGCTTGCTGAAAAGGTTAAAGCTGCTTTCGTATGCAAGCGTTTTGCAGAGGTAGCATCAACTATACCGGCGAAGAAAGTGTATGTGGGCCATCTGAACACAGTTTCGAAAGAGGAAGCGGAGACGTTCTTCTCGACGAAAGGATCGAGCATAAAAACACTTACGATAAGGGAGGAGGATGTTTTTGCACCGTTGGCCTTAGAACATTGCTCAAATCTAGAGATCTTGAGCATGGTACTAGGAAATGAGAAAAACGATAAGCCGCACTTTGGGCTTAGTAGCATTGCGAAAACATTGCGGGAACTGTACGTATACAGAGGAATAAACAAATTTATCAGCCCTCAGATTGGAAGTTTGGAAGAATTGGAAATACTTCATCTCACATCCTGTTGGTTAGAAGAATGCGACCTTAGCAAAGTAAATAAACTCACCGAGCTAAGTATGATTGACTGGTGCATGTTCAAGCTAGTATTCCTAGAGGGTTTATTCAAATCGCAGACAAAATTGAACAAATTGCGCTTCTTACCGAATCTGTATAATAACGATTGGACTGGCTTTGTTTTTCCTGCGGCAGTAACAAAAAATCTCGAATGGCTCGACACCGAAGAATATTACTTCCAAATGCTCCATCCGGGGGAGATGGTCAACTTAAAACATGTCAAAATTCGTGGAGGAATTGAATCACTGATCGTTTACCTGGAAGAATTGACTTACGATCATAGCGAGAAGATCGAAACGGTGGCTTTCCACAGCTACAAATACTTAGAAATTAATGATACGCTCTGCGCTATTCTACCAGCTTTCACGAATCTTACCACGCTTGTGATGGGTGGCAACCTGACGCCAGAATTGTTGCGTGAGCTCACACTGAACCTGGATCAATTGAAAAGGTTCCATTTGGTGAACACGCTGGTAACATACGAGAACCTAGTCGATTTAGTTCAAAATTTGAGACACCTGGAGTTTTTGGCTATACCTGACTACGAGCCACTATTCTCATTGGCAACATATTATGAGGTGGTGGAGATCAGAAAAACGACGGAAACCCAGGTGCCTCTCACAATTTGCGTTTGTTACACATTGATGGACTTCCAGGATGTATGTACATGATTTGAAGCTAAAAATTAGATTTTGATCTTAATCTTATACATTTTTAGACCGAAGAATATAAAGAGCGAGAAAAATTTGTCACAATGACTGGGAACTACATTCATCGAGAAGGATTTTTCCGTTGGCGCGACATAATAGTTCGAGGGAAACCGAGGCCACGGCCGTTGTTTGTATAAATTCAAAAATAGAGTAATTTATTTAATGTACCGAAGACTTTATGTAACTTTGGTTTTGTTACATTTGTCATTATTTTTTCAGGATATATTATGCTTTAGTATAATTGATGAGTTTGATTTTTTAATTCTTAACTGTGTAATTTAGTTATGAGCATCTTAAGTCTATTAGCTGTGCTACTTTGGGCTGCTTAACGTTTTAATTTCTGCTCAAGTCTTTATTTTTTTCGTAATGATTTTTGCTGCCTATAAGTACAGCTTTCAGGCCGGAAAAATCATTACGAAGAAAAGAAAGGTAGTGGTGATTACTCTTTGATTTTATTTTGGCCTTTAGTCTGTCCATGGCAAATCTTGATAACAAACCGATCTTCCTCACCTCAATTTGAAGTGAGGTTCTTGACGTTACTTTAGTTGGCGGGCGGCACACACATCTCCAGAATGCGTGGAAGGTTGTACAGGAGTCTTCGTTCTCTGATCTAATATACATATCCTTTACTGTGGGCGGTCGAAGTTCAAGTTATTTGGTAGTGTTTATAAATAGGGGGAAAACGGTCTAGACGAAGCTTTAATCACTGGTTCGGGATTCATTGGAATTTCCCCCGATGTGTATCGATTTTTGGTAGAATCTGGACCGAGGAGAATCTGCAGCTAGGCCAGCGTGCAATCCACCCAAAGGTAAGGGAAATCGTAGCCCCTCCTGGTGAAATGTGGAAATCACCATATTACGGAGACAGTCTGACAATGAAAAAAGCTTTAATGACTGTGCAATGAATGAAACGAAACTGGAGGCTTTTAAGTATGCCATCCGTGAAACAAATATGATCTCTCGGGGATCCTTCTGTAGCAACATAGAGGGTATCAATGATTCAAATTACCTACGTGAAGTCTTAAGTCCAACATCGAGGGTTGCATAGAGCATTTTGAGCTCTCGTAGCAGATGGACTAATTCGACCACCGATACACTGAATCTTCTCCTGGACTCACATTTTTCGGGGAACCATAGTCCCACAGCATAGTCGGAGAATCAAGCGGAGTAGGCTATCAGCATTTCCCGACTTACACTAAGTTTGATGCAATGGTTGAGGCATTTTTAGGATGAATGGATGTTGTATGTGGCTCATAGCTTTTTTTGAGCAGCTCCTCAAGAACAGAATGATATTTTCTTCACTGGGGAATAATCACTAGTAACGAGGAGCTAACACGGGCGCACCTCTATGTGGTGTCCTCTTTCCGCTGCTAAGGAACATTACGGAAAATACCGTTGTGTTTTTCTGCTAAAACACGTTTCGTGAATTCGGTATTGCCCGCGTTTACGAAATATTACAGTTTCTTTTTATACAACTTATCACACTTTTATTCAAAATAGAACTGTTATATCTAAATCGCGTACACTCTTTATTTATCGCACTACTAATGATATATCACCCGCGTCACAGCTTAATCGTTCTTAAACTAACACTATATTTATCGCTTTTAAATTAACTCGCCATGAAACGCTTACTTCCTTTTTCCTCGACAGTGCCGCTTCGCACAATTCTGTGTATAAGACTGACTTCTGTTACATCTTGCGGGTTATATTTACACTTTATATATTTCCAGACGATTGTGATTGCATGCTTCTAGGCTATTCTCGATTTCTTTCGCCATGTGAAAATCGGTTTGAGTCTTGGCTTCTAGAAGGTTCTTATCCACGTTTATCTATCGAATGCTTTCGTTCTTTTAGATACATTTGTGAAATAGTTTGAGAAGATATTTCTCAACGTTTCTCGTTATTTCTAGCACTGATATGGTGAAATATGATCTATTTGGTATCCATGCAACAGTATTTTTCTGATAAAGATAGATTGCGCCCGCAGCAAAGTAGTTGCCGCAAAGTAGTTGCTTGATGTGGACGACATCACCATAACAGTGTCAGAAAATTATTTATCTACACTTCCGGAGAGCTCTGATCACTCTCTTGATATACTTTTACGTTTTAGCCGCAAATGCAGCATGAATGTGAATCCCAGTAAAACAGAGCTAGTACTATTCGCAATACAGTACAAAATTGAAATTCATTCGTTTTCAAATTAAATCGCCAGGGTACGCACTCAAATCGTTTTTTTTTTAATAGATCCACTTCGAAAGACGCTTCAAAAAACTGACTTCCCGAAGACAACTCCCCGGGGATTTTTCTACTTTGCTCGGGGATTTCCGGAATGGTCGATTGTAATAGCATGCATCTAGGCTATTCTTGATATCTCTGCACCAATGAAAATCTGTTTATTTATTTATTTACTTATTTATTTATTCACCAAGCAAGGTGTACATGTACAGAAGAATAAATAAAATAGTACATGGATAAAATTACGAAACAAAATAAAATAAAATAATATACGAAACAAAATAAAATACAAAATTATATATATGAATAGAAGACTAATAAATAACGCAAAAATAAATTAGTTACAAATAGATAACAATTAAAGTAATAGCTAAATGACAAATAACTAAATGAATAACAAATGACAAATAACTAAGTGAATTTAAATTTAAATTAAATATACTATACATGTATTTATATTAGTATGGTGGGGGAAAGAGGGAGACTATGATGAGAGAGCCTTCATAATATTTTTTTTATTTTTTTTTATTATTTTTTTATTTTTTGTTTAAAATGGGATCTATGGGATTTTTCCGTTCTATGATGTTTTGTATGAAGTTAGATGTTAGATCAGATGTTTTGTATGAAGTTAGTTCGAGAGGATATCTCTCTGCTCCAAGGGCAATCAAGCCTTTTTTTTGCCTCGTTGATAGTTCGCTATTAAACCTCTTGGGCTTAACAATTAAAAGGAATGCTTATGCTGAAGAACACGACCTCAACATGTTTACCAGCCCACCGAAACAGTTTTGAACGAGGTTATTCATCCGACACAGCCATCGAATGTTCACCGATTATCTAAAAATCAGTGAAAATGTACACTTAAAACTTTTTTCAACACAATGATGCCTACTGCTGAAAAGCCATGCTCTTCATTATCTCCGGAAAGATCTTTTTTTACGCTTTATGCCCAAGGCCCAATGACAACTGCAACTGAAACTAGTACTGCATTCAAATTAGAACGCATGCAAATATAATAGGAAACAGCACAACTGCAACGTTCCGGAATGGGATTAGGTACATCCCAATATAAACTGAAAAGTTGTAGTAGCCCTTGGGACTTCAGCTATATATTTGCATGTGTTCTAATAGAACTGCAGTACTAGAAACAGTTGCAGTTGTAAGTGGCCTATGAGCATTATGATGCACCGCCGATATCTGTTACCTTGTCTTTACTTCAAATATTCATTTCTCGCATAGCTTACAGAGTAACTTCAGATGATATACTAAAAAAAATTACATCCAAGCATTGCTTTTCATTTTCTTTATTATCGTGCGTCAAACTCTATCCGGATAATTTACTGGATAGAGCTATTGCTTCCTTAAAGTCACCATATCTGCCGAGTTTGAAATGTTTTTTGCACCGGAGTTTTAGCCTGCTGGCATTCTTGTTAAAGAGTTTATATATTATTAGTTTAAATAATTGTCTTTTGTCCGGTCAAACTGGGGACAAAATAAGTGCTCTCGAGAATGGGAGTCGGACGCTCCGTAATGAGCTGCTTGACCTCAAATAGCAAACGGCATTACTAATGGAGACGCTAACTGTCCCATGAAAATTTCAGTGCCAAGACCTGCCTCGAAAAAACTGGACAGCAACAAAACGAAGAAGACATATGTATATTACCAGTATGATGAAAGATGTCAATGAGCCGTCGCTGACTTCTGCAGCTAGCGTTGTTGCAAAAACAAATGACAGACAAAAAAGCAGGCAGCTTTTTCTAATACGTTAGACGAAGACTTAACTCGAACTAAGCCCAACACTATCCTGACTCCAAAAAACTTAAAAGTCCCCCAATCACGGCCTTTAAGATGACTGCTCCTAAGTTCATCTGTGAAATGAAGGTGCAAGGCATTATACCTCTTATTGAGAATATTTCGAGTGGTACTCGTAAATCACTCATTCTATGTTCCCCATGTAATAAATAAACAATATGCATCATAAGAAAGTCTTTGATCATTTTAAAATCAGTGATCAATTTGCAACTACTTACACTGCAGTCTCAGAAAAAATTAGATCCCTCGTTATCCGTGGCCTATATAGGGGCAAGGACTTGGAACTGCAAGGACCACAAACTGAGGAAATCTGTTAGGACTGAACACTTAACACCCCAGTCCGGGCTTTTTCTAGTGCAGTTTGAGCCTTCCCTGGAGCTATCTGGTGTATTTAAAATACAGTCCATTCTCTGACAAAAAATTATATTGGAAAAAGTTAGAGATACGGAGAGGTTGGAGTGTTATACCTGCCTAAACTTTGGGCATGTGGCAAGCAATTACACCATCGTCCATTGCTGCGGGAAGTGCCTGGAGAGTCACACATGTGGTGAATGTCCAAAAGTAGCCGTCTTATAGTCTGAGTGCGTCAATTGTCGGAAGAAATGTCACGAAGAAAATTATCGTTGTTGCCCGGCCTATAAAGATATGATGGCCAGGATCGAGGCAAAAACTATTTGTCGAGATCAGGCCAGAAAAGATCGTTAGCAGTTTGTAAGGTAGCAGTTTGTAGAAGTTGTGTTTCCTAAGCACAAGCAGTAGAAGGTACTACTTCTGGTGGCTATCTGGAACTGATGCTAAGAGGCTATTATTCACAATCAAACTGCTGCCAATCCTTTCCAAGCAAAATGGTTGAGGTGGCCAAATTCGACAGCACTTCGCTCATCTCGATGGCTCAAAGAGCGGCTGGTCAACATCTAATTTTTGTTTTGGGCATGGATTTGGTACTTATAACAGAGACAAAACTGTCAAATCATCATTGAGTTAGTTTTCAGGGATATAAAACCGCTCTAGATAACCAAAACAGTGGTATTGCTTTATTAATTAGGATTAATTTGATATGGCACCTAGTGGTGCCATATCTGAAATACTGTTCCTTTGCTGTTGCTGTGGTAAAAAGCTCAGAGATCAGGAGTACCACAAGGCTCTATCATTGAACCTATTTTATACACAATTTTCACTGCTCACCCTCCTTTTCGAGAGGGCTATCCTGAAATTAAAGTCCTACAATATGCAAATGACACACTCTTATTCGCGTCGAGCCAAGACTCGTTCAAAGCAGCAAAGAAGATTACTTGGTCAACTTTAGATTATATTTTGAAGAATGGGGCATCAACCTAAAAAGTAGCAAAACACAGCTGACTTTATTCAGGGACCTCTCCAAGCATCGGGGATCTCAAACCATACACAAAAAAAAGTCGGCGTCTTCTTCAGAATTACTAGAATCACTCCTAGGCCTACATTGCGCTACCTTGGAGAAGACGTGCATGAATTCTTGAGTTTAATCCCAATGTTTGATGTAGAATTAAATTAGCTAAGTCCACATTTCAGCGCATTAGACATCTTTTCACCAAAAAGATGGACATGACGACAAAGGCTAAGTCCATTTGCCATAAGACACTCGTTCGGCCAGTCTTACATATGCATCCCCATCCTGGATTACCTGTTCCAAATCTGCCATGACAGAAGCGGAGATGATCGAACGGTGAATTCTGCGCTTCAGTACTGGCAGGTTCTAGAGCCCGATAGCTAAAAAGTGGCCGAGGAACAATCTCCTATACCAGGAGACAGGATTTGCGCCGCTTAGGGACTGAATTGTGGAACTGACGACAAAGTTTTACGCACAGACAGACGGACATGAAACCGGACTGTTCCGGGGTATCGGATGCACGAGTGGCTCTAATGAGCCATTTATGCGTCTGGAGGAGAAAGCAGGACAACGGCGGCTCATGGACATGCTGTTCAATTATATTGGCCTTCCGACGAATCGGAGAGGATAATTTATACCTAGGCAAAATTTAGGTCTAATTAGGCTAACCTAATTGTAGTTAGACATAAGCTAGATTTAGTTTAATAAATTAAGTTAGTATTGAAGTATTATACAGCTAAGTCAACCCCAGGTAATGTGCAACCTAGGTAATATTTTATAAGTCTAAACCGAAAAATAAATATATCATAAAAAAACCCATAGAGCAAGCAGGGCAAAATGCCATATAAGAAATGCAGGACAGAGTAAAATTTACCTGGTACCTTTGTCGCAATCCAAGCATATGATTAAGGATCATGATTTATTCCGAATATCTATTCATATTCCTACCGCTGTCACTTTAGAAAGTACGCGATCAATCTTAAAGTTCTTTGGGAGTTTCATATTCATGAGCACACTGATCACTTTTCCTATATCTTCGGAAACAAAACTATAGACATCACTTATCGTAATCTAAACTCCACTTTATCGCGAGAAACACGGCACAAGGAACAAAGCATAATCCGGAAAATGCTCCAAGAATCAGAAAAATTGCTAAACTTTTACAGTTTTCCGCGATGAGGAGACAAAAACGCGCGAAATCCACGAGACGTAACCAACACTGGTAGACTCGCCTGTATGCACCTGTCATATTTTCTATCAAGTACATTTCACCGGCCGATGCACAAGGGGCGCTAAAGCGCTTGAATGCAAGGGGTTTTTAAATTTATCGAAAGCTGATCTAATTTAGTATCCGCTACAATTGAATGTTTTATCGATAAAACAAGCTTTTTAGCAAATTTTCTCAAATATGGAAGTGTTTTTTCCCCAATAAATTTGACCTTCGATTCAAACAATTTTTCCTTGTACTTTTTTGTTGGGTATGAAGCCATGCTATGATGCGAGGTCATGGACTCCTACCACGAGCTCGTTGCACTGGTATAAGCCCAAGTCTGCATTTACACTTGCCGATTCAACTCAAGCTTTTAGAGGGCGGGGGTAAAGCAGACGGGTTTGTCTGCGATGTTGATCGAAATTTCGATCGAAGGTACTTATAACAAAAGTTTTCACTAAAATGAGAATAAACCATCGAGTTTTACGGGCCACTGGGCCCGCTCGACACAAAAACACTATTATAAGGTATACGCGGATACCAAAAAGAAATATCTACTTTACTTTAGCTCAGTGGCGGCTCGTCAGGGTGGGCCAGGCGGGCCGGGCCCGCCCTGACGAGCCGCCACTGCCCCTCACTATTTGAAACAGATTATGATCATCATGCATAGTCTGAGAAACTCTTTTGTAGTTCATTTAACTCGCGATTTAGAAAGCCACTCAAAGGTTCCACGAACAATGCGTTCTATTACATTCGGAATATACTTTGGAATATACTACTAAACCACTAGAAACAGCCAGTTGGATGGATTGAAATTGCGGCAAAGTCACCAAACACAGGACTGCTTTTTTATTTATTCATGATTCTTAAAATTCATTTGTAAAAATTCAAGTGTAAGCAATGTATTGTAAAGTATCTTAAACTACAGACCTCTGGAACTAATGCGAGAATTATACACGAAGATCTGGTCGTCGACTTGGTTGCAGATATGCTATAAATACGACCAATTTGTTCGCAGATATTGTATACTTGCAACCAAGTTGACGACTGAATCCCCTTGAGCAGGGGCCTGCAAGGCAAAGTAAAATTTACCTGGTACACGATATCCGAAATGTTGACGCAGTCTTTGTCGCAATCCAAGCATATGTTTATTGGTAATGATTTATTCCCAAAAATCTATTCATATCCCGCACTCTGTCACTTTGGAAACTTCGCGATCAATCTTAAAGTTCTTGAAGGGGTTTGATATTCACGAAACACTGAACGCATTTCCCACACCTCTACGGGAACCAATGTAACACATCACTTATCGCGCCCGTAACCTAAACTCCAGTTATCATGAGAAACACGCCACAAGGAACACAACACGAACCCGTAAATCCTTACAGGAACACTACGATTGCCAAATTTGTCCACTTTTTCGCGACTAGAAAAGAAAAACGCGCGAAATCTGCGAGACGTAACCAACACTGGCTGACTCGCCTGTGTGTGTACGTCATATTTTGTAGCAAGTGCATTTCACCGGCCGATCCACAAGAGGCGCTAAATACGTTAATGGAATGTAATGGTTTAAATTTATCGAGAGCTGATATAATTTAGTATGCACCATAATTGAATGTTTTATCCAATAATGAGGGTTTTTGGCAAATTTCCTCAAAACTGGAATCCCAAAGTGTCTTGTTCCAACAAATCTCATCTTCGATTCGAGTTACTTTTTTGTGTACTTTTGTTTTTGTTGGGTATAAAGCCATGCTACGGGGTCATGGACTCCTACCACGAGCCTGTTGGAATGTTGGTATATGCCCAAGACTGCGTTTACACTTGCCATTTCAACTCGAGCTTTTAGATGGCGAGGGTGAACTGGAAAGTATCGAATACGTTGATCGAGATTTTTGACGATTTCCTTACGCTTATATCAAAACTTTTCAGAAAAATAAAAATGAACATAAGGAAAACGTCAAAAAATTCGATGAATGCTCTCCTCGACCCTTTCCACTTCACCCCCGCCATCTAAAAACTCGAGTTGAATCGGCAAGTGTAAATGCAGACTTGGGCATTTACTTATATTGTGGACATATAAACTAGTGCAACGAACTCGTTGGAGGCGTCCATGACCCCGTAGCATGGCTTCACACCCAACAAAAACAAAAGTACACGGAAATGTTATTTGAATAAGGTCAGATTTATTATGAAAATGAATTTTAGGGTTCCTATTTAGAGAAAATCCGTCAGAAAGCCTCATATATGGATAAAACACTCAATTGTAGATTGCATACCAAATTAGATCAACTCTCGATGAATTAAACCCTCACATTCCGTTAGCGTATTCAATGCCACTTGTGGTTTGACCGGTGAAATGAACTCGCAGGAAAATATGACAGGCATTACACAGGTGTGGGTAGTAGTGTTGGTTACGTCTCGTGGATTTCGCGCGTTTTTCTTTTCTCGTCGGGGAAAAGTGAAAAAATTGACAATTTTCGTCTTCCTTGAAGGTTGAAGGATATTCGCGTTAGTACTGTGTTTTTTGTGATAAATTGGAATTTCGTAAACGGTTGCTACAAATTGTTTATTTATATCGTGTTTCAGGTATTTCTACTCCGTCCTGCATTCCTGGTATGTATTTTGAGATACTCCATTGTACATTGGCATGCACTTGAATTGGCAAATGAATCTATCTCTTATGCTGCCGCCTCACTGTGGGCCATCATGTGGCCCATTGTGTAGACGGGCGATGGCTGGCATTGGCCGACAGTGGCGAAGCATGGAAATGGCGATGGCCGAGGATGGCTTTCGGAGCGGTTTTTCCTGGGTTTTTCACACACATCAAAACGGGCCATCATGCGCAACCGAAAAATCATGACTGGGCCATCTAGCGGCCCAGTGTGTGGAGGCAAATTTGTGATGGTGACCATAATTGTGGCGATCTTTGCGACCAGTGCAGTGGCCGATGATGGCCCACAGTGAGGATGCAGCATTAAAAATTATTAAATAAAGGAGCTAGGGGATGTTTGATGAAGTACGAGACGGAATCATTGCTGCGAATCTTTTCAAAGTCAAGGTTACGAACAATGCATTTTGTGTTAAAGAAGGCACTCGAAAAGATGATCACACCTAACTTCATTGAATGTTTTCTTATCGTCTCGTCCGTATCTGTATACTAACCTTAATTGATAAATGATTTTACATAAGTAAAATTTGTTTACGTATTTTTAAACTAGCTTACAGATAGACACATCAGCTTATGTTGATTTTGTGATCAATAGCTCAGACCCTACTGAAATTTACTGAAAGAGGGGAAATTTTCAGTTTTCAGTAAAACGGAGTACAAAAACGGCTTCATTGCAATTAATCGTAGTACGCGACCAGCAAATTTGCAGTGCTTTAGTATGTTGTTAAAATGTTTTCGCGTAATACAGCTGCATATACAGTTGGGGACAAAACTCTCCATACACCCTCAACATTTCATATATTTAGTAGAAAATGCAAATATTTATGAGAATTTTATATGCAACTTTACTGCAAATGTATTTTTTATTAACATAAATTTAAAAAAAATTACATTAATTAACTTATAACCGTAAAAACACCAGAAAAAACGAAATTCAGCAGGGACAAAAGTGTTCATACATTGATCAGATAGTGTACTCTGTTCTTCATTGTATTGCTTTACTGTTGTTTTTCTTCCTTTATTTCCTATGAAATGCGTGAATGCGATCTAATTATTAGTTTGTTTTAGTAATCTATGAGCAAAGGGAGTGAAAAATGAGCAAGCGTAAGGAAGTAAGTGTTGAAATAAAAAAATTAATTATTGCTGAGCACAGAAATGGAAAATCATACCGCGCAATTGGAGTTTTGTTTAATTTATCCCATGCCACTGTCCAATACATTGTTCAAAAGCATACAAACACAGGATCAGTGGAAAATAACCCAAGAAATGGACGACCAAAGAAACTTTCCAGGCGGGATATCAGCATGATCTTAAAAGAGGTCGACAAAAACCCAAGGATCATTGGTCGGCAACTGGCGGAACATGTCGCTAATACTTCAAATAAGTGTGTTCACCTTAAAACCATCCGAAGAATCTTACGTTCCTATGGATATGCAAGTAGAGATCCTCGTAAAAAATCGCTAATATCTGAAAAGAATAGGCAGCTTCGACTTGAATTTGCAACGCGATATTTAGGAAAGGATTTACAGTTCTGGAAAACTGTCTTATTTACTGATGAAAGCGAGTTCAACTTGTTCGGTAATGATGGCAAAGAAAGAATCTGGCGAAAAAAGGGAACAGCATTGCAACTAAAGAATTTGATACCAACAGCAAAACACGGGGGTGGCAATGTGATGATGTGGGGTGAAAATGCAGCTGGTGGGGTTGGTAGATTGGTCTTTATAGAGGTATTATGGACCAATACTGGTATAAAAGACTGTTAGAAGAACACTTGCAACCTTCCGTAGACAATTAGGGTCTTGGCCGGCATTGGATATTCCAACAGGACAGCGATCCCAAACATACTGCACGTTTTGTAAATAACTGGTTGCTTTATTATGCACCAATGCAGCTGTATTCCCTTCCTCAGCCGCCAGACTTAAACCCCATTGAACATACTTGGAAACTTATGAGAAGAAAAATTCACACCAGCAGCAAGGAGTCACTCAAAACTGCGCTTCAACAAGCCTAGGGAGAAATAACTCCGGAAGTTACTAAAAATTTGGTGGATTCAATGCCACGACGGTTGCAGGTTGTTATTGATGCCAACGGTGGCCCAAAAATATAAAATTATATTAAATAATGTGTTGAAATATAAAATTATATTAAATAATGTGGAATTTTCAGTTCAATTACATAATGTATGAACACTTTTGTCCCTACTTTCGTTTTTTTTTGTGTTTTTACGGTTATAAATGTAACTTTTTTTTTTTAATTTATGTTAATAAAAATATATTTGCAGTAAAGTTGCATATAAAATTCTCATAAATATTTGCATTTTCTACTAAATTTATGAAATTTTGAGGGTGTATGGAGAGTTTTGTCCCCAACTGTAGATAATTTTGATTTTAATTATTTGTGAATTTTCGTTGTTTTAGAAGAAATTTGTTTGATCTGACATATATATGTTTGTTATAAATATATAATTTTTCAAACTTATGTTTATTAAAATTTCAATCTTACATTGACTTTAATAGGAAAAGTACTTATTACAAAATTAAATAAAAATTAACAATTAACGATGATGCTATTTATTACATTTCACACCTCGTCGATTTAATAGATATGCACTTTTATAGTGTGCATTTTTGATTCATGCATCCAAGAATTCTGCTTGGTCAAATTGTTAAAAAAAAAATTATTCAGCTTAGGCTTAAAGTTTTGTGAAAAAGTAAATGCCGTCAATGTACCAAAGTTTAAAATATGCCTGAGACTTTGTTGTTGGTTTACTAAATTCGAGAAATTATTGTAGAGTACGCTATTTTATGTATATTTTTGTGGTAACGTATTTTTGTGTTATTAATTGACGACCCATTCGAAAGCATCACGAGCCGCCACTGCAAAATAGCATAGCCGCCAAATATAAGATCTTTTGTGTTAAATACCCTTTAAGTTAAGTAATCCCTGTAAAATTTAATGAACAAAACTACTATTATTATTATGATAAAGCCACTTCATTAAAAATAAAGTACTGCTACAAAGTTAATTTAAAACCATTTGGAATCTTTGTAAATGATATTCAACTATTAAAAACAATATGCAAAGTATTATAAACGTGATTTCACAAGAGAGCAAGCTCTTCATCACATGGCAATTTACAATGAGCTCTGAAGTAGAGAATTAGTTCAATTGGCCTGAAAATACTCAGTAGTTTAATCTGAATCTACAAATATTTCGATTGATGAAATTTAATTGATCAAATTCGATTGATGAGATTCGACTGCTATGTGAAATTTCCGCGCTTAGCCAGCAAAACACTACATCTGATAACAAAGCAGTACCTTGAAATGGCAGATTTGATTACAAAAGCCCGTATAATAGGAAACATCAATGAGCAGTTAAGTAGTAGCATTTCAAAATAAATTTTGGTATTTAGTATTCAGGTGAATTATTTGCACCTAGTCATTCAATTTATTTCGCCACCATCTGCACATGCGAGTACTTCATTACCGTTGGGCACCCAACGTGAGATCCTTAGGCAGTACAATACAACCGCCATTCGAACACTGCGAGTTCCGCAGTAATTAATTTCACTTTGAATAATTATCGGCCATTATTTGCATATTAGGTTATAGGTATACATTCCACGGTGTGATTATTTCGGTCCCGCGTGCCATTGCCGTCCAGTGATTACTCTAAATGATTGTATGGCTATCGCAGCACCCGTTAGCGCGGCTTTTGTTCACCTCCCGATTCTCGTATTTAATGTGGGATTTTGGTATTGTATTATGCACAACGATTATGTTCACATACATTATTCCCTTGCCAATATTCGGTCTAATTTATACAAAATTAATCACATCAAATCAATCTATCGATTTTTCCACAGTACACGATAGCACTGCCAGCGTTGATTCAACATTGGGGACCATGTATGAGGGCAATTATTGTTAATTGAAATTTCTGGTTGTTGTACAGATTAAGATTCTCACCTGTAGTAGCTCGGAAAGAGCCGGCCAACGATAACGGAAGCGATGAAAGGAGGTTATAGTGGTGTGAGTAGCTAGCATTTGTTGGCTTTAGCCAGTTAAGACGAGGTGGAGTCGATTTGTATCACTGCAAAGTGTCGTGTGAGTTTGTAAGAGCCCGTCCGATGTGCACTGGGCGTAAGGGAATATGTGTGTGTGTGTGTAGCTAGTTTTGCCAATTCTTGGACGAATTACTTAATTAAATCAGCAAATCGTCAGTTTAAGCCTGAAAGCCATTTACAAACCATCCGAATTTGAATTGCAAATTAAATTCGTTTGGATAACTAAAATGACCGAATATTGAAAGTAGATTACTTTGAAACAAATGGGACGACGAAGAACTTGAAAAAAGGGAAGTTTCACAGGGTACCAGAATATGTTAGGACGGGAGACGTGTTTCTTGAGCGTCAATAACAACTTTAGGTAATTCGCTGAAAATTATAAAGCGTGTTGTTTTTTTTAAAGCAAACCGAAATCCTGATGAATGGATTGTACATACAGCTGATTTTTTTAAAAAAAGTGAAAAGGTGTGCCAGAAACTTGCCTTTAAGATTCGCTGTTAATGAAGACAGTTCTCAGGGGCGGTAAAATCAAAACAAACGGTGCTTGTTTTATTTATTTATTTATTTTATTTATTTATTTGAATCCATTTTACCAATTTTACCCAATTACAAAAATAGAAAAATTAAATAAATCCAAAATAAAGAAAATAGAAAAATTAACAAATAAATGAAAATATTATAAATATACATATTAGAACTTCAACAAATTAAAGCTAATGTACAATTCAACATCGAAGAAAGTGCAAACATAATACTAAAATTAAAAAGAAAATCAATCATTATAAGAAGCATTAAAAATTATGTCGTTAATATGGAACTTAAATTGACAGATCGTTAGCGGAAAAGGACCAAGCTGATGATCATTATGCTTCCTGGGCATACGCAATAGCGGTGAGTTGAAATAAACTTCAGAACACGCGAAGGGAAGAGAGAACATTAATTGGGATCTATCTGATCGATTGACGTTACGTAGACACAGCATATAACCAAGATCGGAGAGCATAGGGCAATGGAGTAGCTTGAAAAGTAAGCACTCGTCAAGGAACACTCGTCGGGACTCTAATGAAGGAATTTGGAATAAGGAAAGACGATCACTATAACCACAGTAAAGGATTTTGAATTTAAATAACAGTGAGCGAGTAAATCTACGCTGAACGTGTTCCACTGCATCACTGAGATATTTATGACGAAGAGACCACACTTGACAACAATACTCTAGGATGCTACGAACAAGTGAAAAAAACAAATGGAAAGAGGTAGCGATGCTAGTAAACGAAGAAGAACATCTAAGAATGAAACCGGACAGACGAGAGGCCTTGGCGGTTATATATGCAATGTGCAGGTCAAATTTGAGCTTTGGATCAAAGTGCACACCAAGATCCTTAAAATCATTCACAGCCGTAATGGAAGTGCCGTAAAGACTATAGGAGTAAATTAAGGGTGAGATTTTATACGTATAGGACATCTGATGACATTTCGATATGTTCAAAGCAAGTGAATTATTCGAGCACCAGTCGCACAGAGTACAGAGATCGTTTTGGAGTTGGAGGCAGTCGTTGGTAGATTCAACTACTTTGAAAATCTTGAAGTCATCAGCAAACAATAGGCAGGGAGAACGAACAAAGGAAGGGAGATCATTTATAAATACTTGGAATAATAAAGGACCGAGAATGGAGCCCTGAGGAACACCGGAAAGCGGACAGAAGGGTGAAGAGGTGGACGATTGCACAGATACAACACAAGAACGACCAGAAACATAGGATGAAAACCAAGACAAAAGAGAACCCGACACCCCATAACTTCGAAGCTTTGCAAGGAGAATTCTGTGGTCAACAGAATCAAAAGGTTTTGAGAAGTCGGTATATACGACATCCATTTGTTT
This sequence comes from Nemotelus pantherinus, assembly GCA_963978885.1. Classification (NCBI taxonomy): domain Eukaryota; kingdom Metazoa; phylum Arthropoda; class Insecta; order Diptera; family Stratiomyidae; genus Nemotelus; species Nemotelus pantherinus. Next base: position 218,499,502 of record OZ022263.1, read on the forward strand.
CCGTTGGTCTAAGGCAGAAGCAACAAAGTTAGTAAAAGTAATAAGATTAGAGGTGGGGGATCTCTCTTTGACAAAACCATGCTGTTCCGAAGCAAGGAAGGGATGGAGGAGAGGAAGCAGCCTGTTAGAAACCACTCTTTCGAGAACTTTTCCAAAACAAGGAAGGAGGGAAATCGGACGGTAATTGGAAACACAGCTTGGGTCTCCAGACTTGTGGATGGGGGAAATATAAGCAGATTTCCAACTGGAGGCGAAGGAGCCGGAGGAGAGACTGAGGTTAAATATAATTGACAAAGGAACACATAAGGACGATGATAGTGATTTGGCAAAAAGGTTAGGGATACCACGAGAACCGCAACCAACATTGACATCAAGACATTCGAGTAAGGATTCAATTTCAAGAGGATTGGTGTAAATGGAAGATAGAGAGGATGAAGCAACATGGGGAATTTTACAAGGCAAGATATGATTATGTTGGGAAAAGAAGGAAGAAAATATTTTGCGAAGAGGTCGCAAATTTCACGTGGATTAGATGCCGTAGCATTATCGAGAAACATGGAATCGGGGAAACGATGGGAACTTTTGAGGGAACGGACATAAGACGAAAAGGGTTTTTGATGATTAGAGCAGATGGAGGACTCAATGTTGGAAAAGTAATCTCGGATAGCTAGATTTACGACAGTTTTGGCAGAAGATCGTAGCCTCGAAAATTCGATGAAGTCCTCATGAGAGCCTGTTTGTTTAAATCTAGCACGAGCAACATCCTTAGCTTTCAGGGCCGTCGCCACATCACGACGAAACCAAGGAGCGTCATTAGGCTTGCGAGGATGTCTGTTTTGATTCCGCGTGAGTTTTATTAGAATTGTGACGGAAACCTGCATTGTTTCGGGCCCGAAATCGATAGCGACCAAATTTAATAACTTATATAAAATGGAAAGTGATTGTGAACTCAGCGAACCAGATTGAGTGAGTGGGAAAAGAGTGTTGGCAAAATTAAATCAATGTTAATGGATATTGCTTAAAAGAGAATTGATTTACTTTTGTTATGGAATTTACTGAGCTGTAGGTTCGATCGCCTCATGTGGCATATCTTGGGCAACGCAAATTTATCTAACCCGTACGATGTTTCTGCCGGTGACAAACGAGTATAGGTGATTCCTTGCGTGGTATCACCAGAAGTATTACCCGGCATAACTTATCTTTCGTCCATGGACTACTCTCTGATCCCATTTTGATCTACGCACTGGGCTGGTGGTCTTGACACTTTGCACCTAGTCGTCTTCATCCATCTCTAAGCACTTGCTTCCATAAGGGCTGGCAAGGCCTTCTTGATTTGCAAAGATAACAATGGGATATCTTTGTTGACTACACATTCGACCTAAAATAATGGATATGAATTTGAACTCAATAGGAAGTGTTTGGAAGACTGTCAAAAACTGCTGGAAAACCTGCTCAACCGTTGACGGGCACTTCGCTTGTACTTCAGTCCACTGGTCTCGAAAAGTGGTTTCCAAGTCTGCTCCGCAAACTCCTGGCAAAATATTCTCGTCTTCTGTTTTAACCCCTCGCAGTGTCAAGGCAAAAAACAGGCACTGATGAGGGGAAGAAGTCTGACTGCATCGAGTGGAGGCCGCGAAAAACGGCAACTAAGCTGGTTCAGGCATCCGGAACAGACACCAAATCTAAATACAAATCTCTTCGGGCGTATAGAATTCGAAGGAACTTCCCCACTCCTAGACAGAAGCTTCAAATGGGCGAATGAACGGGTTCGTCCCGCATTTCAAGATCCAATAATACTGGCTGCTCAGAAGCGGCAGAAGTCAGCTGAACCTTAAAACGCAAGACTGCTCGAACCGGAATAACTCCTCCATTCAATGAAATTACCAAAAAGGATCTGATGAGCATGGATATCTATACCAGTAAAAGTGACGATATCAACAACCGAACAACTGGAAATAGGCCCAAAGGCGCTTTTAGTGGGTTTTAATGATTATAGAAGCATTAAACTGCGATCTATTTTCCTTTTTGTATATAATAGCGTGAACAAGGTATATTGGCTCTTAAAGATTTTTTTAAACAGAGACTATTTGATGCGGGAGTATGGATCATTTTGCTGATTAAGCCTCCGAAATGGAATTGGTTTTTTGTGGCGAAACTTCGAAACTCCGTTTGATCATTTCTAATGAACGTAATTTCTAATGAATTTGGAGCGAATTTTTCGGCATTGGTTGTGCTTCGCATTCAAATCACCACACAAAATAAACTCATAAATGAATTCACCATGAGCTATAAAATCATACTCAAAGGTTTTGAACTGATTTCAATACATCTTCGTACCTGCACAATATTGTGTAACTAGATGAGTATTATGCTGTTTTTAGACGTGCGCCTATGCGTCCATGTGTCCAAGCGGAAGTGATCGGGTACGTTTACAACAGACTCTATGATGGTTTCGTTTCGATCATTAGCTACGTTTTTTTGCATCCAGAGTAGTGCAGGATAGTGGTAACACAACATCCAGAGTAGGAGTTCTTTAAAATCAGTGGATTTCATACTCTAGAGTTTTGGAGAGCGTATTTCGATAAGTTATATAAACTGAAACAGTTGGCTGTATTGATACGTTTCCCTTTCAATCAGGCACCCAGAAAAAATAAAATCGAATGAATATGATTAAAAAACAATGCTGCGAACAGATTTCCCATCTTATGAGTCGAACTATTCTTTGATCATGTTTGAAAAATAATATTAACCTGACTCTAATTTTCTAGCTACACATTTGTTCTTTCGAAATTTGAATGTTGAGCTGGCAAATGTCTAATGTAGCAAATACATATAGGCCAAGGGCAAGCCAACTGCTTATGAACTTGTGAGCCAAAATGTTGACAGCATTTGGCTGGTCGTCGCGAAATCCCTTTGTCTCGTGTCCAAAACCCGCTCTGAACGGAAGTCGCACAAGGGACGGCGAGTCCTGTCGAAGTCGCTTGCCTCGACCGTCTACACGCTAGCGCTTGCCTGCTTTGGCATGGCATCGGCCAAAATGTATTTGCTACATAATAAACAATTAAATAAACTTGCGTGCGATTCTGGATTGTTTTTTTATGCCTTCTAGACTCTGGACGAAAAAAAACGCAGTTATTGCCACTTGTGGATGAGTGAAATTTCAACTGATTTTCCAATAAAATTAGAACTTGAAGCATTATATTTCTATTAATTTACTTTATTTTTATATATTTTATTTTTATATATTTTATTTCTATATATTATATTTTTATATATTTTATTTTTATATCTATTAATTTTTTTATTTATTGTATTCTATTGAATCACTTATGTTTCTATTTCTATTATATAGGGTGTTTTTTACAGGAGCTGCATTTTGAAATCCACCACTGTCAAATGAACTGATGACAGTTGTTAATGTCATTATCATGTCTACTCAATAAGTTTCGACCTATTTTTCAGGAATAGATTTACAGGCAACAGCTTCTACAAATCGCGGAAATTTATTTCCGAAATAAAATCAGTGTTCAGTTGTGCTAACTCAAAGACCACATGAGCACATGCTACTCGTCATGTGATTCCAAATTTGTACAACCTTTTCACGTTGTTTGACCGTAGGTCATCAACAAAATTGAGAACAGTGCACTACGAAGAGAATATCGCAGCTATGGAAGCTACCCAGAAAACAATTAAGTGAGCGTTCACTAAAAACGATAGTTTCTCGACAATCAACAGACATATCCCTCATACGAAACCGAGCCTGTTCGTAAAACGATACGCAGCAATAATTTTGCATAGGAGGACCGACGCAATAAATAATGCAAGCCATGTGTATGTGCCCTATGTCCTATGCGGCTCAGTAGCAGATTTTACATAGATTTTTCCCCTAGTTTGATAGTCGCGGTATCCCGAACAAAATTTCAGTTTAATTCGACTGTGCTGTGAATTCGTCTGTGCTGAGCAGTGCTCTTATATAACGATGTTTTATGTTCGACTTTAGCAGCCATTCTTCCAGTCTGTCAAATTAACTCTACTATGAGTAAATAATTTTAACTCATTTTATATTCATAAAAGCCAATATATTTGAAATCGTTAAAACTATCGCTAATAATTCATAAAAGTATCACTTTTAACGATTATATAGGTGATATATCATCGCTAAAACCACATTTTTTCTAACTCATTTACGAATCGTTAAAAATGATTCTTCTCGGATGGCCATTTTAGTAGGACCAATGAACCGTTTTCAATTCAATTGCGAGCTCGTTTATGACAAAAACATTCGTAAAATATGACTCTTTTATGAAAAATTACGATGCATTTGGTTTTTTTTTAAAAAAAATTACGATGCATTCGCAGGCGTACGCAAGAAGTTTGAAAATTTCGCGACAGGATCTCGGTCTAAAAGCTTGCAATATCCAATTGGAGCAAAAATTTAACCCGTATGACCATTAGAGGCATCGTAGGGTCGGAGAATTGACCGAAAGTCAACTGAAAGCTGACCCTCTGTTTTACGAAAAAATTTTGTTCGGTGACAAAGTTAATTTTTTGTCTCTAAGACTACGTCAATAAGCGAAATAAACGACCGTTGTAGCCATAAAAATGCACTGTATGGTGCGCTTTGCATGCTGGTGGTATCATAGGGCCATATTTCGTTAAAGATGAACACGACGAGTGCGTTGCTCTCATTGGTGATCGGTACAGAACAATGATAAACCAATTTTCGTTCCCTAATTTGTGTCGTATTGTTGTGAGAGAGACCGTAACCATCGACTTATTGGAGACGAAATTCGGCAGCCGCATTATATAGAGAAACGAACCCGTGAATTTGCCACTGAAGTCGTGCGATTTGACTCCGTTAGATTACTTCTTGTGGAGATATGTGATGTCGCTGGTATACGCTGACAAACCAGCGACAATCGACGCTTTGGAAGCCATCATAATTCGCTTCATTGACGATATACGACTTCAGTTGCTTCAAGTAGTGGTCGATAATTAGACCTCTGGAATTGGTTTCTTTAAAGGTAGTCGTGGTGGTCATTAGCACAAGATCATCTTCAGAAAATAAATGTAAAAAGTCAAATTTTGCAGCAGAAAAAGGACAGTCCAACTAGTGCCTTTTGTTTTATTCAAGTTTAAAATTGGAACCCCCTAAAAATCACCCTTTATATACATGAATCTATGAACCCATCACTTTCGTTTATTCCCTGCCTTTTAAAAACTAGACTTGACTCGTGTAAATGCAAAACACATTATCGCATGGACGCATGCCTTGATTGGATCACTCTTCGCACATCAGTAACATTTTATAATCTATTATTATAGACTACCTTCGTTTTAATATGTATGTTACTTGAAACTCTTTCGTATAAATGTCTTATTTTCATGTTAACGTGGAAATGGTAAGCAAGAATTCTTTACCTCGGTGTGAATTAATTAATTAAACGACATTAAAACTATATTTCCATTTCAGTTAGACTTGTAAAAACTAATAAAGTGTAACTCTTTGTACGAGTATGTTTGGAATTAAAAATAGGGTTTTACAACACCAAAAGTCTATTACTTATTAGTATTCTGACACAAGATAAACTCAGGAGGCGTAGCTGCCCCATGTCCTCAATCAAAGCAATATGAAAGTCAGCTAAGTCGCAGTTTAAGTAGATTAAAACGTTGACACCAACACAGTGCCACAATCGAAATCAATAGACTTCTTTTGGAACTCCAGTCAAAGGTTCCGAGTGACTGCCTGCTATATACGACATATCTTCGACTTTCCACCATTAATTAGTATATGAACCTGTAATTCTCTTCAGTTAGACTTTATCCTGCGCTAGTTCAGTATGGACTCATTAAGTATCCTTGTCTATATATTCGTTAAGTTCCTTTGGTTTCTCATGAAAGTTCTTGCTCAGCTCCCTTTTTCGCTAAACATTCGTGCAGTAACATTTTCGCCAAGTAGATTCTCGTACATGTACGCTATAGTTTGCGTAATTGTTTACGTAGCGGCACTTTTCCAAATGGGCATTCCAATGCTCGAACTTCAAATCAGTGGTCAGATACTTTATGGTTTGAGTGCTCATATGAGTCGGTTACATTATTTTTCGAAAGTGTTTATCGCGATCGTTCTCACCATTCTTCAAATATTCAAATCGAAGGAGACCGTTACATGGGGTAACAGTGTTCGCGAGCTTCACTTGAAAATAATTCGACTTCCCATTGGATTGGAGTCGTATCGCAGTGATATAATATTTTTTGCAATACGAACGGCTTTTCAGATAACAGCGCAGATGCTAACAAATCTTTTGCAATTAGCATACCTGACGGATTTAAACGGCACCGTTACTAGTTGGGTGACTGTAGTTTTGCTGTTGATACCGATTTTGATAATTTCGGCTTTCGGCAACAAGTTCACTGTGATTATGTTTTGCTTGGCACGCACTTTATCGAAGCTCAATGTGAATTTGAAAAATGAAGTGAGAAACGTGAATCGCTGGAACTCCAAAAATATGACGAGAATGCAGAAAATTACTATTCAACTGAATGCAAGCGAGAATATCGAAAAGTTGGCAGATGTGCACGCAGCCACGTACAAAATAATTCGCCAGACAAAGAAGTTATATTCATTCAGGATATTTTTGACAGTGGCTTTGCTCTTTATTAACATTATTGCTGAGGTAATTCTCCTAAAGAATTTAGGCATTTGATTGCTAATGAGTGGTATTATTGAATTTACAAAAAAAGCTTATCTAACATAGAAACTACATTTTCAGTTGTATTTTACTTGCGATCACTTGACCAGACGATCAAAAGGACTTTCCCCTCGACCGACTCTGCTTGAAGTGTTTGGAATAATACATTTGTGTTTGCTCTCATCGGACCTGTATTTCATCATAAACTGTTGTCAAATGCTGAAGGATGCAAACGATGAGGCTCGATTGATAATTCATAAGATCTCAGTGCTCCTGGTGGATCAAAGACTTAAAATGGTGGCAAGTAAATTGCTCTTTTCATTTATGTGCAAGAGCTTTTATTGGAATTTATACTGTACAATTGTTTCATTTGTGCTCCAACAAAAATTCTAAAGCACGATTGTTTCATTATATGCTTGAAGGTTTTTTTTTATATTTTCGAATAGTTTATTTCAATTTCGTTGCTAAAAATTAAAACTTAACTTAAAAATCTTGTTTAAATTTATGTTTGCTGTTAAATTATATTATAATTTGAATTTTATAATAATTTAATAAAAATTTGGGGCGGACAATAATGAATACATAATTTATCGTTGTAATTCGTGACGTGCTTGTCATTTGGATATATGATGTCAGCACTTTAACCCCTTTGTGGATCTGGCGGGTAAAACCTAAAAGTATGTAAAACGCGCAAAAAATCGTTATGGTGTCACTGCAAATGATGCATTTCAGTCGGCAAATCTTTTATTTTTGCTTTTGTACTTGTGTCAACAACTTGAATATTGGATTAATTTAAGTGGGGAGAAATTTGTTCGATTGATAGGCAGGTAGTTGCTGCGACTGCCTCCTCCAATCAGACTCCGTACTCTCTTAGCCACGCATGGGCTAATTGTAATATAGCATTGCTTAGCGCACAAGTATTAATGAATGAAGAACCAAATGAGCCTTTACTGAACTGGACAAAGGCTACTCCGGTTAGACTTGCGAAGAAGTATGAGTTTCCTGCGACGGCCAGGAGCTCGCAGAAGAGGTGTCGAAATGTTTTTTTTCTTTTCCCTAGCATCGAATGTCTGCCAAAAAGACAATGGAACCCTTTAGTAGTAGTACCTGTTTCTAAGGATTTACCCTCTGCTAATTCTTTTACGCTTGAGATCCGGGTTTCAAACATTAAGTTTAGATATGATTAGGCAATATTATAATCCATGTCCGCTGGAACATGCAGATGCTGCAACAAAATTTAAGCGTGGCCCAAGCCTGTCACAGTGTAAGGGCTACCACAATATAGTTTTTCCGCTATGCTTTTCACATGTTACGAGACAAGCAGCACTATGAGTGATTTTGTTGGAATTGTGCGAAATGTCGCTATTATCAGTAAGGGTGCTTACCTACGAACGCTCTCTTTTGCTTTTCTGATTTACAGTCCTAAATATCGCCGGCCACTAAACCCCTGCGGCAGATTGGATTGTACGATGTACAATGTGAGGTTGCAATCCATAAGTTGCTCCTATGGTCCCTTACAGCAATTAAGAGCACAAAATATGTTGCGAGCTCTTGTGGAAATATTTTCCTTCCATAGAAGCTTAGATTCTAGCATAAGTCCAAGATATTTTATTTTGTTTTTAGGGATTATCAGAGTATTTTAGATGTGAAAGACCGAAGCTTGGAATCCTGTACTTTTTCGTGAAGATTGATAGTTACGTTTTTGTCCCATGGCAATAGCGGTGTCAATTGCATACAATACCACTTTTAATCCAGTTTGATTAAGCCTCCTTATGATCTTATTAATTGTTGAATTCCAAAGCAAGGGATATAGTTTGAGTGTTTGAGTTGTACATTAGCCTAGTTGTAAATTTATATCCAGGTTTTGGAAGACAATACAGAATTATAATCGTTTAAAGCTGCACATTATTGAACGCCCCCTGGATGTCTAGAAATACAGCAAACATTTACTCCTTCCCAATGAGTGATTTTTCAGAATGCTGTACTAGCGTAATAAGCTTTTGGACAGATTTTCTCTTCGTATAAGTATGTTGTGACTTCGATAGCAGAGCAGAACCTTAGGCGCCGTTTATCCAATACCTCAGTACCTACTTTACAAATGTAATAGAAAGAAGCTTGAACAGTTTGGTCAATAGTCCTTATGTTAAGCGTGTGACTCTTTCCCTGTCTGAGGTATGACTTCAACTTTGTGTATGGTTTTAAGGGGTTGGGTACAAAATCTCGTATTACAATATCCCGTTTAGAAAATCCCGATTACAAAATCCCGTATTACAAAATCCCGTATTACAAAATCCCGTAATACAAAATCCCGATTTAATAATCCCGTAGTTTTGCATAATATAGAATCAGGCGTGACGCCGCGTCTGATTCTATATTATGCAACTACGGGATTTTTCATTCAGCAATTTTTTTATTGTAACTAAAACGACGATAAGGAAAATTAATGAAGGAGAATCAGTACCCATGATGAAGAAAAATTTGGCAAGGTACCAAAAAATTAAAATAATTATTAGAAAAAGGTCTGAATCTGAAAAAAATCGATTATTGGAGAAGAATCGCGTACAATATGTCTTTATGTTATTTATTTCTAAATAAAAAATAAGTCACTACGTTTTTGTTATTTCATTATATGATTAGGTTTCATACGGGGTTTCGTTCCACGAGACTTTAAGTTTCGGGATTTTGACTTTCAGGATTTTGAATTTCGGGATTTTGAGTTTCGGGATTTTTAAGTACAGGATTTTGTATTTCGGGATTTTGGAATACGGGAATTTTGAAACATACGGGATTTTGTTCATTCGGGATTTTGTGATTCGGGATTTTGATACGATCCCGGTTTTAAACTTAGGTATAGTGTCTTCAAATGTCTGCTGAATGTCAGTCGGGATGAAATTAATTTGACCTGATAACTTGAATGTTTGGCTCTATCGGTAAGGCAGAAAATGACTTCTTGATGAGGATACAGATGCTTGGTTTGCCTAAAAATTCACGTGAGACGAGCGTATATCCATCTATTTAAAATCCGCAGATCCAATTTTCAATGACCCATGGGTCTTGAAATATGATTATCTTTTCTGCATTCATACATAGATAAAAGAGAAGAATAAGTTAATTTGAAGAATCGCCACTTTTGATGTTTATAGTGCTGTCCATATCGTTTTCAGATCCACTGGTTCCCTTCATCTCCCACCCGATCCGAGATTCAGGCGATCAAGAGACCGTGACAGCATTTCCTTCTATCTCCAACAAAACAGACGCCTGGTTTTCCACAGCATTCTTTTTTAAAGTGACCCGTTTATCTCTACCTGAATCATCTGGCTTAAACATTTTCAGGACATCTCGGTTTTCATAGAGGTGAACGTGGCCGAACCCGTAGCCGATGGTATTGTTACGGTTTTTAGTTTCTTAATAGATGGCTCGCTGACCTACTACCCCCTCCTTTCATTAACTGCTTGACCAGCGCCACAACAGTTAATAGCCCCCATTATGTCTTCGGGGAAAGTTTTGGTGGGAATCCATGTTTAAGATCTTGTTTTGCTTGAAATCTGGAGCATGAGTACCACCTCTAATTTTGTGCCTGATAACAACGCTCAAATTTGATTTCTGCTAGCCAGTAGAGATCCGCAAAGTGTTGATCCTGACAGGCTATCAGCTTTACTCTGTCCTGATGCCACCAACCATCAAGACAAATGGCGACTTTTCACCAACTTCCACTTAACCGGTGAGATGTTGCCGCTGCTTTTGCTAGTGTCGATAAATACCGTTACTAGACCTTTCTTGGTGATTTCACTGTACAGTCAAGCTATTTCGATTGGGATACGCTGTCGTGTTTTTGCCACCTGTTAGCAAAGCTAACTTTGCTGCTCACTCGACCTTTACTGTTTCTGAGCAGTTAATGTTGCGGGGATGTGAGCTACAGGTTGAATCCCTTTCCAACTGTTAGCTACTGAAGAGTGTGTTTGTCTTTTCAGAAAATGTCACTGGAGATAAGCTCTCCAACCTCCTTAAAATTTCTATATTCCACGAACTGAGCTGACGCTTTGGGATTGAGTGCCGAAAGTGGAGGTGACACCTAACTAGCGAATCCAATCCCGGGATCTCGAATCCCGGGATCCCGGCTAATTTCTGGTCTCGAAAATCCCGGTATTGATGAGTTCTAATCCCGGGATTCTCGGGATCAGAAATTTGCCTGGATTCCGGGGCCGGGAGTCAAGCATAATCGGAAAGCGCAATTAGAATCCATATTTACGAGAAAGCAATTAGCATGCAGGATCACATCAAAATGCGTAAAGAATGGAGCAAAACAAACCGATGTAACAGTTAACAAGAGAATACAAAGGGGTTTGCTAATAAATAAGTATGGAAAGTTTCGTATTTAGTACATTCATTACTTCAAATGATTTGAGGAAATTAATACTAGCGAATGCATACACAGATTTACCAAAATCCTCAGTAACAATCAAAAAAAGGCTGTGGGCTATGCAAGCAGGATAAAAAAAATAATAAAAAATGAGATAAGACAGGCTAGTATCTCAGGTGAACGGTTCAGTTTGACGTTTAATGAGTGGACCTTGACAACAAATAGGCGCTACACAAATATTAACATCTACTTAGTGAATTCTTACTGGAGCTTGGTGCGAGTAAGGATATCAATGACAGTTGCAAACTACCTAGGTCAGAGGTCTCCAACCCGGGAGCCATAGAGCCACATGTGACTCTCTGAACGATTCCGAGTGGCTCTTCGAACGATTCACCGTTGTTTGTTTTTCGAATTTAAAAAACTTCAGAAAATGAAATATGAATAGATAAATGCGAAAAAGTTTAACTTGAAATCGTTGATTGAATTAAGAATTGAAGTTTAACAGTATCGAAAAAATTCATGCAAAATACACACTTATAAATAACCGAAGAAATTCATTCTATTGTTTTTTCGTTGTTTGCTTATTATATTTTAATTTCCTATTTTTTTCCTATTTTGAATGAACATTTTGATATTTGCTTTATCGAAGATAAAAACGACGATAAAATTCGTTTCGTTAAATATCCTGATATTTTGATTGATGAATTTGAAACGCGTTTTTCTGATTTCAAAAACCATGATCTTGCATTCAAATTTCTCAAAAGTCCATTTTATTTCGATTCAGCAAAAGTTACAGAATTATCGGAAATTTTTGTAGTTAAATAGTCACACCTTGAATTTGATATTGGATTAATTGCACAAGAAAATCATTTGAAAAATTTAACGTAAATTGAAATGTGGAAACGGTTAATTTCAGAAAATTCATTTTTAGTTTTGAATGTAGTGCTTTTAGCAGGAGGACACCACCAATATATAACATGCATACATATTTTATATATATGCATGTTTAGTTCTACATATGTATCTAAGTCTTGTACGCCGTAAGTCAAAATATCGTACTATGATATCTCAGAAGAGCTTGGAGTCAGAAATTCGTCGTTAATTGTACAAGACAGAACAAGATTTTTCAAAAATGGCTAAATCCAAAGAATGTCAACCATCTCATTAAAACATTGAATAAAACAAAATAAAGAAGAAACCTTATAAACGTAATATATAGCTATAAAATATATGATTTTTTTTTCAACAAACGGAAGTGGCTCCTTGAAAGAATTCGGAGCCACTAATTTGACTCTTCCAAAAAAAAAGGTTGGATACCCTTGACCTAGGTATATTAAAAGAGCGTTTCGCTGAGTTTGATATTTCTCTAGGAAAAGACATCGTTACCATCATAACTGATGGGTCAAATGAAATGCGAAAAGTAGGCAAACTAGTTAATACAGAGAAATATATTTGTTTGGCGCATAGCATCCTTTTGGCGGTTTGCGATGTTCTCTATAATAGGAGGTCCATTCTAGATTAAAGAGTTGATAAAGCAGCTGATAATCTGGAAAAAGACCACGAAGATTTGGACGCTCCTGAATTAGCTTACTACGTTGAACCCGGTCGCCTGCAAGACATGCTAGATCTGACGAAGGACATCAGCGCATGCATAAAGAAAGTTCGTAAGGTAGTTTTATATTTTAAAAAAGCTCCAACGAAAAATAATAACGATCTTCAAAACTATGTCAAATACGAGCAAGGCATTTAATTGTCTCACTTACTGGATTGTAAAGCAAGATGAAATAGTCTCTTGACAATGCTCGAACGGTTTTCAATTTTGAAAAATAGTATACATTAATAGGCCTGCAATATCAAGAGCGATTAAAAGAAACTGAGTTTGATTCGATTCAGAAACTTATTGAAGTTTTACTCATTGTAAAATTGACTGTGGAGGCCTAAAATCACAAAGATGCAAATTTATGCACTGCTAATACTTCATCAAGATTTTTATTTAGGCTGCTAGGAGAAAAACGGTCCATTTTTGTGAATGCTTTGAAAATTGCAATATTGGACCGAATAAAAGAGCGTCCGTGTACTGAGCTATTTAGTAGTCGTCAGGGTAGTCGTCAATTGACGCTACAAGAAGAGCTGCAAAAGTATGAAAATAATCAATCATGAAATGCCGCAAGAAACTAATCTAATTAAAACCATTGCAAAAGAAATGAATATTTTCGAAAGTGGTGGCCCTCGCATAGTTTGAAGCAGGCTTACCAATATTTATCGACAGTTTCCACGGCGTCCAATATGGAGAATAAATTTAGAAGCAGGCTTGGAGACGATACTTTGGATACTTTGCTATTGCTTCAATGTTACTTCCGAAAAAACCAATGAACTTTGGCAGAATTTTTATGTGTTGAATATTTAATATGTTAAGAGTTGTGATTTATTGTTATTTTTTTTGTCGTGATTGTTGTTGTAATTTTTAATAGTTGTAATTTTAAATATTTGTCTTCATCCTGTCAACGTCTTGGATAATTAAAATTATTGTTTTTATTTGCATCAACGAAATAAATTAGTAATTATTCAGTAACATATTTTTTTATAAATTTTTGAGCTTACTTATTGTTGTAGTTTTGAAATGATGGCACATAATATAATCTGTTTATTAAAAACTTGACTTATTTTGTTGTGTTATATTTTGAATCTCGAATCGTGGGATCCCGGGGTCTCGGGATTTTAGATTTTTTAATCCCGTAATCCCGGGATAGAAAAAATGGTTCGGGATTGGAATCCCTACACCTAACGTACTATCGATGGATTCTTAAATTAGCTTAATGGCCGTTGCTCATTCATTCCGCAGAGTACAGTCTTTTTCTATAGTGATCTTCTTGTTCAGGGTTGAAAAAAGGGTTTACTCTCCACCGCATATTAAGTCTGATTTGTTAACCTGATTGATGATATTAATGATATATTCCATTATTGTATATACCATTATTATATCAATGGTATAGACGGTGAAACTGTATATCCCCTTTTTGGGGGCAAAATCACTGACCTGAGAAGTAGGAAGGTTCGTTGACCTGGGAGCTGCTTATTTGATTAGCTAGTGACCCGAACATATGTCTGTTAGTTTGCGTCTTCTCAAGCTAGCAGTGCTGGCCGATTCATGGATGCAGGTTGATCTAAGTCGACGATCTAGGTTAATCTAGGACGATCTAAAAAACTCATTTCCAGCATGTGGCTCCAAAATATCAGTCTATTTATACTATGCCTTTAACAAAACTATTTTTTAGTAGTTATGTTAAGATTGTTAACATCGGTATGCGACAGGTTTTAGTTATATTTTTCAAGGTCAATGCTGTTGCCTTTGATCTCAGTCCAGTTAATGTTTTTCTTGAACTCTTATCCTTTTTTACGGAGTTTTAGAGAGAGGAGATATGTTTGCCTTACGTACAACTTAAAATGTCGATGGTTGAATTTTTTGATTTGTTGTAAAATTTTGAAATGTCAGTTAGCCAAAGCCACCTGGGCATATCAAAATTTAAATAATTGTGCATTTCAAAAGAACATCAGCACTCTGTTTCTTCTTCGCAAGCGGCTTGATACTTTGACCAACAAAATCAGTTATTTTGTATTTAGAGTTCATTTTTAAAGTAGTCTGAGAAGATATTAAATTGAACAATAAGGAATAGGAACCACACTTAGTCCTTTGAAGAAATAATACGAAATATTTATTTCGTTGGCGAAGTATAGTATTGAGCATCTTGCATATATGTAATTCTGCAATTTGAATTAATACATTTTATATTTTTTAATACAATGTTTTCATTGCCAGTATTAATTTTATTTGGGTTTATTGAGAACTTGTCCGTTAATTTTCAAATTTTAGATACTTTCAACGAAATCCATTAGCATTTTATTTGATTGACTCAAAATCATTGTACGAATTTGACTTAGAATCCTTGAGATTATAATACTTTTATATAATTTACAATCTACACTATAATTAATTTTAATTAACTGCATATTGAAGCTATTCCGCACTATCTGAAATATAAATTTAAAAAAATATTCATAGAACAAAAACAAGCTAATCAACAATTTTAAACCTATTTCTTTCAGATTGAAGAGCTCTCTCTTCGGGTTTGGCTTACAGACATTGCAACAAGGCCGATGCATTTATTCAGCTTGGATAGTTCCACGCTCTACCAGGTTAATTTATTAAAAAAAGTCCATATTTAAAAAAAAATCAAGTGTGCATTCATATGGGAAATTCTATTTTGCAGATGGCACATGCGATTACAACGTATCTGATCTTTCTCGTGCAATTTAAAATGTCGCAAGACTTGGAACTAACAAAGAAATGGACCGAAAGATTTGATCACCGCTTTTTGAGCTACGATTGATAATTTTCAATACCGCACCAAACTAGAGTTTTTGAAATTTAACATTAACATGTTAATAGTTACAAATGTACATATGCATAAACATATACGTGCAGAGTTATATATGCATATTGTATAATTAAAATTAATGTTCAATCGACTTTCAATTGCCTTCCCATCCCGTTTCAATCGTTTCTTTCACTCTGTCGAAAGATTATAGGAACATTGTCTCAATATTTGATAATTATTTATTTTCACAGAAAACTAATAAATTGACTTCAATGAACTTTCGGATCTAATGTCAGACTGACAATAGATCATTTTCAAATGAACAAATAAAACAACGTGACACGACGACGAAAATAATATTTCATTACTGTATACAGACACCCCCGCAATTAGTGGCAGGAGGAGAATTTTCTAATAAAAAAATAGAAAAGAAAACTCCTTGCGTAACAAAAGCGACTAACCATTTTCCCCTGATCCCATCTCTCGACATTCTTTCCATGAAGATGACGGTGGCAGCGCCAGTGCCATGACGTCTTGAAGTGAACATTTTGAAATAAATTCATATTCGCTCGACGTGTTTTCGGACAATAACATTTGAGCTGAAAATACACATGCCGGAGCGGAGAATCTGCCCGAAACCGTAAGAAATTTCGATCAGGTCAGTTGGTCGTATCTATTTTTCCGGGCAAGATCTCTGGCGGGATAAAATCGTATGGAAACCGGCACGTGTCGTTCTTTGGTTTTCCTCGTATCATCAAATAGGTAACGGGTACGGTGTCGAATACGATTTATGTTTTCACTAGATTTTCGCTAGACTGTGCGGGTAAAATGGTTTTTATCGAGTACGTTTTAAATGTATTTTCCATCTGGAATATGTAAACATTAAATTAACAGTGTTGTACCACGCTGGGCGCCGAAAAGTTAAATTCGGTTTTTTTCAATGGAAATTATTAAAGTTTCATGGAACATATTTAAGAAATTGTGTTTGTTCTTTCGCCTCGAAAGCGGGGTAGAGTGCTGTGAAAATTGGATGTGGAAACTGTGTATGCGATGAGAAAAGCAAGCGAGCTTTGATACGGTTCTATTTTCCGCGTAGGTACACGCAAAAGCACACGGATGTTCATAAAACTGTTTACTTGAGAAGTTCTCTATGTGGCAATTGCATGGCAACTTTCAATGTGAGTTTTCGTGGGTGGTTTGTTTATACTCCAGTTGAATGGTGCTCAAAATATTTTTGCTGTTCTTTGATTTCACATTAATTTCAAATTGCGTTATTTTTTTCAATATCAGCGAAGGTTGGAAAGAATTGGAGCATAAAACAAAGCTTCCTCATAAATAATGTCAGATGCAAAAAATTATGATCGATGAGAGGCAATATTTGTAATATCTTATCTAAAAACCGTAGAGTACATTATTTATGAGTTGTTGTCGAGTAGAAGCTGCCTGCTCTCTCTGAATTGGACCATATCTTGTGATCTAACGAGTTAAAACATGGGAAACCAGTTGGCTAATGATCTGTTATATGAAGTCCGGCTAGTAGCTTTTGAGCCACTGTTGATTAGTTTCCGCTTTGCGAGCTGGGGCAAAATCTTCTTCGAGTTTTCATGTGTTGTCTGCAAATGCTATTTAAATCAGGGGCTTTAGGTCTTCTAAAACTGTAGATAAATTAAAAATAAATTGGCTTTAAGGATTTACTTATTGCAGTTGAGTTGGTTTGGCAAATAATTTGGGCCAAAGTTGCCTCCCACCTGTAGAATGGGATGCTGCATTCTCGACTATCATACTTAAGAGCAGCATATCACTGCTTACTTCTCCTTTCCTCTCTCTGGGATCCTTTTCCAACTCAATTCCATCCTGAATTCTTATCATAAAATCTTTGATCTTGTTTTGGCTAATGTTTCTAAGTCCTTCGTCACGGTAAATACAGCCCTTCCTCCTTATGTACCTCCTGACCTCCACTATCTTCCACTTTTCTTAGAAATCTCCCTCCATAGCCGTATACATAGGAAATTTGCAAACGTCTCACGTTTCAATTTTCGTAATAAAAACTTCTAGGGATCTCTTTCTCTCGTGGTGTCGATGTTGATGATGCTATACAAAAATTTAATGCATTTCTTTCGAACCTGATTTCACATTTAACTCCAATCTATCAGCGTTAAACCAGGCATCAAACAAATGATGCCTGGTTTAACGCTGATACTGCTACCGTTCTTGAAGACAATGATGCTGCACGTGCATAATTACACGTTCCGAAACTAACCAAAATAAATATAAAAGGCTAAATTTCAAAGCAAAATAATATACAAAGCTCGCAATGCACTCTTATACCGAATATATTGAAGCATCTATTCAAACTGACCAGCCTAAATCGCATGGCCAAATGACAACTGCAACCGAAACTAGTACTGCATTCAAATTACAACGCAGCAAATATACTCGGAAACGACACAGCTGCGACGTTACACTCAGAAAATTTAATACCATTCAAGACATGATTACGGTTTGATCAAAATAAAAGGATAAAATTTCCCATGAATTCCTAAGAAATCAGACGGAGTTAATAGTATTTTGGTCGAAAATGTAATAGGATCAAAACTATCAACCGATTACATATTATTAATAGCTTACATTGCGTATCTAATGGGATGATCCTATAATATCAATAGTATATTAACAACAAGCAGGTATGATCTATAACTAATTATAGACAGTAATGAAATTATAGGATCGTGTTATACGAAATTGGGTGCACTGTAGTGCATAAAATGGTATACGAATGGTATAAACTATAGAAATTATTCAATCGTCTCATAAAATCGTACTACGTTATATTGAATTTAAAATCGTACTACGTTATATTGAAACAAGTGAACATTAAAGTGCATTGGTCATGCTCCGCTTTGTTATTTCGTTAAATATCAACTAAAAAACGTTGGGAAAAAGTTTACTTTTGCTCAGTGTACTAAAAAAAACGTTTTTGTGGATTACATTATAAACATGGATTTTATTTGGTAAAAATGAAAGAAGAATTTCCCTATTTATTTGAAAAGGCAGATATTTAACGATTGGCGATGATTGTGCCATACACTTTGTTTGGAAAGAGTGGTCTGTGAAATGTTTTTCTAACTATATCTAATCGTACATAGTTGGCAACTGCCGGGGACAATGTAATTCGCCTCAAAAGACATTAGAGACATATATTTTCGTGAAGTCAAAACTCATTATAATTTTACGGATTAAGCTTAAGTAAATAGCAAATCATATATGTTGGTTAGTGTACTAATTAAGTTTATTTTATTTTTAAAAGAATTAATAAACATTTCGTTACTACTGAAATGCTTTATTTTTTTATTGTATAGTATGTGATTGATAGATTTAAATTATGGAAAACAGTTTTGAATTTGAAAACTCATTGATACAATGAGATCATACTACAAGAGGGTATAGAGTTTCTTATTAGATTTATAGGTTTCTGCGTATTACTTTAATTTGATATAATAATATAGGTTGTATATGGTATACTTAACCCTCCGAGAACACACCTATTTTTTTCGATCATCGAGAACAATTGGGGTCAAATTGACCCCAACCACTTTTGAACGTCTATAGAATGGCCGCCACTGAAGATTTTCATTTGAAAAAATTGTAAATATTGTTTGAAACCTCTTTTAGTAGTTTTCATACATTAGAAGTGCCTTAAATGTCCTGAACATACCTAAAAAAATTCGAGAAAAAACAGTTTTGTCGAAAATCAGCTTTTTTACAAAAAAAATCTTAACTTATTTCATTTTCAATATTTTTGGCTAAAAATTTAAGTGGATACTTTCAAGACATGACAAAATTATAAAAAATAGGCCCTATTGTGGCCCTTGAAAAAAAGGTATTTATTTTGCATATTTACGGTGGCGATTGTGAAGATTTTAAAATTTGCATATTTAAAAAAAATCATAACTTTGTCAATTTTTAATATTTTAGCTGAAAATGTATATGGATACTTCCCAGACATAGTTAAACAATAAAAAAAAATTAGCCCTATATAAAGGGTTGAATAATCAGATTCTGATTGCTCCGAGACATGGTCGTCTTCGGAAAAATCAATGTCGCCAAAGTTGTTATCATTGTCTTCAGCTAACAAATTATTGCGTACACTAGAACACAGATTATACGCTATATTGCTAAAAACAACAAAATTAAAACACTTGCAAACTTATTTTTTGGCTTTTTTAAAATTAATCTGTGGATTTATAATGTAAAAAAAATTTGAGTTTTTACCTCAAAATTGACGTCGAGTACAGATGGGGTCTATTTGACCCCTTGATCTGCTTCAAAGGCTTCTCAACGACGACTAACGATTTGGGAGTGGAGGCGAACGGTGTAAACTCATAGTCAAGACATAGAAATATATTTAGGAGCCTATAGTACTCCTCTTTGCCCGCAGGCCTAAGCGCTGCGATCGGTCAAAAAGGTATCTGGGGTCAATTTGACCCCCTGTGTTCTCGGAGGGTTAATAAACCTCATCATTATTTTCATAAGATTTTCACGTTATCTTTACAGGAGATAGACATATTGAATTAAGAACAACTAATAATAGATAATACAGTTTGCATCTCTTTAAAATTATTAACCTACCCATTGTTTGAGTGTGTTATTCACATTTGTTCTATGGGATATACACATAGTTACTTTAATAGTTTTTAAATTGTTGAAATAATATTATAAATCACACTGACCATATATAATAGGAAAAATAATCAGAAAACTATTAAATTCTTATTGATTTTATTGGATTGTTTTCTGAGTCTACAGAATAAGATTAGGTATATCCCAACTGAAACTAAAAAGTTGCAGCTGCTATTGGGTCTTCAGTCATATATTTGTATGTGTTCTAACTGAACTGCAGTACTAGTATAAGTTGCAATTGCAATTAGGCCATGGGCATAAATCGTCTTGATCATACATTCACTCCTTAAAAAGCTCTCATGGTACTCCCAACTGTATGAAGTACAAAGATGTAACAGCTTCCACCACACAAGATGTTTACGAGCTCTTCGCTCGCAACAAAGTCTTCCTTCCGCTACTTCTTATGTCCAATGTTCTCCCACATTATCCTCATTTCGTACCAACCCTAGTAAAATATAATCCTTAGTGTGTCCCTTGATACGAGCTTTGGCTGTGGATCCTATGGTGTTCCCAATAACTTAGACAAGTCTTTACCTTCTTTCTTGTGTGTTCCTCTTTCAATAATCTGCAACCTTAGCATTACTTCGGGTATAGACCCTGTTCAACAGAAAACGGCGATTGCTGTTCCTGTTCACAAAGTTGTTGACCGTTTTGTATACGTTCTTTTTGTCTTTTGTATGCTGGTGACAAAGATATTCACCTAGCTATGTCTCGGTACATTAGTAAAATCGGAGTTAAACTAAGTTCATGTTAGGAGAATTCTATCAGCTTCATTACAAACATTGATAGATCCTTCAAATCTTAAGTTGACTTTTATTTTTCATTAGACTTTCGTCAAAATCCTTTGCAGAGATATTTGTTCTGTTTCTGACTACCAACCGTAACGTATAATTAATGCAAAAGACTTATACTCTGTTTTCATTCAAAATGGCTAAGGTTAGATTTTCAGGTTTAATTTGAAACAAAATCAAAGTATGTTTGTTGGAATAAATACGACATTCGCAAAAAGAGTCGGTTAAATATACAACTTTTTTGTACTATGATTTCAACGATTTATTTGTTATTTTTAATTGTATATGACTTCTTAATTAAACTTTCGCGATTTATTTGTTTATTTCAAATATTTTCAAATGAAGTGAATTAAATTTTGCAGACATCGTTTATTTCTGACATAATATTCAACTTCGAACAAGGTTTGCATCAAATTAATAAACAAATCAAGAAAGAAGGTTTATTTCAAGACATTGAAAGTGAACTTTGTAAATATTCATATAAGTTATTTTCCCAGTCAATTTTCAAATTAAAAAAGCACGAAGTGCTCAGACTTCAATTTTGAATAAAATATTACAAAATTATCTCAGATTCTATGTTATTTGTACATTCAAATATGTTTTGTGGACGCTATTTAACAATCCAACTAGTCGCCGATTTATATGTACCTATCTAACTCAAACATGGCCTGGCTCGAAAAATCATTTTCTCATTTTTCGAATAACAGGTTTTTTTTTTTAATTTGCATAGACATTTCAAATTTCATGCAATGCATTTGATCGACATGAAAAAGCACTTTGAAAGTGTTTCTCCTTTGTTTAAATTTATAATTTTGTTTTTCATTTTCGGGTCATTCGTCTCCCTTGTCCGGTGGTATGGTCGGAGTCCTTTGAGTCTCGCATAGCTTCAGATTTTATATGCTAATAAAATTCATAATAAAAATTAGTTTCACCCTGCACGTATGTGCTCGCAGAATGAATTCATTTCTCTCATTTGCATGACGTGCATAGTCATAAAAACTTTCATATAGTACCATGTGTATGGGAAGAACTTTCTATTGGCAAGACAAAAAATGTTTTATGGAAATTGCTGTGGGTTAAACTGTCGATACTTTTTAATGGCGTGGTATACATGCTCTAATTGTGAAATGATAAAAGTGTGTGGTTGATTATTTTTTCAGTGAATAGGTACTGAAATTCAGCAAGGAAATAAAACATTTACCGTTTGACGTTAACATAATGAGTAGCATTAAATTATTGGAATGTCAGCTAGATTGTGATAGCAACATTTTTCCGCTGCCAGATTTTATTATTTTACATAGGAAACATTATATACAGGGTTTTTTTTTAATACGGACATAACAAATTTGTATTTAACTGAAACACAGAATAATTGAGATATCGGACTGAAATTTATTTTGAGTGAAGTACACAAGTTATATTTAAGTATGGGCTTCGATTTACGTTTGCAGCGAGGGATTCTTTCGAAGCAATTTTCCTCCCACACATATTGCCCGGAACGTTGGTAATTTTGCGTTCGATATTGTTCCTGAGCTCTTCTAACGTTGTCGGCTTGTTGGCGGAAATCAACGACTTAACGCAACTGTGTGAAAAGAAATTCAACGGCGTTCAATCGCTAGAGCGAGGTGGCGATTCGACCGGACCATTTCTCGAGATTACACGATAGATCAATTGCAATCGACTGGTGTGGCTCACTTTAAAATAACGCACTTGATTGATTGATTGTATGGAGTTGGTTCAGATGGCCCCTAGCACTGCGACCTCTTGGGTCTATTGTGAAGCCTCGGCGTTATGGCTTATAGAAAATTCAGGCTTCTTAATGGGACAATTGTTATGGGTCTAGTGATGGGTAGTGCAGAGCAAAGGAGCTTTAATCTTCGTTTCACTAGTGCTGGACAGTGTTCTATACATTCTGCCGTTTCTCCGCAGTATTTGCCGTCCCGCTCCTTACCTATTCTGTGGAGGTACTTTTTGCAAGAAATGTAGCCTGTCAATGCTCCAAATAGGGATCTTATGCTACTTTCACAGAGAGCCACCGCTTCTTTTGCTCTTATGTTATCGAAGCAGACGTATTTTTTGAGCATTTCAGACCTTCAATGTTAAGCCAGGCTTTGTTCTTTTTCTTGCTAAATTTTTTGATTTTCTTGTTCATGTCTGCGTTTGTAAAACTCCAGTACCTGTGAATGGCATTCCTGCTACTTCTTTCGCCTTCATCGTTTCTTAGGTGGGTGGGTGGCATTTGAAAAAACTCATTACTATTTGAATGGCCATTGCCTGCACTCCACTACGGCTCGGGATCCGTATATTATGACGGATAATATGCCTGTTTACGAGGACTGCTGTGCCTCCCAACTAGCAATTTTGGTGTGCTGCCACGTTGCTGACACTAAAAAGAGGCTTTTATAGTGGCAACAACCTGCCAAAGATACGTTGTTGCCACGTACGAAAATCGTTTATTTTACCCAAATGGGGAATGAAAAGGTACGTTGGCATTTGGTGGCAGGCAGGAACTATATTTTGTTACGTACGGTGACAGTTTCAGGATGGTGCTGAACACGATTCAAAAACCAAATTGATACTCATTAGCCAATATTACACTAACACAATAAAAGATTCATTGATTGTAACATTTCATGTGTTTCAATATGTATTATACCAACACAATGTATTTGTGTGGCTATGACGAAAAATTAACACAAGGTCAAAGGTTCATTCTGAAATTTTAAGTAGAGTTCTTAAGAGAATATAATGAGGATGATATTCCAAATTGCATAGCCAAAATGACCTACAAACTGAAATTCATCGTAAATATTCACATTATAGGACCGAAAATTGCAATGCGCCTGAGCAAAATGTTAAAATTAAAAAAGGATTTTGGCGAAAATATAACAAACTTAAATTTCATGTAAACATTTTTTTATGTTTTTCAGTTTTTTTTTGTTCGTATCAATACCGTATGTACGTCTCTGGATAAAATTTAGGTTATTTTACCATAAGAGTACATTTTGCGTCTCTCAATAAAATAAATTTTCCTTGGACCTTCATATTTCAGCCATAAAAAGATGGCCGAGCGCTGATCTGCCACTACAAACTCATTGTTGCTTCATAATTTTATTTCATAGTTCCCATAACCTGCACGAGTTTTCCAATCACGTAACAATTGCAACTATATGGTATCTATAACCACACATGTGAAAAAATGCCACTCTATGGTGCCAAACATAACTTTATAGTCCCGAAGATCCACTATGATGTCTACTTTGACTCTTTATTGACCCAACTGCAACTGTAAAGTGGCAATTCGAACTTTCTGCCCAGTTTTTCTCGCCTCGAGCGCTTTTTTCGTTTTTCGGTAGAAGGTCGTTATGGAAGCTCTGTCTCGATATTTCATTTGATCTCTTTGAGATTAAGCCTATATAAGCTTCACACTTAGAAGAGAGAGATATAAGGAAATGAAAATGGCAGTGAGAAGTGAAGCAATTTGCCTAAGCTGAGCGTTAGTAGTAGTAAGCGAATTTGACATTCACTAGCTATGACGAACAGAAAGATAGAGTGAGATAGATAGATAAAAATAGTTGGTCATGTGCACGCGAATTTGACAATTACTATCTCAGCAACAACAAAAGCTCAGGTATCGGGGAAAGGGTAATATATGAGGTAGCAATTGTCTCGATTTGTTCTATTTATAGATTTTACCTTTGTAGTAAAATTACTTCACTAAATTTCGTATATGTATACGCTTGTTTCATTTCCTTAGATCTCTATGTTCTGAGGCTTCACATGATGATATTGAGATGCTTCTCCTCAGGGAGGTAGTATGTATGGTACCGAACTTTCAATTCGGCGAAGATCTCCTGCGGTCAGCTCAGCGATGCCAACTTTTTTTAAAGCTTTTGAAGCTTTTGTAGCTAGATTTGAGAAAACACATAGTAAAACCGGTTATTTTGTTGCTAAATCTAGCTACAAAAAAGCCAAATTGGCATCGCTGGGTCAGCTCTGTCCATTGTTCAGGTTGACATAGGATAATGGAATCTGCTCTGAGGGTCGTTTCTGATTTTTTTTCAGAAGAGTATGACTGACTGATTATTTTTTTTCGCAGTTTTGGTTGCGTAGCAATGCTAGCAGGTTTATTAGACTTTTTAGTTCTTAAGGGAAGAACATCTTCATTTGTAATATTTTTGGCGTTAGTAACGTAAAAGGAAACCTCTTTGACGATAGTTTTTCTACTCTTTGATATCTGAAGCTTTCTGATAGCCGACCGAACTGCTCTGAACACATCCGCAGTGGACTCTCCGATGTGCATATTGCAAATTTGCGTCCAACTTTCTGACCGTCTATCAGAAAGTGTCCGACATCAAAGGGCAGAAAGTCTGTGTCTGGGTAGTGCTGCCGTATTCCATGTAAATATGATGAAATATAAAATTTTCTCTGCAAATTAAAATTTTTGTGGGGCTGAGCATTTTAATTATAGCTAGACATGGCTGTGATACCTATGTCAAAAACGATATATAGTTGGATAGATGGTCCCATTGAAGTTGGTAGTTTTGTTTTTCGGGTGAAATCCATGCAAACCATGAATAAAGTTTCCGGACTTGTTGTGGCTGGGATGAACTGAGACTACAGAAATATTTCCGAAATGTTTTCGACCATTTGAAACTACAGCTTAGGTGTCGAATGACGGCAGTAGTCGTTATGTCTGTACTGAGGTGCTGAGTAATATATTCATTAACTTCTAATTCCACCAGTGCTGCAGTAAGTGACATTTTCATTTTAACTTTCCTGCGGGCACTGCAGACGGTGGTCCAGTCATTTTTGATGAAGACATCTTCCGTAAAGTTTTTTAATAGAGGAAATTGGTTTTGGTAGTTATTTTATTCGTTTGCGTAACAATAGTTTTCGATGAGGCGAATGTTCCCGAAGGCATTTGGTATTTGACAACTTTTTATCGGTTAAGTTAGATGCTAGTAGCTTTCGTTCTAAATTCAAACTCATCACGCACGGGAGGGAAAAACTGAGGTCGAAGACAATTTAACACTTGGAACGGAAAAATAGTGGCTCGGATTTCGCTCCGCCAGAGGCAGAAGGAGAATGTAAAATTGAATAATACCTTTTGCTTCATCTGCACTGAGAAAACACATGGTGCCAGACGCCATAATTTATAGACTTCTGGCGCCATGTACATAGTCGATTTAGGGATTGTGATAAAATATAGCGCCACACGCCATAATACATGGCGAAAAGTACATAGGCCTACACGCCATGTACTATAGTCTTCCACGCCATGTACATGGCGTGGCGGACCATATTACATGGCGTGGAGAACTGCAGTGCATGGCGTGGAAAGCTATAACACATGGCGTGGAGGACTATACTGTATGGCGTGGAGGACTATACTGTATGGCGTAGAGGACTATAGTACATGGCGTGGAGGACTATAGTACATGGCGTGGAGGACTATAGTACATGGCGTGGAGGACTATAGTACATGGCGTGGAGGACTATAGTACATGGCGTGAAGGACTAGAGTACATGGCGTGAAGGACTATAGTACATGGCGTGAAGGACTATAGTACATGGCGTGAAGGACTATAGTACATGGCGTGGATGACTATAGTACATGGCGTGGAAGAGTATAGTACATTGAAGAAGCAAATTAGTCAAAACAGTGCTACTTACCATAAATGCGCACACGGAGAAGTCATTTGCTTGCAACAAACAGGCGCTGGCTGCATTTAGAGTCGCCGAAGGAGCCATTCAATAATATGCGCCCTTAGCCGGTTGAGAATGTTGTCGATCTATCGACGATACTTAAGTATCACTTGCTGACATTTATAGATCCCCTCACACAGTATGGCTGCAAGTTATAATTGGAGCGCCATGAGCCATATTACATGGCTCATGGCACTATGTAATATGGCGTGTGGGGCCATAATTTCTGCGCCATGTAATTATGGCGCTGGGAGCTATACTGCATGGCTCAGGGCACTATGTGCATAGCGTGTGGCACCATAAATGCTGCGCCATGTAACATGGGACCACGCGCTATGTAGATTCTGAGATTATGGCGCTGGGAGCCATATTGCATGGCTCAGAGTACTATGTACATGGCGTATGGGACCATAAATAATGCGCTATGTTACATGGCTCTGGGCGCTATGTGGATTTTTTTCAGTGTGAAGTAAGTTCACTCAAAACATATTTTTCTTTATGGAAAATGATATGAAATTTCATATGATTTTTATGATTTGATAAATTAGAAAACTAGTGCTGTTTATAAGAAAGTATGAAACAAAATCATTGAACAATCGTACGTGGAAACTCAAAGGTGAGAAAAGATAAAATTAATGAGCCATTAAACAAGTTGGTCCAAACCATAAGTCAATTGACAGAATGCTTCTATCCATTTAGATATGCTTTCAAATGTTTTCTTTAAAAAACATAATGCATTGCAATTGGATTTCATTCTAAACTATACTATAATTCTAAACCTTTATCAGATGCAAATTTTACTATAGAAGTGAAATCTTTTCGCTGGATTCCAGTTTCTAGTTTTTAGTTTTCATTTCTATGAAAATCATGCTCTTTTGTCAAAACATAACGAAAAACAGTTCTGTTATTGTAAAAGAGTCTGGAAGTATCGTGCATGGAAAACATCAGGAGAAATTACAACTCGAGCTGACAAAGCGAGAAACGGACTGTCCATAACCTCGAGTGTCGCTCCTTTGATTGTCAGCTCATCACAGTTGAAAGATCGCACTCAAGCTCAAATTGATGAATTGAAAATGTAGTATTTCATTGCATCCAACCGAATCGTGTTACACATTCACAATACCGGCTGTTCATAGAGAGTGTAAACAGTGGCAACAGCAACACCACCATTAAATGCAAAGTATCTACATACTATTGGATTATATGAAAACCGCACAGGACATTTCAAATGGTGAAACACTTTGGTTAATCGATACTGGGACCGACTTCTAAAGCTCGGGACAGAGAAAGATACAAATGCATCCAGCATAGCTTGTAAGCGGCTTGAAATTGTTGGATCGAGTGTGGCTGGTATTTGACCGCAGTTTACATCAAGACCAAAACCAACAGCAACTATTTTCATTTCACCATGATTGTTGTGAAGGATAATGCATTGAGACTCTGGCTCGTGTGTCCTGTCAACATTGAGTGCATTAAAGGAAGAAGCGAACTGAAGTGATGATATAGTTTCTTCCA
This sequence comes from Nemotelus pantherinus, assembly GCA_963978885.1. NCBI lineage: Eukaryota > Metazoa > Arthropoda > Insecta > Diptera > Stratiomyidae > Nemotelus > Nemotelus pantherinus. The sequence continues at coordinate 218,527,622 of OZ022263.1, forward strand.
TGAGTAATTGAAAATTGCTACTAAGTAAGATGGTCCATAAATCCATCTAGTTTTCTATGTTTGGGCACAGAAATAAAAGGTCCTTGATTGATATCAAAATATAATGTACTTTTTAAGTTCAGCATATGAAAAAAACTGGGATTTATCACATCAGTTTTGCAACATATACTGCTTCGGCTGTAATTCAAACAGCTTGTCGCTGGCTGGCTCTCGACCACAGTCTGGTCGACGTGGACCTGAAGCAATCGAAAGTCCATAAATCACTGTCAGCAGAATCAACCGCACGTACCATCATGCAGAGCGCAATGCACACGGAAGGTGTAGATATCTGACCAATTATTTCCGTCCATCCAAGTCCTTTGTCCATCCTTGCCGACCAGGCAATCTACTTGAGCCAGCCAAGTGCATGCCGCTTGACTGAGCACACAGGACCTACATAGGTGGCTATGCTTGTTCTTTTATCTTGAAGTTGCGTCTGCAGGCGTTGCTTCTTCGGTCTGATCAGACATTTCTGAACTTAATGCACGGAATAATCCCCGAATCCGAATTGTACATGACAGTGACCAGTGTAGCTATCTATCTGGAAGCTAGTGCGGCAAACAAGGCAGTGTGCTTTATGTCTGATTGTAGCGGATCGTTACCCTTAAATTAATTACACTCCTTTTTCAATTTTTTCTTAGCAGTACCACATCTCAAATCTTTTCTTTTATCTCTGGCCAGCAAGGAAGCAAAGATTCTTCGTGTGCCTGTGTGTGTGCCTTTCAGCGATGCTATTACGGTCGGAAAATTGCAATTTAAAAATGTAGCGTGCACATTTGCAGAACGGTATATCGCTACTAAGCTAGATTTATATGTGCTCCTTCAAATAACTTGCAGAAGCAACGTGCATGTCTCCTTTGCTGTAACGGTTGCAGTGTTCGTCACCATTGAGAGCAAAGTGTAACGGAGTGAATAAAATCGCAAAGTGTCGTGTAGTAGTTTTCCCCAGTTTTATTTGGATCGTTGTCGTCTTGTCGCGGTGATTTAACAGTGTCCAGAGAGTTGGCTGTAAAGTGACGGCAGGACGAGGGCAATATGTCACGTCGCGCCCAGTCCATGCCACCCATGTTAATGGAAAAACCTAAACGTAAACCGATCGTTGCCGTCATTTGCTTTTCATGGAAAGTTTTTACGTGCATTTTCTCACATGTGGCGCTAGTTTCCATGGTTGTGGCATACTGTATTGCTGGCGCTTTGATATTCGAACACTTGGAAGCGGAAAATGAGAAGACGGTAAGTTGCGGTTTAATTTGGTTGCAATTGATAATTATTTGGAAATTTGGCTTCGTGGTTTGAATGGTTGAACGACTGCAATTAGTCAATATAATAGGTACACATGTGTACTCGTGATATTGTGTGGGTCGAAAATAGACAACAGCAAACGTGAAAATAACTAAAACGCATACACATACAAAATACTAAAATTGTCCTTTGCAGGTAAAGCAGGGTGTTCGTGGAATGCGGGCTAATGTAACTGATGATTTATGGGACATGACCACTAATTTTGACTACCTACGTCAAGACAACTGGACCAGATGGGTGGAAAATCGGCTGGAGGTAGGTAAAACAGTTCAATTACGCTATTAGGTCTGTTCCCGTACTTTCAGTAACTGAATTTTACTGAATTTTCCTGAATCATGTGGTGGGGAATTTCATGAAAAGTACGGGAACGCTCTTATTGTATTTCCTGAAAATTGACAACCGAAAGTGTCAGTTTTCGGTTTTTGGGAGAACAATAGTGATTATAAAGTCATCCTAAGCGGTAATAAATTATCGCCACAAAAATATTCGACCTTCATAGCAACATTACGCAAAAAAATATGTTGCTTGCCGCGCACATTTGAAAATATTTACTCCGTTTGACACTTTTCAGTATTTTTCAGTAGCTCAGACCAATGCCTTCTATATGTACGGGCCGTAATGCAGAATGATGACGTCAGAGCATCCGACCAAATGTCGCGAAAAACACACGTAGTCTTATGGGACGTCCGCGGGAAAATGTTAATTGTACGGGTTATGCTAAAGTGAGTTTAATGAAAACTAAGTGGTAACATGCGAAACAGTGCTAGTGAACAGCTTAAACACATATTAATGCGGTGCGTGCGGCATAATTAGAAAAATTCGCGACGAAATGTTTATCAGGTGTTGTTAGGTTATGTGATGTTCCGTGTCGATTTACTATCGCGATACAATTGGTCGATACAAAATGAAAGTTATGGCTAAATATTATTATTATAACGCGTCCACGCACAAAAAACTAACGTTTTATTCGTATTTTAGCTAAAAAACCGCATGTGAAATCTCGGTGTGTGTCGGCACTGCCTCGTGGAAATGTAAAATGGTTTGACGCCATGACGTCACATCGACAACGATTACGTAGCCTGACGGCCTGTACTTCTAGAAGGCATTGCTCAGACCCTACTGAAATTTACTGAAAGAGGGGAAGTTTTCAGTTTTCAGTAAAACGGAGTTCGGGAACAGCTTCATTGCAATTAATCGCAATTAATCGTAGTACGGGAACATACCTATTGACTCGAATTAAAATCTCTTATGTTGCTCGTGCGAGAAGAGTGTGTCTGTAGTTCAACGTGCATCAACGTAATTTCAGTACACATATGTAGTTTCTGAAGATATTGGGACTTCGTGTAAAATATCAGCGCTTTGCGAGTTAGAGGAGTTCACTGGGGCTTTGCTTGGAGATGAAGACAATAGGTGCGTTTTTTTCACCTTGGGCAGATCAGATTAAGGTAGGGCTGCAAAATAAACGATCCCGAGCAGAAAGTTTGCTGTATTCGATAATACCGCTGCATTCGCGAACCTTTCGCTTAGGTTGGTTGTTAAACTAGAATGACACATAAAAACACCTGAATGAAATCTTACCTAGGTTTTAATCGAAATAAGACATGAAACATATGAACTAATCTCTACTCAAAAACAATGTTCACACTGCAAGATTTGATGATAGTTACGGAGTCCTATGCAAATTCATTCAATTCAAACTGCTGGTTTCACATTAGTCAACAGCAGTGGTCCGAACTGTTATGAACACTCTTACTGCAAAAAACACACCTAATAAAGGTTTGATTGGGGTTTTTGTTTGGTTTTGTGTTTGTTTAAAGCGTGCATAGTAGTGTGTATTCCTGGCTAGGCGTCTGAAAAACAAAGTTGACTCTGGCGAAGATGTGAGAACAAGAATCGAGCTGACTGAAGATGAATATGTACTTTCAGAGTTGCTTAAGTTTTCCATAGTTTTGCCATAGCTGCTGAAAACTCAGAGGTAAAGTCGGTGATGTTCGTTGGTTTTCTTGAAGAAACTCACAAGGAAAATGCGGATTTCTCTTCGTAAAAGAGTTGCCGGTGACGCAGTGAACTCTTCTCGTATTAGAGATCTTTATCCAAAAAAAATTAGGAGAAGCGTTCAGATTTCGATTTTAAAGAACGATGCTAGAAAACCCCTAGCCAGCAAATTTATCTGAAAAATTATTGCAGTGAAATTATCTGTAAAAGCTCTTTATTGGCACGAAACTCGACATGTTTAGTGCTATGAAAAACTGATATTTTATTTAGACTGAAAACGTATGGGGCATTTCACGTGAAGCGGACAACGAAAAAAAATCGAGGTTCTGGATTTCGTTCATATTGTGCATAATGGTACTTCTAGAAGATATGAATGTGGATGCACTAGTTTTTGTTTCTATGAGGTTTAGTTGCCGAGTTATGGGCTTCTGAATAATTGACGAAATTGATAAAAGGCTTTTTTGGAAGCGGATTCTGAGATTCAAAACCAACTCTAAAAAACATTAAACATATTGATTGGTATAGAAAATTAGCTGTTCTTTTTAATGTTGAAATGAGATTTGAAAAATAATTTTTTTTTCCTGGGTGGAACCGGAAGTAGACACTTTAACTCGTGATTTGAATAATTTGGACCAGGTTAATTTTGTTTATTTTTATAACAAAATAAAGCTTAAAGTATACTTATTTTATCATAAAAGTTTTAGAGTGGGATGGCCAGTAGTTTAGGAGGTAGGTGAATTTCAATACATAAAAGTCGCATGGGGCGTGGTACTGAGAGCTTGCTTAGGGCAGCTAGTTGGCTCGAAAACAAAAATTGATTTGACATGTGATTAGTAGCGCCATCTCTTATTTGAAAAAGGTTTTATTTTCCCATAAAAACCTAATTAAAATATATGACGCATATCTAATATATTTGACGCCAAGCCAATTCAAATTTTCCGTTATTTTTCGAGTTACTGTTCAACGCTTGCAATGACTATTACTTTCGTTGATAAGTTAAAGAGTCTTAATTATGTGTATTATGTCTCCGTTCGGCTATCGATGTTTCAATCCATTCGATTTGAAGTTTCATCGGAAGGCTAAAGACCTAAGAAAAATTCCAAGAATATTAGCAGAAAATAAATTATGTCGAATCTGCTGGAAAAAACTGATCGTAGAAACACCTCTAGTTATTAAAAAAAAGAACTAGTTTAAGAAACGAGAGTAAAATTGTAAAAATTGTGAAATAAATTAATTTGTCTAAACACAAGTACCATTTTTTTCACTAAGTAAATGAGCATTATCATTTTTTAATATTTTATATTCTATATGTAAGTGATACAAGTTATATATAATAGTTTTAATACAAATATTTTGCTTTCACACTCACTAGCTATCATCATCAAGCTCCCGGTAACACGCCCCATGCGACTTTTTTGTAATGAAATTCACCTACCTCCTAAACTACTGGCCATCCCATTCTAAAACTTTTATGATAAAATAAGTATACTTTAAGCTTTATTTTGTTATAAAAATAAACAAAATTAACCTGGTCCAAATTATTCAAATTACGAGTTAAAGTGTCTACTTCCGGTTCCACACAGGAAAAAAAAAATATTTTTCAAATCTAATTTCAAAATTAAAAAGAACAGCTAATTTTCTATACCAATCATTATGTTTAATGTTTTTTAGAGTTTGTTTTGAATCTCAGAATCCGCTTCCAAAAAAACCTTTTATCAATTTCGTCAATTATTCAGAAGCCCATAACTCGGCAACTAAACCTCATAGAAACAAAAACTTGTGCATCCACATTCATATCTTCTAGAAGTACCATTATGCACAATATGAACGAAATCCAGAACCTCGATTTTTTTTCGTTGTCCGCTTCACGTGAAATGCCCCGTATACTGTTTTTGGAAGTCTATGTAGGAGCTTTACGATGAAATTAACCGTAAAATTGCCCAATGAAGAAAGGCTAAGATATAAACAGCAAAAAAAAAACTTATTCAAACCTTGTTTTACGCTCTTCTTGTTTCATTCGTATAATATCGACAGTTGGTTTTTATTTATTTTCTTTTCAAATGTCTGTTTAGCTAGTTAATAGAATGTTTAGTTGAAAAGTGCTCCGTTCTTTGGTTGCTACTTATCAAAAAGTTAGCATAGTTTTTAATGTAAATTTTCAGTTTTACTAGCAACCAATGAACAATAATATATAAGCCCAATTTTAGACCGGATATAATCAAAATTTCACCATATAAGAGATAATCAGAATCGTGTTCAAAAAACTTGATTACATCCTATACTATGTAGTTGTTTCTCCCTTTGTCAGTTTATTTACCTACCTTAATTTACTCTAGAAAAATTTCAATAATGTTTCATATTAACACGACAAAATCGCAATGGAAACTTCACATTTTTAAATTGAAGCAAGTACACTCAGAACAATTTCACCAATTGACACTTTTTTAGAATCACTTTAAATCAAAAGTTGAAATCACTTTGAAATAAAAAGCGTATCTTATTTAAATTCCACTTTATTATAAAAATTTTATTTTCAAATCAAAATTTTTCATCATTGAATTAAAAAGAAACGTATATGGCGCCAAATCATATTTGAACATTTTTGATTCAAAAATTTTCAAATATGATTTGGCTCCATATACGTTTCTTTGTAATGCAATGATGAAAAATTTTGATTTGAAAATAAAATTTTTATAATAAAGTGGAATTTAAATAAGATTCGCTTTTTATTTCAAAGTGATTTCAACTTTTGATTTAAATTTGATTCTATTATTTTCTGAGTGTACTTACTTTTACAAAAAAAAAAAAAAAACCAATTGAATAGGTCTACAGTTTTTTCCTCTATTTTACTAGGTCTTTGAACGTGACATCCTTACTGCAATGAAAACGAAAGGCTGGGATGGAAACGAAAATGAGCAACAAATGCAATGGACATTTTTTGGTGCTCTCTTTTATTCGATTATTGTAATCACTACCATTGGTAAGTTCTATTTCAAATAGCAAAATAAAATTATCTCTATATTGAAAAATAAATTATATATTAAACGAAAAATGTAGATAACTTAGCAGTAATCAAGGTAAAAATTACTATTTACATTTCGAAAAAAAATGTTTCATTACAAGCTAACAAAGCAGAAAGGACATAATCATAAAAAATGTGGTAAAAATCGAACTATAGTAAGTAAATTAACACACATAGAAATGAAGTTGAACTGATTGCACTAATTTTTCTGAGATTAATAAATTCACTTACGAAAAACATTTTCTACATTAATATACGACTAGATATTCTTTAAAATAGCGGAATTTCTTTTAGCATCTTTCGATTTACCTTTACCAGCCTTCTTGCCAACTGTATTTGTGTTGTAATCATCATACTGTGGACCATAATTTCCAAACGCTCCATCATCTGGATATTGACCTTGTCCTTGGTCAAATCCACCGAAACCTAATGGGTACTGACCAAAACCTGGGAATTGCCCACCGCCACCGGGTGGAAATTGTCCAGGGAATCCACCAGGGAATTGCCCTCCAGCACCACCTGGAAATTGTCCTCCACCTACGGGGAATTGTCCAGCACCCCCTGGAAACTGTCCAGCACCCCCTGGAAACTGTCCTCCGCCAATTGGGAACTGTCCGGCGCCTCCTGGGAACTGTCCTTGGAATCCACCAGGGTCTTGCCCTGCTCCATTTGGGAATGTCACGGGACCGAATTGTCCAGGTCCTCCTGGTCGCTGACCGCCTGGAAATAGTCCAGCGCCTCCTGGATATTGACCAAAGCTGCCAGGAAACTGACCTCCTCCTAGAAATGGTCCCTGGCCACCGGGAAACTGGCCACCGAACTGCCCTGGTCCTCCAGGTAATGGCCTGGCTCCACCTGGATAAGGAGAACCATAAGGTCTTCCAATGACTCCTGTTGGGCCACCTGGTCCAACCAAAACACCGTTAGCTGGGTTTCCTTTCGGTCGTCCAATGACCCCCGTTGGACCTTCGGGACCGACCAAAACTCCATTGTTGGGATTACCTAAAGGTCTTTGCGGATAAAAACCATTGCCACCTCCACCGCCGTAGCCGAAATCATTTTGAGTGCCAGGATCCGCACCTCCAGATCCATACCTGGGGTCATCATTGTTGAGATCATCCAGCTCATCTTGTTGTGGCTTGCTTAGCTTGGGACGTTTTGTTGTGGGCTCATTGACATCGTAACGGTCATAGTCATCAACTGGGAACTTATTTGGACCACGATCTCCTAGTCCACTCGTAGGAACACGAACTCTTTCAAACCTATCATCTAATCGTTCATTTTTACTCCATACCCAACGATCCTGGTCGGCTCCTTCGACAATTACTTGTGCAATCGCCAGAATAATCAGAGCCTTGGCAATCATACCGCTGAATTAAACACGAACGAATTGGAATGAGGTCCACCTGCAATTGAAACAAAATGTGAAATTAGCATATGTTGTTAGGATAGCAGTTTGAAGGAGTGAGTATGTATATGAAATTGCTTTGTGATGATGCTGATGGGAAACTCGAAGGACCACATAGAACGCCGTATCGTTCCTGCGGTTTGTATTTACTTTGACCAGAATACTCTTTCGATTTTCGACTGCATCACAAATAGCTTTTAATATGATTACTAGCGAACCAATATTTGATTAAATACAGAGCCTTGTATCAGGGTAATGCTGGTATAGTGCATTCAGTCGATTCTAATGCATAAAGTATAGTCTGGTCGGATCGGCTTTCGACACAAGGTCCAAGGTTTCTTCCTCATACGGTCAAATTTCTGATAGTTAGCGTTTGGCCAGAGACCAGCAAGCTATGGTTCTCGCTACGAGCATAGCCTGTGGAATCGAATTAATGCTGGGAAACTTTTGCATTTTGCATTATGTCAGACACGATAGTGACGGAAGTGAAGGACTAATTTCATTATTGATTTCTTGCTTCCAGTTCTGGTTAGGTATTGAAAATGTAAGATGGGAGACGGGGATATACCCTATGGGGATACAAAGAGAGTTAGTATCAGAATCGCATCGTTAACGTTGAACTCGAACAGCCCAAATGCGAATGATTTCGATTGTGATATGAAGAGTTTTGTAAGTAGAGTGATTATTTAGCGAGATTGACGTGGCTTGATAGTGAACTGGATGGGTTTGATTCAATTCATATTATTTCGGAAGCAAACTGTTTTGCTAATTAATAAGAGCTGTTGGCCTTTTATTTGGCTGTTTTGCGGTAAGATTTGATACTTAATTGATTAAATTAATAGGCGTAGAAATTAAATTAGTTGCAGTTCTTGTTTTAGTAAGATTCTTATTTAACGTTAAAATTTAAGGAAAATTTTATAATCAGCTTTTTGGTCTTATGGTAAAGTCTCTTTAACTGTGTATTAAGCATTAAAACAGCTATTTTGTTTGAAAGGCTAAGGTTGGTAAAGTGTTTTGATTTATTCATAAGCGCAAAATGTACAAAACAAGCTGCCGTGGAAAAATGTCGAAGTACTCACGTCGAACTTATTGCAAGTTTTAACGCTGATACGAATGTGTATTCTTAATTGCATGAATTCACTCATGGGTTTATTCAACAAGCACATTTAAGATTTTTGCTGATTGAAGTCCTAAAAAACTTGGCTAATGATGACTCTACCTTTTAGTCCAGTCAAATTGTAACAAAAACCTAAATAGCTCCGATTTTTAGATATGATGTCGGTAGAACAGCGCTGATTTGGTCTCATACCCACTGGTATTATGAAAAAAAAAAATAAACTTATATCAAAGGATTTCTGATTGTAGGATGTGTTTTTTGAAAAAAAGAGATTACTCTGGCTTGGCGAGGACTACGAGAAGCTGAGTGTTAAGTTACTTAAACGACTCAGAGGACGTATTAATAAGTTTAGACGAAACCACCAAAGAAGTTGGTTTTCCAATTAACGAGCATAGAACAAAAAATATGACCCAATCAAGAAAAAGGACACCGGTGAAACAAAATATAACGATAGAGGACTGAAACCGTGAGAACCTAGACCAGTTTTTAAACTTAGGGATTTACTTTTGTACTCGTAGGCTGCAAATCAACTTGATGGAATCTAAGGACGAATTCAACTAACCAATAAAATATTTGTTTGAGCTCGGGAGTCTTGATTCAAATGCAGGAAAACTAAGCTCCGCAATGATGAAACAATGATTATGCTACGGAAGCAAAATGTGGTCGCTGATTCAGTTGTCCGAAAAACCCTAGATATGTTTGAAAGGAGGGTCTTGCTCGAATCCCCAAGCGGGGTCTAGACCGAAGGATCTTAACTCCGCCAGGCTCAATACGAAGCAGTACACCCTGTCAGCAGAACAATTAGCTGGTGAAAGCGGGTGAAAGCTATTATTGAGCAGCTCTTGAATAACATAGTGGGGTCATTCCACGGAAAATCGACCAACGGTCTTTTATCGCTATCGTCAGATTTCAATGAAATTTTCACTGTGAATATAAGTAGTTGAGTTATGTGCACCAATAAATTTTTTTTTGGAAAATGTGGTATATTTGCGGAAATATGGCCTCTTGAAGATTTTGAGAAACGTCGGTTCGTATTGCATTCAAAAAATTGTATAAAATCTTTTACTTTACGTAGAGCCTCCAAATATAGCTTGTTGGAAAGCAGAAGGTATAGATATTCTAGAAAAAATAAGGCGAGAAATATCCTGGCCAAAAAGGATAAAAAGGATCATTACAGTGTCCTTTATCCTTGAATATTTCAAAATGCGCACCTTCGATTTTCTTTATTTTTTTATATATTGTAAACAGTTATATAAACTACAAATGTGCGAAATTTTAAAGTGGAGCTCATAAAAGTACAGCCGTGAGAAATTTTTAAAGGTGTGGAATACTGTAACCGCTGAAGAAAATTTAGAGAAAATGATACCGAAACAAGGTAAAACTTACAAAACATGGTACGAAACAATTTTATGTTTTCAAAATAGATTTAAAAACTGTTTTGAAATGTTGTTTTAAGCCCGCAGAAGATTCTAATTCAGTTTCTAACGTAGAACGATCTGTACAATTCCATTGCTTATCACTAATACCACTCACGCAATGTTCATCAAATTTTTTTCACATGTACTTAGAACAACGGCTGATCCAGGGCAATCCTGGCAGCTACCAAAATACCAATCTGTTTGTGGAGGTGAGCGTATCATCAGATATAAAAAGTTCTTATAACTAAGCAAGCTTATATCGGAACCCTTTGTTATAAAATTTATTTTTGATCCTTTAATCACTAATTTATATACTGTAACTATTGTAATAAGCTACAAATGTGCAAAATTTCAAAGTGGAGCAACATTTGTAAGACATTTTTAAAGGAACAAAATATTATAACCGCCAAAGAAAATGGTACCGACACAAGGTGAAACTTACAATTGTACTATATATGTATGATATGAAATAACTTGATAATGGCTCTATGTTTTTTTTATGGGTAATTATTGTTTACGATTTTTATTTTTGAAAAGGAATAGTACTTCGATTTTTTCTCTAACTAACAGGTCTAGCACTAATTTTTTGCAATAATTGAGGAAGTTCATTTGTAAGCAATCATTAAACAAAAATAAAGAAAGTAGATTCCTTTTCATTTACTAGCGGCATGAACAATTGGGATTATTTTGGGTTTCTCCCACATAATATACAGTACATATATTTTTAATTACTTCCTTTACAACTTAAAATTAGGGTTAATTGCAATGCATGTAGTTTACTTTAATTCCAAGAAGATGCTTTCAGGGTATAGATCAGAGGTAGTTGAAGTTAAGACAAAATTTTTCATATAGACAAATTTTTTGTAAAATGGACATTCTTAGAAGAAAGTTAAAAAACTTTAGACTGTAAAATAGTGTATTTAAAATAAAGCAGGAACTACCCACAGAAGAAACAAAAACGAATAAAGAACTATCTATAGTAAATAATATCAAAGAAGACTATTCAAAAGCTACAGAAAAGGAAATAAAGTGTTCACGTGCCAAAGTAGTGTCCGAATTTCCTGACACAACCTCATATACATATGATTAAACAAATTAGACGAGGTTATACTTCCTCGAAAACAGCTGGTCTCATAAAATCATTCTACTGCAGCAATGCAAACAGCAGACTGTCCAAATACTTCAATTTAGCGGAAGCATCGGGAACACATTCTGTCTGTGTATGGGTTATACATCAAAACGTTAAATTAAGGATTAAAGGATCAAAAATAAATTTTCTAACAGAGGGTTCCGATATAAGCTTGGCTTATTGTAAGAACTTTTTATCTCTGATGATATGCTCTCCTCCACAAACAGATTGGTATTTTGGTAGCTGCCAGGATTGCCCTGGATCAGCCGTTGTTCTAAGTACATGTGAAAAAAATTTGATGAACATTGCGTGAGTGGTATTAGTGATAGGCAATGGAATTGTACAGATCGTTCTACGTTAGAAACTGAATTAGAATCTTCTGCGGGCTTAAAACAACATTTCAAAACAGTTTTTAAATCTATTTTGAAAACATAAAATTGTTTCGTACCATGTTTTGTAAGTTTTACCTTGTTTCGGTATCATTTTCTCTAAATTTTCTTCAGCGGTTACAGTATTCCACACCTTTAAAAATTTCTCACGGCTGTACTTTTATGAGCTCCACTTTAAAATTTCGCACATTTGTAGTTGATTAAACTGTTTACAATACATAAAAAAATGAAGAAAATCGAAGGTGCGCATTTTGAAATATTCAAGGATACAGGACACTGTAATGATCCTTTTTATCCTTTTTGGCCAGGATGTTTCTCGCCTTATTTTTTCTAAAATATCTATACCTTTTGCTTTCCAACAAGCTATATTTCAAGGCTCTACGTAAAGTAGAAAATTTTATACAATTTTTTGAATGCAATACGAACCGACGTTTCTCAAAAACTTCAAGTGGCCATATTTCCGCAAATAGACCATATATTCCAAAAATATTTCATTTTCGATAATTAGCTCACCAGACCTTCTGGATACCAAAATATTTTCAAATTCCAAGGAGGTGAGTTCAAAAATTATCTGAAAATTGGTCGATTTTCAATGGAATTACCCAGTGGTATCTTCTTTGCTGGCGTGATAACGTCAAAGCCTCGTTCCGGTCAACCATTAAAGTAGTTATCCGGAGAAAAACGCCGTATTATTTCTTTCGTCAAGCGAAGTTTTCAAATATTGGCTTCCAAAATAGCAGTTAACATCAAGAAAAAATACAATCAATCAATCTGTGCTGCGAGAAAGATTTTTAAAAATATAGGTGTCATGCTCATCTAGCTTCATTAGTATATGTATTTGCTCAATTGTCTAATACAGCAGACTTACGTCCAATCGAAGAAAAGAGCATTACAGTATGAGAACACACTATAAGAAAAGTTATTTTGCAATAAAAATATAAAAATTATAAATTTAAAAAGTTCAAAAATTGACGTGATACTTTAGGACTTTATTTCTTAGAAGGTTCTTGTCTGCAAAGAACGTCAACGGAAGAGGAGAGTCCACATATATTTATATCTCGTATTAATTGTTTGTGAGGCATGGTTTTTGCTAAAGAGCAGCTTTCCAAGCCATTAGAGTCCTGGAGAAGAGTAATTTTCTCAACCGAGAGCAAATTTTCAATTTTCGGTAAAAGAAAAACAGAATGAAAATAGTCTGGAGTCAAATAGGAAGAGCGCTGAAGAAAATAAATTTGATACTGTCTATGAAGCATGGTGGTGTAGGGTTTATTATGTGGGGTGTGTACCCTCCACTGGTCCTCCAAAGTGCTTTATTTAAAGCTCTATAATTAAATTAAAATTTCTAAACATTCTGAAAACATTTGAAACAAATTATCCAACAAAATAGGGACAAAATGCTCACAGTTGAAACAAAGTCCTGAAATCGTATAGATCAATTTGGGCTTCGCAGTCTATTAATTATTTTTGTGCAAGTTGCTTGGCTTAAGTTTACCAGACTTATTTACATTGCCATGATACTGTAAGCAAAAACCTAAGGAGATATCTAATGGTAATTACTTTCGTTAGTTGTCGAGCTCATTCATAGGTTTGGTCAACTACTCGTATTGACTATAAGTTCGTTTTTCTTTTACACCATCCCCTATAATTTCACATCACGAGCTACCCAACCTTCAATGAAATGAACTATGCCAAATTATTTATTCCAGTTTTTTTCGCCATACTGCCAAATTGGGACCCATTATCTCATCAGTGCTCTCAATCCGCACAGGCGTTCAAATCACTCAACCACTAAATCTATTTCGCATCGAAACGGATACAGCTACAAAATCTATCTGCAAAAATAATATTTCAACTATCCATTCAATAGTTTCGCAATAAAACTTGTGGCTTCTAACATAATCTCAAATCCGCAAATCTCATTTACAAATATTGTATGTCATCATGTCGTTTTATATCCCAGTTTCGTATTCGTCCTTGTCCTGGTCCTCTAGATTTCGAAACATTATAAACCACATTTCGATAATATCACTCGAAATACTACTTTGTCTAGAACGCCACAGTCTGATGGGAATACAAATAGCTCTCTAAAACAACAGGACACATATGCAAGGATATTACCATCGTTTCGGCTTTCTATTATTGATATACTTCTTCGTGTAGTGTTCCGGTTAAAGCAAATTTGCCCTGATATGCGATACAAACTGTTTTTGAATCCCATTCCAGCAGTGACCACAATATCGCATAAATGCGCATCTTTGACTGGATCTTTTCCGCGGCCTGGAGGCCAGCAGGACATAAAACAAAAAATAAGTATTATTTCAAATTGTCCTTCTGATGGCAACGATGACGACGACGACAAGGAATGAGAAGTTTTCGGAAGAAACTCTTTCAGAATGAATTGCGAGAAAACTTATAATCTGCCTCACGTTGCTGCAATGCCTTTGATATAGGACGATCTGAGGAATCCTTTTTGATGTAGTTGGGTGTATTTGAAATACGATTTTCGAAAGTACGACAGGTATTATGTGAATTGTTTATGGCCGAATCCTTTACCGAGTTGCAGTCAGGTAAGTTTTGTAATTTATTCTGGCTTTAGAGTAAGTTCGGCTGAGAAAATTGTCGTCAAGTCGATCTGGGTCATCGCTGGGGTGGGTCAGAGTCAAAAGAGCGAAACCGGTAATGATGGCATTATAAAGTTTGTGTTTTCGGTAAGCTGTTTTGCGGTGAAGTTAGACAGATCATTTATTTTGAGCTTATGTTTTGATATCAACGAGCGGTTGTTACGATTTTTGAAGATAAATTTTGTAGAATGCCAGCATTGTTGATGGCTTTGCATATTGTGATTGCTATAAGGTAAAGAGATAATGTAAAAGTGCAGAACTTAGTTTAAAAGGACGTAAATTTAGGGACATTTGAATCAAAAAGTTCGTCGGGTTTCCATCGAAGAATAACTGGGTTTGTCAAATGAAGGGTAATTAAGTTCTAATCTCAAAGAGCTTGTCGAAAAATCGAATTTGCAATCTGAAGTAGCTGCTGATTCCGAGTAGCTTAAACTTGCCAACTGTTCATGATACCGAACTGAACCCAATCAATTCTAACAGTTGGACATTTTACACAAACTTTGTCTTGCTCTGGTCATTTATGGTATTAATGGTATATAAAAAATTGATTTATGGTACATAATTAAAAATTGAATTCTTTTTTAAAATTACTCAAAAATACAAAAATCTATTGCAACTTATTTGCTGCGTATTACTTTCACCGATTCATGCAAGTCTACAACTGTTATGAGACTAAAAATAGGCAAAAATCAATATATTTCTCAGTTTTTCCATTCTAGTGACTTTATGCAGCTTCGAATGCTTCTTATTCAAATTAAGTATATTGTTAGGAAGAAGTTGTTACTATAGAAGGAACTTCTTTTTCCAGTAGTAAACCAGCTCACCTCAAAGAAGAAAAAGGAGAAGATATTGTTGCAGGGTCGTCCTGATCGGTGCGCAAGCATTTGGAATGATTTGACGGTGCTTCTTCTTTCAACAGCGGAGAAAATATTTCCCGGGTATACCATAGTGAAGCTGGGGTTTCAAGGTAGAATTGTGGATTAAATCTTTATCAAATTCACAATTCAGATCTCCCACGCGATTCAAATTGGAGGAAAATTGATGATTTTTTTTTCATTTACAGTCAAACGATTTAAAGCTGCGTCCTAAATCTGCATTAGAGAATTAAAAAATCGTAAAATCAAGATAACGAGAGCAAGAATGATTTAAAATATCAGGCCCGAAACGAAGAACCAAAGAATCAATTTTTGGGTGACTTACATTTGCCTCAAGCAATACTAATTAATCATAGCATATAAAGATAATGGATGTTAAACCTAAATCCGAACCATAACTCATTAACTCCTACGGTAAAAAAGTTTCTAAATTCCTATGAAAATGTCAAGGCTTCGGGAATGTCATATTATGCTATAGCATAGCCTTGGTGGAAGGCAAGTTATAAAAAGGTATAGAAAAAGGGTTAATTTTGCAGGAGATAGTGGTGCATGTTACGCATAAAGAAATGTGGCTTATAGTCAGTGGGGAAAACTGTAGATGGTAGGCTGTTCCTCAATCGTATTGACCCAGATAAGAAAGAGTCGTGAAATCTGCGCATAGGAGGTACTCTACAAAAGATCAGACTTGATATTTCGTTAGTACAAAGATCATAGTAAAATCGATAAAAAAGAGGAGACAACCCACATTACGTCCATGCTCAAAGGATTCAATATGTGAAGTAATGGTTTCATCGCCAGTAAGCTTGAACGCTTTGCATTGGGTTTTGTCTAGATCCGCTAAAGCAGTGCGGCCGGCCTCACCCCATATATGGAAGTTATACCCAAGTCGTGGTCTGATGAGAGTCTTGCAGATGTGGCCTATATCTCATGGAGTAAAGTATATCTTGCCTCTCTTAAGGAACCCTAAGCAATTTGGAAAATGTGACCGGTCTAGCTAAGTTTGCTGGAGATGTTAAAATCAAATAGGTTTAACGAGGGTGATACCTACACCACCAACGAAAATAGTGTGGCTTACAGGAGGAGGGTAAGACTTGAGCGAAAGAACACAGAATTGAGTATTTTATGCTTTGAACACAACACGGTTCGCTGAGCCCCAAGCGATAATGCTTAATAGGTCCCTGTTTAACGAGGCTAACATGCGATCTTTACTGGCAGAAGTAGCGTTCTCGCGAGAGTCGACCACTCTGTCAAAAGAGTATGCGAAGTCAAGGGTGATATTTTCGGCAAAACTATAAATCAGATTGAAAGTGGAGTTATAAATAAAAGAGATTGGTTGAGAGAACAGTATCTTGCGGTACCCCGGCGTTGGAAGTGTGGATACGGGATTTGATTCCATCCCAAACAACTTGGAAGGAACGATGTACGAGGAAACATTAAATCCACTTGTACCAATTCCGCGTCCTTGGGTAAAGACCAAATGTACGAAGTTTGGCTATTAGAGCTGGTTGCCAGACTCTGTCAAAGGCCTTAGAGATATCAAGAGAAACAACCACTGCTTCACCAAAGCTATGGAGAGAACGGTTCTATCTCTCAGTGAGAAATGTAAGTCCTCAGTAGAGCGCCCAGAACGGAAACCATACTGGCGGTCGTTGATAACGTGGTTTGATTTTAGACATTTCATTGTTTTATTATATGTATTTTACTATGTATTGAATTCACAAGTGATTCAAACACCTTAGGCGGAACCAAAACGATTGCAATTGGTCGATAGTTAGAGGGATCACAGACCCACTTCTTTTTAGGTATGGGCTGAACGTTTGCAAGTTTCCATGTGGAAGGGAATATTCAGGACGTGTATGACAAGTAGAATAGTTTGCGCAGAAGTTTAGCTAAAGCGGAGGCGCATCTTTTTAGTACGAGGGGCGAAATAACATCAGGTGCAGCAGATTTGCGCACAAGATCCAATTGGACAATATCATCGCAACTTTTCTACTGGCAAATCAGCAATATGGTCACGGTTGCCAAGTGCCAAACCTACTCTTTTGAGCCTGTTCGTACTATAGCACAAATTGAGCAGGTTTTACTCTTCCACACGCTTGCTGCTCATCATTTTGAAACATTTGGCTTAATATCACCGATACTAAATCAACAAAATCAGCGCCGTGCTGAATTTATAACGGTAAAATGTTACAAATGATTGTGAAAACAACAAATCAACCAACCTACCTTACCTGAATCGTTTTTTAATGTGGATCAGTCTACCCTGACCCTGGGCTGAGGAGCAAAAGCACGGTAAGTTATGCAAAACCAAAAATGTGCTTTACACGAGGACTAGGCAAGAGAATGAATTTACTTCAAACAAACAAAAAAAAAAAAACATCTATACATCTTTGTAGTCAAATCACAAACTTTTGATACTAGAATGAAAACTTCAAATCTACGAACCGGTGCTGGTTTTCACGTGGTACAAAAAAGTTCCATAATCATCCTGGAAACCAATTTTCGAAAACATTGGTCTATCTTTTCGTAACATGTTAGATATGCCAACGGTTTTTGGAGCCCGAGCAAGCCTCCAAGGTCTGCCAATAGATCTGCAGTCTTTGGAGCCCGTGGTAATAGTAGAGCACAGTTGATAACCCAAAAGTTTGGGATAGTAAGGAGTAAGTTTCAAGTGTCTTATGATAATTATGTAATGTAAAATGGAGTCGAAGGAATTGAAAAGATATGCAAACCAGAAAAGCAATTCTCATCATTTTTATAAAGTTCACCATTCTTCTGTACGGCTTCAGGTTGGTTAACAGGTCTTATTTAGAGGATATCTTTAGAAAACTGCTCATATAACTAGCATTAAAAGTTAAGAAAATTGAAAATATTTTATTAAACATTAAATAAAGGAGAACAGAATCAACTCTCTTTGCAACTTAATGACATAACTATATTTATTTGGAAATGTGTTATCTTTCTCATCGGTAAAAAGTGTTGAATTTGAACTTTAGAAAAGCCAAGTCCAGTTTTGGACTGCACTATGTCCGAAATTTAATTTGGGCCAACAGTAAGGCAGTGAATTTTCAATCAAAAGAACTTTAGTTCTATTGTCTTTGAAGATTATGAAAACAGTAAGTCTCTATTCAAATTTAATTTATTTATTTACTTGATTTATTGATTAAATATGCAATACATCGTTGCTATAAATTCTACATTTCAGTCTATTTTTAAAGTTATGAATAGATTGAGGAAGTGAACCAAGCTGCACAGAATTATAAGTCATTATACAGGAGAATTTGTAAGGTTACGGCATAATTGAAAGCGAAGGCATTGGTCAAGCAAAATATGACACGAGAATAAGCATTGGAGTTTGAAGAGCTTAACACGATCAAAACAGTCTAGGTGTGGAATTTTGTGTTTTTTGAGTAATGAACGTGTGAATTTAGGCTAAACAGATTAAACCAATTTCTTATTACATTCGCAGTGGGGTGACCATACAACGGAACAGTATTCTAAGACAGATGGTACAAAAGATGTATATAATAGTAAGGCTGGTTGAATAGAAGAAAATGGCTTAAATCTAAGAACTTCGGCAAAGAATAGGCACTCACAAAAGAGGAAACGAGGAAGATTATTGACATAGAACAGAAAGAACAAAGGATCTATCTTGGAGCTTTGGGGAGCTCCAGTTTTGAACTTGAAGGGAGCTGCTAAACAGGAACTATAGCGTACACAACAAGAACGATCGAACAGATAGGATTCAAGGCATTTGGTGATAAATGGTGAAAAACCAAAGCGACTTAGTTCGCAAATAAGAAGGTTGCGGATAACATGATCAAAAGCTTTCGAGAAGTCCGCGAAAAGCGCACGAAAATCATAATGAATTTTTAGTGCTTCGTCGACAAAATTTGTAGCGTGCTAGATTTGTTGAAGTTGACTGACCTGCCAGGAAGCTACGTTTCTTTTTTAAAATAAGGTGATCATAATCATTTATAATTGTATTATGAAGGAAAAGCTAAAAAACCGTAGAAAAAGATGGAAGAAGGGAAATAGGTCCGAAAGAAGGAACAACATTGACAAACAATGGAATGTTCAAAGAACTTCTTGCCATTTCTAAAAATATGGATAGTTCATCCGATCGTAAGGTAGAAAAGGTTTTAGTCCTTTTATTATTGCCTCAATCATAATGGGAGTAATAAAAAGAATGGGAAGGTGCGAATGTGACACGTCCCCATGGCATTACAAAGTGTATGAAGAAGTAAATGATGAAAATGATATGTATGTCGAAGAAAAATTTCGGAAACCAAGTAGCAGCTAGATTGAGGGAAGTAGCAATTTATCACCAAGTGTGGTCGAAGGCTGTGGTGTAGAATTCAGTGCCCGCAAACGCCTGCAATGTATCCAGAATGGCTTTAAATTATCTCTTAGTGAAAGGAGCAAAATCTAGCCGCTAAGTGAACTTTGCACAAACAGTTACTCGGGTATGTGTAACTGTTTTTGCCAAATTGGTCATCGGATGCAAGAGAGAAATGCAATCACATTTTTTTCCTACCTTTTACTATATAAACGAGTTGAGAAAAACATCCAGCGCCAAAGTATAGGGGGATCCTTAATAAAATAGTATACTCAAGGATATCATTTGACCAACTTTCAAACAAATTAGTACTGAGTTCGAGTCTTTCAAATCGAACCCTTTTTCAGATCAAATAATTCAGTGTGTTTTCTTATTGCTTTTTCGATGAAAGCGATTATCAAAATTTCGGTAGAATAGTTGTAAGGATTATAATTTAGGTACAAATTATTCGAATAGTTTCAAATTAGTGAAATTTATTGCAGATACAGTTTCGAAAAAGAACAATTTATCCACACGCTTACTTCTTCCATTGGTTCTGATAAAAATTAGGTGCGTGTATTATGAAGCTGAAAATGAAAGATTACAGTCTCACCTACAAAAACAAAAATTAAAAAATTAGCGAAACGCAAACAAATTCATGGATCATGCTAATATTGACATTTACAAAAGCCGTTAATTTGCTCTAGCTCTAAAAGCTGTTAATTATTTAATGTATTCGCGATTGCCAAGCGACAAGCGTTTCGAAAGTCGCTTCTCTAAGTAAATGAAAGTGAAAGATTGCCGTGAGAAAAAACTCGTACACCGTTACAATATTTTTTTTTAAATTTTTCAAGGGTGTAAGGGTATTTTAATATTTATTTCATTATGGACATTACTCTGGCCTGTCGACCCTCGGTTTTCTTTTGTGGTTTTAGTTTTGATTACTTGTTTGTTATTGCGTGGGTTGTCTTAGCAGACTCGCTGCAGTTGCAGAGCTGTTTGATTCAATTACGAAACTCGCCGGGAAACAAGCTTGTATCCAAAATGAAGCGTGCTAAGGCAACTGAATTGATTGAGGTTTCTATAAATTCCAGCCAAAAACCTTGTAAAACACTTAACTTATATCCACTATTAAATTAAAAAATGTTTTTCAAAATTATACTCCAACGTTACACATTATACCTTTTAAATTCACTTTCGATATCAATCGCAACACAAAACAACGCAAAACACAATCAAAACACAAACAAACTCGAAGAGATCTGTGTCGACTTCTTCAGTCTCGTATCTGCCGCTCAACACAAGAATATGACGCTAATCTAAATACTAGTCCACCTCTTATATAATTTCGAAGCGAAGAAGTTTTGCATCCCAATCCGCTGCAGTCCCAACCCAGCTTGGTCAAGTCGCGAAGACTACGCTGGGGCCGGGCCCCAGGCTTGCAGCATCAATTCAACGCTGAGGTAGGTCTATCAAGAGCACTGCGAATCGGAGGCACTGAACCGTATCTGATCTCGTGTAGCGAAATATCTTGAATTCATTCTGTTGGGCAGGTGCACGGGAAATGAACGAACGGATGAACGCGAAGAGTTGTCTGAATGAATGACTGAATAATTGGCAGTTTTGGTGACTAAACCGACCAAGATGTATACGAAATGATATGAGTATGTGTATTATGACATATGAGCCGACTAGCTGACCTCTAGCCAAGCGTGAGCGATGGCTATCTTGAACCTTGGGGAATTTTCGGTGTGAACAAATAATGTTTTTTTTTGCTGTGTGATCTTAGATAAAGTGTACAAATAATCGGAAAATAAAATTATGATACATTTCATTCATCCGGTGCAATTGAATCGCATTTGCTCAGAGGACAGCAGGCTAATAATTTCTAATGAATGTTCTTCAAAAATTAGAAGGTTGGGTTAATTTATATCAGCTGTTATAATTTCAATGAGATGAAATACTTCTTTCATTGGAATGATAATGAAAATCTAAGAGTATAAAGGTGAGATTTGTTTAGGTTAGATTCGGGCACCAAAAAGTGAATAAAAATAATTTTCCAATATCTACTGAATAACAAATAGCAGTTTAGTACATTGATTATCTGTGCATCGAAACTGACCAAAGATATTGGAAGCATATCTGTAGCGGTTTCTGTGAAAACAACTGAAATTTTATCCATATACTATACCGGCTATGTGTAAAAAATATTAAACATCCATTATGGCACCGTTAAGCATGAATACACATGCCTACTAAATATTTGCATTATTCATGGTTGTCACGAATCCGATGAAGATCATGATCAACGACTGTCATAAAGTGGAAGGTGAAGATCGATCGCTCAGTTGATTTGAGTTAAGTTGAGTATAGGCTACATATTGTAAACAAGCAGATCACTCTAGTTTTTATTTACATATATGTATGTCTCCTAAAAACGCGAAATTGTAACACATTAGCTTTAATTTCGAAAGCATGCATCTTTAATTTGTTTATACCGAAAATTTGGCAAAAATTTCCCCACTATATGATTGACCGTTGGTAATTTATTACTTCATTAATTGCGCTTCTTTATTTTTAATTGAAATTAAATGAATGCACTGTTGAAAATTGGAGGTCACGATCTTGAGTTTGACCGATGGCTCATTTGCTATTCAAGAAGAGTGACGGTAGAACTGAATCGGGGAATGAGTGCGTAAGTCGGAGTTAAAAAAAAAAAATGAAAATCATTTCTGGTAGGAAGTGTTTTATACAATAGAATAGTTTAACTGTGCTGCAGGCCTTAAAAGTAAGCCTTGAACTTGATGAATCATACTGTGGTCAATGACTTTTTGAATAGTTGATGCATGCTTTTTTTGTTTTGATATTAATACCGAAACGTTCGATGCCCGTGGATGGTGGAAAAATGCTTGTCATTTGGTTTTTGACAGGTGCCAAAATTTTGTCCAGTACACAGTACTAGACCTGTTGACTTTCTTTTATTTATTGCTACTCTGGTGTGTTGAATTACTTGTGTTGTCGGAGCACTGTGGAGTGTTGCATTTTTCTTTTGGTTAGGAATCATTTAAAATTACTTTTTCGTTCAGACGAGAAAGGGAAATGTCTCCAGTTTTGTGATCACCAAGTTCACCCAGTTTAGCGATAACAATAACCGTGACTAGTTTACAACGGTCAGGGTACACTCGAGGCGAAAAATTCTACTGATAATATCCGCGGCAGTATATTATCTACCAGATGAATGGGGTAAAGTTTAGTGATTTTACTGCTGTGGTCAGTTCTTGCTGATTTTCGTTCGTGTAGGCTGTGAATCAAGAATTTTACTTTTCGCAGAGACCATAATTTTTATACTGCTGGCGCTATATACATGGTTGATTTTAGGATTGGGATAAAATATAGCGTTCGATACTATAACGCATCACAAAAAGTTCATAAGAGTAGGCGCTAAGCATTATGGCCCTAGACGCCATGCATTGTAATCCCCAATGACATTTTTTATAGTCCGGGTAAAAAGCAAAGTACAAATTAAATTGCCACCGTTTAAAGCAAATTGAGTATTTTATTTATCGAAGTTTCTAACTACATTACTGAAATTTTATTTCTTTGCTTTTAAATTATTGCAAATAAATCTGGTCTAATCCGGATTCAAACTCTGACCCTATTCTTCAAGAGTTTATGCTTTATCCACTAGGCTTGACGAGCTTATTAGAAAGCTACTGTTATTTAGCCTGGTTCAATGATAAGAGCGGAAATAATGTTCGTAGAAGTTGGGGCTATGTTACTAAGGTGTTGAGACTATAGTAATGTATAGTAGTGCAATATAGTAATAGTATAATATAGTAGTGAATACAATGTATGAGAATATGGCTTTTAGCTATAATTTATAACCTAGGGTACTATGTCAACAGTGCATGCGATCATAAATGCTTTGCTATGTTACATAGAAGCATGCGTGATTGTGATGTTATGATGTTATGCTTATCTGCTTACCGTATGTGACCATAATTGTATGTGACCATAATTGTATGTGACCATCATTATCTACTAAGCGTATGTAGCTACACGCTATGTAGATTTTTATCAGATTTTTATCTCAGAGCTTCCGTCGAGAGTTATGGTACCTTCTTCAGCTCTAAAGAGGTGGCGAAAATCTCAGCCCTATCGACTTTATTGTATTTTTGGGCAGCTGATCCATAAATTCATGGCGTATTTGGTTTGGTTTTTGTTCTGAGATATTTAAAAAACATCCAAAACGCATGTTTTTTGGCTCGGTGCTCTCCACGAAGTATTCACCATGTTCGTTTTTAAGTTTGTCGACCTGAACATAAATAATATGTGCTAGCCGTTTTGTATCCTGCTTTAAGTTTGCTAGCACTATCAGCTCAGGTTAGCATCTTTCTTGATTCCTATAGTGCTCTGGCTGTTTGCGGAACAACTGGCAGGACGTTTTGTTTGCATTTGGGGATACATTCATATCTAAGTTCTACAACTATCTCTGTATGGGGCCAAAATATGGTCTAACGCAGAGAACACACCTTGGATCATTTTGGTTTTGATGTTCATCGCGACTTGATGAAAAAATGGTCCCATTTGCTTTGGTTCGTTGGAAGTATTTGGAAAAAGTAGATGTTTTGGGCCAGTTCATTTTATTCGTCGGACGACTACCAAAGCAGAATACTTCCTGATGTTTTTGAGTTTTTAGAAAATAGCTTGGTGAGTAGTCACCACCGCAGCTAACTCACTTGGTGGAGATAATATTATTTACATTTTAGGTTGCACGTTGCATTTCTTTGCGAAGTGGAAAACCTTTCGCGTTTATAATTTGATTGCATTGAACAACACGAAACGGGAAAAGAAAACAAATTTCAAAATTTTATTGGTGGCTTTCCATATTTTACAAAAAATCAAATTCACATTATCTCTTTAATTTTAGCTGTTTCATTTTGTAATATTGTTTGGATGTTGGAATATATAGTGTTCGTGAGAATTGTAGTTAGAGAGTCGAGTGAAGTGTATTTTTGAAAGAGTATCTACAGTATTATTCTTTCTGTGTAATGCGAGTTTCCGCGAGGCAACTGTAAGAGACCTTGTTGCAGATCAGCCAGCCAGAGATATGTATGGCGCAAATGTCACCTTCAAGAGTCGAGCTGTTTGATGTGAAGTGTTGCATGAGACGGCCGGATTTTTTCCCTAGTTACTGAAAGCTTGGAGGTGAAGTCGGAAGAAAATCGCTAAGAAGATGCGGATTTTCTTCGTTGAAGAGCTGAACCGGTGACGAGATGACCTCCTTCCGGATTAGATATCTTAACCCAACAAGAAAAATGGTAGTGTTCTGCTCCAGAATGCAACGTCGTGGGCCATGGTAGCTGATTTGAGAGCAGGATGTCATTTTTCTGAGAAACCGTTATCATGTAGGTGGTACGCTGTGTTACGATTACGCTCGAAGCACAAGAGTCGAGCAAGATCACCATGGAGAACTGACTCACATTGCCTGCCCTAGTCGGTGACGATGCATTGAGGAGCAGTATGTAGATCAAAAACACGGACAGTGCTGGTCATGCTTCATACCAACGAGGATAATGGTTGATGATGGTGAGACAGTATGTGTATCCCTGTGAATATGTTTAATGACGAATTATATCGATGTGAATGAGCTTCGAACGCTCCAAAATCGATATCGGTTTGCTTGCGTGTCTGGCGCTAATGTCCTTGTGCGAATGTTCTTGTTCAAGGAAGGTCAGTAGAATTAGGATGGCATGTGCTTACGTGAAAGACGAAAACTAGGATGAGCTATGTTGTGCCCCAAAAAAATACCTGTGTTCTGAATGTGAGAGGGATGTAGGGCCGTATGGCTGGTCTAGAAACTTTACAAATAGTGTGTACGTTGGCACCAAAAGGTAGATTATTTTTTGAAGGAATAATTGGAGTATTTTTTTTTTTAGATCTGATGAAACTCTGAATACTGAGATATTTATGATGCTAAGTAATCTGTAAGTGCCGGAAGGACGCCATTTCCCATTGACCATGCAGGCCATGTGAATCGGAGACAAACAGTTGCTCTTGGAAGGGTGGCATATACTTTTCTGTAGCAGGTTGTCAAATTCTTTTTCAGCTGCTGTGAGATTATCTAGTGTTAGTTGGCGTGGTCTTTACACTATTGGAGATGTGAAGTGTTACCTTGTGTTGACCGTAATAGCATGCAATTTTCGGGAATGGGCATGTACTCGTGGATCTGGTGAGGTGTCAATCAGAACGCCTTGCTTTATACATACCTTTAGTCGAAAAGTAAATTAGAAGATCCACCAGGAAAGAATGTTATGAGTCGCCGACTAGCTCGGCATCGTCAATAATGAGCATAAGAACTAATGTTCCTGTGTAATCTTTTTTTGTCTAAAGGTGTTCATAGTCGACTAGTCTGCCGCGGGAAGTCGAAAACGAAAAGGAGGTAGACTTCCGGTTTGCTATTTAGACAACTTATCGTAAATAGTTCAACGAAGGCTGGATAATAAATCATGTTGAAGGTCTAAAAGGTCCTTGGCAAATCAACATCCTCTGAAATGTCTCCCAACTGCTTCATTTCATGCAGCAGCTCAGAAGGCTACCGGGCACCTAATTTGAGGTTCACTAAGATGTGTTTGAGCTTCGCCGAGTCGCTGGCAGATAGCTGTGATGTAAGAGTCTTATATTTGGGTACTACTGTAAGTAGTTAGTTATAATTAGTTATAGTTGTGATGTAAGAGTCTTATATTTGGTGTTATGGGTACTACTGTACCTGTTGCTGATGTCGCGCCACCCAGCTATGAGAGTAGTATAGTTTCGACTCGGTGAGTTGGGCAACGGACGAGATAGTTGGTTCAAAAGATGTGTCTTTGCTCCATTAGGTGGTGAAATTCTTGCTTCCCATTTAATAATATTGAAGGATAACTTAGGCTTATAGCTTGCTCCGCACTTTGTAGGAATAATCATTTCAAGTGGCGAGTAATTTTGTTCTTCTCCGATGGATTTTTTTTTACAAAAATATGGAACCATCTTGGACTTTTAAATTTTACGCTGCTTAGTTCCAATTCTTAAGAATAAAACATCGTCTGCAGTGTCATAAAATAAGTATGAAGTTAATAAAAAATTAAGTTGAATAAAGTGCATGCAGTTAAGCCTACTTTAAAAATAAAGTCCCAAAGAATGTATAGCTCAAACATTCTATTTTTATTTGCAACTCTTTCAAAATTTACAAAAAAATTGCATCAAATATGAAATGATACACAGCTGCATAACAATAAACAATGATATGCATGGGAATATCAGAAATACCAAAATTACATGACAAACTAATTGCAGTACTAGAATGCGATAGACACGAAAATACTACCCATCTAATTTCTCTTATAAACGTATCGATTCATAACGAAATAAATACTACTGTCTCCGGAATAATCGCAACAAAACATCAATCATAAGCTTACCTGCGAGCGTAATGTTCATATCACAATATTTCTTCATATCGCTGCGAAAATAATTCCTCCCCCAGATGGAGCTAATATATCGACAAAGCGAACCGAGACTGGGCGATCTGGCCACACAAACAACTGCGACCTTCACCCAGTTTATTGCGCCGGGACTGACGCGATCACATCAACGAAACTACTTACGTGGGTGAATGACTGGGCACACATAGCAAGTAGATTCGTCTCTTGAATGCGAATCTATGAGTGCGTTTATGCCGTAGCTAAATTAGTGAGCTCTGCTTATTTAGCAGCGGTATAAACCACTTTTAAATTAGCAGAGCTTGCTATTTTGACTACGCTACTTTAGCGCTGCTAAAATTTAGCGCGGTTATAAGTGTGAAGGTAGCAGTGGTATAAACACTAGAACAGTCATAAATAGGATTTCTAGTTTCGAGTGACATTCGCAATCTGGAAACCTTGGTGCAAGGGTGTTTTTGTTCTTATATTGAGCTTCTTTCAGATATTACGCCATTTTTGCTTTGGTTAATAAGCTGTACGGTGTAAACGCTACTACTATAGCAGCGCCAGTTTGGCAGCGCTATTTTAGCTACGGCATAACCAGGGCCATTGTGGTGTAATGCATATGCAAACAGAAATATTGAAAAATTATTGTTTACATAAAAGATTTTTTGAAAAAAAATCTAAATCTGGCATTAGCAATATATACATGGTTGGATGCAAATGCAGATGTAGGTTCTATGTTAAATTCAGAGCGAATGGCTGCATTTCGGAGTCTGTGTGTGGCGTTACAGCTTTTAATGTGATTTCTGTAGCTTCTTCTGAGTCATGCTGTTTCAAATATCGTGGCATGTGATTTAAGTTTGATAAAATTTCACATCATACTTCTTAGATATGATACCGGCATGATACACATGAAAATATTGATAGTGGTACCCATAATACATATTCAAATTCTATTGCATATTGCTAGATCTCATCATGTCAACAGGAAATCTGCAAAAAATGTATGGCAACATCCGAATTCGCCGAAGCTTGAACAAAGTATCTTAAAAGCACTTTGAGTAAAATACAAAAAAATATACACATTTATTCACCTTCGAGGTTCTCCAAATTCAATTCCATACACTTGCTCCACACGCATGTATGGAGTCTGAGACCAAACCAACTAAACTACAATCATCAAGATCATCAAGATATTAACATTTATATGCGAATTTTCCTTCAAGCTGCAATCTGCTAACCGGTAGCCATGCTTGTACTTGGGAAATCCACGACAGCTTTGTGAAAACGATCGTGCAATGGTCAAATGTATCTTTTTCCGGTCTATTGTTATCGTGAATTCTGCTACAGGCGGGGAACGGTATGGCATCCCGCCGACATTTCAATTCTGTTTCGAAATGATCAGACAGTTCCCTTAATGACTGTGTTGCAAAATCGAATAATAGCGCAATTGTACGACTAATTTGTTGGAAGGTCTATGTGAGAAGATGGGCTCAAGAATGGGTTGAACGAAATCGCAAGAGCAGATGGATCGATTTCATCATTTTCGTATGCTTTGTTTACTCTGAGTAATTGCTCTAAGTAGGTATGCCAAGACATTGTGAATAGAGACGTTATAGGCTAGGGTGGGTGAATGGACTAGAATGGTTCGACGATGTGAAAAAATGGATAGATGATTTTGGTTTTTAAAGAGACTATTGGAATAAGTACTTTGTCATTGTTGGAGTGGAAATTAAACTATAATTATCACATCAATAAACAATTGCAAATACATTCAAAGTATTTTATTGGTAAATTTTTTTTTGTCGATTTCATGCAGGAAAATGCAAAATTTAATTTACATTAAATTTTAAGCTTGTGGGCTTTTATCATTAAATTTTATTGACTTTCTAAATTAAATAAGAATGCCTTGTATTTTAATTTATTTTTATTTTTATGTAAAAGGATATTTATTGGATAAATTGCCAAAAAAATTAACTGTCGGAAAAAATGTGCATGAAATGGTTAGTTCAAAAGGAAAAGTCCATTTGGTTAGCATCACTTTTTGGCCAATATCAACAATTTTCAAGATTTGTTTCACGCGCAGGGCGACAAAGCTCTCAGTATATAAATTAAGAATAAAAGCTGTATTCGGCCAATGACAGACACGGCGGTTTCAGCGAAGCGTTTCCCGAGAGGGAAATCGAGTTGGTTTAGTAGTGCATTCATTTAGCATTGCGCTGACACACACTACGGTGCGGATCGCCTCTCGGTTTCGGAACCGAGTCAGTAGATGGAAGAAATGACACACCAACTCGGTTCTTCGAGCGTTTTTCGATTTGTTCATAGCTGCGAAATCCGATCAAGCTGAATATTTCAGGATGCATTGATGAATGCATAGGATATGGGAACGAAAATCTAATAAGAAAATTGATTTTTGAAGAATGGCTAGGGTACCGCATTGGATATTGAAACATTTCTGGGCACTTAGTTTCTAAAAGTAGGCAATTACAGATTTTCAAAGAAAATTATTATTAGAATCACTTTGCCCAATCAATATCAATATCATATATATGTACATTAGTGATGGGTGTTTCTGTTATTTTCAAAAAACGAAAACGAACTGTTTTTTTTTTAAAAACAACTGTTTTTTAAAACTGTTTGAAAAAAAACTGTTTGAATTAACAAAAAGAAACAAATTTTATGCTGTTAGACAAATAGAGTTGGGTCGTACTAGGATTTTCACATACTAGGTATAACTAGTACGAGTATGAAAAAATACCTGTTCCAAATACCTGTTTGAAGTATGTACATATGTACATACAATGCATACGACTTGTAGTGATGTAATGAAACGGACTGATATGCCCTCCCCCCACCCTCCAGAAACAACGTTCCCAAGCTAGAGTGGTGATGGTGCAAGACGACCTTCAAAGAATACCGAGTCATTAGTCTGTACAGCTTGTCCGTAACTTTCCAATGGTTGATCATTTATTTGGCAAGGCTTTCTCCAATCTAGGGGCCATCAAATTCAATCAATTTAATTTGTTTTTAATTTTATTATGTGCAAAAAACACCTCCTGTATTCGTTCAAATGACCAAAGTAAAAAAAACTACTAAGATAGGACCAACTAATCCTGTTGTCATCTATATGACTTTTCATCGAGCGATCTCTGGTACCAAACTTTTCCTGGCTAATTTAAAACAGTCGGATTTCCACTTCGCCTCACTGAAGCATGAAGTTTGTCGAAAATTTTATTAAGAAATTATAAAAACAATGTTTCGTTTATTAAACATGCAACCTCTTCTGTAAGGCTGGACATGAGTCCAGGGGTACCTTACCTCCCGCGGTCTCGTAAATTTGACAGCCCCGGTAAGGTTGGAGACAGCACACCCGGAGACGCCAGCTAGTGAACCAAAAAGGATCTCAAACTTTTCCTCCTTGGCACTTTGAGTGCTACTTTTAGTTTTTTTCTGCCGGATTTCATTTTGCCGTAACTTCGAAACTAGGCCGTTTTTCCCAGACTTGTATG
Source organism: Nemotelus pantherinus (assembly GCA_963978885.1). NCBI lineage: Eukaryota > Metazoa > Arthropoda > Insecta > Diptera > Stratiomyidae > Nemotelus > Nemotelus pantherinus. The sequence continues at coordinate 218,558,227 of OZ022263.1, forward strand.
GAAATTTCGCCCGAAACAGCTCAGAAAGGTCCCCGAATTCATGGTCGACCAAAAAAAAAACTTTTTAAAAAATTGACGTTCTTGCCCAATTTCCCTTATAAAAAATTTTTCGCCCTTGAAATATCACTATTGTACTCCCCGACCACTTTCAATCATCAAAAGTGCCGTAAAGTTAGTTTTTGCCAAACTATGGCTAAAAAACCCCTTACTCCCCTACAAAACCGAAATTTTTGTATCACAGCAATAGGTCTTGGCCCGTCATGTCCCAAACCACTCTAACCCAAAATTGGCCGATTTTGTCCGATTTTAGCTCCTTTTGCCCTAACAACTTTTTGAATATTTGAATAAAATACTTGCAGGTACGAAAATGCTCGCAAGTACAAAAATACTGTTTTCTACAGCTAAACAGTTTTCCACTGCGAAACAGTTCGTTTTAACAAACGAAAAATGGTTTGTTTGAAAAAAACGAAAAACGGTTCGTTAAAAAAACGAAAAACGATGAAAAACGATTTGTTTAAAAAAATAACGATAAACGGTTCGTTTTAAAAAACAGGTAGTTTTAAAAAAGCAGTTCGTTTTAAAAAAACGATTCGTTTGAGAAAAACGAAAAACGATTCGTTTAAAAAAAAACAGTTCGTTGTAGAAAAACGGTTCGTTTTAGAAATGCTGTTCGTTTTCGAAAATAAGTTTCGCTTTAGAAAAACTTTTTGTCACTTTTTGAAAAAACTGTTCGTGTTTTCGTTTTTGAGCCAATCACTAATGTATATACATACATAAATATACATATTTATGTATACACGACTACTTTTTTCACCAGCATCTATATGATACTCCGACGTAATTTGTAACTGAACCAACTCGATAAACGCTTCTGAAAACCGCTCTGTTTGTCAACCGACGCGCCAAACCGAAGCGTTAAACGCTTCGGTGAAACCGCCGAGTGTGTCATTAGCCTTATATTACGCTTTGGAAAGACGGATTTGTAATATTATTAGGGAAATTGAACATGCTGCTTCGGAAAAATTAGGGGAAAGCTGAATTTTGGTGTGAACCTTAATACTGGCTGGCGTGTTGAACAAAATGTCGAAAGTTCCTACCGATCCTAGTACTGCGATACTTTTTATACGGGGTCAAAGGTCACTAAAAGTGACCTTTCGCTAATATCTCAGTAACGGTCACGTCTTTAGAAAAATAATGTATGCCGAATTAGTAGCTTAAAAAATTTCCCACAAAAAAAAATTTTATAACTTTTTCTTGTAACCATAACCGTTTTTGAGATATATTGATCTAAACATTTGTAACTAACAGTATGCTCCTTCTCAACGGCATGTTTATATTATCCGATTCGTATCCATGCCGTTAGTTTTAAATTTTCGGAACTTTGTTGTCCACAAAAAAACGATAACTTTTCGTCAAAGTACCCATTTTTTGAGGTTTAAAATTTCTGCTCAGCAGAACTCACGGCCGATATCATCGGATAAATATGAAATTCAGTGGTCTGATCTGATGTAGGATCCGGTCTGATACAATTAATTTGAAAATGTAGGCAATCTTGTCGCTTTGGTGTCATCTTGAAATATTGTTAAGCAAAAAAAAAAAAAACGTTTCGCGAAATTAGGATTGCAAGCTACAGTAACCTCGGAGATGCTACCAATAGTTTTTCAAGTTATTATCAACTTGCAATGAACAAAGTACAGAGTGTTTAAACTTCGTAAATTTTGACTTTTTTTGTGCGATAGTCCTAAAAATCTTTCCACCTCTATGACTTTCAATGCAGCTAACGCTTTGAATCGAAATTCACAAAGTCAGTTGATTTAGTCAGAAAGCAGGTTTGACAAATTTTCGGCTGGGGCACTGGTTGCCACGAAGAAGTATTTTTGTTATTTTTGTACCAAGAGATCAATGAATCTCCATATCAATAAGATATCAATAAATTTTCATATCTAAAAATCTTTTCTTACTTTTAACTTCCGATTCAAATATCGGATCAAAACCAATTTCACAAAGTAAATAGCTCACCGCAAAGCAGGCTGATATACTTTTGGTGTCGTTAACAAAAGACTGTCGGCACCAGTTATTTTGTCGTTCATGTTCCAAGAGATACCACCATTAAATTTTCATATGATAGACGCCTTATATCGGAAACAAGTAGTAACTATTTGTATTGAAATTTTCACTGGCGGTAACCTTTAAAGTCTTTCTGCTCCTTTAGCTTCTGATGCAGTCATCGCCACCAGAATTTCGCCTAATTGTGAACTAAGAAATACAATTTTCAGGTTGTTTATATTTAGTTTGATGATCCGGTTGTGAGTACAAGAAATTGATTCAGTTATTACTTATTCGTAACAATCAACGGAGTGATTAGTACAAAAAAGTTCCAGGCGTCCCGATTTCACACCCTCGTCATCAAATTCGATATGCTTAGTAATTCTATAGGATCTCTTCAACGAAAGAATACTCCTGTTGTCGTAGATTTAAATTGCCGGACCTGCTTCGAATAGCAAGTATAAAACCAACCGCAGTCTACAAAACCTGATTTTATCAGGGGCCTCATAGTCAAAATATAATTTGTTTATTTCATTCCTGTATAGCGTCGGAATCGTAGAGAAGGAGACCAAATACCAATCAGAAGATTCTCTCCACAGTCATGGAAGCGGAATTTACTTTTCCTATGAATTAATGAAAATTGACCAAGATCATGCTCGTACAAGAAAGCTAGAACAGAATAGTTTAAGTACACTGAAAAAACTTTGTTGGCTGTCAGCAGCCACGGAAGAATTTTATTGTCGTAGCTATTGTCGGCAGTAATTTTAGGCCCCAAATAGGTGAAGTTGTTAACTCTTTCAAACTATAATTTTCAGACTTAAGTTTTCCGATTTCTAGCTTTTTATTGCTTTAATTTTGCGTTGTCACAACATATTTAGTTTTTAGTTCAAATATGGGTAGCTATATGTTTTTCGTCACATGCACGATTTTTGTGAAGGATTAATCGACAGATCATTCGTTCTGGGGTGTGTATTACGTCATTCTTTTTATTTGCAAGTACTCGTAAAAACTATCGCGTCTAGTACGGATGCTTTCTGTATTGCGAATCAGTTTTTTCTCCCAAGTTTTCTCTTTAGCTCGTTGTACCCGTTTCCTTACTCGTAAAAAATAACAATAAGCCTCTTTTTAGTTTAACTTATTACCTCGGTTTAGTATCAAACTCAATGATAAGATCCAGAAAGTTTGTCATGTCACAGTGGTTATAGTGTTCCCACGTTGGGCGCCTATTAAATAAGAGAGCAAACAGTATCTTCGTTTATTGAAATATAGTGGCATCTTTCTATAATTATTTAATTATTGAAAATAGCTTACTAGAGTTACTGAACCGAAAGATATTTTTATAAGATATATTACTTACAATCTTGAAATCAAAAGCAATTTATAAAATCATTACTTAGTGCTCTAAGACTCTTAGTTGTTAGATTAGTTCTTAAGTAAGTGCATAATTTATGAGCAGGTTATATTAGTCAACTTTCGTCTGTAAATCGCCACCACAGGGAGAATTTTCGAGAATATAATTAAAAGAAAATAACATTTTTATTTCAAAACAAGAGTGCTTAGATCTTTCCTAGCAAACGTATTTTGTAGAAAAAGAGTTTCATAAAGCTCAGCACACATTTTTTGATCGCACTCATGCAATGTTGTGATCTATTTTTGCACAGTTGGTTTTGAACGGATTCATACCTCTTCTTTATTTCATTTTTATTAGATCGCTAATTTAATCAAAAAATTAATTTGGACGAGCTACACTTCAAACTAAAGATACATTTGCATCAAAGTGTCATATTGTGGCCGAACGATTTTATTAATGCCAGCTTCAAACAATAGCAGCAAGATATCATGTTTCGCAAGAGCTTAAATCTGCAATGTGAGCTATCGAGAAATAATAAATATCATAGCAAAGGTTTTTAGTGAACCAAATTGTATAAAATCTTCGCTCAATAAAAAAGTTTGTGACTGCAAAATTTTCGTTTCGCATAAAAGAATAAGGAAAGTTTTTTTTTGAAATCTCGGTATTCAACTATGCATAAACTTTCAGCTTCTCCGATAAATCCATTTGGATCCATTTCATTGCATGTTGCACACTGCTTGTAAAAGTTTCTTGCACTGTAATGAGCTCCAGTTTGGCAGCGTGACGCTCAAATACCCACTAAACTCGAATAAAATCGAACCAAAACTACTTTGCTTTGAAACTTTAACAATAAATCAACTCACTATTTATATCGTTATTGTTCTGCTGCTGCATAACCGTTCGTTCGACAATTCCCAGCTCCATTTTCTTCCACTCTCTGCACGGCATGCATGGAAAGGTGACTATTATCCATAAAAAAAATACACGAGCGTACTAAACATAAGCCACAAAAGTACATCTAAACTTCGCGAATCATTTACTTCGTAGCACCGGCATTACGTGCACTTCTGTTTCTTGTGTTATGTTACCAACATTTATCCGGGATAAAAGGAGATCGAGGAACAGAAAAAATAACGCTCGAACGGGACTAACAGGAACATTTCTCTGTGTGTGCACTTGCTTTATTTTTCCGTTTTTACTACCTAAACATGACCACAAAAGATGCACACATACTCACGTGTTCGCTTTCAACTTTGCCCGAACGAGTATACTCGTATATTTTCATTAATAATTTAGAATGGACCTTTTTTGTGCAATATTTATAAGAAAAAATGGTGGAATTGCCAAGAAGTTGACCAAGTCGACAACGCATCCATTATGCGAGCAAAGGAATGGCTCCGAGCCGTGACCTCAGACCAGTAGACGTGACAGAGGGCAGGTAATGGCCGAAGAATCTTCGGAATGGCAGTCGGAGAAGTCAGCGAAAGTTTCAATTATCGAGGAAATTTTTATCGAAATATATTTCGGTGACCGGAAAATCATTTCAATGTTCTATTGTTTGATTTTGTTTCTCCGTTAGCTGTGAAATGAAATGAAAAATGCTTCTGATTTCAATTGATTTCAATTAAATCTGAGGTGAATTCACTTCTGACATGTAACAATGCTGTAATGTTTTATTTCACACATCATAACGAATTCCATTGATTGCTTAGTCTGGTTTTCTATAATTTTACACAGCACATTGTTTGCAATTTCAAACCGAGTTTCAATCAGCATTTCTGTATCAGATGTAATTCGCCCACATCCCGTCGCCATAAAACAATGCCAACTACGAATTGCATGTATTTCTGGATAAGTACTGCTCGCTTGTAACGAAATTTCAATTTTCAATTGAACATGGAATTAAAATGCAAACTAATTTTCTTGCTTGCATGTGCAATGTATCTTGAAACCCACTTGCCTTGAATCTGTAACAACTTAATACAAGTTTGTATGGCGAAGTTAATGAGGCTAGACTATATGGCTATAAATGAGATAGTTTGTAGTTGTTTCAGACTTGCCAAAAATATTCAAATATTATGGTTGGTGTTAAAATTTCAAAAGTAGTGCCAGTGACTTTTTACTATTTCGAAAAAACTAATATTTTTGAAAAATCCATGTCGAGAAAATATTTTGTGTAACATACCAGTTTGAGTAAAGATCTAGAGAGCTAATAGTAATAGCTCTTGAATGACTTGACGCAAGAGAGAAAATAAAACTTTATGTTGAAAGTAATACTTGCTTGATTTTCATGACTCAGAAGAGTTTATAGAGTCATACGTCTAGAGTAGATAGAGTCATGCAAGAAGTTAGGAGGTTACTTGAAAAAATGTATTTATTATTTAAGATCAGGCTCAAATGTGCTCTATAGTTTTAGATTACTAAAAGCTTTAGGCTCTGTTAAATAAATTGCAGTCTCGAAGCCAGTTCAATTAATTTTTTTTTATTAAGGTACCCATTTCACACATACATATACAATCCAATTAAAAAATGGGGAATTTATTAAGAGGTCTCGATTTATAACACATAAGGCTAAAACAATTTTAGATACACTGCAAACCTACAGTTTGAAGCATATTTCAACCGGGCAGCCAACTTATTCTTTATCGAAAAAATTCCGGACCTTATAGAGTTTGCAAGAGAATATCTCTCCGTTCTGCAAAATCAGAAGCAGTTTTTGATCTGTCTTCAGATCTTTTTCCTGCTTTCATTACTCTGGAAATAACACTTTGTTGGCTATAAGTGTCCATATTCGATCCGAACCCACTGAAATGCTTTTAAACGGTACCTCACTAAATCAACAAATCTAAGAGTACCACTTAAATCATCAGAAAATATTAATGCTGCTGTTATTCTTTTGCACTTAAAGTGAAATTTTTCTCCTCACATAGAAAAATAATGTACTCTTCGTCAATCAAAATTTCTAGTACTGGAAAAAAACTGGCGTCAAAACATCGGCAGCTGCACAAATTACCCCAAATAGAAACAATGAGTTAAAGTTTCACATATTCTGAGATAATTTCATTCACTTCAGCTAAGATTATTATATATATTATATTATATTAGGAGTCAAAAATTCACCAAAACCCACAATCATGAAAGCCCTTTTAAAAACTGCTAACAGACAATGGGCCAGAAAAGATACAGAGAGAAAGACACCGCCTTCGCAATAAATTTAACACAGGTTTCACAACGGCAACATGAAGCTTTTCATCTGATTTCAACACTCACAGTTCAGATAAGGAGGTGCAACTTTCTCTGAAACCTGTTCTAGAAAAACTCCAAAAAATGATAATACCACTTATCTGGGTATAAAAACTGTTCGAGAAAGTTCTGCTGAGAAACTGGTACCAAAACTTAAAACCTCCAGCGCATCAGAACCGCTTGAAATGTTGGAGGAACAGTAGAGGATTTGTGCAGATTTTGAGTGCATATTATAGGCTACTTAAGACCACTACTACTAACTAGCAACTTCTCCTATTTAAGACCAATACACCCTAAGTAATAATAGATCCTAAGCCAATTCAATTTCGATGACTTCATCGAAAGTTACAACCATAGAAAGGTGTCTGGGGTTGCCATCCGAAAAATGTCACGACCTTAGAAAATTTAAACATTGTTAAATTATTTTCATTGCAAATGTTCGCGATGTGAATACCTAATGTAATACGAAAATAACAAAAACGCCTCGTAGTGGCGACCCTCTGCCAGCGTCGAAGCCAAAAATATGTTACATCTGCCTTACGTTGAAGTTAATCTACTCTGCGAATTTCGTATTGATTCGGAAGTTATGGGGACACAAAGAAATTTCGAGTTACCACTCGCAAAAGTTTTCAAATTTTCTAGATCTTAATATATGTTGCTTATTTTCACTACAAAATCACTACGGTGTGAAAATTTTATGATAAAATCACTTACGAATGATATGCCAATAAAACACAAAAATAATCATAGCGGGCAACCCTGTCACTCTTTTTCCAACTAAATTTCTACTGAATATTGCCTTCAATAAGTTTAATTTGCTCTATGGATTTCTTTATGATTCCTTGACTGCACTGGAATCTATAGGGCAAAGAGCTTTATTTTCCTGAGCGAATTTTCAACATTTAAGACACCAAAATTACCATAGCTGGCAGTACCAACCTAAATTTTCAACCAAATTTTTATAGAACGTGGCTTAGAGTCAGATTCAGCTACTGTGTGAATTTCGTCAAATTCTGGTGACTGAATCAGAGTTTACAGGGCCAAAAGCAGTTATTTTTCTTAGTAATATTTCAAGATGGCCCACATTTCAAAATCGCTTCTGTCAGACTTGGTTCTACTTAATATCAATTCATTCTGTAAATTTTAACTGTATCTTATTATCGGGCCGTGAATTCTCGTGAACAGAAATTTTTGGTGCTAAAAATATAGGTTAATTGGGGAAGGGTTACCGTTCTTGCTGAAACAGCTGAAATATTTGTGAGTACCTGTCAAAAGATGCGCAACCATAAAGTTCGAAACTTTTCAAATCACCCTCGTATATCTCCTGTGTATAGTTTCCGTTCGTGGCTCGCAACATTTTACTAGATCTTCATTTACCTTCAACGTACCGTTTGCTCGTACTTGTAACAACTTATTTTTATTCTCCTCTTTTACGCTTGCATTGCCAACATAATTGTTTAAATATTAGTCCTCTTCCAGCTTCGTTATGTACTTTTAAAATTAATTTAAGAGCAAGTTCTCTATCTTATGAAATAAATGAAATGAATTTCTTTGTTTCAAGTCCAATTCCATTGCCATATAAAATTCATACTCATTTTCATTTACTGCTTTTTGTATGTTTTGGTTAGTTGAATTTCTAATCTTTGGTTGCTTTCCTCCATTTTTGATGTCTTGTACATTATTTTATTTATTATTCTGTTCTTAGTTTTTAAGTTTATTCCTTGTCTAATTTTTAATTGGATATGTATCTGTTGATGTAGATAAAAATCAGTAAATAAATAAATAAATAGAATTTTCAGTGGACTAGACGCTCGAAGCAGTTAGGTCTGACTGAAATCGAAGACAGTCGTTAACAGATTAAATCTCCATAAGACCTTCAAGTCGTCTGCATAAAAGAGGGAGATGGAACTGAAGTAGCTGGGAAGGCCATTTATCTAGCACATTTCAAGAATAAAGTCCCAAAATTTGAAGTCAATCAGAGCAAACCTCTCGAAGTTATTGAATACTTAGTCCCATCTCCTCTATCATTGTTGCTCCGACAGCTCAGAGTAAAGTAGTCATTTTCTCAAAAACACTTTGTCAAAGTCCGTGTTCACTGCTATTTAAAAACCACATTACCGATTCATTTTAAACTTGGCACACACTTTCTACATAAAAAACACTTCCCCCAACGATAAGTTTTAGAATTTTTTTTACATTAAGGGGGTTTCCCACCTACAAAAAGGTCAAATTTTCTAAAAAATAGCAATTTTCACTTCAAATGACCACCAAAAATTTAAAAACGATAAAAATTGAAATCAGAGAACGGTGTGGGGAGGATTTGATGATACTTTGACTTAATTTAAATTTTCTTTGATTTCCGATAATTTTCAGCGGGGATACACTGAACACCGCAAATCGTCTTATTCCAAAGCCGTTCTTGAAAAACCTTCGTCACCGGTTTGCTTGTCAATATTTTCGCATAAAAAAATTACACAATGTTATTGAAATGATAATTAATAATGTACAAAAAGTTTAAATAAATTTGCTCTATCTATATTTCTGAAAAAAAAAGTCGTAAAAAAGTGTTTTTCGCACTCTGAAACTCTTACCCCTCCCTTAAATAGCGGCAATAATTATAGTTATCACCAAAACTTGAAAATTTGAGTTTTCTCTGAAACTGGCGGCTATTAGAAAGCAGCTGCTGTTTTAGTTTCTGTTTTTCTAGCGTTAGCCCTAGTTTCCTGTCGATAGGAATCTAAAGATTTTTAAAATTCTTTTTGCGGATATGCTCTTGAAATTCCATCTAAAAATTTTGTATCTGTCTGGCTCTCTTTCGCTTAGTTGTTTTGAATTGAGTTGAAGCTTTTGGAAAAATAAAAACTTTTTCCACGCGTTTTAGTGAGTCAAATGGTGGATGCTTTTCCAACTCTTGGCTTCTCTCACACTGATAGCGATGTCGCTGAGAGGGTCCCCTTCTTTGCCCATAAAAGCTTCTATTTTGGAGTTTTTCTGAGCAGAAGAGCACTCAAATGTTTATACGAAGGCATAGTCTAAAATCTGCATCATGAGCGGTAGAATACAGTTGTTAGATCCGGTGCTGACGTCTACCTGCATTCACCTAATGATAGGTGGTGTTTTTTTCTCGAAGAACATGCCTCTATTTTTCAAGCAAAAACACTCTCTATGCTGAAAGCTCTTTGCTGAGCGATCGATGATCGAGAAAAATTCGACTTAGAAAGTTTCTTGGAGCAGGATTGTTAGAAAACGACGCCAAGGTAAGATCTATCTTCGGTGGAGTGTTGGCGTGCACCAAGATGCCAAACAAATACTAACGATGAATCAATTACTGGAGGCACATTCGATACGATTTCGACATGTTGCTTTATTGACTTTTTCTCAACTCTGGCGTTGGAATTTTATTCCAGCTGTCCATGTCATTTGATTAAGACTAAAATAAATATACATTTGAAGCTTAAATGCTCCGAAAGAATTTCCCCTGTGTACATATCCCCGTATGCATTTCACATTAAATTTTTCTCAACACATTGTAAATATATTTTTCCAATTGTAATGTCTACACCAGCAGCAAAAATTTATTAAAAATGTAACAGCGTAAAGGACTTCATTTCAACTTTAATTATCATGGTAAATACAAAAGAAAATTCAATTAATTTCACATCTTACCAACAGGCTATGGGCATATTGCACCGAAAACTGATATGGGAAAAGTCATTACTATATTTTATGCAATTCTCGGGATTCCTCTTATGCTCCTGTGCCTGTCGAATATCGGCGATGTGATGGCGAGCTCGTTTCGGTAAGTTTATTTGGCCTTCATATTTCGGGAGATCCAAACATACGAGTATGTAGGTATATGCATCATTTACATATTAAATTTTATGCTGTTTATTTGTTTCACATGTCAAAATATGAACGTTTATGTGTAATATCCGCGAGTTAATCAATCATATCAATCGACTCAATGAATTAGTTGATTTTTTTCTTGTAAAGTGTGACTAATGAAAATAATTATTTAATTTAAAGTGCCAAATGTGCTTCACGTAAATTTTTGGCAGATTCTTCAGTTAAGCTAACTCTTTTTAGGTTTCTTTATTGGCGTGTTTGTTGTTATGTTTGCACACGTGAACCGAAACGTGTGCGACGGATGCGACAGAGTCGAATGAATATGCGACCGCCACCGACTCGAACGCGGTCCCAGCCTCCGCCAAATATGCGAAGGTCGATGCGTATATCGCAGAAATCGGCAGACTCCGGTTTTGCAACACGCAGTGATTACGAACAGAACTTGGTGCATTCTTTTAGCGATCCACAGCTTCGGCACTCGTCAAAACATAGCGCTAAAAAAGGTAATCGATCTCGCGAAGATTTTAAGTATGATATGCATGATGAAAGGCCGCGAAATCGCCATGATCGCGATGGAAGATCCCCGAATTCTTCGCGAAGACCAGCAGGCAAGGGTAACGATGACGACATGTACAATAGCAGGGATAGAAGAGATAATCGATATGACGATAGACGGGATGATCGGTATGGCGGTCGATCACGCGTCCGCGAAAGAACTCCCGAAGAGGACTGGAGTGATCGTGAGAGAGGTCGAGGATCAGGTCGAATGAGAGACTATCCTCGAAATTACGATCGTCGAGCTAGTGACTATGGGTACACACTTGATCCTTACGACGATGTAGATGACTCGCCTAGAAATACTGGGCACTTTGATCGAGCGCAGAGGTTCAGCGACCGTGGAAGGACTCGCGAAAGATTACACGATCGGCATACGGTCGAGCGTGAACGCAATGTTAGAGATTCTGACAGACTTGATCCTGTGGCTGATGTCGATAGTCCTTCGAACCATCGTCGATCGCAAAGTGTTCGTTCAGCCCGCGGAAGATCGATTGGACGAGATTTGGCTCAAGGCAATTCCAACACTCTACCAAGTGCCGGCCGAAGCAAAGGAATTGATTTGTCACCAAAATCTCGAGCGCGATCAGTTGATCCACGTGCAATGCGACAGTCAGTAGAGCCTGATGAATACGGAATTGTAGAAAATCGATATGCAAAGCTGGTTGACAATGGAAACGGGACTGCCTCAAAAGCCAATCGCCGTGAGAAACCACCCGAAAAGGCTAATAGAAGCTATTCACTTCCACGTCCTCAAAAGAACAGCTATGATCGTGGAGACAAACGAGACCGGGTGGACCGTCTTGAAGTTCCTGATGCAGTTGGAGGTCGCCGGCGTCCACCTGAACGTGAATATGATGATGAGTTTGATGAAGACTACCGTATGCTAGGTGGTCGCAGAGATTCACATCATGGACAGATGCCGGCGCACCTGGCACAACGTCGTGGGACTAAAGGTAAGAATCGATTAATTCACTTGAGGTACTGCAACCAATATTTAACGTTATGTTATTCTGGTGATAAATGATATTTATTTCGCCACCAGTTCTACCACCATCGCCACGCATCATGTCTCCGATGGGATTTGCTGTACACCGACAAGCGAAATATACGAAAAGCGCTTATGAAGATGATTTGGATTACTATATGGACAGTGAATTCGACTCAAATACAGATCTAGATCCTGGAAATCGTCCAGTACCGATTTGGTTGTGCGTTTTTCTCGTCGTTGGCTATATCATCGCTGGCGCCTTTTTGTTTTCTGAATGGGAGCATTGGAGTTTCTTGGATTCAGCATATTTTTGTTTTATTACACTTACAACTATAGGTATGTGAAGAATTCACTGATTCAATATTTCCTAGCGTGCAAATGCAAAGTGTTTTTAGATGAAGATTATTTTTCATGCCGAGAATTGCGTCATCTTGGTATTCCGTGACGGGTGTCAATTTGTCGAGAGGAACCTAATCTGTTCTTAAATGGGGTCAAAACCTAACCAACAGCTCCGCTAATATTGAAATAGCTCATCCCATCCATAGCATTATCCTTTAGATTTGTTATAATTCATAACATAATTATGACTTCTTTGCTCTTTATATTATTCTCCAAAAATTTTCGAATATATTTGAAAAGTTTCTCTTTTTTTGTAAAAATAATTTTTAGCGATTTTTTTCTGAGAATATGCTGAATAGTCTTAAGCTAATATGTTGGATCGGAAAACACATTCTAAAACGTTCACAAGGAAGTCAGAAATATTCCTTCTTAAAATGTATTGCCAAGAATAAACAAGCTAAAATGCTCCCTTGAAGTCCATTGCATCAAATCTCGTGTTGAGCATATAGTCTCGTTTTCAATTCTATCAATTCAGTCGATTTTCTTTCTTTGCTCTCGTCATTTTCACTTACATTTTTCGATCGAATAATATTTAAATCTGAAGAACGGGAATTCATAAAATGTCTGTTAATGCAAATGAAATACCTACTTCCTGGATAAAATATCTTTGTTTTGGTGTTTATGATTCATTCATCGTTTAGACAGCACAATGTTCACAAGGACAAATGAAGAAGGCGATATTGAACTTCTGAGCCTTGATTTAACTATTTTAATTTTGATCTATTATTTACCTGAGAAGCAATAAGGTATTTTTTTTCCATTTCAGGATTTGGTGACTTTGTGCCGGCGCAAGGTGTCAAAGAAAATTCAGAAGTATCGATAGCACTTTGCTCACTGTATCTACTCTTCGGAATATCATTGTTGGCCATGAGTTTCAACTTGGTACAGGAAGAGGTAATTTCGAATGTTAAAAGTGTCGCCCGGCGACTTGGTATTCTGAAAGAACAAGATGCAGAGGAATGACACAAAAAAAAACAGAGACGTGATTTTGTCGTAATTTTTGTTAAAGAATAGAAAGAAAATAAACTGAAACAACTCCGATGTGTGTTTTTTTGATTTCGGATTGTTTATTTAAGAGATTTTATTGGCGTATGATTGTATTATAGGAATGGTTTTACTCTGCTGGGGAGATATTTTCTGCGCTATTTTGCTATATACGCTCTGCTATCGTTTTGATGTTTTGGTCGCTGTTTCGGCAATGATATACTAGAGTGGATCATTAAGTTCGCGGAATGAGTAGGTATATCATTGATGAGGGTAGTTTAATGAAATGTGATGAGATCAGAGACTCATTATAAGCATAAATGGGAAGTTTTATTTCAACGAAGCTATTAGTTTTTGAACTATCGGTGGCCAAGCAACTCAACCAGAAAAAAGTGTAAACCTGGAGCAAATTGAGTACCGAAGCTGTTATAAAGTTTCGCACCAAACAAGGAAAGTTGACTCAAATCACAATCAAAGAAATTGCATCAGTTTAAAGGGACTCTTGTCTAGCTAAGACCATGATTCACAAGTGGCACAGTCAAACGAAGAAGGGACTAACTTGAAAACAAACGAAGTGACCACTCCAGAAATTGTTCAAAAAGTCGAAAAAATGACGTTGAAAGATACTAGACTGAAAAAGAAACAGCTTGCAAAAATAGTTGGAGGGTCAGATACAACCATTTTAAATATTCTCTCTGATAATCTTGTCATGACTTAGGTCAGCGCAAGATGGGTGCTGAGAACGTTCGCGCTGCATCAAAACCACAGCACGTTGAATACTTTCGTGCGTTTTTAGGCCACTGCAGTGAGGACGATAATGCTGTATTGAATCGAATCGTTCCAGGAGAAGATACTTGAATTCATCATTATGAGCCTGAGTCCTTGCACAAAAGAAGCACCCCACCACGCAAGAAGTTCAAGGTGTCACGGGAAAAGTTATGGTGACTTTTTTAGGACTCAGCGGGGATCCTGTTGATTGATTTTAAAAACAAAGGCGTTTCAATGACTACAGAGTACTACACTTCAATTCTAGGACGGATGAAAGAAGCCAAAAATTGAAGTGTAAAAATTAACCAAAGTTTTCTTCTGCACGATAACGCTCATGTTCACAAGAGTCATTTTGCGTTGGCGGTCCTGCATAAGACGGGCTTCAATATTTTAGATTATTGAAATTGCAGCCCTGGGCTGACTATCAGCGATTATTTTCTTTTACCAAAATTGAAAAAAAGAACTTCGTGCGAAGAAGTTTTCAAACGATGAACAAATGAAGGACGTAGTTGCGGCTTACGTTTCCGACAAAGACAAAATTCATTTTGGAAGGTATACATAAAATAATTTAATGATCCAAAAAAATGCATTAGAGTAGCATATAAATATGTAGTAAAAGAAAAATAAATCTGCATTTGGTTTGCACTTCTTATCTCCCATTCAATGAACTGAATGATCCATCCTTGTATATGAACGATTGACTCTTGACTTGATGCTCTCTTCGCTCTGACTTGGCGGTACCATTGCCGACCCTTGAAATTTAATCAACTCAAGACCGGTGGTAATTGTTGAAGTTTATTGGTATCGATAGTTAAATTCGTGGGCTCATATAAGGTGTAGGTCCAAGTCAAGCGAAAAATATGGTATTTTTAACCCGGCGGTGAAGAGAAGATTTACAGAATAAGCAAGTAAGCAGAATAAAAACTGATAGTTTTTATGATTGATTATTATAACGCTTTCAAAATGTCCTGAGTAAAATTTGGTATAGTTTGAAGGAAATGTTATTTTTCCATTGATTTTTTTCTTCGGAATAAACAAATATTTTCCACGTAGCAAAGCAATATGGTTTGACCTCAGGTAGACATTGAACTTGTAATAAGTAAATTTTGTTTTTTTTTCTATGATAATGCCGAAGCTCCGGGGATTACTCTTTGGTTATGGTGGTAAGGAGACACATATGTGAGAAGCCAATATCATGATTCCATTATCCTTTTTTTTAAAGAGTTTTTTTTGGCTTGTCATCACTAAAGGTATAATGTGACACTTCATTAATAAAGCGCTGGTATTATGTGTCCGATTGCCGGCAGTTAAGGCAGCACAAGACGAAAAAATACAACCACGATCACGGCGGGATTTGAGCCCGCGGGCAGTAGGTTGCTGCTTTGGACTGGCGCGTTAGCGAGCTAAGCTACCGACCTCTCAGTTGCTTCCAGGAAATGTTGACAGAAATCATAAAAACTATCCATTTTTTTCGTCGAATATTGAAGGGTGGTTGATGTTGAAACATATAAAAACATTTTGGGAAAATTATTTGATTGAAAGTAAAAATTATACTCCGTTGAATGTAAAAAACTTTTACACAATATTTATTCAGATTACTGAAATTAAATGAAATTTCGTTTGATTTGTGTAAGATTTCACATCTCGTAGACAAGTAAATATTTTCTTTGATTCTCGGGGAGATATTTTTCTGAGTGTATCATTAGATATTCATATGGATTTTTAGAAATTTTTCGGATAGCAATCCCATATAGCTTTCGTTCTTTGTAATTTTCGATGGAGTCGTCGAATGAAAACAAAATTCACAGGGTAGGTTACTTTTGACGGGAATCATTGTTGATAGACTTTCGATTGCATTGCTGGTAAAGTGTTGCAAGCACTGATCATTTTCATCATTTATATTCGAGGAGATGCTACTTTTAAAGTTGGATAAGATAATGAATATAAAATTTCAAAATTGAAGCAAGTGGTAGCTTTGGAAACTATAAATTTTAATGCAGTCTTGAGATCAAAGTGATACATGACCTTCGAAACAGATTGCTTGTAAAAAAGAACACACTTAGTAATGTATGCACTCAAATCTTTACGATTCCTTTTCTTCGGAAATCAGTGTTTTCCTATGCGCTATAGTTTTGAGATCAATCTGTTTATCCAAGCTTCTACATAGCTGTGAGCACTTTGTGGAAGAAGAATTGTTGGTGCTTCCTTCACTCATTTTCGTCTTCGATTTTGGCGTAATGGATACCACGAGCAGTAGCATAGGAAGGTGGAATTGAAAATGTTAGTTGCACTCTACCCCATACTACATATTTAATGGGCTCTCACAGAGCTTCACTGAAAATTAAGGAAGGTACCTTTGTGCCGATTTTAGGTTTTTGACTTCCAGGCTTTTGACAAAGCCTAGAGCCAAGATTAACTGACCAATACTAGACGGCAGGTGGAGTTCGATTACTAAATTACGCGTCGTCAATTAAATATATTATTTTATTTAGGTGTCAAGGTTTAATTTCACCTGCACTTCACATTGATTGATGGATACTTGGATGGACATTGATTGATGGATACTTGGATGGATACTTATTTTAAATCGTCTCCAATAACCGGATTCTACTTCATTCTAAAATATGCCATTTATACAATGCACCAGTTTCGCGACTCTTACTCCCTGATTTTCAGAGAATAAAAACTCGTAACACCGCATAAAATGTATCACATTTTCAGAAGTATCCTTTGATGATACTTTTAGCATTGCATTTCAATCAATTTTTCTCTCGTTACTGTTATTTTTATCGATTTTATTGGCGTGTGTGTTAGCTGTGAAGTGAAGTTTTGAATGGCACTTTACGACGAAAAAAAGACTGTAATGCAACACTGATTTACCGGGTCCTTTCATCATGTTACAGCTCGAACTGCTCTTTAACGCCATTTTAGCTCTTTTTTGCATCGATACAATCAGTACGGCAATGTTAGCTCTGTTCGCAACTTTGTCATGTCTGCTATGGCTACGTCGCCGATGAGCGATTACTCATTCTATACTTTCTCATATCGTATGACTCCGACGCCTAGACACGCTTGCATCATACGGCAAAAAATCCTGTGTGGAACATTTTCATTATTTCATTACTGCCACTCCATCACCTTTTCTAGTGGCATTTTATACGTACTCTAAAGTATACTTTCAGACGATGCGATGGTTCTGGCGTAGCTGGATTTCATGGTTATAAGCTTAAAATGTTGTCCCGGAATGCGGCATTGTGACACGTTTTTATATTTTTGAATAGTGCAGTACAGTGCGTGTAAAAAAATTGAAGACAAAATATTCTGAAGTCAAAAGAATAGATTTACATCAAAGCCGACTTTATCTATTTTGAACACGAAATCACATATGGCTTTGAAAAATTTAAGAGCCAAACAGGTTGAAATGCAACAAAATATTTTTAAAAACCAAGGAAGAGTAAATTTTATATGCATTTGAATCAAAGTTGAATGCGTAAGCAATTAAAGTTTTAAAAATGTTCAGCGCCCAATGTGGGCTGCAGCTTACCTATTGCACAACTTTTGAAGTTGATGCATGAATAAAAAGCAAGCAATCGACAAACTCTCAAAGTTTTTCGCGTGCACTGTATCTTCAACTTGTGTCACCTAGTTATAGTTATCCATATGAGCTCAATTCTGGAGGAAACAAGCACTTCATCTACTTAGAGAGTTATCCGTTGCTCTTCGAGCACTTAATCATAATTTTTCATATCTTATTTTATGGTGTCGCATACGAGGTTGTAAAATCTACGAATAAAATTCCTTTTTTAAGACGCCGTGACGTTTCCATCGTTTCAATGTCAACTCATATATCTTTGGTCCCACGTTCCAACACCCATGCGAAATTTTTTTTCCGTGTTTACACTTACCATACGTAGCTTAGGTGTTCATTCTGATAATGTAAGAAGTCTCGGTGGCAATGCTTTCTTCTTTACAGTTTCAGTTTTAATAGAATTTTATTTTCAAATGCACTTTAGATAAGCGAAGAAGCAATGAAAGAATTGTGCCCTACGATGTGTTATGATCCTTTAGGAGTTCCAGGCTCCCATGACCAATAACAGGGTTCTGTGTGTCCGTTCTGCAGCCGTATTTGTGACAAAGTTACAATCTATATCCAGTGCGGAACCGGTTAAGACTGATGTTGTTGTAAAACGGTTTCCTACGCGAAAAAAATTCTCGAAAGATTTCGAGAAGGTCGACAGTCAAGCTGACGAGGTAAAGGCAAAACGTCGGGATATGAGGATTGATGAGCAGCCCTGCTGTAACACTTTCACATATTAGACTAATAATTTCCAGTTTAATGTTTATATCCATCTTCTGAAGTGGCGTTTTAATGGCGGTAGAGATGCTGCCATTCAGTTTTGTTGATTTCAGAATTTTATAATGTGGACGTGTTGAAAGCTTCCAAACGTGAAACTTGGGATTTCAGACATGTGAGTCGACGGAAATGCAGTAGCTATCAGAGTGTGAGCCATTATTCAGCATTTGAAAAGAGAAGAGTGTTTAATGAGTACCAAGGCAATATGTCTTCGTAAATTTTAATTATTTTCAAACACTTGCAGCATTCCTATCATATTTTACTAAAGTCAAATAGACCTTGAAATTTTTCTCAGATGTCATCTTTTGGGATTCAACGAATTTCCCGAAGCTGACGAAAAGTGGGATCCAGCTATTTATCTCACTCTCAAATGCATGGTCAAAGGACACACACATCAAAATGCCTTTTCTAATAAAAACAAATCGTTAATATTTTTCCATTTGATTTCGGCGTGATATTTGGGTAAATATGCAAATTCATATTTCTTCCATCTTCAGCCGAGCCTATAAACTTCATCGAGCTTCGGAACTTAGCAGAAGGAATAACCCAAACACTTTTGCCATTCCATTTTTTAAAAGTGACCCCCATCTTATGTAGATCCCAATCCTGCAAACACCCGTTTCCATTCTATCTTTCCTATGACCCTTTTCAGGGCTATTATAGATTCAAATCAAACGGTTTCATGGTCCCGTTTGCATGCTACACATTCTCTCGATAAGACCGAAAAAGGACATTTATGTACACTTCGGTCATTTTTGGAGCAATAAATAAAGATAAAGAACGTAATTATATGAACGCTCAGCAGAACACGAAGGCTGTAGAAAACAATAGTTGCAACGGAACTGGAGTAAATACCCGGATACATTCTTTTACAGTAGACGTGATGGGCAATATATCAACATCGAAAAAAAAACGATATGTTACTCGGTCGAGGGCTTTTAAAACGAAGTACATATTTGGCTGGAAAGGGTAATTGGAGAATACGAGGCTCCACAAATTTCACATTCCACAAGTTGTGAGGATTAGCGCGTTTCATGATAAATACATTTTTTTCTGAATGTTCTCAAGCGTGTTATAATGCCCCCATGAAAATTAAATGCATTTTTTGTAGCACTTAATGTTATATCGATAAAAATGGATAAAGCCTTCGTCACTGTTATTGCAATTGCTTGGTGAAAAATTGTCTTAAGGTTCAATTGGCTGAAGACAAGGCATGGCTCGTTGCATCGTTCTTCAACGTGGCGTATACGTGTGTTTTTGTTGGATTTTTTTCAGATTTTCGAGTGAAAGCTCGATAACCATAAAAAAGAACACAAAACTGAAAGCTAAATTTTATATCTTTGAAAACTGAAGTATGAAGCAGTTAAACTTAATCGAGAAAAATTATGCAAATAATTTTATAGATATACAATGGCAAAATGAATTTTAAAACGCACCAAATATTGAAAACAACATGATTGTGTATTCAAAGGCAAAATGCACCTTATGTATATGACAATTCAAACGTCACAATTTACTTCGCTTCGAATTATATTCTTCGACAAAATTAGCGCTGCCTAAATTCAAAACAATAGCACCTCAGCCTGATCTGGTAACAAGGTTTAAATCTCACTGAATGAAACATTGATTATATTTTTTGTCAAAAAACCCACACAAAAGGTAGATCGATTTTCAAACTCGTAACTAGAGAGCAAAATGTTGACAAAAAAAAACAAATTATTGCCCGACCCGAAGTATGTCGGGTGATATACGCCAGTCAAATTCACTCATATTGCTGCCATCCAGCCCCTGGACACGGACGGTATAACTTTCCACCATTATCCCCTTCAATCCTCTCGCGCACAAAGCATGTTAAAGCTGCCTTTACGCCATTTCGATCTCATTGTTAAATTGGAGGGGAACTACTTGAATTTGACCCGATTTGACAATGAGCAGACAAAAAATTACTATCATCCCCTTCAATGTAAATCTTATGGGCATATCCACTCCATCTCTACTACCTCACTGCTGCCATCCCAAAATACGGTTGTCTGGAATAAAGGTCGATCATGTGAAAAATTCACAACAATGTTTTGATGAGTAAGTTGCTTTGATATGCATAATGAGTTGGATCTGGAGCTGTGGACACTATATATCGAATACTTCTTCTCAGACTACACGCGGATCTCGTTTTGAGAATCTCGTTGAGCTTTTACCACAGTGCGTCAAACAATGGAAACCAAAAAGCTCAAAGCTCATTGGAGATTCGTGAAACAAGATTCGACTTTCGTCTTTAGGCAAAACGAGAGAGTACCGTGCTTGGTGCTATCTCCGCTCCAATAGAGAAGGCCGATGGAACACGAAAGGCAATAACTAAGCCCAACCAAAACAATAGGTGCGTTTTTTTGCTCTGATACAGAATAGAATATAACTATGCCGCAAAAACAACGATCTAGTATAAAACAGCAATGCATTCGCTAAGACTGACATAGGTTGCTATATTCACTGTGGTACCACAAAACAGCTGAAAACAAAGGGAGAAAATAACGAATACACTGAAAAAAATCCACATGGCGCCCAGAGCCATGTAACATAGCGCATTATTTATGGCGCCATACGCTATGTACATAGTACTCTGAGCTATGCAATATGGCTCCCAGCGCCATAATGTCAGAATCTACATAGCGCGTGGTCCTATGTAACATGGCGCAGCATTTATGGTTCCACACGCTACGTACATAGTGCCCTGAGCTATGCAGTATTGCTCCCAGCGCCATAATTACATGGCACAGAAATTATGGCCCCACACGCTATATTACATAGTGCCATGAGCCATGTAATATGGCTCATGGCACTCCAATTATAACTCGCAGCCATGCTGTGTGATGGAAGGTATAAATGTCAGCAAGTGACATTAGAGCTTGGGTCTACATAATTGACTCATTTTGAACTGAAGTACTGGCTGCGATACTTTCGATACTTCGACCGGTGAATTTTCACACTGGAGCAGGAACATTCAATAGTGAGTATGTTGACTCGAATTTATCGACTTTATGTTTGGTAGAGTTTATATTTGGTGGAAATGATATTTGGTGGAAATGATATTTGGTGGAATTTATATTTGGCGCAATTTATATTTGGTGCACTAGAAAAACACATAGCGCCAGACGCCATAGTTTATAGATTTCTGGCACCATGTACATAGTCGATTTCAGTCGATTTGTGATAAAATATAGCGCCACACACCATAGTACATAGGAGCAGATGCTATGCTTATAGCCCTCCACGTCAGGTACTATAGTCCTCCACGCCATATACCATAGTCCTCCACGCCATGTACCATAGTCCTCGACGCCATATACTATAGTCGTCCACGCCATATACTATAGTCCTCCACGCCATATACTATAGTCCTCTACGCCATATACTATAGTCCTCCACGCCATATACTATAGTCCTCCACGCCATATTCTATAATCCTCAACGCCATGTAATATAGTCCTCAAAGCCATATACATGGCGTGGAGGACTATAGTACATGGCGTGGAGGACTATAGTACATGGCGTGGAGAACTATAGTGTATGGCGTGGAGGGCAATAAGCATAGCGTCTGCTCCTATGTACTTTTCGCCATGTATTATGGCGTGTGGCGCTATATTTTATCACTATCCCTAAATCGACTATGTGCATGGCACCAGAAGTCTATAAATTATGGCACCTGGCGCCATGTGTTTTTTCAGTGTATACACTACCACAATCGATAGAAAATAGAAAAAGAACCAACAGAAAACTACCTCTTTTAACTTTCTACACGTTATGAGGGCTTTTTCTAATTTCCTAACTACCAAAACATTCATCATAACCTTGAAAAAACCAAAGCCACCTCACAGCAAAAAAGATAACTTCTCATGAGCTTTTCTTTTTTCTATCAGCATATTTTATAGTTCAGCACCTGAACTACAAATGAGGAATAGAATTTCTGAACTTGTGAATCCACTGGTACAGGAGTGTTGTTGTTTCCAATGCACATACTCTATTCTCTGCTGGATAGAGGAGCAAAAAAACACACCTATTATTAGTAAAAATAAATAACCCGACAACAAACTTTTGTCAGGTCTAGGGGCTGAAGCTGGTAGAGAACCTCATTCAAAAATTTACAATCAATGTGGAATGTTTAAGGCCACGAATCACTTTGCCCTTGCTTTAAATGAGGTACCTAATAATAGCTAGGTAAACTCAAAGCTCGGTGTGAGGTCACTCGTCCAAATCTGAATTCGAATCAGGGATCCCACACACAAGAAGCCAGTGTTCTATCCACTAGGTTACTCAAGCTAATGAATGTTAGTAGTAATAAAGAAAAAAAAAACTAAATTTTACTCTGAGTTGCTGCTATTTTTTTTTTAAATATTTGGAACATAGCGCCAAATGAAAATATTTTAATTTAGGCTCGGGATTTGCAGCTACACAAAAAAAACCTTGAATATAAACTTAGTGGTTAAACGTACACAAATGTTTCAGTTTACAATGAATGAATATGAATTGGTAATATTATATATAAAAGCATTATTTCGATGATACACAAAAGATTCGGCATAACATTTTTTTCCTCCTTCCTTCCCCTCTCTCCATCACTCTATCAGCGTGCATAGTCCATGTGCATCATCTTTACCCTCTAGTAAGATTTTCATAGTGCTTCCCAGAAAACTAGTTTGTTAGTATAAGGGACAGCACAATTTAAATGATAAAAAATTGGTGAGCATTTTTGAATGGGACGATGTTTATTGTGCGATAAAAAACACAAAGTAAAAAGTCCATTATGAAAAAAGAGTTATTGAAAGCAAAACGTCATGAAAATAGGTTTTTCTTAAGTATGTCGTTAGCTTTTAATTTTTTGTGTTCATTTGATTTGTTCAGGCACCAAATAAATTGACACTAAAATTTCACATACAAAATTCACGCAGGATTTACAGTTCTTGAGATTTGCGCATGAGAAAACTTCGACATTTTGATGCATTTATCTTTATTTGCATTACTATGTATTGGCAATAGTCGATGACATGAGCATTTCGTTAAGGTTTTTTCAGGCTGATATCTCGAGAAATATTGGTCTCACGTGAATATCGGCATTTGAAACTTTTGTGCAGATTTCAGTTTTGAGCGAATTTGATTTACGAAAGCTCTCGTGTAACCAATAGTTTTTAATTTTTCAATGATAGAAAAAACTAAATGTCAGGACCTTTACAATTTTTGTTTTGATGTGTGTTGTTGGATGATCTGCGTTTTTCATCTCACAATAAACATAGTTCTATGAAAAAACCCTTCATTTGGTTTTGCTGCCTAGAAAGTCTAAAATGACTATGAGCCGGCATTTAATTAACGTTTAATTTATACTATTTTTTTTATAACTTTTTATTTCAATTTGAATAGGTACAGTTTACTTATATCTTCCCCAGAAAGTTCTTAAAACGTGTGACAAAAATAAAAAACTAGAATATATATATTTATAAAAATGAGTGTTCCCAGTTCAGTTGAGAAGAGCATAGCTTAAGCAAAGACTGATAAATTTATGATTACAAGTTATTTTGTAAAGAACAACGAGAAGTGCCAATAAATATCATTAGCTAAAAAACATTTATATTTTATTGAACATCATCTATTTTAACTAGTATTGAATAGGCAGTTTAACATTTATAATTTCAGTTTCTATTATAGAGTAAATTGTTTACACTTCTATCAAAGATGTTTAGGTTAGTGCTTCTAAGTATCGAAAAGGGTAGATTGTTGAAAAAATTATGTCAGTGACGTTACCCGATTGATGTTTTCCTATGAGGTACAAATAGAAACTGTTGTGAACCTCCGCGAGTAGGGTTGCTATTAATCGATAGGGTGCCATTCTTATAATCTTTAAAAATTTGAATTGTTGCCACTTTTTTTAAAAAATATCTTCTAAACTTAAGGTATTTAGATCCGAATATACGTAATCTGTAGGATAAGTTCGAGGCTTTTATTTAGAAGGATTTTAATTAATAATTTATGAAAGTTAAAGATGTAATGCACTTTTTAAAGGTTGTAATGCACTTTTTACTTCTACTACCGGTTTAAGTAAATACGATCAATACTAACAGAGTAAAACTAAAAAGTGGATTTCTCTGATGAGTGAAAAATATTTATTCACTTGTAGCACTTCTTGCTTATTGTAAACATATTAAAAATTCCCTTCTTTTAAATGTGCATGAGCATGCCATGAAAATTTGACAGTCTGATAGACTGAGTTCGTGTAAACGATTTTGACGACGTAACAATTTCACCTTAGATCATTTCATATCGAAACGAATTCGGAAAAATCTCTCCAAAAAGTACGCGTAGCATATGTGGCGGAATATCAAAGGGAAAACCCGTGGTGTTTATGCTCCCGATTGGATAAAGTTTCTTTGCATAGGAAATGCTTCGCTTAATTCCGCATACATATGTCTACGGTTGGCTTATTTTCTGAAATCTCTCTGTTCTGAGGACCAAAAGCAATAGCTTTTTAAGCTTATCTTTTTTTCATATTGTACCAGCCATTGCTAATGTTACCTCATACATGCTTATAAACGTCATGTAAACGTCATAAAATTAAGCATTGAATTTAAAACATGAATTAAATTTGAAATATAATAATATTTCTACTTCTTGTTTCCAAATTTCTGGTAATATGAGGTCATTGTATGCTTTTTGCATTGGCCATTTAGACTTTTGATAATGCAATTAATTTGGTTTAGCTGTGATCGGAAAATTATTTTAAAATCTTCAACTGTACGGGTTTTCTTACAATTTTTTTTCTTCTTCAGCAAAAAAATCAACCCGGCTTCTTTCGTACTTCAAACTTGATTCTTTTTAACGTCAAGTTCTTTTCCTCAACTTTCAAATAACCGAAAATTCTGGCTTCGATCCATTAATATTTAACTACCGACTTAATATATAATACACCACTTTCATGATTGAATATATTGTTCAATATCCCGAATGTCTATGACATTGGAAATTTTTTTTATTAAATGCAAACTTGCCGAGCTTTTTTAGGTGAAAAGTTTAACAAAATAAAACTTTTTTTCAGAAATATTTTATTTGATTGCATTCAGTACGAAATATTGTCATATATTATTATTGTGGTTCGACAAGATGTTTTTAAATTTGTGTTGTTTCAGTTTCATCCTTTCCAGACAGTTTTAAGTTTTTTTTTAGCTTCATACCCTGATATCAGTTTTTATCTGCTCGCATTTGCTGACGTTGAAGTTTCCCCACGCAAAAGAATCAAGATTAGGAAGAGTAGTAAAGATAGCCTTATGCCGTTTTAGTTTATTGTCAGAATTGGAAGTTTGAAAGTTGAAGTCGAAATAGTTTTGCTTGATGAGTCAGAAGGTCAAGTATCGATTTCAAAAAAATTACTAGATATTTGTTGATGTTTTGTTGGTAAGAGAAATACCACAATAAAAATGTGAAATGCTTAGTCACGTATGTATGGCTATGCATTTCATTAATATGTATAAATTTTGTTTTATTGGCTCCAATGTGATGTCAACACTGCGCTCAATAATGTACGAAAATAGATATCAATATATATGTAGCTATATAACATCAAAAGCTATGGTTTATGTTCAGTATATATATTTTGGTATAAGGCCCATTTTCCTAGCTTGATTACAAAAAGCCTTTTAAATCTGTCCCGTGTTTGATATGATATAATTCAATTGCTTACATTTTCTACCTATGAAATATTTAAGATAATGTGTAGTACAGTTCAGTCACATGTATATGAATTCGCAAATGCTTTTTATTCAGGGCTGAATTCGAAACCGTATTTCGTTTCATGAAAAAACATTGAAACTGGAAACTTCAAAAACGCATAGTGTGACTATTAAAAATTATTACATACAAACGAGCCTCACGTCTTTTCTTCGCATTTTTTGATATTTGGACCAGATATTTGTAATTTTTAGTTATTTTTAGGAAAAGTAAATATTCTTTCATAAAAGCTATTGAACATGCCAGATGCCCTTTATTCCTCGGCTGAAAATAGTCTACGGTTTCCCTTCTTCCCACTGTCAACTCAATACTGGCGTAGTGACGACAAGGACTAAAAATAAACTCATTAACTCAAACCCATCACTCATATACGGCTGCCATACACTCAGTTCACTAGCTCAAATGAAAACATTAGTCTCAATAGCTTGAAGAAACAAACAATCCTACTATCCACGATATCCATTTATTGTGCAACAGAAAATCTTTCTCCGTTTCTTACAGCCATTCTTTTCCAGATGCTTTTCTTTGGCATTCTGTAATCTAATATTGAAATCGGTGGCCGTGAAAAAATGGTTTTTTTTTTCACGAAAACTAAGAAAAAATGAATTTGTCGGACCGATCAATAAAAGGTGTTGAAATCCAAATAGATCGGTGTGTGGGCTGTGGTGGCCACGAGCAAAGAGGTAGGTAATGGTACCCGTTACGACGTGCCGCAGATACCAACGCTGTTGAATGATTGTATTGAAAATACAGTAAAATAAACTGCTTAGATGACAGACAATTTTAAAATAGAACAGTGCATATAAATGGCACGCGGGATAAATTCGGAATTTTGCAATGCCAACCGCATAATCTATTTCAATATTTCACATTTACATCGAAAGATTGGGCTGCTGCGTTTTGTCATATGTATCATGCATTAGTGTTTATCATATGTATCATGCAAAACTATTTAGCTGTACGTAAATGTGACGAGACTTAATTAAGAATGAAGATAGAATCTAGTAGACAGCCAGCCAGACACGCTAAAGACACGAGATGAACTATTAAGCATTTTGATATAAATCAGGTTTTAATGGAATCATAAATCATTTCAGGATCAATTTTAATGCATATGCGATGGATGTTGCAGTTGACTAACCATTTTTTTTATTTTGCTGCTTGCTACATTTAATAAGTATATTTAAATAATTACAATTTGATGCATTATATGTTGATGGAGAGTAATGCTTTATTTCTATGCTTGTTAAATGTGGCGCCCAATGTGGCCCAAGAGTAGGGGGGACCAGGTAGTCTATAGTGTTTTGTGGAGCAGAGTTCAAAAATGAAATTTCAGAATAACAAAGTGGACTAACAAGTTGAATTACCCCATCATTTTGTGGCCACTGACTAGTGCCCTTTTAAAAATTCCCGATTTCAGGGCAAATCCAAGAAAAAAGCCATATTTGACCTTTGAATGCAGGGGAAAATTCTAGATTGTTCTTTTTTGCTTAAAATGACTGGACAAGCCCAAGATGAAGTTAAAGAAGCTCCTCATGATGAGCATTGGAGTCAGCCTCTACAATAAGGGGTACACAGGTCCTATCGTCTGCAGCCATTACATCCTTGGCGATGCCGCAGTGTGCGACATATAGCAAAAAACAAACCGGAATGTTCTCTGATTAATTTCTGCTGCTACAGCCAAGATATCCTGGTCACATTGTGCAGAATAAGCATATTGATGGTGTTCTTGACCAAAATTTAAGCTCGTGGTTTCTGCAGACTGTCGAGTGTCGTCAGTCTGTAACCATTGGTGTGCAACAAGCAAACTGGTTGCTTACATATCATGGTTCTTGGATTCATATCAGTGTAGCAGCACATATCAAGTGTAACAGCAAGATAGCTGTCACGGCTGCCTCACTCTCCTCCGTTATTCTTAGATTCAGCAGGTCTAGAAATCGATCCAAATCTGAGGTAGCACCGACACTGATTGGATTAGTTGATGTTTACTCCGCAACGGAATCCCAATCAGATGCTCCCTCAGAGAGAGAGAGAGAGAGACAGATACAGAGAGACAGAGGGAGAGGTACACTCCTTTTCCTATTTTGAGCTGTGTTTAGCGCATCCAGAATCGTTCGATCCCAATCTCTACCACTTCTGAAGACAATTTCTTAAACCCGTAAATAATAATGAGCTTGTAGGCTTCTTAAAGCCTCATTAACGATGAGGAAAGCCTTCCATCGATTATCGACATAGGCTCGCTAATTTTGCCTGATGATCTCCAGAATTTCTTCTGGGCCAGTAATCTATGCTCTGCACCTGCGCCGACCGGGGGTCTCGTCCTTTGGCACTACCTTCAGTCTATCACAGGCCAAAGTTTCTCCAGTTCAGATATAGCTTGCTGATAGAAGTCATCCTGGCACATCTAGCGAAGTTCCCTATACTAATGCGCATCATTCACTGTAGGTGGAGGTCACGAGATGGCTTTCTGCAGTTTTTAGGAGATCCTGAACAGAACCTGCCTCATTATCAGTCAGTTTTTACTAGAGATGATTTGGTCTCCTTTGCCATCATCAATGGTGAGTCTTAAAGAAGTCCGAAGACGAAAGCAGTCGTGGTAGAGTCGATATAATTTAGTACCACAAAAGGCGTACATCTTGTTTATTGTATAAAGATGCGACGAAAAGGAAATGTTTTTTTTAAAGATCATATTTGTCAGTTTCTCGTAATTTGATGGATCAGTTACTGTTTGCCACCATTATTCAATGATCAACATTTACTAGTACGTACATACATATATTGTCACCATACTCAAAAATTCATTCCCCAAACTCAGTATCTACTTTGAATCGATCTGTTATAAATCGATTTTTCTGTTGCATTCATAACGTGCCGGAAAAGCTTTCTGTCTACTTTCCCCAATATCTTTAGTATCGCTGATTCCCTGTTTTTCGGCAAACACTTGTAACCGTGCTGCGTTTTCTTACGCCAAGTCCGTAGTCAAGCACAATGGACTCGAAAGTTGAACGTGTTCTAAAAATACAGACCCCATCGGCATGCCGTTGTCGAGTTCATTTCACGTCTTATGAGACGAGGAAACTCAGAATTCCCCTTCATTAAAATTTTTCGATTTTCCACGTTCGAGTACGGTGCACACTTGTGCGAACGATTATGCGATATTTTCCCCGAAACAGATCTGTTTCTGAATCTACGAAAGATTAGTTTTCCATCGCGGATCGGAATATTCTGTTGCGATGCTTATCGAACGCTCGCAGTTATGGCGGGAGTGATATTTTCTGTGCAAAATTAAAGTGGAATTTTTGTCGAATTAATTTTTCGCGCGACATCCTACGACAGTCATAGCGCAAGTGCTCAGACTGTAGCTGCAAAAGTTCGCCAAGTGTTTGGAATCGACGACGGCGCGAAAATGTATCTTTAGTGGGTAGACAAAGCTCGCGAGAAATTTTTAGTAGTTTACTTATGCGGTACGCGGAGTGTTTGGATTGGATTTATGACACGGGAACAGAATCGTTACGCGAAGTGTTTGTTGGGGTGAAACGAGTACATGAAATTGTCTTCAGGGAGGTGATTCACTTACGCGCGATCTATGAACTCCTGGTGAATGTCTGGTGGCGGTGATAGCGTTTCGCTTATTTCAAAAATAATTAATGCCCAGTTTTGTGTTTGGCTCTTTGATATCCTGGCCTCGGCGCGAATGGCTTGACATATTTTTCGGTGTTAATTTTAGAGAAGAGTATTTATATTGTGAGATATTTTGACGAAGATGAACATGTTAAGTGAATTTTACTCTCGAAATAGTAATTACGGTAATGAGTTTGCCTGAAGAAAGTTTTTATAGTCTTTACGACCGCTGATCTTTTCTGCATCAGCGAGGCGTAAAATTGAAACATGTGTA
Source organism: Nemotelus pantherinus (assembly GCA_963978885.1). Lineage (NCBI taxonomy): Eukaryota > Metazoa > Arthropoda > Insecta > Diptera > Stratiomyidae > Nemotelus > Nemotelus pantherinus. The sequence continues at coordinate 218,588,423 of OZ022263.1, forward strand.
GTGATTAAAACCTCCGGTAGCGCCGAAGATCAATCGTAAATTTACATAACACTCAAGCAATTATGATCGACCAAACAAAATTATTAGATAATTAAATCTCGAGTTCTTAAACATTTCCATTCTGTAAATAAAGGAAAGACAAATAAACATCTGAAGATACCGCTGTTTCGGTCGATCGCCTAATCACGCTCGAGTTCCCGCACCGTACGTCATGGATGAGAGTCGTATGACGTTATAACCTTGGACAGAACAACTTGGACGTAATAAGCGGATCAGTACAAGATGCTCAGCGAGTAAAAACAGGTACATAATATTTTTGTTTGAAACGAGTCGAAATAAGAGAATATAAACCAGACCATAGCACGCTTGTAATGAGATTTGCACTGCGAAACGATCAATAAATTTAATTTTGAAATTGAAAAATAGATATTCAAGGTGATCGAAGTGAAATTCAATCGATAATTTGAATTGCCTTGTTATTTTCAACAAGAGCGAACGGGATTTTTCTTGCTACTATTCGAGGGAATATCAGCAACTCTGTTTTGGGGGATGCTCTGTAACCCATATGATCTGTCAAATGCAAATGGAGGGACCCGTAGTCATTATTATCGACATCTCTTCAAACGTCATTGTAAATTTGTTACGAAGGCAAATAAACAGTTTCGTCAAAATAGTTTTGTTTGTGAGCGTTTGCAGGCGATAGTGAAATAATTAGGTAATTTACTAAACGATAAACAAAACACATAATCATTGTTTGCTGATGGTTTTGTGCGGGAATTATGTGTTGAAATTGTTAATAAAATTAAGTGCAGCTATAAATCAGAAACTATTTTTGGAAAGTGGGGTGGAATGAGTGCGACCAAGCGTTTCTAGGAGTATGGAATTGTATGATTTTTTTTTGGGTTAAGTTAGTGAATGAGGTTTTCATTTTATCAATTCATATGATAATAATTTTAAAGGGTTATAATTGCGGGGTATAATAAAACCCACTTTTATATTCCGGTTTCATGTTTTCACTGTTCAATCAAGTTTTAATATCAAGTTCTAATCAAATGGTTTTTATAAAGACTGTCATTTGTTACATTTACATGCCATTTTTCAGAAATGGGCAGTTGATGCCAACAAAGAGATATGGCAATTTTTTCGATGTTAACAAACTGCATATTCAAAAGCTGCAAACTTCAACTTGGTATATGGATAGGAGATGGTTGCAATGTGGGACACTACTCTATTAGAGGTTTGGTGTGAAAGATCTTTCCGCTCTTTCCTACTGGATTTCGAGAGAAGTTACGAAGTAATGTTCTCAAGGAGAAGTTACTGAGTGCACCCAGATGTCTGCACGAGGAGACACCCCGATACGGATAACTCGAACGCAAACGAAAAAAAGAAGATCTGGAGCTGGCATCTATCAACATTCATCGAATGACAGGTGGGCTTTCTCTCTCGGAGATCATATTTCTGCTTTTCAATGAGAAATATTCGATTCTTTGAAAACGACTTGCTATGCAGCTGATGAAATTTCGGGAGATTTTAATTCAAAAAGCGAGCCCACTTATTGCTAAAGGTATACAAAAATGAGACTAGGAATTTCTGCAGCAGTACGTCTTGCAGTCACATTACGTTTTCTGGCAACGGGTAATGCAATTGAACAACTCAATCATTAAAGAGACAACAAATCAATTAATTTTTTTTTATTTATTTTTACTTTTATTTGATTTATACAGCAGCTTGCGATATTTTTTCCGAATTCCAAAAAAAAGTATGTAAACTAGTTTCTTTAGCTAGCCTTTACCTGGCAGAAGTTTTCCAGTTCTCCATGTGCTTGTACTCCACCATGTAAACTACTTGCTTATAATTTATTTGGTGTACTAAAAGTTTTCAACTATAGGCTTCCGAGAGCTAAAGCAAAATGTTATTGGTATTGCTTGTAGTATTTTCAGCTTATACTACTACCACCAAATAATGTAAATGTGTTAATTTTTGCAATTTGTCATTTAGCCAACTTTTTGATAATCGAGAAGTTTAACGAAAATATTTAAGTAAATAGCAGCTCATATGATCGCAAATATACAGGCAAGTACAAGTTAAATAAAGTGAGTCGTGGAACTAATCACTCCACACTCGTATCCACAATGATTAAAATAAGTGTAATGAAGCTCTCTACCAGCTTCAACCCCTAGACCCGTACGAGGGTTGTCGTGGGATTGCTTTTTTACAGGTTAAAGTACGATCAATGTCATTACATATAAAATACAACATCATTCAAATTACCACCCCGGAAGCGCTTGCAACTGTGCATCCGCTGAAATTAATTTTCCATGACTTTTGCGCACAGTGTGGTCTATGTTCGAGCAATTTCACGTTCGATATTGGATCTGAGCATCTCTGAAGTTCGCGGATTGTTGGCATAGATCAATGACTTGACGTATTCCCAAAGAAAAAAAATCGAATGAGGTCAAGTCACACGAGCGAGGCGCCCAGTTGACAGGATCATTTCTTGAAATGATTCGATTCTCAAATTTCGATTTCAACACATCGATTGTCACATTGTCACATGTGGCTAGGCACCAGGTTATTTTCTTCTAATTTACGTGAAAAATACGGCATCGCTCATCATTGACCGTAACTAGGTTGTCAAGATCATTAATAAAAGTACGGACCAATGACACCACCAGCATGAAAACCGCACCAAACAGTATATTTTTGCGGATGTAATGGCATTTCGTGAATGGCTTCGGGATACTCACTTGACCGAATTCGGCAATTTTTCTTATTGACGAATGCGTTAAGCCAAACATATGCTTCATTGCTCAGTATGATTAGGGGGTAAAAAACAGAATCGGCATCGAACATGTTTAGTGCCCATTCACTGAAATCTCGTCGCTGTTGGTGATCTTGTTGTTTTAGCTCTTTTGTCAGTACGATCTCCAAAGCACGTGAACCCATATCCTTACGTAAAATTCGCCACAAGCTAGCTTGAGGAATGCTTAATTCTTGTGAACGGCGAGGAATTGACAAATTTTGATCTCTTTACACACTTGCACGTACGGCCGTGATAGTCTCTTCACTTTGCGCATTTCTTTGTCTCACTGGCATGACAACATTATGAAGTATAAATGTTGATTTAAATTTTTATTTAACATTTTTTATTTTTATTTAAATTTTAAAAGAACATTTATTTTTTACGCACTTTTAGTGGAAAGGGAAATGAGAGAATCCATCAGAATAGCAGTTGCCAAATCAATGACTAGCTCTCAGTCGTAGATAGAGAGACTTCGGCAATGATGAAGTCCCGTGAGAACTCAAGACGGAGTGCTAGCTCCAGGTTAATCACCTTTCGTATATTGTTCTTGATCTTCCATCGAATCGCCGCGGATATTAGAAAACCATGGGGAGATAGAATTCTGGTTGTGCATGCTGGACGAATCAAATGCCTGCACCAGTATTCGCAAGGAAGTGTAGTTCAGACAAATCCTTGTAAACTAGAAGACGACGGCAAGGTGATAAGTCGGGTTTTCCCACCGTCTGAAGAAAACAGCAACATACTTTTTTTTCTCGGTTCCGTGAAACCAGTTTCTAAATGCATGGAGAATCGCACTGGGCAGCTGAACTTTCGGTAATCAAAGCAAACTTATTGTGATTGGTGCTGCCCGTTTGAAAGTGAATATTTTTGCTTAGCACAGAACGCGATCTTACCTGCAGGTGCCGGTTTACCAGTTAGATATAGGTGGCTACTTGCTTGGAAGCTTGGCAGCCTCTGACTTCAATGTGGGAACGGTGACATCATGCTTTTATGGCTAAAGAAAAGCTTCGAAAATGTTGTCTGCGTTTTCCGAGGGTTTATTATTACGATAAACAGACTTTGCTCGGGGAGCCGATGCAGCCAGAGGATCATCAGAAAACCGTTACTCACAGAATATTCTCCTGACTGTTTCATCACCTGCAATAGCTGAGAAAACTGTTGGCCACCTAGACTGAAGTTCCCACGGAGGTGTTTCGCCAAATCGCTAGCTGAAAGCTGGGATGCAAGATCGCTCTTGAGGACCTCATACACCGTCCCCGAGTACGAGTTGGTAATCACATCATGTAGCCATTCCGATTCCACAGACCCTTGCGTAGAGACCACGTAAATGTACTTTATCAGGGATGTTTTAATCTCCAAGAACTTAACGAACTGGATAAACTCCAAGAATAGTATGCTTTCTGAGAGTTGGCGCTCCTTGTCAAAAGATGTATAAGTCCGAAAATACGCAAGCGAAAAGGGAGGTTGAATGTGAATGTTTGCGCTCGTGTGTGTTGAAATATGAATATGAATCTATTAAAGTCGTTTAAAAAATGGCTAAATAATAATATAAGACAAACGGCTAGGCCTCTGGTTATTTGCTTAGCTTTGTATATGCTTTGCATGCTCATTTTTACATGCTACTCTAGTTTAATAATAGGTGCGTTTTATTGCACGCCCAAGCAGATCAAATTTTGTTAAGTATATTGAAAGCTGCAACAAAATCCTGCATATGTCGTGTCACTGAAGCAGAATTTACTGGGCAGTGGTTGTTTATGGGCTTACATGTAGAGTGTGCTGACAATATTAAGAATGTTGCGGCTACCAACAAGTGACTATAGCGGCTCTAGTGTAGCGACCACCGGCGGTTCGTAGCGAATGGTATCATAACCTGGTAGCGAGAAACAGAATTAAGTATTTTTGTATGCGCATAAATAGTGGTAGTTGAAGTGTGGTATTTTTGTTAGAATTAATAAAGTCTGTTTTTAGTGTGAATTCCCTCGTGTCCTTCTATGTATTTGGGAGAAGCAACCCCCACAAGAGACTATTTGTTGACTATTGTAGATTATTGAATATGCAAGTTTCATGTCTGATTTCGATTAAAACCTACATAACAAATTTTTTTCAATGTGTCATACTTATTTAACAACCAACCCAAGCGAAAGCTCAGCGAATGCAACAAAATTTTCGAATACAGCAAGTTTTCTGCTCGGTATCGTTTTTTCGCAGGTCTACGTTAATCTGCTCTGCATAGGTGCGAAATAAGTGGTTAATGTAGTTTTTGATTTTTGAAAAAGCATTAAATATTTTATGAAAAAGAGCTATTTATAAAAAATAAAAGATCTAGTGCTAACGCCTGAAACAATCGCAGGTACATAGTGTTTTAAGGGAGTGTCAGCCCAAGTTTGCTGTAAAATTGGAATTGTTAGTATTTTATCTTTAACGGATTCAATATTTACAGTCACTATAATGATTATTATACGTGAGTTAAAGTTAAGATACAATATTCCCATCACCACATAAATACTTGGCACATACTACATAATTCTTTTGTATAAACTGTTCGTATATCATGTAGATAACTATCAATGTAAAAGAAAATTATCGGTTACCGACAAGATAATTGTTTGTTAATTTGAAACACTTCCAAACATAACGTTACGGTTGCGAAACTTTTTGAAACTGGTGACTCAGACTTTACGTTGCTGTTAAATCACGGCTTCTTTAAGTGTCAAATTCGGGCAAAATGTTTCAAAAGTGTGTGGCGGTAATGCCGATATAGCGAAGTAACTACAACGTAATGCTTTCCATACAATGGCTACTTTGTTTTGACATCAATATTGAACGGTATTGCTACACATTTGAACCAACGAGGTAATCACGAAGTCATTAATTCGAAATATTGGTTTCTTTTCACGTGCAAGATTGAATAGAGCTTAAAACTAGGACTCTTTAAAAAGTGAAGTCTGGCTACAACATTTTGATCATTGAATCAATGAATTCAGAAACATTTTTCTGGTAGCACAAAGGACTTGCATCGAATGAGTAAAATAAATTAAAGAAAAGTTCTTTGCATTTGCCAAAAACTTAAATTTTATTGCACATTTATTAATGTTTTGCTTTTTTGAAAAGATGTAGGGACACTTAGAAATTCACCAAAATACTCGCCGCCGCGCCAAAAAGCTAAAACATATTTCACTTTGAATAAAAAATACCTTACTCATGTACACCAACAACTCCTGAAAAGTTCATCACAATTGAAAGACGTGGTCCGGAAAAAACGTTTCAATATATGTATACATATATATACATATATATGTATATATATATATATATATATATATATATATATATATATATATATATATATATATATATATATATATATATATATATATATATATGTATATATATATATATTTATATATATACATATATAGATATATATATATATATATATATATATATATATATATATATATATATATATATATATATATATATATATATATTATATATAGGTATATATATGTAGATGAATATATATATATATATATATATATATATATATATATATATATATATGGCTGAACTTTCGGCATAGAGATTTCAATTTTTATTTTCTTCAGAAATCAATAACAAGACCTAGTTTTACAAATTTTTTAGCTAGATAATTTGCAATAGATATGCGAATCGTGTTAATTTAACTATTTTCACTTTAATTTCCACTTTACACATCCTCAATTATCTGTCAAACAATTAAATTTCCTATCAAAATCACCTGTTTCCAACATCAGAATTTTCAATAGAAACAATCAGCCTATCTAAGATATTATCCTTGACATGTTTCCGGGCATGCAACCCTCGAAAACGTCAAACACGTCATTAACATCAAAGTAATTATAATTGTGCTTAGGAAGCTGCCGAGGAATATCTGCATCTAATTTGCGTAAATAAAGCCTAGAGTGAACAATTTTCAACAAAGCCCTCAAAATAGCTTGGCGAAGAGGCGCTTCTCGAACATGTCTCAAAACTCCATTACGGTTTCCCTAATGAGACTAATAGACTGTGCGCAAAAGTTCCGTTAGTAAAGTCATATTTCGATAGAGCGAAATCCGCGATAAGTGCAATTATGAAGGAGCGAATGCTATTAGAATATGTAGCGATGTGCATGCTCTGGAGATATTTCAAAGGTTTATTGTGAAAGATATTTGATGAACAATAACTTTATCTTCTAAATATCTAGTCCCACCTAACCAACATCAATAGGCATGGCATTTTCAGATTACGGAAATGAAGAGCAGTTTCTATTTCGACTAGATTAGATTGTTCATAATGTATCTACTCTGAGAATTGTACATGTTGTTACGCACTCAGATTACGATAAGTGGATTCAATACACAGGTGATTTGCTACTTTGGAGAAAAAATCGATCATTCATATTTTGTAAAATCGTTGCCTGCATGTTTTTATACTAGTAATTACCCAATAACTCGCTAAAGATAGTTCACTGAAGAAATATTGTTGGTTACACAATTTGGACTTTTTTTGCCAGAATAGCTTCTGAAGGGAAGGTAATCTAATTTTTGACATTTAGTTTTTGTTTTTAGTACTCCTGCTCATTTTGTTTGAATCTTAAAAGATATCTTTCAAAATAAAAACAAAAAACAAATTTGACGTGGTTTATACTGACGACGTTGATTTCAAACCCCCATTTAGAATAGACCGCAATTGTGGCTTGCAACTAAAAGGTCGAAGAACATGCAATGAAGCTCTTCGAAAATAAAATGAAATTGTGCGTGATTCTAGAAAATATATACTAGTAGATACAGATGCCTGGAAAATCTACGAGTACAATTATGAAGTGCATAAAACCTGTAATTATAAGGTTGAATAAATGATAAGAGTCCATGAAGAATATGTTCGATCGAGACGATAAAACATATTTTTTACCTTCTTAAGAAAATAGTTTCAATGGTATTTTTTCATTAATGAAGATTTAATATCAATTAGGTGGAGCAGGTCGGTGTTGATCTATCTAGAATTTATTTTAAATATTAGACTTGGGTTCCGATCATTTAGTATTGGTTTGCTATGCCATACCTTCCCATACCTTCCCATACCTAGCTTCGTGATGTGATCGATCAGCTCCATATTTAATTATTTCAGCTACTTTCATCGGTTCCTCCCGATTTGTAGTTATTCACGAAAGTTTTCTCGGATAAATGGTCACTGCAGCTTTTATCGAGTATCAGCTAACGAGGTGTCTGCCTGATCGCCTTTCATCAATTCATTAAAGCGATGACATCGCTCCAGTATTTTGGCTTGTAGTCAGGAGTGCTGATATAGCTGCTTCGAAAGTATACATAACTTTAGCAATTGTCAAAATTTGCAGTAGCAAAGGGTTTTGGACAGCCAAGACCTGCTTGGTTGGACGTGTTTTGCATAGCATAAGCCAATGATAATTTTTTCAGCCAGAACAGCTAAAATAGCAGTTCTAGCTGCTATAGCAAGAATCTTGAACCCACTCCTGACTTCATTCTATGCCGTTGCACGTTGAGCGACTACTCCCTGCATTTCTCGAAATCACCCATCCGATTTCCGTTTAAATTTTTGTTTTGTCTCCACACGTCAGAAATCGTGATAGACCTCTTTCTACACATGCCTATATCCTTCGAATGCTTCAGGTTAGGGAGATTCTTGTAATCAAAAGCTAGTTCACAGCTATCGATAATCTGAAATTCTCGCCAACTTCGGTGAGTGGCGACCTAAAGTGTTTCTTATAGCAGTAATATTTTCACAATCACGTTGGTTGTTGTCGTTTTCAATACTACTATCTAACCAACTCTTGATAGAAGGCACAAAAAAAACGCGTTTTCAAAAAGGATCCTCTTAGTCAAAAATACAAACACCTCTTTCGCAGACGAGTAAATAGATTTGACTACTATCAGTATTGCTCAATTCTTCAAAAGTAGTTGCTGCCAAAAATTGGTTGTTTCCTTCGAATAAATTTTGAGACCTTTGGAATCTTCTAAAACTCTGTGTCCGATTTTCGGGACGAGCCTATTGAATTATTTTTCCAAGACGAGAAAGTGTGTCGGCAACAAAGTTGTTGCAGCCAGAGACATGCCAAATATCAGAAGTGAGCTCGCTTATGTAACTTAAATATCTAAGTTGATAAGGTATGGCCTTTTCTGGCTTATGCTTGAAAGTAAAAGTCAGCGGTTTATGGTCGGTGTATAGTGTGAACCTCTGGGTTTCGAAAAAGTATCTGAAGTAATGAATGCCCTGATAAGCCCCTAAAAGTTCGCTATACTTTCTATACTATACTTTCTTTGTCTGTCGTTTAGTTTAGCCGAGTAAAAACCAAGAGGTTGCCAAAAACCTTGACGTTTTTGCTGCAGAGCAGCTCCGATAGCGGTATCGGATGTGTCTACGAATATACCAAGCTTGGCGTTTGAGTTCGATAAGGATAATAGAGTGGCTTTGATTAATCTAATCTTGGCTTGGTCGAAAGCTTTGCGAGCTTCTCTTCTCTTGGAGCCGCAAAGATAGGCGTTGAATGGTTGCTGCATCTCAGCTGTTTTAGAAAGAAAGCGACGATAAATGAACAAATTGCTCCTCTTCGGAAATCGAAACCTGCCAAAATGTCGACGAGGCAAATGAAACAGAATTTCAGTCCGTGTAGGACTTCGTGAATAAACTGTTGGAACGATTGTGCCGCATTGCATAATGTGAAAGTTATTCGGGTGAGCTCAATGAGTCCAAAAGGTTTGTAGATGGCGGTTTTAGGGATATCGATCGGCTCAACTGGAATTTGATGGTAGGCCTTAGTCAGGCCTATGGTGGAAAAAATAGTTTTCTTATGTAGTTCATGACAGAAATCTTGAATAATGGGGATGGGATATTTCTCTGCGACGGTTATGGCGTTAAGATGCCTGTAGTCACCGCTAGGACGGAATTGGTGATAAACGGAAGACCTCACCCGACGTAATAGACGGAAGATCTCAGCCGAGGTGATGGACGGAACACCTCAGCCGAGGTGATAGACAGATCCCAGCCAAAAAGAAGCAGGCAATACCAAATGTCGCAGCCGTAAGAAAAGAAACTACCAAGCCAACTACCACCTCGACAACGCGCTTCTGGACAAGCTCCGGTAGGACAACAAGCGCAGCATCAAATTCAGCATCAACAACAACTGGACCGTTGCAAAGAAAAAAGAAAAGAAAACGTTCTTTATCAAACCAGTGAGCACAATTCAACCCAAAATTTTTAAAATTTCTTGAAATTTTGAAATTTCATTCGGTTTTACTGTGCTGTGGCAGCAATTTCATTCGAATATATATCTACAGTCCCGATAAATTGTGCACGTTTCTATAATTTTTTTCATAATTGTAATCATTCGATCTTTTACTCAAAGTATAATTTTTAAGCAATACACATTTCAAATACTTGTACACTTTTCAGCCGCTCTATTCTCTACCGCGTTTCGTTCCGTCCCGCCGCGTAGCCTGAACTTAGATGTAATTTGACAAAGAGGCTGCCATTTAGTCCTCAGGCCGATTGCCTTGCCAAAAATTTAGTGCGTCATCAGTTCAAATTCCCGCGTTTTGGGGGGAGAGTATTGTGGATACACTTTTTTGTCTATGATAATGCTAAAGCTCAGGGGATTGTCCTTTGAAGCAAATGCTTAGCGATGGCGGTAGGGAGACACATATGGGAGAAGCCGATATCAATTATTCCATTATTCTTTTAAGTGCCACATTCATTTCTTATTTTCTAAAGTGCTAGTGTTATGCCTAATCGCTACTAAAGCTTTTCATGTGACACTTAATTAATGGAGCGCTGGTATTATGCCCAGTCGCCGACTGTTAAGACAACACAAGACGAACAAATATAGCCATGGGCACGGCGGGGTTTGAACCGGCGGGCAGCAGATCGCTGCTTCTTACTGACGCGTTAGCGAGCTAAGCTACCGCTAAATACACATCTGTCCACATACAATCCACAACTCTCCACAAACACTTTACTCATATATTTCAGATCAAAAATTACAGCTCTCTCAGCCTATGTGTGATTTTAATTTTGATGTGAAATGAATGAGTAAAGTGTTTGTGGAGATTTGTGGATTGTATGTTGACAGATGCGTATTTATGTAAGTGTATCCACATGCTCATCTAGCTAATCAGTTGTATAGATTGTATGCAATGGATGGATGGAATGTCGCGGCGAATTGGTTTTCGAAATTCAATATCCATACATTTCTTCCCTGGTGGTTGGATGCGACGATATAATTGAAAAATTTACTGGTACACACATATAAAAAAGATAAGGAGCACTAAAAGAAAGTATGATAAAAAGAACTCGTGGCAAGTAATGACCTGATTAAAACTCGCAATTATATTCCTAAGGATTTTTTTAATAACGGGCGAATGGGAAAATATTAGCGGTTCGTTAAACGCTGCTTTATCTAAGCACCCGCTTCAAAGGCTAACTCCCTAAGATCTGGCTTTATTAGCAAAATTTATAATGGCGATAAAGCTCGAAGTTAGGAATAATGTATGAAAATCAGCAAGAGACTTCGGAAGCTACATGTAGCTGTTGTTTCGATGTGCAGCGCTAACAAGTCTTGCGATGAGATGTGTAGATAACAAGACCAATTGTTTAAAGTATACATTCGATTGATTTACTCTAAATTTAGTCGTTTTCTATCGGGTAATATTAGCTTATATAGTTGAGCAGTCGATGTTTATTAAACGAACGTTAGTTGAAATGTTGCTTGACAGTGTTGGTAAGTTCTGTCTCAATTTTTATTTCTGTTTTGAGGAATTCTGTGTGATGCGGAATTTCAACATAATTTTGTGATCCAGTAGCTTTGAGCAGTTAGAAAATGTAGATTATACGGTTCTGGAAGCAGTTGACCCAATGGAATTAAGTTCGTGCTTTCTGTTTTAGTTGACAAACACTATGTGTATGACTTTCGCTGCGCATCATGCATTTGATTGACAAGTTAAGTAAAGAAGCTCTGTATTTTCAACTTAATAAGCAATCAAAGTCTACCATTACTTGCTTAGTACTATTTCGTAAATGTTTATTCATGAAATATAGTGAATAATTCGAGCGATGACTTTGCTCTTTATAGTTGACTTTCCTCATCCTGTCATAAAACATATTCAATTTCCTTTGTGAAAAATGCTCGCATTTGTTGAACTCAGCATTTTGCCGGGCAGCCATACCAGGTCTTTTAATAAAGTACGAAAGCAGTCCATGTACCATCGATAAATCAGTTTACAGCACAATGCAGTTAGCACTCATCGCTTCAATTTAGTCTCATCCTGCCGTCGATTCTTCCGGACGAGCTTCAAAACTTAGTTTGCATATTCTTTCAACCAATATATCATGCACTACCTTATGTAGATGACCTTCATATTTCAGAAAAGTTTACGACCAACCATATTTTTGCAACCCTGCGCTTATGCTTGCGTTGTTTTCACATCATCGACGAGCGCAAGCATACCAAACGTGATATAAATGCTCTCAGCCGGAGTGCAAGCCAAGATTCAGGTGGCCACCTTACGGAAGTTAATCATTTCGTATGTTATGAAAGGAAAGAATCCGAAGCAAAGTCATGCCCCAAGTACGGAGAACCCTGTGTGCTTGTATGCTTGTCTGCCTTGATAGATTGCCTGATTTGAATTAAATCCACTTGTAATGTTGAAGCCATGTATCAGTTTTAATGCCATTCAGCCCGACCGCTGTAGTACCTGATTCTACTTTACTCTCTACTTGATTTTATTAGGCCACTTAGTTGGTTGCCGTAGCACTGGCATCAGAGCGTATATTTGTTCTGTGGCTCTTATCACCTCGACTTTTCCACCTTGCTGGTGGATTTGTGTTGCTCATATCCTGCGAACTCTTGAAACATGCATCCGGTTCCTAGCTTAGCTCCAAACTGCACTTTAATATCAACCAGTGCTTGAGTCCACTATCTCAGTCCTGGACACCATTGCATATGTAACGCTATATCTAGGTAAAGATACAACGTTTTATGGCAGATACATATGGTGACTGAAACGAGCGCCCGATAAGAGTTCGAAAAGATTCAGATGCAATTTTTCCCACCTTGAAAGTCAATTGACTTCGTGTGTGGCTTCGAAGACCACTTCCTGTTTCAGCTCAAACCAGAAATGGTCTTTTTGCTGCCTGAATAAACTTCCATGTTCACCGGGAATGATGCACGTTAATGCGATGTATTCAATATCTCACAGAACTGGAGGTGCAGGCGTGCATTTCACGTGGCACAGCCACGACTACCTATTCTTGCCAAACAACTTCCTCCTTAACATTCGATGTTTAATTTCATCTTACCGAGCTTATGCCGTCGCTCCAATGAATCTCCTTGTGCACACAGCTCCGAAATAGCTATTATTTTGGAAAGTTGAAATTTAAGTGAGTCGTAAAGAGAGCTAATGCCTTTATCTCGATGCACTTGGAGTTCGTAAAGGAACTAAAGTTTGGGATAATGATCTGCTCGATGGAGTTCTATTCTCGTAATTTGAAATTAAATGTCGGAAAATCTTTTTTTCATTATTTTTCTAGTTGTGGAAACTTGAGCCGTTTTGTGGGTAGTTCTTACGTGCAAGTGATTATTTTTGGTGGGCATTCTGTCTTTGTAAGTTTTAGCATTTGCAAGGGAGACTATAAAATTACGGGATGCGTTGGAATCAATTTTTTGAGTGAATTTATAAATGTATTTCGCGTCCTGTTACTCACTAAACTTACTTATGCAAAATTAGCTCACCACCATATTAAAAATTCAAGTTAATCATTTTAGTATATTTCTGCATTTGATCTAGGAGTAAAGCATGTCCTTAAGAAGCTTAGTCAAAAAAATGCCTCTAAGGTAAAATTGAAATAAAAGCTTCGCAAATATAAAACTGGTATAAATTAACCTTTAGTGAATTCCAATCCTCTGAAGTTAGTGTTTGAGAGAATTATCAATTCGTTAATTGATGTCTTTTGGCTGCATGAATTTTAATTCGAGCTTAGAATTTGACGCTTTTGCCAAAATTTACGTTGCCAAAATTTACGTTCCCAAAATTTACATTGCCAAAATTTGGCAGAATACTTTGAAAGCCAGTGTTTACTATATCTCAAAATATTTTTCAGTCACACAAATTTAATTTTTTTAACACTAAAACTAGGTACTCAGTTTATGGGTAAGTTTCGGTGTCTGGAGATACTTAAACCCACCCAAAACTCGTTCTCTAGCTTTCTCCTAACCAAAAAATGATGTCGTTTTTCGGTAATGGAAAATTTCCTCTCTTGCGGAACTCCCCCGATGTTGTTTTTGTGGTTCTGGAATGAGTGAAACATATATATGAAGAAGGTCGTCATTTTTGGTTTTCATTATTCTTTAAGTTTTTGCTCGAAATCCGTTTCCTTACTTTTTTTTGAATTTTATCAAATTGTTTCCTGCCATAGAAAATTTTTTTTACCTAAAAAGTATTTACCCAGGAAGTAAGGGAACAGATCTATTGAAAAATATTCCACATTTCATCTCCCAGGTGAAGTTGAAGTTCTACAACTCTGAATCTCGTTATTCAACTGACGGTTGTATCATCTGGACGTTTACCAAATGTGGTACTAATATTGATGTATAATTTCTCAAAGAGCGAAATCCTTTTGATACGAAAATAGTGTTTTTCAAAGTGCGATCACTGCCAGGATATTCATAATAGGCAGCAATCAGATAAATATAATCGAAGTGCTTACGACATTTTTGACCACACATTTAAAAGCAACGGAACATTGAGAAATTATTATTTTTTGGTTATTCTCTATTTTAACGCCACAAATGAGAGGAGAATTGTCGAGAAGAGCTGGAAAGGCAGATTTTGCCATTGGTAGAGCTATAAGGTAAGCTACAATGCAAATAATTACTAAAAATAGCGAACTAGACGGTGGAATTCTGTTCTGCAATAGGCTTAGGCCAGACAAATGATGATTTCTTTTGGTGAAGAAATCTTCAAAAAATATTACTGATCAAGTCGGGCTGGGGCAATTTCCACATTACCACTGGTGAAATATCTTAAGTAGACAAGGGACACTTGGTCCGGCTTCTTCAAGGGGATAAAATAAATGCCAGGCAAGGCATCTAAGAACATAAAGAGCTTAAGAAAGTTTATGAAAAAACAAGTGGAAGAAGTCTACACTAGCTCCAACTTCGATGACTACGGCTCATTTAACACAGGACAGATATAAGAGAATACACATTGAAAAATCAACCACAAGATTTTTGTGCTCGTTAACTCTGTAGATGTACATTAGCTATTTTTGAATAATCAAAAAAAATCTATGTAGTCTGTAATACTTCCAAAGCTTTCAACAGGCATCGATGCTGGAGGAATCGTCACAGACAATATTATTTTACAATAGCCATCGAAAGATGTCTTTCAAAGATTTAATCGACGCATCTTTCTCTCATCTTTCTTCTCTAACTAGCCATTGTCACACAATGTCTCTAATAATTAAACCACGATAAGTTTTAAAATCTAAAATATATAATGTAAAATCCAAATAATATATTGGGAAAAAGATATGAACTAAAATTGAAGACATTGCTTAGAAATTCGCTGCACATGGAAATCGGGAGCAACTATTTGTTTCCAAACATCAAATCAAGAATAAAAAACTCTAGCGCACCTGAACCGCTAGAAATACTGATTTTTGATGAACTGTAGAAGAATCGTGCAGATTTTGAGTGCATATTCTACCACATGTGCTCCAACCTGTTTCGAGTGCAAAATCAGTTTGATCTTTACAATGCATTGAAACTCATAGGGTGGATAGGATTTCAGGAATTTCAAGATTTAAGAAAGCCAAACACTGCAAAACTTTGAAAGCAGCATAACATAACATAAGTAAAGAAAATGCTTAGTGCTTGCAACACATTACCAGCACTGCAACTAAAAGTCTCCCACAATTGTCTCACGTCAAAATCAAATAACTCTATCGATTTCGATTTTATCCGATGATTTCGTCGAAAGTTACAGGGATAAAAAAATGTTTAGGGGCAAAAAACGAAAACTTTTAGAAACCAAAAAATTTCTAGAGGTTCGAAAATTTATATTCATTGTAAATGTTGGCGATATGAATACTTAATGTAAGCATTTATTGATACGAAAATAGCAAAAAACGCATCGCGCTGGCAACCCGTTGCCAGCATCAAAGCCAAAACTATATCACACCTGCCTCACATTGAAATCAACCTACTCTGCGAATTTCGTTTTGATCCGATGTCTGCATTGGAAGTTATAGGGGTACAAAGAAATTCAGGGCTACCAGTCGCAATAGTTTTCAAATTTTCGAAAACTTAATATTTGTTTTTTATTGTCACTACAAGATCATTACCGTTTAAAAATTTTACCTTAAAATCGCTTAACAAAGATATTGCAAATAAATACAAAACCAACAATAGCTGGCAACCCTATCATGGTTTTTAACCAGATTCCTTCTGAATAATGCCTATAATTAGTTCCATTTATCATATGAAATTCGTTTTGATATAGTGACAGAACTGGAAGCTATAGGGCGAAAAGCGTTATTTCCCAAGACACCAAAATTACCATAGCTGGCAGCACCAACTGAATTTTTCAACCAAATTTCCGAACCGAATTTATGAATCAAATTTCCAAAGCTCAGCTACTGTGTCAATTTCATGAAAATCTGGTAGCTGAATCAGACTTCATAGGGCAAAAATCAGTGTTTTCTCTTTATTATTTTTCAAGATGGCACCACTGGCACAGAGTTGCCCGCATTTCCATCGCTTCTATCAGACTTGGTCCTAGTTAATACCAATACATTCTGTGAATTTAATTTTTATCTGATAATTGGGTCGTGAGTTCTCGTGAACAGAAGTTTTTGATGCTTAAAATATGGGTAAATTGGAGGAGGGTACCGTTCTTGTCCGATGCGAAATTTCAATAGTTTTCCTTTGGTTGTATAGACAAAGCATAAGATTTCTATATGAGGTGGTTTTTGCTGTAAAAACGAAAATTTTTCAGGAGAGTCGATGGTTTGAAGGTTTTCACTTTCAATGCCTGCCGCAGCTGCAGGATTTCCAGCACGTTCATAAAAAATTGCACAAGTCTACAATTTAGTAACAACAATATGTCATGTAAGTTTCATAATGATTTGATAATCTGGTCAAAAGTTATCACAATTTAAAAATTTTCAAATTTTCCCAATCACATTTTAGGCGCGTAGTGCAGACATTGGGTTAAAAATTTCAGAAAAATTATCATATTCACATTAAGAACACGTTCAACATTCATTTCATAAACTTTATTTTTGCGAAAGTTATTTGTTGACAGAAAAATAGGTATATTTCAAACATCACTAAAATAGCCGCCAGCGCCAAAGGGTTAAAGATTAGTAACTTTTTGTGAGACCTGACACTATTCTGCATATACACAAATGTATCCTGAAAATTTGAGTTCAATCGGATGGTGCGTTCCTGAGAATTTTTCACTGAAATTTTTTGATGATATGTACAGATATATATATATATATATATATATATATATATATATATATATATATATATATATATATACATATATATATATAGAGAGAGAGAGAGAGATATGAATTTTTGCCAAAGTGATTTTAATGTTCGAACAGTAGTAAAAATCTAGGTTTTCGGCAAAACGATTGAAATGATAATGTTTTTCGAACAATAGTAATAAGAAAAATCGTATCACCGAAAAACACATAATTATTTTTCCCCTAACAAAAAAAGTATTTAGTAAATATAAGACTTTTTTCTTAGCTTCAATATACTGGTATATTTTTATTTGAATTGATGTCAGACTTTTCAAAATGATAAAACTCTGTTGCAGGAAGAAAATGTTCTTTAAATGTTTTTTCAACTTCTCACTATTTTGCAAAAAGTATTCACTTTTCGAATATCAGTAAATACTTTAAAAGACCATATTAAATTTTTTATGTCAACAATTTTTGTATCCAATTATAATCCAATTGATTCAATTATATTGGATTTATTTTGGGTTATAGTTACAAAATTTATAAAAGTTCTTTCAGTTCAGTTTTCAATGGTATTCACAAACTTTGTTACTAATTGTGATTGGAGAGCTTAATTGCACAAACGGCTATCTTTTTCCTGCCTATCCGTCTACGGCGGCAGCCATTATGTTTACAGACGGATTTCGTTCACATGCTGAAGTGGTTGGAATCTTTTCAATTGCATCGAACTTTAGTGTTGAAAAACACTTTGATAGACTGTCGACCAAATTGTAGTTTATTTCGAAAAAGTGTGCAAACACAGAATGAATTTAGCAAAAGGAAAGACGAAACAAAAAAGAAATGTACAGTAGGATTCTGATTTTGGAGATAGATTTTCAGTGGCAAAAGCAGTACCGTTTGGAGTGTAAAATTATATTTTGGAAGGCCTTTGAGCATTTCCGTTCCATCTATGAAAAATTTTTTAGGCGAACAAATTAGTCTGGAAGTTAAACAGTGACGTACATTCAAAATTCGTTTAGTAAATGTACAAGGTGTGCGGAATTCGAAGCATAATCATCAGCAAATGAACAAAGCAAAGAAACTGAACCTTTGAGACCGTTTAATTGAGATTTATATGAGCTTGAATCGTTTAGTTCATTATTTCTAAAAATAAAAAGAGCAAACATGACTTTTATGCATTCTGTAATTTGTATCGATCATAGCCCACAATGGGCGCTATTAAAGATCAATAGAATATTTCATAATTAGTCTTCTTTTGGCTGAGATTGATGCAAATAACAGTGAAAATTCGATTTTATTAAAATAATTTTATAATGTTAATAATACTAAAAAATGATTTGGTCAATTTCAAAGTGTGTTCTATCTGAAATTCGGGAAACTTTCACAAAAGCTTGTCATAGCGCACCGTTTTAAAACTAAATTTAAAGGAATTTATTTACATACACATTTGTTCTTTTTCTTTTCTTAATTATTTTGTGCAGTAGCATTTTGTTACTTTCGAAATATACTCGGATACAAATTCCACACAACATAAATTCCTTATTTCAATTCACGCCCGAAACGAAACATGGCATTAACAGAGTATCAGTTTTACCACAACGTGTCGGATCGATGAGATGAAGTCAAACAGTGAAAAAGTGATGTTGTGGCACAAGTTGAAATTGGATGAATGGTCTTCAATTTGTACGAATTGCGAAGAAGCACTTTAGTATTCGTCGTACACTTGACGTGTACTATCGGTTTGTAGGTAACATGACAAGTGTGTTGGTAACTACTGGTTGCAAGTGAATGACGTTTTCAAATCAGGATCATCGATTTGGAAAAGCCGTTAAATAAATTTTACATTGATGTTGATGTCATTGAAGCGAATAAGGGAAAATATAGTGTATGTATTTCGTTTAAATCCGTTATGTTTTAATGAATTAATCGATGTTTATTGATGAAAATTCGATGAAATTAGATTTGATTTTATTTGTGTTTTTTTCAGCTAATTTTTCATGTAGTAGAAATTCGCAACTAAAAGTTTTAATTTGACAAAGAAATATAATGACCATTTATTGCTTCTAGCGCTCAGTCGTCAGCTAAATAGAGGGAATATCATGTAATATAAGAAAATATTCACGCGCCGTATCTATTCAAAATGGTAGAAGTTTGATCTATAACAGGAATGCAATACTTTTGCAAAGGAATATTGACAAATATGATCAGGCTAGCCCGTTCGAAACCAGGTTTGATGAGAGCTGTATGTATTGGTTCTGCGGTACTCCTGTACAGCCACCGACTATATTGGTTGTGTAAACGAAGGCCTTACCCGTATCCGTTCATGTTTCTCTCCGCAGGGGTGCACGGGGGGTTGGTAACGTGTCTGGGCTGGTGACTGAAGAGAAGGTTCACCTGCCCAGTTCTAGACTCAACACCTCAGATTCCCCGGTTCTGGAGCCTAGCGAACCGCGGTTTACAGATTAGCGATCTGTTAAACTAGGGGAGATACCTTAATGCTTCGGCAGCAAGGTTCGCAGGTTCAGCGTACTGTGAAAGCCTACGAAACCTCTGGAGTTCGTGGGGAGACTGCCTCAAGATTTCAAGAGAGGAAGAACGTTCTGATCTGGGCAGCTGTTCTTTTGAGGATGAGTTGCAGCGGGAGGCGCATGCTGGCGAAAGCGCAAAGCAAAAACCTAAAACATTGAAAGCAAAATTTATGGATCTTATAAAGACATAACAAGCACTGAATTTTCAGCCAGTATTTCTGGAGAGAAGTCACTAAATAAGAAGCACTTAAAAAGGAATTTCAACTTAATGGAATAACCAACGGTCCTTGAAACTGACTGATAAACCCACTCTGGAGCTACTGTGAATTCGATGTATGTTGCTGCACTACAGCCAACCTGCAAAGTGGTAGTGGTATGTTCAACGGAGGCCGTGGCTAAGTCGACACTTAGCAGAGCAGCAACCAAAAACGGAGGCAATAAGCTAAAATGTTCACAGATCACCGGGAAGGAAGTAATAGCTAAGTCATTCGGAAGAGTAGTAACTGGGACTAAGCGTGCTTGTCCCAAGAATCGGCAGGACACTGCAAAGAGTGGCAGCGGCTGGGCCTACTAAAAGGAGGAAGTTGAACGCTCAGAGCTTCAAGAAGAGAGTGACAAAGCGAGCGGCCATTGGTATGAGAACCACTGAAGAAACACCTCAAGTTCGCCCTGCCGATGGAGGAAACATTTCGCTTTGAAGGTGGCAACGCTATGGCTGGCCACATTGCGGTGGATATTGTCCATGCGGTTAAATTTAAAGATCAGCGCGGCAAAAACTGTGCTGGTGCTGAGAATCCTGTTTTTTCAGAGACTTGTTCCTGCCATCTGTCATGAAATTTCTTTCGGAATCGATCATGCACTTTTAGCTGGAAATTTTACCGCTATGCTTTAAGCTATTTTCCGTGTAATTTTCATGTATATCTTCCATGCTATTTTACATGAGCTAGATAACACATTTTGTTTTTTGTCTTCGATACAATGTTCAATTCAAATTCCTTCCAACATTTTTATGCACTTCCCCTTGGGTATTCTCTGTAGTAGCTATCATTCAATAATTTTTTTAAATTCTGACAGAAATTTCGAAGAAAGTTCCCTTTCAATTTGCCAGAGTTTGGAGCTATACGCAATGCAAGTTTTCATGCAATTTTCCATGCGATTCGCCATAGTATCTTTTTCATAAATTTCGCATACAATGTTTCTCGCAAGTTTTCATGTAATTTTCCTTGATTTTTTTTTTTTGGAATTTTCCAGGTAGTTTTGCAGGGTTTCATATAGTCTTCCATGCAATCTTTAGTGCTATTGCACCAGCGGCTTTCCATGTAATTTACCTTACAATATTTTATGCAATCGCCCATACGATTTGAACCCTATTTTTCATGAATATTTTCATTCGACTATCCAAATAACTTACTGTTGAAGTTTCCGTGCAATTTTTCAACTGCGTTCCATGCATATTTTTGTGGATTTTTTTGTGCTATTTTTTATTCAATTTTTTATTAAATAATTCGTGTGATTTTACAGGTGATATCCCATCCAATTTTCAATACCATTTTTATGTAATGTATTCATGTATTTATTTGTGTAATTTTCCATGTAGTTTCATATAGAATTTTCTATGAAATTTTTGACGTAATTTTCATTTTATATTTTTTTATATTATTTTATGCAATTAAATAAGTAAATTACCAGTGGTTTTCTATGTGACGATTTGAATAGATTTTGAGGTTATTTTTAACACAAAACGCAAAAAGATTTTTCATGAAATTTCGCATGCGAATTTATTCTACTCTTCCAAAAAATGTTGAACGAAATTTTCCATGTGGATGCTGATATATATGTTACGCGTTTATTTATGCAATTTTCTACTTAATTTTTAGGCAAATTTCTTTCATGAAACTTGGAATCTAATTTTCCAAGCAATTGGCTATGCAACTTGAAATTTAAATTGAAATTTCGAAGGCAATTTTAAATTGTAATGTGTTTTCCCAGACAATTACAATGCGAATTCACATGCGAGTTTCCAAATAAATTCTCATGGATTTTTTTGTCTAATTACTTAAGCTCCTTTGCACGCGATTTTACGTTGGAATTTTCCAGTCAGCCATATAAAACTTTCCTCGTGTGACACAAAACTTTTTTTGACGCAGTTGATGCGATAATTTTTACTCATTATGAAGTTACGCTCCATATATAGCTTTTCCTCACATCGCATGGAGTAAAAATCAATGGCATCAATGGTCATATTTGCGCTACATCTTTTGGATTAACAGGCCACCTAGTATTTAAATTGTTTGTCCAATCATTCTTCAGTTACGCAGAGCCAATAAAATGATGCGTACATTTTATTGGAAATTAAGTTAATAGCAGATTTATTTCAGTATAACATTTTTATAATGTCGGCGAATTTGCACTTGCATCAAACGTTTGTCGGTGAAACTCTGATATCATAAACAATGTCCAATCGATTGAAATAGATTAATTTCAACACCAAGTCAACACTTTGCTTAAATTTTCAAAAAACATTCTTTACGAGCAGAATAATTTACGTATGTCATGTTCAACATAGACCTAGTTTATGCGAGATCCCAATGTAATCCCGATTTGGGATTATACCAGTCAGACCGTCGTATAAACGGTCAAATTCGGATTTCAGCTTAAACCCGAACAGTTGGGTGTACGCCCGATGACTATGTGTGAG
The DNA here is from genome assembly GCA_963978885.1 of Nemotelus pantherinus. Lineage (NCBI taxonomy): Eukaryota > Metazoa > Arthropoda > Insecta > Diptera > Stratiomyidae > Nemotelus > Nemotelus pantherinus. The sequence goes on from OZ022263.1 coordinate 218,610,978, forward strand.
TGTGCATATGAAATGTGTCAATAAAAGTGATTCTTCAACATGACGGTCTTATTTTGAGCAGATTTACACATTACACATATGAAATATGTGACGGCGCTTGATTGTGCATTTGGATAAAAAACTAATGTCGTTTCGTTTATTTTCGCAAAAGAAGACGTTTATCATAAATAAGTGCCGCAAATTACTACCGCCTGCTGTATTTTCCACATTGTGGAACGCTGAATGGAGCATTTCAAATTCGTCAGCTACCAATGTTTTTCCATAGTCATTGCCTTCTTCGTACATTAACTGAAATGTTCAAAGTAACCTAAACTTCCTATCTTGTCACATATATACAATGCACTTTCAATGCGAGTGTAACCTATTCCGCAAAACAAGTTTCTATGGTTATACGCAATTCGAATTTCATAAAATCCCAATTCCAATTTTGCCCGTTTATACGACGCGATATTTGGGATAATCCCGAATCGGGATTACATTGGGCTCTCGCATAAACTAGGTCCTAGTTAATACAAGTCAAAATGTATATCTGTCTTTCAGTTTTCAAGCAGTCTTCACGTTGCGATCATTTCGAATGAAATTTCATTGTCCCACTTCTGCACACCATCACACATCAAATAAAACTGACGAAATCAAGTTTTCGAAAAACTCAATACTAAGCTAAACAGAAATAAATCAACTGACAAATTTGAGTAAAAAACTAAATAAATCAAAAACTAATGTGACAAAGACAAATTGATATTGTTTTTTGATTTGGCAATATGAAATAAGTGTTTCTACAAGCAAGTGCAATAATTTTCTGAGGCTTTGATTGGCTTTAATTTTGACTTTCTCTTAATTAATTTGAAGCAAAAGTGCAGAACTTTTCAAACACGTTTTTAAATTATTTGCTGCCAATGTTTTTTTTTTTAGTGTATTCGAGTTGTGTTGTGTCCACCACAACTAGCTTTCATCAAATTTTATTTTCATTATATTTATTTATTTGATAATAAATCTCAGTTTCGTGTAAGGTTACAATAAATCATTTGCATTTTGATTAGAACAACTTCGTAGAAATCTTTGATATTAATAAGAATAAATTCAACTTAATTTATCGAACAGCGAAAAATTATGGTATTCAAATTAAAAATTATTATCAATCCTATATCATGTATTTACATTTCGCGCTCTATCGGCGCAGTTTAATCTAAATTTCCCACAAAATCGAAAGTGATGACATATAAAAACAGGTTTAGACGCCTTCTACTCCATAAATCTTTGGAAAAATTACACAATTTCGAAAAAAATCATTTCAATGAGTGATTCAATAAGTTCGTATCGGTAAAAATAGATGAATCGAGAGATTTGCGGCCGAACGTTCATAGGATCACTGTGTGTGAACCTACATTCGTACACGCATTAATTTATTGTTTATTAATAGAAACTTCAATTCGAATATCGTTATTATGCGGAAAAATTTGTTTTTGATTAGAGTCAGTCGGTCGGATGCGAATGATTTATGGAAATATGTTTTTGATTAGGGGTGAAATGAATACTAATTGACTAGATTTTTCCCTCAAATAACTCGTAAAATTATTATTATTCTGATTTGTTTATAGTAGTCAAAAATCAATGGCAAGGTTTTAATAATTGTAATTCACTGTTGAAACGATTTTTGGTGGTAAATTATTTATTCATTAAATATATGTTTATTCTGATTTGAAAGCATGTGGATGATTATCAAGGAGATCTCCTTCAATCAATTTCCTTATTGGTTTTTGCATTTGTACTTATATTGGTACCCAAACGCCAAAAGACAATTCCATACCAAACATTTTTTTAAAATGCAATGAATATCAATAACTATCTATCTCAAGTTTAATCAAAAAGCATTTTAAAGTAGACAAAGAAAATTTGTGAAATTTCGAATTGTGATACCTTCTTGCAAAGTCATCAGCATTTTCATTATGAAATTTTCAGAACACATGAAGAAAACGCTAATGTAGGTTTTGGGCTAATGTGGGTTTCTGCACTCAGAAAAATTTCATCACTTAACATTTTTTTAGAATCACTTTAAATCAAAAGTTGAAACACTTTTAAATCAAAAGGGAATCTTATTTGAATTCCACTTTATTATAAAAATTTTATTTTCAAATCAAAATGTTTCATCATTGAATGAAAAATAAAACATTAAAACAAGCAAGGCTCACTTTGATACAACGTTGACTCACTTTGATACAGCGTTATTGAAATGAAGTGAGATTATTTGAATTAAAAAAAAACGTATATGGCGCCAAATCATATTTGACAATTTTTGAATCAAAACTTTTTATTTAAAGTGATTCTAAAGATTCAGCTTTTTATTTAAAGTGATTCTAAAAAAATGTTAAGTGATGAAATTTTTCTGAGTGTGTGAATCCATCTTGAAATAACTATCAAAAACTGTATGCTCTATGACTTTTGATGAGGTTATCAGATTGAAACGGATTTCGCATACTAGGTTGATTTAAATCTCAGTCAGATTTATTAGAATTATAGTTGCAAAATTTGTATCATTTTCTTTGACTCTTTTCAATGCTAACATTAAATTTTCAAATGATAATGATCTAGTGAAAGTTAGCTCAAAAATTATGAATCATTTTCAAGCGGTAACCGGTAAAGCCTTCCTACTATTATAGCTTTCAACACAGCCATCGAATCAAAACAAATTTTACGGATTGAGTTGGCGTTAACGAGAAGCAGATCCGATATTGTTTTGGATGTAGTGCTAAAATAAGTCCTTTTTATAGGATCTATATTAGGTCTCTAAATTTTTAATTTGTATGTCAACACTCTTCTTTCTGTTATCAACTGTTTCTTTCTTCTAGGAGCGGATGACTTAGAATTATACCGGGAAATTAGGTCTGCAGACAATTATCATAAATTATAAGCTGATTTGGTTGCTCGTACTCACTGGTGCCAGAAAAACTTCTTTCCAGTAAACATCTTAAAGTTTCACCCGATATCATTGTGACCACCAATGCTGGTCATCAACCTGCTCAGCAAACCCACGGCTGTCAGAACTTATAGCTCTTGCATACCATATGGATGTGATTCTAGTAGACCAGCTTAATGTCGAGGACATAGTGACCTAGGCCTCTGCGGATCCAACTGTCATCGAGAAAAGAGTATCCTCCGCTTCGTCAGTGATCTTTCTTTTCGGCAGCGCATGTTGCAGCCCCGTTTCACTCTTCTTAAGACTTGGTTACATCTGTAATCCACGTTGTTGAATTGTATTTTTTCAACGATTTGGGATTGAGTTTACCATCTTTCGACAAAATTCCGGCTCAATTTTATCCCATTCTTCTTGTAGGATTTGTTCCATTTCTTTGATGTTGGAATAAGTCCTTGCCGCTACTTTAACTTTTAATCTCTGCCACAAATGTTCAAAAACATTGGGTTATTGAGACTGCGCTGGTGTTTTAATCAACTTTGGACAGTTATAGATGAGCCATTCTTTGACTATGAGCGCGGTATGTTTGGATCATTGTCCTGATAATAGTAGAATCGGTCAAAAATACCCAATTTCTCAGCGTTTTGCCTCATATTTTTCTTCAGTATGTCCATATACATTTTTTGTCCATTATTTAATCTATAAAGTGCAGGTTTCCAACACCGGAAGCCGACATACAACCCCAGACCATTACCGATCCGCCGCCATACTTCACAGTTGGCTTCAAATTGTTTTGTTTAAGTGGGGTGTTGGGTTCACAACCTCACAAATTGCCTCACAAATCGCCTCACAAATCGCCTCACAAATCGCCTCACAAATAGTCTCACAAATCGCTGTCCATCGGACCCAAATAAATTGAATTCATCAGTGAAAAGGACTTCAATCAGTGAAAAGGACTTGAAAATACATTAATTTATTTTGATTACAACTTTTTTAAACAAATCATCAATATTACGTTATCCCAGAATGATGCATCCTTCTTTATATATTCTTTTGCAAACTTAAGTCTGTCTCTTTGGTTCTTTTTTGATACCAAGGGCTTTTTATAAGCAACTCTGCCATTTCATCCATTCTTCCGCAAAACTCTCCACACGATTTGAAGGTGGACGGAAACACCGTTTCGATCCTTTGGTAAGGACACAAGCTTTGTAGCCGACAAATGCGGATCATTCTTAATTTCTCTCAATAGACATTTCTCGTCAAAAACCGTTTAATTTTTTGTCAGATCGTTGTTTTCTGATCTTATGTTCAATTTTCCCTCTTATTTTATAACGGTTACTAGTTACTAGTTACGGTTACTCAGTCGAATAACTTATTTTTGTCGCAAGTTTCACGATAACACTCGCTGTTTTTCCTTCACAAAAAAGGTCAGTTATAATTTTTCTTTCACAAACTGTGGTTTGTTTTACTTTTCGCATTTTATGTGTTTTCAGCCAAGAGGAACTAAAAATGATAAATAAATTCATTTCACAGCTTCAGAGCGAAAACAACGGTACTTTGTAAGAGCTGCTTAACGGTTCCGACTTTAAGTGTGAGGGCGAAATTGGCAGTTTCATGTAAAATTTCAATAACTGTCATTTATGGCTGAAGAATTTCTGTTTTCATTATTGATTATAATAGTATAATTTGGAGATATCGGCCTCAAATGTGCTCACCACATTTTACCGACTTTATCTGTGAGGTTCTGTATACAACGTAAATTAAACTCATAATAAGTAAAAATGAATAAATTATATAATAATCTGGTTGGATAGAGAGTCCTAATATCTAGCATTACTAAACTAAAAAATGTCATTGTTCGTACTCACTTGGTTTTATCAAGTGACTTAAAATCTCACCTCATGTGACTTTCATCACTACATGTGACTCTCGGAACATCCAATAGTACGGAAGTGTCACTTGAGGTGAGATGGAGTCACCTCACGTGACTCTCAGAATAACAGATCAAGAGCGTCACTTAATTGGTCATGTGAGGTGACTTTCAGAATAGCGCCCTATGTTTGGAACTAAATATGTTTAAATTGCTAAATTTTTTTGTTTTCTCGAAAACAAAATCATAGCAATTCTAGTAAGGTGCTCTACATTTGCTAGGTAATAAGAAGGATATTAGGTTGCTGCAGATGAAATGGCCGATTTAGTAATAAATTTTTAAGCAGCTGTAACTTTTTATAAAGACCATTTATTTAATCCAAATAGGTACCAATAGATACAACACATTTTTTCCAACGAGATACAAGTAAATTTATTTCAGTTTTGTAGAAGTCCGAGTTTCTGGTTTGAAGAAACTCCTCGAAGGCATTTTTGACAGCAGCTTCATTATTAAATCTTTTTCCTGTCAAAAAGTGATCCAAATGTTTAAAGAAATGGTAATATGTTGGTGAGAGGTCTGGTGAATATGGATGGTGAGGAAGAGTCTCAAAGCACAACTCGTTTAATTTTTGGACCGTTGTTCTCGATACATGAGGTCGTGCGTTATCATGAAGCAGTATCATTCCATCCCTGTTGACAAGCCTAGGTCGTTGGACTATCAATTTCTGATGCATTTCATCCAGTTGAGCACAGTATTTCTCAGCATTGATCGTTTCGCCAGGTTGCAGGAACGAATAGTGTATAACTCCAGCTACAGACCACCAAACTATTACCATTATTTTCTTTGGCTGAAGGCTTGGAAGGCATGTGTCTTGGTGCTTTACCGGCATCTAGCCATTGGGCCGATCGGCGACTTCCACTTTTTATCGCAGGTCACAATTTGGTGCAAAAACGGTTCCTTTTTGTTGCGAGAGAGAAGAGAACTTGAAATCTCCATTCGACACGTGATGATTTGCTCGGTAAGATCATGCGAAACTCATTTGCCAAACTTTTTCACTTGTCCAAGTTATTGCAAGTGGCGGCAAACTGTTGAATTATGCACGCCTAATTTCTCGGCAAGATCCCTTATGATTTGGCGGGGGTCAGACTCCACTAATGCACGCAGCTCGTCGTTATCGATCGATGGTCCTGGGTGTCCACGTGGCTCACTTCCAAGGTCCATATCTCCGGATCGAAATTTTTCGAACCTCCGCCGAGTGGTCCGTGCGCTAACTGTATCAGGCCCAAATGCGCTGTTGATATTCCTCGTTGCTTCCGTTACGTTGTGCTCTAATTTAAATTCGTATAGTAAAAGTAGCCGTTTTTGATTCACTTCCATGTTCACTTTCTCTTTTTGTTTTTACGATCACTATGAAGTGCATAACAGAAATGACTCCATAAACCAAGGTAGCAGTATTTATACATCAATATATCACATCATTTGCCCTGGCTTGTGCCAACATAATACAGTAAAATTGCAGCCAACTTTATGTCATTGTTAAATCGTACATTTCATCTGCAGCAACCTAATAAAATGTCGAAGCTCCACGTATCACTGACATATTACTAATGCAAAATTTAAACTCAATTTAAACCTATTCTTAAACTTTCTGTTATTTCTTTCAAAATATATTGTTTACAAACATTAGCCAAACCAAACAATAACCAACATTTTCGTTTTTCAGATTTTCATCATCGAAGTATAAAAAAGACTGATACTCTGACCAGAATCAACTTTATCATTTTGCAACTCTGCTTCGTAGCTGCCCACGTGCATACAATCGAAAAGCGGCAAGAAGCTAAATCAATCCAATATAAAGCCCCAGAACAAAAGTCGACCAAATTTTAAGCATAACCCACAATGTACAAATTTTCTACATGCGTGAATCGACCATTCCGATAATTTCAGACTCAACCACCTCACTTCCCCCTGTCAGACCAACCTCATTGAAACGAAAGGATTGCGGGCGAAAGAAAAACCACTGGGATGAAATAGCTTCGAAATTGAACACGAATTGAATTCAAGGAGAAATATCAGAAGTGGTATTCGAGGTAAACAGGATAATAAAACTGTTGTAATGAATATATTTCGAGTATTAGTTGAAATACTATCCGGGTTTATTTTTCGACCGACGAAACAAAACACCCAAAATACGCAGTAAGAATCCAGACCAGTGCAAGAAACTGCAAAGCGAAGCTTGAAGCAAACACGGGAAAATACGGAAGGAGATTTCGTTCGAACTGAAAAGAAAACGGAAGTTTACGAATTCGGGCAGAACTGCAACGCCTGAAGCTAGAGAAGTTGCGGAAGCATACCAAGGTGGAATCCGCTAAAGCAAATTCAGGTCAATAGTTGCGAAAAACGTCGGAAGCCCTGGCGAATGTCGAGCAGGATAAACATTGTTTTGACACTGTTTGCAGTTCGAGTTCTGAAACGACGACGTCGCCGGGATGAGTCAGAGGCGTCCTGCTCGACGGCGCCAAAAACCACCGTTTGCTCAGCGTGCTAAAGACCAATGCCGGAAGTTTACGGCGTTTATGTTCAGCAACGTCGGAATTATCCTGCTGGTGGTTATTTATACGATTGCAGGTAAGCAAAAGGAGATTTAATGATTTTCGTTTGCAGCTGGTAAAGTTTCACTGGCTTAAAGTAAGTTTTGAGTGTAGTTAGAAGCATCAATTGCAACTGCACTCGAAACGTAGAGTAATTACGATAAGCAAAAAATGTACATCAGATGCGAGAAAATATCCTCCAGTTTCATGGGAACTTCTTTCAAATGCTTTTTTTTAAAAACATTTAAGTGATTCTTCATAGCTTCATCCATTTTCAATTGTTTTCTTTTCGTTTCATGTTTCTAACATTTTGTCTTCGTAACACACTTCCGCTGGCATTACCTACGGCTGTGCTCCACATCCGAACGTGCTCAACTACCTTGAATGCGGACATGGATTCTGGTGCGGTTTATTCCTCTCGACCTGCTTCTGCCGAAAATATCAATGATGCATTATGGTTGGCCCAATTGGGGGTTGGCTGTTTGGATTCTTGCTTCCTGGGGTGCGGATGAAAATTCACTGGAAATCGGAATGCATAAATTCGCAGGATCGTTTATGTTCGCTGCAATCGAAGGCAAAGAAGCTATGGTTCGTACCGAGAAATCGAACAAAGAGAAAAACTTGCTTGCACTGAAATTATGGGATATCACGTGCTGTGTTGCGAATGTGTTCAATGAGACATCGTATAGGAGTTTGTAAGTATTGAATATTCGAATTTAAATTGATAATTTTGTTTTGAATTGGTTCGGAGGAAAGTAATTGCTGGCACGCATAGAGATTTCAATATAAGATGGGAATTTTCGAGCTGACTGGTTCGAAAGAGAAGACGTGTAAGAGTTCTTTCAGTGAATGAAAGTTTGCAATTATGTACAGCGCACATATTGTTTTACATTCGTTTTAATTCATTTACAAAATTTTCTTGGTTTTTCAGAAATCATTGTTACTGCGTGTGGAATCATTAAAAAAATCTTATGCAAAAAACCTACAAAATTAAAAATTAAAATTAATTTATTTGAATATTTAGTTTTGGATACACTTACACAAATATACCACGTGTCATACAAATTCCACAACTCTCCACAAACACTGCACAGAACACATTTCCATCAAAGTTCAAACCAAAGGTGAGCTTTCGAATATATATATATATATATATATATATATATATATATATATATATATATATATATATGTATATGAACATTCGGCAAAGTGATTCTAATACTAATTTTCTTTAAAAATCTGTAATTGCCTACTTTTAGAAACTAAGTTCCCACAAATGTTTTGTTTCATTTTCCAATACTGTATCCTAGCCATTCTTCAAAAATAATTTCCTTATTAGATTTTCGTTCCCATATCCCATGCGTTCATCAATGCATCCTGAAAATTTCAGTTCGATCGAATTTCGCAGCTATGAGCAAATCCAAAAACGCTGGAAGAACTGAGTCAGTGGATCCTTTCTGTCGTCTATCGATTCGGTTCCGAAACCGAGAGGCGATTCACACCGCAGTGTGTGTCATCAATCACAATCCTAAAGTAATGCACGGCTAAACCTACTCGGTTAAACCGACAAGCTCAGTGCATATTGTACACTGAGAGCCATACTACCGTCCTTAGCATAAACCTTCTATCTGCGTATTTAATGATTTGTGTTTTTCTAAATGCTGCGGACATCTTCAAACGGGACGAAAGCTTAAACATGGACACAAATACGATTATTTAGGAAAAGCTTTCACGTTGAAAATGTTTGTGGAAAACAGGTTTTGAGAAGATAGAAGGTTTTTGTAGTAACATGGAACGAAAAAATATAGCATTACTTAGCATAAAACTTCGATCTGCACATTACTTAGCATAAATCTTCTATCTGCTGCAGATAGAAGGTTTATGCTTAATGCTACGTTTTTTGTAGATGGAGCGACTAGATAACCCCGTTCGCTGTTATTTGTCTCCAAAATGAATCAATTCACGAATTCAGAGACAAGTTTAGCTCACTAAAGAACTCCCTCCGTAATATTGGTGGCAATGTCATCGTTAGCTCTGAATAGGTACTTGACTTTAATCAGGAGCAAAATCAGTCGTGGAACTAATCAATACCACGCCCGTATACGTTTATTGTAAATTTGTGAATGAAGCTCTCTAGATCCAACAAGGATTGTCGTGGAACTACTTTATTCCCGATGTGACCATGACATCGGAAAGACTTGCGGCCCTCATTAGCGGTGATAGAGGATTATTCAGCAAGTGATCAGAATCACATTCCAAATTATCAAGAGCAGATATAAACGGTAACTGGCTACGCTGGAAATCGCATCAATGAAGGTGATGGAGGTGATCGCATCGCTGGTTTTGAGCTTGGAAGGGAAAACTGTAACATTTGAGACTCTCGTTATTCAAATAGCTGAAAGTAACATGGGTGGATTCGGAAGGCATGTGACGCTTCAATAACCAATTAGATACGGATAGAACAGTGAAGTCATCAAACTGCGGTTCATTGCTTTGGCAGGCAGGTGCAGGTTCCATCGATCCAGAAATAGGCAAAGAGCAGGCAAATTCTATCCTACTCATATTTTGGCAAAAAAAAAGAGTTTACCAAACCCATAGCGAAGAGCTAACGTGCCAAATGGGGGGCTCTTTGTAAGAAAGTCAACTCGGACCTGTGGGGTGATAGATGTGGGGCGAAACTTGGCTCTGTGAGGAAATGGAAGGCCCAGGGCATGATTGTGAAGTACCGGTCAAGGCACTTAAAGTGATGGTGGGGAGCCAACAGCATCTAATATAATTGTTAGTTAGCTGCGGGGGTCTTACCATCTCGATACAAATTAGCTCAAATGGCACTTGTAGACAAACGGAATGGTAAAACAAGAAACACATGCACTGTGTTCCATCCGCTGTGCATGCTGCACACTACGGGGTGTCATGCAAGCCAACCCAGCAAACAATTTAGTGAGCGTTCACTAAAAACGATAGTTTCTCGACAGTCAACAGACACATCCCTCATACGAAACCGAGCCTGTTCGTAAAACGATACGCAGCAATGCTTAGGATGACCGACGCAATAAGTAATGCAAGTCATGTGTATGTGCCCTATGGCCTTTGCGGCTCAGTAGCAGATTTTATATAGATTCTTCCCCTAGTTTGCTGGTCGATATATACTCGCTAAAACCACATTTTTTCTAACTCATTTACGATTCGTTAAAAATGATTCTTCTCGGATGGCCATTTTAGTAGGACCAATGAATCGTTTTCGATTCATTTGCTAGCTCGTTAACGACAAAAACATTCGTAAAATATGACTCTTTTATGAATTAATTACGATAAATTTGGTTTGCTGGGAAGTTATGCAAGCCACGGCTGCTTTCTTTCTAACAGGCAGCATGGCTTCTGGAGAGTGCATTCAATAATGGGTGCCATCTCATAGTCTTTGGGCCAATAGCTCAACATACATTGAGAAAGTACTGCGTGTTAGGCTCCCTTACCGATCTTTGAGCTGTAGAAGCTGTTGAAGGCCGTGGGAACCGGCAGGTAATTCTGCGCGACTGGGACGAGGCGTGGGTTGTTGATGATATTTTATTTTTTTTAAACTCACATACCATGCAGTTTCAGATGTCCCCTATGATCCGGTTTTCTGGCCATCCGTACAATGGGAAAAAATGTTTTGAAATTAAAAGAACATATTTCTAGAGGCTGGACTTGTGAGCTCTTAAAAATAAGTAACGTTGCTATAAGGTAACCCAGGTGATATGTTTTGTTGAAAAATGATATAGAAAATGGTAAAAATTAGTACATGCACTATGCTTTCAGTTTCAATACATCTACTCTTATTTTTTATTCACCCTGCACACACTATCATTCCTATCCTGTCTTCTTATAGTTGTGCTAACAAATTCTTTTAAACGGTATTTTAAATTGCAGTCAAAGAATCCATTAAGATAATCGGGTTCTATTTTCATTTTCTATTGTGAAAGATAAGTGCTTTTCATTTGGTGAAATGTACATCGTTTCGCTGTGAAGCAAACCGTTTCATTTTCGGACAAATTGACTTCTGGTCAAATGTGGTGGGCATGGATTAGATACCAAGGAAAAAAATAAGTTAAAAAGGGTTTAGTGGAGTATCCTTTGTTGCTGGTAATAATTCACTTTATTTCTAATTTAATAGCTGACTAAATTAGTTACTAACTCATCATTGTTTAATTTTTGTTATTCATAAAGGTTATTGATTTGTGATCACTGTTCCCTTCTTGTCTATAATCGCATAGACAACGTATATCGTCTCTAAAGCTTATCAAAGCAGAGAATAATTGATACGGGAAACTCGATCGTTTTGCGGAATAAGCCTCCGAAGCAGAATCAAATTGGAATTGTTTTTTGCGGGATGATTAAAATTGAAAAATTTTTTATTAACTTGAAAATTTTATTTGACAAAGTGGTTTCGAAAGCATGCACTGATTTCTCATCAGACACCAGCACACAGTGCATACTTGACTGGTGTGACCACTTGCAGTTGGAAATCATTATTTGTTATTTACGCTGGTTGTGACAAATTTTAACATCTCCGACTTATATCCATGGAAATAATTTACTCATAAAGGTTATTGATTTGTGATCACTGTTCCCTTCTTGTCTATAATCGCATAGACAACGTATATCGTCTCTAAAGCTTATCAAAGCAGAGAATAATTGATACGGGAAACTCGATCGTTTTGCGGAATAAGCCTCCGAAGCAGAATCAAATTGGAATTGTTTTTTGCGGGATGATTAAAATTGAAAAATTTTTTATTAACTTGAAAATTTTATTTGACAAAGTGGTTTCGAAAGCATGCACTGATTTCTCATCAGACACCAGCACACAGTGCATACTTGACTGGTGTGACCACTTGCAGTTGGAAATCATTATTTGTTATTTACGCTGATCACAAATCAATAACCTTTATGAGTAAATTATTTCCATGGATATAAGTCGGAGATGTTAAAATTTGTCACAACCAGCGTAAATAACAAATAATGATTTCCAACTGCAAGTGGTCACACCAGTCAAGTATGCACTGTGTGCTGGTGTCTGATGAGAAATCAGTGCATGCTTTCGAAACCACTTTGTCAAATAAAATTTTCAAGTTAATAAAAATTTTTTCAATTTTAATCATCCCGCAAAAAACAATTCCATTTTGTTATTGTTTTGAGTGAATTTCGTATTATTTTAAATCATCCAAATCGCTTTATTAGTATTATTTAAGATGGCAAATATGACCGATTTGAATGAAAATAATCTTCTGCTGTTAAGTCTAATTCAAATTTGTATTTGTAGAAACTTTATTATTCCTGTCATGTTATTAAATTTGGTCGTTTCGATCAAAAGGAAATAAATATGATCAGAAATATCTTCGACAAAGATACAAATAAATAGAAGAAGAAAAGAAGAAAAGTATAAACAAAACTAAAAGAAAATTTTGATGTAATAAAATATTATTTTAAATTGGTAGTAATTAGTTACAAATTACCTATAATCATTTTCGGCTTTTTTCGAGTCCTCGCTAAAACTCCTTTCTTTTTCCGAAAGCTCAGGAGGATTAGTTAAGTAGCCGTTCAACTCATCAAAAAAAAAAACATCATTGCAGAAATTTACATTGAAATTTTTTTTCGGAACAAATTCATGCATTACTTTCTATCGAAATTTTTTTTTTAATTCCTGTAATATTTAACTTGTTCCATCGAAAGTAAAAACATTTTCTTTTATAAAAATATATACAAATAAATTTTTTTCTTGCAGAGTTGACCGTGAAATTCTAGCATTCCAAAGAAAAATTGTTAAACAAGCGCAAAAAGGCAGTGGATCGGGAGAGAATCCATGGAGTTTTCCAGGAGCGTTTTTATATTCTTTAACAGTTATAACTACCATCGGTAAGTAAATATTATGAATTACTATTATGAATTACTATTGTAAAATAACAAAAAACAATCAAAAATTATGAATTACTATTGTAAAATAACAATTTTGCCATGAAATTTTGCGCCCATTGTGGGTTTCTATTGTTTTTTTTTGTGACGTGTAATGTTATCCTAAGAATTTCACACTTATTCCAGAAAGTATTATTCAGCTTTTTGGTTTGACTTTATATTATGCAATTCATGATTAATTTTTTGACTGATTGTTGCTGACCAGACTGTTACTTTATATGCATGTCCTTTGCCAGTTTTACTGTCATCGAAACTCAAAACTTTGGTATTGAGCCAACAATTTTCGCCAAGCTGGTGTTTTTGTCCATTCATTTAGAAATTTATAGCTGAAAAAATAGAAAACAAGCAGAAATCAAACCGACTCCAGTTTTAGCTCACGATGAAATCTTTCAGGTAGCTTCTTTCTTCCGTATCTTAAAGCTTCAGCAAAAAAATCTTTTCGCCTCTCACTTTCTTCGACCAACTAACGATATGACCATTGTCGGTAATTTATCGAGCACTACAATAATATGCCCTTTTAAAATTTTATTTGGTCTGATACGAAATTTTTTTTCCGTGTCCAGTAATTTATAAATTTCCAGAAATCGCAAAGAATACTGAACGGGAGAAAAAGATTTCGAGTAATAGTGCAAAAATCGTTCGTTGCTGTGACTTGGATGCAAGAGAAACGTGAATCGAAGGAATGAAAACCAAGATTAAGAGTCGAGATAAAAATGGTGAACGCCATCGTTTGTACCGTTAAAGAAACATAAATACAATCATAGATAGTTTGAAAGCCAAATGGTTGAATAGGAGTGTACTCGTTGCATCGGGATGAGATTCGAGTAGTTTTTCAATGAGGACTATTCGACCTGGACGAAACTGATTTCGTAATAGTCTTAGTTAATTTATTAAATTGATTTGTGTGTTCATACTTTCTCTCACAATCACAACGTAGGTGAAGGCAAAATTGTATTAGATTCGACATCAATATGCTACTGCTCGGCTTTTGGCTCGTTTTTTAGTTAGCTTTCAAGAGATAATTCACTCCATCAAAAATAAATAGTTACTGATTCGATTCACGTTTAATTTTGTGCAGCCGAATCAAAAATTGGTCTGTTTTTCATCTCCCTATTAAATAGTCGTTATAAACATCCATTGCTCGATGAACATTATTGTATCACTGCGTGATCAGAATTTTATCAAACAGTTATAGTATGTATGTACGTTGCCTTGAGTTTTACAAGCCGTGTATGAGACTCATTCCATCAGGAATTCCGCATGGAATTAATTACGGCGGATTCAATTTTCCCGTCTAGTGGACTTATTCGTTCAAAACGCCGGTCAGCCATAATATGACTCCTCGTTTGATTCCTCTCATCAGCTAGCAGGACTGAAGCGGCAACCAATTTATGCGTGAAGCAAAATTTAAGTAGTGTGTCTGCTTGTACCACATACGTATTCATGTACTGGGACACGAATAAATAAGCAGATTCCGGCAATCGAACGGTACGCAATATTCATGAGGTACCTTTGCCGGTTTATCAATTTACGTTTCGGTCTGCGATGGAATGCGAATAAATTATAATGACCTAATTAATTAAAATTTCGAAAATTTATAGAAGGCTTGATCGTAGTTTATGAGCTAGTTCTGGCTTTGAAATCCATGAATTAGACGTTAGGAAAATGTTTTGAGAGTGCTGGCAAATCGTATGGATGCTGTGTGCTTCGTAATATGATTATCTGTATTTGCTCATAGGATTCCGTAGTCCTCGGGCTGGAATCGAATCGTTCGTACTGCAGAAGTGAGCTGAGTCTATTTAATTATGGAAAACAAATATTCAGTTCAGTGCAATACAAATAATTGGTTGCATGAAACTGCCGACATATTTTGAAAAAAGTGGTAAAATGCGTTCGTATTGGGTTTGCGAAACTTACAAGTTATTTAGGGACCTATGAAACGGCACTGTTTGTTAATGTTTATGAGCTTTCACAATATTGAATTCGAACAAATAAAGTAATTTTCAAATTAAGGGTTGACAATCCATCCTATTTATCTACATAACATTGTCGTTGATTTTTTTTTTATTTATTCAATTATTGGAAGTTTATAAAACAACTGTCTATTGAGAGTTTATATCATTGTCTTCAAGTTTCTATGCCATGCTTCTTCTGCATTCAATTAGCTTTATTAAGATGTCAAAAATGTATGAGCCAATTTGACTGCCAAATCGACACATTCATTTTTGATGAAATGTTGCGCTCACAGTTTCTGCATCGATGCATTGAGGAGTGATGTCTTCGGACCATCTTGAGAGTCGGTCAATCATAGTCAATAAATAGTTAAAAGGGAGGTTGAGAACGATTTCTAGGTACCGAACAACTGATTTTTTTATGCTGGTTGATCTTGCTTGCTTGGTAGAGTGGGAATGGTCGAGTCCACTCAATGGTTTCATTTTTTGCGGATGGCCACTGGACCTCTTGCCTAATTGCTTCATTTGTACCTCATCCACTGTCAAGTTATCAAAAATTCGTTTTCGGAAAGATTACGGTAAGAGTAGCTCTTTCAAAAAATCGCAAAACACTGTCGTGTTTGAATAATACAAACACTATTCGCATTCATTATTATCTAATGCAGTATTTGATTTCAATAGGTTTTTAGTTCTTCACCTAAATTTTCGACCTCTGTTATTGCTTCACTACGCGATTAGAGTCAATAACATTTCAGTTTAGTGAATCTAATCATCAAAACACTTCATTCACCAACTGTTTTTAAAATCTTTCAAAATATTTTTTGTCTCATCGCTTCAGAACTTGTATTTTATTAGACTAAGTCGTAGAAAACAATTGAGGCAATATGCGCGCGATTTTCTTATCATAGTTTGCGCGCGATTTTCTTAGCATGTAATGTGCGCTGGGCTTAATTCCAACAAAGCCCCAACAAAGAGAGAAAACGAATGAAAAATTTCAATGAGCGCAAAATGTGTGCATGTCATTCTCATTGACTAAAAGAGTAATCTATGGGCGAATTGGCTATATTTATAGGTTTTACTGTTCTGTCGGTCAGCGGTCTAGGGACCAGGGGCGGATTTGCCACTAGGCTCGGTAGGCTCGGGCCTAGGGCGGCAAATTTCGGGGGCGGCAAATTTTCGATTTTTTTTTGGAGCGGCAGTGTTTTTTCTGTCGTATATGTACAGATATCTGAGTTGAATGAGTCATAACAGCTCAAGCCAACAGAATTCTCTATCAAATCAATGCACGCAAAAATTCACCTCTGATGATTTTTTTCGGACATTAAAAAGTTTGACTTATAATAAATATCGAAATGCGAGCACGGTAAAAGGACCGAAGAAACTCAAAAATACCTAAAAAGTACCTAGAAAGTATCTGAAAATACCTAAAAAGAGCATAAAAAACCTAAAAAGATCCTAAAAAGAACCCAAATAATATTTCTTCAATTTGGGAAAAGCTTATCAGAGGTAAATATTCGCGTGCATTGATTTTTCAGAGAATTTTTTTTATTATTATGGTACAGAGTATATGAAATACATGCGAATCTCTTTATTTTTGACGTGTTTTTTAAATCAAGTTCATTACTGAAATTAATTTCTATAAAAAAATTTCTATAAAATGAAATCTAGAACATCACAGGTCAAAATATTTCGGGTTCATCCTTCACTAATAATATCGAACATTAATTTGCAGTAGTCGAGTTCATAGTTGATCTCCAGTCAAGTGCAGAAGCAAACTTTGAACGGAATAGTAAACTTATAAAAATATGAGCGAAGACGTTGGAATTATATGCGATGTAAAGGTGTATACGGTTTTGGACTGTTAAAAATTGGTATTTTTGGATTCTTTTTTTAAGGTACTTTTAGGTTCTTTATCGTGTGTGTATTCTAATAATTATTTGTGTGGCAAGGGCGCAATAGTAGGGAATTTTTACGAACGAACCGGTGCCGGTTTTGCTCTGATATTCTTTTTTTGTGAGCTCGGGCGCAACGAAAAACAGCGAAGTATTCTAGGGAATCGAAAAAAATCCCGTATTGTTACATATAATATAATTTACGAAAAGGGCGGCAAATATTTCTGAGGCCTAGGGCGGCAAAATTGTCAAATCCGCCCCTGCTAGGGACTGGAATGAAAAACCGTTTATAATGTTCAATATAAGTAAGTACTTGTCCTTGCAGGCTAGCCCGACTGAAATTGATGCCCATCGTACCTCTTCTGTGTCCGAAATAATTTGTGGATTCTTTTCCTTATTGACACTTTGACGAGTTGATTGTTAGACCGTGTTGCTTCATACGTTCGAAGATTGCTGGTATATTTACACGATGCAATTGGCCTTTTTCCGAAAGTATGAAAATGTTATCTTTATTATTATAATATACATACAGGTGATTTTTCGATTTTTTTCGTGACTAATAATTAACGAAATTCACGGAAGAGTTGGAGGTTTTTTTCTTGGACTGCTTGTTGAAATGATGTGAAGGAAATTCCTCGCCGGCTGGGTCACTTTGCTATTTTAGCGTAGGAAAACACTTTTTCAAAAGTTTTGGGTTAAGTTGATTTTGCACTTACTATGGGGGCCTCAAAAGACAGTTCTTGGTCTTCCTGAATAATTGACATGTCGCAAGATTTTTTTTTTCGAGCTGGAAGTATACTTAAAACCTGATGTGCAGATTTTTTTCAGCTTTGGAGGAGGAGACTGCTTCTAAGGATGAGGTTTGCAGCTTCGTTTTCTTCTTTATTACTATTATTTTTGACGCTTTTTATTATTATTATTTTTGACCCTGCTCGGGTCGAAAAAATAGTAATAAAATACGAAGCTCACCCAAAAGTATATTCAATTTATTATTGACATTATTTTGCATGTAATGTGCATTCTCCTGAATGTGGCTATGCAGCGTCTCTACAGAGCTGGAAACAGCTTCTTTATTATCAATCATTGTGATCTCCACGGCTACCTAAAGTTTATTTTCCTAGCCTTTAGTTTGCCAAACTCAAACTATTTAAGAATTTATATTAAAAAGTCACGCTTTTTTGAAAACATATAATTAAGAAAAAAATAATATATTAAATTACACATAGGCACAGTAGCGTAAACACATAGACTGATTGCTTTACCACTTTGATGACTAGCCCTGAGCCACTTATCTCACCTGCTTTCCTTCGGATCCCCTAGATGTACTCATCATCTGATATTTCGCTAATTGGTTCTCTTCTAATTTGCTCGTAAGCAATCAGTACTGTTCGAGTGCTGGACTCAGACTCGTCTCCTGGCTGAGCCAGTACAAATGACTTTAAGCCATTTACACTCGTTTCCAAGCCCAGACATCAGCACAATCATTAACATATCCGAAAAAAACCACAAAATTTACCGACAAAGGACGAAATTAATCGTTGCTGTAAACTTCTTCCTATTTTTGAAATAAAGTGTCTATAATTTTTTTTTTATTGTTTATGTGATTACTGCTGTCAAAAAAATTTGAAGATCCAGGCACTTTTTTTTATGTTAATACCAACAGAAGCTACCAAAATACAAATAACACTAGTCAACTATTATAGTTGACTAGCGCAAATAACACTAGTCAACTATTTTGACATTGTTTTTTGCTTGGAAACCAAACTATATTTTTCTTTTTGATTTTATAGTGCACAATTAGAGTCTGAAACCTAAGAAAATCAGTCAGGTCCAGGTTATGGGAAACACAAATAAAAATATTTTCCAACAAATGTGTTAAATGTATAATTTTTCCCTTTTATTTACATGATGAATTATCACGTAAACATGTCCTACAATAGTTTTCTAACATGCTATTAGTCCATTTTTGCTGATACCGCTTTTCCATAGTTCTTATTCTTGATGAAATTGTTCGCCATGTTCATCACTAACTGTAACTAAATTGGGAGAAATGAAATACAAGTGGGAATGCAGAAAATGCATTACAAAGTCAGGTGATCTGGTGTTACCCAAAAATTTATTTGGATATTTAACAAACCAAAGCCATGCACTTTTATTCGGCAAATACAGTTGGGCTACAAAATTTTGATCCTTCATAACTGTTTTTATGTCTAGTCCTTCAAAAATTCCTTCTTTTACTTTTGCAGTACTGAGTCTTCGAAATATATTTTTAAGATATTGAAACCCTTCCCCATTTTCATTCATGGCTTTCATGAAATTTTTTACTCTGGTTCAACAAGTCGAAGATTGGATAAACTTTTCCAACTAGGTGCGGTTTTTCGGCCATACTTTTTGTACGCATGTAGATTACCACTAATTACTTCTTTCCTTGTTGAACTTTTTATTACCTTTCTTTCAAACAGTTTTGGCTATAACTAATTATCCTTTTTTTCCTTTTTATATTTTGTCTCGTTATTTATCGTTTGTTACCTATTATTCGCTAGCCTATCGAATCTGCTTTACGTGTTACCTAACATAATTGATTTCAAAGAAAAGAGTCGGAAAGAAAGGTAATAAATAAGTTTAAGAAAAAGTTAAATGGGGAAAGAAATAATTAGAGGTAATCTAAAGTAACGAAAAAAACAAACAAATATTGTCTTGTAATTTTCTTTAGTATATAAGGCCCCCTAGTCCAAATAAGCAGTAATAAAGACTAGTATATAAGCTAATATGGTTGAAAATAAATTTTCCAAAGATAAGTATAAATGATATATTTCTTGGAAAACACAAGGAGTTAAATGCAATCAAATTGGTAGATGAAATATTTCACAGCCAAATATCCTCTTTAATTTTATCCTTCTGACACAAAAATTCCATGCAATTTACTGCCAATAAATAATCGCAATTTTTATCATCGCTTCTACTTCATTCCAGCTATTATATGGCTCTCAACTTAAGTCCATTACCAAACTTTCATCGAACTTTGCCTTCATTAGACTGCGCCACAATTTCGGAAAATTGTCCTTAGAGCTTGGCAACGCCATTATTTATTTTCCTCGATGATCCTGCATTAGGGCTCCTTCTACATTCCTAGCTACGTAATATCGTACGATTTTGACAATACAAGAGCTGTTATGGCCCAAAATGCTATCATTCTGTCCAAATATTTGCTCGAAACGGGTAATTAGTTTAGTTCGTTTAAGTTTTCGTTTGTGTCTCGATAGTGTTGGCAGTGCGCTCTATTCAAGTTGACTGGATGCTTTTATGCCCGTGCTCATATCTTCTTTAAATGTGAATGAAATTCAGATTGGGCTCTGATGTGAGTATAAAAACGAATATCTTTGAGAAACTAATTGAAGTGTTGAGAGATTTAACTGTGAAACCATTGTCCCAACCCAATAGTAAGTACCACTTTCTGCACACAATGCAACATTCACCGAAAGTATTTTTTTTCGAAACGAATATCTTCATGCGGAGCAGGTATGAGCATCGCCCACATTCGACCGTTCATTCTGTCTATCTGAAACTGCTTGCGAAAAAGCGTTACAGAACCGAACCAGCAAAGGATGTCGTATGTTTCAAAATAAATAGACAACATTAGAATACTCTTTAGCAACCGACTGGCTCTCCCATCTCCATGGGAATTTAATTATTTTCTGGCTGAAATGGTTTTAATGGAATCCCTTTTTACAAAAGGTCTTATCCTTTTAATGCTTGCGAGACACTGTGTTTTGTGCCAAATTGAATGAATCAATCGTTTTAAATTGGGACGAAATTGGATTTGTAAAAGGATAGACAAGAGTCGTACTGAAAAGAATTAGCGAACTAAGTGGAAAGCCTAGTCGTAGAACAATGGAGGCAGCCTTAATTGTTTGATGAATTTTTCAGTTTAAGGTGTACAATTAAGTTGAGATTGATTTTGTTTGTAATTATAAGAAGCCCAAAAGCAAAATGTCATAACATCAAAGATGTGTGTCTGCTTTTCGAGAAGAAGTTGCATGAAAAGTATGAGAAGTAATTAGTTTATTTCTTTGCATATTCTGTATACTCTCTGTCTCTCCCTCTTTCAATACATTAAATAGATAAATTGATTTGAATGAATAGATAAACCATAGACTATCATTATTCAAAAGTTCCATTCCTAGAGAATTCGATTGAAAAAACCCCGAATTCACGATAAAATCGTTCTCTTTCAAACTCTACTAAGCCCACGCTTGCAGTTAGCGCCAAAAGTAAACATAAATCTTTTTTTGTTACTTATAATCGGGTAACTATGCTTTTGCTCTGCTGCCCTACTGAATACCTTTTACATTAACATTTCAAACCAATTGTGACTATTCCATCCACTTCAAATTTCCTCTCTGCTTCGTAGATATGCCTTGTGACTTTTTCTCAGTCAGCAAACGAGGCTGGAAATGACTCAGCCTCCACGGCTTTGTCCATTATCCACGCAAACCCTTTGACAGGATTGAACTTAAAGCTTTCGCGATAACCGGCTGACTGAAGAGATTAACTTATGATAAGTGCTGGCTGAAGCCCAGAATGCGTGATTTGTGGGAAACGATTTCACCCTTTGGTAAATTTAAATACACCCTCTACGGTTGCGGGTGGCATAGATGTATGTATTCTGTCGTTTAAATTTCTCGCTCTCGTTTACCGGTCGATGTGTACCTTTACCGAGAAATCATACCAAAGCGAGTGGTATAAGCTGCTACTAGCGTAGCCTCAAATATTTTCTTTTCAGAAAAAGTCACCGTTTTCCGCCATCTTATTTTCCCAATAAAGTTTGCATTTTCATCGCATTGTTAAAATGTTTTTGTCATCATCTCAAGCTTCTTTCCTGCCATGATCCTGAGGAGCCAGTACACTTACAGACTTCTCCAGCTTAGAGAAAATGGATTCGAGATCTGCACCTTTTCTGTAACCGTCTCTTGCAGAGTAAGACTCTGCAGCCATCGCTAGCGTTACGTTTGAATAAATAATTCAAAAAGGAAAAATCTTTCGGTTCATACAAGCTGTTTGGAAGAAGGTCCAAATAACAAAGATATCAACAATAAGGACTACGGTAACAAGAGATTTCGAAATAAGGATAAGTAGGGCAAGGATAATAGTAAGTCAAAGAAGCGAAAAAAAACGGAATGCTAAAACGAGTCGTGGAAGCGATATTTTCGTAAATAAAGTAGAAAATTGTGAGAAAATCGGGACACTATGACAAAGAGTGCAACCAGAGCAGTCAGAGAAAAGAAATTGAATTTTGCTGGAAACGGTGGGTAAGCGAATTTGCATAGCTTGAATAGCTTGGACTTTTTGTCATTTGATAAATGCTGTAGTGCAGTTTGGTAAGCTCAGTTCAGTTTCTCCCTAGCGTTTTTGTGAAAGATTAAATTTGATTTTTTGGGTTTTTTGAATTTTCAATTTAAACATGTATGTACATATATTTTCATTGTGATTTTATCGTTTGATTTACTTGCGCAATGTTTTCAATTACTTACGAACGACAATGAAGAATAATCATACAATAATTATTACATGTTTTGAAAATTCGAAATGTACAGGTAATTCTTTGATAATTTTAACAAATTTAATTAGCGATCGAACTATTTTGAAAATTTAAACTTAGCTCTCCTGAAAAGTCCTATCATATTTCTCTCATGTTTCCAAATGAAAATACCGTTAATGAGAAGAAAGGGGAGAATCACAAAATTTCCTTTAGCAGTTCTGAAAAAATGTTCAATTGGTTATTATACAGAAATTAAACGAATATTTTCGCCGGAATTCTGGCAGAACTTTGAACTAAATTCTCTTTCAAAGATCAGATATTATATGTTCTTGTAGTTTAAGCCTCATTTGGCACGCACTTATGCTTCTCGGCAGAAAACAACTGTTGGGAGCCATGCAAAATGTTTTTAGGGAATTCCATCCGAATTGTGTCAACCAGTGCCTACAGAAATCTGTCCAAATTCTCACGGATTTCTGGATCAGAATTCTGAAGATTTATCGGAATTTTGGTGAAAATTTTAGCAGTATTTCGTATTTATAGTTTGCTGGGCTGTTTTCTGTTTGCAAACAAGAGCTGCCAAGAGCTTCGCTAACAGCTTAAAAATATTAGTTTGTCAAGCTTAACAAATGAATTGGAATAGTCGTACTTTAGCATTGTGCTGACACACACCGCAATTTGGCCGCCTCTCGGTTTTGAAATGCAAAATTAAACCGACTTGGTTCTCCTCTCGTGAAAAGTTTCGGTAGAATCGCCGTGTGTGTATATATACCTCGATGTGGTGTGGTCGTCAGTCCGGAACTGTGCAGCTTGTTACCAACATTTAGGTTTGCTGCAAGTCACTCTTCATTTTATCAACTTCTTCCATAACGGCTTCCACTTTTCCTTCACATTGTTTTTTCCTTCTTCTAAGCATCTGATTTGGTTTCGATTACCAATGTTTTGTTTCACTGACGTTTGGATATCTGTTGACTGTCGTTCGAAAGAAATTCTCAGGTTCGCTGAGTGTCGTGTTTTACTTTTCCGCATCTGCATCAGCATTTGCCTCTGCATATTTGAAGCAATTTCAGCAAACGAAAGTTTCCGGATCTTATCTTTCGGATATTAACGCATCAGTTTAGTGGGTAATCGATTTTGGTTAAAAGTATGCATAAAAAACATTCTTCCTTTCTTTATCTCAACAAAATAAGCTCTTTAGCTTTTTCAAACAAAGGTTTAATTTAGTTTAAGTTTACTGTAAATCTATTTTTTACTATCTTTTATTATACGTTTATTATACTATTATTTACTATCTTTTATTATACAAGCAAATTTAAATAAATAATGTTGACAAAATTAGCATATATTAATATAATATACACAATTGGCATATACAGTCATAAAGTCTAATAACTTTTCAGCCACTTTCACAAATAAATTTAACAAACACTTCCGAAAATATTTCTCGACTAACTAACGTGAATTGCAAACTCCAAGTTCTTCTGGCACATATGTATGAAAAACACTAAAAATGCACTAGACAATGCGCTAAAAAATTCAGGAATTTTCCGATGGACTATATGAGTTTATATTAAACTTTATCTATTCTTCACCTTTGGTTAATTATCCTTTTCTTTTTTCTTTGTGGCTTCTTTCAACTGCTCTAGACTTGAAGTATTTGCCGGCTATGGAGGCACCTTTGTTTTTAAAACCGATCAACAGAATTTATTAAACGCTGTGCAAAAACTTGGAACACAGCTCAGAAAGCAAACAGTGTTGGTGCCTTTTTCATATTCAAGATAGAAAAAGGCATACAAGTTATTGTCCAAAATACTTTGAGCCTTTCTAAGCAATTTTTGAAATGTGATAATTACAATTACATGAATGGTAGCTACTTTTACTGGAAAGAAGCATTAAGTACTGTTAAAAGTATAATAAATTGTTACTATAAATCAAACAAGTACCCTGAGTCAATTTATGGAATATCTCTAATCAGTCCTTTAAAAATCTATTTCTTCAGGCTATGGAAATGTTTCGCCACGAACCGCGTTAGGTAAGATATCAACAATTCTGTATGCCATAATCGGTATGCCACTATTCCTGCTCTATCTATCGAATATTGGTGATGTCATGGCGAAATCGTTTAAATGGATATACGCGAAAGTGTGTCTTTGTCGAATCTGTCCGGGCGTGGCGAAACGTAGAATTTTGCGAGAGAGGAGAAAAACTCTGGCAATTTTAAGACAACAGGAGGTAAGACCCGTCAAATCTACATAAATAAAGTTTATTCCATGTTTTCATCTGCATTCTAATTTGCATATAGCTTGAAGATCTTAGTGGCTCATCCGATTTATCCAAGACTAGCAGCCAGGAAACATCGCAGACAACTACTCGTTTCGAAGATGTCGACATCGATGTGGAAGCTGCCATGCATGCTGAGCCACATACTGTGATTGTACCCTTAACTACTTGTGTCACTATTATGATAGGGTAAGTAATATGTACGATGCAAATGTAAGTTGGTTTAACATGTTAACTATACTCGCAGGTATATGCTGTGTGGAGCAACGCTGTTCAGTCGATGGGAATCGTGGGGCTTGTTGGACGGCAGCTACTTCTGTTTTATTTCGTTAAGTAGTATAGGATTTGGTGATATTGTTCCAGGAACACAAGTTGTAAGTAGTGAATCTGTTAGGAGCATATTGCGAAAATTTATTTGCAATGTGGAAGCAAAAAATATCTATATATGCAACAAATACTACATACTAAAATACTAATATTAATATAGTATTAAAAAAATAAAAATATGCATACAATAAGTGTGAACGTATTTTTCACGAAAAAAAGCTAATGATCAGCTATCTCAGAACCATCTCATGTATTTTCAAATGCGGTCCTGAAACGTTCTGTAGCAAACATGTTTACCTTGTCTCAAATAAAAGCCTCTATTGTACGTAAAAGAGAACGTTCTCAAAGTTTTACTTCCAGATTGAATATTCCTTTTGAATATTTCTATTTTTTTCGATAGGAGCTTTGCATTAGGTAACTAAGAATTGCCTTAACATTAGTAAAATGATAGCTGATGATTAAAAGATTTTAGTACGATGGCCATGCTCGTATTTTGAGCAGAGCAATGTTGCAACAGTTGTTTAAAAAAAAACACTTTAAATCTGACCATGGAGTTCGCTTACCTCAGAATAAATACTTTAGTTGATGAAAGATAGATCAGCCAGGCTTTAGAAGAAGGCATTCCCGAGTGAAGTCATTGTCATCCTGGTCAAAGTTAATTATTCGCACATGAAATGGTGGGCCGATTTTTGTTAGCCTCTAAACGACAGCTCCGAAAGAAATTGTCGAACCGAATGCCCAATCTTTGTGCGTACCGTCCTGAGAATGGCAACAGCGCAGCTAAGAAGTCTCACCACTAAACTTAGCAGCAGCTTGGTGCAACTTTTGGTTATGGCCTCAAAGTACCTGTGGCTGATGGCTTGTTAGACAGATGACATCGATGTTCTTCTATTGAAGTGACGTGAGACACTTAGCAGCCAAATGCAACGCCTTGTCAGTTTATCGGCCACACAATTGCCCCAAATATCATGGTATCAAAATCAACTGCACTGTCTATATCAACATATGTATGTCGGTTTCACATATACTCACATGTATCTCAACCAACATTTTATTCATCCTTACCAGTAATGCGATTCGTAACTTTTAGGTCTAGTATGGTGTGTGAAGCTAAAAAGTCAACCATTGCTGGGGAATGCAGTGAAGGCAAGATTGGGTTTCCAATAGATTTGTACATTGGTAGGTGCCCGCGAAAAGAATCTTAGTAATTGTGCTTGGGATAGCATTTGTCATGGATGCTTTGAAAAAGCTAGAAAAGAGCATACGAGCAACCTCGCACTATAGATCTCGTCCAGATACGATAGTATGCGGACTACTCAACGTCAGCCACTATGACCTGAGAATTTGTTTGGATCGAGTGCTTTCAGTGCTAGCCATTAAGACCAGTTTTTTTTTGCAACCCATGACTCTCGAACGAAAATAAGCTCCTGCGCAGTCTTAGATGAGTTGAAGACCTTGGCCGCTGTTTCAGTTTTTTGAATGGTAATCAATAATTTGAAGTATTTTCACCATTTTCAAAAAGGGTAAATGCCCCTCTCTGATTTAAAATTTGCTTCAACTTATTGCTTAGCTTATACTCCTTTGATCGGAGGTAGTTCCGATACTAATCCTTTCCATAAAATTTGATTCCGCGTCTGAATCTACAATTCTTGATGCAGTAATGAGCCCCTTGCTTGAATGTTCTTCTGTCGGAACTTCTTGCTCGAGTTCTGCATAGCGTTTTCAGAATCTGACAATCCAGAGCCTTTTGACAGATCTTTTCCATACAAAAGTAGAGTAAGCTTCTCAATCTCGTATTTGACGATGCCCTTACAGACCTCTAGGAGTCATACTTCTTCTTCATTTAGCATGAAGAAACCAGTCCGCTGACTTTCAATAAGCGAGCCAACTTTGCAAACCCTCAAACCTTCCACGCGAAGACAAGAGTTAAAAAGTCTGACTATCTCTGAAATTTCTTTTGGGTAGAAAGGAAATGAAGAAACTCATGAGGTACTAGGTCTAAAGGTATATTGTACTCATACCCAAGATCTAACATAAAGTCCCAGATTTCTCAACGAAATCCCGGAATAATGGTAAAAAAGATTATCTTCTGCAAAGCATCGATATCTTAGATGCGCAAAAGCTGACAACTCACAGAGAAAATGATCTGCATAACCAGCCTTTTCTATGCCATTGTAATTGCCAGCCTTTTCTATGCCATTGAAATAGCTATTCGGAACATGTGTCATTTCCGGTTTTACCAAGGAACCGTCTTGCTGCATCTACTCCTAATGATCGAGCAGGCCTCTGTAGCTACCTTTTACGTCTCTCTTCAAGATGCTCATCTGAGATTCTATTGACTTTGGCGACTTTATCCAATCACTAGGGCACGCTCTGTCTTCAAATTTTGGATCTTTTCTCTCCACCATGGCTGTTGAATCCATTGCTGAAGAGAATAACAAGTAGCGGTGATTTGAGTCTTCATCCGCTGTGTTTCATCCAGATATTGAACTAACTATTCCAGATGTATTTAGTGATATATGAAGAGAATAACAAGTAGCGGTGATTTAAGTCTTCATCCGCTGTGTTTCATTCAGATATTGAACTAACTATTCCAGATGTATTTAGTGATATATGAATGATTGCCCCTCCGCTAGAAGTGATAAAGTTAGGAAAAAACCCAAAGTTTAAGGACATTAGCCCCGTAGAAGTTATAAAATCAAACAGTTTGCCTCTCCTATTGCTACATTTGTTGCTGTCTTAGCTGGTGTGCTGAGAATTAGCATCATAGCCCACTAAAAAATCCAGCCTCTCCGATTCAGCGCACTGGACCATTTTTTTAGCTCCTCTATTGGCGGTAGGAATAATTAGTCAAAAAAAGTAAGCTGAATTGACAATCGTGCTTTCAGTCTTTCATTGTCCCAGCTCTGACAGGTCCCGATTTGAAAGCAGTCTGAACGTGGTGGCATCAAGCAGATTGAAAAGTAGAATACAACTAATGATCTTTCTACATTAGAGGTCTCTGTCCCTTGATTGAACTCAGTCGGTAAATCCTCCTGCCTCAAGCCCAAGGCTTATCGGAAAGCTTACAGTTTTGCCAACTTTTCGTTCAAAAGTAAAGACCAAGCCTTAGTGTGCTGCAAGTTTATCTGAACAAATTTTATACCTTCAGGCTCAGAAATGATGTGTGTGGACTCCGCGGTCCGTTAGGTAAAGACCGCGTGACCTCAGTGGAAGAAACTCTATAAGAAGAAACTCTATCGTTGTACTCTGGGCACATATCAATGGATAGTTCCAGAAAGTAGATGCTTCATATTATTCTGGATTAAATTTAGCCGCATATGAGCTTTCAATGCCATCAGGGTCCTCGATGCAGAATCCGAGCGCCTGGGTTCCCAGATAGCTGCAGAGATAGAATCATTAGGACACATCCTAATGTTGTTAGTATGCCACTTCCACCACGACAAGGTTGTACTGGATCGAAATGGATAGATTTCTTATAAAATTCCAGGTTTTCCACCTCGCCAATTTCACGATACCCTCGTGGGGCTGTTACGCGTTTCCAAGGGCACGAAAACTGTATAGCTTTAGATGAGGCTTTTGTCCAGTTGTATACAGAAACCAATTACCTTTTGACGATGATTGCTGGAAAATAATAAAATTATAAAAATAATTAAATTTCTGATATCTCTATAATAATCGGAAATTTTTTTAACTTCTTCCAAAAATGCACTGTAGCTTAAATATATCATTGAACTTGCGATTGTTATCAAATTTCCAACACAATCACTTTATATAAATTGTGAAACATTAAATTTTCGAATTTTCAGAGAATCGCCAACTTCGGGCTTATGCAATCTGTTAAGAAGTGCGTAAAGTGAATATTTTGGTAAAATCGTAAAAGGCATGTAACATTTTTCAAGGGATTTCTTAAACTTTGTTGCAAACACCACCTGTTTAATATATATATTAGCTGTTTGAGCTCATAGAACAAATTAATATAATTTTATGAGCATAACTATAGCTTGCAGAAAAACTAAGCTTTTTAAGAAGAACACCAGAATAATTTATTTTTCTGGTTCAATGAACCACAGCTCTACTTCTTATTAACCTCAAATTTTGTTCAAATTGTTCCTAGAATGAGAAAAAAGGGTATTATATCTTCGTGTAAGTAACATGCAACCAAATTATGCCAAGCCTTCAAAGCACGTGAAACTTAAATCATCCATTCTAAATTCATAAATTTTCATGTGAACGTGCGTATTAATTTAAATGTGAATTCCATTGAATTCTTTATAGTAATCGATGATCAAAATCAATTACTTCTTCCAATAAACAATCAAATAAAATATAAAACGTGCATTATCACAGATAACTATTGCAAATCAAAATCACACTTGCAAAACAGCAAACTTTGTCTGTACTCTCACCTTATTTACTCGTATTTTCAACCACAAATCGCTATTCAGTGAGCAACACAAACTTAACTAGGCTAGTTTGATTCAGCCGCTCGTTCTTGAAATCACGTCCGAAAAGTTTTAAATCTAATCCAGTTCTAATTAGCTCAAAAGATAAAACCTTTCTGTTCACGACAACTCTACCCAACCTCATTCCAGATGCGTGAAAGAAAACTTTGATTGAATGCATTTCGTGCCTTTGCCTCACCACTGGCTAAAAATTGCACTCGACTGCAAAACTATGGAGACACAGATTAAAGAATGGTCTGCTTGATCCAGGATACGAAGATGTAGTTTGTTTGCTTTTGAGTTGCTCCGTTGGTTCGAAGAACTCGATGGACCTTTTGCATGAACGAAGCGGCAGAAGGTAAAGGCAAACAAGCAACATCTGAGCTGTCTACCTAGTAACGGAACAGTTAGGTTTCATCAGAAAAGAGCATCCGTAAACGATGTACACTGGCCGACACACGAATAATCAACACTTGAAAAAGTTTTTCGTGGCCGAAACAGGGATAGTCTCAAAAGGATTTCTTGCCGCATTCTGCTACTTGCACATTGGACTGTACATGAAGCCTGACCGAGGCTACGAAGACACAGATCGCATACAAATATCGTCAGTTTATTTGAAAGCATTCACCATAATGAGACTGGTGGACTGAGGCGATGGATACTGTTAAAAGTTTTACCTTACATTTTTCGTATTTCATTCAGTACAGTCATTCATTCAATCATTCACCGTAAGGCTGCATCAGTATGCATTGCAGAAATGCACCACTGACCCTCTTTGAGGTAAAAACTTGAAATTCACTGACATTAAATGGCTTGGATGCTCAGTTCAATATTGAGGGAAAAGTAAACAAAATTACTTCAGTAGACAAGTACACGTTGCAGAAATGGAAAAGTTGTAGTTTCCGGTTTTCTAGTATATAGTTGTAAGGCAAACATCAAAAATGTGGATGTGCTCTTGGTGTCTAAATGTTTTACGAAACAATAGATAGCGAACGGTATTTGCTCTTCGAAACTATTTTCCTTTTTTGGTTTTATCAATGAAATGAAGAATAAAATCTTAACTAGGTCAAACAAATATGGCAGTATTATTTTCACAAGACTTGGGGTTTTTATGTATTTATCAAATGATGCAGTAGAGCAATTAGAATTTCCATAGTCAATCATGACATTTTTATCAACGAGCCCTCTTATTTACGTATAATTGTTATTGGCGCCCAGCGTGGGCTGGGAAAATCGCTTATAAAAAAAGTTCCAAAATTCAATAATTTGCGGAACTTTGTAGTCAACATTTGTTCGTACACTTAGTGCAACTTGCTATTGTTAATCTATTAGGAACAAAATTCTACGTATTTCATGTAACATAAATAAAGTGAAAGAATAGATGCAAAAATTTTTTACTTGTTGGTTGCTGATCTCTCGATCATTCCGCTTTGATTTCTCGCACAGCCGTTTTATAGGCCCAGTCTTAAAGAGAGACGATTAGAGCGTTTTTTGTTTTTTATTTAATTTAATTTATGTTTTTTATTTAATAAGTGTAATATTTTATGTGTTTGTTTACACTTGGATATAAGATGTCCATAATGTGGGGTGCTTCTTAGACGTCAGTTTTTCGAGGTAGTTTGCGGAAATTTTTTTTGACACTTAAAAATAAATAAATTATAACAATTATTGGGCTTATATCTCTTGAATAAGTAGCATCGTGGTATCTTGGCGCAACGTGCTAAATCCCTTGAACAGGTTTGGATGTATTATTTGAACATTGGTTGATCGAGCGACGACTACCCTTTAGTTTTGGACCTGTTAAACTTTTTCCTGTTTTGAATTGTTTGTCAATAGTAAAATACATTATCAAGTAGTTTATTTTTGATAATAGATAGCAAAATCAAATTTCAAAAGCCCTCAGGCTCCCAAAATTTGTAATATTTCGGCATCCGCACTCGTATAACTTCAACCCGATTGTGCTTACTCACTTCACCTACCTCAGAGGCCTCCACAGCTTGTGCGTTGGTAAGCCAACTCTTCTCTTTTGTTGTGCGTAGTATTTTCTCAACATTTCTTGAGATTATGACCAGTTATCCTCTTTACGCAGCATAAATTCTATGAACGGCTCTGCCGTAGCCGACTCAATCGTAGACTCGAGGTATCTCCTCAAACATGTAAATCAGTTACAATCAAAAAATGTATGGTGAGCGTCATCCTACTCGGCTGCATATTACCTGCAGTGTGGTGTACCCACTTTACTATTTCTGTTAAGGTATCTTCTGAAATAACCCTGCCCCATCAGGAATTGACACTGGTAGAAATTTAGCTCTCAAGGCTGACACTTTGCTCCAGAAGACCTATCAGTCTCGCCGTCCAGCCACCTTTGTTGCTTGCGCTCCAGGGTTGGTGCGAAAGTTGAAGTGTTCGCGTACTATACCGATCAGAGCATGTAAGATATTGTTTTCTGTGCTACCTTCTCTGCGCCATACAGCAAGACGAAGGTGATCGTCACCATGAACTGCCTCAGTCGCGTTCTGCTGGAGCCACCAATGTTGGCCATCAATCTGCCCAGGGAACCAATGGCTCTTAAAGCTCTATCACATGCTTATGGGTTTATTCCTAGTAAAAAGCTTAGCATTCTGCGTCACTCCTAGGTATCTTACAGACTTACTTGTCTTACTGCCATTGAAATGATAGTCAGTATCATCTGTTTCGTCAGCATGAAGATCTCTGTATTTGACAGTGACAGCTGCAATCCATAGTTGATGAATCACTGCTTGATCCGCGATCAGGTCCAAGGATGTGAATCGATGTCGAACAGCAGTCATCGGTCACATTATGATCAACAATCAGTCTGGAATGCGGAAGCTATATTCAAGGGCCTCAAGCACATCTGTCCCCCTCGCTGAACTAAAGGTATTAAGTAAATCTAGCGTCACCAGCAAAACAATCGGTTAGCGCGATGGCATGCCTCCTCCGCTCTTGTCTTCCTCCGATTTGTACCTCTCACCCTATCAGTCCGAGTTGACCTTCTTGCAAAGGGACTGCCAAATCCATCTTTGCTGGCGTGTGTGCTGCATAAAGCTCGCCTGGTCCTTGTCTTTTCTTGGTCCACTGTGACCTACGCCTGCACGCTAGTTGATGCCATTGCGTCGCAGTTCAGCAATCTTATCATGCTACCAGGAGGCCTGCCTCCTTCCACGGACGGGGTTTTGTTGGGGCATGGACACTTCAAAAGCTCAAGGGTTACTGCGGTTATAGCGGCTGAAAACTTCCCATCCACATTAAATGATGCCACCATCTCACTTCTGTTTAACTTGGTGGCATTCCAGCATTTTACCGGTAAAGTGGTGTCACCATGTCGTCAGTCTCTCCAACGCAATAGTTACGTCAGGTAGAGATTCGCCATCACAAGGTCCTCGATACGTTGGCGTTAAACACGTATTCAACACCAACAAATTCAACCGCAATGCCATCTCAACTATGCGCCAAACAACTGCTCGCTCGAACTAAAAAGGAAAGAGTAGTTTTCACCTTAATGGCTTACTCCCGTCCACTAGCTGTGAAGCAATCGAGGTCTAAGAGCGAGTCTGACTCTGCCATGAGCTTCACTGACAATAAGTTTGCATAGTTCACCTGAAAACTGCATATAGACGTAAGAGACAATGTGGAATGCTTCTAAGCTCGAAAAGCCTGGGTATTATTTATTTGTTTAGTTTTTTAGATCGATTAGAAATTGTGCTTCGCTTTAGAATCTAGCCTCAGCTGAATTGAAACGAGGCTTCAAATCGAAGCGATTTGAAGAAGTAAATAGGTTTGAGAGTCGTATTGAAGTATAAATGATATAACTTAAAATCGCCCAATTTGCTGGTTGTTGTTCTTGGATTTTTTATTCATAGTTCATATAGCTCCAGACGCTGGGTGTTTCCTATCATATCATGTTAATATCGTGGTGATCTGATGGCTGAGTGAGAAGTTATCAGAATTTTGAATTTTACAAATTATCTTTGCTTACTTTTAGGAACGGTTGCGGTTGAAAGTTACTAAAAAAATCATAGCCAAGCTAAAAATGTGACCGATTTTCATATTTTTAACGTATTTTTCGAAATATTTTGTTCGCAGATAAATATTGGAGTACTTAGAAATTTAATAAAGTATTTTATTGTTCATTTTTAAAAACCTGACAACTTATGTCCACCAATATCTCCTGGAAATGTTTTAACAAAAAACCCACTGAACTTTCGTGCTGGCATGTATATATACAGTTGCGAGCACTAAAATAGTAGTGCACACTTGCAATATGAATACTGCTCTTTTTTTCAACCTTAGACGGTTTTTGTGTCGATTTTTTTTCTAAATTATCATCTCTAGTTCATCAACTACATCTGTGAAAATTGTAAATACTTTAACCGTTATAGTTTTTTTTTTAAAGCAGTTGGCTTCGCTGCATGTGGCATTTTGAGCGAGCAGTGAAATAGTAGCACAGAGCAAATAGGAAGGCAAAATATTTTTTACGTTAAAATTGATTATAGTTTTTTAATAAAAAGTAAGTTTATTGTGTTATTAAATATTTATGGTGGCAAAATAAATAAAAAAATATAATTGTATAATTTTAGTGGGACGAGGTTTGCATTGCACTCAAGAAAAACGAGAAATGATTCAAAACCTTATAAAAAGAGGTAAAACTTATAAGGAAGTGGAAGAGATTGTTGGTTGTTCTCCGACTATGATACGTAATGCAATAATATATAAAAAAAAAGTTGAAAAAAGGGGTGGTAAGAAGAAACTTTCAGCAACCACCGTACGACAAATCGTAAAATGTTCCAAATCTCGGCCAACAATGTCAGCTGTTGAAATTTTGGACCAGCTTAAATTACCTTGTGGTGTACATACCGTAAGAAGACGACTGCGCGAACATAACCTCTATGCCCGAAGTCCACGTAAAGTACCTCTTCTGAAAAAAAATCATGTAGTACGCAGACTACATGGTGTGGGACCATTATATTGGATAAAGACTATTATGGATCAACATGCATATGTGAAAATAATGCAGGAAGTGATGTTACCGTTCGCTGAGGATGAAATGCCTCTAAAGTGGGTACTGCAACAAGACAACGACCCGAAGCATACAAGTAAGCTGGCAAAATTGTGGTTTCGGGACAATGGAATTGAGGTCATGGATTGGCCAGCTCAATCCCCTGACCTCAATCCAATAGAAAACCTCTGGGCTGACCTCAAGAAAGCTGTGTGGGATGCCAAGCCCAAAAACAATAACGAACTGTGGGCTGTGGCCCAGCGTGCATGGGAGACAATACCACGAGAAAGGTGCGAGCGCCTCGTAGACTCGATGAGGAACCGTTGTGCAGCAGTAATTAAAAATAACGGTCATGCTACCAAATACTAAGCATTTCTTTTAAATACTTAAATTTTTTTTCAAAATACCGTTTTATGTTACCAAAATTATGTTTTTTTTTTATCCACTACTATTTTATTGCTCGCCGAAATTTTAATAAGAGCTCATTTAAAGTGAATTATATTATTTAATATTCATGTGAAATAAACTTGTTCATCCATACATTTAGCTTATGATATGTACATTGATTTTACATTAAAATTTATTTAGAATTTATTTTGATATCTTAGTAATTTTACGAAATGTAAAATGTAGGCCCCCACAGCTGTATAAACTTTTTCGATAATTAGTGTATGACGTTTTTAATCTGTCTCGGCTCTAACCTGAGAACCATTGATATATCTTCTTATTGACGTTCGATAAGAAGCCTAAAAAGAAAAGGACACGATAAATAATGTCAAAACCAAATCTATTACGTTCCCTGGCCGACCAGTCAAAGGTAGTTTCTCTGTCTAGACCTTGTCATGAAACTAGAAAACATCTTTGTTTGGGATCGAGGGAAAGTCATGCAAATTTAATCAGGACCACGAAACTACTTCAGGTCCCTAAAATGGTGAGCAGTGCTGAAAAAATATTCTTAAATTCTTGCTATTGCATTACGATACTTGCTATATATATGGTTAGTTTTTGATCCTTAAGAGGATTCTGAATGGAAATACATTATTGATTCCGAAGTGAGCACCAAATAGTTGCCGATGCGGTTGGAAAATGGTTACGATAATAGAGAAAGGGCCGAAGACGTTTACAAGGCTCTTAATATTTGTCACGGGGATTTTCGAAACGTAAACATTTCAAAGAGGAAAGTGAATAGTGAGATTACTGTTAGTTTTCTATTGATGTGGCTTTAATATTAATCGCTGCGGTGAGTCCAATACGGCGTTAGTGTAAACGGTTTATGTTTGTTTAATGCTTGTAGATGTTTATTATGCAATATTCAATTACAGGAATGTTTCGGTTTGGACTTTGAAAAGAGACGGTTGGGAGATAAATATTTCTGTAGGTAAGCCATTATTCAACTTGAATTGAAGACCATTTATATTTTCGTATAAAGCTGTGCGTTTTAATACCAGCTGTTATAGCCCACACATTAATAATTTTCATTATCTCTATGAGACAAAAAACATGTTTCCTCACAACGCTTCAGTTACGACGGTATTTAATTATCCTCATAGTACGATTTTATCTGACAAATTTTCTAAACAATAGCGAAACCGATTAAATTATTCTTTCATTAGCTTATTCCGGTAATTCAATGAAACTTCGCTTGAAAATTCTTATCGCAGTAAATCATTCTACCTTCGTCTGAAATATGCCTGGAGGATAAAGTGATTTATCTAGGGAAGGGAGGAAATCTAATGGTTAATCAGGCTGATAATTCATCGATGACTGAATTAATGAACAAGGGTTTTATCGGGAAATTATAAGCTGGAAACAATTTTCTGATTCCGGCAAAAACTTAATCAGATATTTGATGAATTATAAAAAAGGGTTTCTTCGTTATTTCGCGTTGTTTGCTCTGCGGCAATTTCTTCTGAATTCCTTTTTTCTGAGAACCAAAAGAAGCTAATTTATTTTGGTTTCATACAAATAGCCAATCCCTCGCTGGAAAATATTTAAATAAATCTCCTTGAATAGTATTTACATATATACCAACCTGTTTTTCTGCTCTGCTGATATAATTATTTGCTGTAATTGCTAGATATCAATCTAAATCTTCAAAGATACAGCAAATGCCACCTTTGCAGCTTCTGTTGAGCTCTTTATGAAATTCTGAAAAAAAAGATTAATACTTGCTTTGAATGTATATTTTACAAATTTTTATTCTAAATAAATATTTCTCGAAATTCTAATTGATAATTTTTTCTTATTACAGCTTCGAGATGCGAAGGAAGGTATCGTTGAAGTTAGTTTTATACTTTGCGCTGTATATTTACTGCTCGGAATGGCATTGATTGCCATGTGCTTCAATTTAATGCAGGTAAGTGACTCAGCCATGAAGAAATTTTAAAAGAATTTTATAGAGCTTATTTTGCCGATCCCACGTAAATAAAATAAATTATGCTGTTAGTAGATGACTCGGGTAAATTAGGGACCCAACAAGTGACGAAACTAATCTTACCAAAACGTTATTTATTGCTTTTTGAATCAGGTTTCTACCAACTTCACCCCTAAGACATACAACGGGCTAAAGTGGCACAGCATTGTTTTTATTAGCAGAGTAGATTCTGTAATAAAGTTTCACTAGCGTGAAGGGAAAAATAATATGTTCGGTATAAAAATTATCAATTCAATTAAATCAAAATTCTAAATTATTCATACATAATCTTTCAAAGAGATTATTTTTTAGAGAAATTTTCAATAGAAAAATGTTAGCAAATGCGAATCGTGACAAAAGAGCACACTAATATTGATTTCATAACGAAAATTCAGGTTTTTATCAACTTTGGGATATTTTATTCATATGGTAATAAGGAAGTAAAGAAATATTTGTTTGATTTTCTCTCCTCTTATTATAGAAGGATACTCAGCTTCTCAAAGAATACTTGCAAGTCTCTTTGCAGGGATAACTATAGCTAGCAAATAGCTACTCGATGATAGGTTCTCAGCACTCTGGTCAGTTTTGGTTTACCTCATCCGGCAAGACCGGAAACTTGTGTTTTCAGTTTTTAGAGCGGAGAAAGAGCGGAGCAAAAGTAAGTTTACATACTCCAAGCACAATTGATTTCTTCCCGAAAAATACGGCTGCAGAACTATAGGTTTCAGAACTGTGGGTGATTGGCAAGTGCCCACACTATCATCGAGTCAACGCATGTAGAGCGGAACCTAATGAGAAGAGAAAGAAGTATTCGGGAGAGTCCATAAGATCGAAACGATCCCTTTGGAGTATCAAAGGCAAAAGCGACCAAAATAATGAAAACTGTGGTTGATCACAACACTAGAGCTGCGAACATAGTAAAGATTGGAGTCACATTTGCTGACGTGACGCATAAAGCTCAGCGAGTGGTGGCTCTCGATATTACAGACTCCCTAACTACAACTCCTTCGTCTGCGCTGAACCTCCTGCTGCATTCGGTCACAAGACTGGTGCACGCAAGATGCAATGGCTACTTGGCCTCCACTCAGTGTTTCAAACGAAGATATCAAGCAACTGTATGTGATGAGTAGGAATGGCACATCATTAGAGTACACAACGACACTATCAGAAATTTTTACACGCAAATACGGCAAGACACTACTTACTTCTCTGCGAGTATGATGTGCAATTATAATTGAACACTACGTCCAGATACTTTTGCATATATTATACCGACACTCAGTACACATTCATAGTGTTGCATATACATGCACCCAAGATAAGTACATGCATCCAACGATAATTGTCTGGAAGCCCAACAGGCTCGAGGAAGTAAAGAACAACAGTTTTTAAAACAATGTCGAGCGATAAATCGCAACATTATTTTTATGTTAGCTGTAAAAGTAGTATGTATGAGAACGGTTTGACAATATTAGTTAATTAAAACCTGTTTAATTTTAACTGTATTTGCAAATGCAAGGAATCACGATACCACGAAATACAGCAATTGGTGACAGAAGTGAAATTCCTTTGCGTTTGTGAATCAACGATAAATTTTCAAAGGATTTCTAAAACTGCTAATTCATTAAAAACAGAAACAAACGTAAGAAATGTATACATCAAGAAGTGAGGTTCTATGGACTTGATAACTAATGCAAATACCAGCAAATATTTCACCAAATAGCGTGGACTTGAAGAAAACAATGAAGAAATTAGTAAGCCAATTATTATTGACGGAGTTTAAAGTGGAGTGCCAGAAACGTGATTCGTTGACATCCGGAAATTAATCAGCTCTATTATCATGACTGAAGAAAGTTTTGAGAGCGGAAGCCATCGATCCGAAAACCTTTGAATTTTTAGATGAAGAAACGGGCCAAAATCACACCCAGGAGGAACAAAGTAGTGTGAAAGAGTCCGGTGATGGATTTACTGCTGAAAATTTCTTCCGATATGAAGCAACAAGTTTACGACATGCAGCAAAGAGCCATGAAACACGGTCGGAAATTAGACCAACTAGCTATGAGTATGAAATCTCTGGATATAAGAAAAAATATATAAAAAATTAAAGAGCAGTTACAGCAGCACAAAATCGGGCTGCAAAAGCAAAACATCTGCTAGAAAATAGCACAATACAGGGTCCAGGAAAGCCGGATCGTTTTTTGATCGATTGGTTACGTGTAATGAAAAATGGTTTTACTACGCCAACAGCTGGTGCACGTATCAGAAATTTTTTCTGGGTGATCCTGCGGTTACTATCGCAAAGCCAAGCGTTCATTGCCGGAAGACTTTGTTGTTTGTACGATGGCATTATTCGGGCATCATGCGGTATCAACTGTTGGATTCTGAGCAAACTATTTTGGCAAATTGTCAACCTCAGCAGCTACGAGAAGCTTATCAGGAATCACAGCGATCATAGGTCCCTTTCTGTGGGCAATGTAGTGCTGATATATGACGAGATCTCAGTATGAAGCTCAAAAAGCTGCCCATTGAATTACAAAGACGGTGAAATGAACGCCGATGAAGAGTTTTTTTTATAGCTCCTGGATCATACTCGAATCGCCAAGAACACACTTAGTTCTGGGCGATCTCTATCACAAAAACATGAATGCGTATTTGCATAAAAGAGTCCTCTTATATTGTATCTGTAACGCCGACAGATAATATGGATTCTATTTTTTTGTCTAGCTTACGATAGATTTTGTGGGTGCAGAAAATGATTTAAGTGGTGAGATATTACTGAATTTTTTAAAGATTTTTAATAAATCGAACAAATATAATTGCTTGCAAAACAAAATTGAACGTCCAGCATAGTGGTTGAATTTATTGAATGCTACAATTATTTGTTAATATCCTTAGTTGATTGCTGTTGCGTGCTGCATATTTGGTATCATCTTCGTGCACAACAACCAGGCGGTGATTTTCATGACTCCTGGGTAGATTAAGGAGTCTTCTCTTCTGATCAACATGGAGCCCATATTTTTGACACACCTATTTGTGTCACATCCAATTTCTAAACTTTCATACTAATCTGTCGTTGAATCGTACACTCGTATGTTCCTCAAAACTTGTCATTATGCGTATAGTTAACTAAATTTTGCAGATAATTTATTCATTAAATTTCTTAATGCATATATAAAACATCACGAATTGTTTTTGTGGGATAATTAAAATTGAAATTTTTTAATTAAGTGGTTTTGAAAGTATGCACTGATTCTCATCAGACATCAGCTCACAGTGCTTACCTGACTGATATGACCACTTGCAGTGCGAGATCATAAATTTTTATTTACGTTAGTTGTGATAAATTTTAACATCCTCGACTTATATCCATCGATATCATTTACTCATAAAGGTTATTAATTTGTGATCACGGTTCCCTTCTTGTCTATAAATCAGCATAGACAACGTATATCGTCTCTAAAGTTTATCAAAAATAATCATCTCAAATAGTTTTTATATGAGTAGTACTATATCAATGGTCCGAATGAGTCATAACCACAAATTAGATAGTTTGAATAAGTTGGCCTGAAAGAGAATTTATAATGAGATGTTCGTCTAATTAATCGATAGAGGATGCTCATATAGTACAACTTTCATATGTAAGAATCCTCTTTACCATGCATCCCCACAATCATCATCATCTATTCTCGTCCCAGCGAAACTACCCCTATTTCCAGGATTTAAATATCCTGAATGTATCAAATGAAATTTACCATTACTGCCGTGATAGTAACTGCTACATCTAACCATAAATACAAGTTTTTGAGCGTTTCCATTGGCCTGGAGAGAAACTAATGAGCTTAACGCACAAATAGCGAACGGCTTTTTAAACTCACTTAATTAGACCCCGACACCTGTATAATGACACCACATTAAACATACTATCTCATTATTTGAATTTCACATGAAAATGTGATTATAGGAAATAATAGTAGCTTTGCATGGATTTGGTTTTATATTTACCGTTAATTAGCTCACATCATTGCATCAAGTTTGTAAGTTTAGTGTCGTTCGTTAATAAATCAAAATCAGTAATAAGTTGTTAATTATTTCAAATGCCGCCTGTTGCTTGATTTAGAGAAGAACTTAGTAGAATGGTTTTGAAGTGCCAATTGTAATTGAATGAATGCTCTTTGTAGACCTGGAACTCTGAAAAAAATCTTTTTAAGCGTATGTACAACGTATGACAAGCGTTTTGGTGTAAAGGATGTACGCCTACAAATTAGTTTATTTTAGAAATTGTATAAAACTAAACCGCAGATGCAGGTCTACATACCAAATTTTTTCATCATATTTACGTGATAAAAAATTCTGCTGATGGGCCAATTGGTGCTCAGAATACCGTACAGCGAGCCATATAGCATTCTAATAGAATCCGGGAAAATATTGAGGCTTAATGCTTTTGCTGATACAATATTTTCAATTGACAAAGGCAGCAAATATTCTAGAAATGAAAGTTTTTTTTTTGTTAATTTGTTAGAAAAACTTTATGAAAATCAATTTTAAATAAAATTATGTTCCCAATGTTATATGAATTAACATTCAGCCACCAAACTACTATCTCTGACCTGACGGCAATCAAGTCTTCGGCGTTTTGGCGGGATAAGAGAGCTTTGTTGTGTTGCATTGGATTCAACGAAACTGCAGATAGTAAGGGATTTGATTGTGAGCTCTAGCCTAGAAGCGCCGCGTAGGGTCCCAGGGAGGGCTTTTGCATCACGGCTATCGGCCAGTGATTCAGATAAGCTGAAACAACTATTTAGAGACTTCAGTCTGGGTGACCGGTGGCCTTCCCAGCTACTGCGGCAGTTCAAGCACTTAAGAGATATGGGACATTAGTTAGATATGCGAAACATATTACCAGCTTTGTGGATGGGTAATGTGTTTACGGATTTCCAAATCAAATGTGTTACCGGATGAAAATATAGTATTCAAAATCAGTGGAAGAGGGGCACTCAGGGAAGGGAAAAGTAACTTGGCAAAAATATTCGGAACGCCATCAGCACCGAAGCCGGTGCTTGCATCAAAGTAGCTCATCGAAGATTCGATTTCTAACGGATTTGTACAAAATGTAAACAGAGTACAATTAGGTGAGGAAAAACTAGCTAGCTGCATCAGAGGTCTCAAGTATCTTGTAGAAAGAAAGCAAATATATCATGAAAGCTCATAACAGAAGAGATACCAGAGGAAGTTTTAAGGCAACTGATATATAGGACTAAACGGATTTTGGATTAGTGGATATAATAGAAGGTTCGACGTGTTAAAAGTATGCACACATCGCCTAATTGATGGCCTTCTTGAAAAAAACACACAACACAAAACGCTCAACTATCTTTTAATCTTCAGTTGGGGTATCTCTGCGCCCACTAACGAACAAGTAGACTGGTTTCTTTAACAGCATCCATCAGTACTGCGTACTTCTCATTCTTCCCGTCGACATTTTTATACGATATTAGTTTCCTTTTCAGACATCTCGACAGCCGGCATTCAAACTGCCACTTCATTTAGCTTGGCCAGCTTTCAGGCCCATTCAACGCGCACGTCTGTCTGGCTGTCTGGGAGCGGAATATTTCACGGCAAGTTCGAGGAGTCTTTGTGAATTCACAAGCAAGCTAACCGCATTCCTGCTGAATTCGCTATTACGAACGCAACTTCTGACTTGCATAATTTTTCGTGCGATAACTCTACTCTTGTACGTTTTGTTGGATGTGGCCATGGCAGCTGGCTCAGCACGTCAAACGGGTGTGAGGGTGATTTTCTTGAAATATTCCGGACCAAGTTTTTCAAGCTCAAAAGTCCTGGACCTTATATTCTCCACGAGTGCTCGGGATGAGTGAAGTCATTAGGATGTACTACGTGGAGTTGAAATGCTACTTGCAATGCGTCCTGCGTATTGGATGCATGCAAACAGGGTGCATTATGTTTCAGAGTAGATGCTTGCTTTTGTTAGCGAGGGAGAGCTGGAGTGAAAAATGAATTCTGAAAATGTGCTAATGTGAAAATATCGTGTGTTCTTCCTCGCTGGAGGAAGTGCTCAGCTCGATTCAGAGTGCTTCTTAAACACACCACAAGTAATTTCACGAACGTGTGAATTGCAGTAAAACGATATTTATCTGGGAATGTGTTTCACGCTGTGCAATCGCATAGGAATGTGGTTTTGCGTTGTGCCTGCAGTCAGAATTTCGTAGTGAATTATTTGCAAATGAAATTGAATAGTGCGTTGCTTTAGATGTTGCTCAAAATATTAATTGCAAATGTGATTGGCAAACAAGTGGGTATTTGCTTTCGAGAATATAGCTTCAAATTGAACAAAAATTAATGGGGTAGGTGTATATAATGAAACTGATGTCCATTAAATTTCCTCATTTTCTATAGCAATTTGTATTTTCGAAATCATTCTGCGTTATAAAAGATTTTTAAATTTAGAATATGTAGTGCTTAGATATGTATGTTGCATCATCAAATGACCACTGATGATACCTGTACCTAGACCAGTGTCAATTTCAATGTTCAATCATAGGTCACCGCAATCTCATTTCTCCTAGACATTGCTAGCATCATACATCATCCAGATACTGCCATACATACCCATCCTAACCGAAATGTCACTTACGCTGTCGTATGTGTAGCAGTTATCTGTGTTAACACTGAATTAAAGTGCGAATGCTCTTAATCCTTAAGGAACATGGATTTCG
Source organism: Nemotelus pantherinus (assembly GCA_963978885.1). NCBI lineage: Eukaryota > Metazoa > Arthropoda > Insecta > Diptera > Stratiomyidae > Nemotelus > Nemotelus pantherinus. The sequence goes on from OZ022263.1 coordinate 218,654,898, forward strand.
TTCTCATTTCTGACAGGAGAGCTTCCTCACTATTACTGCATTATTGTTACATAATCTGGTTACTCATGTTTTCCACCGGCAGTAGCTTTGTCACTCTGTTTGCTCTCCGTCCCACTGCCAGCTCCGGTGACTAGCAGCTTTAGACTATTTGAACATGTTTTTTCATGACGTTGGTGTTTTTCTCACGTTTATCTTTTATTTCAGGAACAAGTCATACATAAGTTAAGATCCATTAAGCGTATAATACGACGATGTTTCCGCTGTGACAGGTGTAAACGAAAGGAGACCTCGACAACGGACAGTAGTTTTTAGTAGGCGTTTATGGCAAAAATGGATTCTTTTCGTGTACGTTTCAGGATACTGAGGATGAAAGGTAAGATATTGTTTTATGGTTGTGAGTTTCACGTGTGATATCCTGAATGGGATGTGAGCACCAAAAACTTTATTTTTATACCCACCAATACGATGTCGTTTATGTAGAGGACACTCAAGATATAACATTATGATGACATCAAAGTGTTTCCTGATTTCGGCATTGCTTTGTAAGATCTTTTCTAACAGTTCAAAAAATTTTAACACTGCAATACTGTATATCTTACATTTCAATGCTTTAAACTAAACTTTTGAACATGTAAAATATCAATAGAATCATAGAACAGAATTTAAAAATTTGATATTGATTGATATTAATTTTTTTTAGTTCTTCTTTGGAGCTTAGCATTTAAAATTTCCTGCGGTGGAGCGGTAAACTATAATCACACATCGGGTAATGATACCTTCGTCGCATTCAACCTCCGGTCGAATAGATAAACTGACAACAGTTTTTGGACTGAGGTTGAACCGATAGGCGACCGCGAATTGCTTAAACTACTCTAAACCTTAAGTTGGAGGTTCGGATAACACAACAGATCGGATAAAGACCATAGATACTATAATTCTGCACATTGTTACTCCTTCTTTCTTATGTATGGGACATATTATCTATTTGGGCAGCTCTTCATGCTCCCTCTCTCTTGTATGCAATATAATTTCACAAAATGCCAACTGTAACTATTCTGTAAGATCTACATAATAGGCTACACGATTTTATTAGAAAGCTATTTTTATTCAATCCACTCTAATGATATGTTCCAAGATTATGTTGCTTGAAGTTAGGCCTATGTTAAATAGGAAAAGCCCATGATCGATGAGAACGTGGCGTTTCAAAGCACCAGATACATAGCATATGCGAACATAAATTCTGCCATATGTTACATAGGACCATGACCTACATAGAATGTGAAACTATGACGCTGTGAACTATATTTTATAGTTCAGGGTACCATATACATAGCTTATGCCACTACAAATGCTGTGCTTTGTTAAAGACTGTCCCAGTAAAATTTGACCCTTTTTTACACAAGCACATAAAAAGAAACCTTTTGAGTTTAGGAAAATTTTAAAGATATACAGTAACTTTATTTCTAAAGGTTAGTGTCAGTTAGAGTGAAAATTTTGATTTTCCCCACTGAGGCTCGATATTAAGCTTTTCACCGAGGTCTCTTTACCGATTTCGTATGCTTTTCCTATTGATTTTTACTAATGTTCGAAGAAGAACATTAGTATTAAAATCAGTTTGGCCAAAAATTCATATTTCTATATATATATATATATATATATATATATATATATATATATATATATATATCATCAAAAAATTTCAGTGAAAAAATCTCAGGAACGCGCCATCCGATTGAGCTGAAATTTTCAGGACACATTGGTGTATATGCAGAATAGTGCCAGGTCTCACAAAAAGTTAATAATCTTTAACCCTTTGGCGCCGGCGGCCATTTTAGTGATATTTTTAATATACCTATTATTCCGTACACAAATAAGTTTTGCAAAAATAAAGTTGACGAAATAAATTTTGAACGTGTTTTACATGTGAATCAAATAATGTTTTGGAATTTTTTAACCCCATGTGTGCGCTGGGTGCCTAAAAACAGAACGGGAAAACTTGAAAATTTTTAAACTGCGATAACTTTTGACAGAACTATTCAATCATTACGAAATTTTTAGGACATATTGGTATTATTTAGTTGTAGATCTGTGTAGCTTTTGATGAGCGTGCTGGCAACCCTGTAGCTAGGGCAGGCACTGAAAGTGAAAACCTTCAAATCATCGTTTCTCTTGAAAAACTGCCGTTTCTTCAAAAAAAAGCCACTCATATGTAAATCTTGTGCTTTGTTTACATAAACAAAAAAAAAAATTTGATATGGTATAACGGGCACGCCTGGTAACCCTTGCCCAATTTACCTATATTTTTAGCATCAAAAACTTCTGTTCACGGAAACTCACGATCCAATGAGCAGAATTAATTGAAATTTGCAGAATGTATTGGTCTTATATAGGACCAGGTCTGATAGAAGTGATTTTGAAATGCGGGTGATTCTGTGCCAGTGGTGCCATCTTGAAAAATCACTAAAAAAGATAACTGCTTTTAGCCCTATAAATTCTGATTGAATCGTTCGATTTTGACGAAACTCACACAGTAGCTGAACCTTATTTAATACCACGTTTGGTAGAAATTTGGTCGAAAAATTCGGTTGGAGCTGCCAGCTATGATAATTTTGGTGTATTAAATTTGAAAAAATCAAAATTTGGAAGTGAAAACCTTAAACCATCGAATTTCCAAAAACTGTCCGTTTCTTACAATAAAACCAATCTGTATACAAATCTTATGCTTTATCTACACGTTCAAAGTAAAACTTTGGAAATTTCATGTCGGACAAGAACGGTAACCCTTTCCCAGTCAACCTATATTTTTAGCATCAAAAACTTCTGTTCAGGGGAACTCACGAATCAATAATCAGATACCATTGAAATTTACAGAATGCATTGGACTTAAGTAGGACCAGGTTTGATAGAAGCGATTTTGAATTGTGGGCAACTCTGTGCCAGTGGCGCCATCTTGAAAAATTACAAAGAAAAAAAACTGCTTTTTGCCCTATGAAATTTGAATAAGTTACCAGATTTTCATGAAATTAACACAGTAGCTGAACCTTACTTTAAACTCTGTTTGATAGAAATTTGGTTGAAAAATTCGATTGGTGCTGCCAGTTATAGTAATTTTTGTGTCTTTGGATTTGAAAATTCGCTCAGGAAAATAAAACTTTTTGCCCTATAACTTCCAGTGCAGTCATGAAATCAATACGAATTTCATACAATTAATGGAACCTACTATAAACATTATTCAGGCCAAATTTGGTTGAAAAGCCACGATAGGGTTGCCAGCTATTGTTGGTTTTGTGTTTGTTTGCAATATCTTTATTAAGCGGTTTTATCGTAGAATTTTCAATTGGTAATGATATTGTAGCGACAATAAACAGCAAATATTAAGCTTTCCATTATTTGAAAAAACTCGCTGCAGGTAATCCTAAATTTCTTTATACTCCTATAACTTCGATTGTAATGTAACAACGTGAAGCAGATGTGATATATTCTTGGCTTTGATACTGGCGAAAGGTTGCTAGCACGAGTCGGTTGTGCTACTTTTGTATCAATAAATGCTTACAGTTAGTATTCATACCGGAAACATTTACAATGAAAATAAATAACCGATGTTTCAATTCACAAAGTTCTGCAAATTTTTCGGATCGCAGCCCCAAACACCAACTTCAGTTACAGTGCTGCAGGCACTGAGCATTTTCTTCATCGATGTTATATGAGATGCTACTTTCAAAATTTTGTGAAATAAGCAACTGATAACGAATATAATTAACCCGTGTTTTGCTCTCATAAACGTTGAAATTCATGCCAGTGGTAATATCTGAAACCTTCCACCATATGAGTAATAATGCATTCTTGAGACCAAAGTAGAACGTGGCGTTTGAAACAGTTTGGCCGTAATAAGCAGCTCATGTGGTGGAATATGCACTCAAAACCTGCACGATTCTTCTACTGTTCTTCGAACATTAGTGTTTCTAGCGGTTCAGGTGCGCTAGAGTTTTTTTAAAGTTAGATGCATTTTTAGCTTTCCCATTGCTTTCCTTCAATACTCGTTTCATTTGTTCTAAGTTCTAGTTCTAAATTTATGACAATTTGATGGGTTGGCCTCTTTGCGCTTTCTTAACATAATGTCTGGATGGTAGGTCTAGTCAAACGGGCTCTTCATGCCTATTAATGAAAAGCAACAATCACTTTTGCAGATATTCCTCGATGTAAACCTGGGCAGTGATTGTGCCCTCCGCTATAAAAATATCGCTCCTTAGATCACATCGACGAATTTCCTGCTACATCGTGTACTGTTTAAGAAATTTACTGGTTTTCTTTGACTCAAATACTACTTTTACTGCATCCTTGCTGAAGTAGTGTAGAATTCATAGTCAGGAATCTGCCTGAAGTCAGCATTGATCATCTAAAATGGCACAATCGAATTTCGTCACACATTGATTGTCTAATTTTCGAGCTCTCCTTTTTGCTACTTTTTTTTTCTCTTATCAATCTGGAACTTCTTGCATTCTATATGCTCTCATGTTGTTACTTCATTCGATCGACCCTTGATTTCGATGTACCAGCAACACCTGCCATATCTCGAACAGAAATGTTGTGTTTGGTCTCGAACATCCTGACAATTTTCTTCGCTAAGTCGTTGTCTGTACTTTCAAATTTTTTACTGGGATCCTTTTTTCATTGTAACAGCTAGCCTTTTTTCATCATTTTTTATAACTCGTTTGACCGTTGCTAGACAAATGATTTTTTGATTTTCCACGTATTTGAAAATAAATTGGTGTTGTACTTTTTCTTATTTCGATTCCATGTTGCCAGTTAAAGAGCTCTTGGTTGAATGAATACTAATATAGCTTTCTGTCTTTTATATAGAAGATTACCTTTTGGCTTAAGGAACTGGACCAGGTATAGACACGGAAATAATATTCACAAAAATAAAAGGGTTAAATTTAGCAGGGACAGCCCTTACAATAATATTGCAATAATATTACAATAATATTAATAAACTCATACATTCCACTCCTCCTTCTTGTAACTTTCTCTGCCACGAAAAAAAGTAATGAACAAAAAATGAGCCTTTGGTGATCCAAAAACTGAATTTTCAAGCAAAATGCTTTCAAATCTCCTGCAGACTTAAAACAAATATTAATTTTCTTCAATAACAAACTTTACAAATCTGTTACAACTTTGGATTCAAAAAAAAGACCTGTCACTTTTTGATAATAAACACTTTTGAAAGCACAAGGTCATATTTCTCATGATGGCAAGAATGAGCAATTTCTATGACCGGGCAGAAAAAAATCGATACTGGTATTGAGCGCCTGTAACTTTATGGTGTCAGATATTAAATTCATTGCACGAAGCATTTTCATCATCTTCACTCGTTGTTTTGCCCTAGTGCTTCGTCAAACACGTTCGTCCCGTTGATCCTGCACTGTGCTATGTAACTGGCATGTACACGAGACCAGCAGCACATACTCGTAGAAACAACGTATCTCTATCGACGAGACGAGAGGCTCCATCAAGATTAATTGATTTCGTTAATGGAAGCGCTGTCGTTATTGTAATGCATAAATTAATGTGTTATGTATATGAGAAAGTTGTGAAAAGGTGTGAGAATCAAAAACAAGGGCTCGATATCATAGCAGAGCTTCATGCTCAAAATCATGTATATCTCTAAATGTATGAAATGCATGTGTGTTGAATACGATGCCACACGAGACATGTAATCACTATAATACGTCGAAGAAAATAGAGAAAATGAGCAAAGGAGCTTATCTGCTGAAGTTTTGGGAATTCAATTGGGAACGTGGAAGAGATTTTCGAAGAAAGTGCATGAATTTCAAGAATGTATTAGGAAGTTAATTGAACGTATCTTTTCGGTTCATTTAGCAATGGAATGAATGAAATTGTCACAAGAATTTCAAAAGTAGACGTATACAGATTTAGAATTTCATACGGACGATCTGTACTGAATAATGAAATCTACACTGGTAAAATTGTTTTGTAGCCTGTTGGGTAAAAGTACTGATACGAATACAAGTACAACGCTCCGAGCTTTAAGGTACTACTATCCTGTAGAATGGTGAAAATAGTACATTTTTAAATCTTTTTTTTTTCAATGAATTTATTATTTAATCAATTTTAATTTTTTGTATCAAATTAAGAATACATCGAAGTTTACAAAAAAAAATTTTATTTATTTTTTTTCGTTTTCTAAATTTTAATAGATGGCGCTCGAAGTTGGGTAGTTTAAAAAAACATGACTCCATGGCGGACAGTTAATCTCCGAAACGGCTAGTCTGAAACAAAAAAATCAAAATGCATGCTAAAAAGGAAGGTATTTCACAAGACAATTTACCACATTTAGTAAAAAATCGGTAAAAAAAATAAAATGGCGGACTTTTGAAAAAAAAAGTTAAAAAAAGTGACTTTTTTTCAGCTTATTTGTTCTATAAAATTTTTTTTTATGTATTTTTCTCCAATTTTCTGGTAAATTGTCTTGCAGCGGACTCTAACAAACAAAACAAGCCCAGGTTTATGTAAATCGGTTGAGCCAATCCCGAGATTAACTGTCCGCCATTTAAAAAAATGTTGTTTTGAGAAAAACGCGTTTAAAGTTTTTTTATACTATAATAATCTGAATATTATAAAAAAAAATTTGTTTAACGCTTACAAATAATCAATCAGCAATTCCTGGACCATACAAAAGTATTCCAGAGTCTATAAATTCTTGCTCTTCTTCCTGCTGCAGTTTTTTTCTTTGCAAGCGGGCTTCCTTGCTCGCTGCAGTAGCCGCATTCTCCGCCATTTGGATCCTTTCTTCATCTTTTTCATATTTGTTTTAGTTTCTTCATATTTGTTTTAGTAAATTTCACATGGTTGTTGCACTCTTTACATTTTAACATACTGGCCAACGTAGAAAAAAACGAGGGAAAAGGACAAAATACAATAAGAAAAACCATCTTCGAGTTTAATATCAAAATCACTTGTCGACAATTTATTCGCAGAGGCACTCACAAACGATGTATTTTGTTCATCCGTGTGTTGATTGCCTTGAAATTGTCGAGTTGTTCTTGCCTGTTTTGCTTTTTTTGCTTTAGTAGTTTTGCTACATTTTTTATACGAACTCATTTTTACATAAATCGTAACGCACGTGGGCAAAGAGAAATAGAACTGAAATACAATTTACATCCATGAATACATGTATACTTGTATATATATATATATATATATATATATATATATATATATATATATATATATACACACACACACACACACACACACACATACATATATATATATATATATATATATATATATATATATATATATATATATATATATATATATATATATATATATATATATAAATATATATATATATATATATATATATATATATATATATATATATATATACATACATATATACATATATGTATATATATACATATATATATGAATGATATTTGATCAAAGAAGGTAAACATGTGTCGAAGAGCGCCAACGTCTATGAGCACCTGCGATCAGTCCAAAAGGCGCGCGCACTAAAACTGCTATAACTTCCGCGTTTTTTCGAATTTCTTCTTAAAAATTTAGAAGGTCATTCTTGAAGGTGTAGAGAATCGGAAAATGTAAAAAAAATAAAATCGATTTTTCCAAAATTCTACAGGATAGTAGTACCTTAAATTAATCTAACCATGAATAGATACCTGAGCTAAATCAGGGGCAAAGTGAGGTGTAAAAACAATCATTTCCCAATCGTTAAACTGTATTTTCTACCAAGTCCACTCTCCAAGACTCCAAAGAGGTTGACGCAGTACAACAAAAATTAAAATTTGTTTATGAATTCAGTGTGAAGTAATCAAGCTGTAATCCATAGGAAAATAACAAACAATTTCTTGCTCTTCGAGTTCCTCTAACATAACATAAGAATCTGCATGAAGAGTTATTTATTTATTCGACAGAACGGAATCGAAAGCAAATTGACTGAAGTTTATTTTAAGTGTTCGTGACTAATTTTGGAAGAAATCATATCGTAACTAACATATACGAAGGAGAAATTCAAAGAAGAAAAATAGATAAGAAAATAAAAATTTACTATCAATATGAAAAGTTTTGCTCACTAGATTACTTCAGTCCAAACATTTTCATACAATGTTTTCCCAGAAAATTTCAAAATATTCCCAAGGATAATCTTTGATTTATTTTCATGTGTATTTTTTGAAGTGCCTAATTGATATTGTCCAAACTTTCTTTCAAAGTTAATCTTATATTAAATGTTCAGTGTTTTTTGGTGGAGCTCTGCTCGCTTTATACTTCTTGGAAAGTCGAAGTACAACAAATTTCATTCTCACAGAAGGACTATTAGAAACTCACTGAACTACTTCATTTTTCCGGTAGTAATATCTCGTACTCTATCTTCATCAGAGCTCTATTACATATAGAGCTCTATACTCTATCTTCATCAGAGCGTATCAGAGCTCTTTGAAGATGGGCAGTGATACACATGGAGAGTACTAAACTAGTCATTAATTCTTTGCCTGTAATTGCTGACCGACCACCTCAATAATTGCGCAAGAGCTGCCTTGTGTCGGATATGTCGTTCCGTTTCTTTATTTTTGAGTGTCTTTTTTGGAGACTTTACCTGGAAATGAAGCATGTCCAAAAATGCTCATGGCATCCACAAAAATGTATCGATATTTGCTGCGAAGCCATTTGATTTATCGCAATAACACGTTGGGATCTCCAAAAAATATTTGGATCTTTTTGCCTAGCAATATACACCTTTTAGGCAAAATAGTAAAGCTCTGGATTGTTTTAGAGGATTTTTTTGAAATATTCCAATGAAGCTTGCTAAGCCTCCGGGATGTTATTCTTTCGAAGTAATTGCGTTACTTTATAAGATCGGTAAGAGAAGTAGTCATTGAGGCCATTTGCAATTATGACTTTCACAATAGCAATTAGTTACTTAATTAGCTCTAAAAAAACGATAAAAAAGGTTGGTTAAAGAAATGATATTTAAGCAAATCTGCAAAATTTGAAAAACCTATCTTTTGTGAAAGTATGTTAAAATAAATACTGAAAAGCGCACTCTCCGTATATCTCCAGGACAAATCAAAACACAAATCATTAGGCATGTTTTTTTGCTCCCCCTATATATAACAGAACATTGCTAACCAGTGCAGGCGCATTGGGAACAATAACAGCTCCCCCTATCCATAACATGAGTTGTTGTTGTTTGCACTGGTTAGCATTGTTCTGTTATGGATAAGGGGAGCAAAATAAGCGCATATTGAATATCTCGAAAGTACTAAAATGTATATAGAACGTTTATGCGAATCAAGGCATAGTAGTCCTCCTCAGGAAGAGTAAGAAAACTGACAGAACCATGACAGGCATACTGACTGGACACAAACAACTTGAAAGACGCATGTATCGAATAGGTGTTGCTTAAGCTGACCTTTGTCCATACTACTTATAAGGGGTTGACTCTGCAAAACGTGTCCTCTGTGAACGCTCAGTGTTTGTACGTTTCAGGTATAAATGCTTTTGCTGGGATGTGGCATGTATGCAAAAGACAGCCTCTTTACCCCTATCCTTGACCCTGGATTTCTTTAAGAGATTTGCGAAACTATAGTAAGCTGAGGGCATAAGTACAATCGTTTTTTGTGGTCTGAGTAATTAGAGGTGCCACTCTCCCAGCCCACTTACACACCAAAATATTCGTTGTGGCAATCCTTTTGCTCACTTTTTTATCCTACTGTTTCGATCAGCGATGGCTTTTCTTTGATGGTACCAAACGTATCGAGCGCCAAATGCTTCATTGTTGGTAAAAACTGAATTGGTGGTCCGATATAAGGCTAAAGCTATGCAGGATTCGTGCTAGTTTTTGAAGAAAACTATTTTTAAGCATTATAGAAACGTGATGGCTGAAATTTTGGTACCACTGTTAAAGTCGCTTTTTTCTGCACTCAAATCAAACTTCTAAGTCAAATCTGCTAGCTTTCTTGGCTTCTGCAATAAAAGTAATTTTAATAAGTTTATGTAATCAATAATGATTATAAATTTTTGATGTTAGTGACGTCAATCACTAATTGTTGATCGAATTTACAAAATAAATCGGTTGGAAAAATATGCGTTTTAAACAACTACCTCTCTGTTCGTTTTTTTTCTTGTGTTTTACTCATTTTTTCTTTGCACTCGCTAGTTTGATTGGATTTTACAATATCAATTATGAAAATTCTTTAATATTGACTTTTAATTTAATTGGCTGAAAAAATTCGCGTTATTAAAATACTTCCATTCTGCTCGAAATTGCACTTGCTCTAAAACAGGAGACCCCGAACCAACACCTTCGCTGAGTTTTATATCAATAATCAATAAAACATTTTCTACGATCATTTAATTTACATTCATTCGAAGGAAGCTTAAATTGTTTACATCCCAAAAAATCTTTTCACACCCAATGCCGCTTGAGTTCCGGAATGTCTCATTATTATCTCGTTCATTTTGTTTGAATAGGAACAATAAAATACATAATACAATTACACAATTCTCTAGAAACTTGCTTCACTTTAATGGTTTTCTCCGGCAAAACAACAGCAGGAACGACGTACATATCTTAACGTCTTGAAACACACTCATGCGAACATACATGAGTCGTGTTTTCTTATCCTTTAGATATCTCCTTCAGATGAAAAGCAGCCGCGGAAGTAAAGGAAAAGTTTGGCTAGGTATGGTTTATTTTCATTTTCAATAAAGCTGGATCCGGCCCGGAATCCTCCCTTTCGGCACGCCAGGCGTGAATTCATTTCGTTTCTTCTATTCTTCCTCGCACCTCCTGATGTTTGTCTCATCTATCATCTTTTTCGTATCTTTTTCTCCTTTTCGTAAAACCGTTTGCTTAATTAGAGCTTATGAGTAGATACATTCACTGTAGATGGTTGCGGGAAAACTAACTTTTGCCGGAGTCATTATACAGTTACTGCTGAATACTAGATTATTTGGGCACAGAGAGACTGGGACGATTGTGATGACGCTCGATGCCGAGCGACGACATTATGTCACGTACGGGTACGATCTGCCCATCCCTTCGATTTGGACGCGCTGCTCGTGATATCTCATTCGGAATTATTTATGAAAACCTCATGACATGCCTGCGGCAACAACGTGTAAACATTTTATGGTTCCTGCATTCGGTAGTTAGTCAAGCAGGTGGAGGCATATTTCGATTTCATTGTCTACGGCCGAAACGGGGTCCTTGTATTTTTGTTCACATGTTTCGGATTAAGTATATTAATTCTTGCCAGGGATTGCAGCAGTGGGAGGAGAAAGGTTTTGCGGTGTAAAAGTATTTCCTATTATTACGAAAGTTCTACAGGGTTTTATTAATCTGGTATTTTATTTACTGGGAATTGATCGATTAAGACTTTGATATAGTTATACGGGCATTTTCGTTGTTGTAATGAAGTTGTTTTCCTTAGTATCATTTAACTAATTGTGAAAATATTAATGAATCGAGGGTTTTCATGGCTATTAGCCATCCCACGTACAGTATTCAATCTGAAATACTATGAACTATTATCCATACTTATACCTCTTCTTCCTCATGATAAATTTCGCTTAATTGATCCTTAAAAACAAACTTCAATGCTACCTACCCTTCGACATGTTGCTACTCTCATTAACTTCCAGCTCACATTCTTTGAGTGAATGTTCGATAAGCAAAGAGTAATCACTTTCATATACTCATAGATTTAACTTCACGCTGTATCCGTTTCGAAATAATTGTGTGATTTTCGCTCTTTATCCTAACGAAATCATTATTTAATGATCTCGCTTGTCGAACACGGAGGACTTACAACCGAATGTTTACCAGTTGTTACAATCATCAATAGCATCAGAAAGCGATATCAGCATTCGACTGGGCGAACGTCGTGCCTTCTTTCCCAGAACTATTAATTAATGTATGTGTATTCTCTTGGTTTGTTGAGATATAAAGTGGTCCTTGAAGGTTTCAGCTTGCTTCGAGCTGTCTTGAATGGATAAGCAGCACAGACTGGATATTGGCAGAATCTTAATGTATTGAATTATTTAGTCGTGTACTTATGTATGCCCTGACAAGTGTTTTAGATTGTATTTATAATTCATGTCTTGCTCATCAATAAGAAGCATCTGCAGATATGAATTGAATGATGGACCATATTTTTGATATTTTTTTATTAGAATTTAAGAGTACATAAAGTATTACACCACAACCCATTTCGGATTTTGTGATTAGATGTTAGTAAAGCATCATTTCTGTAATTGTGTGTGGAATGTATTACGCTTAGTTTCGCCCATGATTTCAGTCAGGTATTTGTTTCAGGCTGGATTAACGCAAACCTTGGTGCGTAAGCCGTCACCTGTATCTGAATTTGGATCAATGATCTCACGCGCTTGAAAGCTACATGATTAATGAATTTATTCACAATACGAAGAGCACATTTATGGTAGTATGATTCAAGCATATTTTCAAACCCTCAATTCTACGGACAATTAACATATATAGGCTTTAGAGTCTACTTTTCAGGATCTCTCACTATCGCAGATCCGACTCAAATCTCATGGCCGTTCATGAAAGAGGGGAAGTTTTCACAAATAGTGCTATCTGCAGGGCTACTCCGTCTTCTGCCACTGAGATTTCATCCGTCAACTCCTCTTGGATTTACGGAACTAGAAGATCAACCTTGTTCAAAACACTTCCTGATACGTTGCCTAGCAAACAGAACAGTTCATTCAATGAAGAATGCATTTTGCTGGAAAGCATTTGCTCCCTCTTATCCCTGCAGATTCTCTTCAGAAATGACAAAGGTCGGCTGAGGCAAGCAGTCAAAAGTAACACAGGCACGCAAAAAAAAAACACTCCTGTTAATACCCTCGCTGAGATCTTTATTGTTGTTTGATCGTCTACGTCCCGTAGTCATCAAATTTTTTAGCGCTCTGCCACCTTCGAAAGGATAAAGAAAAATCATTCACATCTGCATCGCCAAATTAACAAAAATTGTCCGATCTTGTTCTCCGTACAACGCCAAAAGAAATCTTTTTCAAAAAAGAAAATAAGTTAAGTTCTTGCCTGGCTCAGTACTGGGTCCGATCTAGAACAAGTCAACTTGCCAAATTTTAAACGGTAACCAAATTCTGCTCGTTGAGCTCGGTTACGTTACCCTGGACCTTTCCAAATTCGCGTCTTCGTCCTCATCTTCAGTTTGTTATGACAAATTGTGACGTCAGCAGAGTAGCTGAGCTATTCTAATTATTGAAAACATACCAAGACGAAGTGTCCGAAATCGTTGGCTTTGTTTTGTAACATTGCCTCAAAACACCATCAAGCCAGCGAAAAGTCAAATCAGAACGTGACTTCGTCAACTTTTATGCAGAGGAGCAATGCCAAGACATAGAAAACGGAATTCGGACAAGCTCGACTTGGTCTGAAGTCACATTATGCTATAATAAGCTGAAGCCGCAGTTGAAGACGTGAATTCGGTAAGGCCACCTATCTCCCACCCGATTCACCAAGTTCGCATAGCCGATTTGGAATAATACTTGATCACAATACTCGATCGACCAGTTGGCAGATAACAGTTCTTGCCTCTTTAGAGGCATACAGGGTATGTCTTGTTTACTAATTTGAATTAAGTTTAATTAATTACCGAATTAAACGTAAATTTGATATTGAATTAATAATTTGAACCTTGTAGCCTCACACGGGTCAGGTTTTGGTGGTGGCTCTGTCGTGGGTTTGCGATTAGGGATTCCAATCCCGAACCATATTTTCAATCCCGGGATTACGGGATTAAAAAATCTCAATCCCGGGATCCCGGGATCCCGGGATTTGAAATTCACAATACAACACAACAAAATAAGTCAAGTTTCTAGTAAACATATTATATTATTTGCCATCATTTCAAAACTACAACAATAAGTAAGCTCAAAACTGTATAAAAAATTGCATTATTACTTTTTTATATTATTCATGCAAATAAAAACAATAATTTTAATTATCCAAACGTTGACAGTATGAAGACAGATATTAAAAATTACATCTATTACAAATTACAACAAAAAATCACGACCAAAAACCACAACAACAAAACACAACTCTTAGAATTGAGATACATAATAAAGTAACATATAAAAAATTCGACCAAAGTTCATTGGGTTTTTCGGAAGTAACATTGAAGCAATAGCAAAGAATCTAAAGTATCGTCTCCAAGCCTGCTTCTAAATTTATTCCCGATGTTGGACACCGCGGAAACGGTCGAGAAATATTGGTACGCCTGCTCCAAACTATGCAAGCTATGCAAACTATGCACTTTCGAAAAGATTCATTTCTTTTGCAATGGTTTTAATTAGATTAGTTTCTTGCGGCATTTCATGATTGATTATTTTCATACTTTTGCAGCTCTTCTTGTAGCGTTAATTGACGACTACCTTGTTCTGATTCAATATGGGTATCTACTGGGTTCTCTTCATTTCTTTGGCTATCAAGCATAGGGTTCAGCATCTAGATCATTGAAGTATGTTTTTTTAATATTTGCGTTGCTTAGTTTCAAAAATAGAGATTTTATTTCACTTGGTAAATTTTTGCTGGTACAATGTGGATTCTGGAGATAGCTTAGCATACCAGATAGCTCGGTACACTGACGCTCTTTTATTCGGTCCAATATTGCAATTTTCATAGCATTCAGAAGAATAGACCGTTTTTCTCCTAACAGCCTAAATACAAATCTTGATGAAGTATTAGCAGCGCATAAATTTGCAAGTCTGCGACTAAAGGCCGTCACAGCCAATTTTACAGGGAGTAAAACTTCAATAATTTTCTGAATCGAATCAAACTCTGTTGCTTCTAATTGCTCTGAATATTGCAGGCCTATTAATGTATACTATTTTTCAAAATGGGAAACTATTCGAGCATTGTCAAGAGACTATTTCATCTTGTTTTACAGTCCATTTAAAGGAGACAGTTAAATGCCTTGCTCAGATCCGACATAGTTTTAAAGATCGTTATTATTTTTCGTTGGAGCTTTTTTAAAATATAAAACTACCTAACAAACTTTCTTTATGCATGCGCTGATGTCCTTCGTCTGATCTAGCGTGTCTTGCAGGCGACCGGTTTCAACGTAGTTAGCTGATTCAGGACCATCCAAATCTTCGTGGTCGTCGTTCAGACTATCGGGAAATCACTTTAATCTGGAATGGACCTCATATTATAGCGAACATTGCAAACTGCCAAGTGGATGCTATGCGCCAAACAAATATGTTGCTCTGTACCAACTAGTCTGCCTTCTTTTCGCATTTCGTTTGACCCATCAGTTACGATGGTAACAATGTTTTTTTCCTAGAGAAACATTAAACTCATATCTAGGTAGTTTCCAGCTGTCATTGATATTCTTACTCCCACCAAGCTCCAGTAAGAATTTACTAAGTAGATGTTTATATTTATATAGCGCCTATTTGCAGTCAAGGTCCATTCATCAAACATCAAACTGAACCATTCACCTGAGATACTAGCCTGTTATATCTTATTTTTTATTTTCTTTATCCTGCTTGCATAGCCAACAACCTTTTTTTGATTGTTGTTAAGGATTTTGGTAAATCTGTGTATGCATTCGCTAGTATAAATTTCCTCAAATCATTCGATGTAACGAATGCACTAAATGCGAAACAGTCCATACTTATTTATTAACAAACCTTTGTATTCTCTTGTTAACTGTTACATCGGTTTATTTTGCTCTATTCTTTACGCATTTTGATGTGAGCTAATTGTTTTCTCATAAATATGGATTCTATTTGCACTTTTCGAGTTTTGCTGTAACTTGATTGCCGATAATGCTTGACTCCCGGCCCCGAAATCCCATGCAATTTCTGATCCCGAAAATCCCGGGATTAGAACTCATCAATCCCGGGATTTTCGGGACCAGAAATTGACCGGGATCCCGGGATCCCGGGATCCGGGATCCCGGGATTGGATTCGCTATTTGCGATGCCCAGTGATTGAGTTTGCTCATATTTTGTCTGCTTATTTCCATGGAGTCTAAATTATTGCTAGTTGTTGTCTGTTAACTGATGGCTGATAACTCGAAATTGTCGAATCCTATAGTAGGTGCTATCGTTTCGAATGATTGCGGTGTCACTTTGTTATTGACTGCCTATGTTGCATGTTGAACTATTGCTATTATGGTTTGTTCGGTAACTTGTTGATATTCTTGCTTCTCTTTTGGATGTTTTTTTTATGTACTTAATATAATTCTTGCTTTTTCGCATCGTTTTTCTTTAAAAAGAAAAGTGTGATTCAGCCATTTCATGACAAAAATTTAAGAAAAATAATTTACGTGATCTTGCTACTCATTTTGATTCATCCATTTATTTGAAGTTGAACCTTTTTCATTAACATTGTTTTGTTTTTGGAGTTTTCTTTTTGTTTGTTTATTTTCTTCATTTCCGTGTTTTTTGAAACAGGGTGACAATCTGGATATAAGCACTTTTGTCATCGCACAAGACTCTGCGTCCGGTTTCGCTTCTTTCCTTTCTTTGTCTTCAGAACTATATCTTTTTTTTCTTATACATTTTTTCTTCGTTATCAGAAGGAATTGAAATTTTTCTACGAAACTTTAGGAAAAAGCTCTTGAATAATTTTACTAACAATTTATGGAATAAAAAACCAATTTTTGAGGGATCTAAACTGCCCCTCAGCTTCAAATTGAGTATACTGTTATGGCTAATTGTCCATAGTTGAAATTAATTCAAGGGCATGCTAGAGCCGGTGCTGTATCCCTTTGACTACTTAAGCTTCCAAATATGTAATTCTTCCAAGATTTTCTTGATAATATCATAGAACTAGTTTTGATATTAATGAAACACCATAACAACAGGTATTTCTTTATGCAACAATAAATTTTGTCTGTCGTTTCTAACTTATATGAAATATATCGTCATCGCATCAATCACAGTTTGGTTTTCTACAACATGGCAGTTACTGACATACTACTATCTACAATTAGATTTAAACATTCGGTTGCTACTTTCACGTGCTTCAAGCAAAAAGCCATGAAAAGTTTTATCGTATATTTTGCAATCATTTATTATTCAGCCCTGGAGCATGCTCAAAACGAAGTTCACAAAAAGCTTGCGGTAACACTTCCCATGTTCGAAAATTTCCTTTTCCCATCAAATCCATTAAAAGTGCAGGCACACATGAATTACTCACTACTATGTCCCGTAAGGCTAAGTCAATCTCGTTCACGTGTCAGTCGGTATAGCATATATACAGTATATGTATTTCAAAAAGCCAAGATGTCTTTTAGACATCCTTACTTTCCAACTACGTAAATTGCAGCCATTTTGCGGTTGCTGGAAACCAGGTTCCGGTGGTTTCCAAAATTTAAATGCTTCGGTTGAACTACCTGCATTCAGGCGCTATCATGAAATCATTCATCGTTATAGGACTTTGTTCGACACATGGCTTGAAAATGAGTACCTGTAAAGATTATTTTATTTTTTGCAGACTACGGAATGGATTGACTGGTTTTGTTGGACCTGCAAAAGTATAACAAAAGAAGCAAACTTTGGAACATTCAGACGTTCTTTGAAATGGTTTGATGTAGCCGTGGATTGCCAAGTATCGAAAGCCTGTAAATGTTGAAACATAACAAAGAGGTCACCAGGAGTATGATTGCAGTTCACTATCGAGTTGGTATATGAAATCATGGAACTATTTTACTCGTAATCTTAAGAACATTTTGTTAATATACAGTGACGTATAAACCAGCAAATCCAGCTGCGGAAAGTTTTCGTAGATTGAATAAGATACTTGCATTGTTAAGTTTCTCGAAAACGACGAAAAATGTAGTTAAACTGGCTGTAGGAATAAGTGTGCTCGGACTCAAGGTTGAACTTAATTGCTAATAAAAAAAAATTAAAAATTGTAAATATTTTCAATATGTTACAAAATATTTGTATTCGAAATAAATTGTTCTCTATCATTGATTAAAATTTAAGTGGCGGAATACTTGTATTTTTATTCTAAATTTACTTTTGAAGGAAATATTTTTAAATTAATTGTTTCAAACACAATTTTTAAGACAAAAATTTTTATATCGTAATATTGATCATATACAATAATCTCATACTATTGTAAAATATGTTTGGTGAATCTTTCGAACAATTCTTTTAATATGCGAATCTCAGAAAACTATTAAATTGTGAATGCTGGTCTTTAATATCATTTCTAGCATATATTATTCTCAGTTCGTGCATTGAATGCATTTACAGAGTCGTTTCATACAAATCTACGTCAAGTCGATTACTATCAAAACACCACAAACTTGTTTAAAATAGCTTTTAGATTCCATATTGTTTAATTCTAGCCATGGCCTGAGCTGGATGTTAAAGTGGCGTAAAATTTTTCCCAAAAAGCAGTTAAAACGATATGAATAAAATCGGTCAGGATTATTAGCCTTTATATCCATAAAGTGAAAAAAACAATATATGTACTTTGCAGACGTCTGCGGGTAATGGAGGCCAGTTTGCAAAGCTCGCTACATAGCCAATAGAGTTCGGCAAATTATTGGGAATTATTGGAAGACTGCATGGGATATGTGATGGCAGCGCCTGGAGGAAGGATTTTTCACCCTATACTGAACCTGCCAAAATCCATTTTCGGGGCAGATTTTGGTTGATTGAGCAATAAAATTTGACTAAATTCGAGTAGTAGCTTGTTAGGAAAGACGATGACATCGATACTGTAAATGTTATTATATTGATATGCCGTGTATGCTTATTTTATTTAAAGTTATATTTTTATTTTAATTTTTGAGGCGGTTCATCTGGAGCAAAAAAAAAATACAATACATACTTTCATCTTTAACACATACGAGTATGTAGACCTCAATGAAATTTACTGACGTTTGATTTTACCAGTCGTTGATTTGTACCAGTTAATACAATAAGTGGGTTTAAGCACACGATAAATGTCGCTAAAACTATAAGACACAAAAATGATATATTTGGTGGATAAATATTTTTTAACTAAATTAATAACTAAGAATCATTTCAGCAGCTAATAAGTTTAGCTTTTGTTCATCTAAATGACCAGGTGCTGAAAAATACAGTTAAAATTCCGGAGCATTGAAGACGATCAAAGACATGACTCTACAAAATTGATTCTGCGCCAACTTGAATGTCCTCTAATAATTGAAAGCTTATATAATTGAAAGCTTATATAATTGATAGCATATTGAGTTGCCTGTCACTTCTGATAACTCAGGCCAGCCCCAACCTAGCAGATTTTATCTGTTATTGAAGTCCAAGATAAATGAAAGTGTATAAAACCTATCTTATATACAATATATGCAAAAGGGTTTTCAGTGTCAAAATAAACGAAAACATAAAAAAATTATTAAATTAATGAAACATTTACATAACCAAGTGTTTTGTCCTATTAGCCGAAATTGACAAACTCTGATAAGCAATGAAATATTATTTTGAAGTTAAATTGATGCATAGTAAATTTATGCCTCGTAACTTTTTACTTGCCATTATATTGTACATATATTATCTGAGCAAAATAGGATGGGAGAGTACTATATATCCTGAAAATCAAATTATCAAACATGCTGATGACATTTTCTGGTAATTCAAATTTATTATTAAAATTCAAATTTTCGACTGAAACATCCTAGCTCGTATTTTTTTATATACTAAAAATTTACTGTACTTAGTTTATTAGAAAAGACTCGCAAATGTTATCAAAAAGAAAAACTTGAAAATGTTAAAGATCATTTAACCTATCGCAACCGTAAAACCTACACAGGCTCTTGCCTTCGAGTCTAGGTATCATTGTTTCAATTACACATCACTTCATTGAACTGCACCAGCACCTGGTTATCACTACCTACACCTGTTTCGGGATCCACTTAATTTTTCCACTTAACACACTTCTTATATGCTATCAAAATTTCCCTGTATTCATTTCCGTTATCATCACACTTCAACTTTCTGCAATACTTACGTCCACGTCAGCTATCTCGAAAGAAATCACTTGACTTTGCTATTCAATTTGCCATTTAGCACCGCTACCGCGCCTCAAGGAATCATTCTCGTTTCGCTTTACCACATACACTTCATACAGACTGTACCATAGAAGCTGCCATCTAACTGCCATTTCGCGTCATTCAGGACCGTTATTTCTTTTGAGTTTAAGGACCTGCAGACTCAACATGATGCAGACGTCACAGCAGCCTCCGTGCGATTTATTTGCAGAACGCCAAAGAACATACGAAGAACACTAAATGAGGTGCTGATAATGGTTTTTCTCAAGAGTGTTGAAAATTTTCAGCTCTGGGAAAACTCATTTTTGTTGTGTGTCATGTAAGTGGCAAACGACTACACCAAAGATGACAACGACGACGAATGGTTCTCATGGCTGTTGTCTCCCTTTTGTCGCCAAGTACCATCTTGAGCGTTGTCAAAGATGTGAATGCTGTCGCCGGATTGGGGTTAAGCGAACGGGTAAGGACGATGGATAACAAGCAGCGCACAAAAGAAAAATTTCATTTTCAATAGGAAATCATAATTGACTGGTAATGTCTTGTCATAAGTGCATCTAATTTTCGATGAATTTGAACGAGAAAGAGTTTAGGGGGCTGACAGTTTTACATTGCTTTGTCAGTGAGAACAGTTTGTGAAAAAGAAATAGAAGTTTGGGAAGGACACTTTAGCTCACTTTTGACGTATGTATATACCTGATATATTTCGAGGAACAGGGAGTAAATTTAAAACCATAAAGAAGGAACAAATTCAAACAAAATTGGTAAAAGTATATATATAAGGTCGATAAAAAATGTGCTAGTGCATGCTTTAACTTTTGCTTGTTTTGCTTTGTTGAATGCGTTAACATCTCTCTAAGAGATGCACGGCATTCTATGGCAGCCTTAGGCTCTGTGAAAGGACAAACAATGGACTAAATAACCGCTTGGCTATCTGTGTACTGAATATTTAACTAAACAGAAGCCAGTTGATTGCAGAAAAAGAGCTAAAATCCTTGCCTGCTACGATGATCTAGGGACGAGGAGGCAACTTTAAAGATTCAGCTCATCCGAGTGTATATCACTGCCAACTTGATTGTTTACCTTTGAGGCATCGGGGAATAAACTCACTCTTGCCAGGAATGCAAATTCTACGTTCCTAATCTAGTAGGACGTCCGGGCCGATGACTCAATGTCTATAACGATATTCTAGTCCAAGTGGCAATACTATGCAGTTTTACAGCAGATGCTGAAAGATTAGTAGATTGGTTGGTAGCCTATGAAGCAATATGAAAAGTAATTTAATAAAGATGGTGCGAAGTGCTCTTGTCACCAGAAGTGCAGCTAACCTTCACACTTCTCAAGCAAGCATTATTGGATGGCAGTCTTCAGAGTGGCCTGTCCGGAACGCCACGGTAAAAGCACTGTGCTACAAAGCAATGTTGCAGTACGGAGCTGCACAAACCAATTAGCTCCTTTGGCTTTTTTGTAGCAGTAAAGTGCAGCAAAAACCTTATATTTTTACTCCATAATATATTCGAATCGAAGATCAGCACCGAATATATCACTCTATGCCACAGGTTGTCTTCATTGTAAACAGTACTAGCTCCATTTTGTTTCGATTTACATTCAAGCCACGCTCCCGACTCCAACGCGAGAATATGTGAAGATAGCAAATTAACCTCTCCAAAAGAGTAGATGTATATTTCCCAGCCTCATCAAAAGAATTTACCGTAATGTTTCATAAAGGAGAAGAGTAGACTCCATTTTGAGGTGTACCCGTGGTGAACATTCATCGTACGCTAGTTTTCCCCCAGGCGTCTTTTTTTTGCTCCCCCTATATATAACAGAACAATGATTTTCACTGCAGACGCATTGAAAGCAACAACAGCTCCCCCTATCCATAACATGAGTTGTTGTTGTTTCCAATGCGTCTGCACTGGTTCGCTTTGTTCTGTTATGGATAAGGGGAGCAAAAAACGTGCCTAATATTAATTATTTATCTTGATTATTTTAAGGTGTTATTAGTCAATTAGTTTGGTACGGCCGGGCCGACTCGGCTACCCCTGACGAACCGTCACTGGTTACTTGTATAAACTGCTGGATATCAAAACATCAAAAGGAGTTCAAAGCTCATCTCAATTGGGAGTCACAGTTCCTAATGTAGCAAATACATATTGGCCAAGGCTAGTCCAATCGCTTGTGAGCCATTATGTGGACGGCATTTACCGGGCGTGACTCGTGCCCAAAACCCACTTCAAACGGAAGTCGCACAAGCGCCGGTGAGTCCTGGCAAAGACGCTTGCCTGGACCGTCCACACGCTGGTGCCGGCTTTGGCTGGGCTTGGCCAATATGTATTTGCTACATGAAGATCGGCATTAAGCTGATCCTAGCTGATAGCTTTTATACTAGCTCAAATGCCATCAGGGTTCATGGTGTTCGGTGTCAAGTTTAAAACTTTTTGAAGGCAGTTCTTCTTACTGACATTTTCTGTACTTTCAGAGAAAGATTTCCACACTGAGATAGTAGAAACGGAGTGGACACGGACGGTATAACTTTCCACCATTGGCCCCTTCAATCCTCTCGCGCCCAAAGCATGTTAAAGCTGCCTATCCGCCATTTAAAAAAATTACTACCATCCCCTTCAATGTAAATCTTATGGGCATGTCCACTCCATTTCTACTACTTTACTGGATTTCCATGAAAACCTCTTTGCCTTGCGCACGACGTATTTAAAAGCCTTCACTTTCATTTTGTACTCAATCATGAGGTGCGTTTGTTTTTGCTCCGTTACAGAACAGAATAGAACTATGCCGCAAAAACAACGATCTAGTACAAAACAGCAGTGCATTCGCTAAGACTGACATATGTTGCTGTATTCGCTGTGGTAGCACAAAACAGCTGAAAATAAAGGAAGAAAATAACGAGTATAAACTACCACAATCGATAGAAAATAGAAAAAAAAACTAACAGAAAATTACCTGTTTTAACTTTTTACACATTATGAGGGCTTTTTCTAATTTCCTAACTACTAAAACATTCAACATAACCTTGAAAAAACCAAAACCACCTCACAGCAAAAAAGACAACTTCTCATGAGCTTTTCTTTTTTCTATCAGCTCATTCTATAGTTCAGCACGTGAACTACATATGAGGAATAGAATTTCCTTACTAGTGAATTCACTGATACAGGAGTGTTGTTGTTTCCAATGATATTCTTTGTTCTCTGCTGGATAGAGGAGCAAAAAAACGCGCCTATTATTTCGTCATGAAAGCCTGGCATTCCCTCTGATTCCACGCTACCTTCGATGCAAAGTTGAAAGCTCTAGTACTTAATTTAATTCATGATACCAATCGACGCTCCCCGAAGAAATTTTTAGTGAAGATTGGGCCAGCGAACTTCTAGTTCATCCTTTTTCTGCTGCTACCTGCTCAATTGAGCAGGTGAGCCACGTTAAAAGATATGTACCAGTGATCAGAGAATGAACATTCCTGCAAAATCCACCAGTCACAAAAAAGATGCGAGTGACGTCCTCTGACTAGGATAATATCAAGAACTTACTTATAATTTGAGGTGAAGAAGATCGGTTCGCTACCAGCATTAGTGATGAATAAGTCATAGGCCAAGATGTTGTCAAAAAGTGCCTCATCTTGGCTAGTCGTGATAATCTTTGATCGATTTCCGCTGCAAATGCCATGGTATCATTGCCACAGAAGTTTTAAAGAACAAGGTGATTAATGATATTCTTAAAAATAATTTAGACTCGTGCTTTCTCGAAGTCGTCGGATGTTATAAGCCTGTTTCCATTAGAGTGGAAGAATTAACTAAAATTAAAATTAACTCAACCCATATCTTGAAAATATGGAGGAGCATAGTAAAAGATGTTGCTTTGGAATGGTGTAGGTTAACTTGCATCTTCACCATTTGTGGTGAGTACTAAGTCGATGTCCTCCTCCTCAATTTCGATAGCAGTTTCAACCCCTTTTCCCGTTTCCTGAATTAAGAGGTCAAGGCAGCACACTAACTTAGAGATAGTTCCACTGCTGACTCCATCAGCATAGAAGGATTCTAAATTTATAAAACGTTATCATATCAATGTCTCAAACACCATTAGATTTGAATTTGTTGAGAAATTTATAAAAGTTGATTGTTGATAAATTTATAAAAGTACAAGTACTTCAAAAAAACTATTAAAAAATGGGCTGTGATCAAAAGGATAAAATATCTAAAATTCGGTGAAATTTGAGCCTCTTAAACAGCAGCACCAAAGAATCCTGAAAATTTCTACTCAATCAGACAACGCATTTACGAGAAATAATCTATACACATTATAAATATAATATTCTAATCAAAAAAAAAAAACAAACACGTTAAACACATATTGATTAGTCAGGTCGGTTCGAACATAAAATCGTCTAAATCCACGTTTGGCTACCCTTAATGGAAAAATGCACATAAAATGATTTGAAGAAGTATATTTTGAGCAGATTCGATGAAAGTTGACTGTAATCAATAAGAATATTCTCCAGATGATTGAAAACAATCTAGAAGAGCAAAGAGCTTTTAGCCTTCGAAAAGTTTAAATAATATTGGCCAAAGTAGCAAAAAAATCTTTGTTAACAACCTGGGAAATTTATTTAGTTGAATAAAAAATTTGTAATATAACCAGGGATTACATTCGAAAATTGTCATTAACCAGGCTAGATAATTATAGCAGATTTATTTTCAAATAGTTAATTAAAATTTCAGGTTCCATCTTACTAAAGTCCAGATGGCAATAGCATAAAAGCGTTATTTATGGTAAAAAAAAGTTCAGTTTAGTATTTCAGAATAATCCCTATTGGGTATGAAATTAAATTCGCATTTACGCTAGAATACTCCAAGCCAACTCCAGCATGGCTTGTTGTTTTGCCTTCATGTGCATAAAATCGTAAACGAAGTCACTCGTCCGTAGAAATTCAAAAGTTTCACATCTTCAGGATATGGATTCTTGTCTATAAATGATTTTAGTTGAAGAAACCATCAATATTCAATAATTTGAAATCTTTTTTTCATAAATTCTATTATAAGTTGAACTTTTCAATAAAGTTCGTGGCTGAAAAAATCAATTTCAGCTTACATTTAATAAGAAAACGTTTGTTCTATTTGTTTGTTGTACCAAAAAAGTTTTCACAGCTTCCCGGGGCGACTTAATATCATACGCAAAAGAACACAAAAATCTAATGTCGGTCTGAAATTGATATTGTTTTGCTATGGATAAATATCGATAATTGTTTTCATTGGTTTTTATTCCTAAGCCAATGGAAGTCTGTAGCTGAAAATGTATCATGTCATTTTCTAAACATGTTTTTAGAATAAATATGACCTTCTGTGTTTTTATTCACTGTTGTATAGGCTGCCTTACTTCTCGACTCACTTTTTCCCGCTTTTCGTATGAAATTTATTTTACGACATGGTTTAATATGGCTTGGTTTTCATTGCAATTCACCGCAATCTAAAAGGTCTTATATCTCAGACATCTTCTTACACTAACAGTTCAAAGAGTACTATCCTAGGTGCCTTTTGATATATTGAGTTAAATTAGAACAAAGTTAGAATAGACAAAAACCGCTCGAGAAAATTCCCGACCCAAAAGAGCCCAATAAGGAGAATCAATTTCAAATGAACAGATTTTGATTGGAATTGAAATTCTTATGTGTCATAGCATCCTGTAAAGTTAATCTCAGTATTTTTTTTTCTTCGAAAAATGGATTAAAATATATTTTAACCATTGAAATCATAATCTTTTAAGCTCTCGTCGAAAAACTCTCAAGGTTTACTAAATCAAAAAATATAAAACGAACACTCATCAAACGTAAGTTTAACCCAAATAACTGTCATGACCAGTTGTCACCTAGTTGCGAAATTAGTAGAATATAAAATTGAAAACTTCGAGCATTGTTACAACTGAAGTGTAATTAGACTCAGTTTGAAAATCAAGACAAAAATATTTCATGCAAAAAACTTATGATGAACTTTTTATGTTTAGATATATTTTTTGTAGAATATATATATTTTTTATAGAGCCGATATTACAATATCCGCGTTTTTTGCACCTATGCAGAGCAGATTAACTTGGGCTTGCAAAAAACCGAACCCGAGCAATAAAATGCGTTGTTCGAACATTTTGTTGAATTCGCTGATCTTTCGCTTAGGCTGCCTGTTAAATTAGAATCACACATAAAGAAAATCTAAATGAAATCTTATCTAGGTTTTAATCGAAATCAGACATGAAACTTGCATATGAAATAATCTTCAATGTAATGTGCATTGAAACACTGAAAAACAGTTCGCACAGTACAGGATATGATTTAAAATATTTGACAATTGCAGAGTGCTTTGCAAATTCATTCAATCCAAACTGCCGGTCTCACAATATTCAACGGCATCCGCGTGTTAGCTCTTGTGGTGGAAGGTTGTAGCCGGAAAATTGCTGAGAAATTTGCTTTGCTCCGAAGGACGGTTTTTCTCTGAAATTGATAATACGTGTATCAACGTGTCTTAAACTGCGGTTTCGTGTTCGTTGCGTTGTTTTGAGTCACTTATGTGTTTGTGTTGTCTAGAGTAAAAATTTGAGGTCAAACCCACCATAAACGGGTGTTATCGTAAACCGATGGCTGATACGAATCGTCATAAGCCAACATAATCCTTGTCAAAAGGGATCTAGTATTTAAAAAAAAAAAAAAATATTCAACGGCAGTGGTCCGAACCGTTTAGAACACTCTTGATGGTATCAGCACACTCTACAAGTAAGCCCATTGCTGCTTAACAAATTCTGCTTCAGTGACGCGGCATGTGCAGGATTTTGCTGTTGTATTCAATATAATCAACAAAATTTGGTCTGCTCGGGTGTGCAACGCACCTAATGTTGCTTCATTGAATAAAGCGAAGACTGAATATCAGCCCCAGAGACGAAGCTAAGCAATTCAAAATATTCTTCTTGATGACAAATCCAAGCTCCATACTGCAGATCAAACAGGCTCAAAACTCAACGAAATGAACTGGACTGCATTTCATCCTCCTCTTTATCGTCCTGTTATTTACATATGCTTGGGCCGCTAAAAGAAGCTATAGGAGGACAGCGAATCGAATATGATGCAAGAGTGGAGAAGTACGTGTGCAGTTGGTTCCTAACGCAATTAACTTTATTCTACGATACTGGAATAAAAAACCTTCCTTCTCGGGAAAATGTATTTCTAGAGCAAGATGGTATGTAGAAAAATAAATAATATTTTTTTTTTTATTTTTGAATAAATAACTTGAATAAAATTGATTTATATTATATTAAATTTTATTTAAAATCATATGTATCTCTAACTAGTAATTTTTATTTTACTACGAACTTGTTTTTTAAAGGTAGAGTGTGGAAGAGCATCAAGTTAGAGACTGGTTCAAGTGCGTAAGAGAATGGTAAAATGTATCGGTACAAGCAAAAGGTGCTTCAGAGCCTGACGTCATGCCACTCAATGACCTAAAATTATACAGAAAAAGATACTTAGCCCTGAAAGATTTTGAACAGCAAACACTCTCCAAGTAAACTCTGCGCTGCTTAACGAGAAGAATGCTTAGCAAAGATAAACGAGTTCTAAAAGACAGATACACAGGACTACTTGAATTGATTCAACAGCACCTGAAAGGTATTTGAAGAGAGGACACTCTACTTAGGAGGGGACATATACAAATACTACATGAAATCTAGCAGTAAGGAATCAAAAAGCCAGCAATCCGAGAAGTTTTACTAGTAATGATTCAAAGGTGACTCCAAGATATATGAAATGGTCAACAGAATAGAAGGTAGTACCACAGTTAACATATGAAGCACACATGAAGCTTAAAGGAAAAGTATATGGGAAAACACTTGGAAACATTTAAAGATAAACAATTCAAGTCACATCAACCAGAGAGAGCATTTATATCCTCATGCAGAAGCAAAGAGATGGCAGAATTTTTGATTACTCGGAACGTTTTTTTGTCGTCTGCATGGAAAAAACAAGGTGGACGTCACCGTCATGAAGGTTGATGGCGACAGAGGAGAGACTAAGAGGCAAACCAACAGAAACATTCAAAAGTAGAAAATAAATCGCAAATATCAAAAGTCTTGGAAGAAGTAAAAGCATTAAACACAAGGGGGAGGGCAAGAATCTTGTTATTTATCTTTTTATTCTTGTTTATTGGGAACCAGTTAAATTTGGAAAGTAAAACAAGATAAAACTGTAGAAATATTGCTGAATTTGGAGAAGAGAGGAGTCCCATTGTACAGAAGGCATATTAAAGTTGCCACATATGATGATAGTCGACAAAGAAAATATATTTGGATAGCTCAGAGAAAAACTGATCGTAAGTCGAGAAGGCCGTGTTACGGGGGATATATGAAAATGTTACAAACAGCGTGGATTTAGAAGTCAAAGAGACTACGGATAAAATCAGCACAAAATTTGTTGCTGAGAATCCTAAACCCAGCAATAAGCACGCCACCACTGTCAGACTTATTAGTTTGCAAGGGATTACGGTCACTGTGGTAAATATTGCACGCAGGGGAACTAAAAATATTATCTGTGAGCCAAGTTTCTGCCAAGCTAACCAATCGACCATTTTCAAGTAAAGCGGTAGTTTTAAAATTTTCTAGTTTAGTCCATTCTGGTTATACGGTGAAATGTTTTTATGCTTAAGAACTATGTTCAGGTTTTTTGTTTGTTTGTAGATCGCTTGTAGATATTCAAAAGTTTTGAAAAATGTGCAGCATGGTGAATTTCTTGGAATTAGCAAAAATATTCAGGTTGGCATTTGAAATTCTTTTTAAAGAAACCACATATCTCCTAAACTGGCCATTTTCCATAAATTTTACACCATCAAAATTATGAGGAGTACCGCTAGAGCTGCGGCCCGGAGTGCGATGAAGTATCCGTTCTCCATTTCATGTACCCGGCGTTGGCGAGGACAGGAGTGCAACCTTTCTGTCACATTTATCCGAAGAATTGACCGAATTATCGCGGGTCGATTTAAAAAGGATAGTACGGTTTAGATATGGTCTTCTGGCTTTAGTGACTAGGCTAGAGAAAATTACGGTGGCATCACAGCGGGTCTCTTTTGTGCCTATAAACGTCCGTCGAAAGGCCTTTGACGATCGGCAGTCACTTGAACCCCAACCTACTTACCATAGCCAAACTTCTTGTGTTCAAAGTGTTGCCGTGGATGTTTCGTACCCAAAACGTGACAAGAAAAACTGGAGAGGAGGTTATACGCAAAACTTGATTCTCAGCATATCGTTAACAGCACAATGTTAATGAGATAGCGAAGTTTGAGAGGTCAACTAGCCAGCTAAGGTTAAAAATTGCTGAGGCAAAAAATAATGAGCTTAAAAGATGGAATTCAAAACAAGCAGTGTAATGCAATAGTATCGAGGACATAAAGAAAACTACACTAAATTTGACCTAATAAAATGAAAAAAATAAACTAAAACGCCAGTACAAATGCCAACAATTATTTTCATTAAAGAACCAATTTTGCGTAACAGTTCCGATTGCCGAGTTATGAAAAACGGCTCCGAGCATTAATTTCAGCCCTACTGCTACAATATTTATCAACATTGCGTACTAGAAACAATTACGAAGGGCTGTTACTATGTAACATATCGAACTATCTCTAGTGAAATATAAATCCTATACCGTTCGCTCTTATAATTCTGCCCATTTGAATGCCGGTTAGAGGTTTTCAAAAGGACTAGAGATAAAACTTTTCGAGAAATATAAAGACACTTATAACCACCATCAAAACACATTGAAAGGAATAAAATGAGAACAACTCACCCAAAGGCGTCCAAACTCATTGAAAAAGAATTGAGCCAGGAAAAGGTCACAACGAATTCCGGTGTCCATAAAAAATGGGAGGGAAAACACTGAGAAATCTCCATTCGAATCCGGCAGCACAATTCAATTAGAGCAAAGCGGTTCTAACACATGTACGAATCCAATTTATTTATCTTATCGAAAGTGTAAAGCATGTTGAATCAATAACAGTAACAACACAAACAACAATGAGAAGGACGAAAGACTGAAGGACATCGAACTCGTTATTGTCCTTTTTGCCACTTGTAACTTGAATAGTGTTTTCGGTTTCTCACTTTGTTTAGTTGAGTGGCAAACCGAATGCAAGAGGGAAACGGTTGGGTTTGAGTGGCCAAGGTTTTCGGCATAAAGTTGTCGTGTCAAAGCTGTACGATTTGAACGAAATAGAGAAATCTCACTGCTAAATTGGACATGGGCTCTGCTATTTAGTACTCAGAAAGTTCACCCTCCATACTGTATCGGCCGGTTTGCCGTCATAAAATTAATAAAACTGTGAAAAAGATATTCGACTTTGGGGAGAAAAGGAACAATGTAGTATTATGCAAGCAAGAAGTACTGAGCCGAAAGTAATTGTTGATGTAAGCGAAAAAAGTTGACTTGCAATAAAACGGTGTGAATTTGCTTCTATGAAAATTAGACTCAGTATTAATTTTTAGTACCAAGATTCGTGCGATGTATCAAATTTCATCGTTTGCACTCGTTCAAAGATCTTGAACAATATTTGACAAAATTACAAAGCAAATAAAGACATCTAATAAAACATAAAAACTCCTTGCACGCCAAAATTTTTAAAACATTTATAAAATGCATAACACATATATAAAGCTAATTTTTACAGCGAAAAATAATGAAACCTTACACATAAAACAGCATTATTGAAATTACCGTCAAACCCCAAAGGTAGTATCGAAAACATATTGCAATCAGATTCGGTGCCTTAGAAAGTTGTTTCCCCAAATAAACACTCTTCGTAACTGTCGTTGCAAACTCGACGTCACTGATGTCGACAAGCCCCATTCAAATGTACAGCCGGAAAAATTCTCGAGCAAATGTCGTGGGCGGATTCATGGCCGCATGGCCTCCTATTCTTTACGTTTTTCCTCCGAGTCTTGGCAAGCTCTGCTCTTATAACGGAACAATGGTTCGTCAGATCGATACGAAACGAGCAAGAGGTGACGTAGAATTGTCGATAGATTTTGTTTTGTAGGAGACCGCATCGGAATTGGTGCGCAATTGAATTTATATTTCTTGGTAATTTATGCAGCTCGATAGCGATTCCGCTGTTGACGTTGATATTGTTGTACGCGCACGTCACAAAATCACTGAACCTAATTAGGGATAGGAAATGATTTGCCGCCTGCGGTTTTGCTTTTAGCCAATTCATGAGATTTACGGGAACACATGGGGTCGGGTCGGTTTTATCCTGGATCACGGAAAGAACAAGAAAGATCCTTTTCGATATTATGTTTGTCAGATGACAAATTACCGTAGTATGTTAATTAATTAGCTGTGGGCATGGTTTCACGGAATAATTGTGGTTGTTTTGGTGCCGAGCGTGCAGAGAAAGATTATGTGCCATGGTTGATAGGATAATGTAACCTGGAGTGACGTTTGGGTGAGTTATGAATTTGGAATGCACTGGTGAAAGAGATAATGCGGCAATCATTATTCCTGGTATTAGAAAGCTATGTATTCGGAGGATATGACAAGGATATGCATGCTAGCTAGATCCCAACACTAGAGTTCTTTTAAACACGGAAACAAAGAGCGTTTCGGTAGTCAATTTAGTTTCGTAGTTGCTATCATTATTATTTTCATAGTTTGTGTGATATTTCCAATTTGTTGTCGTCAACAGAGTCAAACCAGCGATTCCAGGACTTTCCCCCACACCTTCGACCTTGGGTTTTTCCATCGAATGTCTTTTTAGGAACTCGATGCTCGTTCATTCGCTGCATATGATCAGCCCATTGCAGCTTCCACAGTGTGATGACTATTGTGATCTTTGGATCGTCACGTATTTCGTACAACTCGCGATTGTACCTTTTCGTCATTGGCCGCTCTCCCGTTTTGTTTCAATTATTCGGCTAAGGACCCGTTTTTCGAATATGTTCAACATGTTAACGGATGCTTCTGTGAGGATTCATGTTAAGCATTCAAAGCACAACACAGGTTTTACGTCTTCTGATTTATTTACAGACTTGGAATTTAGTTTTTATGGATAACTTGTCTGCCTGTGGCTGTCAACTAAGTTCGAGTATTTGTATATGGTTGTCTTAGTCACCAAAGTAAGAAGTTATTTCGATTTCTTCTTGGGAAACTCGTCATGGAGTAGTATTTGCCGGTATATTTTGGCGACGTCACCTGTAAATTTTTATATTTGGATAGTTTTATGACTACTTTCATTTGTGTTAATTCTTCCAGCTCTTTCATATATGCACAATACTGTGCCTTGGCTGCGCGTTCTTTTTAGAGTCGTTTCTCATGTTCAAGAAACCTGCGGGTGGCGATTCCTTTAGATCCACTTAGTTACGTAGGAAGCTTCACAGCAAATCAACCTTGATGATTTCGGTATGTATTTTTTCAAAATGTATTTCACACATCCGCTCTAATTCTGTGAATGCATCTGTCGACTCACTCTCTTCTATAGTCACAAAACTATTCTAACTGGTTTTGTAGCGGTGTCTTTTTTAGCCTGTTGGCCCAACGCACTCGATCTAATATGTACCAACCGCATATTGAATTTTGCAACAACGGAAGGTTTTTGAGAGTTTAATTCATCCCGCATGCATTATTTCGCTGTTAATATATGCTCCTTACAGCATATCCACGCGCATAATCTTATGAAAATTTGGATCTGGCAGCTGAATGTGGTTTAGTATGGGCCATGATAGGTACTGTATGAATAATCTGACTTGTTTGTATAGTCCTAATTTACGTTTAAATGTGATTTTCCACGAAGCTGGCAATTCTTGTTGTCCTGCGTTGTCAAGAAAGTTGAACTCGCAACGAGTAGCATTTGTAGCAAATGTCACAACGTGCAGCAGTTATAGGAGCATTGAGTTCTTCCTTTAATATACTCTTCTGCATCATGTACGAGTATATAGCTCCATACACTAAACCTCATCATTGAAGCAGACACTGAAGCATCGGACAAAATCTATATGGCTTCATCCCATTCAAACCAATAACTGAGCGAATTTTCACTCTTAGACAGGCGAAGGAAAAATGTCTGGAATTACATTAGGCCATCTTTGATAGCTTAGTCAGGGAGGATCTTTATAAAACCATAAGAGAATTCGGTATCTCATGAAACTATCACTGTTGTTTAGGCTTACCATAATCAATGTAACAAACTACGCTAAAGATCGTTCCACATTTTCAATGAGCTCCTATATGAGGATGGTTTGGCCTACTTGCTCTTCAATTTAAGCTTGCAAAAAGCAAGCCAAGACTTTTGCACGTCAGGGGATATAGTCCCAAACCAGCCAGATACGGGCTTATTCAGATGATATTTCTGGGCAGTGGAGAATGAATTTGAAAAAGTACAATCCATCAGCAACCTTGGCGCCATTTGTGAAGGACGATTCCGTAGGTGCTATAACCATGAGTTGTACACTATCGACCTAGAACAGGGTATAATCGCAAAGATAAAGCTCATTCGACTCCTATGGGCTGGCCACCTACCTCGTATGAGCAGGGAAGTGCCTGTTCGGTATATTCTTTCAGGCAGATTGTATGGCAGACAACAGCGAGGGAGATCTTGTTTGCGCTGGAGGGATGGCATTGATTAAGACGTTTCAGAGCGCAGTGATGCCTTATTAAATGACACGAGCTCGCTATCGAAACCGATGGAAAAACATGTTAACCGGATTTCGGTTGTAGTGCCGGTGATCATATAAATGTGATTGAAAAATATTTTGTTGATAGTTTGAAATATTTTGTTTTTTCCGATGTTATATCTAGTAAATTGTGTAATGAACACTCTAAAAAGTGGGTCTAAAGTTAATTCTTTGATAAAAGTAAATATATTCATTTTTCTGTTTAAAATAATGAATCACAATTTTTTTTTACACATTGGATGTGTATTTTTTGCTTTTACGTCATATCAGCTGAATATTAAATAGTGTTTTGTAAACCTTAGCAAAACGAGTGTAAATTTACTACTTCGCTACTCTCATTTACACCAAAGCTGTAAAATTTTATCATTTGCTCGAATTTGATTTATTATTGTTGTAACATTGTGACGAAAGACGGTGATTTGGCTAGACTGAACGAGTCTGATATTTTGTGATCGTTTCTTTGAATAGCAGCAATTAAGTGTCAGTCTTTTCGTGTAATAAGTGTAGAAGTGTAGCTATAAGTCTATTTGAAGTGTAGCTATAAGTTACTTAGAAGTATAGCATTAAGTACTATAAGTTAATGTGTATATAGCGTATATATCAAATTAAAATAAATTATAAACTTAAAGGAATTGCAAAAAGTTTTTGTATTTGACAAGAAAAATATTTCTATTTTGCTTACTTGATTTGATAGGACTCTCGCCTTTTTTCACATTTAAAGTTACCTATTTACAGGCTTTTGTTAGTGATATTTAATTTTGGGGTAATATTTAATGTTATGGCAGTTACCTGTCTTGAGGGGCTGACTTTTGGATCGTTAAATTTTTTTCAATTTTGTTGAGAATTAAACTTATCTAGAGGTTAGCTGAAATTCCTGCTTAAGTAGTGCAAACTTCCTAAAATTCTTCGCAATAGATACCTGTTGATGTCATTTGTTTGATAAAACATTCTTTAGGTGCGTTCTTGGGCAGAGTGAGTTACCCAAACTTACCTTAACTTACCCTGCCCAAGAGTGCAAAAACACACTTTTTATTATGGTTTTTTTAAACATATTTGTGGACATTCACGAATAAATTGCGTTTATTACCCTAAAAGACTCGTAAAAAGTAGCCTTTGAAACATAAATTTCATGCGTTTCCGTCCTAAATTTACGTCTTTTTAGGGTAAAATTACACGATTTGGTCGTAAAAAAAATTACACATTTAAGACGTAAAATATTCTTTGTACGCACTGTTGTAAATTTACATCTTTAATAGTAGGAAACCAGTTTCCTACTATTATAAAGGTAAAATTCAACCAAAATTTTTTTGAGTGAATACTTTTGTTAATGAAATTAAAAAAATATATTTTTAGACTCTCATTAAAAATATACATTTTTAGACTCGAATATAATCACAGTAATTAGGCCACAGAGTTCAAGTGGATTGTTTGTGTTAGATTGAAAGTACTTGTCTTATTTTTTCTTGTTTAGGCGATAAATATTATAATAAGCGAAAGGAGCATTCGATCAAAAATAAATGCGATCGTCACTTATAATACTACTTCCATGGTAAAGACTGCTCAACTGAAATTTGACTGTGATTGATATTTATAGCTCACCTTATTTCCATTTTATTATGGAAAAGTCCTAAGATATTCCTCCTTTTTTAATCGTGTTCAGTTACTTCAAGGAAACTGGAAGTTTTACAGTGACAACTGAATAAACTTGAACTTAAGTTGATTCAACAGTGCCCTACACATATGAATAGCGCATACGCAATGATCAACAGAAATATGATATCAGACAAGAATTGACTTTGGCGTTAGACGAATGTGAAAAAGTACCAGCAGCGTTACTCGCTGAAGATTTAATTGTGGTTCAGGGTATTCTTCAGATATTGGAATAATTTGATATGGCTCCGACAACTTCCGGCGCAATTTAAATTACTCTTTCTTAATTGAAAAAATAAATTAACATAAAAAGCACTCCTGGAAAGAATATTTATAATGCCCTCCGCACGTCGGTGCCGGAACGATTAATACCGTTTGAGAAAAGGGCCCCTATGAATTTAGCAACCATTTTCGATCCAAGGTTAACAAACAGGGGTTTAGAAGTAAAGACGATG
The DNA here is from genome assembly GCA_963978885.1 of Nemotelus pantherinus. Classification (NCBI taxonomy): domain Eukaryota; kingdom Metazoa; phylum Arthropoda; class Insecta; order Diptera; family Stratiomyidae; genus Nemotelus; species Nemotelus pantherinus. The sequence continues at coordinate 218,690,791 of OZ022263.1, forward strand.
GAAACAATCTCTTTAAAGAGAATATGCTAGTTTTCTGACGACACAACAGCTGGAATTAACTCAGAGTACTTACGAATCATGCAAGCAATTCAACTATTGAAAATCCATTGTTTTTTAAACTCAAACATTTTGTTTTGTGTTTGTTGAATTTATTAGTTGTTTGGAATATTTCCAGAAAGTAAGAAGCATAGCAAAACCTACTTGAAAGAAATGAAGCAGATAAAATATTGGTAATGTTCCAAAAGTGAATGTGAGTTTAAAGTGAGGAATGCACGCTCAAATACTATACCTAAAATACAAAAACTTAAATATGTTTACAAAGCAATCTCTCACTGAAAAATGAATGAAATATCAACTGAAGTCTAAAATTTATCAGTTCGATTTTTCACTAAGCTGATCTGAATTTATGTAACAAAAAACAGCAGTCTACTAGGCGGTTTCACAATTTTACGATTCAATGTAGGTTCATTCGAAATGATTTTCATATTATTCGAGTAGGTAAATAAACTTTTAACATTTTCTTTTTGTCCTAAAGCTTCTGCCAGTCACGCTCTAACATTAGCAATGAGCTCTACAAATGTCATTACTTTTCAATGGCCTTCAAATGTAAAATTATTAGAAAAATTTTTCCCAAGTAATTATTTTATCAAGTCAATTTTGTGCTACGTTTCTGAGAACATTGACTTCTAAAAATCTGTGAGCGTTGACGTTGTCAACTTTGTACTTATATTTATATCTATCCTGTGGCTTTTAAACATATCGATTTTTCCTGAGAAATTAAAAAGTAAAATAATTTCCAACTGACTTCTCTACTGGACAGACTAACCAACTTTGGAAATAGCCTGATACTCAAGAGCAATGTTTAGAAAAATGCCTTTCATTAGACTCCATCTAGCAACACGTTCGCAAATCAATTGATAAAACCTCACCGAACTTGAAAGTTCATTGAAAACTCGGAATAGTGTCGGGTCATAACGAACGAGGACGACGCAACGAACAAACTAGAGTATCAACAGCGTACATGACATCGTTAGGCCTCTGATAGCAATTCACAAGGGCCACCCACAAATCTTCTCGTGCTAAAAATTAAATACGTGACAAGTTACGATATAGCGGAGGTTACTTATTTCGAACCAAAGGCTGACCCAGTTCCGGATTCGCAAAGCCTGCGACAACATAGTGTAGAGTTGTGGTGAATCTCCTCGGTTTCTGTGAAAAGGGAAGGACACCGTTGAGAATTCACCTGCCAGCAATATATCAGTCTCGGAGTCGTAATGATGATTGCGCGTCCTGGATAACATGATTTGCTACTTGACGGTTTTTCCTTATCGTTGACGAAATTTAATAGGTCATCGCTGGCCAAAGCAAGCTTAAGTTGATCCAGAAATAGATACAGGTAGTATACGATTTCGTAAATTGAGCGGAAAGACAAATGGATCCTGGCAAAAAGCGAAAAAACGCACAAAGCAGAGGATTTTACACGTTCCGTGGACGATACAATAGGCCCAATATTGGTTCTTTCCTCGTTCCGAGAGAAAAAAGCCGGGAGATACCGCATTGACAAGAGTAGCCTGAGCACTTGACTTCGACTGGAATTAGTGACATTGGAATATGGAGCTCGGTGCACTTGCGATGCTGTAGGTGCATGGCTACGAACTTGATTTTTCCTAACAGGATTTCCAGTCAGCGGATTGTAACTTGCGCAGGACTATAAAGTCCACAACATGTGTACCCGGTTTCCCCAGCAAAGCTCAAAAGCTTGAAATGTATCCAGATTTCATCTTGAATACAGGAGCTGTCTGAAACCGACCGAGCAGTTTCCTTTTCTTTCGCGGTAGGAAAGATCTTTTTGGTCGGATTGTATCTTGTGCGCGAAAATAATAGGCATTTTGCGGTCACTTCGAAAGCGTGAAAAGGGTGTTAGCCGTTGTTTTTTCGTGTTATTTGCGCGCCGTATGTGTCCAGCTGTTAGCCAAGCGGCTTTGCTCAGTTTAATGTTGGATTTCGTGGTCAAAAATAAGCTCTTGTCGCATTAGAAGCTGCTAAAATAGTTGTTGGCACTCCAAAATGGTATCTTCATGAAAACCAACTGAAAAGCTGTCAAATATTTTCGCAATGCGAATACTGTCGCAAATATCAGACTGCAGTAATGAATGTTTGTTTGCGATATATTGAATAAGACCGATAAATATTTCATGAAAGTTATTTATAAAGCTCATATTGTGGAGTTCAGCAAAATGATCGTGTTCAAATTTCGACAGTAATTTCCGATGTGACTAGCTTCGGTTGACCTATTGTTCAGATCAGAACTGACCTTTACATTTAGTTTATCTGTGATACATTTTTATTTATATTTAAGTCGTCTTTTTTTGTAGCCGAGCTCGGGCATTAAAGAACGGAAATTGAAGAGCTATTGCTCGCGAACATGTTCACTTAAAATGAGATCAAACAATATTTGGAACTGATCAGGCATCGTTAAAATAAGATACCAACATTTTCTGGTTTAAAGTCCGTATGAAGTGCGAGGATAAATCAACAGTTTTCCTTATGTGAATTGTAATCCGAAACCTCGAGTGAATTCATCTCAAATAAATTCCGGTGCATATTCGCGACAACTACGGAAAGTGATTAAGTGTTTTATTGTGGAGGCAAAACGTAAAGTGATAGTGACAGTGGTAGTGGAAAATCATTTTGTTCGTGACCTGGATTTTATCTACCTTTTCCATCGTAACTGGCACTGGTCTCGTTGCCGCTCTGGGACCTGGAAGTGACAAGAACGGCAAAAAGCTGAGCTGAAAGGGATTTATGGGAGCTACTTAATTGGTATGATAATACTCGTCTGTTCCTATTTTCGTTCATAGCATTTACGTAGCTCTTAGAGAACGCGATGAGATAGTCATTTCCTTCGTTCTGTTGATGCTCGCGGTATCTAGGTCAAGTTGAATACTTGTTTCCATTGAATGGCTCTTACAGTTCATGAATATTAAAAGCGGGTCTTGGAGTAATTAATATTTTATCCAATTCATGCAAATTCTGAACTTCATAATGACACTTAATTGAGTTATGCACGGTACAAAGCTAAAACCATTAGGATCATCTTTGATCTAAATTACGTAAAATTTAAAAGATTTTGCTATTTCAACATGTGAAGATGAAAAAGATTATTAAGTTTAGGCCTTGTGAAAACTTGACTGACAGGCTGCAAAATTGATGAGCCACATACAATACGAAAGCAATTTGACAAACTACTTTTTTCTTTGATCAAATTATTTTTATAGTTCATTCAAATTAATGAAATCCTCCAGGCGAATTTATTCCAACCGCCCGGAAACAAACCGATATTACTTTTAATTAAAAGTTTCTTCAGTTCACTGCCTGGAAACAAAATCTATTTCAAAAGTTTCTTCCCACTCCACATCGAGGTCAATATTAGGCGCGTTTTTTTGCTCCTCTATCCAGCGGAGAGTAGAATGAGAGTAGAGTAGACGCATTGAAAACAACAACACTCCTACACCAGTGAATTCACTGGTGTAGGAGTGTTGTTGTTGTTTTCAATGCGTCTACTCTACTCTCATTCTACTCTCCGCTGGATAGAGGAGCAAAAAAACGCGCCTATTAACTGATTTAAATTATGAGAAGTTTATGTAGCTAAAATTACCAGCCCTACTTATTCAAAAAAACGCAAGGCGAGTACCGGAACATAACTAGCTCAAAGGCAAATAGCTACGAACTTGAAATGACGTAAGCTTAGAAGACTGCTCTCGCTCTCCTTTGTTCCGAAAATATTCAGTGAAAATTACAAATTGACGAAAAGGTATGCTGATCTTGTGGGCGCTTTGTCGCGAGGTGGTATGTGACAGCGATGTTATGGCAACTACCCTCAGTATGCTGTTGGGTAGCAGCTGATTCCCCACGAAATCGAAGTGAAAAAATTCGAACCGATTCGAGGGCGAAAAAACAGAGTCAAATAACAGTTCTAGGGGTGAAAGATATCCTGGTGAAGTTCTGCCAGTGTGCGAAAATGAAGCCGAGGGAAAAGTCAGAAGAAAACATCTTCAAACTTCTACGAGCTCTTTTTATATTTGCTTGGCATAGAACGAGTAGTGAAAAAAACAAATATTGAATTGAAGAATTTTGATTTCAATTCGGTTTTCCCGTTGTTTGTGTACGGATGGAAAAGTTCTGTTTCTGAGAAAGACGATGAATTGTTTGTGTTCGAAGTCATACAATTTTTTTCTGTGGTTGGCGTTAATGGAACGGGTGCATTCTTGAATTCGGCTCGATTCATATAACTTTTACCTGAGATGTTATTTTGAGCTCTTTTAAAAATTTGATGAAGTGATACCTGTGACTTGAAAGCTTTTCTTTGGCAAACAATTAAAGTTGCAAACAAGTTTCTAATGAGAATTCCGTGTTTTATGTTGAAGGTTGTAGAGGTTCTCAGACACTTTTTTAAGGAACACGGACAGGTTATTTGATGTTGAAGTAGGTATACCATAGCAGGTTGAAAAACGCCATGGTATCAGTATAAATAGACGTAGAGGTTTCTTTAAAGCTATCCAAAAGAAGAAACTGTGAAACTGTGTAATCAACTGTTAACAAGTTACGTCAACTATTTGAATGTTTATATTTTATGCTTATTGATGAATGTTTATTTTTTTTTAGAGTGCAACGTCGAAAATTGATGATAAAAACTATAAAAACTTGACTCTACTTTGACAATCGCACAAAATTGTACCCCAGACTAGTACAATATTAAAATATCCTTTCTTTTGAACCCAAATCTGTACAACATGTTTTTTTTTGCTTATGACGTCATTCACAGTTGTTGCTGATTACAATTCTGGCGGTCTGTTGTGTTAGTTAATTTTTTTTCAAAAAACGTAATCGCTGATCGAATATTCACCCAAGTTCAGCTCTTTTTCAAGCCTACTAAACCGTGCTCTACTTATAATTACCCTTGATAATTTCTGTCTATACATTTAGAATACGCATGGGCTTAGAGCCAAATTGGAGTGAATTAAAATGTCCGCTATTTCATCTTCCGATGACTTCATTCACTAGACGGAAACGTAGCATAGTGGGTTATTTTTCGTATTAAAGGCTTATTATTGAAGTGATTGCATTTTGGACCAGTGATTCCATTTTGGACCTTATCCTTTCCAATGTTTCCCCGGACCATCCATCGCGTTTATGGTCTTCGTTCCCTTAAAATAATTCCAACTCTAATCATTCTTCAATTTTGTTAAATTATAGTCTCACTCAGAATTAGGTTAGGTTGAATTTTTTAGGCCCTGTGCCAGCTTGGCGTAACAACATGAACCGGTTATATATTTTAAAATCTTGATATTAATGAGGTCCTCATATCCATGTTTATTTCTCTGACCCATCTTTAACGTAATCATCTTCTCTGATATAAATTTCTGCTTGCAACACTCTTCTTTCTAAAAAAATCTAAGCCCTTCTAGCACTAGAATCGTGCTTAAAAGCAGCGGCGCCATTTTGAAGAAAATGTTTCTTTTTGTTTTCAGGATATATACACATTCCCTTTAGTAGCAAGAACCCGCATATGCTATCTTTTGTTGACCTCCTTATAACCGATCCTTTTGAAGCAGAAATATTGTTATCACTTTTTTCTTGTGATGGCAGCGGTCTGGATGCTAAACTGAATTTCCTTTCGTATTTCAAAAGCTCAATGATTTTTCGCTGCGTTGAAGGTGAGATACATTGAAAATGTTGCGGGCTACTGTCCAATATCGTTTTTGCTCTTATATTCCAAATGGATAATGCCTTTAAAGTCTCATCTAGTTTCCGTCAAATCCTAAGCCAACTGATTGATTATGCTCTGAAATTGGTCAGTAGGGGTAAAAACCTTGAGACTTGGAATAAAATCCACTAAAATTTTTTGTTCACTTCATAGAGAAATAAAAAATGCCTGAAATAGAAAGAATCAAGTTGTTCCCGCATACCAAGACTTGGTCTTATCCTAGACAGTAAGCTTATCTAGCAGGTGAATCTAGAACAGAAAGCAAGAAACTTGATTTATGCCAGGAAAATATACCGGGTAAAACATGATGCTTCAGCACCAAGCTTTCTCCAACGGATCCAAAATGGCTATAGGAGTAAGTAGTGCAATATAATCTGCAGATCGTGACACATAGAAATCCTTCAGACTTCCGAATTACTGTAGTATTTTCTATGCGGAATGAAAAGCCACGATATGAAAAGCACGTCATGGATACTGGAGATACTGTAATCACCATATCTGTTCACAGTCAAAGGGTGAAAGCACTGATGTCTCACACATATAAATTTTAGTGCATATTTGACTGTTTCCATATCTTAAACTGGTTAAAAGAGTAGATACTTACTGGGTTTTTGCTCATAGGGACACTTATGGGAGTGAAAAAGTCGATGCATTAGCTGCTTCTGGTTGGCTCCGCAATCATCACAAGTCTTATGTGTGCAGTTTGTGCACTGCAGCTTGTGTACGAGCTACTTGATTGTCCAGATGGCAATAAATCAATCCTTCAAGCTAACTGAAATTATGTAGGTTTGATATAATTACAGCAACTAAATTATGCCGCAACCAAGAAACTGTGACTCTAAAATACTGACACTTGGAAGAATCGCCAAACCGTTGATTTTCAGAAATTCGATTAGAAAAAAAGGACTCTTAAGGGGTCTTCCCATTTTGACTAAATCTAAAAATTTTTAGGTCTTCATGTCTGTTATGACAAATTCGTCTATGCGTGAATAAGTGTTAGCCAAAAATATGATAAGCTGTCTTTAATTTTATTGATATGATTCAAATTTTTTTGCGATATCTCGGTTTGACTTCTTCTTCATAGCAGTGGCAAATGTTTCCCATTTTTGATCGAGATTGACCAGTAGATGCAAGTCGTGTACCTTTTGGACACAAACCAAATTTGCACAGTATTTCGGTAGCACCAATTGTGTTTTACGTCAATGTTGAGTTATCAGAGTTTATACGTTTGTATCAAATGATGGCACCAATGGCTTATTAATGCTGTTTTTTGAACGTCAATTTTTGTTCTAATAGTGCACATATGTATAGTTACCTGTACACGATAAATGCTGTAAATAGCAATAAAATAATAAAAAAAACTCTGCTCAAAAACCTATTTTTTTAAAAGCCATGATGTAGGTATTAAACATAAATGGCTTACTATAAAATGAATATATAGTATATACCCAAATGCATAAATTCAACTTTGATTTTGATCTTTTTCCCTGTAATGCGAGGCATATTGGAATGAAAAGCAACGAATTTCTTTTATTACTACTTTTGATCATTTCATGCAATGTTTCACAAGCAGTCCCATTTTCATCTGATCATTTGTGGTATTTTTTAAAAACGAATAAATCAGTGTCTTCGTTTTGTAGGGAATATTTTTTTTGTAAAAATGGGCCATATATTTTTGATAACAATATGCGGTGATGATGCTACAAGCTAACGGTTTTTTGTTTCCATAAGTTTGAAATTAAATGTGCACTCAGAGAAATATCTTTCCGAAAATCGCAGAAAATATTTGTTTGTCTACTAAGTTTGTAATCTTCCACAAATCAAATCAACTATTTTTTATCAGAATAAATATTGGATAAAAGGTTCTTCCATTCAGCAGAATACAATTTTTACTTAACTTTCTTTCAAGTAAGTGGTTTGCCTCAAATTTAGTAAATTATGTCTACAATGCTAACATGTCTTTAAATGCTTCAACATCAACAATTTTAAGTTCCAATAAATACTACCATATCTCTCTTATTTGTTTAACGAATAAAGACCCGTTCTCAGTTGGGGTAAACTTCTTCGTTCCTTTTGAATGGGTAAGTATGTTTTAATCGAAAAAAGGACAAAGCCAGATTAAAAACATATTTTTTGAGGTGAAAAATGATTTTACCCAATTATTCGATGACATATGTAGGATAGGATTCGATATAATTTCGTTCATTTGCAGACATCAAAGAACAAGCTGAACCTACTAAAGAATAAACTTGCCGATTAATAGAGGGATATTATTTGAATAGAAAAAAAGTTATTTTTGGTTAATATAAAATTTACTTCTTTAATTTTTTATAAAAATTAAGTGAAATATTTGTTTGATGTATTGCTTGATTCAAAGAAAATTGTCGATGAAAAAATGGATAGTTTTAATGACTTCTGTCAACATGTCCTGGAAACAAAATAAATTTTACTAATGTCATTATTTTACTCAATATTTTTCTGAGTCCAAACCATATTGTTTTGGTACGTGGCAAATATTTACTTGCTTTGAAGAAAACTATCAATGAAAGGATTTACGGCAACATTTCTTTGAAACTATACCAAATTTTACTCAGGGCAAATTCAATATCAGTTATTTGAAATGAATAAATTTCATTGTTTCCACTGAGTGAAAACTTCTTTATTAATATAGCTAGGACGAGGCAGGGATAATTTTAAAGAAACGGTGGTAAGTTGGCCTTATTTTTTACTTGTGAAATAGGAGAAGGAAGATCTGCAACGAAATATGACTAGAGAATCTTATCAGAGAACATATTTTGGTTTAGCAACTAAGTTCTCATCGCAATAGATCTCTTAAGAGTATTATATACAGTGAATGCCAATTAATGAAGATCCAATTAGCTCTGCAACATCATGAATAGTGTAAGGCTTTCCACGGTAATTTCAAACCCACTATTTCATAGTTTAATTGTAATATTTTAAAAAAACCGTATAAAGCAAAGTCTAAAGGTTTCATTTCATGCGATGTATTAGGATATAGAGTTAGAAAATGCATTCCATATTCTTCAGACTTTTCAATGATTTCAAACGTGGTGTTAAAAATTTGGCAAGGACTGGCTGTGACGATGAAAATTACACATGTCCAATGAAAGGATCATTATATTTTCAAAAAAGTTGATCTGTAGTCCACTCTGATGAGTTGGCACTCTCATTGATGTATCTTATCTTTAAATAAAGACCCTTGTGATAATAAGCATTGGTGGTATAGCTTAGCCAGTAGGACGTATACGGCCAATCATAGTCGTATTCGTTTCTATTTCTGCTGATGTTAGCTTTATAAGTTTTCCCATAGAAGCCAGAGCTTTACTACGGTTATGAATTGCTGAAACTTCATTTTCATCAACATTATAAATATCTATGGGTAGAAACTTATATTTTTCTATCACAGATTAAGATATTCGAAAAAAGCTTTGACGTTGTTTTGCTTAAAACTTATGGTTCTAGATATTAAGGATAAAGAGCAATATCATTTTCGAGAACCATTCAATGAATCTCTACCACCCACTTGTACTTATACAACACATGAACTACCTACGCAGAACAGAATTCTGTCCCAGTGAATTCACTGAAACAGGAATGTTGTTGTTTCCAATGCGTCTGTTCTGTTCTGTAATGGATAGAGGAGCAAAAAAACGCGCCTAATAATGCAGCAGACATGTTTTTTTAATCATTTTGAATATGTGACAAACAAAATTATTTGATCGTTGACTTTTCTGCTATCTCTTTCTTCTTCCTTACTTTATTGCTCGTTACCCTGCTTGCAGCATACACCGATCCACAGCATACACCAATAACAAGGATAGGCTCGGAGAATGCAATGAACAAACCAAACTAACCAAAATAAATTATCAAAATGATTGGTGAGAAGTTCCGGAAAATTGTCCGCAAAAGTCATAAAGCTTCGTAATGAAAAATGTCTACAGAAGTATTGACAAGACGATTGCATGAAAACTTTCCGAATCAGTAACGACCTGTGTTTCTAGAGGAAATACGTACATAATGACCATACAAAAACATTGAAGAACTATCACTTTCCGCTCGGACAGAATCCGTTTGTATGCTAAGGATACAAAACTTTGCACATATTGAATGCTTGCCAGAGTATGAGCACTTATCGTAACTTAATTTTGGCACATTTGCCTTCGTTTCTATGTGTGAGTCGGCTGTAGATATGCTGCATTTGACCAAAATCCCTTGTGGTGCTATGACCAAACAAACTCTGGAGCCAGCTTTCAATCGATATCAAACCGGGAAAAGGAGAAACATATATCTCGTGAATAACCTAGCTAACTCATCCTTGTGTGAGACATGTGTGGGCCACGCATGAGGAGACACGAAAATCCGAACTGGATTGGGGAGATCGGCAGAAGAGCTCTCGGTAACAATTTAATTTATTTGACGCCTGGGAATTAGTTGAATCCCATACGGTCGTTATCGGGCACTTAAATCTTCGTTTCAAACTATTTTTGTAAGGAACCGGCAAGAAACTCTTATCTGAGCACACATTTCGATATCGGCTATCAATATCGACGAAAACCGCCGCGTGAGAAGAATCTCGAAACGCTGCCGGCCATAATTCACGCCTTGTTTTCGCAATTTATGGAGCCCGGTCCACACGATCTGTCTGCTCGCAATCTTTTTGCATGTTTTCCAGCGTTAACGGCGCCACCGACCGGATCCAGTCTGAAGGTGGTGGGAGGTGAATGTCGAACATTGTGAAAAACACGAATAGATTTCCCGCAAAAAGTACAATCTATCGGAATGAAATAAATCACCTCCGAGACAGATTCGAGAGTGATGCTAATCGGTAACTATGTCCGACAACGAAGAAAACAGTTTGTAGATATCTTATTCTCACGTTCTGTAATTGACAACGAATAAAATCTCAAAATCAAAGTGCCGTGAAAACGGTTCCTTTATTCATGCTGTTCCTTTTTTAGGATCGTCGTGACCGTGAAAATATTGATATTGTCAATAAAACACTGATAAGACAACAAGCAAATATAAATAATGGTCGACTGTTGTACGAGAATATTTATGGGGGACATAAGGTAAGGCCAATTGATTTTTCATTGTGGCAAACGCTCGTATTTTCGATGCTGTTGCGTTGCTGTTTGTCGTATTAATTTTCATAGGTCATTAGAAATGGTGTTTAATGGACGGGATAGGATGATACTTATTTTCTTCTGGGTCATATCAATGCTTTCTGTATCTTTCGATATCCGTAATCGAACTCGGGTTATTAGTATGATAAATTACGATTCGGGTTAATAATTTTATGGCTGGCTCTAGTTTATTGCTTTCGATTGCAAAATTGATGTTCGTCGGAGAAAAACTTAATGGGCTATATTTTCGGGATTCAATATGGATACTGAAATTACATCGAATGTATTTTTATAAGACGAACAATAACTGTTGAAGATTTAATTAGTACTAGTAACATCATTTCGAACCTATAAACATTTTGATGAGCTCATTATAACACAAAACGCTTAGACTGAAATTCAATAGCATTGGTTATGGTAGCTATGCCATGTTGGTTCCAACATAGACTACCTAATTCACAGTTCATGTTGTTTTCAGTTCGATCAAACAGTTCATTTCCACAATCAATTTATAAAATGGAATTAATTGCAAAACGCCAAGTGAACAACACGTTACTACCTATATAGGCATTTTAAATCGATAAAGTCGATAAGCTTAACTTACGAAATCAGTGAAATTCCACCGCTTGATCTACTGCGTGATTCATCGCTTCGCTTCACATAGACATCAACCACAGTAACGGCTCATAATGCAAAGCAGCAGCAAAAGCAAAAGAAGTAACATCATTCTCGTCTCTCGAGGAAAATTTAATAAGATTTTTTTCGTGCAAAACATGCACTCATGCTAAACGTTCCAGGTTCTGGAGAATACCAAGAAGTGTGAGTAGAAAAAAGGCGCAAGGAATGCTGTGTAGTGAAAACCAAAAAAATATTCTATGGCAAATTGTTTTGCCTTTAAACCGCGTAATTTAATAAAATCTCATTATGTAGATGCATGAAATTTTAAAAATGACTGAATATTAACATAATATGGCTATGGGACGAAGGCATGTTGTTCAGTTGAGTAAAAAGTGTAAAATTTTTCCGTGTTTTCATGGTAGTAAAAAAACGGAAATTACAAAGTGGGAAGTTGATGAAATTACAATAATGAAATCAAAGGAGAGATGCATTCGTGGCGGTGAATGAAGTAACCAATTCGATTTCGCACTTAACGGTCGCGATGTAAATTTGTTCAACATTAAAACTCTGATAATAACCAGATGATCTCTGTGCTATCGAAAATGAAAAGAAATTTTAAATAAATTAATTTTAATTGCATTGTGGATGATAGAATTGAATTAAAAATCATGCGCCCACTGTGGGTAGTGCTCACAATTTTTGATATCGTGAAAGTATTCCAAGAGTAGGTCGGATGTCTTTGAATAGAAATTGCTAAAAAATAAACATTCTCGAATAAATTATTACTTCAAATAAAACAAACCAAGCTAAATGTAATTGGAATTGTTTTTGCGGCATGATTAAAATTGAACAACTTTTTATTTGCATTAAAAATTTTAATCTACATTGAAAATTCTATTTTGACAGTCAAGTATGCACTGTGTGCTGGTGTCTGATGAGAATCAGTGCATACTTTCGAAACCACTTTGTCAAAATAGAATTTTCAACGTAGATTAAAATTTTTAATGCAAATAAAAAGTTGTTCAATTTTAATCATCCCGCAAAAACAATTCCAATTTGATTCTGCTTTCGGAGGCTGATTCCGCAAAACGATCGAGTCTCCCGTTTCAATGTTCTCAGCTTTGATAAGCTTTAGAGATGATATACGCTGTCCATGCTGATTTATAGACAAGAAGGGAACCGTGATCAAATTCAATTACCTTTACAAGCTAAATGTATTTAAAAAATACTAAAAAAAAAAACAAAAATAGCAAAAAAAAACAATTTATTTCATTACTAATTTGTTTGCTATTTTCACAGAGCGGGCCTCAGTCAGAAAAATTGAATTGCAGAAAAAATATTCGATACAAGAAGCATATAAAAGCAAATAATACTAACAATAATAAATATAATAGTAATAGAACTAAATGTAATAAAAATTATAAACGTAATTTATGCATCTATGTTAGAGAAAAACCTTTGCGTAATACTAGGTGCGAAACTAAGTTTAGTAGTTTTTAATACATACCTTTTTTAAAAATAAATTAATTACATATTAAATAAACAAATTATTCTTATGTTCCCTAAAACTTGCAAATTTTAAGAGAAATAAAAAAATTTTGGTTGTACATAGTATTCACCATCAAAGCTCTCTGGCGATATATCAATGTCGCTGCTATAAAACGATGTATTTTTCGTTTAACATCATGCAACCAGCATATTTTGCACTTCTTCCAAATTGACAAAGTGAAGGCCACTCACGCCTTGAGCCATCGTCCGGTAATTTAAATCTTCGTTGCACTTGTTCCATCAAAATCATATATTAATAGTAATGAGACCAGACTTGACTGCACTAACCGAAGAATATTGCTTATAATGGTCTCTTACTGCCTTGAAATGCCGGAAGACGTGCTCCTGGTGAGCTTTGCCGATGATGTAACCGCTGTCACCACATCTAGAAATCCTCACCTTGCCCAACTTAAACTCAATCAAGTAAGGAGAACGGTTGAGGGCTGGCTGGAAAGCCATGGTCTCCAGCTGGCGATCGCAAAAACTGAGATTGTCATACTGACTAAGAGGAGGATACCAACCATTATACCCATGACAGTTGATTTCGAAGTACTTGAGACAAGAAAATCGGCTAAGTATCTTAGAGTGATGTTAGACTCCAAGCTGGCTTATGAAGAGCATATCCGAAAAGTATGCGATAGGACGCTACTGGCTGTTATATCACTTGCGAGACTCATGGCAAACGTTCGCGAACCTAGTGCGAGTAAAAGTAAACTCCTTATGACGGTGACTTACTCAATGCTCCTGTGTGGCGCGGAGATATGGGCCACTGCGTTAAGGTTTGAAAAGTATCGAGCTAGGGTGGTAAGCGTCCAGCCTAGGAAAGCGCTGCAAATCGCAAGCAGCTACAGAACAGTTTCAGGAAACGCCGTGTTAGCGATAGCGGAATTAATCTGAATTGATATATTACGATGAAATATATTTTTACCTGTGCCAGTTCCTGTCGGGCCACGGACACTTCAGAAAATATATTCAAAGAATGGGGAAAGTCAGGACGAATTTTTTTGTGTTGTGCTATGGAAAATGATGACGCTTTGCATACCTTTTTCAATTGTGCCCACTTCAGAAGGGAGCGATACATGCTTCACTCTCCAATTGGCCTGTTGACACCGAAGTCAATCGAGGAGATGATGCTACAGTCAAATGACGCCTGTTCAGCTGTTTCAGTATATGCGGAGCTGGTATTGCATTTGAAAAAAGAAGAAGGATGCCTCATAGACCCCTGAAAGCCAGACAGAGTGAAAGTAAACCGGTGAGACACCTGGTAGGTCTTTGTAGCACGGCCGAGCTGAACGATGGTGATGGTTTTTTAGTGTGTAAGATGTTTTTTAGTGTGTAAGTATCTCGCATAATCCTATATCGTTCGCAGGATACCTATTGAAAGTTTTCGACACCCGCTCAAAAAAAAAAGAAGAAAATCGAAGACACTATAAACTAAAGAATAAAATGTGTGCACGCAAGTAGACAGGCTAGTAAAACGGGGGCAGAGCCTGAAGAAGAAACCAAGCAAACTTGCTGCTTTGAATGTAGTGTTCGCAACGTGTGTTTTAAATTTCTATTTTCAGTTAAGCTAGTTGGTGTGAAGGCAAATATTTTTTCAACTGACCTTTCACTGTTTTCCATCGGGCAATTATTTTCCTGGGATTTTAGTCTAGTACTTCCGGAAATGCTTCTATAGATTTCCTCCATTGTCATACTTAGATTAGGATTGTGGGTAAATATATTTTATATATGTTCCCGCCTCAGACATTTGTTCAGGCAACATATGTTGTTCTCACCAGCTTCCACGCTCTATTGAAGGTCTCTTAACCTCCATGGTAAAACTCTAAAGGAATTGATAGCCAATGATCCAATTTACTTGCCGGTTGAAGTTAGGTTCACTCGTATTCAAAACTCTTCTTTAAACTCGATTCCTCCATTTGATGAGATCTCGTATATTATATTAAAACGTGCGTCCATAATTCTACGCGCTTTGGATTTACACGAGTCAACTCAAATCTAGTATTATGAAGGAGAGGGGAATGGAAAGTAGGCGGTTACGTACATTCATGTACCAAAGGTTCTATGACGTTTTCGCTTCGCTCATTGACATTTGTTGATGATTTATAGATGAGTGAAATTGAACTGATTTTCCAACAATGTTAGAATTTGAATGAATATTCTAAAAACTGATGTTGAGTTGGTTCGTGTAAATGTGAAACGCTTGGATCCATAAACCCATGGACATACGTGTACCCATGGACATTATACACCAGAAAACAGTTACATAAGCATTTCAAACATTTCAAATTTGAAACAAAATCTTGTAAATTTTGCTAGATTTTTCGAAAATAGAGGAAGAAAAAATTTTTATGCGCTAGGGTTTTTGTTTAAATGTTGCAGTTGTAGAGCTAACTAACAAAGCCCCTTTAAAATCATTATCTTAAAGTCTGTTATCTATTTCTCTTTCAAACCCAATACCAACTGGCATTTAAAAAACTAGTCAATTTTACAATGTTTATATTATCTGCTTATCATGTACGTGCATAGGATTTGTGGGGACTTGTGAATTGTGTGTGAAATGATCTAAATTGAAGTAAGGGTATCCACTATCTATTCGAAGCCTTAAGGGGGCAGGATGGTTTCCAACTTAAACAAAAACAAAATTTCAATTATTTTTTTATATGGAAGTACAACATCTTAGGAATATCCCTTGAAAATTTCAAGGCGATCGGACTAAAACTCGCAGAGATACCGGTTATTTTATGATCGTGTTGCCAGGCATATTTCCACGAGAAACCGTAATAGTCTAGCTCGAAACTCGGAACTACATTTTTGAAGTCGGTGCGTAACATAACTCAAAAATTAATGCACCGATCTCAATGAACTTTGCTGGACATCTTTAATATGATAGATACTCGCGGATGAACGATCGTTTTTTTTTAAATTTTTTTTTACTATTTTTTAAAGGCAATCATAGGCTGATTTTTTATGTGAAAATGGTACCTCCAAATTAAAAACCGCACCAAAAATCGGAAATCGCATATTTTTCAATATAATTTCGTTCATCCGCGAAAAAAACTAATATATTAAGTAAATCACTTCGATTCTTTGATTTCAGATGGCACTCTCAGGCCAGGTTTTACGCACCGCAACACGCCTTTTTTTTCGAAGCGCCTTTGATCTACTGCCACCACGGGATAAATAATTAATATTTCTTTATAAAATAATTCCTACATACTCTCAAAATATAGTTCTTTAATGTTTTATAAAAAATTAGTAATTATTTTTACTCAAAGCTGAGAAAAAAAATCGCAAAAAACGGCTTTTCTCCGGCCTCGGGAACCATCTTGCCCCCTTAAGGGAATTTTAAGAACACGTGTAAATTATGATGATCATTAAATATGTAGATTCGTGGCAACACATGCGATTCACAGGCAACACATGCGTTTTGTCTTCATTTGAAGACCATGTCATAGTGCTAACAAACCAATTAGATAAATATTTTCACCTACTTTTTCTTATCACTGCCGGAGTCCTACAGAGAGCAGTTTTATCTCCTACATTCTTCCGTATACACCTCGCTGAAATTTGATCTTACTTATTTATTTGCTAGTGACTATCTCCCTGATAAAATTAACAGTGTTTAAGAATCAATACTGCTTTAGCAGCCAGATAAAGTGAAACTCTGAAAATGAAAGCCAAATTCTCTACTAGAACGAGAAAGACTAGTAATCTAATTAACATACCTTTAAGATATTCTCCAGTTCGATGTATCTGGATGTGACTCTTGATAAGAGACTTTCTTTTAAATATCAAGCTAGTGAAGTTTGCTGCAAAATATATAAATATAAAAAAAATAAAAACCTTATACTGACTAATACAAAAAGAGCAAAAGAAAACTCATTTATAGAGCTGAAATAAAATCAATCATTTCATATAAGCCTCCTGTATTGAACGGTTTTGCCACGTCCAATATTAGGAAGTTACAGACAATCCAAAATAAATACCCGAAAATGATACTAAAAGCCCCGTTACTTCTCAGCATACTCAGTCCACCTTTTCGCCAACGTACGTATAATTGATAAACTGATGAAAAGAGGAACTGTCTCCTTACATAAAAAAAATGTATTTAAGCAACCCTCTCCTTGCTTTTATCTCACCAAACACTTCCACATGATGAAAATTCGGGCTGAAGGGTAAGAAGCGCGAAAGTAGAGTTCGGCATTAGTTTAAAGATTTTTTTGCGAAATTTCTCTGTATCTTCTACTTTAAAGGTTGATAGAAATTAAAATAAACGTCAGATAAATATAAAAAATAGTGTATGAACAACAAATAATGAACGATAAATAACAAAAAAAATAAAATGATTCGTTCGTTTCGTTTGAAAAATAAACTAAAGCGCATAGGAACCGCCACAAACACTTGTTTCGGCTAAAAGTAGAAGAATTGTGTAAATTTTGAATGCATATTTTACGTACTTTTAATTATAACCAACCCGTATCGAAGACTATGAACGACTTTGACCTGATGACTGCAGCGAAATTAAAAGGGGAGAAAGATTGGTTCATGGTAGTAGTAGGAAGGTTCATGGTAGTGGTTATCCAGTATACTGTCTATTATTAATCAACCAACCCTGTGTATTTCGCGTTCATCCGATGACTTGACTGAAAGTTACAGGTAAAGAAAGAAGCTTGGGGTTGCAATCCTAAAAATTTCCAAAACTTGGAAAATCTAAACATTAATTACTTATTTTCGTCTAAGCTGCTTCCCATATAAATATCTAATAGAAGCAACGACTGATGTGAAAAAAAAGCCTGATGCTTTTGGTAACACCTCAGTCAAATACTAAATATAAACTTTTGAAATTCTATTTGCTGGTTATTGTCACAACAAGATCATTGCTATTTCAAAATTTGATGGTAGCATCTCTTAGTAAAGAAACGCCAAAAAATTACAAAAATTAGTACATCTGGAAACCCTTTTATAATTTTTCAACCAAAAACCTAGTAAATTTGTCCTCTTTTTTTTTTTTTTAAATTTTGTATTTGCACCGGAAGTTTAAAAACAAAAAGGCTTTTATTTTGTTGAGCGCCTTTTCAAAATTCAAGAGACAAAAATTACTTAATTTTTTTATAAGATTTCTACCATTCTTAGGTTTTTCTAAGATTTA
The DNA here is from genome assembly GCA_963978885.1 of Nemotelus pantherinus. Taxonomy (NCBI): domain Eukaryota; kingdom Metazoa; phylum Arthropoda; class Insecta; order Diptera; family Stratiomyidae; genus Nemotelus; species Nemotelus pantherinus. The sequence continues at coordinate 218,709,020 of OZ022263.1, forward strand.
TCTTGTGTGTGGATTTCATTAAAATCTGATGATTTTTTGTTTGAGAGATTTTTCTTGGTACGATAGAGCTGACCGTATTTCCGAATCCTTTCTAGCATACCTGGTCCTATTTAAAGCCAAAATTACATTCTCGTCAAATGTTTCGTCGAGCAACTTGGGAAATTACTTCCCTCCATGTTTTGGCATGTCAAAAAAAAAACGGGCGAGAATAGACGAGGTGATCATTTACACGTTCGGCTTGCCAACATTTGCCGATAGTGTAATTTCGGTAATTTTATATTGATCTGATCAAACAGAATTTCCGAGTGCTCAAAATAGAAGTAATTTGATGGTCTACCATTTTTGTGTGACTCGAAATTTCGAAAATTTTAATTTGAAGGGGTGGAAAAGGAGTAATATTTATCTATCGTTTGAATTTATTTCGAAATGCGAACTATTTTTAGAAGGGTTGATAATTTGAATTTTTTTAACGTGTCTCCTGCAGCTACAGGGCTGCCCGCATACTCATTAAAAGCTATGAGATCACATGTTTGGTCTCCTAGAACACATTTAATGGCCTCCTATAGATAACCTATTGCAAGTAGGGGGACGAAATTTTTCGCGATTAAAACATACATACAGAGAATTGATAAAAAGAAACAAAATTACATGCTGTAGATATATATTTCACGGATGAATTGGTAAATTCTTTGGGATTCGAATGCAAAAAGGAAGATTTGTAATATCCGTTATTAAATTTCGCAAGAATTATTTACAAATAGAAATGAATGAGATCTCATTTAAAAGTTAATTGCGATAAATAAGGTAAAAATAATTACAGAATCAACAGGGTGGTTTAAAAGTCAATAAGCAATCATTTTCAACAGGATACATTAAAAATTTAAAAATCTATAGCCCATTCGCAAGGGGCATCCTAGGGGAGTTGTTTATGTTGTGTTGCTGTGGTAACAAAATTTTCATCAGCTCACTTTGAGGTATCACATGGCACCTTTATCTGAAATTTTCCATCTCAATACATGATCATTACTTAGCCAACTCGCAAATGGGGCATTCCACGTGAAGCGGACAGGTAAAAAATTTTGATGTTTCCGATTTTAGTAATATTTGATTATGTTATACCTACATATATCCTCGATCTAGATACAAAATGTTTTACAATACAAAGTCTGGTTAACGAGCTAGAGGTCCTTAAAGATTTAACTTTTTGGCAGGTATGCGCGATTTAGAATCCTTTTATCCAGTGTTAAAAAGTTACAGTAAAATAAATAAAAAACTTGAATTTATACTTCATTTAATGAGCTTTTGAAATGCGTTTTTGGATATTCAAAAAACATGTTTTTTTGAAAATATATATATTTAAATTTTTGAAAGCTGAATTTCACTAAGTTAGACCATTTAATTTTTTTTTCTAAAAATAGCTAATAGTGAATAGATAATTTTTGCTAGATAATTTTTGTAGAAGTCGTTAAGGAGTTAGACCAGTTACACTTTCGAAAAGGAGCGGCCGACGCCTGTTTTGAAACTGTAACTGCTCTAGCTCCTAAACGACTTTTACGCCCATTATGAAACTAAGCAAGAATTATCTATTCATTATTAGCTATTTTTAGAAAAAATTGAATGGTCTACCTTAGTGAAATACAACTTTCAAAAATTTAAATAAATATATTTTCAAAAAAACAATTGTTTTTGAATATCCAAAAACGCATTTCAAAAGCTCATAAATTGAAGTCTGAATTCAATTTTTTTATTTATTTTACTGTAACTTTTTAATACTGGATAAAAGGATTCTAAAACGCGCATACCTGTCAAAAAGTTATATTTTTAAGGACCTCTAGCTCGTTAACCAGACTTTGTATTGTAAAAACATTTTGTTCCTGGATCGAGGACATATATAATAAAGGTATAACATAATGAAATACTACTAAAATCGGAAACATCAAAATTTTTTATCTGTCCGCTTCACGTGGAATGCCCCAAATTAACTAATATTCATTTTTAAACAACACACAAACATTCAAAAATTATTTCAAATGCTTTCAGCTCTGCATAATTAGTGCACGAAAACTAGCAGAAATAGCCCAGTCCCTAAGCAATCCCAACTTTTCAAAAATAAAGTTCTCAACTTTAGCTCCATATTTCAACATCTCTCAACGCACCCAATGAGAAATCGAATTATCCCTGTTTCGAAATTAGCATCCCGTCTGGAATTCTGTCGCAAACCATTTCCCTGTTATTTCGAACTTAATCAGCTGCAGGTTCTTACGCTCAGTGAAAATTTCAATCTCGGATCGCAAAAAAAAACTTTTCATCCTATTACAGCACCCTAATTTTCACTTCGAGAAATCGCAAAATGAAAACGAAGCCATCTAATTAGCTTCCGGACGCGTTACGAACAAATTATGTCCCAGTTCGCTCCGTATTCAGCTGAGTGGAGAAAACTCAGTGGCATTTCATTTCGCGTCAGGATAATGTCCCCGAGAATACTTTGTTGACAGTCATTCGACTGTTTTCCGAATACAAAAAGTAAAAACTAAAGCGAAAAACTAAGCGGAATATCGCTAGGATTGTTCGCTAATGCTATTACAACTCAAGCATCCGATGACTTCGATTTTGTGGCATGCCACATTCATTGCTTCGCACAAGTTCTGGTTCGTTAACGAGCTTTGCACTAATGAACGGAATTCCGGTCGTCAATATTCGATTGAACGAGCCCATAGAAAGGCAAGTTAACGCTAACGGCAGACGATGATGATGGTCAGAAACAGAAGTTTTGCGAAAAGTTATAAATGCATGTCGGAGGACTTTGCCGAACTTTTGCGACATCAGTTTGATTTTTTCGTGAAATGTGCGCTTGTTACCAATCGTCTCCGTGCTCATTTTCCAATTATAACAACAAGAAAATTCCTGTATTTGATCACTGTAGGCACTGATATCGTTACGAATTTGATTTATGGCCTGATATTGGTGTAGTGTCACTGACCAACTTGGAAGAGTAAACGAATTGTACAAGTTGGCTACAACTTTGCCATGATTTTTTGGAAACAAAATGTTTCTGGTTCCAAAGTAATAATTTTGAGATTAACTAGGCCAGGACCTTGATTCAATAAGCAGATGAAATTGATGGAAGTAGCAATTGAATCTCAAAATGATTATATGATTACCTCCAAGGAATAAAATCGCTGATCGCTTGGATTTAATTCGCTGTCATTTATCAAATTGCATCAGAAGGCTAATATTATTATTTTATGGTATTTTATGAGTTTTTGAATCAAAATATTGATAAGAAGCTACATAAAGCAAGTCAAAATTAAAAAAAAAACGCACATTGAACCTTTGAAGATATTTTGGTATAAAATTAAACACTAACCTTTTTCCCTCTTCACTATGAAAATAATAACCAGACGTCAAAAACTGTGAGTGCTTCAAAAAAAAAAAAATCAAATTGTAATTTATAGGCACACGCTCGTTGAAATTCCTATTCAGTTCTCAGTCTATCTCAGTCTCCTAGCCCAATTCATCGTCCCACATTCGAAGCGGAGCCCACTTTTCAGGTAGCCAAGCTCTTTATTTTCGATTCAGCAATATTGACTCAATTCAGTCTCCGCTCTTCTTTCACTGATGAAAATATCTGTTTGGTATTATGTACACGTTTTCTATTTTAGGCAATTTTATTTTCTCCTTGATTTTACTTTTGCGGATAACATCAAAATGCAAATACAACTGAATGGTTCCAATGAATGTAAAGAAAAAAATTTGCTTATTTGCTCGCAATAATGAAATTTCGTGGATTTTTTTTTATCAGATTTATCGCTTCTCGCTGTAAAGATTTATGTCATCGTTTCAGTGTTCAGTTTCAAGTAAAATTTGATATGAAAACTGCTTGGAGTACAAAAATATTTTGAACGTTCTTCGATTTGAGCTGAAGTACAAATAGAGAAACAAATCCAAATTCAAATTTTCAGGGAGTTTACTTGCTTGCTGCTTTGGTTTTTTCTTATCGATTTAAACTGGTATTGACTAGAAACAGATACTCAAACACAAACATTAACATAAGATTGACTCAAGCTTAGATATTGATCTCTGGTAGATATTTTTATGATGACGTTAAGTCTATTTGCAGAGCGCATTACTTTGGATTCCATGGCTGATTTAAACACAATTATGTAAAAAAATGTTCAATTTAACTTGATACGGCGTTATTTAAAATATAAAAGAAATCAATTTAAAAACTAACGTAATGAAATCTGTACTCATTGTTAAGGTCTGGCGAAAAATGAATAAAGCGCATGAAAAATATTCAAGGAAACAGGAAAAATATTGGAACTATTTTCGCTTTTATTCGATCTACACACGGCTCAAATAATCGGTTAGTTAGTTTGTTACTTATGTTGAGGCTATTCCAATCATAAACTGAAATTCAGTGCTGGGAAATTAAGCTGCAGGTGTCGAGATATAAAAAATGAGACAAAATCACCCTAGAATAAGAACGTTGAAACTGGGTTGTTTAACCTTGGGTGTTTAAAACTTGTTTTTGTTTTATTTCTAATTTCTCTAATCTCTCAAGAATATTGTGTCAAAGTTTCAAGTCCATTGGATCAAAATTGACGAAGTTATGAGTATTTAGCGTCCGTTGCTCCAGGCCGGGTTTCTATACCTGCTCGACATCTGAGCGTTTTTCTGAAACTCGTTATTTTTCAAGTCCGTGTACACCACAACTTAATATCTATTGAACCAGTCGTTTTGAAATTTCGCACAATTCCTCGTCACATAGTTCCCCAGGAAGCTTTCTTTTTTCCTAGGCGCTTTTTTGTTTTTTTTAGTAATTATTAATTTTACAATAACAAAGCTAAAATCGGTTTTTAGAGGTTCAAGTGCTACGAAAAATTGAAAAATCGAAAAGAAAAAAATCATTTCAGGGTTAGCTCAAGAAACTTCTCTTTTAACAAATGCATTTTGATTTTAGTGTTTGAGATGATGAACAACTGTTGCGAGTTATGATGAACACTTGCTTAATTTTTTTTTGCAATGAAATTTTAGGAAAATATTGTTCAAATTTTGCATTATTATATCGAATTGAATTAAACTAAGTCTCTTTGTATCGACAAAAATAAATTCTTGAAAACATACGTTTTATTCAACGAATTAACCCTACCTTCGCTTAAGACATGTGTGAAATGATAACTGAAATTTGATCTCTCGAGTGCTTGTTGTTCGTGTTGCAAGATCGGAAGAGAAAATGGAGATAGCTTTTTTAGTAGAGGATAGAGTTGGTGGTATGCATAGTGAGCTTTCACTAGCGTATTTTTTCCATAATGATGAAATTTATTCCTAATTTTGACGGTAGCTCCCAGATATTTTACCATTTTGCTCATTTGAACTTTAGTTCAGTTTCAAGGGCGTTTATTTTTGCTGCCAGATGGCTTGAGAAGATAGAATTCAGATTCTATGATGTTAAGTCAGATTCCAGACTGATCATAATAATTAATAACATTCTTTGGACGTGAACTGTGGCATACTGCGGATTGTAAGGGAAAATGTAAGGGAGCTTGGTTATTTGGCTCGCAAGGCTGATCTGCAGTGAAGTTGTTAAACAAAATGAGGCCTAGAACTGAGCCTTGAGGAACACTACTAGAATTAATTTTTGTTTGAAGAAACTGACTTGCCTACCTGAACGAAAAACCATCTGTTTTCGAGGAAAATTTTGAATATTTTTGACAATGCCAGTTGAGGAGTTGTGCTGTTTGATTTTAAAAACGATCCAATACATCCAAGCTGATTCAAATGCTTTCTCGATGTCAAGAAAACATAGTATGGTTGATTGACTAGACTGAAGTGCCATTGAATGTCGCATTGAAATTGGAGAGCGGCTTTGGTAGTTGGTGTTGAGTTCTGAAGCCAAAATGGGAAGATGGGATAATTCGTTTGTCTTCTATATAGAACTGGATTTTCGGTGCACTATTCTCAAAGAAGTGAGATAAGCCTGAGATTAGCCATTGAATAACATTCCCTATATGGGCATTGGGAAGATTTTTGCAACTTTCCGAGAGCATTTCCTCTTTCCGATTGCAAAGTAAGAATTATTGACGCGGTTATTGAAAATAGCTGTATGGGGTTGTAAGTATTGATGAAAAGGTGTCTAAAACACAAATGGATATGTTATCTGGGCAAAAATACTTTTTTGTCGCCTGCATTGGTTATTGCGGCAAGATGTACAGGATTGATAAAAGTCGCCTGGTCAGCAGGACACATTGAAATATTTTCTGTCTTGAATGGAGTTAAATGTGGAAGGCTATTGGCTTGTAGAAAGGATTTAATAATGTTTTTCACTTCAAGTGAAAGCTATGAATATGCAAGATGGTTTAAGGAGTTGAAAATTCCATCGAATTGGTGAGCAAACGCTTCGAAATTTCGATCATCTGTACTCAAAAGTTGATTGCTTGGTGAAATTTGAAGAAAAAATGATTTACGTTTCGTAAACCTATTGATACCTATTGATGTCTGATGAGAATCAGTGCATGCTTTCGAAACCACTTTGTCAAATAAAATTTTCAAGGTAAATAAAATTTTTTTCAATTTTAATCATCCCGCAAAAACAATTCAATTCTATTGATATGTTTGAGCATATCTGGGTCTTGATTCACTAATCCGTGTGCTCCCTAAGTCCTGACAGTTTTTTTACAATTTTTTTATGGAAGAATTTGTTTTTTTTTTCTTTGATGGGTAAGATATTCATTGAACTTCTCCGGTAAACATGTTAGCTATTCGCTTGAGCTATGAGTTAGTTTCAATTCAGATCCGATGATAAATCTGTTTAAGGTGGTCAACCCACTTGGTGGTCAACCCACACAGTGGAAAGCCGCTCATTCTACATTTTAATTAATATCTCTTGAACCACTTGATTAAACGTTTTCAAATTTTATACACTACTAAAACTGCGTGTTTTTAACAAATTACATTTTTAACAAAAACATATATACGACATTGGGATCGAAGAACAAACGCTTTTCCCAATAACAAAAAAGTGCCCGTTTTGACTACGTTTGTCCCGTTTTTTCAAAACCCTTTGAAGCAAACTTGTTCGAATTTGTGGAGTCATAATGCAACACTAATGCAACAAACGGAAGAAAGAAATTGACAATCTAATCAATTTACCAAAAATAATCAATATAAACAAAAAATTTAGGTTTTCGTCAAATTGAATATTATAATTCGCAGCTATTATTATTTTTTTTAACCCTCTCGTCTGTCTGAATTGCTTTCAATGCCCTACAAATAATGAAAAGAACGTTGAAATATCTTTACTGATTCCTGAAAAAATGGGACAGAATAGGTGAAAAACACAACTTTTGGGAAAACGCGATTGTTTGAAAATATAAGAATTTACGTTTTGAATGTATCTATCTATAAATTGTGTATACTAAATATAAATAAATGTTTTTTCTTGTTCTTATTTTTCTTTTCTTTCACTAAAAAACATACTTCATGCCTTCTTGGCGAATGCCATTGAAAATTTTTGCAGTTCTGATAAGAAATTGTAGTTTTTTTTTTAAGATATCGAGGTAGCTCACAGGCATGCGATAAGTTAATATTTTTTATTTTTAAAAACCAAAATAAAATACTTCTACTTATCAGAATTACAATGTTTTTATGCGAAAATGTTCAGGAAGGTTTAAATTATACTATTCGATAAAAATAAATAAAAATTGTTTTGTTTAACTTTCAAGTGGGTCGACCCCCCTTGAGGAAGTTTGAATGGTTTGGACATTAACTTCATGGTTATGGATGGGAAAATTGCTGAGACTCGAAAAATTTTAAAGTTATAAAAGCTGTAAATGATATATGAGTGTGACATATGAGTGTGTTATTTTCTTCCTAAAAACTTTTGATTGATAGAATATTGTACATTTATATAATCAATTGCAATAAAACCACTTTTTCATTAACAAAAAATTACACCACTTCAAAATGTTTCACGTGGATATCCGCTAGCTCTTGTCAACTAACGAAAGGAACTACACGTCTTCCCAAAACTAAAATAATTAGGATAGCTGTAGCATAAAATTGAGATAACTTTCGAAGAACATTAACAAGCTCCAAGAATTTTGTTTCGATTCCCTTTTAAAAAAACATGCACGTTACTCCGATTTATAAAACCACCACCAATGTGGGGGCTGTCGCAATCTAGCCCACAAAAACAAGCGATTGTTTACTTGACAGCAACAAGAAAACTCATTAGATTTATTCGTTTCATTTCCAAGGACATGATTCAATTCAACGAATAGGTCTCGACTTGTTACTTCTCTCAACCGCAAGTAACTGGTGAAACAGTTCCACTTGAAGGCTCTGGTAGATGGGGGATGCATGAAAAAAGTAAAAAAAGAGCGAAAGCAAAACTCTTCTGAAGGGAATTTAATTTCAAACGAAGAAAATATCTTGACTGGGTGTCGTCGTTGAGCATCTTTTGGCTCGTCCCAACAATTTCAGCTCATTTTTCACTATGTTGCATATATATTTCGTATCATTTGTTCTCGTAAAAAGTGACAAGAAACTGGTATCTAGGCAGCATTTTCAGCTTTGCATCTCTTTTGCTGTAATTTGATCGGCTGCCACTCGAAAATTGTGCTAATTATAATGAAGTTGATGATAGGATTGTCTGCGGGTTGGGTGGTATTTTTATAAGCCATGGGATATTTTCTTTTGTTCACTAGTAGACAAGTTAATTATTTGTAAATTTATGTTTCCAGATTGTTGCATAGGCGTGGGTTAGTTCTTCAGTTCAACTAAAGCTTGACTGGCAAAACCGACTTTCAGCTAATTAATAGTGTAGATAGTCTTGCTGCGTTTTTTATGTTCAAGATTTTTTGTTGAATTTAGTGCTATTGATTCTGTTTAATGTTTTTTTTTTTAATATTTTGTGATGAAAAATTAAAAACAAATCATTTGCTTTGTTAAAAACAAAACTTTTCACCATTTATTTAGTCCTTGTGATATTGTTAAAATTTTTACGCTATTTTTTTCTTACTAAGATTATAAAATAAAATTAAGATATATGAAGTATATTTAATTAATGAATTAATATTGAAGTATAAAATAACATTAAGATATACTCTTGCAAAATAAAAGCCGTTTGGTACAAAGAATATGTAAAAAACATTATTTATTATGATACATTCACACAGCTTAGACCGCAGTCTTATTGCAAACTAATATAGAGCTTAACTTGTTTGCTTTATATTTTTTCATAGTAGTACGTTCTTCAAACATTTATGCATTGAAATGCGTCGTCTTTCTTGCGTTTAGTGATTTCTGCAAGTAACATAAGTCATTTCTTTTAAAAATTCGCTAGACTTGCTAGACTGACTTTTGAAATATATTTATACATTTTTCTTCATTTAAATATTCTTTGAAACTGCGTATAAAAAATTTGAGCAATCATCTATCTGTGCCATAATATCTTTGCCATTTTTTTTATTGATTATTCAATAATTCTAAACAAAACTCTTTTGAATCCGTTAGTACATACGTAATTTTATGGCCTCTAAAATGCTAATCAGTTCAAAATTTACCACAGACGTCGAGTATTTTAATTTAAATTGAACCTTTCTCTCTTGGTCAATTGTCATTACTGCTCCAACAGCGCCTAGAATGCTTTTAGCCCCATCACACAGAATTGTTCCACAATCGTCTCTTGATTCTTTATTTACCAGTGAATCTATTTCCGAGTTTAAATTTACGATATTTAATCAAATCATTTGCTGAAGATAATGCTATCATATTTGAAGCATTTTGAGGAACCCACAACCACCTCTTCAGTAATTTATACATCAACGAATCCAGAACGTCAAAAATATCCAGGAGTAGCACAAAAACTTGTAAGCTACGTTTCTATTTTCGATCTGAAGAAAGCCTTGGACGCTATTATGCTTTTTCCACATTAAGTCCCCTGTTGAGTCCAGTTATAATTTTTAAATTTTTTTTTTATTTATGAGTCCATCTCTGACCGTGAGGTTTTTATTATATATTATGGCAAGAAATTTTATTATATTTACCCTGGAAATCTGGTCATTATTTATTCTAATTTTGTTGTAAGTTGGATTTTTGAATATAAGTTTCTTCGTTTTTCCTTAAAAGAATATGCAGTCAAAATTGCAACTTTTAACAATCAACATAGATTGAAATTATCAGGACTCCTGCATTATTTCAATTTTTCATGGTAAAAATAAACAAATGCAAAACATCGACTTTCTTGGGCTTGTCTAAAACTTTTTAGAATAAAATCATTAGAATAAATCATTTTCAAGATCGTAATCGAATTATCCTCTAAAACGTAATCTACTCCGAAAAAGGCGAATCAGCATTTCTTTGACAATTTTCTGTCCTTTTTAATTACGAACTTGTCCCTCGCTCTTTATTTCGCATCATCAAAAGCCCGTCTGTCTACCAGTGATTTTCCATTCGACTTCATTTTCAACTTCCATACCATATCAAATCTGGTCTTTTCCAGCTCGTCCTTTTCGAGGTCTATCTGATCGTTTCGTGCTTCATGTTCAACAGCAGTGTCTTTTGTTCACAACATGACGACCGAATTATGTTCGAAATTTTAATATTCACTTCGAATGTGAAGAGTTCCAAAAGTCTCCTCGGACCGTGTAGGGGGAGTGTGACATAAGCGTTGACAGTCTGGTTCTGGTGCGTCTGTGGCGTGAAAATTCCGAAAAAGTGTGCTCTTCCGGGAAAAGTACACGAACAAACTTTTGCTCATTGCGACGTCACGGCAGTTGTTATCGTCGTCCGAAATGGCCAAACAGAGCTCGGACTCGATAAAACCTTCGCTTTTTGGCTGAAATTTGGCTTCCACTTGGTTGTCACTTGCCGGTCTATCTAACAGCAAAGCATGTTTGCTGAGCAAGAAGACAAAGTTGGAAAATCACATCTAGACGAGATAGAATTGAGCAATGAAGAGTATATTGTCTGCTTTTTGTGAAGAATGGGGAGGGAAACAAAGCAGAGAATTATGCTCAAGAGCTTGTTCTTTTTTTTTGCGAAAAATGATTGAATCAGGACTTTTGTTATAATTATTCAAGGTGAAATTAAACGAGGAAGATGAATTTCGGAATCAGTGATGCATGACATTTCATTTGATGTTTTCAAAGAAACTTGATATCTGCTGTGCAGGTAGGCCAAATAAATGATCAAAAAGCAGAATTCATCACAGCTATTATCCTTCAGAAAAAAAATTTTTGAAATACATTTTCAAAAACTGGTAATGATCACAGATATCCGTCCCGAGATCGAAAGTCAGACGTTTTTCAGTTTGTTACGCTGTTTAACTTTCGTATCAATCTTCGTAAACGCCAAAACACGAAGTTATTACTCACAGAAACTGTTACTAATTTCCATAATCAGTTAACAGTTTTTCTTGTAGATTTCACGTAAACATTTCAACATGAAAATTCGTTCAATTTAACTTCCGGAAAAAAATTTCTCCAAGTCGACGATTTCCATTATAAAGTTGAATCGAAAAAAAAAACAAATGCTGAAATTTCAAAAATTTCACCATTCCTCACATTCCGTAGCATAATCTTTGTCATATACTCGCACACAACGGGGGCACTCTCAACAATACTGATTCAAAGGCATTCGAACAATTTACAAAGCTCCGACCCCCGTGTTTCGAAATAACTTGGCTCTTCGCATTTTTCATTTGACCTACAAAACGAAAACAATAATGTAAACAATTTAATGCAGCTACCGAACATTTTCCGGAACAAATGGATGCCGCTTTTTCATGGACAAAGTACATTCATACATTTGTTGTGCTGTAAGTCGGCCAGGCATGCTTCAGGATCAGCTAGCACGGCCTTGACAAGCCGCGAGGAGGAATCATCGAGAGTCAGCCCATGAAGGATTGTCGGCACCAGGGGGGTGGTGTCTGCATGTGCTGACAGGATTTGTAACAAGTTAAGATATTGCTGTAAAATTGGATAGACTTATGGCGCCAGCAGTATGAGGATATGTGTCCCAAAGGAGATAAATGTGTTGTCGAGTTTAGTGAAAAGGTTGCAATGCAAAGTGCAATGGTATATAGCAAATAAAATATAGCAAAAATCTGTACTAAGAAATGCACTGGTGTTTTCAAATGTAATTAGGAGCATTGATAGTGTGATTTATAAAATTTTTTGGGTTAAATAAATGAGTTTTGCCAGTAAATGGCCTTGGTTATGCCGTAGCTAAAATAGCGCTGCCAAACTGGCGCTGCTATAGTAGTAGCGTTTACACCGTACAGCTTATTAGCCAAAGCAAAAATGGCGTAATATCTGAAAGGAGCTCAATACTAAGAACAAAAACACCCTTGCACCAATGCTTCCAGATTGCGAATGTCACTCGAAACTAGAAATCCTATTTATGACTGTTATTGTATTTATACCACTGCTAGCTTCACATTTATAACCGCGCTAAATTTTAGCAGCGCTAAAGTAGCGTAGCCAAAATAGCAGGCTCGGCTAATTTAAAAGTGGTTTATACCGCTGCTAATAAGCAGAGCTTACTAATTTGGCTACGGCATAAACGCACTCTTTGAGTGACAAAACCTAATATGCAACATAAGCATTTAACGGAACATACTCGTATTTGCCGCTTGAATAAAAAAAAATATCTTTTAATATTTGAATACGAAAAATATGCACAATTTGTTGCAATGCTTTTTCATATCAAATTAATTCTGATATAACCAAGTATTTTTATTTTTATCCCTTTCAATGCTTCGCAAATTGGATTATCAATAATATCCACATCAATGCCATAAAAACTCAAGTACTTACGAAATGGAGACATGGTCAGTCTTAATCCTGATCATTTCTCTAGACGTATTATATCTGCATTGTTTCGAACTACATGGCAATCATCATCACCATTAGCGTAATCGTCCCCAGTATTCTATTTTTTTGTCGTATTTTCAAGGATTTGAGAAAATATCTCAATCAATTTGGTTCAATTCATTTCAGTTGAAAGTGCCTTAATCCTCTCCATTTAGAAGTTTCAGACTTTTTCTCTTTCGTTTTTATTTTGTTTGAATCAAACTAATGGACGTCGCTTTTTCATATCATCTTGCTTGCTTGCTTGATTTTCCCACATTTTGTAGATGTGCTCTCTATGGACCTTCTAAAACCTTTTGGATTCTCTAGCGAGATGCTTTATGGCAGCTTATCTATGTATTCGACAGGAAAATATATGTGGGGATGTAATTTATAAAAAAGAATTTATTTCATAAGATCATTCTGAGAGTGGTAGTGCAGGCTGAAAAACTTGGCAATATATTTTTGGGTAATATTTCGTAGAAATCTGTTCTCTTTCATTAATCTTCTCTTATGCCATAGATATTTTTGGTTTTATTTGTGAGAACTGAATAATATGTGAAGGCTTAAATCTCTGGTTTTATCTCAGGATCTGTCAGCATTCCCATGTCTAGTCGCGTATTTGATGTGTCTTCAGTGAATTGAAAATATTTCTGTGAGAGATATACGATAATCATTTTAGTAGAAAGAAAAGCTCGACTAGGTTTGATCCAGATTATTGCATTTGCTTAGAGGTTGAGTAAAGCCTAGAAAACGACAGGCTGCTAATGTTCAGTAATTACTATTAAATAAGTTTAGTTAGAGAATGAAAGGGTGTATTTGTCTTGAAGGATAATATATTTCAAAGTTTTGCGTCTATCTTTGTTTTGCACTTGCATACAATTTAGTAAGTTTGATCTTCTTCAATTTTCTTATTTTCGAACAATTTATTTTAGAAATTTCATATTCAAGGCCTCAAATTGTCATTGGTTTCTTCCAAGCTCTTAGGAAAATGTGTTCAATTTGATCAATCTCACAGTACGTTTTAATAAATTGCTATATAAGCATAAGGTATTTTTAACGGTAACGGAAGAGTGTCTGACCCACTGGACGTTGTGAACATTAAAATCACTTGTGAGAACAATTTCAGGCAAATAGTCAATGTCAGAAGATTTAACTCAGGTTTAGCGGAAAGAAATTGGACAAGGGTATTAAAAGGTACATCATTACCAAAGTAAATTGCAATCTATATTTAGGATAATAAAGTTAGCATAGAAAATGACAAAGATAGCATAGAATATTGAACACAATTGATAATAAACAATAAAGAAATAAATAACCTGAAATTAATTAATTAAAATAAAATGTTTCCCAGAGCCCACACTGGGCGCTAAAATATTGGCAAAACATATATTTTTCGGGCAGCATTGAATCAATGTAGTACATGACATTTCCATCAACGCATAAAGGTGCAGTCAAAGCTCGTAGCATTTAAATTTCGTCCAAACAAAAACACAACACCAGGTTCAATTCGTGAATATTCCGCATTCTACACATCAAATAACAAAACAAAAAACATTGTCCTCTCAAATAATGATCTTTTTGTGAAAGCGGCGCGATTTTTATTCCACTCATTCAAAACACTCACAAAAATCGCATTTCACGTTCACTACCATCAACACCGCGCCTTATTCAAATTCATTGTCCTTTACTGTTTGTGATGGTTCAATAGCTTACCAAGGCACCCGGTCCACAAACATCGAAGGTTTGTGTTGGTTCTCGTCTGTTCCTCTATTGTGCGAAGTCGTAAAGGTAGAAGCGATGGAGACGCACCACAATACCGTTTTGTTCATGCTGGATCTGGTGGAACATGCTGACAAGAATGGAATATTATGGGAGGGAGCGACACGAATCGTTTGTAGCCGGGTAAAGTGGTCCGGCTGGTTCGATTTGTTCAGTCAAATATGAAATTGATTTTTGTGCTCCATTTTCTATGTAAAAATGCGAGCGATTGTTTTCGAAATGCCCAACGAGGAATAGACCTGGATTCTCATTGACGGTATTCTCTCTCCAAAGGACACCCCGACTAGGCTGATCCATTTCTACATTCAATTCTCTTTGTTCACTGTTCGTTCTGTTATTGACCTACTCTAGCTTTGAACTTCTGGCATTCTCGTCGTTGTTTCCGCAGCTCAGTTTCTCCGCAGCCTTTTCATCTTCCTTTTTTCGCTCCCAGCTCATATTTCCCATTCAAGCTTTACCATTCATTTGCCTGGATGTAGTTTGAATTGTTATTACTGAAAAAGACTAGGCGACTTTAAGGTGAAACCAACCAAGAATGAAAACTTCTGTGCGATTATAATACATGGCTAGGTGTGCTTTAAATATGACTGGAAGGAGCAAATAGAATGCTAGCAGACGAGTGTAATTTCGATTTTGAAATTGAAAGCCTGTGCGATGAAAGTTACGAATGATTTGGCAAAAGTTTTCCAACCCCGATTGGGTGCGTGAAAATCGAGCTATTTGCATTTTGTCGGCTCATTCGATGAGTCAGGAGGAAATGAAAATGGAAATCATCTCGTGCAGCTTTTTGGAAATTGCCGCCACTGTTGTTCGCGTTTGGTTGTTTTGATGTCGGGTCTCGCTTTTCATGACTTTGGAATTCAATCTACAATTCACAAAGAGTTTAAACGACTTAAGATCGCTATTTTTTGATGGTAGCTACCGTTTTGTAAATTTTTATTTTTTCGAAATTATTTTGGAGCAGTTGATTTGATAGGGAAAATTTTGAGAAGAAAAATTGAAGACGGAACTGTGTATGATGGTTGTATAATTTGTATTGCCGTCTTGCAATAGTAGATGTTGCTGCAAGGATTTAACGTGCTTTTTTGCTTTAATTGACATGCAAACTACCCTTTATTCAAATATTTAAATGAAAGCAAGCCAATTAGACTAATAATTAATATAAATTCAACATAATTCCACATGAAATGAAATGCGATAAAAAACGAAGTTTGATCAATTCAGTTTAAATTCCTCAAGTTGTTGAAGTTGCAAGTTGGTTGTTAGCTTTATATGTAAAAATTCAATAATTATATTTACAATATCTTCTTTGCGATGTAGCAAGTTCTTCTTTTCACGAGATTTTGACCCGCGTTAAAAAATGGAATCTAACGAGACAGAAATTGCTGCCACATATATATTTTGCTGATAACTTTTGGCCTCTAGTAGGTATTTTTCTTTAGATCTCATAGCTTGACTGGATCTTTTATACAAGGCAGCGATGGCTCTTGAACATATTTGACAACTTCAATAATGACTACTGCAGCAGGGTCTGTTTTTTGTATGAGTTCGCTAACTGCTTTATAAAACTTGGCCCAATTACTTCGGTTTTTCATTGTGCGGGTTGGGTCAACGACCGTATTGTCACCAAAATTTTTTGTATGCGACGTTATATGAATATTGCGCACAGTGAATTTTAAATTCGAGCATTCTTGCTGATATGCGTGTTCATCTACAAAACTATAACGCTTGAACCATAGATCCAATAAGTCGTTTGTGTGAAGATATTCGCAAATCTCCTCTATAATTCATCCAAAATAAACATGAGTCCTTTTTTAACGGAACCAGTGACTCCATTTTAAATTAAGTCACAACGCTGGTTGACAACTTTTCCTTGAGAAGCTATCAGACTGAGCCACAGAAGAAGAGAGCAGGTTACCATCGAAATGTCGATATCTATAAAGAAATTAAAATATATGTAGCTTCAAAGAAAAAAATCACCTTGAAACTAAAATATTTGGGCTCTGCTAATATTATTGTTTAGCGATGAGCTCCTGTGATGAAATTAAGAGATGCAAATGATTTCATTTAAAACAGCTTAAATATATAAAGCTCACCTTTAAATATTTTCATCAAATTCTAAAACAAATTCCAAATGGCAGCAAAACTCGCCTGTAAAACTGTTGCAATAAATTATCGAACTCAAAGCCTTTTTATATTTTCTCGTATGAGACCCACAAAACTCTCATTATATCATGCTAAGCATACTGTGGCCTCAAATATTTCAACTAATGAAATTATTTCATGGGACAAAATGACATGGTTTGTATCGAGCATTTACACCAAAGTGGGATGCATATTTATATTTTTCACCGTGTACCACAATTGCTGCAACTCAAGTAGATCAAGTAGATCACCTTGCAATTTCTTTCCGCTTATTTTGGCGAGTGATGTTCATAGGTAAATCATGAACTTTTTGGAAAACCGCTTTGAAGTAGCTTACATGTGCATTGCAAAGAAAGTTTGCTGCATGAATTCTGTCAGAATTCATTACATCGATTCCCCTTAGGGCTCACGCTTAGTTCTAATTTTCACTGTCCAATTGGCTAAAAGGATTCCCAAGGCTAAGCTTATGTAGCTTTCATAATTTATCTACAGCTTTTCTCCAAATTTAAACTTTTCCATGTAAGTTTCCCTCATGTTCGTTGTAAGATTGATCTTCACACAATCGCTTTCTCTGACAGATTTTTCCTATTCGTACTACCTGACAATTACCTTAACTGCATTTCTTAATGGTTAAATATCTTTACTACATTGGTAAAACTAAAAATCAAGTTTCAAAGTCCAGTGCTACTGGTATATATCAATTAATAACTTTTAAACATTGACATTCGCCATCATATTTATTCCTATTTACATTTAATTTGCTTTTATTTCAATTATTTATAATTGAGCAAAATTCTGATCGTACACATTTTACACATTTTTGTATGCATGATTTTTGAATTCTACGAAGGAAGGGAAAAATATTTCGCGTGTACGTTCCATTGCTAATGTCGTGCAGTAGAAATTTCTCTTTGAAAAGAAATTTGAACTTTTCTTAAAATGTCGGAAAGAAAATTTAATAAATAATATTTAGCACAAAAAGTTATCCGTAAATTTTACTTTCTGTGACTTGAGATGAAATTGTGTGTTAAAAGGATGTAAACCTTTACGTTCGTTAAACCTTACCTTTGCGCTCTTATTTGCCAGCGCCCGGTGCAGCTGCTTCATGTGCGCCTACTGAAGCTCCGGCCCTGGTTACATTCATCAAACTGCGGAAGTTGCATTGAGTTGGTCAACTGCAGCGAAAGAACGAGTTTCGAATACTTAAAATGATATTCGAAGATAAAGCCGAAAGTCGAAGTCAAGTGAAGGAATCCAGGCAAAGCTGGTTTAAATTTGTCGAAAAAGACTGGACCCAAGGCCCACGAGAAAAGGACCCAAGACCCACGAGCTTAGAGAGTTTGCGACGATGACGGCCTCGTTATCCGCTTTTTTCATTTGACAATTTCAAATTAGGTCCTTTGCCACTCTACGTCTCCTCTCTTTTCGTTACTTTACCTCCTACTTTTACTGTATATTGTTGACATGAGATGCTGCTGCCATTAATGTTTCTGACCAGAAAACTTTCCATAAATTTGCTTCGATGAACAAACACCTATGTAGGTCAATCAAGTAGCGTACGGTTCATCCATTCTGCTTTAGTATTGTGTAACAGGCTTTTCACATGTTTCATGCATCATGCCGTTTTGTACTTATAACTTTTTGATTTTGTTCTTTATGTATTAAGTTCTGTTTGCAATTCTAAAAAGTCTCAACTTTCAGCCTGTTTGTATTTCCGCGATTTTTTTTATGTTTATTAAACAATTAAACACTTATTTTTTACTTGCCACAAGATAATGAAGCACTTTTCTTATTAAATCATTGATCAATGACACAAAGTACCAACAGCTGTTCATTTATATAATGTTCACTTCACAAACGTCCAAATGAACCAACTAGTTGGCTCTCTTTGCATCTTTTGGAAGCAGCAAGCAGTGCTGTTAGGCTCTCATACCTGTTTCATATTTATGCGATTTTGCTCGTCTAAAATTATGCACAGCGTTACTCAGAAATTGTCTACATATTTTTATAACAAACGTGTTCATGGCTGCTTTAGCTCCGATCTTCCATACAAAGTTTTCTCTGCCTTTAAGGTTATCAAACAGCAATCACACGCTCATATTGCGAAAATAAAATCAATTGATTCCGCACTTAAATTAGAAATTCGATGCAGATCACATGAAAAATTCAATATTTTTATGAAATATTGATAAATAATTGCAAAATTATATTTCGACTCATCTTCTAAGACTGTGTTTTCTAGCAATTCAAAACTGGGCTCATAACCTGATAACAGATCGTAGCTCAAATAGTATTAAATTTAAAAGACAGCTTTACTGTATCAAGATTTGAAAGAAGGTGAGAAGAAATTTACTCAGTTTGTTGACATTTGTTTAACTACATATATAACGTCACAATGCAACAGAATTGACGTTTTACTTGTTTGAGAAAATAATAAATATTTCGTAACCAAATCATATTATTTCTCTTGCGGTAGAGTTCCGGAAATTCATTCATGCCTGATATATTATTTTAAGATAATAAATTATTTAATACAAAACATGAAACAGTTTTGAATTATCAAATGAAATTGAAAAATAGATCTTCATTTATTTATTTTGGGAGATATTATTTTCATTTTTTTATTAGTCTCCCGCGAGTCATAAAACAGTTATAGTTGCTCTTAAACAAATTCACTCTTAATACTTCATATTTTTCACTCACTCAAAATCTCGTAATCCCTTTTATAATTAATTGGCTGTTTTCGCTTTATGTACACCAGCTTCAACCAGCACAGCCGTTAAATCGTCAGCACGAAACAGCTCGAACCCTAAAAAGTGTAATAATTATAAATAAATAACTATCATCCTGCCAAATTCACTCCAAACATCGTCTCCACTAATAAAAAAATTTATCAGGACACTGGACGTTTACTCTCATATTCCTTTCGAAACCTTAATAAATTTTCCACTCGTTTCGCTGACAAAAAATCAGCCAGCGAAATAAGCGTCGGACGTACGACTAACGTACGAAACATTCACTTTATTCTTGTTTTATTCAAATCGTTGTCGCGTCATCGTCAGAGTCTTTTAAGACCGCCACAGGCTATACCGAATGAGTTGGGCAAGTCCCTAAGGAAGACTTATGATTTTGTACTTGCAACGATAACAAGGACGGCTATGAATTCCGAAATAATCAGCGTTATTCGGATTAGAAGACAAATGCTCGCAATCAAAGTTTTTATGGAACGATATCGTGGACACTCTCTATTTACGCATATCCTTAATTTTACGTTCTAGTCACTTTGGACGTCGCTACTCGACCACGTCCTGTCGGGAGCTCAAAAAAAGGCCATTTAGAGGACAATAACTTTTGCTATCTTACTTTGAGCATTCTGCACTTTAATTTATGTGAAGAGCGTTTTTTGTTGCTTCGATTATTTTTCAAAGAAATCCTTTGCATCTTTCGTCTTGGTTGGCAGTGGAAGGGTGTGACAATAAATAAAACCGTTATTTATTTATTTTGTCGTTGCTGCTTAGCTATGTTTTATGCTTTTCTTGTGTACGGTTGTCAGTGAGCGAAAAGGAAGGTTACTGCAATTATAAGGATCATCACGTTATTTTCTCATTCATCTTTGACTTAGATATTTTTTTTGCGCCGTGGAGTGGAATTTCTACAGCGTGTTTATTTTTTGTGTTCTTTGTAGAAAATTGTGTCAGAAAAACGCTGCTCAAGGTCACCCCAAAGGAGCAAGATAAGGCAAATGGACAACCTTTTGATAACAAAAGCTAGTTTGAACAAATTTAAGATCACATGAAATATTTCCTCAATTTTAGGCAGCAATTGTTTGTAATTTACGATTTGGAGGTGAATCGTTGAGATGAAATGACTACAGCAGAGATAAAAAATCGTTTGAACTTCCATCAGTATGAGTTTTTTGCTGCATTTTTGCAAGTAAAGTGAAATTAGGCAGAGTAGTCTTAGAAATAATAGTTTGTGTTTTACGTCCGAAATTTATGAAAAAATGACACTTGCAAGTTTTAAAAAAATGGTTTGTAAATGACGAGGAACTATAGGTGCCTGGAGCTAGAGCTGTTGCAATGCAAGTTCTATATTTCCTTTGCGTTGTGTTTATAGCCACGCTATGAAAGAAGCAAATATCCACCGTGAACAGAGATCTTTTGGGAATAGACTATAGACTGTTGTGATTAGAAATAGTTGCATCTTCTTACACGAAAAGTACTGCGCGTTAGAAAAATTCTAGGATAAGTTTTATGAGTTTTTGAATGTGTGTATTTTAATTGTTATTTCTACATGCCAGACTTTGTTCAATTTATTAGCTACGTAAAACATAATTAAACTATGTGCATTACTTTCGTTTATCCTTGTTCGGATATAAGACTGACTTTTGAATGTCACTTGAATGACTTTTCTCTGGAATTCAGCATACGGGAATCAAGGCGTCGTAAAGGCATATTTGTGTGTTGATATAAAAAACCACTAAAAATAATGTTAAGAAAGTGTTAAAGTTATAATTAATCATGTAAACGTTGAATGAAGCCTGCAAGTCGGGAACACAGGAACTTTTCTGCAAGAAGCAGGAGGAAAAAAAAACA
This sequence comes from Nemotelus pantherinus, assembly GCA_963978885.1. Lineage (NCBI taxonomy): Eukaryota > Metazoa > Arthropoda > Insecta > Diptera > Stratiomyidae > Nemotelus > Nemotelus pantherinus. The sequence continues at coordinate 218,730,396 of OZ022263.1, forward strand.
ATCGTTTGATGCAATATTTTGCTAGAACTGCAGCTCTGGCGTATGCACAAGGCTGTCAGCTTTTTTATCAAGATCATGTTTATCAGTATCATGGAATCAGTAAATGTAAGCAGCAGCTCTAAGCTGAAGGTGTGGGTACTGCAGCATATTCTGCAGATGCAGCTATGGAAGCAGCTTTCAGGCTTCCGAATCACTGTAGTATTTTCCAGGCAAAAGTTTTTGCGATAAGTAAAGCCGCAGATCTGGTATATGCCAAAGATACTAGAAGTGAGGAAATAAATATCTTTACGGATAGTCAAGCGGTGGTATAAGCACTGATGTCACACACCTATAGCATTTGGGCCCTGAACAGACTGGGTAACAGCAGAAGAGTCAGAATCTTCTGGGTTCCCGGTCACAAAGGCATTGATGGAAATGAGAGGGCGGATGCGTTAGCCAAGTACTCAGTCGACTACAAAATAATGCAACGTGCGACATGTAGATGGGGTGCAGCTCAGACCTGCAGGGTAACCAAAGTCATGTGGGTGTCATACAATCTCGCATCGACTAAATACTTCCTGGAACTAACGCGGACTGACTGCAAACGACTGGTTGACATCATTACTGGCCATTGTCTTGTAGCAGCACATGCTATGAAAATGGGACTCCTAGCCAGCGACACCTGTAAGATGTATCAAGACCCAGGGGGTCTAAAAAACAATCCAGCATCTCTTGTGTCCAGATTGGACTGCTTCGGTGAGCCTTGGCTAGTGGATCTATCGCACGCGGCGGAGCAAAAGTTGAAGGACATCCTTCAGTTCGTGAAAAAGTTCAATGGCCGCTTGGACTGAACTATCTTTCTCGTGGTCCATTTATCTGGTATCACTATAGACCAATAGGTCTATGTGTGGCCTTGTGCCAGCCGGTACAATCTAACCTAGCCTACCGACCTCTCATTTGTGTAAAGGAAATGTTGACAGAAGTCACAAAAACTATTTATTTTTTTTGTCGAATATTGAAGGTTGGTTGATGTTGAAACATATGAAAACATGTTTGCGTTGTAGTTAAATTCGTAGTTAAATTAAATTCGTAGACATAATTTACTCAATTTGAGGAAAAATGCTTGCTTGAAATAAATTAAAGTAAAAATTGTATTCCGTTGAATATAAGAAACTTTTACACAATATTTATACAAATTTCTGACATGAAAAAAAATGTATTTGATTTGTGGAAGATTTCACATCTCGTAAACAAGTAAAGATTTACTTTGATTCTCGGAAACATATTTTTCTGAGCGTATGCTTTAAATTTCCCTCCAAAGAAAATTTACTCATTGGTTATCCCAAAAGCACAGTTTTCCCAATTTTGATTATAATGATTCTCTTAGCGCTCTCAAGCCTGATGTATTGCCTTCTCCTCTTATCTTTCACGATCAATCTATCCTTCTCCAAATGTATCCTAAAATTTTACATGTTCCTATTTGTGAATATATTACGGTCCGTAACCCATCCCATGGCACTCGATGCTCACAAACGTTTGCAGTGTCTTTTGCTCGATCTTCAGTTTATTTTCAATTGCCTTTACCAAAATCAACGTGAACTTATTGCTTTTTCCAGTTTGGGTCTTTGCCTCAATATCTTGAAGCATGTAAAGCTTAATCAAAAGCTAGAATTTATTAATTATCATATTAATGGATTAGATTTCGCTTTTATTTCGCAAATTTGTTTTCATTTTTTACAATAATTTACGGAAATTGATAATTTATATAACAAATACGGAAGTCAGTAAAAATAATAAGACTGAAGAATGATTTATCACAAACAATTCAAATCATTATAAAAGTCGCTACGAATGCTATATCGCTTGCCTTTTTAACAAACAAGAACACTTTTATTTCACTGCTTGCTTATTAATCAAGATGTTTGTCAATTGCTATCCAGCAAAATTTTGCTAAGTTCTCAAGACATAAACCAAACGATTTCTTGAAAACTTGAAAGTTTCACAAACTGGTTGCGTCACTTCCTTTTTCACTACGATCATAATGAAGAAATTAAATCTTATCAAAACTTTTCCTGAACATTCTCCGAAAATTGCAAAGATTCACTATTAATGCCTCAGAGCTATGAGCATTCCTACCAAAAAAATCTGCTAGAGAATCACTCAATTAAAACTTACTAGCGATGCTTGAATAATGAACACAAGCATACTTTTCAGACAGCATGGGCAACATGTTGTATAATGAAATACACTTGCACACGTAATTCCAAAGACTAGAGTTTCGAGCACAGACAGGGATAACTTTATTTTCTTCAACATCAGCATCTTCTTTCGCTGAAATCTACCAGCCATCGAAAGGATGGCTATGTATGTTTCTTAGTAATTCTATGCAAATCGATCGGAAAATTCATGGCGTACGACATAGGAAGTGAAACACATCCTTGAACGTATTATTTATGGTCCACTTATTCGAATGGTGATGCTTTTCTTAGTCTCATTCGTTCGGGTAAAAACAGGAACTGTTTTTCATAATATAGTGTTTAAGAAGATCCTAGGAACCCGATAAAGGTTGCAGGAAGAGTATTTAATAAAGAAGCAAAGAAATGGTTATGGACCTGTTATATACTTGTAGTTGGTTTTTGGGGTGAAATCGGGGGTAGAAAAATGTAAACTTTAAGATACAACTGGAGGAAAAAGTTTTACAACACATTTTTCTTCTTTCTTCAAACAATAGCTATTTTGCAGTTCAAATTTTGTTTCACTCTTTTATTTCTTTTCTCCATTTTGTATGTTATATTGAACTTTTCTAGCAACCGTATTAACTTTTCTTTTGAATTTTTATCGAATTTTTTATCATGTGTTTTTAACTTAACCGAGCGCAGTTTACTTAATTGACAAACCTGCTTCGTTTTCACCCATTGAAAAGCAGCGGAATTTCACTCAGCGCTATCTATTAGCATTTTCCATTTAGTCTTTAGACTATAGTACTGTTCAGAGAACAAAATGTTCCCCGACGAAATGAAAAGCTCCTATTGTATGGAATTTACTGTAATTTCGTTTCGCGAAGAGTATTCGTAAAGTGCTAGGTTTTACTTGAAAATTCACCAACGCAACCACTGAATGTTCCTAACACGGCTATCAGGAGTCAGCATATTGGTAACCTTATTAATATCGCCTATTTTTAAGAGATGTGGGTGTCCTCCTATAAGCGGAAGATACAGCACAGTTAGACGTCACTTAACATCATACAGTACAATACATCAATATCAGACGTTACTCACCACCATAAACGTCAGCGTGGCTCACATTTACCTGCCGTGGTAAATAGCCAGCGATCACGCGGTGGTCGCTCGTTCCGCCGGATCTGCAAAATCTCAAGTGCCAAGTCCTTTTTTGGTTAATCCAAACTGTTAAATCAATACCAAATTGGCGAAATGCATCTGCCAGCTGGCTTGAAGAGGTTAACTGGTACAAAAAGTGAGTCTTTCATAAGACGATTCGTAGATCGCATAAGGGTAGTTTACACATTCACCCATGCGTTTAAACCGGTTTTTTAGAAGGCGGGAGTGACATGGAAGAAAACGGGTAAGTTTGTTTATACTTCCATTTTACTCCCGTCTTTTTCAAAATTGGGTTAGGTCCATGGGCGCATGTGTGAACTCTCATTCAGTATTCTTTGTTGCTAATGGAAAATGTCTTGCTTTTCCTTTTGTTATCATACAATTTTTTAATGAGTAAAAGGCCGTCGAAAGCACTTAGCTTTCAGTGGGTCGTAATTTGGTCTGCAAAGAAATGTTGGAAATGAATTTCATGGCAGTGATTTTTTTTCAAAATTCCACGTCGAATAACACGGTTTCCCAAAAATGCAGAATATTGTTTTACAACTACTTCCGCGAACACTTCCTATCGAAGTCCTAAAGATTACTCTACTCACGGCCGTTAATCATCTCAACGAGTCTCGCTTATAATGAAAGCAATTTCAACACACTCATGACATTTAATTTTTGGCAATATTTTAGGGAAGTTTATATTTAACGTTCATGTCAATGAACAGAAGAAGGACTGAAGCTTTCATTGCAGGCAAACAACCGCCAAGAAAATTTCTCATAGCACTGTAAACTCAACCACCCATGAAGGTATCACAGAAACCCTTCGCATTCACAGCCTGAAGCAATCTTGGTAAAGCATCTTTTGACTTTACCTGAAACACTTTCAAGATTTTACCAAATACCCAAAACCTACATAGTTGTTGTTTATGTCCCTTTTAAGCTCATCTTCCCTTTCTAATTACTTCAGCTGATGGCAAAAAAGGGAATTACTACCCAAGAGTGCTTTGATGGATTAGAACCGACAAATACGATGTACGATACATACTCGCACAAAGGTCCATCAGACGACTGACTGCCTTCGTGCGCAATATACATAGATACATGTATGAAAACGTATGTGTGGCTGAAAGGTTGGATAACGGTAGAGAGACCATCGTTCCGTGAAAAAGTAAATTCGAGGTCCAGGGTCGACTATTTTTTGTCAGCGGTGAATAATAATGATGAGATTTTACGCCTGAGTTTTATTCTGTTGCAAGCAAATCGAATGGGAGCTGAAGCGTATACATTTGGAAATATTAGTTATCATTGATTCAATACTTAAATTAATAATGTTCACGATTTCGGATTGTTAAATATTTTGTCGTTTCGAGGAAAATGCAGTAGGTGTACTGTTATTGGCTTTTGTTATTCAAGTTGGGTTGTAGTCATTTTGAAAATGCGTCTTTGGAATCATAAACATTGTGAATAATCAAACGTTTAAGATACTTATCTGCTCGAAGTAAGTAACAATAAAAATAATTATTTGATCCAAGATTGATGGGAAATTCACAGAAATCAATATTTTGAAAGTGGAGGTTTACCATTTAACATTTTCTTATTTCATATTAAGCTTTGATTTGAGAAGACTAAAAAAGTTTACTGAATAACTTGAAAAAAATTCATATTAATGATAGGAAAAATATGACCATCTTTTATACCTCGAATCTCGTCTTCCTTTTGAATCTTATATTCCTTTTCCTTGGAAATGAAAATCCAATACATCTTTCAAATACATATGTATCCCAGTATTAACTCCAGCTAATCTTCTTTTAATACACTTGATCCTCCTCTAATGATACTTGGATTAACTTCTGAAGCACATAATTATTAGCTTATTTAGTGCATAAATAGCCACTGGTCATCATAAGTGTCTGCATGTGTATTGCGAGTATGTATGTAACTTTTACATCTACGTTTGAATCGGAAATAGGAAGAATTGCACGATAGCAGAGAAAGATAAATGAGCTTCGACGTGCAAATGAAGGCAAGCGGTTTCGGAGACGAATGAAATCCCAAATGAGTCCTTGTTAGTATTTTCGACACAAAACCAACGAGCTTTAAGTGAATAATTCGAAACTCGTGTATTCAATTACACAGCACTTTTTTTGTAATCTTAAATGGTTAATCACTTCGTCTGGTTGGTTACTCATAGTGATAAGAGTACAAACGTAGTTGTATCCAAATATGTACATATACTACAGATACAATTATGGGACCACTTATTTCTATTCGATGCTCATTTTTCAGTTTCCTGTACGAAGCTTTGATAACAGTTTATTCATGTTCAGCAAGGGTCTAATGAAAAGTTAATTACATACGTACCAGAAAGGGATTGTTACGAGCCCATTAGTTGAGCATGGTTGGTGGTAGAAAGGGTTCTTCTGAATTTCGGAAGTGATGTCGTGCATTGAATTTAATGTGCAAGTTTGGAAGGAAGATAGTCATGTTGAAAATTGCTAGAGAATTTTCGTTAATGTATTCATTTAGCTGCAGCTTGTAGAATCCTTTTATGTGTTTTACCATTTAAGTAGATATTTTAGGATATAAATTTTATCAAGTAATTTTTATTAAGTTATTTAGGTCTATTTTAATTTTAGGGAAATTCTAAAAAGTTAAAAAAAATGTAAGATAAGACTATAATTTATAAAATGTTTGTATCCTATAAGTAAATTTGTTTTACATTATAGCTGTATCCTATATATTTATTTCTTATTTTGCTTTTGCAGGCACTATTACAGGGCTGATTCACACAATACAAGGTAAGTTTTTTTTTTTCAAAAGCGACACGCTCGAGATTGTTATTTTGGCTACTACTACTTTTAGCATTTCTTATTTGGTCCTTTCGCATTATTCTACATAGTACCGCATTAAGCTACATAGCAGTTTCTAGCTAAATTATTGATTCGGTTTTATACAACCAATTGATAAATCTTGAATAAATAGCCTTATGTTATTGTGATTTTCACACTATTGAAAGATAGTTTTGCAATTGTCATAGTTCTTTGTTAAAAATATTGTTTTTCTTTTTTCTTAAGGCAATAAGTTCTTAGTTGTTGAAGTTTTGATTTTATTACTTTAAGGTAAGCAATTTCAATCAAAACCATTAAAGAAGGAAGTTACTGAAAAAGAACAAGGTTTATTGTAAAAATAAAACTCGTATTGTGGTAAAATATTTCGAAGATTTCGACCGAAAAACCAATTAAGATCAACATTGCGCTTAAACTATAGTATCAAATTGGAAAAAATTCAATCATCAGCACTCAACTGGAATCTGAATGGGGTTATTTCAGTTGTTCTTTTAATTATTTTTGCTTGCATTTGCTTTAAAAAGCTGTTTCATATATCTATTCTCAATTAAACTTTCTTGAATCGTTGTCGTCCTCATTTTGAGGTTACATATTTAAACATTGTTAATACTATTTATTCTTAATTTCCATACTTCTTTTTCTTATATTACATATAATTTAATTTTAAACTTCAAACTTGTTTAATTAGTGTATTGCTTTGGCAATTAATTATGGCCTGCAAACCCTTTAAATGGATGTTCAGTGCACACACAATGATGTAAACTCCTCATTACTCTTTATCCTGTAGTTTTTTGTGAATTGGTTCACGTTATAACTAATCGTAAAAAACTAGGATCATTATTCGAACCTCAAACAACAAACAGCACCATTATGGCACGCGAGAGAAAAGCATCAGGCTAAAATTCTGTTATGGTGGTGGCTGCTCACAACTATTTCTGCAACAATATTAATGGAGCCAAATTTTGCAAGACAACATTTTCATTACTTTCGCGTATCAATTTGGCGACGAAAAACTACTTACGTTAGTATAGTAAAATATTTAACAACAGATATTCGAAATTTTTCACAACAGAGCTTTTTTCTGATACTAAGAGTTATTTGCGAACACAGTACCAATTGCGTTAAATCAATTTTTTTTATTCATACATAAAACCGTCAAATTCGTGCAACTTGTGCTTTCTATTCAAGTGCAAAATGAAGCAGCAAACTCTTTTTACTCTCCAGATAACTCTTTTGGCGTCAAAATTGACTAAACTCCAATAAAACAGTTTCATCTTTTTTTTTTTGGTTTAGCAAAGTGAGCCACCTCTGCATTTAAGAGGGTCCAGCTTAGCTAATTAGTCTTTTTGGAGAACCAAGCACATCTTCAGTATTTCCCTTGCACAAAACAATTTGAGTGATTCTCTTTATGTTGTTTGTTAGATTGAGCTGGTGTGCCAATTATTCTCTGGGTTGTTTTTACAAGCTCAATTGGAGTCTTTCCTGAGCACAAATTAACAGTTTTGCTGCATCAATTCTTTCTGATCGCATAGCCTTCTTCATAGCTGTCTCACATCGCCGAGCTCAGATTACCAAGCCAAGCTTCTACTGAATTCCGTAACTTTGTCCAAACACTAGGGTTTGTTCAATCTTCAAAAAGACCATTGAACTTTGTCCTTTGACTTTCAACATTTAGCTTTTTCTATTATATCCAAGTCTAAAGAGTACACTAAGTAGCGATGAAGATAGAGTGAGATCTCATCCAACTCAAGCCAACTATTCCAGTTAAACAGAGTGCCATATCAATGACCGCTTTCTTAGTAAGAATGACAAAATTGAAAGATTTCGTAGTTTTTGACGGCATCAGCCTCGCAGAAGTTACAAAAGCTTGAGTCAGCATCATAATCGGCCATAAATTCAATTATCTCTAAGTTGTCATGGTAAACTAAGCAGCTTAGATCTTGTGCTTATGCCGTTAGCAAAGAAACAATAAGAAAGCAAGCTGAAGTGGTAATTTCGCGCTTCAGTCTACTATTATCTCGGTGCCCTAAAAAGATACTAAGAGTGCGTTCAATATTCTTGTTCTTTTTCTGTCTGTCACTGAGAGCCTCCACAATCTGAAGCTGAGAGCAGTCCTTCTTTCTATGCTTACTACAGGCATCTCGTTTGCTCAAACAAGTGCTGTCTTTTTTAGTGCTTTCCGACTCTTCTTTTATAAGATCTTGGGAGAATTCATATTATCTCCAGAAACAGCCGCTGAATGATACAATCAGCAAGTTTGAAAACGGAGCGGCTAGTGAAACCTCCATGATGGTAATCTGTGACCTTCATCTGCAATCAGGGTCCTCCATTGCAGTCGCACATGAGGTAGGCGTCGGCGAAAAAGAGCCCTTTTTGTACTGAGCAAGTCAAGCACGGATGGGTTTGATAAAATCCATAGGATTTATCTGCACGTTCGTGCCCATATACACCAGTCCGCAATCACAACAAGCTGGTGCCCGGACGGATCAATATTATTGTTTTTATTAAATAAATCTTTAAATAAAGAGTGTAGTCAAATGATAGTGCAAAAGCACTAGAAACGCTAATTTTGACAAAAAACATTGGATCCAAGTGTGAACTATATACTAGAGACCGACCAAAATTAAATCGTGCTCGCGAACCTGCAACAGGTTTCGAATTTATTGATCCATATCAAAAACTTGATTCCTTATGAAAATTAGATTGAAAAGACACGGATTCGCTGTGAATTCATAGGAAAATTGCGTTCACTTTAGAAATCCCAAAAGTCTTCCGTCTTTTTTGTCGCTAAATATTCACACTCATATTTTCACAGTGTAAAATTACCCTAACATTTGGCTCAAAAGTCTAATTTTTCGAAATGTTAAAGCCGAGCCCTACATGAAATATCAAATTATCCTATTTTTCAATACACATTTCAATATTTTCAACCCTTGTCAATTAAAAATAAAAATACATATTTCTTCAGGTTATCTTTCGAAATTACTAACAACCACCCCAAAATAGAATTTATTACAACAAGTATCTGGTGAACGTCAAGATAACTTCCTTTGAGTAAACTCTACTACCGATCCATCTATCTAATGCTCCGATAAATCTTCTACGTCCATGGTGTTAAAGATATGAACCGAATTGAGCCCGAGTTGAACCGGTCGAGTTCAGCCGGGACTTGAACTGCAGCAAAATATGTAATACATAAAGAATTGGGTTGGATACATAAATATATGACCCAAATATAGTGCGAAAGCTGACGCACTACCGTTCTCCACTAATATACGGAACACACTCAAAAGTATAGTGTACCCTTACACAGATACATTCATTTCGATAAAGGAACTCTTACGAAAGGGCAGAGGCTGACTGAAGGCAATCTGTCTGCCGGTCTTAAATCGCTTTACCAAGGGAAACTATATCTACCAGCCAGTGTGACGTGAAATAAGATTGCCTTGAACTTATTGCATGCGGAAAGTAAGTATTGTTCTGTGAGATCTTATCGCAGTTAAGTATCCTGCCATATATGCGGTGGCAGTTAGCATGAAAGAATTTCATTTTGATGCTTGTTAGCATACGGAAAGCTCACACACATCCATGCTTGTGTCTGGGGAATGTTTTTTATGACTTTGTATGCCAGTGAACTTAGCTGAGAAGTAGCTATGCTGATTTTGATTGTGAAATGTAGATAGGCAGTATTAGGAATAGTTTTCTGTTGACTGGTTTATTTTCATTAGCATCAAGCACCAGTGTCTGTAATTTACATGTGCCGCTGCGACAAATTGTGGGTTTTCTTTCATGTCATATTTCGCTGTAAGATGTAACGCCTTGTGTAGTCTACAGCATAAGATTAAAAAAAACCCGTTTAGATTTTATATTTAAATGATCGATATTATATTGAACTGTAGTCCAAAAACGTATAGTTGACTTCATTCGCTCCTTTGTCTCACTTGCATTCAATTAACTCATTCATTCAAAAAATCTCTCCATCATTTTATCCTAGGCATGCTTTCCGGGCCACTTGTGTGTTGAAAAGCTCGAATCGCAGCGGCCGTATATTCACGAAAGATCCTGGGCGATGAAATCGAAATATTTCCAATGTATTTTAATAGTTCTTTATCCGCTCGATTTATCAGAACATTTCACCACTTAATTGCTTCGAAGAGACGTTTCCGTTGGGACTCGATGACGACGGGCGATATGTTGCAGATGCTACCACATGATGGTCACTTTGCGATCGAAATGGAAGCTCTGGTGCAATTAAAAGTTTAAGCGGGCGTAAAACGGATTACTAGAAGCGTGCATTCATGGGACTATTGGGAAGAGGATTTGTTGTGAAATATACACGTTTATTTGGAATGAGCTCCATGTGTTTACTTGAAAGTTTTAGCTTTGCTAGTTTCTGGCGTATCTTTCACTAGTTATTAAAATATAAACTTAATCTTCATCAGTTTCCATAGAGACTTACAGAACAAAAGTTTACTCGGTCTACAGTTACATAAGTTATTCGAGCTATAGCAAAAAATACCATAAAATAGTTTTTACTTTTCAATTACCAGTAAATGCTCTCTGCTCTTTGATTAACCGAAACATGCGTCGCGACATTGACTGCATCAGATTCTCTAGCTCACTTTGTGGAATCGATGACCATGTTTTTTTATTGCAATTTTTCATCCCTCAATATTGTGAAGTTGGCGTCTATGGGCATAGACACGCCTTGCAATAATCCTTCGAGATTATCAATGGGAGATCTGGAGTCTTTGAAGGCCTCATCATGCCAATAATACTGAAAACCAACTGAGCTGTCCAAATCAAACTTCTTTTCATCAGTGAAAATAACTTTTAGCCATTCCGTTGCCCAGCTCATATGGCTTTGAGCAAAATTTTAATCTGGCTTCTTTATGTTCTGCAGTTAGAGAGGGCCTTCTGACTCTTTTCTTGAATTCCATGTTCCAATTTTCATATAAAATTTGCCGCACCCCTCGGCCTGTTACTGGCAAGTTTAATTTATGCACTATTTATGATGATAATAAATCATTTGCTTCTGTTTCACGGGCAATCAATCGAACTTGTCGTGCTGTCAATTTTTTTGTTCTCTTCGTGTTTCGAAGATTTGTCATAGTTACTGCCCAACTTAAGAAATTTGTGATTTACAGTGTTGGATATTTCGATCTTCCTTGCAATTTCTCGATATGAAAGTCCACAAATCTTATAAGCGATTATTGCGGCTCGTTCTTCATCGCTTGAAACTTTACCACGTGGCGTGTCTGTATTTTTCACAAGATTAAAAATTAAATAACTAAATTTAATCAGAGGCAATATTACTAAATTTTAAAAGTAATTCCCAGATTGGTTGCGCAACTAACAACCAAGCAAGCATTTTAAACTACATTGCTCTATATAAATTACTGCCAAATATTCAAATATTCAATAGAACACTCAAATAGTAAATCGGGATATGAACAATGTTACCAGAGAGTTGTGAGTAAGAGTCTGATAGATAGTCTAAATAAGTCAGAAATCCTACCGTGTTGCCAATAATAGCGCAATATCAAATTATTTACGACACGTGATGTTGCTTTCAATAAATTTCCTCCACCTTAACTGATTATGTAGCTTTTACTTACTACTACGGTGTATACGTCATAAAACACTCGTAGTTTTCTTTCCCTGAGTTCTAGAATTAGTAATTTCAAAATTTGGTTAAACTAGACTACGTAATCCCCAGTGCCATTAGATGATTTTACCGATAGATGTCTGGATGGTGTTTGGTTTTTTTTGGCTTGTGGTTTTTTTCTGGTTTTATTCTGTTTATTTACTTATTTTTCATGAGGGTCCTGCCTTCTCGTGTATTTTTTGAATGTTAATTGTTTGTTTTTCTTCAATATTTGACCCCTGCTACCACCTATTTACTCTGTGATGGTAAAATTTTACGACAAGTTTTACAAAGATTTCCAATATTTGTCTTCCTTTTTTCAATTCAAACTTTAATTTGTTACAATCGGAAATAAACTTTAATAAAAATTAATAACAGAGCATGTACTGTAACTTTCTAACTTTCGCTCGTTGGACTCATTTCCTCTATTCTCTTTAAACATTACAACTGATTGAAAAGATTTTATTTCATTTTAGTTGTACATTCTTAAAGTATATTTAGCTATGATAACTTAAAGTCTAGCGGCTATACTATTTTGGCCTGCTGGCTCTTATGGTTTTTTATATATATATTTTTTCTTAAACTGTTATTATCTTACACACTAATAATACTACCCAGCTTGTACAAGTCCTGGGGTTACCAGGGCAATACTTGACTTAAAGTCTACCTTAGACTACAATTAAGTTCTAATCTATACCTAATTATAGCTAACCTAACCGATTTAGACCTAAAACTTAACCTAGGTCTTACATTTAGCCCCTTCTGTTCAACGGAAGACCTACATAGCTAAATAGCGCATCCATGAGCTGCCATTGACACGCTGGCTTCGCGGGGCGTATAAATGGCTCATTGGAGCCACCTGTACACCCTATTGACCGAATCAGTCCGTTTTTGTGTCCGTCAGTTTGTCCGTGGAATCTTGTCGTTAATTCTACAACCCGGTCTCTAAGTGGCTTCAGTCCCAACTCCTATTAGAAGAGAAGGTTCTTCGGCCACTTTTTAGTTACCGGGTTGTAGAGCCTACCAGTGCAGAAGCGGAGGATTCTTCTTTTGAATATCTCCGCTTTGGCCATGACAGTCTTTGAACAGGTAATCCAGGATGGGGAAGCATAAGTCAGGATTGGCCAGATCAGGGTCTGATAGCAAATGGATTAAGCTTTGGTGCGTTTGAGCGCACCTATCGATTGTGAGTTATCAACATAAACAAATGTTTTCACGTGCTCCCACAAGAATTATCCCAACGACCTCCAGCCACAAGATCTTTTCGATAGTTTGCTGTCATCGAACATTTCTTTGAATAAATCCATTGTTTTGTGTATTATGTGGCACGTTGCACCATCCCATTGCAACCAAAAGTCAACTTATCAATATCTTGAATTTTCGGAAACAAAATATCATTCATCACTGTTCTGTAGCGTGTACCATTAACAGTTATACAGACTCCTGCCCATAAACCATTACAAACAGATTATTTTTCAGGTTATATTGGTAGCTCTTAGATTAATTCAGGCAACTCATTAGGCAAAATATGCCGATCATGCTAACTGACACATCCGTTCAACCAAAAATGAGCTTCGTCGCTGATCACAATTTTTCGGCAAACAAGTGTATCATTTTATAGCTGTTCCAACGCCTATACAGCAAATTCATGATGCATAAGAAAGTTAGCTGGCTTCATATCTTGAATAAACTGTATTTCGCATGGTTTAAAAATACACTTTTCATAACAATATTGCGCAAAAAATATTTTCCTTGTCGCGCATATTTGTCAAAGCAGCTGGTGTTATATTGCTTCTAAAGTGGATCTGAAACAATTACAATATTGGCTTGGAATTCATACCAGAGGAAGTTATTTCAGTTAACAAATCTTTTGCAAGTTCTATTCCAAAGCCCAACATAATTACGTGATTCTCCCAACTGAAACAAATTCAAAATACCTTGCTCTAAACAATCGCACAGAAAGGAACTTGTTTAGTTGCTCATCCAATTTTTCTAGGTCCGCAGATGTTGCACAAACTAGTCATTATTCATTTCGACCCAACTACGCATCCAACACCATTTCGCTCGCCGGGAGCTATCAACAAAGTAACATGAAGTAATGACCCAACCGAGCATATCCAAGAGCCCAGTCGGAAAGGATAATAGATATTGTGTTGCCTATCTTATCCTGACAAGCGAAAAGATGCTGCCAGTAAAATACACAGAAATCGAGAAAATATATTAAAGAAAATTCAGTTTGGAACAGGACAAAGAGTTGAAGCCGAGAAAGCAGCAGGACTAAAGTCTTCAGCTATGTAACCAACGATGCACAAACTTTGAATCAAATCCTTAAGTGAAAATTGTTGTCCTGACCACTTAAACTTTGTGGCCGGCTTTCAGGTCACAACATGTTCAGTGACCGATAAAAATACTCGGCTGACCTGTGAAGTCGAACCTGTTTCGTCCTTGTCGATTTGATTGGGCTGTCCCAAAGCAAAATGAAGACGACCCAGCAGCAGTATCTCTAAAAGGCTCTTTGGAAAACTTTCGAAAATTGAAAGAAACGATTTTCTGTTTACGGCCAGGTGTAGTTTGTTTGTAACGGTTGCTTGAATGTGAAAACACAAGAGAACCAAATCAAAACAGAAATGTTATAAAGTGTTGTTTTTGAGGAGTATGCCAAGTTTTTGGTATATGCCAAGTTTTTGGTACCATCAATTTACTTGCAATCATTCAACTCTCGGAGGGGCAGAAGTTAGCATTGAATTTATAACAAAATTCATTTAGCAAGTTTGAGCTAAAATGATTTCGGTGAAATTTTGACAGGAGTTGAAATAGTTCGAAGTTTCGGTCAATTTAGGTTTGATATGAATGTTCTGGCACCCTAATGTGTATTGTAAACGAAATAAAAGGAAATTGCTTAAAGTGTTGACGTTGGTTTTGAATAGAGAAAACTTCAAACAGTCATCAGCAATTTAAAATTCCAAGCACCTTGAGCTCATTGTATAGCTAATTAATTTCCAACTGTTTTTCTACAAAATCAGTTTCGTTAAATTTAGTAAAATTTTCATGGCCAGACCACAAACAATCCAAAGTCATATCTCTTTCTCTTCTTAGAAACCATTTGCTCTGCCTAAGCTTCAACAATACCATAAATTTCAATTTGCTTCACTAATCCTTCGAGATTTTCTCGAACATGACTATCAATGAATTTTACCGTAACAGCGACAAAAATTCAACAGAATGATATTTCATACTCGAATTCTATCTTTAGTTGGGTTTTGTGCTCCCTGTTCCAATTCGATTAATGCCGGTAGCTGTGAAAAAAACTCAGCATTCAATTACCGAGAAATTACATTAAATCCTTTCCAACAAAAGTCAGACAACCATTGAATAAGAAATGTCTTTTCAAATCTGCTGTCCTTGTCACAAACAAGCGAATCCTTTCGGTTCGGTCTTAATTTGCATTTCGCTGTCGGGTCCTTTTCCGATCCCTGAGTTTTTCTGTTCTGTTCAATCGAAGAATCCGAACAAATTTTTCTCTGTGCCAAGTTAGATAGGAAAAAAAAACTATCAAACTCATACTTGTTTCTGATTTGTTGTTGCTGAACCGTATCTTGCTGGCGTCCAAATTATTTTCTACTGAGATGGCTAGATTTCATTGTTGCAATTCATCGGGCCTGAAGATCATTTATCGGTTTTCACTTCATCGAAACTGCAGTGAATGAATACAAAACATCGGGCTGAGAAGGAAACTGAATCAAAATGGGAAAAGATGTGGACGAAACAATGGTAGAAATACAAAGGAGCAAACAAACTTCCATAGTTTCCTGTGACTCTACGGCTTCCGGAAGCGTTCTTCTCTCATTACAAGCCGCAAGTGGTTACATGGACCAATTCTTATGAAAAGTGAAATATGGCGAAACTAGGGCCCAGTAAATTACACAAATGTAAATAGAAGCAGGTTTTTACTCGTCATTGTTGCATGGAACTCGTGTTTGATGCAGTTTCTTTCCAGGACGCACTGCTTGCCCTTCTCACCACCCATCCTAGAAACTACAATGATTTCGATTTGCATTTAGTGTTTATTATTCCATTCGTAGTTTGGTTCAGTTATTGGAGCTGCTGTTGTTCGCACGGAGACATTGTTGTTCATTTTCTTTGCTTGCTGTTTGCATCGGTTGGCTGCTTGCTGTGAGACGACTACTATTGCGTTACACCTACTCTGCATTTGGTTTGGTGAAAACCGTAAAGTGACAGCCGGTGGAAATGCCGTTTCATGTAAATGCTGCATTAATGACTTTCCGCCATTGTTTGTGGAATTCTTTGCCCCATTGTTCGCTGTATTGTTAATTATATTTAGTAGGAAGCAAATTAGTTGTAAAAGGTTTTATGGTCGGGTTGCGGAAAAAATGGGCCATGACGTTACGTTAGGGACAAAAGATGGTGGTAACTGCATGCGTATTTACTTCAGAGAATTTGTTTGGCTTGTGAATTCTTGTAGGTTTAATGTCAAGCTCATTTTTAATAAATGGGCTTTTTTCAGTGATTTAATTTCTGATTTTAAGATTGAAGGGTGGTTACTTTCTTAACGATCCAAACAAATTAAGAATAAAGAAAGGAAACATCTGTTAAAAAAGTCCCCCTGTAAACCTTGTCACAAATACAAACAATGTGGACGTTTTTATTTGTTATTCATTTATTTTCAAAAATTCATTAAATCCAGATTATAATTGGAAACAATAACGGCTATAACAGTAAATAATCATTTTTGTGCAAAATTCATTTGAGTCGTGCTGTAGACTAATGAAAACCAAATAGACAGTAAGCTTCGTTAACGGGCTCAGATATCAAAAATAGCCTAGAATTAAGCTTAATTCACTAATTATTTGATTAAAAGTAGGTCTTCCTGGAACTAATCTATGCTTTTGTCCATACTTTCCTAACCTTGAGGTGTTAATTCAACATGTATACGTTTGTCATAGTGCCTTAGATCTCTCCGAAGAGTTTTCGCGGGAAGGGGAAATAGCTAGATCCTAAGCTAACCTTCACCTTCTTTTTATACTCTATCTCTATATATTTATACTCTATCACAATATACTTAATAAATACCCGTTTATAATAAAAAAAAACAGTATATTAGGATGATGTATGCCCCTACCATAAAATTTTAGCAAAACTTTGTTACAAAAAAGCTAATTTACTTACTTTTTTATTTTATTCTTGC
Source organism: Nemotelus pantherinus (assembly GCA_963978885.1). Taxonomy (NCBI): domain Eukaryota; kingdom Metazoa; phylum Arthropoda; class Insecta; order Diptera; family Stratiomyidae; genus Nemotelus; species Nemotelus pantherinus. Next base: position 218,747,400 of record OZ022263.1, read on the forward strand.
ATATTATTTTCGTCGTGTTGTTTTCTCCATCGTCAAGCATCAAGCTGTGAATGCACTTCAAAAATAATTCGACTGGCCATCTTCTTCGTATGCCATCTCTAACGATATTACCCTATATTATAATTAAATAATATGGTTTCAGAATTAAGCATTTCAAAATTAACTAAGTTATGGATATTGCATAGAATGAAACCAACTTACTCATTTGTGTTTTGCTTGAACTTGAACATTGTATGGTTTGCAGCATTTGGCTTAAGAAACTGCTTCTTGCATCCATAATTTCAAAAATTTTCTCATTATTATCATTCTTTTCTCATTATCATCGTAGTCTGCCGAAAAAGTATTTTTCCTGTTGACTTTTTTTCTCACTATTTTTAGTTTCGGATACCACTACTCAGAAGAAATCGTACAAATGTTCATATAACCGATGTAGCAATAAAATTCACAAACTTTTGCGTGTTTAATTCTTTTTATCTTTGTTAGAAAATTTTGAAATACATATTATAAACACTAAGAGTAGGTAGTCGATTCAATGTTCAACAGAAACCATTCCTATAAGGTCATCTTAGCATATAAAGAGGAAAATGTATACACTATTCATGCTTACCATTGAAAATATTTTATCAGCTGTGCCTGACGTCTACAAGCTGAAATTCAGTTTAGCGCCCATTGTGGGCAACTTTCTTCAGCACGAATGTTTCTTCAATTTCCATTATGTATTTTGCTTCAGAATTGAAATAAACAATGATATCAAACAACAAACCATATAGAAGGCAGTATCGAAGGATGTCACTTTCATTGCAAATGAACTTTTTAATGTCATCCTCACTGAGTCTCAACTGCCTGCTATTCTCATTTCAATCATTTCTCTAACGACTTCGCGTGCAATAATGTTTTTTCATCCATTTCGATCTGCGATATTATGCATAAAATTATACGATATGGCTGAAATATGGCAGCCTTTCAACATTATGAAATTGACGCCATGAGATTCAGACTACGAATACAACGAAACTCGAAAGACATTCGAATTTTACGTTTAATACATTATTAAGTCAATTACGTATTTATATGCCTGTAGCACATAAATTTGCGCGATAATATCGGTCATGTCATCAACAGTATCAAAATTATTGACTATGACGACGAGTGTCATCGGGAAGGATAAGGAATTTTATCTCACGCTACGGGACACCAACCTCGCGGAGATGGTATCTAGGACAGTAATATCTACGGCACTTAGAAATGCATACTTATCATTTTATATGAACCGTGAGCAATAGCTTAATTTTCACAGTCATAACAACATTTTCGATACTCGAACTAAGACTGCGAATGGGTGGGCGCTCATGAAATCACATCGCGCTTGTGGTCTATCAGCGCATAAAAGTAATGTTGAAAATTATTATTCACCATCTTTTCCGATCATTTTGACAGGCATTTTCACTGACATGTGACGACAATTGACTTTCTCGTCGTTGACGAAGGTTATTTCGTTGAACAGATTGTGAAATGTTGTAACGAAAGAAGAACAGATACAACCCGAAAAATGCCCATATCATAATATTTCGGAATTTAATGTGGTATCGAGACGAAAATGTATGCACATATAAATTAATAATATCTGAGAAATTTATGCTTCGGAGAGTAAATAAAAAACAATCATGCAATGCCTAAACAAAATTCTGGTATGATTGAGTAAGGGTCGAAAATCCTAGCTCAATGCGTGGATGGAGAAGTGAAAGGTGTTGAAATTTCGGGATTTTTATGACATCGCTTCACAAGTATGTTTGCTTCCAATAGGGTTTTCTGGCTGATATTCACGAAATTATGAATATCCTCTTAATGTTTATGTATGGATTCATGAAACTGAATTTTTTGGTAAGACTAGAGATTATGGATTTTGTGGATTAGCTGAAATTTATAGGTTTTTGTTTGTTTTTCGGCGACACCATAAGTTATTGCTGATCACAACCGTTTGAATCAAGGTCAATGTATTTATGATACTTGCTATTTTTAGGTACTATCAGACATTTAAATTTTCGGAAAGATACTCCATAGTTTGAGTCCATAAAAGGACAAAATATTTATTTGAGTATTAACGAAGTTTGAGTAGGCAAATAGTGGAAAAATTAAATTGTTTGTGCTTGCATTAGATATTATAAGCAAACATTTAAATCACGTTGACTATAACTCTAATGAATATGTTAATAATTTTCACAACAATGGATTCGAAATGTTCCTACTGTATTTCGATCAAAGGTTTTAAAATTTGAAAGGATTTTAAAACCGGCGCAAACTGGGTAATATCGTTTCAGATTTTAACTTAGTACTAAAGTCGGGACGCAGCAAAATTTTGTATGAACATACCTCGCGAACATAATTTTCAACGAAAATTTAGTATGAAGTTTAACAAGAGGAGTGCTCATAGAACCGTCGATGATCGTTTTGAAATGGCCGTAGGGAGCCAATCACTAATTTGAGTTTGAAATTTGAAATTTGATAATTGAAATTTGCTAAATATTTCGGTTCTCACTGTAAGAATAAAAAACAAGTTTTTAAATTTAATTCTACTGATTTATTTTAAGTATAAAATAAAAATGAACATATTATTTACTATTCGCATGGTAGGAGTGATGTGAATTTAATATTTCTTCTTATATTGCAATAAATATATGCTTGCTGTATAATCTTTTGATTAAGTTGAATGTTTAAATGATTATCAATACCATTTGTTCTATTTTTAATTTTCGACCAATTTGCGCATGTGGATCAAATATTTTAACATAGAAGTATTAAATTGCTATCGGTTTCTCCCTTTTTTTCTACCATATTATAGATAACGTAGATAGGGTTTAAAGCTATTCCAAGCAGAGAAGATTTGATGAGGGAATATGAATCGTTTCGTAGATGAAATCTCCGAAAGCACACCATGAGAAAGTATTTTCGTTGGATAAAACTCGCAGATGCCAAAAATTTTCACAGCTAATGTAAATAAAATAACAATAATCTCCCATTGCAAGTGGTCAAATTAGTCAGGTATGCACTATGATCTGATGTCTGATGAGAAGCAGGACATACTCGCGAAACCATTTAGATTAATTTCAATTTTTGATAGTCTCACAATCAAACAAAAACGAAAACAATTTTCTTAAATAATTAATACTTCAAAATTTAGCTTGTATAAGGGAGAGCTTACACAGCTGACTGAAATATAAAATTGTGAAATTCATCACAAATATATTTAACAAATTCAAACATCTGCTGCATCACAGTAGAACTGGAGCCGGAAGTTAGTAAGCCTAAAAGGGGTGAAATTTATAAAATTTATAGCTTGCGATATTTTATGTACCGCAGGATCCCGCTTGAAGAGTCGATCAATCCTAAAGGTCCCTTAGAATGTGCGAATCATCAGGAATTGTCACACTTAAATCTATTGTTCATTCTCTGATGTGTGTGTGTGTGTTATTTTTGGCGAGTTTCAATGCTATAAAATTCTGTGACAAGAGTGAACAAGATCTTGTCATGAAGAAATGTAGCAACTGTGGTAATAACCGTTCTGCAAACTACAGAGGCTGTCCAGTATTTGATCTCTAGAAGTAGAGATGATTCCACTTCAAAATGGTTCTCGACAGTCTTTGAATAGTGCAGTCAATAAACCAATCTTCATACTAGAGACTTTCGTGTTTTTATCTCCAGCAAGTCATGGCGCCAGACTAAACGTACACGGATCTGTTAAAACCACTACTCAGATCAACACTTTCAGCTTTTATTTATAACCTGTAAAATGGCCTACTATCTCTATCTTTATCGTGCACAAGGCCAACTCCGTTCGCGGATGAGAAGTCTGTCAACTTTGCCCATTGTCCCATAGTTTTATTTCACTACTACTAACGCTCAGATTCAGGCAAATTGCTTCACTTCTCACTGCTGTTTTCATTTCTTTAAATATCTCTCTTCTGAGTGCAAGACCTAGTCCTGCAACTGTTTTGTCTTGTAAATTAATGTAAGCCATGATGTGGTGAGCAGTCCTATCTTCTAGAGCATGACAAGAAGAATTTGATAAAGACCTGGAGACTTGAAGGAATTGAAGATGTCAATTGCTCAGACTTGCTTCTGTAACAAATGAGTTACAGTTCTTTAAACTTGACAAGTTTTGGAAGTTTTTCTCATGACAACGCAAAAAAAATTTCTGTCCCTGTAACTTTCTACGCATATTCAACGAACTCATTTCTACAAATATTCACAAGATAAATGAACTTGACGTGAAGCAGTAGACATGGTTACAGGTTGGAGGTAGTTATCTCAAAGCGTTGTCAGCATTAAGCATTTTCATAATTTTTGTCCTAGGAGATGCTGTAATTAAATTTTCATGTGATAAGCATTTTCCACACTGAACATTTTCCAAAGGAGTTATATTAAAACTAGAATAAATTAGAAACAAACTATAAATTGAAGTTAATGTCATAAAAAAATTAATGCGTAATGTGGCAAAAGACTAACGAGATAAAAGTTAAAATAATATCCATATTTTGCTCAGCAAATAGTGACCTACCAATAAAAAGCAAAATAATCAACATTGATTTCAGCAGATATGTTAATAGGTGAATTCAAAAGTCAAACATCAAATTGACAAGGGGTCGACGATTCAATCGATACCTTTGCAGATGAAACTTCACGCACATATTTTCTGGTATTTACATATTTGGCAGCATCATTACAACACATTGATTCGCAGCAACACACAGCCAATATTCATTAACCCAACGTACTGTTTTGCAGCCCCGAAGGCATCCAATCCAATGCGCACTCACAATTACAAATATGTACAATTCTAGCAAAACATTTGCCGAACGGCTAAGCATCGATACCGTTGCTGTCGAATATCAATGGGAAAATGCTATCGAATGGAAATCGTGTCAATTCATTCGCCCTGACTAATTCTCCAGTTATTGTCTCGCATTAGCTCTTAAATCGACCTATTTAATCAAATGGGAATGCGGAATGAGTCAGACGTGGCGGAAAATGGTTAAATAGCTGAGCTGGTTTTCATGGCATAATATCGATTGTGTTGGAAAAGTGTTTTGAATGTGATGTTGTCGAAGGAGAGAAAATATCAAATGACATCCAACAAATTATTGAACCGCTTTATGTTTCGAAATTGGAAAAATGAAGGTATTTGAAATGTTGAATTTCTACATTGAATCAACATTAACCTCAATTTTTGTATTGACTACAATGTTTTTGTTTTTTTTTTTTTACAAAAAATGAAGTTATTTGACGTTTTCAGTTATTTCAACTAACAATCATAAAAGATACGGTTGTTTTTCACAAAACGATATTTCGACTCTTCTCCAGCATATTCTGCGGATGCAGCTATGTAGGCAGCTTTCAGGCTTCCTTATCCGTAGTATTTTCCAGGCGGAGGCTTTTGCGATACATAAAACCGCAGATCTAGTGTATCCCAAAGATACTACAAGTGGGGAGATCAACGTATCAAAAGCGGTAAAAGCACTAATGTCTCACACATACAAATTGAAGAGTGTACTCTATTGCATTCAGGCCCTGAATAGACTGGGCAGCAACAGAAGAGTCAGTATTTTCTGGATTCCTGGTCACAAAGGCATTGATGGAAATAAGAAAGCGGATGCGTTAGCCAAGCATGGGGCCAGTCTTTTCTCGTCAGGATCGGTAGATATCCCAACTCCTATCCAAACGATCAGATACACGATTGACTCCAAAATGGTGCTAATTGTGATATGCATATGGCGTGCAAAACGAAATCATGTGGGGGTCATATAATACCTGCTAATACGTGCGACTGCAATACTGGCCATTGTCTTTTAGCAGCTTATGCCTTGAAAATGCGACTCTTAGCCAGTGGCACTTGCAGGAAATGTCAAAAAAAAAAAACAATCCAGCATCTCCTGTGCTGCCTTCGATGACCGCTTTGACTGAACATTCTTTCTCCTGGTCCACATATCTGATGTCACTATGGACCAAATGGTTCTATATGTGGGCTCGTGCCAGCCAGTTTAACCTAACCTAACCTAGTACGAAAAATCTATAAGAAAAAATCGAATTGAAATATTTTTAATAATACGGTAAAAATACGGTAAAATACGGTAAAATACGGCAAAATAAATGGGTACAGAAAAATTGAATAGAGCTCTCCGCAATGGTGTATTTGTTTGCTAAAATTAATGCAACAAGTATGATTTTTGACAAAAGGAAAATTTATGCAAACTATTTTCAGGATACACAAAAGATAGTGTTTAAAATTGTGATGTTTACACAAAAACTGATGATAAAAGCACTTCACTTTTACTAAATTGCAAACTTTTACTCCCATTTCAATGTTAAATACCTGGTAAAATAATAAAAAATATACATATCTCAATATATTATTCCTAATTAGCTTTATCTCAAAACCCCGTATTTATTTTGTGTAATTAGTAGCTATACTTTTGATTTCAATTATACCTGTAGTAAAATTTATATGCCAATTGACATTTTGCCCACACTGCATACTAGGCTATTAGCTATTATCATTTAATGTTTGATTTCCATGAGTTTGAATTTGGAGCTGAAATGAACAATTAGATGAAATTTTTAATTTTCGTTTATCACAACTTTTCTTTTTTTAATCTACACATTACATATTCGTCCGAATTAGAACTGCCGAGCCATCGTCAGTGCAACAAGTTTATTATTAATTTTCCCTGCGTGTCTTTTCTCAGCTGGCTGGCTAGCTAATTTGGCGTAGGTTTGCTGACAAAAGATTCCCTTCGTGCCACAGCACGCAGATAATACCACGCTTATATGTACATTCGAGTATCGCAATAAAACGATAAGGGAATTGAAGATTCCTTGCAGAAATATTAGCATTTAAAAAAGTTTCAGTGCCTTTCAAAACAATACAGAGAATAAATTGCTTTTTGAGAATTTTTTGAAAATTATTTAACAAATTTACAGCAACTTAATGCATTTTTTTGTTGTAAATCACCCCCACATGAAAATCAGAAGCTAACTTATAAAATACCAGATCATATTCTTTCCCAGAAAAAACATCGAGTGGGCCAACACGGTTTCATAGAATAAGACATACTTATGTATATTTACCGATACTACAAGTTGAAAAAGTAAATAAACTGAATTGAATTGACTTGTTTATGTTAATTAATAAAAAGAATCGCGATATTTATTTCAAACTTTGCTTTCAGCTTATTTCACTGCTTCGGTGCGAATTTCATGACATTTTAAGTAAGACAACAATGAATTATACAATATACCACGACATCAATTTCACTTTGAGAGTCAAGTTTAAAATGAAACTGACAGACATTACAAAACATATTTTTTTGATAAGTCACTTTTATTTGGAAATCTTTCAAGCGTCTTCGGGCTGCTTCACAAATAATCAAAGCAAATACAAAATGTTAAGGTTCGATCTAACTTTATAAAGAATCAAATTTCTCAAGTGATTCAATTTCATAAGTGATTCAATTTGAGACTCAAGAGAGCATTTAAAAAATAAATGGAGCAGAGTTTTTGCAATTTTCGTTCAGTGTGGCAGCTAATTTGAAGTCGGAGAAATCAAATATTGTTCGTAGAAACTGAAAGCCTGATGAGCTCGAAGCAATGTATGTAAACAAAACTTCATCAGAACATTACAGCGAAATGTGGCTTTCCATTTTAAAAAATTGAGAGACAATATATTTTTTTCTTACAATTTGCATGTAGAGACAGTAATAAATTCACTTTATATTTTCCAGCCCTGTTAAGGCAAACACAATTCAATTCATTTATTTGCAATAATAAGTAAATATCATAAAATATTTGTAAGCAAACATTGTTTTATGTGTTTTTCTCCTCTAGATCAGGGCTTGTACGAAAAAAAATCGTTTAGAAGTTAAAAGGCAGCTGCGTGGTAACAATCGTTTTTGTTTACAAATTCAAAGGTGTAATATGTAAAAAGTGAGTGTATTTGTTTAGCCAGGGCCGTATGAAGCTAAATAGTTATATTGCTTTATATTAGTTTATAAAACTCATAATAATTAGGGCTATGATGCCAGCATTTCAGTTTAATTTTGAAGTCAATTTATAGGTAAAACGTTTTTCTTAGATCTAGTGATAGTTTATTCATAGAATAGGGGGTAATAATTGAAATATACCTTTGTGATAGTAATTTTTGTGCTACTGGGACGGCCATTCTCAAATTTCTGTGTCGTGTATTGATTGGATGATATAACTCGCTCATTTGTTCATATCTTAAAACATTCGTAAGTTCGAATAAATCATTTGTTGGAATTAGTAGGGGTAGGCTATAAGCTATTTCAAGAATGAGCTTTTGTGTTGTTTTTAGTGTTTTATTATGATTTAAGCAACGATTGAACTAGGTTAAGCTAGGCTCCGTGGCTCAAAAAATACATTTAGGCACACAGGGTCCCATTTCCATTCTGCATTGAGTAGTTCACAGCCCTTACTAATCGGAGAGCTACTCTGAGTCTTGAATCAACTGGGTTATCCCCGTCAGGTTCACTGAAGACACTTCAGTTAGGCAATTAAAGGGGCTTGAGCCAGTGGTCGGGTATTCATTCACTCGGTCAGATTCACATAGGAGATGAAGAACTGTTTCGTCTTCCTAATTGCACGGGTATGTCTTTCAAATAGACAGTGGTCAATTAAGATAGCTACGGCTGGGCGAAGGGACTCCGTTTCCAAATTGACAAGTTCTCTATTGCGACCAATGTCAAAAGTTTTCGACAATTACCTAGCGATCGCATAAGAAGGTACTTTCACCGAGAACTTCAAAACGTTCTTTCAGTATTTTCACCTAATGGTCCGTTTAAGGGGTAGGTGTATATCTCCCGGATAAAACTGTCATTTTTGTGCATTTTTTTAAGGAAAACTATTTGAAATATCGGATTGGGAGTTTAATTATCTAAAAGTATACACATTCAAAAGTATGCTTAATTTTTTTTTATTTAAAAATATAAAAAATATACAAGGATATTGTATGATCCTTGGAGCGCTGTAAAAAAAACAGCGTTAACGGTACCCACTGGCATTTGTTCAAAAATTATCTGAAGAAAAAAATGGAAAAAGATTATTAAATTAGATACTACAATCTAGTTTGTGTCATAGCCGATTTTGAAAATATCGATTAATGACAAAATGGCGGACGTTTGAACATGAATAGTGATTTTTTGACCAAAAATTAGATATTATTTTGGCTATAAAACAAAAACTAAGTAACGAAAATAAAAAATCCTATGACAAGTACTAGATAATGTTATATCAAATAATCACAAAAAGAATTAAGGTGATCAGTTAATTGGTTTTCGAGAAATTTTGGGTACCGATTTGAAAAAAGTGTTTTTAAGAAAAACGCGTTTGAAAATTTAGGACTGAATAAATCATTAAATTTGTCAACTAACATGGAATCATCGATACCAGGCCCATAGTGTAAGTCTTTTACTGTTTACGGAATATTCATTGCTTCTAAATTGTCTTGCCGACGCCGTATTCAACCTTCTTTCGTCTGTTCTTGCACTTGCAGTTCGGCTTTCGCTATGCAAGTTTCGTCTTCTTGCGCTGCGTACAAGTGCACTCCCGATCCGAACGATATTCTTAACACATTTATGACTTCCAGCAATGAGGTGAAACCATTGTTGAATGTACATGTTGCAAGATATACTGCAATGCTAACGATTTTGGCCCCGCTGTTCATCGTTTTTGGGGCTATTGTCCAAATAAGTTGGTTGCAGTTTTGGGTATATCGACCAACACAGCGTTCCAACAATTTTTCATTGCTGAGGTCTTCGTTTGCTGGTTTGATGACATCTTACACCATTTTTGGCAATGCTCAATAATTGTGACGAACATTTTCCAGTTCTCCTTTAGCCTTTGCTCGTTGCAACTGGCACCACGATTCGGGGCCTTCGGGACAGAAATGTTGTTGAGGCTTGCTGTCTGTTGAGCCGTAATGGTAAAATGTTGCCCGTATCGCTTTTTTCATTTCATCCTTGTATGCACAGTTTCTGCAAATAGCTAAGCCATAGTAAATTTTCAGTATATCTATAAACTTTGCCCTCAATTTGTTTTTGCTGCTGATTCCAGGACTTTTTTCTTTCATTCGCGAAGAAGGGTTCACAATCGCTTTTGAACGTGACCCACTCATTCTTTTTTTGTAATTTCAATCTCATTACCATACGGTTTCGCAGTCACTAATCCCGTGTTCGTCTTAGAGTCACCATCCCCGGCGTAATTAGTGTATATAACTCTATACTTTTCGGCAGATTGTGAAAACAATTCTTTCATGGCGTCTACTTCCATTTTACCTGCCGATCCATCATGATTGGCCTGGCAATTTCCATCGTGATTCGATTTCCATTCCTCACATTGCTCAGTATTTTCGAGTTTATTCCAATAGTTACATTTAGCACAATAAGAAGATTTTACAAGAATATCAAAAACTTTTCCTGTAAACTGTCCAATGAGAACCTCAACTCCCTACAATGAGGTAAAACCACGTTTTTGCCCCGTACTATCTCCAAAAACGGTTAGTTTGGTTATACCAGCACTCGAATTTTGTTTTTATTTCCCGTTGTACTTCTTTTACAGCTTGTTTTAACACCAATTGAACAATACTTGAAGCAGCCTAATGAATGTTATTAACTATCGTATCATACTTCGTAAAACACGTTTGATTATATCGGCTGTAACTAGCTTATTTATAGAAACATTAACTTGGTGTTTTCACCAGATATTTTTGAGACCTGTATCTTCACGAAAATGCAATAAAAAATAAATCGATTTTGCCGACCATTCTAGGTGTATATCTCTCCTTAACTGAGGCCATCGGAATGCCAATCGGGAAACTGCAGAGCACTTCCGGCAAAAGTGTGCCAGCCTTTGTAAGTTGGTGCGCTTCACAGTTTCCCTTAATGTTCCGATGCTCACGATCTAGCTTTGAGGAGGTATAATTTTCAGCAAGGAACTGTATAGACACTTGACTGTCCGCGAAAATGCAAATATTCACTCCAAATATCTGATTACATAAGAGTCAATTGGCCGCATGAAGAGTCGCCAGCTCCTCCACCTGAAAGAAACTACAGTAGTCCGGCATGCGAAAGAAAAGCTTCAAGTTGAGGTTGGTGGAAAAACACGGCAACCCACTCAGTCATTCAATTTAGAACAATCGGTTTATATTTCCACTGCATTATTTTATGCTTGTAGTTTTGGTCTCAAACTCTTCAGACGGAGATGGTTGGGCAACAGCATAATCGATGTTCGCTGGAACAAGCATTCCCTGCACCAAGTTTTTTCATTGCTACATTCATGCTACACAGGACTCTTTCACCTGAACACTCTTCAGAGTGGCATTGCGAGAGACGTGGAGTAGGCTTGGAAACCAGAAAGGTGCGAGTGGATGTTGGAGCGGACTTTCTGGCTACTTTTCCTTAAGATAGCAGTGAAGCAAGTTTTTCAGCCGCTGTTCCTCCATTACTAGGACTCTTTGTCGTAGAAGCGGTACTCTCTTTAACTTTAGGAACTGATGTTGGATTAGGAGAGTCACACTTCAGTCGGACACATTTCGAATTTTGTCTTTAAAAATACTATTTAATACTAGTGAAATTACTCACATTATTGCATCCTCGATTAGAAAATATATCGAGGATTCAATGGCTAAAACAGTCTATTTCATTGACTGTTTGACATTGACAACAGTCTATTTCATTGACAGAAATAAGCTTATATCGAAAATCGACGAATTAAAAAACGAAATCGGAGGTTTGCCGCCCAGTGTTGAATCTATGTCTCACTCAGTTGATCACTTTTCAGGTAAAATACTCGACCTCCTTACGAAAGTCCAGCAACTAAAAAAATGAGAATTGCAAACTTTGAACTAAAGTTAGCCGCTTGAAATTGCAAATCGATAAACAGGAAATGCGAGCAAAGAATGTCATTATAAGCGGCGTCAGGGAAACTCAAAACAAAAATCCTGTTGAAATCGTCCAAGCCGTTTCTGAGTCTTTAGGCTATGAACTGGATCATTTCAGTTTGGATTATGCTCATCGACTGCAGAGTGTGAACGGATCAAAAACTTCAACAGTTATTGTTGCCAGTTTTCCATAAGCAAAAAGCTTGATTAGACTAGTGGGTAGAGCGCTGATGGTTTCTTGTGTGTAGGGTCTCTTGTTCGAATCCAGGTTCCGACGAGGAACCGCGCACCAAGTTTTGAGTACACCTATCGCGGAATATGTTCCTGAATTAATCAGGGGTAAAGTGAGAGTGGTGGAATTAGTCACTTTACACTCATACTTACATTGATTGTAAATTACTGAATGAAGCTCTTTACAAGCTTCTACCCCTAGATCCGTACAAGGGTTGTCGTGGGATTATCTAACTGTCAACTATTGTTCAAACTAAAGCTTGGTATTTTCTTCGATTTCGCGCGAAATTCGCATACAAAATTTCACGTGAAAAATTTAGCTTGAAAATAAGCAAGAGTTGTACTCACTTCTTACCATGTAAAGTTGCTTCTTTCCGTAAAAATTTAGTTTCGGAATTCAAGTGCGAATAGCATTGACATATGTCTCCAATCATTTCACGCCAATTGAGTATGTGCAGTTCCTTCTTTCGAGCTACAAAGTGACATTTGGTGTTTGAATATGAAAATGGGGCTGTGCAAATATTCTTCCAATCAAAAATCAATTGAAAAGATCCACCGCGATTTTGATAGCTGACGTTTATTTTCATTGGCCCTGGTTATGCCGTAGCTAAAATAGCGCTGCCAAACTGGCGCTGCTATAGTAGTAGCGTTTACACCGCACAGCTTATAAACCAAAGCAAAAATGGCGTAATATCTGAAAGGAGCTCAATATAAGAACAAAAACACCCTTGCACCAAGGCTTCCAGATTGCGAATGTCACTCGAAACTAGAAATCCTATTTATGACTGTTCTAGTGTTTATACCACTGCTACCTTCACACTGATAACCGCGCTAAATTTTAGCAGCGCTAAAGTAGCGTAGCCAAAATAGCAAGCTCTGCTAATTTAAAAGTGGTTTATACCGCTGCTAAATAAGCAGAGCTCACTAATTTAGCTACGGCATAAACGCACTCAGTGCTAGCTATATATGAGGTTTCGGCTATACATGCAAAATCAAGCGGCGTGATATCACCATCAAAAATGCAACGCTGCCTCCCGGACTATATGAGGTGCTTAAATACATGCAATACACATGGATCTTAATGTCTTCGAAATCCAGCATTCAATTGATCTTACCTTTTCACAACTCAATGAACCTGTTGCCTTGCAAAGTTATAGCAAGACCAGTACGTCAAAGCATGCGTCCGAAAATATAAAATCAAATACCGAATGACATTAAAGAATTAATCAATGTATCAAATAACAGGAAACTTCTAAAAAATTATTTATTGATGCTTCTTGTTTAGTCTTTATTCTTTGAAAGTTAAAATCCAATTTTCAATTCATGGGTACGCACTTATGCATCGAATAAATGGATAGTATTTGTACATTTTAAATCTGTTAAATTGATTTTTAAACTATCATAAAGCTATAGTTAGATAACTGTAAATTTTACAACACCCATTCACAAGTTTGTGTTTTGTGTGCTGTGAGCTTTATACTTTTAAATTTAAATCTCATGTAAATATTTTAAGATTAGCTTATTCATAACAATGGAAGTAAATAAGTTAGTAAAAATAAAATAAACTATAAACATTTTATTACGGCAGCTGGTCGTAGTTTTGCGAGAATTGATCATCAAGTTACTTTGCGGTAAAAATTTTTTTTTTGTATTAATTTTTCCGCTGAAAAAATTCGGTCAAACTGTTTTTTACCATGCGTTTTAAGTATATTACATTATTAAAGCCCGTTAAACTGATACCAATGCAGCTTTACGAAGACGAAATAATCACTCAGCTAATGATTGAAACATCAAGCACCTGCTTCATTATCCAATCAAGCACCTGCTCTGAAAAAAATGTTTCAAGTTTTTCAGTATATTAATCGAACGATGGAACTAGGCGATAAGCTTTCAAAAGCGTATCCTACTCTGCTGCCAATTAATTTTACTTTCAAAAAATGTCTCACCAAGCAACGGTGCAGTGATAAAGATATCCACGAACACAAACCCACATTCCAATCAATCAAACCGAAAATCAACGAAACTATTTCCGGCATTGATTAATTCCACGTCAACTCAGCTTGAAACAATATTTATTCAAACCAGACCCAACACCAGTCACATCAATTTCGAACCAGATAAACGAAGCAATCGAGCTCTTGAAAATTAATAAGAGCAATTAGGTAGATAATCACTTAAACACATGTACACTTGTATTTGATCGACATCGAACAGATAGAAGGACGAACCAACAAATCATCGGATAAACTAATAAAGGTATCATCAAGGCCACCTGTTTTCATTTGGCATTTTATTGCGTCACTTCATTCGGCCAAATCAATATTCAGGACGTGATCATCTGTTCCGATTCGAGAAGACATCACAAAGGAGCCAAGCTGAGTCGAGCCAGGACAGTTGACGATGAGTGAAGAACGAGGCAATAGGGAAATAATAAATACCATCATTTTCGTCGTTGCCGGGAACTTGTTGGAAAATTTGTTTTGGTTGGGTAGAGAAGCGGAAAGAAAATAATATAGGAAAGTTACTTGAGTTTCATAGTAGCGGGCATAGTAAAGTTTCATTTTGTCACAAAGTTCGGCACTGTCATTGTGCCTTCCATCATTTCGCGTCATCGAAGCGAATGAAAATCATTAATAACTGTCGTGCAGATGGCACATGATCGCACATTGTAAACATTTCGCTAGGGAATACGGAGTGACTTACTTGCGCCCAGTGTGGGATCGATTCGTCTCATCATAAGATTTATTTATAATGTCATGCCGGAAAAAAAATCGAAATTTCACTTTCAATCTAGGCTCGTCAGTCTCGTCTGATGACGTAGATGTATAATATTTATCAATGGAAAGTGCGTGCGATAGCACATTTACAGTAAACTTTCTATGGGGATGGTTTTAGTGAGTTGGTGCAATTTGATCAACTTTTATTTG
The DNA here is from genome assembly GCA_963978885.1 of Nemotelus pantherinus. Classification (NCBI taxonomy): domain Eukaryota; kingdom Metazoa; phylum Arthropoda; class Insecta; order Diptera; family Stratiomyidae; genus Nemotelus; species Nemotelus pantherinus. The sequence continues at coordinate 218,762,505 of OZ022263.1, forward strand.
TCAAAAAGGCAGTAATTGAAGAATTCAAAGTTCAAGCTTATGGAAAATGTGCTCATGGGCATCGTGAATCCGCATTTTTGAATCTCTATTAAAATTACTTTCTAGTTTCTCGTTTACTTAGTCAGCAAGGTCAGCAACGTTATAAATAATTGTGTATCTTCAAACAACGTTTTTTAGACTGCAACGTGACATTGTTCAATAAGGTGAAATGAGAGCAAAAGCAAAACCTAGTCAGTAATTTAACCTGGAGCTATTATCATTTTCTCGAAACACTGACTGGTTGTTTTTTCCGCATTCTCAGTCCACCTTCACAGATTAAATTATTTTATTTTCTTTTCAAAATTAAAAATAATATAAAAATGTTTGTCTCATTAGTTTTGTCAATCGTTTCATTTATGCTGGAAAATAATTTCGTAGATTCTTGGTCTGAAATAAACAGAAAATACCTAGAGAGAGAGCACTCTGCCAGTGCGGTGAAAACTTTCTGAGAAGATTTAAGTTTGCAATTTATCTACTATGGCATGCCCTTGTTGTTGTTCAAAAGTAATATATGAAGCTGCTGTCGCTTTTTGCAGCAAAATCCAGGCAAAGTTTCAGTTGCAAGTAAAAGGGGAATGGATCTGAAGTGATACCGCATATCTAGCACAATTTTATCGGGAAAAAGCATCCGAAAAGATACGATTTCTAAAACTTTCTGTATATTTTCACTAGTTTTAGTTTACGTTTAAACTGAAAAGGAAGAGTGGTTGTTTTGGAGTTATTACCAAAAAAACTATCATAGGAATTTATTCAAAGAAGTTGCCAAGGATTACTTCAAAATAAGTTTTGCGTACTGCACGTAGTAAGTTGTTAAAGATTTGATCCGGTTCATCTGTTTGCACGGTGAACATCGTTTGCTACGTAAACAAATTTGGTATCGTTTTGTTTCTTTTCCGTTTTATAAAATCCTTAGTGATTTCTACTCAAAAAGTCATTTAATGTACTTTCCTGAAATGATATTGACATTTCGAAGTCGCGTTGATTTTTTCGCTTCAACCAAAAAGTGAAAAATGGATCCAGCCGGTGTAAAATTTTAATATGATGCTAGTCACAGTAATGTTACTCATGAACTATCTTACAAAGAAATTAAAGTTTCCCCAATAAGTGTTAAAAGTTTCTCTCGAGATTATGTTCTTTCATTTTATCTGGAGATTATGTTCTCTTATGTGAGATTTTGAAGTGAAACTAATATCTATAGGCAAAAATTGATTTTTTTCTTCACATTTATCAAATTTAAAAAGCAGCTCGACGTCCTCGCTCCAACGTTCAAGCAATTAGCAGGAGATGTAGTGCGCAGAGGTATTAAAACTACATCGAAAACGTAAAAAAAAGTGTAACTAATAGTGACAATAATTGGTTGGCAATTATGGTAACAAATAAGGATTCAAATAAAGCGATAAAAATTTAAAATAAACATTTAAAAATGCAAAAATGTATTCGGTATTCTGAAATAAGTATAGCTCTATTACATTTTACAAAACGGTAGATACAAACGGTAGAAACCACTGACTTTTCGTACGTAGTCATCATCAGTGAGCGGGTATATGGCTGTCATGACATTGAAAAAGCCTTCGATGACGGTGTTATAGTCAAAATGGCACTTAAACATAAAATGCGGCTATGTAACCGAGTCTACGGGCTTTTTTACGGCCAAACCGGGGCACGCCACCTCGCAAATCCTTCCAGAACCTTTTGATGCTATGAGTGTGGGCGCCAGTTACTGGATTGATAAAATTCATCGAGTGACTAACTGTCAGAGGTCGATAGCATTTCTGTTCCAGACAGTCAGATGTGTCAGCAATATTTTCCGTGCCATCAGCAATATTTTCTCTGATAGCTGCCAATAACGTTTTACTGTCTCACGTGTCAACAGGAATCAAAAACGCTTCTCTTGCAACAAAACGGCATATGTCCTCCAAAATGAAGTGGGTACCGGGAAACCAAGTACCCAACATCGCAGAAACTTCAAATGTGCACTTAATTTTTTTGCCGCTTAAGTTGCTCAATCTGCTTATAAATCGTTCCAAGACACCTTAAAATCAAGGTCTGGCGATTCACACGGATATTTTTTCCGCACTTCCGGCACAAAATTGCTTCTCTTAACATGCTAAACTGAAATGAAAAAAATTGACAAACTCGTCGCAATGGCAAATGATGCCCAAAAATTCAAATAATTGCTTGATTGAATCAATACTGATAAGCAAAGGCAAATAATGTCGGAAAAATTGAATAACACCGGAAAAATCGAAAGAAAACATGTGTGAACAAAAAATTTAAATCCATAAACAACGCCATTGAGCTAGCTATTTTCCAATGTTCTTTATAATTCCGCGAGCCAGAAGACCTAATCTTTCACCACGAAGCCGTAATGCAATTAGACTTTGGAATATTGCGAATCAATCCACTGGAGATGAACAAAAAATCGCACGAGAAGAGCACCACGTTAGTATTTAACGGGAAAAGTAATTTGGACACATACTCACCGTAAGCATTCGGGATAATGCATGGAAGGATAACAGATTCATACCCGATACATTTCTTTTTAATATTGGATGTCCTAGGCTAGCCAGGTATCATTCAGCTTTATAGCTTTATAAAAATAACTTTTTGCACATTGTATGCTTATATTCCCGTCATCTATGGGGAATGCGTATTGACCCTCGATCTCCACTAGCTATTTTACCTCCCAAATCCGATGGCAACGAGCGTCAAATTATGACATGCCATCTGATCCGTGGGCTATTCCATGGTATGCTATATATACCTTTTCGAAATTCTCTCTGAATGGAAAGGATGTGTGCTTCATCTGAGCGTAGAATGCTCTTGAAAATTGGAGATCGAAAAAACCTGCTGTTGATATAAACTCCGCGTGTAGGATAAATTTATTTTTTGGATAAGTGAGTGAAATTTCAGATGATGGTGAAATTATTATTTGATTTGCTGGGGTACGAAGGGAGATGGAGTAGAAGTCAGTTAAAAAAATCAGCCAATCGTCAATAGGCAGTTTCATTTATTCAATCATCCACAGTTTGAAATTTTTGCTATTTCTCACCATTCCATATTCTTTAAATTATTTTGATCACTGATCAAGATCTTAAAATTCCTGTAAACTGAAAATTATTAATTTGGCTTCTAAGAAACAGGGCATGACTACGGCTCAGCACCATTTTTAAAATCAAGAACTGTCAAAATATGGCCAGGCAAGTGGCATACCATATGGCTTGCCATTTATCACATGCCATCAAATAAGGCATGCCATCAACCGTCTTGGATAGGCATTTCCATGGCAAGTCGAATGGCATTTTATGGGAAATGGCAAGTGGAGACAGCCTGCGAAGCTTGGACCGGGGGCCGATCATACTTCTGCATGTTTCGGAATGTGTAAGTAGATAATACGTGCTGAGTGATTCCGACGTTCGTTGGAAATTTCGTTTTCGTTTTGATTTTTGTACACTTATTGAACTTAATTCATTTTGATTTTGATAAAAAACTGTAATTCACCTAATAAGTTAAATAGGAGTCAGCTATTAAATAAATAAATAAATTTGTTTATATTTGTGTGGGCATGATTTAATCAATGCGTATACTTCCAACAATCTAATCCTTATGCCTATGCCATTTTTTCAATTGCAATTTCTAGTATAAACTGTGTTTGAATTACGCATCGCAAGGAAAAACAACTAATAAATAGCCATTTACATCATGAAAATATTCAAGAATATTTCAAAACCAATTGGTTTTACTCTTCTAAACCTCTTCCAATAAGACACTGAATGAAAACTGCTTTCCTTGTCATCAGAAATGTCATAAAAGCTGACCAAATATGTTCTGGGAAAATATTTTTACAATCACCTTCAGATTACTTTCAGCCATCTTTTGATGGGTAGACTTTGCTATATCCTACTTGTAACAGCATGACGTGTTAAGATATTAAGATAAGACCCGAGGGTGAATTCATGGAAAACTACTCGTACATGAGGAAAGCAATCCGAGCAAGATGACATTTAGCTTTTATATCTAGTTCCCTGCTGTCATTGACATCAATAGAATTAGCTTTCCATTAGCTTATAAAAGATCATGTGGGAGAGATTTATTAATTTTATTCGTTTTATATTTGTATCTTAGATTAAAATTAAATTAATCTGTGAAGAACGTGTGCACTACAAGAGAAAATCATTACTGAACTTTAATTTGAAAATCTTTTTTATAAGTTTGACAAATGTAGTGTGCAAAGTATTGAAAGAGCTGCAAACAATCCGATAATTGCAAGAACTTTTCACAAACATTTATATTAATTGTTTAATAATCTATACATTTAAACAAAGCCTTGATCAAATTCAAGGAGTACAGCCCTTTACTACAAGTCGCCCATCTAAATTCATTCGAATATGAATCAAAGTCCATACCAAATCCGCTCACATCCCTTTACAGATTATTTATATTTGTATTCCAAAAATAGATTTATTCTATCTTCAACAAAGTACTACCTCTATTTCAAGCAGAATATAGGATGCATGAAAAATGATAAAGCGTAGGTATGAACAGATTCCATGCTTTTTTATCAACAAAAACTGAAAATATGTATATCTGTAGTTTATCTAGTTTCCGGTCACGTAATTGTGTATACCTGGAAAAATTGTATAATCCTTGTGATTTCAGGTATCTCACATTAAATAACGTGTCTAAAATTCTAATGATTCGAAATGAAGATTTAATCTGGGCAAGAAATATGAGACAAAATGGAAAAATACAAATAATGATAGAATATATGAGCAATAGGTTCTACCGAATACAGCCAAATGTGAAAACTTAAGGTGATAAATATGAATCTTATTGAAATCACACTTTAATGATTAATGAAATTTTGATAAGATTTTTCAGCTCGTTTTTTTCTTCTCAGAAGCTTACTGAGATATATATACTTATTTCTTATAAATACTCTTCTGAATGATATGTGTGGACTCCATTACAAATAATTTTCTTCACATTCCATCGACAAGACTCCGTAATCACGAGATATAATGATGTTATAAGTGCGGAAAAAACAGTGGAGGCTATTCTTAAATAGAGGGTTGCCACTTACGTGATTTGCATAAGGCCACCGCCATCTGCCGTTCTCCAAAGACTCACTAGAGCTGCCAAGTGACCACTCCCCTGAATTGAGTCAGCTGACTCAACATAGTATTATAAACTACATCTTCTCATTTTTTAAGTTGGAAATGAGCCAAAGCTTTAAAGTGCTTGCTATTTACAGCAGGACACTCAGAAAAAGACGTTCAATAGTAGTCTCCTTTCATTTCGTCTCTCCCGTTCAAGTTTTTGGACGTTAGTAAGAAGCCACGTTTTCTAGCAGTTTCTGTTGGGATTGAGAAATTTCTTGTTCTTACTGACCATTATTTTCTAGGTTCATATTCGGACTTCAGCAAAGCAAATATAGCCATTTTGTGTCTAAATGGCTATATCCGCTTTGTTTGTGGTGTCCGCAAGTGACAATGACTACTTCTAGCTCTATTTAATGGCTACTTTCAGCTCCTAAACCTCTCCGGTTCAACTTTTGTTACCTACGACACCACTTTGCCCTGATGCCCACACAATCCCATGAAGATTATGCTTAATTTTTTTTTTGTCGACATTCACACTGCACACGCGCGGACGGTTCTCTTATCGAGTATTTTTATGAGGCTTGAGCAAAAATGGCTGCCTTCGCAATGGATAGTCGATCTAAATTTATTAATTCTACCAGGAGATGCATACTAATGTGTAAGAAATAAAGAAAACATTAACCAATCTCTTATATATTTCATGAGTATCAGTTTTGCTGTACAGCTACCACGAAAGAAAGGAATGCTGAGCACGAATGTGTTTCATATGCGATAATTGCATTTTCTAAGCGTTATAATTTGTCACGAATGATTAACATACGATTTCCATTTTTAGTCATTTCTTCAAAGCGAAATGCGTTCACAGCCCTCATCTAGGCCTACACTTTTTTAATGTCAATCTAAAGCAATATACCCATCAAACAGATAAGACTGCTGGAAAATTGGTCTACGTCATACGTCGTTTGATAAAAACTAATTGCTCTTCTTCGCAGAAGGGATTTGGTCATATTGTAAGGTGAAGTGTAGTTTTCCATCTATGATTGTCCGGGGTCAAAAATTCGACCAGTTCACGCTTACAAACTGTTGCTGAGAAAGTACATATTATGTGCAAATATTACAGCTTACAACTTGGTATTTACCAATATTTAAGGAGATTTGTTTAACAGTGTGCCAAAAAACCCCTAAAAATTGCACACACATTACACATATGTAAGGAATTCAGGAACATAAGCTTTGATCGACATTGATTTAGTCGATGGACTCAACTGCCATGTGTTTGTCATAGAGCTCTGGCTGAAGTATGATTACATGGCTAGACAGGCTGAAAACAAAATAACCAGTTGAAGAAACGAGTACATCTGGGTACATCTCTCTACACAGGCACCACCATCCGCGCACCACCGTAATCGGTGACTTCCTTGATTCTCGAGCCTATTTTTGTGGGTATGCTGAACTTGAAGTTTCTGACAGGGAATACTACTTTGCTGATATGGTTCATAATTTTACCAATAAAACCAAACGGTCTTCAGTAATTTGGGAGAATTACCAATGTAAACGCATGCTGCCGCTAATCAGGGGCTTATAAAAATGAACTGACTGAGGAGCATATTAGCTAGGGTATATTTTTGTTTTGTTTTAAAATAAATACCACAGTGTTTGTAACCGATGATTTTACTTTGTAGTCACACAACATGTGTCCCACGACGAGTCGCATTTCTCGCTCACTCACTCGGCAATTAGTCTATAAAATATTAATATAATTTGTCAGTCACACACTCAATGGCTGCAGCTAACTACACACACGCACAGCTACCTATAAACTGATATTAACAATTGGCTTACTATGCTGAGGAACGTCGAGACACACTCGCCCGTCGGCCATGAGGACTATGACAAACACCGTCCGACCATCTTTGACAAACAGAGATCCTCGCTAGGCTGCTACACACACATACTGATAACCGGCTCACTACGCTGAGGAACGTCGAGACACACTCGCCCGTCGGCCATGAGGGCTATGACAAACACCGTCTGACCATCTATCACAAACACAGATCCTCATCAGTCCGCGAATAAGCACAAGGTACTACTCACAACTTCTAATTACCGCACCTAATACACTACGCACTATATACTCTACAGCTCACCTTTTCCGTCCGCACTACAATAGTCAGCCGTGAGCCGCCAAGGAGAGCACACGCAAAAGACAATTCAACAAACAGCAATTTTAATTGCTAACAAGCCGACGGGATAATTAACTTGTAATTAGCAGAGAACCAGCCGTATTCTACATCACAGGTAGATTATTCGTGGGGCGACATCACCGAGAGAAGAATTAGGGACGCTTCGTTTATATCGATTGGACGAGCCGATAATAAAGCAGAGAGGAAGCCGTTTCCTACGCATCAGGTAGAAATTCGTGGTACGACATCGTAGAAGACGACTCGATTACTTCGTGTGGACCGAATCAAGGGTAAGAGTTAGATTTAGTTTTCAGCATATGTACTGGCGTTACTTTTCAAGTATTTTTCTATTTATTTTATTTTTACTTCTTTCTTAAAAACCAATTAATTTCTTTAAAATACCAAAGAGGCTAGAAAAATTAAAAAGAAGCCAAACCCATTCTCTGGGTTGGCCTTAGACTAGGATAAGCTAAAATGAGCCATATAGACATGGATACACCCCCCGTTGCTTCAGATTTACAGCACGGGCCCCCTTACAATCAATCAGCACAGTTTCAATCTGAGATATCAATGAAACTGAGCATGCTGTTAGATGAGCTAAAGAAAACTCAAGAGGAACTGGCTGAGCAACGACGTCTCAATGCCGACCTAATCAGGCAAAATAATGAGTTGCTTAGCAAACTTAGCCAGAAAGTTGTGAAAAACAACAACAAATCCAAATCTCCAAACCAAAAAAGAAGAAGGCTTCAAACCTCCTCATCGGAGACAACCTCTTCCTCCAAATCGGAAAAAGCCATTTCTTCGGGCACAGAAGACTCTTCAAGCTCAGAGGACAGTTCCTCTGACATGTCAGTGTTTCTAGAAAGCCAGGAAATAAACGATGAACTTCCCACAACCAGCCCAAAGCCATCCAAAAAACAAAACAGCTCAGTATCCCTCTCAAATGAAGACTTTCCTTCTCTAAATCCAACAAATCAGCTTAAAAAAACAACCACCTCTAAACCTTCGGCAGCACCGAGAAGAGTAGATTCTCCACCGAATCCTCGGAATCCCATTCCATCCGATGAATCAACAGAAACCCCGAAGGTTGTTCCAATTATTCTTCGCCAGCCCGAGCAATGGACAGGGCTAGCACGAGTGCTAAAACAACGAAACGCCGAGTTTGTTTCAGCAAAGAGAGTATATTTAGGCATACAAATCATGCCAAAAACCCCTATCGACCATAAGAAAATTACCAAAATCTTCACGGAACTCAAAGTGCAGTACCATACGTACTACCTACCAGAAGAGAAACAACTTAATGTTGTAATTAGAGGCCTTTACGGACTCACCACAGAGGAAATCAAAATAGACCTAGAAAGACAGGGCTTCAACCCAATAGAGGTATTTTATCTAAAAACCAGGAAGGACCCCCCCAAGCTTATCAAAGTTCTTCTCCCAAGGGAAGAAAAACACATCTACAATATTCAGGCCATCTGCCACCTAGTCTGCCAAGTCGAGGCTCAGAAACCGAGAGCCGGCCAAGGGCAATGCCACAACTGCCAACAATTTGGCCACTCTTCCAACAACTGCCACGCACAATCCCGGTGCGTTAAGTGTGATGGACTCCATCACCACACACACTGTGATAAGCATCCGGAACAAAAACCGAGGTGTGTTAACTTTGGCGGGGAGCACCCCGCAAGCTATGGTGGTTGTCCTAAAAACCCCAAAAATATTAAAAAATCCTTCGCTCAAATAGCCCGAGCTAATTCTAGCACAGCCCATCCAGCGGCTGTCCCTACTAACCTACCAAAACCTCAGTTGAAAGCCACAAATCCTCCAGAGCAAATGGGGCAGTTCCTGGAAGTCATGCAAGTCCAACTTCATTCAATGATGAAGGACTTAATAGAAAAAATGGTTCTAGGCATGTTTAAAACTCAGAAATCTCCAGCGGTGTATCAATCATCTAAATGAATAGAGATGATCGAATTTCTATACTCTCTTGGAATGCGAATTCCATTCTCAACAAAAAAGGTGAGTTGATGCAATTCCTCAGTGAGCGGAGGGTTGACATCCTACTTATTCAAGAAACATTTCTTAAACCAAGTAATCAATTTCGTCTCCCAAACTACCATGTGTACAGAAACGATAGATTGACAGGCAGGGGAGGAGGCACTGCTATTCTTATAAGAAGACATATCAATCATCACGTATTAGACTGCCCAACCCTCAACGGTATGGAAGTTACTGCAATTAAAGTGCACTCAAACTTACTAGATTTTACTGCCATCGCCGCATATCGACCTCCCAATGCACAACATTTTGCAGAAGACTTGAGATCACTTTTCGTTCTTGAAGGTCCCATCTTCCTCGGAGGAGATCTCAATGCACACAATCGCCACTGGGGATCTATTAAAAATAACCTCGCAGGTAGAGAACTGTTTAAATTCGCAGAAGAGTCTGCATGCTGCCTTCACATCCCCGAGGAGCCCACCCACTTCGGTCCAATGCACAGTCACATATTAGATATCGGAATATCCAAAAACATCCCTCAAAATGTCCAGATCAGTGTTCTAGACGAACTGCCATCGGACCACAAGCCCGTACTCTTCCAAATTCAGGACATTTTTGTCATCTCTCCGATAAAAGAAAAACTTTGCACCAACTGGCAAGCATTTCGTGTCTCCCTGGCTAATGACAACAGTTTCACCACACCTAAAACTGCTCAAGACTTAAATAATTCTATAGAAACCCTTACCAAGTGCATTTCCCAAACAAAAGACAAGTATACGTCTACAATCCCAATTAAGGATAAACAAGATCCTTACGAGCTCCCACACTCTATCAGAATTCTCATTAGAAGGAGAAATCAAATTAGGAGACGCGCCAGAAGTACGGGAGACCCACGTTTACGAAAAGAGGTAAACCGTTTAACAAACGTTATACGCGATCAAATCAATCGTTTCAAAAATGAGCAATGGGAACTTTTTATGAAAAGTATGGAACCCGGTAGTGACTCATTCTGGAGGTTGTCCAAATATTTCAGGACGAAAACCAAACCCTCCATGCCTCCCGTCCATGGATCGACTGGTCTGAAATTCAGCGATTCAGACAAAGCCGAAGCATTCGCGGATACCCTTGAACTGCAATTTCAAGAAAACTGCTCCTTAGACGACGATCTAGAAAACGAGGTTCTCATGGATCAAGCTGCTCTGAGAATCATAAAATCAAGGACCCCAAGAGAAAACACAATTCCCCCCACTAGTCTAGAGGAGGTAAAAAATCTGGTACGCTTTATCAACAAGCGTAAAGCCCCAGGCCCCGATAAAATTACCAACCTTTGCATCAGTCACTTACCTGACAACGTCTTACAGAATCTAGTAGACATCATAAACTGCATTTTCCGTCTGAAAAAATATCCAAATTGCTGGAAACTAGCCACAATAACTGTCCTCCCTAAACCCGGTAAAGATTTGACATTCCCTCAAAACTGGAGGCCTATTAGCCTTCTCTCATCTCTGGCTAAAATTACTGAGCACATCTTTCTCTCTCGACTAAACGAGATAGTTCAACTCAATAACATCCTGCCTGATGAACAATACGGCTTCAAGTCGCAGCATTCTACCGAGCTCCAACTATCTAGAGTCACCCAACATATTAGAACAGGGTTCAACAGACGTCATTCCACAGGTCTAGTTATGTTCGATGTAGCCAAAGCTTTTGACAAGGTTTGGCACGCAGGTCTGATAGTCAAACTAGACAATCTACAAATTCCCAAATCACACTCACAACTTATTGGCTCCTTTTTACATGGAAGAACCTTTCAAGTAAAAATAGAAAGACACCTCTCCTCAAAGCGCCACATTCAAGCTGGCGTACCTCAAGGCTCACCTCTCTCACCAATTTTGTACAATCTGTACACCGCAGACATCCCACGTTCAAATAGAACGAACATATCTCTGTTTGCAGACGACACATGCATCTTTTACTCCTCAAAGCAAGCACATTTTATCACTACTAATCTACAAAACTCAATTGACCTCCTCTTAGAATACTTCCAAAAGTGGAAAATAAAAATCAACAGTGATAAAACTCAGGCACTCTTCATCACCAGGAGGAGAAACCAAAGGCCACGGTTGCTTACAGTTGACGGGGAAACTGTAGCTTGGCAACGAACAGCCAAATATCTAGGTCTTACGTTCGACAATAAACTTCAATGGACACCACATATCGCCATAAAACGAACAACCATAAAGAGTACCATTAAATCCCTAATCCCACTTATCAACTCCAGAAACTTTAATATGACAAACCGTGCCCTCCTCTACAAACAAGTCATAAGACCACAACTACTATATGGTTGTGTAGCTTTCGGTCAAACGACCAAAACCAATATTAAAAAGCTCCAAGCAGGTCAAAACATCGCCTTAAGAATGATCTTTAATATCCCAAGATATGTTAGGAACTTAGATATACATAAAGACTTGAGATTAGAATCAGTAAAAAAATACATCCGCGACAGAGCTCTTAAACTTTTTGAAACTGTCGACAGACATCCAAACAGGTCCCTAGATATTCTGAAACTCCCAAATAATCTTTATCGTCCCATTTATCCTAGCCTAAGGCAACTTATAGAATAAAGCGGAAACGCCAAATTTTCAAATTAAAATGAATAAATAGTAACGCCAGCTGCATTGTTGGAGCTAAATAATGCTCACAGCCACGAATGGAGTAAGAGTGCAAAAACAGCACTAGCTCCAAGCAAACCACAGTTCACAGTCAGTTCCGTCCGCACTGCTATGGAGACTTGAACAAACTAATTGAAAATACTGCTTAAACTGCCTGATGGTCATCTTCTGACCTGAGCACTATTACACTTACTTTTATTTTATTGTCTGTAGTTAACAAGCATACACTTTAAAATGATTCCCCATCCAAACGGCTATGCAATATTTATGAAAGTTGCCGTAGCGAAAAATTCGAGCTTTTAGTAGACAAAAAAAATTAAATAATAAAGCTGCTGTAAATTTCATGCTTAAAAATAAATAAAGAAACTTATAGAAACAAAACTTTTAATATATTTCTCAATGCCTTTTTTTAAACAAAATTCAATGGTGCAAAACTTCCTGGGACAGTGTTTATATGATTCCAATGAAACAATATATATATATAATATGAGCAAACATCTAACCTTGGAGGATACTAGCAAAAGGATACCGAGCGAGACCAAATGAAAACAAAATTAATCTTAGTAATGATTGTCTAAACTAGAGGGTTGATTCAATCAAAGGTTTTTTCTTGTAGAAGAAAATAAAACAAAATTTATTTTTATAATCTTTACTTAAGTTATTCATTATCTTTTCACAAGCTGATTAGTTATTTCAACAATATTACGTTCAGATAACACTTTCAAACATTTCCATTACCAGCAAAGTTTTAACTATGTGTTACTGTTATCTCCAAATATCGCGATACAGTGTTGATTACCCTGGTGGGAACACCGGGGCGGCGGTTTTCAGGCGGCCTTTGCTCGCGAGAAGGGGGTGGGTAGGCGCCACTCGCTTCGAAAACTGAAAACGCGCCTGCTGTCTGTTACCCTGAAGCGAGAAGTGGGTCGCAGATCACAGAATGTTAACGCCGAGATTAACACATCAACGATATCGACTTTACACTAGCTATTTTATTCACGTTAACCCGTCACAATTCAATTGAAAAATATGTAGCGATACCATTCATGGTAACTCAACTTACGTTCTACTATAAACATTCCCCAAAGCACAAAATTTAGAATTCAAGATAAACTACTTAACACTTCGAATTACTCAACTATCAAAATAACGAACTTACGAACTATCTGACCTTGTTTCTGCTGCAATTCGCCGGAATCAAAATTCTCCCACGCTGGGGCCCTTTAGTCGCCGATTCACGTCTTCGATCGATATCTCGAGCTCGAGTATAGAGTTTCCTTCCTTCGGATCTGCTGTTCTCGCCAATCTTGTATCTAGCGCGCGATATGTCTTCCGACTCCCCGTTTGTAGATGATTTCGATAATTCGACTCCCGATGCTTCGCTAATTCCCCTATAGCTCCGGTACGGCACCAATATCACTCGAAAGAGAAAACCAAAAACGGAACGTTACAACTTTTCGTCGATCGCCACAGCTTTTTGGGACTTCCGTCCACTTACCCGGTCCAATTCAAAGAGACCGATTTTTCGCTTCCCGGTGCCCAGGAAGAATTTTGGCGGCAGCGGGATTTTTAAATCCGTTGCTCGAACTCAACAGAGTTCATTCTCCTCTACCCGGGTGTTGAATTTTGCATCTCACCACGAGATCCACTTTTCGGGCACTGAGATCTCACCACACGTTTCAACTGTCAGCTGACATCTCGTGACAGTTCTAGTTGACACCCGCCGCCTGACTTCTCGATCATGAAAACAAAGTGAGTAATTAGAATGTTTTCGTTAAGAATCAATGGTATTCGAGCATCCGTGTGCGACATTACTATCTTGTTGACATTACTATCTTGTTGTAATCTTATTGTAAGTTCGTGCCCTATGTATGTACCCACTGTGCGTTGAATGAGAAAGCATCATCGTCCTCGCCGCGTTCCGCTGGACTTCTTCCCTGCGTTGTGCTAAGTGCTCCCTTATGTTGGCCGTCTGTCTATCTGTCGATAAATCCATCGAACCTGGTGCCCATGCCAAAAGCGAACTTTGATAATCTTCGCTACCACCGTCAGGTCCGCTCGTCAATCGCATGCATCGTCTCTACCTGAGGCGGCCGTCACAGATCAGTGGAAATTGGGTCAACTGTTGGCCCAGGTCCGGGTTCGCTGCTCTGTCGGGTATATGCATTCTGATGACAGTCGTGATTCATATCGAGATAAATAATTCGTGAGATTAGTCGGCAGCTATTGATATTTTCCATGCTGCATGTCCGCTGATTGATTTGTCGTTTCATTGGCGTCGTCACCTCGATGCGCTGTTCGTTCGGGTCATGTGATTGTTGACTTATTTTCTATCGTATCTAATTTAATCTTAAAGCTAACATATCGTAGTTTTTGATGATTCGAGCATCGTTGATATTACTCAATCTCCATCGTTCTCTCTTTTAGAGGACGATGGAGATTTTTTTTTTTTTTTTGTTTTTATTAACCGACCGTGACACCCCCCTCGCCTCAGAGAATTTCGTAGGAATTCTCGGCCCTTACCCCGTCGATTTTCTCGTAATTTTTATACTCCGAAACGCGGTAAAACGATGGAAACGCGGTAAAATTTTTACACTCCGATAAAACGCGCGCGTCCATAGTTCGTTACCTTACCGTCTGATCGATATACTCGTCTGCGAAACTGTTTGAATTCTGGATGATTCTCAATCACTAGATTTTTCAATCACTACTTCAACTGAACTTTCATTCACACAACTACCACCAATATATGTAACTGTTTCGTCTAGTATTCCATTTCTGCATGATTATATGTTTCGTGACGTCTCTTTTGTAAGGTGAAGACGCCGATAATCCTGTTATTTAAGAAACTAATATCCCTCGAACCCGTTTTTAGGGTAAGCCGCTTCCAGGCTACCAGACATGCCGAGTATGTAACCAAGGTGCGGATTTGGTCAAAAGTTGAGGCTGGACACGGACGATGACCAGGAACCCAGGGAACTTACGGTATTGATTTAACTTATATACTAATTTCAGTCTTCTATTAATTCACTTAATCCTAAGTAATACCAGTAATTCGGACGCACCGTCTATGCCACCTCACTAACCCATTCACGCCATATAAATCCCTAGATTCTATTTCATACACCTTCACGAGCTGAACTTAGCCTACCGTACCCATCACCACCAACGATCTACCTACGCCATCGACCCACCACCCACTTAACGTTAATATTAATTCATGCTTTCTCGAACTGTTTGATATCCATTAATACTTACACTATAGCCCATCGCTCTTACTGTCTATTCCCATCACCTGTTCTTAAATTATCATAGTCGCTATTTATACCTATCACTTACTGACGACTCCCACCACCATTTCCTAAATTACTCTAGTAGTAAAGTAGTATAGTAAATTACTATACCATAGTAGCCGATCATATGAATTAATCGCCAATTCTTTCTTTTTATATGTGTCATTCCACGTACCGCTTGAGATCCTTAGCATGCCATGTACCTGATGCCTTCCCCTTTCCATCGACTAACTCGTAGACCCCTGCTGACGTTTGTTTAACAATTTTTAACGGACCCACGAACGCTGGAGCCAACTTCGCAGAAAAATATTTACTTGCATCCGATTGCACATAATTCCTCCTCCACACATAGTCGCCTATCTGGAAATCCCCTACCCGTCGACGAAGATCATAGCGTCCTTTACTGCAGGTAGCCGCTTTCTTCATTCTTCGCACCACTTCCTCGTATTTTAATAAAATTTCAAACAACCTGCAATTTGCATCCTCTTGTTATGACCTTAGCTTGCCTTGAAATCAGAATTTCAACTTACCCACAATCTATTCATTTGAGTTTAAACCAGGTCCTAGCCCCAGACCACACCATGATCGTCGCTCAAATTTTATAGTTTCTGAATCAATGAACCCATTCACACTCGACAATCGATTACTTAAACTTTTCCGATTTCTACACAACTTTTAAATTCTCACGAAACAGAATCGAATCTCTTCCATTTTCAAATTCTTGCTTTACTAGCAAGGAACAAACTACAATCGCTACTAAAATTTTGAGAAACTTTTACTACAATCGTCGTACCCTATTTCCGGCCCGATTTAATTTGCTCGTCGTCGTCGCTAAGCTATTCACATTTTAAACTTGTTCGATGCTCGTGTCGAAACGTTCTTGCGTCACATATTCGCTGTTTCTTGCGAAATCTATGTCCTCCATTAACGACCATCTTTACAAGCTCTTTCGTCAGCTTGTCCGTTTCTTTTTTGGACCTCGCAGATTACGCAACGTTGCCGAGGACAAATCGTATCCTCAAGCCAAAATGATATCACAAAAACCATCACTCTGGCCAGACTCGTTTTCACACAGTCCTAGCACCGAGTGAGCGGAATTTGATTTATATTTGAAAATGTCTCCTCTGTCGGGATGGTAATGCAATTTTCGATTTGGGATACCAGGCGAATCTAGCGCTGTACATACAGATGAACGTACAAAATCATTCCAGACGATTGTATCGTAGCTTCCTCGATAGCTGAGAAAGCAGCCAGCTAGCTTCAGGCAGAAAAATCGATGCGGGAATATAAGGAGGTAGGGAAATAAAATCAAAATAAAATTTTTGTCTACTGGATACGAGTCCTTGCAGTTTTCCTAAATCACGGGTGTAAGAAAGTGCATACATATTCGTATAGGAGTCATCTTATCGCGGCTAGCAATAAGTTGGACTCGGACCAAAAGTGCCAAAACTACTGAATGTACGACATTGAATTCGCATAGAGTTTATCGTCGGGATTTCCGAAGAAATGTTTACTATCCTAGAAAGAATCTACTGAGCGATGATGTTTGCTGGATAAATGGAGTGCATGTAAGAAAGCGATGACTGGAATCGCAACCAAGAGTCGTTCGTTCTGCATTTCGAATTCGATCTGTTTGTGTAGTAACAACGAGCATTTTATTGATTTTCGGTGTAGTATCAAGAAGTAAACAAAACTGAATATTCAATGTGTTTATCTAGTTCCGATGCATTGGATGAGTGATAGCAGTTGTGCATTATTTAGATGGGTTGTACTTTTACGCCAGTGCTGAATAAATAATCCGTTTTTGCAAACGAGATGATAGCAATAATAGGGTTTGTAATAAATATTAATGAGATTGGAGTTTTCATGCATAAATTCTGATATTTTGCGCTTCAGGAAATTATATGAATAATAAGGAGTTCCACAACACTACCTTATTACGAAGAATTTCACGGTGGTGAAAGTAACAGCTAAAAAAATATGAATGCTGCGGTTAATTCAAATTTAGATCACTCAGCCTTAAAGAAGGAGAATTCAGTAGAAAGTCGCAGAAATACTAAGTTTGAATTCCTCCAAAGTAGCCACTGACATCCTGTCAGCTCTAATTGAGTTTCATAAATACCACGTAAGATGAGCTCAGAATAGCTGTGTTTTATTGAAAAATCGGGTTTTTACTACTGTAATTGATTCTTTGAACCCTCTCTAAAAAAAGCGCTGATACAGCTATTATACAAGAAACATTATAGATAAGGACTCGTATTTGTGTGACTAGCTACGATATTATGCATTGAAACAATAGCATATTCATCAAAGGCTTCTTACTAAAAATGAAAGTGAAACTTGTGATCACAGAATTCATAGTACAATTTGAAAAGCTATAAGTGTTTCTCTTGGCACTGACCAAATGGTCAGCTGTTTTGAACTGGTAGAGCGTTTCTTGGATGTTAGATCCATAGATGAAGCCAAAATTGTATTGGATGTGTAAAGCAACTAAAGAGGGGACAAGTGTATTGTATTGTAGTTTTTCTTTTCTTTCCAACACTCAATCGAAAGGCACGGTCCGTGTGCATCAAAATTCTTCAACATATGTTACTTTCGTATTTCGCAGACAATTATATATTGGTATAAGGGAAAGCACTTCAGTATACACTACGGTGTTCAGATAATATGGCCTATTTCTTGTCCTCAAGACTTGTGTCCAGAGAAAAGTCTAGAAAAAGCTCTGGTTGGCGTCTTCATTATCTTTTTGTAAAGATTGATCGTAGATTTTCCTGAAATTTAACCAAATTTGCAAATTTCCTTATATCTTCAGGAAACGTATTATAATAAGCTAAAGACTGTTGCACTGGATCCATTTTCAAGCGACATGTCCTAGCTTTTTAATTGAAGGCTATCCGCCGATCCTGTGGCTGTCTAAGTTATTTCTTCAAGTTGTTTTGTAACATATGGCCATTTGAGTTTTTTGTTTAGTATCTTAAGCTTTCCTTGT
Source organism: Nemotelus pantherinus (assembly GCA_963978885.1). NCBI lineage: Eukaryota > Metazoa > Arthropoda > Insecta > Diptera > Stratiomyidae > Nemotelus > Nemotelus pantherinus. The sequence goes on from OZ022263.1 coordinate 218,780,781, forward strand.
TCAAGTTCTTTCCTTGTATGCTTAGCAGTCCTGTTTCACGATACACATGTGAAATTGTAGTCAGAATTGGCATTTTGAACATTGTTTTGATAGACTTAAGTGATATGTCTTTCGAGCAGGTCAATACTTTATTTCGATGTTTGTTGCCACAAAACTGCTCCACAAGAGACGTTTGACAAAATAAACGCATTGTAGATGCCAAGTTAATGCTAAAAGATAAAAAAACATATTTTATATAATTTAATTGAGTTCCAATTGTATTTCATTGATTTGTATTGCCAAATTAAATTGCTGCTTGTTTTTGTCGTTGAAATAAAAAATATTTAGTCTTTTGGATGTTTATAATCAATTTGTCTTGTTCGATCCGATTCCAATATTTTCCTAGGTCATCATTTCTGTTTCCTTGAAGTTCATATTGAACTGGCGTCAAAACTGAGTTAGTCTTAATAAATTGCAGCAATTGTTTTTGAATGGCTCTTTCAAATATTTTACTTAGAACACCTGTGACAGCTATTGGGCGATAATTTGATGGATCTGCTTGATCACCACCTTTGAAAATTGGACTGATTTTTGTCAGTTTAAGGCAATCAGGGAATTTATTAATGTAGTTAGAAGCTCCAAAATATGATTTTTTTAGTAATTTAATCATACTATAAGTATGGTCAACGATATCCCTTCAACGCAAGAAAGGTCTTCCCCATTGTCATCCGTTAGAAAATCTGAGTTGAAAGGAGTTTTTAAGTGGGCTGCTTTTCACTCATACGACCTAGGTGCTCAGCCCACCTTAATCTAAAAAATCAATTTTTGTTCAAATATCTGCTTCTGGACAGATCCCGTACAATCCCTGGGTACACATCGGGAAAAGACTCCTCCGCAAGACCAACCTCTTGAACTCGGCTAAAAGATTAGGGTGCTATTTGCTGAGCGGACAAGACTCTGATCTAAGATAATGGCCTAAGACCATGGTCTTGTCAAACAATTCTTTGAGATTCGGGTGAGATTTTGAGTTTTGAGAAACATTGACAGACTGTAGTAGACTTTGTTAACTTTCTGCAGCCACCTGAGTTTTTCTCCCTCCGTATTGTTATCGGCTTCTACTTGTGATCCACAATAGTCGAAGGACTAAATTATTTCTAATTCTTGTTACAATTCTGTTATATTTGAACCAATTCTAAGTATTATTCCCGTAGACGATGCCGCCATGCATTTATTCTTTCCTTCATTTAGGTGCAGCTCCAGCTGATGTGCCAATCGTTTCACCTGAATGAAGGATTCTTCTAGCATTAGCTCGAATCTTCAATGTCAGGATTTGGACAATTTCTAAACTTTTCCGAGTAGAAACCTTAAATTTCTTTGTACTCCTATAACTTCGACTCTAGTCATCGGATCGAAGAGAAATTCGCAAAGTAGGTTGACTTCAACGTGAGGCAGATGTCATATATTTTTGATTTTGGTGATGGCAAAGAGTTACCAGCACGAGGCGGTTTTACTACTTTTATATCAACAAATGCTTACATGAGGTATTCATATGGAAAATAAGCAACCAATGAAAATAAGTAACCAATGCTTAAATTTTCTAAGATCTTAGATCTTAAATTTTCTAAGATTTTTCGGATGGCAGCCCCAAACAATTTTCTAACCCTGTTACATTCTATGAAGTCATCGCATGAAAACGAAATTCATAAAGTTGCTTGATTTTGACGAGAAGCAGTTATGGTCAGCTTTTAGTTTATAGTGCTGGTAAAGTGCTGGAAGCACTGAGCATTTTTTTCATTAATGTTAGAGAAGATGCTGTTTCCAAAGTTTTGAAAGATAAGCAACCGATAATAAATATACGTAGCAAGTGTGTGACTTTCCTAAGTTTTGAATCTCATATAAGTGGCAACCTTGAAAACCTTTCCACCCTATGAGTTTTAATGCATTAATGAAATCACAGCGGTGCACTGCCCTCGAAACAGGTTGGAGCACGTGTGTTAAAATATGCACTCTTAATCTGCACGATTCCTCTACTGTTCTTCTAACATTAGTGTTTCTAGCGGTTTTGTTGCGCTAAAGTTTTTTTTATCTTTTGGCCAGTATATCGCGAGTGCATTGGAGGTTGAAATTGCTAGTTTTTTGTTGAATGATCATAGACAATACGGGGAGTAACGTTTACGCAATTTCTAGTCGTGTTTGAATCACGTTTTGCACTTCACTCTATTTATGTGTAAAATCTTTAGGGTGATCGCGCTGACTTGATGTTAAATCTGATATTTATATATTTGTTCTAAAAACGGCTAGCAAGATCAAAAATATGTTGTATTACTGTATGTTGTATTGTACTTAAACATTTAATTACTTAAGATATGTAATTAAAACAATTAAGTCAGCAGAAAGACCACTTGCATTTCAATGGACTAAGAATTAAGTTAAAGCTACAGAGCGGCACATCTGAAAATTAATAGAACGCAACTTACTATTTACTTATGAGTTTATTCTAGGTTACTAAAAATTATCATAGTTGCCGGAAAATATTTTATAAGCTCCAGCAAGCCTGTCATCAATCTGGATAGCAAAAGTTGGCTGAAACTGTCAAATTGCCACTATTATGCCAATCTTTCCTACCTTTTTGCTCTTTTTGTGGGTGGATAACATCTTCAGTTACTTGTTCCTTCACACTTTTACAAAGTATATTACTATGTACAAATGCAAGGTGAAACATCAATTATATCTTTGTTTGAGTGCTTTATTTACTGCACTGCACTACAAACCTCAAATAAGCTTAATTTTGCAGCAAAATCAACATTATCATAATATTTCATTTGTATACTTCAATTGTAGGTCTTTACTGTATGAGTAACAGTAATTTACTGCAAACAAGGTAATTCTGAAGTATTTCCGAAAATTTTACGAGTCATTCATTCGTCTACTCAATTCTTCAAACTCTCATACAGAATATACTTTACACTCTCTGGATACATTTCCATCTTTCTTTATTCGCCGTCTGCTATTCTCAAAGTCTTGTTCTTAAATACATTTACATATATTCCACATTACTTTCATTCAGTATTCAAAGAACTCATTTCCAGGATAATTATGGCCTTAGGTAATGAAAATGTCCATTCTTGTGGGATTATTATCCAAGCATAATGTTACAGCAACGAAATGAAGAAAAGACAAGAGAATCAGCCAGAGAACAAGAAGACTTACTTTAAATTCCCGGCATTAGTGCTATAAAATGGAAAGTCAAGGTTTTATGATGACTGTACGAGGGTTAAACATGGTATTCATCGGGGCGAGAGTTAAAAAAAAAATCCCAAAATATAATTCAACATGGCATTGGAGTACAAATGTTCGTGGTTGGACTTGGTTAAACAATAGAAACTATAATGAACCATCTATTTTTCTTTCGCAAGTTTTAAACTAGGATAAATAAAGTGAAGAATAGTTGATAAAACTGATGGCTTTTAAAGTTTGTAAGTTAGCAAGTGATATGGAACAGGAAATGATTCTTTAGCTTCGTATTTTTTTGAGCCACAGTAGACGATATTATTTCTCGCAGAGTCTCACTAACCAAGACAGCTAACTGTTCTTTTATCCCTTCTCCAACTTCATTTGTTTGAAATACACAAGTTTTCCATTAAAATGCTTGCTTTGTCAAATTTATTGCATAGCGACGTGTCCTTCACTCCTTCCAAGACAGAGCATGAATGAAGACCAGCACAGCTCTTTGTGTCATTAAATCTGAACGCAGTTGGCAATGTTTCTAACGCTACACTTCATTATGACCAACAATGTGCTAATTCCATTTTCGTGGAATCTTTGAGGACTTTTGTGTGGCTGATAGTTTCAAGAAGGTTAAGTAAAATACTGGTTGCATTTTTTTCTAGTCTTTTTCATTGTGGTGTAGTTTATTGTTCCTGTTTTTAGTATTAGTGTGGAGCACAGAAAAGAAAAAAAACTGAGTATGTCTTTAAGCGATTTCGCGAAAATTATAAAAATTTCTTTCTTTACGAAAATCCTGACAGACTTTGCTAAAGAATTTTAAGAAAGAATTTGGCAATATTTTCGGATGTGAATTTACCTGTTAATATTGTGTAGGGTATACACAATTTCTTATTAAGTTTGGCGTTGCAATGCAAATGAATGTAACTTAGTAGATATTAACTGTGGAAAATACTTTTGACATTAAAAATTCAAACTAGACAACTTTCATAGCAATGGCCTTTTTTACCCACACTGGGCGCAAAATTTTCTAATATTTAAAAACTTTTACTGTGAACCATGAGAATCATTTTCCCCAGAGAATGCACGCTCATGAAAAATATTAGTAGATGCATTGTATTTTAATACGTATTTTTCTCAACGTATGGGGTCGTGATTGTCTGCATATTCGAAATCTAATGGTTTGCTTTTGAAACTAAATATGCTTCCATTACTATAGGAACATTAGAAGAAAAAACGTTTGGCGGAAATGTTTTCTTTGTTTTTTTATTCTTTGTATATATATATATATATATATATATATATATATATATATATATATATATATATATATATATATATATATATATATATATATATATATATATATATATATGTATTGTATATTTTTATGCAAAGAAGTTTCTTGTAAAAATCAAATCTAGGAAATGAAAACTGATAATGTTTTTCCTTATTTATAACAAAGAATTGGAAATTTTGAGCCTTATGTGGGCAGTTCGGGTCTGAAAGTAGCTAAGAATTTTTTTCAAATTCCGATTTGTCATCACTTCTGACAGAAGCAGAGGAACATCGCAAAATTTTCAGTTTGTTATGATATTGACGTAAACTATAGATCACTAGAAACATGCATGTCTATGCAGGCAACCCTGTAGCTACGACAGGCAGGTGAAACCATTAACCTCAAGTAGGAACAAGGCTGATAAAAGTAATTTTGAGTACAGCCGACACTGTGGCTTCAGTAGCTGCACGTTTTTTTAGGCCACGTTTGTTAGAAGTTTGGTTAAAAAATCAGGTCTGAGCTGCCAACTTTGGTCATATTTTCCTCTTAAATCTTGAAAATTTGCTCAGCGAAACAGAGCGCTCTTACGTTATAGCTTCAAGTTCAGTCATGAAATCCCAACAAAATTAAATAAATGAACGTTACTATAAACCAATTTTGGTTGATAAATCATGATACGGCTGTCAGCTATGGCAGTTTTTTTAATTTTTGTTATATCTTTTTTTTTTAAACGTAAATGATCTTATAGTGACAATAAACAACAAATATTAAGACAAAAAAATTGAACACTTTTGTGGGAGGTAAACTAAAATTTCTTCTTACTCTTATAATTTCCAATGCAATCATCGCATCAAAATAAAATTCACAGCGTGAGTTGGCCACAACGCGAAGCAAATTTAGTAAAATTTTAGCTTTGAAGTTAGCAGAGGGTTGTGAGCACTATGTATTTTTGCTATAATCGTAAAAACTATTAGATTAGTACTAAGCTTAAGACTGAAATTTCTGATGTTTTAATCAATACTAATCAAAATGTTACATATGTGGAGAAAAAAAGCATTAAATGGATTGGTTAGAGTTAAATAAAAAAATAAATCAAATTGAAATTGTAAAAGATACACGTCAACTAAGCTGTTATTAATTTAGGTGAATGTTTGCCATTTTAGAATATGGATCGTTTCACAAAACGGTGATTCTGCCTTGTCCACATTTCGCGCTTTACGCGGAGATTATGGTTGTCATAATCGTCCTACACAGCAAACAGTATTGAATACAGTGAATAAATTTGAACAAACTGGATCTGTTACTGATATTGCAAGGTACGTGCGTCATCGAAACATTCGCACCATTGAAAATGTCGCTGCTGTAGCCGAAAGTGTGGAGGAAGATCTGAATTTGATGATTCCTCGTCGAGCTCAATATTTGGGCCTAACTTATGGCTCATTAAGGCGCATTCTCCATCTAGATATAGAGTCCAGCTCACACAGAAACTGAAGCCTGTTGACCATGGAAAACGCAGAGAATACGTGAATTGCGTGTTGGAACAACAAGCTGTTGATGCTGATTCTCCGAAAAGAATGTTCTTCAGTGATGAGGCCCATTTCTCGTTTTGTGGATACGCTAATCAGCAAAACTGTAGAATATGGGATTCAGAAAATCCAGAAGTGATCTTAAATAGGCCATTACAACCGGAAAAAGTAACTCTATGGTGCGCATTATGGTCTGGTGACGTGATTGGGCCGTATTTTTTTGAGAACGATTAAGGACGAGTCATCACCTTCTACTCTGAGTGCTATGGCCGCATGTAAACCGACAATTTTTGGACGGAAACCGAAGATTATGATCTTGACGATATGTAGTTTCCGCAGAATGGGACAACAAGTCACGTAACATAGGCAAATTGAGCTCTTTTGCAAGAGAAACTTCCAGGACGTGTAATTTCACGATTGGCTGATGTGAATTGGCCTCAAAGATCTTGCGATTTAACGCCTCTGGATTTTTTTTGTGGGGGTACGTGGATGATTGTGTTTATGCAAACGATTTCCAAACTCTGGACGAACTGAAATCTAATATTCGTGAAGCCTGAATGTTCCGAAATGTGCCGGAAAGACATTAAAAATTACCCAATGATTGATTCCTGTGAAAAATCCCGTAGAAGTAATTTGAACCATATTATGTTTCATATATAATAGAAAGAATCAGTCTTTATTATGAAATAAAGATTACATCACTTTCAGAATACTTTGTGTGGTTTTTGTTAAGTTTACTTTTTCAAGCATGAAAAGGATAAGCTTTATTTAGTTTTTACAATGCTTTATTTAGTCTTTTCTAGTATATCGCTGGGCTGGTTGTTAATCAATGAGCGATTTTATAGCTGTTCCCAATTTGGGATTGGGAATATACCGAAATTCGTGAGCTTTCTCTGCATGTTATTGTATTTGTGTGTACACGATAATTCTGTGTACGTACACGTAGATTTTCATTATGGCGGCATCTGACTACTGCTGTTCACTTCGTTCGAGCATGTGCATGGACGCAGCTTTCCGATATGGCGGCTTCTGACCAAGGCTGTTTGCTTCGTGTCAGCACGTCCGTGTAGTCAGATTTCCAATATGGCAGATTCTGACTTATCCTATTCACATCGTGCGAGCATGCTCGTGCAGAAGATTTCCCCTAGCGGCTTCTGCTGATTGGTGCTCATTTCGTAAGGGCGTTTCCATAAAGGGAAATTCTTTACATGGCGACTTCTGAAAAATGCTGTTCATTTCGCAGGAGCGTGCACAAACGGGCACACTTCTAATATTACGAGTGCAGTTCACTTCGTAGAAGCGTATTCATGTAAGGGAATTCCAATGTGGCGGCTTCTGAAATTCACCGTTTACTTCGTTGAAGCGCGTGGAAACAGGGAAATTTGTTTTATTGATGCTTCTGGCGAGTGCTGTTCAATTAGTTGGTGCGTGTCTGGTGAATAGCGACGTCGCCACTTCATGCATCAACGTTACATGAACCATTTGAGATGATGGTTATGTGGTTTAGGCATTTGGCGGCACCGCGGCCGTGAATCGCATTCATGTTCTAAGCACATTTTAGCACTTTCGAGATATTTGATGATTTGTGTTTTGATTTGTACTGCAAATAAACAAATATTTTCGTTTTTTTTAAGTTAGCTGTATAACCATACAGCACACAATTTTAGCAGGAGATCAAGAACAGAGGTCATTTTTGAATATTGATTTTAGCATACTTCCACGAAAGATAAGTATTTAAAATTTAGCAGAATGATGCAGTAGAGCAGGGGTGGGAAAACGGTCGATCGCGATCGACCGGTCGATCGCAAACAGTTCGACAGTCGATCACAAACATTTTTAATAATTTAGTAGGTTAATTTAAAATGTGAACTAAAAATTTAGTTTACGATTTATTCAGTACATTTTGGAACGGGCCTTGGTAGATCCAATCGGACAGTCCACGCAGTTTCAGTTCACACAAAAGCTCGCAGAGCCTTGGTGGCGGAGAGGCCAACGGGAAAATCCGAGATAGCTATGCTCTCGATTTGTGCAATTTATAAATTTATATCATTTGAGTAAAATTGCTTCACTAAATCTCGTATACGGTTGTTTTATTTCCTTAAATCTCTCTGTTCTATACACCTTGCCTGCATTTGCATTTGTCTCCCTGCTACCGAAATAGTAAATTGTCACACACAGCGTAACAAAAGTTAATCTCAATTTTAGATAAAATAAAATAAAAATCTTTTCACGCCAATGTAGTTTGTGTAGTTCATTCTTTCGAGCTAAATAGTGACATTTGGTGTTTGAATTTTTAAAATTGAATTGTGTAAATGTCTTTTCAATAATAAAATCGTTCAAAAATTGAAATTCTTGACATCTTATCCGTCAGAAATGATAAGTGTCCCCGCTTTTCTGCATTTTCAAAATTTTTGCTCGAAAGAATGACCAGATAATGGAGACATGTCAAAATTTAGCTTCACGATTAACTCAGTACTAGCCTAAAAAATGAACTGCACCTACTAAATTAGCGTGAAATGATTGGAGACATGTGCCAAAGCTATTTGCATTTTCAAAGCGAAAGCATGTTCCAAGCAATTTTTCACGCTTAAAAGTGAGTACAACTCTTGTTATTTTCAAGCTAAATTTTCGCCGAAATAAATTTCACGTCAAAATTTGCATGAAAATTTAACGTGAAATCGAAAACAGTACTAAACTTTAGATGGCTTAGCACAGGAAGGTTTTTGCAAAGATTTCTAAATCTTTTGCCTGAAATTATAGCATTTTTGGACACATTGGGAGAAAAACATGAACAATTGGAAGATCCAGTATGGGTAAAGATATTAGCATTTCTTACGGATTTTATGGGCCGTTACAACTTGCTAAATTTACAATTACAAGGAAAAGGAAAATATTGTTGACTTGTTGAGTTCGGTAAATGTTTTTTAAGTACAATTAAAACCTTTTGCTTCACAACTAAATAGGCAAAATTTTTAAATATTTTCTATATTTTGAAAAAACATAATAAACTTACTGGTGAATCTAGCTGAAAGACATTCTTCAGTTCGCGAAAGAGTCCGGGGCCTTCGATGGCTGCTTGGACTGATTTTTTTTCTCCTGCCGCATTTATCTCGTAGCAATATGTACCAATAGGTCCATGTGTGGCCTTGTGCCAACTGGTACAACCTAACCTAACCTACTGGTGCATGTAATATTGAAATGTTTTGTCCTGAACTGGAAAATTTTAAACAAGAATTCGAGAGACGATTTGCAAATCTCAATAACCTTCAACCGATTTTTGAATTTATTTCATTTTCTTTTAGAGAATTCGATAACGAGGATATTTCATCAAATCTAGCGCATACTTTACAATTGAATTCATCGAATCTAGAGTTAGAAATTTTAACCATTGCCCGCGCAAATGAAAATTATTTTTTTTATTTTATTACCATAAAAAATATCCATTATTGAGATTGGTGGCAATGAGGATATTTGCATTTTTATCGATGTGAAGCAACGTTTTCTCAAATGAAAATAATCGAATCGCAGCTTAGGAGTTCTCTGACTAATGACCACTTAACGGCATCTATTTGATTGTGCTTTAGTGCTTACAAGCCTTACTCTACAATACTTTTTGATGAAATGGAGAGTCACTCATATACATCAAAAATTAATCCAAAATATTTAAATATACTCGCTAAAACTGCATGTTTTTTAGCCCATTAATTAATTGTTACAGGCCGCCTCCATTAGCGATTTCCCATGGCATAACATTTCAAATTGCTAATAGAGGCGGCCTATGGTATGCAATATTTGATGGCATGCCATATATGGTAGGCAATATGCTATGCCATTTGCTTGTATGCCATCAGCAGCAGAATTTCTTCACCCTACATTTTAAATAAAATAATCGAATCCAGCATTTAACGCTCAGATACAGCGCACGTGCTTTCCGCTCAGATGCATTATCGGAATGATATTGCATTCCGATACATGCTGTTTGGTGGATGGCCACCAAACTGTTCGACGAAGTGAACAGCGGCCGCTAGAAGCCACGATATTACAAATTTCCCTTTTGGACACGCCCTATTGAAAACAAATCACAATCTATGTGTTTGTAAACCAGATCGCCGCTCAAATTGCTATGCCCAACGGGAATCGCGGTAATGTATGCTGGCGTAATGCATGAATCAAACAATGCTGGTAATGCACATTTCCGACTTCCAAAGCTATTTTCTAGCAATTATAAGATATACTCGTAAACATGACTTGGAGCATGGAAAATGCTGCAAGGGAGAAAGCTCATATGTTATAAGTCCAAGACTGGCCAATGAAATTCACTCGCAGAAACAAGGGGAAAAGAACTTGCGAGCATACATCGGGTATGAGTAGTCTGCTATATAAAGCGGAAAGATGAAAATTTCGAAGCATTTCAAATCATCACGCACGGGTAAGTAAAATGTATGAAGAAAATTCCTTCTAGTAGCAAAGCGCATGCGCTATTGGAATTTCCAATGAGCGTCAGCATGCAAAAACCACACATGCAGAGATACGATCGGCCGCCGGCCAAAGCTTTCATTCATATTGAGGCGTATAAATGCGAGAATACGATGTCGTACTTTCCAAAAAGCTCTTATACATAAAGCTGTAGAGCTAAAAGTATGAGTTTCCCCTTGTATAAATCTTCCCAGCCTAGGACATGCAATGTTAAAAAGAAACAACGCGTAATGGTCCGGTAATGCTTACACGCATTACGCGTAATGCTTACCGAATATATCCGTAAGCATTATTTTTCCCGTTGGGTGGTTACACGAGATCGGGATTTCAAACCGGTTTTAATCCGATCTTCGTGTAGCCATATAATTTGGTCGGCACACATACATATGAACGCTTCGTACAAAACCGGTATTCGCAAATCAAGCTCCTGAAGAGCTTCCGTGCACGTACACAGTCTGCGCACACATACATGGAAATCGGGCTAAAGCTCACGAATTACGGTATATTCCCAATCCCAAATTGGGAAGTCGTGTAAAAACGCTCAATGTTTCGGTTTCAAATAATTTGAAAGTTTCGCAGGCGGTAGCCTTCAAAACATTTCTTGCCCTATAATTTGCAACGCAGATGTTGAATCAAAACGAAATTCGCGGAAGCATTGAACTTAACGATCACTCGGAAGGTGCAGGTTCCATTTTAAGCTCAGTCGTTAAGCCATCAGTATAAACTATCAACAGCGATTTTTTCATTTATTTTTTATAAAATGTGTTTGAAAATATGTTTTCATAACTACCTAAAAGAAACACAAAAAGATTATTTTCATCAACATTATAAAAATCATGCCGATCTGTGCAACCATCTAACATCGTTTCGGGAGGCATCCTCATCCAATGTAGGGGCATTACATTTATGGTTCAATTTCAGCGATAAACAGATAAAATATTGCCTTTCATGGCACTTAGGCCACTTATTTAAATTATAGTCAACGATTTTTGTCATATATACTACCATTTTTGTTTCGTTTGTTTGCTAATGCAGTACGGTGGACAAAAATAAAGTCTACAGCAATACGTTCCCTTTAACTTTCATTTTTTTTTTTTTTGAAAATAAGTCTTGCTGTGTTTTGAAAATTCTTAAATGAATTGAAAACAAAATTATATTAGTTTTCCTTTCAGTAAAAATATACTGTACATGTCAAGCATAACTTTTCCTGCTGTATTTTGCATGACAGTTTCACTTGCAACAATATCATCATCTGTCTCTGTTGTTGGTCTACTATCATCATCTGTCTCTGTTGTTGGTCTACTTTCTACAAAATAGCTTTCGGTAAAGAAAAGCTACAGTATCTCTTTCCGAACTTAAACTTATACGAGTGCAAAAACTAAACTTTCAGCTTGAACTGCTTGTATCTTTATCCTCACGTTTATGATTGCGCTCTGCAGCAAAAAAAGGAAGATGATTTTTCACTTTATATTTCCCTTCGGGCTATTATCATAATACTCTGTTGGAAATCTCGTGGCTTTTTTTTGCTGTAGTTCTATGATACTACTCTATGATAGTGAAAGCCAATACTGTGTGTAGACTTTCATCTTATTTGCTGGTTTGTGCTGGCTGAAGTTGAGTTTGTATGGCATTGTTTGATGTGGTATTTGAGTGGAAATATAGATATATCATTTTGTTCAGGACGTGACAGCCGACGATATTGAATTACGATTTCTCAAAAAATGCTAATATTAGCCAATTTAAAGTGGTTTTTCGAGGTGGTAGAAGAAATGTTAGTCTAGTGTCTTCATGCCGTTTTCTTTCGAAGGATTTCAATAAAATACGTTATTTATATGTTTTTTTGAATTGAACTTTGTATTATTTTAGAAGATTAGCAAAGCAAACCAATTCTCAAAGGAATGACATTTTAAAGAATTTGATTCAAAACAACTCGTCGTCTTCGAAAAAATATAAGAAAATAATATAGTATATAAAATAAATAATATATAAAAAAATAAATATAAAAAAATTATTATGTATATAGAAAATAAAACAATTTTGCCGTGAGAAAAAACAGATTCATTGTAGATTACATAGCAGCTATTTACATCTTATCAAAAATTTACAATAAACCTGACTCTAGAGCAAGTTTATATAAAGTCTACTACACATATACCATATTTATGTTTTCAACCTAGAGAATGCTGGATTATTCATTCATTTCTTATGCAATGTTTTTTTCTTCCAGGTGAGTGATGATTTACACTTACATTATTCGTTGGCAATGAAGGTATTTATAAACCAAAAAATTTACAGAAGTTTCAGTCCTGTTGAATGCAAGATGGCAGCAATGAATTTAGTATTCACATATTTGAACAAAATTTGATATGATTTCAATTTGATTTTGCAATTTATTTGTAATTCGAATTATTCTGTCCATATAACTTCCGTACAGTGCAGCACTTGTACAGTGAAATTATATCATTACGTTATCATATCCTTTATATCTGGTGCCTGAGCACGAAAAAAAAATTATTTAGTAAGCAGTTTACCTATTTTGAATATAAACCTAAATCCACACATTTTTTTCTGGTGGTCATTGAAAATTAGTCTTTCTAGTGGTTCATATGCGGTAAGGTTTTTTTAGCCATACGTCCGAAAATGTCCAAACTTCGTATACAGGTTGATTCCGATCAAAGTAATTTGGCGTACAATTTCTTAAGCTAAGCTATTAAAAAAATCATTCAACATACCACCTAAGTTGCCCTCCGATTGAATAAAAGATATTTGAAAAAAATTCCACTTTGAATGTATCCTTGTGAACATGGTTACTCTTAATTTTTAGGCAACCCTTTGAACTATATTTTTATCTCATCTGAAAAGTGTTACAAATATATTTTAAATCAAATCTGGTTTGCTATTACTTGTGAATAATTCAAAAGAATTAGGCTATTTATTTCTGCAGAACGTCATTTTATTTCTTTTAAACAATATTCTTTATGTTCGCTTTTGACCACGAAAAATTTCATTTCACTACCAGCAACAGCTTTTCTACTGGAGGTCATTATTTGTATTCAAGGTGATCAAAAATTTCATCATCGGAGGCATCGTACAGAAGAAAACTTCTTGAACCTTATTACAATACCCAACCAAAACTTTTTAATGAAAGAAAACAAGTGTTTCGTAACAGCATGATTTATTTTTATTTTAAATTCACGGACTATACTAAGTGTTGAAAGTTCTAACAAGAATTTGGTTACTATAAAGTTATAGCTATTACTTCCTATAAAGTGACAGGTGGACTGATCTCTGCTCCAGAAATCTTTAGTAAGCCTATAAACAAAAATTGAACAGATTAAGATCAGGTAACCGCCGAGACCAAAAAAGCAAATCAATTGGACCTTGAGAGAGATATATATGTTCGTCTATTTATTGTGGTGTTGATGCTGTGCAATTTCAGCGCCAGCAATGTGTTCCCTGCTGTCAATTGCCACAAACGGTATTCTAAGCCAACTTCTTTTCGTTCATTTGAACTAAGTGTCTAGTTCAACGCAGTCAAAATAAATACTAAGGTAGCTTGTGTGACATATGTAACATCGCCGGAATCATCTTCCTTTCGTAAAGAGCCAACGATTTCCCACAAAACTTTCTTTTTGATCGTGGCTACGATATTTGAGTGTCTTTTATTGTGTACCCAAGATTTGGATCCATACATGAATACTGGAAAGATCATGGTCTTGCACTGCAAAAGCTTTGAGGTTCAGGTGAGATTTCGGGATTTAAAAACCGTTGACAGACTGTAGTAGGATTTGTTGGATTGGAGCAATGGCCGCGTATTTCTTTGTCTATATTGCTATCGGCTTTTACAATTGACCCAAGTTAGTTGAAGGATTGTACTGCTTCAAATTCATACTCCACTTCACCAACTCTAAGATCTATAGATGTTAATATAAATTTCAGGTAAAGTGGTTCTAAAACTAATTTTTTTCAGAAATCCGTAAAAGTTATTTCACCAACTGTAAATTTTCCTTTTTATAAATATATTTTTCTATAAAGTGTTTTGATTGCGATACTATTAAAAATAGAACCTTTGACTAAATGGCTGCGAAGATATACACCGGTTCTCATCAGAGCGCATACGTGGCTGATGTGACCGCTTACAGTTAAAGATTATTAAATTTTATTTACTTTAGTTGGGAAGATTTTTTAAAATTGTGAATTTTATCCAACAATTATAATTTCACATGGAAGTTCACATAAATGTTTCACAAAGCTTCACATAAATGGTTTCAAAGGTTTGATGCCTCACTCAACAAAAAAAAGCCTTAGTTCTGACAATTAGTATTCCAAGCTGTTCGCTGCTTGTGAACTTTGACTTGAGATGGGCCCACTGGAACAGAAAGGTCAGTGGTCAATACGGTGTAAACAAATGGTCCAATGATAGAACCTTGTAGAACTCTTGATATCACAGGTCGTTTGGGAGAATATGTTCCATTAACGCTGATAAAGTATTGTCTCTTAGTAAGAAAGCTTGCTCAGAGTCTAACCACCCCTTCTAAGAATCAAAACTTGATCAACTTAAACAGAAAACATTCATGACGGATTTTGAATGTTTAAGTACTTGTTTTAAATCCTCAAAAGCTAACTAGTTTGTTTTAGTCGATTTCAAAGCAAAAACAAACAAAAATTAAAGTAGAGAGCACATATGCTACTACACTTCAACATCAGACGTACATCACGCTCCTTTGCATATTTATGTAAATTCTCAATCATGTTTACACACTCTTCTTCTATCGTGGGAATAAAAACCAGTGCATGGAATATTTTTACGAAAGACCGCGTAGTCCAAGGACAGCTTTCAGATTTTGCATTCGTGCATTTGCCGCCGTTTCTTTTGACTGTATTTCAGTTTATGTCCAGTCTGGTATGCCAACCAGAGCTTCATGTACGTGCTATGGTCGTGATATATGTTCAAATCTGGATGCAAATCACTATATACATTTCACAGTTGCCCAGTCTGCTAATGTGTCTTTCAATGTGGCTTGGATCGCAGTACTCTCTTTCTTGAGATGTATCCTTGCACATTCAGAACCACCGTCTCGTTTCATTTCCCATCTTATTTCATATGCTTGGTGCCTTGGCGCTTGTCAGCGATTCTTGAAATGTATTGCTATGCGTTTTGGGACGGCCAAAGGATGGCCACTTTGTGTGTATTCATAGCATTTGCCAATCGGAATTCCAAGAAATCTACATGCCCTTGTTGAAAAGTCATGAAAAGTAATGCTTTCGCATCGCTGATCGCAGATGTATTTAATTTCAGATAGCGTAGAATCGACTTGATTCGGGTTCGGTGAAGGGAGAAAAAGAACCCAAAGCAAAAAAAAAAAATTCAATTTTAGCAGCTAGATTCTTGGAATATTCCTTTTACGAGCGTCCAAATCCTTTGGCATGTGTTCATACATATGTACATAGCTTGATCGGGACAGCTCACTCGCTGATAATTTATAGCAAGTGAGAGCGTGTCGAAGCAAACGGAATCAGCCAGATTTTCCTAATTATTCACTTTTCGCATGAGACGTAGGCGGACGTCACTTGGGAAAAACGCAGTCGCAATATGGGGCGTGATATATTATTCCACAAACATGCATATATGTTCTTGCTTCAGAGCTAGAAAGCATAACATTGCCATACAAGCCAACGGACTTTGTCCTTGATGTTTCGGATTTATGTTGCTGTCGGAAAAATTATATTAAAAAAATTCTTCGAGCTTTTGTAGTCGTATTTGAGGTAGGGTCTGGAACAAGCCATCCTGAACATAAGGCCTATAATGGTTCGCATTTATCACTTTAATTGGTCGTAAATGTCCTTGCAAGAACGCGCTTTTGCCAGCCAAAACAAGTGAATAAATTTTTCGAATATCATATATGATTTTCTTCGTTCAGTTTATGAAGGAAGAATTGGAAAAGTTGTAGGAACACATTAAGTCAATTAATAAAGGTGATAGTAATAGTTGTGGTCAGGCAAGTGTACTTGCGTACATTCACGTTTAAAACGAACATTATTATAATTCACTCACTTGTGGAAAACCAGATTTATGATCATGGGGGATTAAGAACAGACCTGCAACTGACCAATATTAAATAATAAAAAAACGTGGCGCATCAGAACCGCTAGAAAACTGATTTTCAAAGAAATTATCTTTGAGTAGCTTAAAAATGTGAAAAGACGTAATACACTTCTATGTAGCATCATATCAAACATTTCTACTCAAAGTAACAATACTCATTTTCTGACAGCATCTCCTATAACACAAATGTTCAAATGAAAATGATCAGTGCTGACAACATTTTTTGAACGCAGCAGCAATAAGTCTAACAACAAGCTCGTGCTTAAATCAACATATTCTTTGAATCTTGTTTTCATCATTCATTAAACTATGTATGTCTGGGGCTACCATCCGAAAAAATTCGAAAACTCGGAAAGTTTGAGCATTGGTTGCTTATTTTATTGTAAATGCTTTGCATATGAATACAAAATAGAAACATCTGTAGGTGCAATACTTACGAAAATGTCTGGTGCTGGCAATCCTGTGTTAGCAAAACGTTTAATTAGCGAAGATATGTAGCGAATCTGTTTCAAATTAAGTAAATGTAGCAAATCTGCTTCAAATTAAGTAAACACTCTTTGAATTTCGTTTCGATTGAGTGACAACGCTGGAAGTCAAAGAAGCAAAAGCAATTTTAGGGCAACAACCCTCAAAACTTTTCAAATTTTTGAACAGTAAATATTTGTTGTTAATTTTCACTGCAGGATCCTTCTTATTTAAAAATTCAATGATAACTTCGCTAAGTATAGAAATGCCAAAAAAATACAAAAATGGTCATAGCTGATAGCCTTTTGATGATTTTTCCACATAATTTCTACAACAGCTGGTATCAAATAAGGGCCATTTGATTTGTGGAAGATTTCACATCTCGTAAACAAGTAAACATTTTCTTTGATTCTCGGAAACATATTTTTCTGAGTGTACAGCGTTGTTATAATCATTATTCGTAGAATGGAAAGAAGCTTCCGCAATCTACTCGTATATAACGGAGATAATGAATAAATATGAACATATTCAAATTTTGCCGGAAAATTCTCGACCAAATGTTGAAAAACTGTAATTGTGTTTTAGTTATAGCTTTCCATCAGATAAAGAATCGAAGCATATCGTAGTCGAATATTGCATGTGCCTACTTTATACCACTCGCAAATGCTTAGCATTGCTGATGAAGGCAAATGACAGTTCGCAAAAAGGTGTTTCATGATGCCAAAGCATTAAAGACAGTTAAGAGATTAAAGGCAAACCTTAAACATCATTAAAAAACTAGCAACTGAATAATGTGCCAATTGAAATCATGTTGCATTTTATTTTCCAATTAACATATGCCCACATTGGGCGCAAAAAGAAATTACGTCTCAAAGTGTTTGAAGAGATGGAATGTTTAAGTGCTAGGATTGTTTGAGTGAAAAATGCTGTTAATAGTTTATGATATCACAAACATTGCTCTGATGCCGCAACAGCAAATCGTAGGAGAATTTTTTTTAACTTCAATGGCTTCAGTATAAGCTGAAACAACTGTTGGCGCAGAAATATTTGCTTGGTTTTGTAACGCATGTTACTCTTATGTCATTATCATTGAGCTATTAAAGACAAATTTTTCCATCGCATTTTATATGATTTGTTGCTATTGAAAAATACGTGCCGAACAAAAACGAAAGTATGAAATATTTGAACCATACTTAAGCATAGATTATGATGTTTTTCGAATGTATATGAGTTGTAAATAAATATATAATAAAACATTGATAAGCAATAAATGACAATTGTAAATGTCATTTTTTTCACCTTTTTAGGTAGTATTTGGTTCACTCACAAGCGTCTCAAAAGTTCTATCACTTAAAACACTATCCTGATTAAAATTTTCTGCAACTTCGAAATTTCAACTAAGTGATATTTAATGACCATTTAAATATGCAAAAGAAGCAACGTGTCAAAATTTGATAAAATTTAAACTATATTAGGAAACATTTCTTAGACTAGATTAATGTAAAGAAATGGCCTTTAGTTTTATGATTAATGAGAAATTGGCGATATTAGTAGTGTATAGGTACCAAATTACGTGTTGATTCTAATAGAATGCTGACTAGGTTTGCCATATTAAATTCATATGCGAAACTTGACGGAAGTGAAACAACGATACGAAACACTTTGGCGAATTTATACTGCTGGAAACATAATTGAAATCTTCGCTACCCTGCATGATACGCAGCATAAAATTCAAAATTTCAATATCTCTAGTGTATGGGGCATGTTAGAAAAGTAGTGTTTGACATTTTGATACAATAATAGCTTGATGACTATAGTCTATTTTTCGCTCTTTACCAAATTAAGGGCTAATTTCAAATAAATATAATATGAAAATCGTCAAGGAAAATGCTTGTTCTTAAAATATAGTTCAGGATTCATCAAAACTCAACATGCTGTCCTTTCTTTGCATTGAAAGTATTATTGAAATACACTCCGTCGAAATTCTGAAGCTGTGGAAATTCTGAGTACTCTTTTCACACACTTACAGAGAGAAACTTCTTTTTGAACCCAGTGTGGACATATGTTTATTGGAAAAATAATCCTTCATATTTTAGCTGTTTCAAATGCAAATTATACAGCTTGAAACTCTAAACTAAGGTGCATTTACCTCTTGGAATACATTCGCACTACCATTAATAGCGGGTCGTGTACTATTTTTATGGGTCATATTAGCCGATCGAGTCTGACTATTGGGCTAGAATGCTGTTATTCTGACTTCAAAAACCACGTCAATTGCAGATCAGAAGCTTTATATCAGTTCCTTCATCGTTTCATTCTCCCAGTTTATTACAACCCTCAACCACATCAGCTCAGCATTTTACGTTCATGAATACTGCCTGAGACTAGAAGTACAAATTATCCTTACAGTATGTGACAGTGTTTGCCGCCATGGCTTTTACACTGTTTTATCCCTTTGCAATAAATGCGACATTTTTCCGCTTCTTAGTGTCTGAATACAAGTTAAATATTAGGATGGCAAAAAGTATACGATGAGCCACCACATACATTTTTAAAGACATCCCACAGGTAGAATTTGAGTGAGATTATTATTGAAACTTGCGGCAAAAGAATGTCACGAGCAGGATTTCGGTTTTGTGTATGAAAGTAAAAGTGAAAGAATATCCGACATAAATTGTGCAAAGGGGACATATTTCAAACGAAATTTCGAATTGACTTAAAGTAGGAAGAAAATAATGTTGGAGGGTTGAAAAATGCGAAAAAACAGTAATACACCCTCTTTATTATAGCCCATCATGACTCACTGAGGCACTAACAGTGGTCGATAGTTTGAAGTGGTCGATAGTGACAATGGCTGGATATTTTGATGGCACTGGAGCGGTTTTTCACTGTGGTAGTGGTTTTACTCTTAACATCAAAGAGGACCACCACACGCACCAAAAAAGTCAGAACTAGTGTCTCTATTTGTGTGGAGCCAACTGTTGTCAACTTGGCGATGTTGGCCAGCCTAGTAGAGGTATTTTTTGCATAGAGACCGTTACTTTTTGTATTAGTCTCTGGGAGCTAAATTTAGTGACTACGATCGATTTTCAAGCAATTGGTAATTTAATTTTTAAGTTTTTTCCTTTGTCAAGACCTTTGCGTAAACGCGTGCTTCCACTTTATGAAAAACAATTTTTTTCTGAATACCATTTTTTTTAAAACTATTTTTCGAAACCATCTGATTTAATCAAAAAATCGTCAGAGTTTTGTCTGATCGTCTATCAACATGTGCTGAAACGGTGTAGTGGCATTTTGCAATCCAAATGGTATTGTTTTAAACCTCTAGACCCCGGTAATAAATTCTGCAATAAGAAATGCTGTCTTATCTTTAACCTCGGTCCGTGACTGGATCTGCTAATACATTAAAGCATAACGATCGATAGTTGTCGTGAACATAGTTCCGTGGATAGTATAGGAGTGAATAGGACAATGCTGCAATGATAAGTCGTCAGTTATCTTCATAAACGAGACAAATTGTTCAAGAATTCTTTGGAACCATTACAGCATGCGAAATCCACGCAATATCGCACACCTCAATAATGTACGTGACTACCATCTTCAAAGTTTCTTTGCGTAGCATTTTTTTCTGCTATAATTAGTAAACTATATGTGAGCTACTTCCAGTGTTGATGCAAAGTTCGATTTATCTTTCTGATTAATCATTGGCTTCAAGCATTTTAAATGGTTCAAGATAAAGTAATTCAGCTAATTCCTTTCTTCTGGTGAAAGTTTGGGTGCCTTACCGTGTCTTGTCGATCACTTATTGCCGCTGTTTCTACGTCCGTTTCGCGAAGAACTTGATGGAAGAATATCCAGGCCAACTAGTACCGAAATTTATATTGCATTTTTGGCGTAGTTCGCAGTTTTTAATATTGAACTGATCGGCTCTGAGATTTCCTGTTTCCTGTATTCTGAACTTTTTCATGTTGGTATTGCACAGATGGGGCTTATTGGAATTGAAACGTCAATTGCACAACGGAAGCTAGAGTAAAGCCTAATTTTGTCAATTTTCTGTATTTAAGTAGTGCCAATCGTCAATTGCATGGCTTTGTCGCTTCGGTTTTTTTTTTCTAGAAGATATCAAGCTTCCTACTTGGGCTGTTTCCAAAATATAAGAAATGGTATGAAATGTTTAGAATGATATTAACATCTTCTATAAAATCAATACCAAGAAAAGTACGGTTGTTGCAGATACACGAATAAGTGGGCCCAAAACGATTTGTTACATGAAAGCTTCCTCAACTTTAACTAAGACGAATGGCATCACACGGTGATAGCACAGCACCGTGAGCCAAAATTACATTTGCAATATAAAGTGGTTGTGGATAAGGTGGATAAGGTGAAAATAAACATCCTTGTCTCGGGAGTCATTCGTAAAACTGAGCCCACAACCAGTGGTGCTTTTGACACTGATCTGTTAAGGTACAGTGTTGACTGATCAAAAACTGGTCGACTCGGACTCCGTTGGTTTGCTGCGGCGGGAATAGTGGCTCCGAGGATAAATAAGTTTAACGCACTCATAATAAGATACTGACTGTTTGCCTTCTGATATTATCAGCAGTATCTGGTATACCTTTTCGTTTTTCCTACAAGTAGTAACTGAACGTCCAAGACTGCGGCATAAATTGCACTTTTTCCCCTGAGCTGCTCGTTCTTGGGATATATTTTTCTAAATGTCATCTTTACTTCGTAGTTTTCATCGATTGGCTTGGCTTACTAAAACAATTTTTCGTAAATTAATACAGTTGCGTGGAATATGTTATTCCATTTTCAAGTGTAAAAATCCGAAAATTTTGTTAATCTGCTATTCTTTATCGTAGGAGTCTCTCCAAAAATTGCCAAGAGAGTTCCTATATTACCGATGAAAAATAGTTTCCAGCACCTGTTCATGATGACGAAAGCACTTTTCAGAGAGGAGATACCGCCTTTTCCGAAAAGCTGATTTTTGCCTTACTTCGTTGCTACCCCTCAGATGTGAGGCTCTGCAGAAACCGCGGCATTCTCAATATAGTTATATCATCACAAATATTTACCACTTAACCACCGAAACGTTTGCGCCTGTATCAACGAGGTAGTGTCGTTTAGACAAGCTGTCGTATATAATAAGATGCATTTTCTCATCGTTTGAAGGAGACGAGGATTTAGTTTTCCGGTTCGATTGAACCAGCCTTGAAAGCGCCCGGAGGGATGCATTTTAATCCCTTAGGGTGAAATTTCCTGTGTTTGAAACAGACTTTGAATTTTTGTATATCTTGTTCAGGACCCAGAGCATGACCATGCATGTAACTGTCAATTAAAAAGTTAAGTGAGGGCGGCTGCTTGGTGAGCTCTGTCACCTCCGACTGCGGCTGCTTGGTGAGCTCTGTCACCTCCGACACGGCGACTTCGTGCTGCCAATTTTGAACAAAAATCTCAGCGATTTCATTAGCCACTTCCGCAAGTTTTTTCATGCTAGCTTCCAGAGAACCGGCTAAGATAGCCTGTGGCTGTTTCGGAAGACGCTGCATTCAAAGCGTCTTCAATAAATCGTTTCTAACGGTAGAACATCCCGGACCGCATCCGCAGACTTCGGGTCAAGGCTCGCGATATTTTCTCGCACCGTTTTTAGCACCACCGAGCCCAGTGAGTATACTATAGGACGTTTTTTTGCCCTGAAAAAACAAATTAGCCCTCTTAAACCACAAAGTTGGCTCTTCCTGCCAAAACACGGGTGGTTTTATTGGAGGCGCGCCTAGCGCTAGTTTCTTCTTATTATCAAACGACAATGTATCGACTTAGGCCAAGGAAACGGGATGGCAGCCAAACGCGGCAGAAGATAGGGTGGCTGAAAAGTGATATATGTAAATAAAATATTTCAATTCCCTATGTGTATACAATTTTTAAATAAAAAGTACACAATGCTAACTAATCAAATTTTTTATTTAAATTTATAAAACTTTATTACATTTTACTTCTTATCCAGATACATCCAACAAGTACTACTAAATGCTTCAGTGCTCAGACTTTTTCATAAAATATTGTGGAATTTTTCAAAAAGTATATAAACAGCAGTCCAGTTGAATATATCATATTAATGATAACAGTGATAATTGAAGAGTTCTACTGAATTCTAGATTTGATTCAAGTCGGGCACTTACACTTAACACATGGTGTTCAAACTCGTTTAGTGTTTTTACTAAACACTCGCACTTAGCACTCACACTTGCACTAATCAATGTGTAAACAGCGCTTAATCTCGATCACAAGGGTCTTGCCGGTCGAGGTCTTAATGAAAATTTGCCTTCCTTCGTGCAGAAGGTTGGTTGGCTGGTTTCTTCAACAGAAACTTCTGGATCTTCTGGCATCAGGGTCACTAGTTTTAAGAATAAGTGCTAAATTTAATAATACGCTAGAATCATAAATCTCATTTATTTCACGAACTCTAATTGTTTTAATGTTTAATGAATTCTAATCAAAAAATTTCCTTTTTAACATTTGTAAACTCCACACTAAGTTCCCTTGCGAATATTGAAATCCAACTGACTTTTTTACAATATTTTGAAAACCATTTTTTATTTAACCTAACTGTCAGATAAAATTTAGATCTAGGTGGAAGTGTTAAGTGGTTGTGGAGAGCTGTGGGTTGTAAGTAGAATGATACGTATTTCTTTAAGTGTATCCACAGTCAGTTGAAATTTAATTAAGCGATTCATTTCACCAAATTGAGTTTAAAGTAAACTCATTGTCATTACAATAGTTCTCCCGGTTACGTTTTGTCATCCCTTAGTGCAATATAAAATATATTGTCGTATTTTACTTAAGGTAGAAGTAAATATATCTTTGCTGTTTGAGGATGTCTGAAAAATTTTTCATCAGCGTGAATGTTCATACTACTTTAAAATTAGTTGATGATATTTACTTCTTATCCCTTTCTGACTATCTTTCACATTCTGAGGACATCTCATTGAACTTACTACGCAAACAGCATTCAACATCTGGGAAATTTTATTCGAATTACAAGTGTCCAATTGACGATGCACACGTTGGATAGCCACAACACTAAGCGACGATTGCGATAGCAAGTGGCTCATCGTGTCTCATGCTCAATGCTGTATGCATCATAATGTCGAGGATACCATTAACCCACTTCTACTTTTTCCCGTTTTCAGCAAAAGTTATGTTCAAGTGGTGTTGGTATGCTGTTGAGAATCATCTTCGCTTCTCTCTTTTGCTTTTGTGCATGTAGCTTCAGAATCAGCGATTTCTTTGCCTTTTTCCCTATTCCTAATGGGGCTCTTGTACGATACTCGCAAGTATATTGTCGCTGGTTGACGTGGTTGTTGTCAGTGTCGTTGTCGTCATCGACGTCGTCATCATCACCATTGTCGCCGTTGTTGCTGGCAAGTGTGGGGTATCCTTGCCATTGTCAACGTAAGTGATTCTCACTTGTACGCTTGACGAAAGAAAAAGAGAACAGTGTTCCCGATTCACTACTACTTTCGTTTTATGTGTATGAATTCTCACAGTTGCTTTGCTTTCCTAGTTATGTCATCATTTTCATTCTTTGCGAGCCTATCCCGTGAATTCGACTACAGCTTCAACCACGAAGCCCTGCTAGATGTCGTAAAGGATGGTTCTTTTGGTCGGGCATATTTTTCATCCGTGCAAAGTGCAAACGAAAAGAAGAGAGCTCAAGGACTTCCGTCAATTGATGCTCACTTCCATGAAGAGCCTGGTTAACGAAGTCAATAGCATCTATCGCTCATAGAAACGTACGAGCGAGCATAAACGGAACTTGGATTTCGGGGAAGCTCATTGCTTTTTATCCACACCTCGTAATGAATGTATCTATCATTCGGGAAAAATTGATGCGTATTTGAAATGGGCTATCTAGTTATAGCCTCGAGAAATCGGCCGCATTGTGTCGAATCGGAGACGAAATTGTTGTGTTCGAGTGCCTAATGAAACCAAATAAATTTTATAGATTGCAATCATTTTGAACGATATAGGATGGCGAAATGAACGAACGAAAGGCTATGCTTCTTTTTATGGCGTGTGTTAGTTCTGCTAGTATGATGGTTCTATAAAATATCATTCGAATGAAATTGAGTGGTTTTGATAAGTTTATTTTTTCTAGTAATTAGATTGAATGAATGATGCGGGTATAGAACTTGTGGGCTTTTAGGTTTTTATGTTAGCTTTTCTGTGATTAAGTGCGTTTTAGACTACTCTTTTTTCTAATGGTGCTTTTGTTTTGGATGTAGCCTTCAATTTTCGATCTAACGCATTCATTAAGTTTGTCTATTTGAGCTATTTAAGGCTAGCCAGCAATTGACCAAGTTCTGAGTCTCTGTAAAATTTTCCTTAGAGGCTATTGCATGAAGGAAAGTGGAGTATTATCCTAAACTACTTTGTTGTCACTTTTGTAAGATACTATTGACACTTTTGTAAGATACTGTTATATGAAATATATATTATGTTATTCATCAATAAAATTTCCCATTATATATTTTATTTTACAGTGAAAAGACTGGAAATGGTGAATTAATTCAATAGTTTGCTGTGGCTGATAAGGCTTACTAACCATTTCATATTTTGTTGTAGATACCGTCATTTCAATAGATGAGTAGCTGAGTGGGTAAAGCACCGGCTTTCTAGCGTTGCAGCCCATAATTAAAATCCAGCTATGATAACGTAACGAGCTTTGAGTTAACCTAACTGAAAGGAAGAGCCTGTACTATGCTAAAGTCAATCAGCACCAAAGTCAAGCCTAAAATTATTAACTCCACAATCACATTCATTTTGAATGAAGTTTCTACCAATACTTTTATGCAAAAATACTTTTATGCAATATTTTTTGGACTCCCTGACTGGAACTTCCATTTAAAACCTTTTAATACTATTTAATATATTAGTTCAGGCGAGGTCAATTTTTCCTCCAATAAAAAGCTTCTTCTCCATTAACTCATTTAGCGACGGGGGTCTGATTTCTTTGCCAGCAATATTACTTTCATATGCAGTTCATATTTTGCGCAAAGTGTAGGCTTTCCTGTGCCACCTTGAAAAAATTGTCTTCATCAAGACTATACATATATATTTGATGAGACGCGTTTTCCACCAGCATCTTGTCTCATGGTTCGAAGAGTATTGCCAGACCTGAATCGTGCAGGCTCTTTTTTTGAGACTTACCGCCTGGTGATTGCACTCATTTCTCCTTCATTTTTTTACAAGGAGACTGATTAGAATGACTTCACCGGTAACAAACGTAGATGGTGCTGAGACAGTGCAGTAGTAGCATGCAATTTGAACTTTGCTCTTTTTTGCACTCGGGCTTAGCCATTATCTTTGCCACAGATATGAGCCATTATCTTTGCCACAGATATGAGCCATTATCTCTACCACACCAACGGACAGCGCTTACTTAAGTTTGGGCCATCCACATTAGTCATCAACCTGGTTACTGCTCCTGCTCACCTGCTTTTATTGTTGTGTTTCTGATTTGCTCTGGTATATTTTCGATGACTTCTTTGTTGACAAGGATACTATTCCCCATCTTTTTTGCCAGCCGGTGGGTTGGTAAAAAAAATGGAGGATAAGCTAGAAAACATCAAGAATGATACCGCTTAAGAGCATAAAAAGTCTCCATACGCGGACATGATAAGGTAGCCTAGTACATACACCAAAGACCAAGAAATTTAATAGCGGTATTATAATCAATTCTAAAAAAGAGCAGGGTCAGGAGCAAACCATACAGGATTTAAAAGAAAAAATTACACCTGATGCGCTAAAGACTCCAGTCGAATATACTAAGCCATTGCAAAACGGGGGCGTTTTACAATGCCTTATGGAGCTGTTTTGTGGCAGACACAATGCCGAAATGATTGAAGAAATGATCCTCCGCTAATGATCAAGGGACTGCAAAAGAAATACTCAACAATTGAGCTAAAAGAAAAAGAAAGAAAAAACTCGAGTCATTCAATTGATTTTGATGGTACATTCGAGATCGTGCATATGAGGGATTCAAGCAAATGGATAACATTTTTTGAAGTCGAGGAAAGGTTGTTCGAATGCTTAAACATCGATTTCGGGACACATTTCGTTGTCCAGGACTATAATATGATGAGATGCTAAAAATGCCAAGTAAATAATCAGAATCATTAAATTGTCGGAAAAATGATATTTTTGGTAAATGTGCTTGTAACCACCAGACAAATGCAAGCGAAGATTCAGCGTTAAAATACATAAACTGCTTTGAAAGGAAAAACATCCACAACTAAACACAGAGCTGATCGTTACGAATGCTAAAAGTACAAAAAAATGATTGCGATAAACAAGCATAAAATATATTATAGTTTTTAATCCCCATCATGATTAATCAAAGCAAGTTTTTAAAAATATTGTACACCAATTTAAGAAGCATTTGTAAAAAATGTCCATCTAGCAACAAACGACACCTATGTCGTTTGTTATTCTCAATGAAATTTGGTTATAAAAAAAACTACGAGCAGTTAAAAAGCCAGTCGAGTCGCATTGCCAAGGAATAGAAAAAAGAGCAACATCATTGTTCAATGCCAAGCCGCAAATCTAGCACACATTCGAGACTCACAATACCTAGTCGCCGAAATAATCGGCAATTTAAAAAACAGCGTATCTCCGAAAATCGATACTATAACACTAGAAGACTTCAAAATGCGTAAGGAACAAATATCTAAGGTTTTGGTGAAAATCATAAACAATCGAGACCAACACCAGTTTTTAAAGGAGGGGACCCTTTGAAGCCTTCAAATTATCGTCTAATATCTGTCACCAGTCTGATAAATAAGGTGTTTGAAATAGTTATAAATACTCAAATAATTAATTGATTCAAAGAAGTATCAGCCTTAGCTCCAATGCAGTATGGCTTCCAGTAGCACAGTAGTTCTATTGTGACTATCCTTGACGCGGTTCAGTTCATAATTCGATCATTGGATAAAGGTAATTATGTGGCAGCAATTTCGATCGATTAAAAAAAGCTTTTGATGCCATTGAACATGAAATTTTGCATCAGTGGCTTGAAAAGTATGAAATTTGCATGAAATTTAACTCCGTTATTCAAAACTATTTCTTAGATAGAAAAATAGTGACAAAACAAGGAAGCTATTCCAGTCGCATAACATCGAGCTAATTGGATAACTTTTCCCTAAGGCGATTAAAGTTATATTTAGATTGCCGACCTTAACACCAATGGCTGCCGTGTACACTCGATCAGTGTTGCTAGACATCTAACAGATTATTAATCTCGAAAGAGCAAAAATAAAATATTAATTTATTAACAACAAATCAAAATGGCCAGATATTTCTCGGGCTGTTGATTAGCAGGGAATCCAGGTTCAAGTTTTACACCAATAACGGATAGATTGAAAATGGATCCAATATAGCAGAGTATAATTGTCTACAATATATTGCCAGATACAGAAAGATACTCAAGCAACATAGTACAATTCAAAGAAAATTTGAAGTTGCACATGACGAATTAACAACCACGCAAAATGACAAAAAAACCAAAGTTGCCGCGAACACAGAATATATAAAAAAATCAATATTTCATAAGTTTTGCTTGACATTTTTTTCGCCTTTCTTATCAAAATCACCATTAAACAATTTCATATATAAAAATAAGTTTCACGTAAATAAATACCTATCAGTCACATAAAAGAAAAACCTATCATTTATTTATTATTTATCAGAACAAAATAATACAAAGCTCAATCTCAAAATGGATTCAAAATAAAATCCTACCTGTTATATTTTATTTCCGTGAAAATAATTTCTAATAAAAAACATGAAAAGTTACGCATGGCCTCTCGACCTCAAATCATTTTTGTTCCATTCTAAAATCACCATCTTCTTAAGTCAATTGTATCCCTCTGACTCATTCATATCCATTTCTTCGGGAAAAATGCTCACTGAATTTTGTTCAAGTTACTTACAAACTGAACCGACAAAATGGATTCGCAAGAAAATATCCCATTTTATTCATTTACCTTCCATCCAGTTTTTTTTACTTGTTTTTTTTTTTTGCTTCTATCAACTCCAAGTCAGCTTGTGCGAAAGAAATTTGAATGTCCCGAAGAAAAATTTGCCTCTTACCACAATTTATCGGTCCGTGCTTTTAGTTTCGACAGACTATTATAGACCTTTCTGTCAAACTCAATTATGTCAATTTTTCCCCCGATATCTGTTTCATTTTTTTTCGAGAATGGAAAGCTGCGTATGTCTGTACGCAAACTGGCAATGAAGAGGGATTTGAGAAATATTCATGAAATATATATGTATAAGAATGTGCGGTACGTTAAATTGAATTTAGTACCGAAATGATGGATCGATATTATTTGAGAGGTTGAATAAAGGCAGTATGAGGAAAGTGGTGACGCGTTTTAGGTTTTGTTTTTAAGGGAGCTTTTATTAATGTTTGTTAGGATTTTTTTTTTGACTTCCTATAATACCGGTTGTTATTTTCTTTAGC
This sequence comes from Nemotelus pantherinus, assembly GCA_963978885.1. NCBI lineage: Eukaryota > Metazoa > Arthropoda > Insecta > Diptera > Stratiomyidae > Nemotelus > Nemotelus pantherinus. The sequence goes on from OZ022263.1 coordinate 218,810,363, forward strand.
TCAGAATTGTGAATAGCTGGCATTTTTTATACCAAACGAAAAACAAAATTTAGTTACATGCAAAAAAGATCCTGAAAAGAATGTAGAAGCTGAAAATACTTATTTTTCATATAAAGAAATTATATACATACTGTTAATGTTTTGCGTTACTATACAGAGACGAAAAATGGGCCACATTTGAGTACTACAGCAAATAGAAAAGCAAATGATAATAAGATGACTGATAAGATCTGAATATATAAGCAGTTGTATTTCCACCCACATACTCTTATCGTATTATTCGATTAAGATAATTAAAATACTAATTAAATTTCGATATTTACAGCCCACAGAAACGTAAATAAATATAATGCCCCCATACAGTTAGTTCCTAATGATATTTGCCTAAGCAAAATACCAATGATTGCAAATAATTTACTTTACCTATTCAGAAAAAATCTGTTCACATTAAAAATGAGATCCTTCTCAAAGTGAAAGTTTGTAAATATCTCACTCCATAAAACTCAAGCTAACAGTTTCGTTTGACATAAATTGTTTTAATCATATTAATGTACATAATCATTCCAAAGTACTGAAAAGCTCATGAATTTGAAATCGCTGTAAATAAAACTTCAAAAACTTTTCGTTTCATGTTGATATATTTCAGCTGTACTTTTAGTGGTCTTCGTTCTCTGTGGGCTTCAATTTAAGTCATATTGAACAATATTTTAATGATTTGCAGATTAAGCATAGTACTGAGTTCGATTTCACGTGAAATTTTCATACAAAATTTCACGTGAAATCTGTTTCGGCGAAAATTTAGCTTGAAAATAAGCAAGTTTGGTACTGTGTTCTTAGCATGAAAAGTTGCTTTGAAGTTGCTTTCGCTTCGAAAACATAGATGGCACTAAAACATGTTGTCAATCATTTCACGCAAATTTAGTTTGTGCAGTTCATTCTTTCGAGCTAAAAAGTGACATTTAGTGTTTGAATTTGAAAATCGAGCAGTGCAAATGACTTTCCAATAAGAAAATCGATCGAAAATTGAAATTCTTGACATTTTGTCCGTCAAGAATGAGCAGTGTCTCTGCTTTTCTCTGTTGTCAAAATTTTCGCTCGAAAGAATGGTCAGATAATGGGGAAATGTCAAAATTTCACGTGAACTCGAACTCAGTACCAGCCTTTATTTGTAAATAGTTTCCCGAAATTTAAGCTCTGATACGTTTGCGCCCAGTGTGGGATTTCATTTTCATGTCACGCAAGTGGATACATGAACAGAAACAGAGAGTATGGGTTCAAATAATCAAACTTTTTTAATGAATTTATTTCGTGGTGTTGTAACATTCTATTGGAATGGTTAATTTGAAATTCACGACAGAGAGAATAATTGACAGCAATATCCACTTAAATACATGGCATGTTATATGCAACAAATTTAGAGCTTCTTGGCTTGAATTATATATTTCTGAGCATCAGAAACCAAACACAGCAACTTTTCAAATTTGATTAATGAGTATTTACAATAATTAATTGTTTCGAATACATTTAAATCGAAGTCAGTTCAAAACTTTTCAATAGAAAATTATTTCCTCGTTCATCTCATTCAAGTGTCCAAATGGCTGGCTATGGCGCCTACATTCTTACTTTTACCGTTCTATGTGAAGAATTTTCAGTACTTAAAGTGTAGTAAAGTGTAGTTATCGTTTCAGTTATTGCTTGGGCTTGCTGCTGGCCACCAAGTTCTTCCCTTCCAGGTAGAATAGCAAAAAGTTTTTCAAGTTACTCGACCACAAATTCAAGAATTACTCTTCAAGTTTTTAACTCGACGTGGAAGCATGAAATTTCGCAAGTAAAATAGTGAGTAATTGAATAACGAATACAGTTGGTTAGCTGGCCGTCATTGTAATAGAGTACTTAAACCAGGATATTAATTTAAAAGTTTCTAGTTATTGTAAGTTTGCGCTGAATGACAAGCAGACAGATTGTGTGAAAAAACTAGTTCAACAGTACTTATAGTTTTTTTTTGTGATGCACTGTATCAGAAACGTAAAGTTTTTCTTTTTGATAAGATGAATAATTATTTTATAGTTCCAGCAACTATGCTTAAACGTCTGAAAGTTTGTTATCTTTCAAGTAAAAGATAAAAAAAAAGTTGTCTTAAATCAAATTGTTTTACAATTTTTGTATTAAATTCAGATTAGTCTAAAAAATTTAATTTTCTGGGCTTTTTTCTATTGATTTACTTTTGATTTTACAAATTTTATTATTATCAGCCCAAATCAGAGAGATGTATTTTTTCAACTGATCCAAGAAGGAGGCATGCAGGAGAACTCGAGAAGAGGTGTCCACAAACTTTTGCTAATTACTTCAACTTGAACTTCCCAGCGTTTTTCTAAAAAAAAAAACCTGAATATTTTGAGTTATTTTACGGTGTTCAAAAAAAGTTGAAATACAGATTACTTTAGCCTAGTAATCAAAATAATGCTTATCATTTTTTAATTCCAGACCAAGTACAATTAAAAAAAACGGTTGTCATTTCTACTAACTAAAGTTCGCTGTGACAAATGAATGAAGCTATCATGAACATAAAGCATTACTCAGGGCAAGTTTATTCCGGCTTTGCGTGCCAAACTTGCCAACTAGGTCCAGTTAAAGATGGAGAGATAAGGAAAGAGAATTTTTCCAAGCCTTGGCACGTGTAAATGAAAACAACCTAAAAGTAAGGTGATATAAATAAAAGAAAATAAAGCTAATGTGGAGATCAAAATCAAAATATTGATCATTGGTTTTTCCACAAAATGGCGCCTTACAACTCGATGATTCACCGGCTATGAAAAGTGATCATGGAACAGAAAAGTTTTTACTCGAAGGTCAAATATATTGAACATACAGCAAGGAAAATTGGATTTAAGGAGAACATAATTGAAAAACCTATTAAAAAAACAGAAGGATAAACTGAAGTGCTATCAGTTAACGACTCTATTTACAGGTATTTTTCCCCAATTTTCAACAAGACTCAAGAAGTCGTTGGATGCTTTGATATAAAGGCAATTTCGACAAGTTCTCTCGGCTAGGTCTCGAGTAGGAATTTACTAGATTACTTGCCCGAAATCCGCTAAAATATACATTGGTCAAACAAGGCTGTTAGTTCGTGCCATGTTAACAGAGCACAAGTGGGTGGCAGCTTCAACAAGGGAAAGAAACACAGCTTTAGTGCGATTAACAGCAGCGAAACAAATTCTGAAGCAAAGGCTCAACATTACATGGGACAATGTAAAGGTCATCAAAGTAGCAGGTACAAAAACCAGATGTATATGAAACCTTAGGCATATGACAAATCTCGATAAATAGATGATTAAACGCCGACCAGACTACTGTCTATCACCATTGCTCACGCTGATTTGAGCAGCCATTTTATGAACAGCGATAAAAAATTCAATACGAAGGAAAAAAATAATTAAAATAAAGAGCATTTTTTACAGGGTTCCGATTTCATACTTGAATAAAACAAAAAGTGTCAGTAGCATCGCTTTATTATTTTAATTGCAAAATTTGGGTTTTTACATTTATTTTTTGAAGATGATCTCGTGGAAATGACCACCGCGACTACCTCTCAAGAAGATAATTCTATAGGTTCCATTTTCGGTCACTTTTTGAAGCAACTGGGGCCGTGTTTCGTTAATAACGCGAGTTATGTTGGATTGTAAGGCTCCATTGTCTCTCGTTTTTCAGTGTTGACCAATGATTTTATGTATACTCACAATAAGTAATCCAAAAGGGTCAAATCGCATGATCTCGGTAGCCAATTGACGGGTGGCCATATCTCGTCATAATGTATTTTCAGGATTTCGTTCAGAGTTACGATGGTTGCGGCCGTTCTGTACATAATGCCATCTTGTTGAAACCACTTCTCTATCCCATCCATACAACGCAAATTGGAGAACAAAACTGATTTACCATCGCTATGCACCAGTCGCCATTGAGAATAACGTGCTCGTCGTGTTCATTTTTGAAGAAATATGGCCGCATGATGCGATCCACATGCAGTTTCAAAATGCCAAAGAGCTCAATTTTCATCAATTTACCTACATTATTATTAACAGACACATATATGTATACTTATGTGAAGACGAATTTTCATCTTAAGATTTTTTTTAGTGATTCAGTTCATTTCAAGATGGCAGCGCTATTATAATTAAAATTTTAACACTTTAGCAAGTTATCATTAATTTTCTAGCGGATTTTTATGGAAATTTCGTGTAGCTACAACGAAAAAAATTGAACCTTCTGGCTGCAGGCGGAAATAATAAATCACATACACAAATCACAACAGCAAGATTCGTTACTGAAGTCATTTTATATCTTTCTTTTCTATACTAAATTGAATGAACATACCCCAAAAATGTGATACTGACTGTTAAAGTAGGTATATTTCCGGAACTCATATTTTATATACAATTTCGACCAATTTTTCTGATCAAAAACTAAACGAACATTCGAAAGCTAACCATTCAAGATACAAAATTGTTAACATTCATGCTTTCCCTGACCGAACATTGCAATTTTTCCTTTTGTTTGCTCAATGTTATGTGGAATTTATTGAATCGTACATAATATCCAGTGTTGATTCTTATCAAACCAAACTCTTACTTGTTTTAATTTCTTCAAACAGATGTTCAATAAAATCGTTCCATACATCTTCACTATGAATTAAGCACTGCAATCAATTTCATTCGAACAACCCTCAATTATTGCCGCGTGGCTGCTTTTTAAACAACCACTGATTTATGACTGCAATTTACGGTCTATCAAGTCAACCGCATATCCACATCCTTCTTTCGTCCCCGAAATACCTCATTCAATTACAACGTAAAGATACACAGCTTCCTACCACCATTAATAATTATTAGGCGAAGCAAATAAGGATAAACTGTGTGCACAGGCAGCACCATTGGTAGTAGTTAGTCGTCCAGCCGAGTAAACTCTTTCCCTTTTGTACTGTTTGCTAGCTCTTGTGACCTCGACTAAATGTCCTCGAAAATCACTGAAACGAAAGTTATTACGGATAATATGTTATCTAGTCGACAAAATCCAAAAGCCGAGTGAGCTGTACAAAAACGGTCAAGTCAGTGCGAGCTAAACCAATTGAAGCAAATATAATTCAAGAGTTAAATTAAGACGGGTTCCATCATTTATCGACCCTAGCGGAAATATGAAAGGGCGCTTGGATTTAAGTGTATGTTTTCCATTCGGGTGAAAATCAGACTTTGTATTTTTCGTATATCGTAGCCTTTGTGTGTAATATCTTGCAAACTGCTGTGATTCCGGACGGAACGTTTTACGTGATAGTTACCGGTGCTGAAAAAGGATACGACAGCAGGCAGAGTGTAAAGCTGGGGAAGGATATGGTTGACAGCTTTGGACGTTTACATGAACTGCTGCGGAGTCCTGACTCAACCCGAACATGTTCGTCAGGATCACACTGCGCAGTGGGATGCAAAAATTTAAGCCACACGAAAGTTGTTGGAGACTGTTAGAGAGCTCCCCTACACCCCACATGGTTCACCAAAATGAATACTTACCTTCCTCGACAGCCAACCAATAACTCAACGATAATAACGGTCGGCACCATCCGGTGTATCCTTATAAACTGATTGGATACACTTCGTTGACAGTCTGAAGAATTTATTAAGGGAAACCCTCAAAGCAAAATTGGATGGTTCTTACTTCATTGTGTCCCTTCGTTTCAGACTTTCGGTCTCCTTAAGCACTTTGATGTCCTTCCAGAACACTTGATTCCTGACCTCTATCGGATCAGGCAAAGAAAAAGTGGCAAATGACAAGACGGGTACGATGAGGGCAAGTTCATCTCGGACGACCTCGAACGATGTAATGGGCTCGGAAATTGTTGTGACAATTTTAGCGAGCTACACTGAGCACGGAAGGTTTATGAGTCGTAACGGTAACATGTAGACTTTAGAAAAAAGTTTCAAAACAAGCGTCTAAATGCAGTGTGACAGAGAATAGATAGTGAGAGGATTAAACGAGGTCATGGCTGTAAAATTCCAACATGAAAGTGCTTGGATGAAATGTGTAGTTTGTAGTTGTGTTTATTGGTTGAAAATTGGCCGGGAACTCAGGTTAAGCAAAGATTTCATAAAAAGAGATGTGGCAAATTATTTGTTTTGTAACTAGTGTTGATTTGTGATGGGGAGTGGTGAGTTTATTTATTTATGGCTCATATTCTGGTAAAAAAATAAAATCTCTTATTTTTTTAAAAAAAGCCCACGATATAGCATTCAGACATATTTTAAACTAAGATATTAGAACGTTTTGGAAACTTTTACTCTATGTGAACACTAAGCGGCTTATACAATGTTAAACAAAGAAACTTTCTGAAATTGCAACAACATTCGACGAAAGCTATCAGATCATCACGTCGTTTTTAGGACATATTGCTGTTTATATGCTATTTATATTTTTATGAATTTATTTTTATGAAAAAGTTTCACTTTTCAACAATGCAAAATTATGTAACCTTTGTTGCGGTACAGCTGTGAACAGCCGCCACCACAACAGAAATTTTTAGCCCGACCTGCTACCCTCGCGTGACTTTAAGGTGCCGGCTAGTCACCGGTGTCGTGGGTATTTTGAGGGGCAGGTCAAGCCCTAGCTGTGTCACGCATAACTAGACATAATCACAAAAAGAAAAAAAAACAAGCAAGGGGGAAAAGGGAACCCACTTCAAAACATGGCTCCACTGAACCTATTAGAATAGACTTAGCAAGTCATTGGTATTTCAATATTCAAATCAAATTATAAAAGAAAACAACGCAAGTTTTATCACAACAAAACACATCTATTCAAACTAATAATAAAATAAATATGAAGGAAATTCAACAAGAACAAAATCCAACCAATATTGAAAAAAATTAAAAATTCTTAAATTAAAACAAATATTATGAATATAGATAAGAATTGACTGTGAATCAAACCATGCAATAAATGTAGTATTAAAATTCGATAAAATATAAAAACAAACGAAACCACTTACCAGGGAGTCCAGACGACGGTACCGTTTCCTGAAAACCCACTAAAAATTTGAAGTTAATTTAAAGTTATTTTCTTCGTTAAACGGAAATCCAATTCTAAAGCGACTGTTTTGCAATTATAAAACTTTAAGCAACAACAAATTCATTAATTCAATTTCAAAAAAAAAATTTTTTTTTTTTTTGTGTTTAGATAAAAAAAATCGAATTTCGCCTAAGGCTTTGCTTAATTATCGTTGATCCGGGTTGATCTGGAGAGCATCAATCTTCAATAACAGCGTCAATTCAAATATGTCTAATTGCGTTTGAATTTAAAATTCCGTGAATTAGAACTTCTTGATTAATATTACTTGTTAATGTTGCTGGTATACAGTCTTGCACAGCAGAAGGGCAACCGCCAATAGACAATCACTAATTCCCAAGTCCGTTCGCATGTAAAGTTAATTGGTCTTTCAGTTATCACTGGTCACATAGCATACGCACACTAATAATAACAATGCTGTTGACATCCGCTGTGTCATATGTGACTGGAACCTGTTGAGACCAACTAGAAATCAATTGTGCTGGAATTAACCGCTGCTCGTTGCACTTTATTAAATTCCTCTTTCGAAACGATGCCGCTCACTTTGATTAGATACAGACAATATGCCATGATCTTTGGCGAAAATACTCGTGGAGGGCCACTTCACTGTTTTTTTCTTTTAGTTTGCACTTTTTCAGGCTAAAATGCAGTTTGCACTGATCACGCTTAAGGTATCCATGCCCATTGAAACTTGGTTGATTTGAAATTTGTTGCACCTTTTCACTGTCACTTCAATCTGCGGGCACAGATAAAAACCGAAAGAAATCACGATAATGTTTCGCGAGTGCAAGTTAAGCCCGCCAAAATCGATTTATTTTTTCTACAACCTTCACGGTCAAGCACCAAAACCAAAAAGAAACCCTCGTTTCCAGTCAAAACTCCACCAAAAAACTCTCCCGCCGTCCAACGCAGATCACCTTTATCATCGCGTACAATCTTCCCAATTCGCCAAAAAAAAAACTCCCCAAAAATTTCGTCCAAAGTCTTCCAAAGTCAGTCACGACGTAAGCTTTTCACTCTCGATCTTTCCTGCCTCCACCAAAACCCAAAAACTTTCTGTCCCCAGCAAAAATTCACGCTCACCCAGCCAGTGCAGTTTCCAGCTGATGATCCCGTTGCCGCCAACTCCCGCAACAGCTTATCTATCAAGCAAGCATCACCCGAACATCAAGCAATGCAGTTCAAATGCACTCAGGTGTTGATTGCACTTGAACTGCACCGCTTCATTGTTGTTGTTTTTTTTTTTCAGTGTTTAGGTGATGCTTGCAAAGCAACAACCGCTCGTTTTGTTTTTATACAGGCAATGCAATTCGAATGCCATTAGATGTCAATAACCTTAATTGGGTGCAATGACATTCGAATTGCACCGCCTGACTGTTTTGTTTTGTTTTTTTTTTATATATATTGCTGTGAGTGGCGGCAAACAGCTGTCCGTAACAGCGTGGGGACGACTCACCCCAGGAGAAGGGTCTCAACGCCGGGCAACAACCATTCGCAGAGAGACAGAGACGTCAGGATCCCTATCGGATATCCTTAGCGTGATAGACGCCCATCGAATTTCCCTTCTCGTCCTCAAGCTCGTATGCCACAAGACCTCGCGGACAACGAACCGTAGCACGAACAAACTTCGGGGAAAGCTTGGCCGCGAAACGGTCCGCCGCACTACTGAGAGCGTGATTTCGAACGAAAACCTCCTGCCCTGGAACAAAGGATTTAAACTGACTGCGCAAATTATACCTTTGTGCGCCCTTTGCGTAGGCCTGCGTTAATTTTTCCTTCACTCGATCGTGTATGAGACGCAGTCGATCATAATGAGTGCTCAGTTTCACCTCTCCATCCTCAAACGCGCTCAGGTGTCGCAAAAGAGCATAATCAGAGCCATGCTGGATAGGGTGGTAACCAAACATCAGGAAATGGGGGGAACACTCAGTGGCCTCATGTACAACATTTCGAAAGGCTGCACATGATTCCAGTAAATGCTCATCCCAATTCCGGTGTTCGTCCCCTATGTAGGCTCTAATTGCGTTAAGGATGCTTCGGTTTGCTCGCTCTGAAGCATTGGCTTGAGGCGAATACAAGGGAGTGAATATATGCTCAACCCCATATTCTCCTAAGAACTTAGCCAATGCCCTTGCAGTAAACTGAACACCATTGTCGGAGTGAAGGAACTCAGGCACTCCAAAGGTCAAGAAGATTTCGTTCAGGTACTTGATCACGGCCTCAGTAGTAGCTTTCGGCAGTGCCTTGAGCCACACAAACTTGGTGTAGTGGTCGAGCACCACGAGCAGCTGCACATTCCCTTGTTTTGACCGTGGGTATGGGCCCATGAAATCCACAAACAAGCGCTGTACCGGTCGATCCGTGTCTCGAGATGAGCCCATCGGTGGTCGCATCACGGCATTCGGAGGTTTAATTTGCTTGCATGTGTTGCAAGCTTTGACATGCTCTGCAACGTCTTGTCTTAAACGAGGCCAATAATAATAGCGTTGCAGAAGCTCAATCGTTTTCCGAATGCCGAAATGGGAGCCCAATGGATCATCATGAGCACGGAGAATCAGCTCTTGCTTGTGACTTTCCGGTACCCATAATTTGGTTGTGGGAATGTCAGTAGTCAGCGTTCCTGTCGTGTTGGTGGTAATGTAAACCCGCCCATCCCGAACATAAACGTTCATGAAACGGTCAGGCTGTTTTACGATTTGATTTACCAACTCGACATATTTTGGGTCCTGGAACGCTGTCTCGGGAATTATTGCAGCTACCCGAAGGTGCTCCGGCAAACATCCAGTAATGGCCATCACCTCCTCGCCGCATCCGTGTGCCCTTGACAACGCATCGGGTACGATGTTCTGTGACCCTTTGCGATGCTCAATGACAAAATCAAAGCCCTGCAGCTTCAAACTCCAACGGGCAAGTCTTCCAGAGAGGTCCTGTTGGCTCATGAGCCATTTAAGGCTAGCATGGTCAGTGATGATGGTAAAAGGCAGCCCCTCGATATATGCCCGAAATTTCTTGACACTGTGCACCGCAGCCAGGCATTCTAGCTCTGTGATGCTATAGTTGCGCTGCGCAGCATTTAATTTCGTGGACATATAAGCGATGGGATGCTCTCCACCATCGTCATCCTTCTGAAACAGAACGCTCCCGATACCCGTAGTGCTGGCGTCACACTGAATATAAAAGTGTTTGGTGAAGTCAGGATTCACCAGCACTGGAGCAGAAACTAGCAGTTCTTTAACCCTATTGAAAGCCACTCCCGCTCCTTCAGTCCACTGGAAAGCCTTTTTGCTTTTCAACAAGTCTGTCAGTGGTGCTGTCACGGAAGCGAAATTAGGAACAAAACGACGATACCAGCCCGCCATTCCCATGAACCTTCTCACGTCTTTCGCACTTTTCGGTACTGGGTAAGAGACGATGCCAGACACTTTCTCGGGGTCTGTCTTCAGGATACCGTCACTGACCACATAGCCAAGGTATTTGATTTCCCTTTGAACAAACTTACTCTTTTCGACATTGATGGTGAGTTTAGCTGCATGTAACAGCTGTGCAACTGTGGAAAGAAGTTCCAAGTGCTCATCAAATGTCGAGCTTGTAATAAGTAAGTCGTCAAGGTAGACAAACACCTTGTCATGCAGCTCATGAGGTATAACCCGATGCATCAGCCTGCACATAGTTTGCGGTGCGTTACACAGACCGAAAGGCATGACCGTGAAATGGTACAGGGGTCTGCCGGGTACAGTAAATGCCGTTTTCTCCCTAGATTCCGCGTCCAAAGGAATTTGCCAAAAGGCATCCTTTAAGTCCAGACTTGTGATAAATTTAGTGGACTGAAGTCGCGAAAGCAGCCCCTCAATCAAGGGCAACGGATACGCATCCTTTATGGTGACCTCATTCAACCTTCGGGCATCGAGACATAGACGCACTTTACCTGGCTTGCGTACTAGCGTTACGGGTGAGCTCCACGCACTGTGACTTTCCTCAATCACTCCCAAGGAAAGCATACGATCTAGCTCATCAAACAACAGTTTCTGGACCGCTGGAGAGACAGCATAGTGTCTCTGCTTGATGGGTTTCGCGGAACCGGTATCAATGTGGTGACTTAGCAAAGAAGTTTTACCAAGCCCCAAAACATTGAACGATGGAAACTGTTGTTTGACAAGCTCTAAACGTTGCTGATCCTCAGGAAGCAAATGGTGAAAACCAACAGCGGGTGTTTCGGGCAAAACCTCAACAGCGGAGACTTGCACTGGCGCAATCCGAAACGTATTCCAGAAATCAATCCCCAGATATACGCGACCGGTCAAAGATGGAACAATTAAAAATCGTACCATCTTCAAGCGGCCGTTGAATCGCACCAGCGCACGCACGTATCCTAGAACGGGAGCCTTTTGACCCGATGCAGTAAGGATGTCAGTCTGCAGCATTGACATCTGCAGCCCAAGATCCTCAATCAGATCCAAAGATCCCGCTCCAAGTATACTCACGCTAGCTCCACTGTCAAGGAGCCCCATGAGCTTCCGACCTTTTATTTCTATTTCGGCGAAAGGCCGGTTTTCCCCGTACGGTGTCAGAATTGAATCTGCGCAAGCTTGCTTCAATAGTTTCCGCAAGGTAAAGTACCTCCATGATCTCCCGAAAGTAGAACTCGATGACCAATTAAAGGAGCGTGTGCGACGAGAAGTTCGCCCATCTCCGGAGGCCGACCAACTAGAGGGGGTGTTACAAGACTCGGTCAGAGGCTGATTTGCAGACCAAGGTGTTTGGGTCGCAGTGTCAGCCGTATTTAATGTTTGGCATCCTATTGACGACGCCACAACTCTGGGTCCACATTGGTGGCCACATCTGTGGTCTCGAGACGCCGTTGTTGTGTGGCAGATGGACCGCTCCGAATCCCCGTATTCGTCACGATCCGTCTGGCGTTTCCCGACCTGTTGCATCGTCCACACCTAGGCTTAAGCACATCGGGAGCTCCACAACCATAGCAAAAAATTCGGGTTGGGGCTATGGGACAATCCTGATACGAATGACCCAGATCTTGACAATTCCAACAGACCCTAAGATCGGTGGAATATTGCGCTGAACGGGGATTCGATGATGTCACAGATTGGGACCTACGTGTCATTAGAGGAGGGCGAGCTGATGGGGTGACTGCCTCCACATACTGAGCTGTATCATCATCTTCAGGCTCACACAGTTCATGGACCACGCGTCGCGCTTGGGTGCTATCAGCTCGTTGACCCGACGGATACCATACGGCTTCGGTAGCCACACAACGTCGTATCAGTTCGCGGACATTACGGAATTCAAGTCCAGCCAAGTGTTCTCGTAAGCGGCGGTTCATATTGCGCAGCAATATGCACTGCAAATCAACATCCGACAATGGATTGTTGAGCTGCAGCGCCATTGCCTCGATCGCATCAAAAAACACTTGAATGGACTCGCCCGGTTTTTGAATGCGAGCGTCGATCTCCCGTCGGATGTCTACGTCGCAACGCCGATCCTCAAATCGTTCACGTAATTCCTGCTCCAGATCTGCCCACGTCACCGAACGACGGAGCTCCATATACCGCCAGTACCACTCCTCCGCTGGACCTTGCAAAAGCAGATGCAAGTCGTGGGCTAGTACAGCCAATGGAACTCCATAACTCGCCGCCATGGTTTTAATCCGGAACAAGAATCGGGTAATATTGAGGCCGGTAGATGTGCCATCGAACCGAATTGACCACTTTGAAGGAGGCATTACTGCCACGGATCTGCTCGAATTGAGAGAGTGTGCTAATTCGACCCTGTCTAATCTGCGTGGGATCGCAGGGCCTTCGATGTCTGCTCCATCTCCTTCTAAATGACCCGTAGAGTGGAAGTGGTCAGGTGCCGATGATGGTCCAGGGACTGCGCTGGGAACAAATTGTTGCGGGACAGTAAAATTGTGGGGCGGATGTTGTTCTGCTTGTGGAGTAATTGACAACCGTTCCAAAGCTCGACTCAATCGTTCAAACCCAGAATCATTGGCTGTCGGCCTACGATTGCGCTTTGCTCGAGGCATTGTACGTAATAAAACCGAAGTTAAAGAAACTAACGCAGCTATTCTCCAAAACACACAACAAGCTTACTTTAAAACAAAAAGGAATTTAAACCCTAATTAAATAAAACTTGCGTTCACTCAAGATCGAACTAAATAAATTCAAATACAAAAATTCGAATATATATGCCTCAAATAAGAAAACACCTAACCTTGAAACAAATGAAACTAAGGCAGGTCAGAACACAAATCAATAATAAAATATGAAATTCAGCTTCAACAACCCAACCAAAATCAAGCAAAGCAATCCAAGACTCCCGAATAAAATAATCATGTAAAAATTATGATAAATAAAAAACGATAAAAACGTTATGTATGTGTTAGAATAAAAAAATTTTTTTTTTTCATAGGTTCAGTGAAACCACGTGCCAGTGGGCAGTTAAGGATGGGAAGAAAGGTATTAAAATTGGGAAAGGAAAATAAAAACAAAAGGATAGAGGAAAGATGAACCATGATTCCGGGTGGAGCAATCCAGAAGATGCCGGAAGGGAACACCCAATTCAAAATTGATGACATATAGTCATCGACAGCTACTGCTGGATATGGGGTCCGCAAGGCATCGACGGAATCGCCCCAACAACCTGACGAGAGTGTAGAGGCGCCACTCAATTCAAACACTTAGTCAAGCTAAGCGACTCGCAGACGAGGATATGAATGACGCACAACCCTCATCAGGCCCAGAACCACAGCCCAATCTTCCTGTCTAACAATTGACAATCCACAACAGCTGAATAGGCGCCACTGTTGTGGTAGCGACCGTTCACAACGAAAGAAAGTAAAGTTGAAATTAAGGGAAGAGAAAAGAAAAAGTAAATGTTTTAAGTGAATATAATCCAATATGAATGATCTGATACAAATGCCATCTACGCCAAAGAAACAAAAAAAAAATGGCTGAGGCAACCAAGTGCTCCCGGGAACAAGTGTCACCCCAGCCTACCAGATCATTCATTCGGAGCAAGAGAAGTTAAGAAAAAAAATAAATGAAATTCAAAAATGAGTGAAAATTAACAGAAAAAAATGAATCAAATACAAGTTAAAACTAAGGAAATTCCGAAAAAACTAAAACCAATTATTGCGCGATTAAAACTACTCAAAATAATAATACAAATGTAATAAAAACTAAAACCGAATAACCAATCGTTTTGGGCGCCATTTGTTGCGGTACAGCTGTGAACAGCCGCCACCACAACAGAAATTTTTAGCCCGACCTGCTACCCTCGCGTGACTTTAAGGTGCCGGCTAGTCACCGGTGTCGTGGGTATTTTGAGGGGCAGGTCAAGCCCTAGCTGTGTCACGCATAACTAGACATAATCACAAAAAGAAAAAAAAACAAGCAAGGGGGAAAAGGGAACCCACTTCAAAACATGGCTCCACTGAACCTATTAGAATAGACTTAGCAAGTCATTGGTATTTCAATATTCAAATCAAATTATAAAAGAAAACAACGCAAGTTTTATCACAACAAAACACATCTATTCAAACTAATAATAAAATAAATATGAAGGAAATTCAACAAGAACAAAATCCAACCAATATTGAAAAAAATTAAAAATTCTTAAATTAAAACAAATATTATGAATATAGATAAGAATTGACTGTGAATCAAACCATGCAATAAATGTAGTATTAAAATTCGATAAAATATAAAAACAAACGAAACCACTTACCAGGGAGTCCAGACGACGGTACCGTTTCCTGAAAACCCACTAAAAATTTGAAGTTAATTTAAAGTTATTTTCTTCGTTAAACGGAAATCCAATTCTAAAGCGACTGTTTTGCAATTATAAAACTTTAAGCAACAACAAATTCATTAATTCAATTTCAAAAAAAAAATTTTTTTTTTTTTGTGTTTAGATAAAAAAAATCGAATTTCGCCTAAGGCTTTGCTTAATTATCGTTGATCCGGGTTGATCTGGAGAGCATCAATCTTCAATAACAGCGTCAATTCAAATATGTCTAATTGCGTTTGAATTTAAAATTCCGTGAATTAGAACTTCTTGATTAATATTACTTGTTAATGTTGCTGGTATACAGTCTTGCACAGCAGAAGGGCAACCGCCAATAGACAATCACTAATTCCCAAGTCCGTTCGCATGTAAAGTTAATTGGTCTTTCAGTTATCACTGGTCACATAGCATACGCACACTAATAATAACAATGCTGTTGACATCCGCTGTGTCATATGTGACTGGAACCTGTTGAGACCAACTAGAAATCAATTGTGCTGGAATTAACCGCTGCTCGTTGCACTTTATTAAATTCCTCTTTCGAAACGATGCCGCTCACTTTGATTAGATACAGACAATATGCCATGATCTTTGGCGAAAATACTCGTGGAGGGCCACTTCACTGTTTTTTTCTTTTAGTTTGCACTTTTTCAGGCTAAAATGCAGTTTGCACTGATCACGCTTAAGGTATCCATGCCCATTGAAACTTGGTTGATTTGAAATTTGTTGCACCTTTTCACTGTCACTTCAATCTGCGGGCACAGATAAAAACCGAAAGAAATCACGATAATGTTTCGCGAGTGCAAGTTAAGCCCGCCAAAATCGATTTATTTTTTCTACAACCTTCACGGTCAAGCACCAAAACCAAAAAGAAACCCTCGTTTCCAGTCAAAACTCCACCAAAAAACTCTCCCGCCGTCCAACGCAGATCACCTTTATCATCGCGTACAATCTTCCCAATTCGCCAAAAAAAAAACTCCCCAAAAATTTCGTCCAAAGTCTTCCAAAGTCAGTCACGACGTAAGCTTTTCACTCTCGATCTTTCCTGCCTCCACCAAAACCCAAAAACTTTCTGTCCCCAGCAAAAATTCACGCTCACCCAGCCAGTGCAGTTTCCAGCTGATGATCCCGTTGCCGCCAACTCCCGCAACAGCTTATCTATCAAGCAAGCATCACCCGAACATCAAGCAATGCAGTTCAAATGCACTCAGGTGTTGATTGCACTTGAACTGCACCGCTTCATTGTTGTTGTTTTTTTTTTTCAGTGTTTAGGTGATGCTTGCAAAGCAACAACCGCTCGTTTTGTTTTTATACAGGCAATGCAATTCGAATGCCATTAGATGTCAATAACCTTAATTGGGTGCAATGACATTCGAATTGCACCGCCTGACTGTTTTGTTTTGTTTTTTTTTTATATATATTGCTGTGAGTGGCGGCAAACAGCTGTCCGTAACAGCGTGGGGACGACTCACCCCAGGAGAAGGGTCTCAACGCCGGGCAACAACCATTCGCAGAGAGACAGAGACGTCAGGATCCCTATCGGATATCCTTAGCGTGATAGACGCCCATCGAATTTCCCTTCTCGTCCTCAAGCTCGTATGCCACAAGACCTCGCGGACAACGAACCGTAGCACGAACAAACTTCGGGGAAAGCTTGGCCGCGAAACGGTCCGCCGCACTACTGAGAGCGTGATTTCGAACGAAAACCTCCTGCCCTGGAACAAAGGATTTAAACTGACTGCGCAAATTATACCTTTGTGCGCCCTTTGCGTAGGCCTGCGTTAATTTTTCCTTCACTCGATCGTGTATGAGACGCAGTCGATCATAATGAGTGCTCAGTTTCACCTCTCCATCCTCAAACGCGCTCAGGTGTCGCAAAAGAGCATAATCAGAGCCATGCTGGATAGGGTGGTAACCAAACATCAGGAAATGGGGGGAACACTCAGTGGCCTCATGTACAACATTTCGAAAGGCTGCACATGATTCCAGTAAATGCTCATCCCAATTCCGGTGTTCGTCCCCTATGTAGGCTCTAATTGCGTTAAGGATGCTTCGGTTTGCTCGCTCTGAAGCATTGGCTTGAGGCGAATACAAGGGAGTGAATATATGCTCAACCCCATATTCTCCTAAGAACTTAGCCAATGCCCTTGCAGTAAACTGAACACCATTGTCGGAGTGAAGGAACTCAGGCACTCCAAAGGTCAAGAAGATTTCGTTCAGGTACTTGATCACGGCCTCAGTAGTAGCTTTCGGCAGTGCCTTGAGCCACACAAACTTGGTGTAGTGGTCGAGCACCACGAGCAGCTGCACATTCCCTTGTTTTGACCGTGGGTATGGGCCCATGAAATCCACAAACAAGCGCTGTACCGGTCGATCCGTGTCTCGAGATGAGCCCATCGGTGGTCGCATCACGGCATTCGGAGGTTTAATTTGCTTGCATGTGTTGCAAGCTTTGACATGCTCTGCAACGTCTTGTCTTAAACGAGGCCAATAATAATAGCGTTGCAGAAGCTCAATCGTTTTCCGAATGCCGAAATGGGAGCCCAATGGATCATCATGAGCACGGAGAATCAGCTCTTGCTTGTGACTTTCCGGTACCCATAATTTGGTTGTGGGAATGTCAGTAGTCAGCGTTCCTGTCGTGTTGGTGGTAATGTAAACCCGCCCATCCCGAACATAAACGTTCATGAAACGGTCAGGCTGTTTTACGATTTGATTTACCAACTCGACATATTTTGGGTCCTGGAACGCTGTCTCGGGAATTATTGCAGCTACCCGAAGGTGCTCCGGCAAACATCCAGTAATGGCCATCACCTCCTCGCCGCATCCGTGTGCCCTTGACAACGCATCGGGTACGATGTTCTGTGACCCTTTGCGATGCTCAATGACAAAATCAAAGCCCTGCAGCTTCAAACTCCAACGGGCAAGTCTTCCAGAGAGGTCCTGTTGGCTCATGAGCCATTTAAGGCTAGCATGGTCAGTGATGATGGTAAAAGGCAGCCCCTCGATATATGCCCGAAATTTCTTGACACTGTGCACCGCAGCCAGGCATTCTAGCTCTGTGATGCTATAGTTGCGCTGCGCAGCATTTAATTTCGTGGACATATAAGCGATGGGATGCTCTCCACCATCGTCATCCTTCTGAAACAGAACGCTCCCGATACCCGTAGTGCTGGCGTCACACTGAATATAAAAGTGTTTGGTGAAGTCAGGATTCACCAGCACTGGAGCAGAAACTAGCAGTTCTTTAACCCTATTGAAAGCCACTCCCGCTCCTTCAGTCCACTGGAAAGCCTTTTTGCTTTTCAACAAGTCTGTCAGTGGTGCTGTCACGGAAGCGAAATTAGGAACAAAACGACGATACCAGCCCGCCATTCCCATGAACCTTCTCACGTCTTTCGCACTTTTCGGTACTGGGTAAGAGACGATGCCAGACACTTTCTCGGGGTCTGTCTTCAGGATACCGTCACTGACCACATAGCCAAGGTATTTGATTTCCCTTTGAACAAACTTACTCTTTTCGACATTGATGGTGAGTTTAGCTGCATGTAACAGCTGTGCAACTGTGGAAAGAAGTTCCAAGTGCTCATCAAATGTCGAGCTTGTAATAAGTAAGTCGTCAAGGTAGACAAACACCTTGTCATGCAGCTCATGAGGTATAACCCGATGCATCAGCCTGCACATAGTTTGCGGTGCGTTACACAGACCGAAAGGCATGACCGTGAAATGGTACAGGGGTCTGCCGGGTACAGTAAATGCCGTTTTCTCCCTAGATTCCGCGTCCAAAGGAATTTGCCAAAAGGCATCCTTTAAGTCCAGACTTGTGATAAATTTAGTGGACTGAAGTCGCGAAAGCAGCCCCTCAATCAAGGGCAACGGATACGCATCCTTTATGGTGACCTCATTCAACCTTCGGGCATCGAGACATAGACGCACTTTACCTGGCTTGCGTACTAGCGTTACGGGTGAGCTCCACGCACTGTGACTTTCCTCAATCACTCCCAAGGAAAGCATACGATCTAGCTCATCAAACAACAGTTTCTGGACCGCTGGAGAGACAGCATAGTGTCTCTGCTTGATGGGTTTCGCGGAACCGGTATCAATGTGGTGACTTAGCAAAGAAGTTTTACCAAGCCCCAAAACATTGAACGATGGAAACTGTTGTTTGACAAGCTCTAAACGTTGCTGATCCTCAGGAAGCAAATGGTGAAAACCAACAGCGGGTGTTTCGGGCAAAACCTCAACAGCGGAGACTTGCACTGGCGCAATCCGAAACGTATTCCAGAAATCAATCCCCAGATATACGCGACCGGTCAAAGATGGAACAATTAAAAATCGTACCATCTTCAAGCGGCCGTTGAATCGCACCAGCGCACGCACGTATCCTAGAACGGGAGCCTTTTGACCCGATGCAGTAAGGATGTCAGTCTGCAGCATTGACATCTGCAGCCCAAGATCCTCAATCAGATCCAAAGATCCCGCTCCAAGTATACTCACGCTAGCTCCACTGTCAAGGAGCCCCATGAGCTTCCGACCTTTTATTTCTATTTCGGCGAAAGGCCGGTTTTCCCCGTACGGTGTCAGAATTGAATCTGCGCAAGCTTGCTTCAATAGTTTCCGCAAGGTAAAGTACCTCCATGATCTCCCGAAAGTAGAACTCGATGACCAATTAAAGGAGCGTGTGCGACGAGAAGTTCGCCCATCTCCGGAGGCCGACCAACTAGAGGGGGTGTTACAAGACTCGGTCAGAGGCTGATTTGCAGACCAAGGTGTTTGGGTCGCAGTGTCAGCCGTATTTAATGTTTGGCATCCTATTGACGACGCCACAACTCTGGGTCCACATTGGTGGCCACATCTGTGGTCTCGAGACGCCGTTGTTGTGTGGCAGATGGACCGCTCCGAATCCCCGTATTCGTCACGATCCGTCTGGCGTTTCCCGACCTGTTGCATCGTCCACACCTAGGCTTAAGCACATCGGGAGCTCCACAACCATAGCAAAAAATTCGGGTTGGGGCTATGGGACAATCCTGATACGAATGACCCAGATCTTGACAATTCCAACAGACCCTAAGATCGGTGGAATATTGCGCTGAACGGGGATTCGATGATGTCACAGATTGGGACCTACGTGTCATTAGAGGAGGGCGAGCTGATGGGGTGACTGCCTCCACATACTGAGCTGTATCATCATCTTCAGGCTCACACAGTTCATGGACCACGCGTCGCGCTTGGGTGCTATCAGCTCGTTGACCCGACGGATACCATACGGCTTCGGTAGCCACACAACGTCGTATCAGTTCGCGGACATTACGGAATTCAAGTCCAGCCAAGTGTTCTCGTAAGCGGCGGTTCATATTGCGCAGCAATATGCACTGCAAATCAACATCCGACAATGGATTGTTGAGCTGCAGCGCCATTGCCTCGATCGTATCAAAAAACACTTGAATGGACTCGCCCGGTTTTTGAATGCGAGCGTCGATCTCCCGTCGGATGTCTACGTCGCAACGCCGATCCTCAAATCGTTCACGTAATTCCTGCTCCAGATCTGCCCACGTCACCGAACGACGGAGCTCCATATACCGCCAGTACCACTCCTCCGCTGGACCTTGCAAAAGCAGATGCAAGTCGTGGGCTAGTACAGCCAATGGAACTCCATAACTCGCCGCCATGGTTTTAATCCGGAACAAGAATCGGGTAATATTGAGGCCGGTAGATGTGCCATCGAACCGAATTGACCACTTTGAAGGAGGCATTACTGCCACGGATCTGCTCGAATTGAGAGAGTGTGCTAATTCGACCCTGTCTAATCTGCGTGGGATCGCAGGGCCTTCGATGTCTGCTCCATCTCCTTCTAAATGACCCGTAGAGTGGAAGTGGTCAGGTGCCGATGATGGTCCAGGGACTGCGCTGGGAACAAATTGTTGCGGGACAGTAAAATTGTGGGGCGGATGTTGTTCTGCTTGTGGAGTAATTGACAACCGTTCCAAAGCTCGACTCAATCGTTCAAACCCAGAATCATTGGCTGTCGGCCTACGATTGCGCTTTGCTCGAGGCATTGTACGTAATAAAACCGAAGTTAAAGAAACTAACGCAGCTATTCTCCAAAACACACAACAAGCTTACTTTAAAACAAAAAGGAATTTAAACCCTAATTAAATAAAACTTGCGTTCACTCAAGATCGAACTAAATAAATTCAAATACAAAAATTCGAATATATATGCCTCAAATAAGAAAACACCTAACCTTGAAACAAATGAAACTAAGGCAGGTCAGAACACAAATCAATAATAAAATATGAAATTCAGCTTCAACAACCCAACCAAAATCAAGCAAAGCAATCCAAGACTCCCGAATAAAATAATCATGTAAAAATTATGATAAATAAAAAACGATAAAAACGTTATGTATGTGTTAGAATAAAAAAATTTTTTTTTTTTCATAGGTTCAGTGAAACCACGTGCCAGTGGGCAGTTAAGGATGGGAAGAAAGGTATTAAAATTGGGAAAGGAAAATAAAAACAAAAGGATAGAGGAAAGATGAACCATGATTCCGGGTGGAGCAATCCAGAAGATGCCGGAAGGGAACACCCAATTCAAAATTGATGACATATAGTCATCGACAGCTACTGCTGGATATGGGGTCCGCAAGGCATCGACGGAATCGCCCCAACAACCTGACGAGAGTGTAGAGGCGCCACTCAATTCAAACACTTAGTCAAGCTAAGCGACTCGCAGACGAGGATATGAATGACGCACAACCCTCATCAGGCCCAGAACCACAGCCCAATCTTCCTGTCTAACAATTGACAATCCACAACAGCTGAATAGGCGCCACTGTTGTGGTAGCGACCGTTCACAACGAAAGAAAGTAAAGTTGAAATTAAGGGAAGAGAAAAGAAAAAGTAAATGTTTTAAGTGAATATAATCCAATATGAATGATCTGATACAAATGCCATCTACGCCAAAGAAACAAAAAAAAAATGGCTGAGGCAACCAAGTGCTCCCGGGAACAAGTGTCACCCCAGCCTACCAGATCATTCATTCGGAGCAAGAGAAGTTAAGAAAAAAAATAAATGAAATTCAAAAATGAGTGAAAATTAACAGAAAAAAATGAATCAAATACAAGTTAAAACTAAGGAAATTCCGAAAAAACTAAAACCAATTATTGCGCGATTAAAACTACTCAAAATAATAATACAAATGTAATAAAAACTAAAACCGAATAACCAATCGTTTTGGGCGCCATTTGTTGCGGTACAGCTGTGAACAGCCGCCACCACAACAGAAATTTTTAGCCCGACCTGCTACCCTCGCGTGACTTTAAGGTGCCGGCTAGTCACCGGTGTCGTGGGTATTTTGAGGGGCAGGTCAAGCCCTAGCTGTGTCACGCATAACTAGACATAATCACAAAAAGAAAAAAAAACAAGCAAGGGGGAAAAGGGAACCCACTTCAAAACATGGCTCCACTGAACCTATTAGAATAGACTTAGCAAGTCATTGGTATTTCAATATTCAAATCAAATTATAAAAGAAAACAACGCAAGTTTTATCACAACAAAACACATCTATTCAAACTAATAATAAAATAAATATGAAGGAAATTCAACAAGAACAAAATCCAACCAATATTGAAAAAAATTAAAAATTCTTAAATTAAAACAAATATTATGAATATAGATAAGAATTGACTGTGAATCAAACCATGCAATAAATGTAGTATTAAAATTCGATAAAATATAAAAACAAACGAAACCACTTACCAGGGAGTCCAGACGACGGTACCGTTTCCTGAAAACCCACTAAAAATTTGAAGTTAATTTAAAGTTATTTTCTTCGTTAAACGGAAATCCAATTCTAAAGCGACTGTTTTGCAATTATAAAACTTTAAGCAACAACAAATTCATTAATTCAATTTCAAAAAAAAAATTTTTTTTTTTTGTGTTTAGATAAAAAAAATCGAATTTCGCCTAAAGCTTTGCTTAATTATCGTTGATCCGGGTTGATCTGGAGAGCATCAATCTTCAATAACAGCGTCAATTCAAATATGTCTAATTGCGTTTGAATTTAAAATTCCGTGAATTAGAACTTCTTGATTAATATTACTTGTTAATGTTGCTGGTATACAGTCTTGCACAGCAGAAGGGCAACCGCCAATAGACAATCACTAATTCCCAAGTCCGTTCGCATGTAAAGTTAATTGGTCTTTCAGTTATCACTGGTCACATAGCATACGCACACTAATAATAACAATGCTGTTGACATCCGCTGTGTCATATGTGACTGGAACCTGTTGAGACCAACTAGAAATCAATTGTGCTGGAATTAACCGCTGCTCGTTGCACTTTATTAAATTCCTCTTTCGAAACGATGCCGCTCACTTTGATTAGATACAGACAATATGCCATGATCTTTGGCGAAAATACTCGTGGAGGGCCACTTCACTGTTTTTTTCTTTTAGTTTGCACTTTTTCAGGCTAAAATGCAGTTTGCACTGATCACGCTTAAGGTATCCATGCCCATTGAAACTTGGTTGATTTGAAATTTGTTGCACCTTTTCACTGTCACTTCAATCTGCGGGCACAGATAAAAACCGAAAGAAATCACGATAATGTTTCGCGAGTGCAAGTTAAGCCCGCCAAAATCGATTTATTTTTTCTACAACCTTCACGGTCAAGCACCAAAACCAAAAAGAAACCCTCGTTTCCAGTCAAAACTCCACCAAAAAACTCTCCCGCCGTCCAACGCAGATCACCTTTATCATCGCGTACAATCTTCCCAATTCGCCAAAAAAAAAACTCCCCAAAAATTTCGTCCAAAGTCTTCCAAAGTCAGTCACGACGTAAGCTTTTCACTCTCGATCTTTCCTGCCTCCACCAAAACCCAAAAACTTTCTGTCCCCAGCAAAAATTCACGCTCACCCAGCCAGTGCAGTTTCCAGCTGATGATCCCGTTGCCGCCAACTCCCGCAACAGCTTATCTATCAAGCAAGCATCACCCGAACATCAAGCAATGCAGTTCAAATGCACTCAGGTGTTGATTGCACTTGAACTGCACCGCTTCATTGTTGTTGTTTTTTTTTTTTCAGTGTTTAGGTGATGCTTGCAAAGCAACAACCGCTCGTTTTGTTTTTATACAGGCAATGCAATTCGAATGCCATTAGATGTCAATAACCTTAATTGGGTGCAATGACATTCGAATTGCACCGCCTGACTGTTTTGTTTTGTTTTTTTTATATATATATTGCTGTGAGTGGCGGCAAACAGCTGTCCGTAACACCTTTATTGGATCTAGAGGCTGAAGCTGGTAGAGAGCTTCGCATACAAATCTAAAATCAATATGATAACGAATTTGAAGTGATTAGTTCCATGACACACTTTTTTTCTGATTAACACAGGTGCTTATTCAAAAGCCAAGCCTCGGTGCGCGGTCCTTCGTCCGAACCTGAGTTCGAACCAGTAACCCTCGATACCAGAAGTTAGTGGTCTAGCTGCTAGACTGCACGACCTTCTTTGGCAATGCACATGATTACTCTGATGCCCTTATCTACATAGTTAGCTTCAAATTTTCAAAATTCTTTATGCCGCATGAATAACGAACCTTCAATTTGAACTGTGTGCTGCGAGAATATGAGAGCCTAAGACCAAATAATCCTCCAAGTCTGATAGAAGTTCAATGAATTTGCTGACAACTCTGTGGCAGAGTTAACATCTTGGCAAAATATATCTTTTTGGTCCTTTTGATGCAGACATCAATATTAAATAAAATTCACACATTGGATTGTTATTACTGTTAACTATATCGTAGAATTTTCGTTGACAAACTGAAATAAAGTTGTCAACATTGATAATTTTTGCCACTTTTGAAATGCTACCATTAAATTTTCAAATGGCAATAATTTTGTATCGAAATTAAATTAAAAGTGTATCAATTTCCAAAATGAGGAATTGTTTGCGGACGGTAGCCTTCCAAACATTTTCACTCTCATTGCTTCCAAAAAAGTCATCGGATCAAAGTGAAAATTGCAGGGTGCGTTGGGTTTTCTGTGAAGCTGATTAGGCGCTGTGGCAATGTCGCGAGATAGGCCGTCCGCCACTTGTAGTCAAATAGCGAAACTAACATTTAGTATATGAAGTTTATATAAGCACGTGACGTTTCTATTCAAACTGATCGTAACCTTCTCGTCGTGGCTGCGATAGATAATCTTTCGAAGAAGAAGGGTTGCCAAATACGATTTGGCTTTGGTGAGCTAACCCTTAACAAAAAAAAAATCCCAAAGTTATAGGAAGAACGCCGTGTGAACTGTTGGACTAAGCAGTCCCTTGTATGCGAATTCGAGAGTTGGATAGGAAGAGGTCGCGTAATTTCATGCTTAGGTGGGGATGCAGATGATAACACGACTACTCTTTATAATTTCTCACATTCGCGGGAACGAAACTGAGAGTGAAAATAGATTATTAAAGGAGGAGGTTGCCTTAGCTTCCCAGACCGAAAACACCTCAGAGCCTTCAAACAATAGACCTCCAGTGCTCTCCTGTAGAGCAGCTATAGACCCAAGGGACCAATCAAGAGACCGATCAGGGAGAAAGCCCCAATGGCAGATCTCAAAAACTGAACGGTAAACACCGAAGACCAGAGCAAAGCTAAAAATGGAGGAACAAAACATCACTCCACACCAAAAATAATAGCTTGAAAAGACAAGAATCAAGAGTGCCTGCCCAAACTCCACTTAGTAAGAGGTAAATTAGAATAGAGAGAAGTTTACGGAGGCTCCTGCAGCCTTCACTTCTTTCTGTGACGATATTTCTACCGATAAGCACTCTACCACTGGCTCCAGAAGCCAACAAGCAAAGGCCCGAACCAAATAGACCACCAAAAAAGATGCGGGGCATAAATGAGAAAGCGAAAAATCTGTAGCATTTTCAATCCGGTTAAAGGACTCCTTACGATCGTCCAAATTGTTGAAGGATGCAAGTGGAAATAGAGGGAGATGTTGCTTCTCGCTTTCTGAGAATCACCTACAAAATAGACTACGTGTTCTTTCATTCCAAGAATAGATTAATGGCTGAGTGAATAAGAATAGAGTCTCTAAGGATAGAGCCATGGAAATGAGCCAACCTGCGGACCATAAAAAAAATCCCTGATTCCTAACTACAAGACTCGTATTTGCTACTTTCTCAACTCACTGAACCTGGCAACGGACATGGAATGGAATGTTTCTAGAATGCCAAAATAAGGGCGCTAATATCAAGTTCTGGAGAACGATGTTCAGTTAGAATGAAGGTAATCATGCTATACTAATGATAGCAAAGAACCAAGCCTCAGTCTCTAGAATAACTGAAGTTGAGCACTAAAAAGGCGTGCGGAAACATACCAGAGCCGATCTAGTCCCAATAGATCCAAGCGGCTCCGAACCGCCTAAATACATGGATTACGACTCATACGACTCACTCTCTCAAAAAATACCAACACACTCTCAGGTTACTTTGACAGATAATGCATTGCTTAAATGGAGGCGCAATTTCAAGGCCAAAGTGTTTTTTTGGGAAAATGGAAGGAGCTGGCACGCTGGTTAGGAATTAACTTCTTACGCTGTGCTACAGGCTAAATTTTGTGGTGTCGCAGTTTTTAAAGGGAATTTTATCGCGGGAAGAAAATTGAGTGAAATAGAATGAAAAATCGCTATATCGGCTTCTGGAAAAACCTTGAAACGATGGAGAAAAGGAAAACACCTATGAGACTCTGGAGTGAAAAAACGTCGAGAAGTTCAAGTAAATATTAGAGTGTGATATTGCTAAAAAAAAAAAAAGCAAGTTAAAGTTTTTGTAAGATGATTAAAGGCAATGGATTTTTTAAGTCTATTTTAAACTGAGAAAAGTTTGAAAGAAAGTTCAGAAAAGGAAAAGCGGAGTATTTTTAAGCAAACTGCTCACAATTAATTTTGTAGTTTGTTTTTGTGTTTTTGGCGACATTTTGAATTATTTTACTTTGTTGATGTGTGGTAAAATAAATAGCTTTATCATGAATCTAGAATACAGTTTTATTTAGTAATGATTCATTTTATAGTTTTTTTAGGAATGATTCGAAAATTTTATTTATGCTTTCTTTGGTTGTATTTCTTGCACAAAAATGATTTTCCGTCCAACATGACTCATTAGACTAAGCTATTCGGCTGGTAAAAAGGCACTCAGGGAAGATTTGGAGAAAATCTATTAAAAATAAAATTGTTTTTCGGACAATGGCTGGAAAGAGAACAGTCCGTTGCGCCAAAGGGTAGCCGGCAGCAGGCATTTTTGATACTATTGCAACAACTGATATTTGCATTGAATTTTTAGATGATAAAGCCAAGTATGCAGATTCAGCAAAAAAAATGTATCAAACTCTCCCAATGCTAGCAGTGAAATAATAGGCAAAGAGAAACTAAATAGAATTCTGTTCAATAGTGAATTTACGTGCTAAAATTAATAAATATCTCGTCAAATGTGGTTTTATTACACAAAAGTAAAATTTATGTAGATTATATTCACGATACAAGAGTATTTAAAACTATGAAGTTTACACAAAAACTGACGATAACCACTCGATTCTAGTCAAATTTCAAACTTTTCTTCCCATATTACTGCATCGGGCATTTAAAAACCTGGTCAAATAATGGAGAGTTTATATAGTGCCTCTAGTAAAATTTGTATGAAAATTGACATTTTACCCAAACTGCGTACTAGGCTTAACAATCTAAAACGAATATAAAAAACAAAATTTGAAATTTTCCACATTCTGAAATTTTTCTAATAGAAATCAAAAAAATCTTTGCACTCCTGGAACTTCCCATGCTGCCATGAAACAATACCGAAATTTACAGATTGTGCTGATTTTGACTTGAAGCAGTTGTGGTAGACTTTTGGCTACACTGCTTTGTCAGCAGTGAGTATTTTCTTCATTTTTGCACCGGAAATTACTACCATCTACATTAAATATGATAAGCATACTACATATAATGAAAAAAGGAGCACATGTTTTACTTTCCTAAATTTTGAAGCTCTTGCGAGTAGTAACACATCTTAGCGCTATATTATGTGATCGTAATCAACCAATGACTGAGATGAAACCAGTACCATTCAATTTTTGGGATTCATTGATATCATACATAGCATTAAAAAGTCTACAGCCTATACAGCTGGAAAAGCAATTCCACAAGGCTGAGCATGAAAAACGTCATTAATTGCTTAAAATATACTACATTAATATTTGTTTCGTTTTGTATTCAAATTTATCTTCATATCGAAACTACCCAGAAGTATATTATAAATATTTCAATATCTTGGTGTCTTCCTTCATAAACTATCTATCCGTAAAAACAATATCAACAGGACATGCAAAAAAATCATCATCATATTATGAATTCGTTGATTATTTTGTCCGTTGTATAATGTTTATCATAAAAACATTGGAAAGGGTTCATCGTAGAAGTAAATCCAACAAAAAGTCTCAGCTCCATTTCAACCAAAAATATACTGTAACGGAAACAAAACAAAAACACCAAAAATTTATTCCCTCTGGGCTGATTACATGCACAGCCAATAACACCGCTCTTGGTTCTGCTCGAAGCTAAGGTTCTTTGCCTGCGAGTGAAATTCTTTGGATAAGTTTGCCACTGTACGGATCTAATTATGAGAAAGAAATGCTAACGACAACAGCTTGTACTAGGACGATAGGCTACTGAATAATAACGAAATAAGGAGCTAAAAACACTAGACAATAGCCATCGAAATCATTTCAGGGACTAGGTATTTTCTGCAGCGTTTCACTCAGTTGTTTAATTAAGTGGCAGCAGTGGTGAGAAGTTTTTTGTCAGTCTTTTCGATTTTTTCTTGCTAGATACATCAGAGCTTGAGCGCAGAGCAATCATTTTCTACTTTTTTGCTCCTTTCTCTTTGTAGTCTATCTTTTGACTGTTTTCATGCGTTTTTGACCTTCCTTCATTATTCACATTTTTCCATCTTCCTAAAATAACAAGAATTCCGGCTTCGTATCAAAACAGAAAGTTTTAGCTTGAAACTGTGATAAAAAACATTCACTTTAATGAACAGGATGGATAAAGGATACTAGAGAGATGATGGAATGATAAAAGTTGAATTATTCTTGGTGAATGATATTTTTGTTGAGTTGGCTAAAATAGTCACACTACTCTGAAGAAATAATGAAGTTGGAAGCAATAGCGGTGTGCAGAATTCATGCTTAGCTAAGTTAAAATGTGCGTTTTCGATTTGAATATAAATAAGTCTGACGGATGAGAAAGTTTGATATGGACCCGAATTCTATAGATCAGAGCAAAGTAATGCAGATGAAGCAAATGTTTTTACGTGTATTCAAGAGAAGCAGAGAAGATATACTGGCCAAATAAGAGATCATCTAAATAAGAGATTACACGTTCTATATAATAATTGCACAAGCTAACTTTGGCATATTTTATGAGAAGTGCAATGATTTCGGCGATTTTAGTTCATGTACATTTTGCACACCAATGTCAAACACATAATTATTATTGAAAGTAGCAGAGTACTACCTTATTTTCTTTTCAGTAAGGTGATATAATTCACAAGTTTGGGACACTAGCCATTTTCATCTAACCTTTACTTCGAAATATTTTAGCAAGCATTGTAATACCTGTCATGGAACTATTGTTTCGGTAAAACTATGACCGACAACAAAAATAATCTCGTACCAATCGTTACTAATTGTTCGTACTAGTCACAAGTACCATGTATTTCATGTATTATATACTTATTTATTATTTTATTTGTTATTTATTTGTAGCTAATTTATTTATGCGTTATTTATTAGTTTTTTATTCATACATAGATTTTTTTGTAGGATGTTTCGTGTTTTTATACATGTACCATTTTTATTCTTCTATACAGGTTTATTTAATTTCACTAAGCACCTTGCTTAGTGAAACTAAATAAATAAATATCTGAACAAAATCTAATAGCAATTTATAACAATTAAATGAACAATTCATATCATCGAAATAGCCGTATAGTCTCGAACACACCGCATACGCCCTTCTTGAAACTGCCCCCTTAAAAAGCAAATATAACCCTTTTTGGGATGGCTGAACTTATTTTCACTTTAAATCCCAAATCATACCAAAATCATCCAAGATTATACAAATTTTGACACTGTTACTTTTTCACTGTTACTTTGTCACTGTTGCTTTTTCACTGTTCCATCCTGCACATGTTCGTCCGCCTATATGTTTACATATTTGCATTACATATGCACATATGGGGCATATGAGGTGGGATATTAAATACTCGTGGAACTGTTATTTTGGAATTTCAAGAACAGGTAGTCACAGTTGCAGGCAAATACTAGGTTCCCAGTAACAATGACAATAGTATCGGCCCATCCCTAGGCCAGATGAGCATTATTCACTCTTAAAGAAACTCGCCAGCTAATACAGTCCATCTGCAAAAAAAAACCGAAGACTGCTTATTATTAAGAATAAAGCTTCACGAGCTCCAAACCAATCCAGTTCCTTGTCGCCAAACTTCACGTATACTTGTCAGTTGTTCCGATGCGTAAGCTGCGTAAGTGTTTACGAAGCAAAAACTGCTGGCGAATCCGTGACTAAGTTTTGTGGATTACATAGATGATATGGCCAGCGATGGGCATTGAGACGAATAAATGTGTAGCAGATTTTGCTAAAAAAAGTAGCAGAATCAGAAAAAAAGTAGTAAAAATTAGACATATATATATAGTGTATGAAAAGAACCGAGAGCAACTACTTTTTCTGCATTCTAAGAACTTAGTCAGACGAGCAGCATTAAGAGTAGTTGCCACACGCTCGGCGTTTTCTTATCGTAGATGCGCTTCAGGTGTTGCTTAAAGGTTCACCAAAGTTGCATCAGTGCTATCTTAACGAAAAAGTAGTTCCCCGGGAAAAGTAGTAAATATCATTTGCTACGTAGTAGAGTAGTAGATTCAGAAAAAAGCAGAAAAAAGTAGCAGATCTACTACAATTGTAGTAAATGCCCATCGCTGGATATGGCGCTTGACATTCGGGAAGTAAAAATAAAGAAATTGAAAACTAGTTATGTTTTTGGCTTGATTATGATAACATTTATGAAATATTTAACCCTTTGCGTGTGCCAAGGTAAAAGTGGGGCAATTTCAAATTGCGATAGTTTTTCACAGAGCCACCAGATCATGACGAAATTTACAAACCACACCAAAAACCAAAGAAATACTTTTTTATGGTCATTGTATTTGAGCTTGACCACTATTTGCGTATTTTTGAGGGACACAACGCCAAATATATATGTTTTCCTGCACAAAAATGATTTCTTGGCTACCGAAAGTTCAATGAAAAACATGTACATTTATCGTTTAATATCAAATTAATAAAACAAAGTAAATAATAAAATAAAAATTCAATAATAAAACCAATTAAAGTCACACTTGAAACTGCTTTTTCCACGCAACATTATGAAAACCGTATGAATACTCTTGAATTAAAATCTACCGCAAATTAAAATATTTAAAATTCCAGTGACAGTTTCATCGTGGTAAAAATATAATACTGCATCAAATACGATTAATTAACTTTATTTACATACTTTTGCTACGACAATTTCCAATGAACTTTAATGTTTTTCGCGCATTTTATTAACGGTTTGCTCGAAAATTAAGAGATCCTTCACCTTTGCCACCACTTCAATTACGTAAATCCATCGGTTTTTACATTCAGTACATTCATTAATTATTCAATCCAGTTAAGCCTTTACGGTTGCCATAAAGAATGAATTGGTTAACATAAAAATATGCAACGCTGCCACAACACAACTCACTTCCATCCAATCAGCGCAGCGCCACCACCCTTGAAAACCAATTTAATTCAGTGACATTTCTTCTAAAATTAAATAACTTCCCACGTCAGCTATAATGCTGTCGTTTACCTTTGCCTATGTATTGCTGCCAGTGCTGCCGTTCCTGCATCTGTTCCGTTCATGCTGTTTCAGACCATTATTACTAACAACTCCTCCATTTACGTTAAATTTTATGAGAACATTTTGTAATGCCAAGCGAGGAAATTACAGGTGGGTATGTTTTATTAGTCGCACCGCGCGAAGACGGCTATAACAATGAGAGGACTGAAAGTCAACAAGAAACAGCAGAATGACAGGAATGAGAAAAATACGTTCAGTACACAGCTTCATATGGGCTGAGGAGCAGGCTGCTTTGAACGCTGTCTATCCAGAGTCCTGGTGAGTAAGGATGGGCAACAGCAATATCCTGCGACATCAAATTATCAAAATTAACTTAAGCTCAGGGCTTTGAAGGGAAGATAAATAAAAGCGCATACAAAGGCGGTATAACATCGGATGTCGTATATGAGCAGACATCTCAGATTTCTCTTCGTCCTGCCGACCTTACTCTTGCCCTGGACTTAAGTAGTTCAGAAAAATCATAAGATAAAGACACGTACTTGTCGTCGGGTGTAGTGTGCATTATGTCGTCAGACTGGTGTCTACTGCAGGACGCCACATCGCGGAAGCTCTTAAGCCGTAAACCATTTTTATTGCTTCCGTTGTGTACACATAACTATTCAAGTTGTTGAAAAGCAGACTGTAAAGTTTCGGAAGGATTAGCTAGTTTTCGGATTTTGGAGGAAGCTGTAATATGTTTAAATCGCCAGTATGATGTTTGGATGCGGTTGCTGGTTGATGATGAACAGAAGGAGTTTATTGGACAGTAAATGTCTATATAACTGTCGTTTAGTTCTTTGAATAGCTATTTAATACTCGATCTTGTGTATGCGAAACTGCTTTGTGGTTACGAGCGGTTTTTGAGAATTTAAAACTCTTCTTTTAGGAAGAAGATGATGATCAATTACGATATTGTGTTTTTATATATAAATTACGATTGTGTTTTTTTTATGTATCGGAATTTCGCTTATTGATGCATGCATGTTGAGGAGAAATAAAAATTAAAATAGGAAAATAGTATTTTCAGCTTTCGAATAAAAATTCTCTCTTTGCGGTGATCGGCTTTGCGATTTAATTGCTTTTCTCCGCAGTGTAGCTTTAACCTTTATTTTACTGTCCCAATGCTAGCAAGCTAGAGTATTTAGCGAACGATCTATTATAGTCTATTTTGTCAAAATGTTTTAGAACCTTTCACGTATACTTGTCAGTTATTCCGATGAGTAAGTATTTATGTAGCTTTAATGATTTTTCGAAGCAAAAACTGCTGGCGAATAATTATAAAAAAATCTAAATAGGGGCTAAAAATACCACCTTTACCTCTTTATATAGTTCCTACCACATAACATAGGCTTTTGCGTTATAGTCCGCTAGCTTCGTTGAAATGGCAGTCATACTACCATTAAATTTTGTGCCCAATATTCACACCATTTAACAAGTACGTTTGGAGAGGTGATATTTTTCTTGCCCTAATAATTTAGCTTTTAATTTTGCAGAAGCTATCAGTGTTCTTCCTCTGCCTGGTAAAGTTTCCTCATTCTTTTTTATTTGCTTTTTCAACGGGCTATGTAAGATTTTTGCTTTCTAAAAAAAGTCAATCTTCAGTCTACGAAGGCCGGAATTGGCATCCGCTCTCGCATTACTTCAACCCGGTCGTGCTTCCTCACTTATCGGCGTCTACAGCTTGTGGGTTGGTGAAGCAAACCTTTTTTCGCTTTGTGTGTAGATTTTCCTACCATATGCTGAGACTGTTTGCCAGTTATATTCGCTACGCAGCATCCTTTCTACGACCAATTCTGACATGACCAAGCCTAACCAAGGCTGATTCTCAAACTAGCGTATTTGGAAGTTCTTTATTAAATTTTTCTTTATATTAAATAAGGCTAAGATATGTTAATTTAAGAAGAAGAAAAACTCGTTATTTCGATTACTAGAAGCTGTTGTGATTATCTTTTAGCTTGACGTATGAAAAGCTAGCACAAATTATTGTAGCACCGTTTTGTATGTTTGATGAGAAGATTTTGCAAATTTAAAACTTGAACACATCGTTATCCTAAAGTAGATGCATATTTCGGACTTATGTAAGTGTATAATCCACAATAATTTTCCAGCTACACATCACTGATGAACATTTTCACTGCTACTTTTTAACATTTCCACCTATCAATGATCACATTAACGACTAATTGCAGAGGAAACATACTGCAAGCGATATGATCTGACACGCATCTGTTGTTTATCGTAGATATGGCCAAATAGCCGGCAAAATTTAATTGGATTATGATAAAAATTTTATGCTTACTTGCGTACATACACATTTGCATATTCCAAACTGACGAAAATTGCATACATTCGAATAAAAATGAATTTTTTCTGATAATCCATTTTATGAAAATTCGATGCGAGAAAATTATGCTCAAATGAGCTGAATGTGGGAAAAGAGATTAAATTTTCCAGCCGAATCAAGAGCCGAGTATTGATGGCTTGATTTAACGATTTCATTATTGCAACTGTGTCTATGATTCCGGAAAGGCTAGTGAGATTTTGGCGTCAAATAAAGTTGTAATGCAATTCGGAATATTTAATTTCTCGTATTTATGTGTTCATTAGACAGCTACTTTTTATTGAGACGATAAGTTTAAACTTAATGTGGCTTTGAGCGGCAATAATTGTTTCAAAAAGAAAATGTATGGATTAGTTCTTAGTCTTAAGATTTTTTTCATTATGAATTCCAAGTGGATTGATAGCTGCTAGCATGCATATTGAAAATGTAAAAAAAAATCTAGATTCACTAAATATAAAAAAACCTACAGTTTCTACTTATATAATATGCAGCCATATTTTACTCCAAATCTATATTACTGACAATTGAATGCATTTTTCATCCACTTAAGTGAAACAACGAAAAAAACTTTTACACTCCCTGACGCTACATTTTCGGACGAAATATTCTACGTAAATTATTCCACTGCTTCCTGCCTTGCCATCTGGTTAGAACTGTCTTTCCGTAACATGAAACTTTTCTTCCTTTTCGTGACATGTCCGTTTTCTAACTCCATTTCCAAAACATTGGAAGACATCCACAAAAACAATTTAGTAAAATCTTTTCGATTTGCACCATTTTGTTCACTTTCACCACCTGCCCGCCCCGATAACATCGGACAGAAGTCCTGTTCTGTTCTATCTAGTCTTGTTGTCGCGGACTCGTTTGTCGTTATCCATTCTTGTTACACTTGATTTTTCTCGTCGTTCGGTATTATTCTTTTGAAATGTGACATGCATTTTGGATGCATTTCAAGTGATAGCGACAAATTGAACGAAGACAGGAACCAGATAGAAATCTGAGAGAACTTTAGAGTGAGTTGGATCAAGAAGTGGACATCTGGGTGATTTTTCTATTGAGTGTAGTGAAGAGAAAAGGCTCATAGCTCAGGTTGGTTTTTTTCGTGGAAAGAATGGGACTCAATGAATTGGAAAGATAGTCAGAGAGCTTGTGAAAGAAGATTTCACTGGAAGCATTTTGCACGGGTGATTGTTTGTGGAGGAGTAAATAATTCTGAAATGTTGATCAAATGTAAGAAACACTCAACTCATATACCGTCATATCGAGAAAAAAATCCCGAAGTTGAACTGTTGTAGGAAGAAAAAATAAAAAAATACGGAAATTGAACTGTAGTAGGAAGAAACTGCCAGAGCTTCTCAGATATAACAACTCTTCTGCTTATTTTTATTCTTTTTTGTAAATAATGACTTACGTTTTTCAGAACTTTTTTGAAATTCAATCTCATCTAACAAACTTTGATATTAAATCTTCAAATTGTTTGCAATTTAACCACTACACTAATAGCTGTTTTTTTTTCAAAAATGGACATAAATAAACATTTTCTGTATACTAAAGTCAAAGACAAAAAAAAATCTTGTCCAGCAATTTTTCTCTCATACCTTCTATGATTTTAAAACTCTTTATGTTCAGATGTTGTTATTGACTTTCAAAGCAAATTTTTATTTGGAATCTTTGTGCATATTTCCATAAATAGCGAGGGGGATGATAGTTTTCTTTTCAAATTTTTAAATTACGAAAACTTCTTACAGGGTTAACATTTCGTTTCAAAATTAACAGAATACGTTGACACTGGTAAGATTTAAGCCAGCTTGATTGAATCCAATCCAATGCTCTGCCTATGGCAAACTTTCCAAATAAATCTATAAACCCTCGAGACTTTTAAACGTTTTTGCTTTTTGAGGAAAAAATGGAAATGATTCATACATTTTATATTGCTAATTTCGAACTTTTGAAATTTCGTATTCTACCAAAAACCAGAACTCTTCACCACATCAACTGTTTTCAAGGACCGGAAATTGTTTTCACGAGATCTTACGACCAAACCGTCTGAACAAAATGAAATGGTATTTAGTGGATATTTGAATTGTCGATAAAATATTGCTTTCATTAATAAAATATGAATTCAGATGCAATCAGCGGATCAAAGAAATCCTCAAGCCATTAAATCATCAAGCCAATAAATTTCCAAGTCCTCAAGCTATGAATCTATAATGCCATCAGCTATCAAGCGATCATGCCGCCAAGCCATCAAATAATCAAGTTCGCAAGTCATCAGGCAGTCATGTCGTTAGACCGCCAAGCCGCTAACTAATCAAGCCATCAATTTTATCACATTCAACTATCAAGCCATCAGTCCACCAAACTGTCAAGTCATTAAGCTGTTCACCATCCAGTGTTCAAGCCGGTCAGTTTTCAAGCCACCAATTTGCTCAGTAGTTTTATGGCTTCACGGCTTCATAGCTTGATGACTTGTTGGCTTGTTGCAATGATGGCTTGTAAGCTTGATAGTTTGATGGCTTGAAGGTTTGAGAAGTACAGTGGGCCATCTAGTTTCCATGTATTTACCGATTTGAGAGCAACTATGCTTCCGAATTTGAATAATAATGAAAATTTGAATTAAGCTTCTATCACTTCTTCGGCTGCATAATGGGGCAACACGAATTGACAATTCTTCTTGCTTGCCCTTGGAAGGGTCTTGGGCCTTGGTGGCAAATGGTTGCTCTTGCTGCAACCAGATGAAGTTACTCACTGTGAGTTATCCATAATTTGATTAGCGCATTTGAGTTTACAATCAAATAGTTTTATCGATTTATACTCGTGTTTTTCTTGTGCACAATATGCGGATAGTGCGTCAAGAGTTCGTAGCTTTCTCTTTCAAAAGTGTTGATAGATTAATTGTGTAAGTAATACCCCTTATTGCTTGACAGCTTCCGTAGATCTTTTCTTTGGGAACAACCATTTGGATTGGTTTTTATTAGACTCATCCCTTACTTTTTGCATTCAATCGAGAAAAAAATGTTTCGGCAAGAATCAAATATGGCTGACAAAATTGTGGGCAAATATCATTTCCCGATAAGAAAATAATATTATGAAGACAGGTATACAAGAAGAAGTTATGACACTGCGATAGTCCTCCCCGGGGTCTCAGTGCTTCAGCTTTGTAAGTGAGGTCATATAGTGCTGTGATGTTATACATGTTTGTCTCGCTTCTCGGGAAGAACACTTAAGTAATTTTGAAATCACATTTCTCAGTTTGGAGAAGAAGTGCTCTAGTGGATGGCTCTTAATTTTCTCTGGTGTCTGGCCAAATACGTATAGTATTTTCTCGCCAGTGAGGTTCTTCATTAACTGTTTGTGATCCCGCGGCTACCACTATTCGACTCGTTTGCCATGTTTTACTATCTACTTCATATATTGCAGAAGCTTTTTCAACTATTCTGTGAATTGCCTCACTCACTAATGTCAAGTCAGCTCAATATTTGTGTTTCGCAAACAATCTGTATACTAGTATTCTATTTTGAAACCGCCTGAGAGACTTTCTTGTAGCTTTTAGTCATTGTAGTTTGACCTCTGGCATTTCAAATATTCACGAGTTGAAACATTGTAAAGATTTTTTTCCTGAAGAGATGTCACTTAGGGTCATTCGAAGCCAGTCATAAAAGATGTTTGTTTCCTTATGTAAGGTCGATTCTATTATATTCCACAAAACTATCACCAATAAACCAAACCTCAACACTCAAACAACCGCTATAACTAAGAAGAAAAACCAAGTGCATTGGCAAACACCTCTTTGCATCCACGATCGGGATCAAGAAGAACTTCAAGTTGATGCGTGTGGAACGACGCCTTTCGATCAGCGTACTCAAGACGGTATATATCGAATTGTGAAATAGAATTGTAGTGTGCAATGAATAAAAGTGAATTGATAGAGAAGTAATCTGTTTGCTATTTTCAAATTGAGACTATTACTTTTAAAATACATATATTGATGTAGAAAGTAAACTGTTTGATCTGGAGGGAAAATTTTCGTTATTTAGGTTTTTCAAGATCCAGAGCTGCAAAATAAATACTTTCAACAACTCCAAAGAACAATATTTTGCAGCTCATATCACGAATACTTTGCCATCAGTATTTGTTTTCGTCTACGTCCAAATCCAAAATTCAAATAATTTCACAAATTTAGCCTGCAGATTAGCTGAAAATATTTCCATGAAAATAAGTCATGATTACATGTTTGCAAAACATTCGTTTGCAAAACATTCAACAAATTCTTCAACAAATGATAGCCATCCCGTACGGGGCAAATAATCATACCATTAAAATTCTCATGTCACAGTCGCGCTTGTCCTTGTGTTATTAGCATTTTTGACTCGTCTAACTACCTAGCATGCAAACTTCTGCAAAAAAATTGATATTCCACTTTGCAGCTCAACTCCGTCCTCTCAATTTCGCCGGCCCATTTTTTTCTCGTCTCTGGCATTTGCCTTAACCTCCTTGCGATTTTTTCTTTGGAATTTTATCATCATGCTGTCGTTACTCTAATTTTGCTTCTTCGTCGACTTGAAATAACTTGCGATGGGAATGGGAACATATCAACAAGAGTTCGCCCGCCGACCGACAACTGAAGACACAGAGCAAAAAACAACAACTCCAAGAGGTAATTGCTTGCATAAGCAAATATTCACGGGGATGAAAAGCGAGAAAAAAACGACCAGGACGGCTGAAAATGAAGAGCGAACAAAACGATGGGAAAAGAAAGTGGATCAGAAAAAGAAACGACAGAGATATTATGCTTATGGTAAATACTATAGAAAACACTCTTCATAAGCTTTATGAGATAAGCATGTCAAGGTAGTTTTTACTGTATTTGGCTGGTAGAAAAAATAGCAACCAGCACTAAGTACGAGCATTTAGGACGTGATAAATATACGTTTTTTTTGTTGTTTTCCCGTCCAGGCGGTTTATTTTATGGCATGCATATTCCAATGAAACTGAATGCTTTGGAGTTATAATTTGTAGGGTCTTAAAATATTATTTGTGACCCCTCGTGCACCAAGTTGATCTTTAAAAGTATTATGAAAGACTTAATTCATCGTTTTTCAACAGTTCAGTATTAGAAATCTTAACTTTTGATACTAAAAATCTGTAGAAATTATTTACAACAAATAAAATAACATTTACTTATTTAAGCTTAAAATTAGCATTTGAAACATCACTTTTAAGCCGCATTGAAAACAACAATACCCTACTTTCATCTAACTAGAAGTTACAATCGACGCTAAACTTGAAGAAAGTATAAGTCATCAAACAGAGAAAGAAAAGGAAAATAAAACAATATTGACAAAAGAAGGAAGTATCGGTTGGAAGTCTTCACTAGTTAAAGATATATGTATTTCAGACTCCCACTGTGAATTCAAAAGAAAGTTCACAAAAGAACATTTTAAATTCAATTCAGTCAATATTCCTGCCAGACATTTCACGCATGCAATGTCGTTCACCTTAGCTCTATATATGCAGTACTTCCCACGCTGGGCGCCAACTTGTAGATCTCAGGGTATTAAGTCCTGTTCGATAGTAGCATACATATCGTGTAGAAAAATACTATTTTCTGACAAAATACAAAGTAAAGAAAAGCATCAATGCTAGAAGGAAGCCGCGTTTCTGGTTTAGATAGTACATCTAGAAGGTAGAGTACTCGTAGATATCGGGCAACTACATCGACTTTTATTGAATGATTGCAACGAACACATGTATTTTGCTGTCTTTTTTTCATGTTTGAAGCTTACATGACGCAAAGAAAATATGTTTGTTTTGTTGTACGGAGCGTTTGAAAAAAGTTTATAGAAATTTTCCAGAAAACTTGTAGAGCTTAGCCGAGGAAATTGAAATAAACAGTATTTTCCGATAAA
Source organism: Nemotelus pantherinus (assembly GCA_963978885.1). Taxonomy (NCBI): domain Eukaryota; kingdom Metazoa; phylum Arthropoda; class Insecta; order Diptera; family Stratiomyidae; genus Nemotelus; species Nemotelus pantherinus. Next base: position 218,850,511 of record OZ022263.1, read on the forward strand.
TTTAACTTGAAGAAGAGTGAAATATAGAAATTGAAGTTTAGAAAACTAAATTCCGTTTGTGCGAAACATATGTAGTTTCATGGGATATAAAGTTGAAGTTCTTCTGTGCATTTGATTATTTTTTTTATTAGTTTTCGTTTTTTTAAATATCAGTCAGATATATTTACTAAACAAATTTTTAACCATCTAGACTGGTGCTTGGTCATTCTCGGAGTGTAACAGACATGAAGTCGGCTTTTAATCAATTGTTCTTAGCTTGTATCTTTATCTAAAGTATATAGTGGCTATAGTCTCAAGTATGATGACAAATTATATTTTAGGTTACTAGCTAAGAGAAACTGCATCAATTTTTTTTCTTTAATTATTGACACCTTATTTTTCCAAACTGACAGCTCAAACTCACACCTGTTTGTATAACATCTTAGCCATCTAATTTTTACACAAATTGCTGGTATAATATTTATAATATTTACAAAATGGCACATTGTTGAAAAGTTATAATTATAGTTATTGACAATGCCGCTAATATGAAAAAATCTAGCTCATCGAAACCGCTTGAAACACTAATTTTCGAAGAAAACTAGAGGAGTTTTGCAGATTTTGAAAGCATGTTCTACCAAAAGTGATTTTTATTACAAACGACCTGTATCGAAAGCCATGAACCACTTTCATCCGATCTTATATCAAAGTTTGTAAGTTGTAGAAAGGATGTTTCCAGGGCTACAATACGGAGAGAAAAGTGTAATGAAATTATACAAAATTTGCAATTAATTTTATTGCAATAGTAGTAATTTTTAACCCCATTACCTTTGTAATCAATTGCACTACATATTTTACTACTTTGTTGTGAATTATGTATACATGACTGTCTTTACTACAGCGCAATGAACATGTGTGAGTTGTAGTATGTAATGGAATTGACTATTATTTGCAGGAAAATAGTAAATTTTCATCAAATATGTAATAAAATTCATATTTTCATATGGAATTTTTGGAATAGTAAATTATATTATCCACTCTTGTAAAAATCACTGCCGAAATTTCTCTCCGTGAATGCGCATGAATTTCAAAATCTAAGAGAGTAAAATAATTGGCGCTTATATTCATTGCAATATTTTTATTATCATATGAAAATTTGATGCCAGCATTTCCTAGCACCAAATTCAAAAAAACTGCATTTAGAAATGAGGAAAATGCCCAAAAGCTCAAAGATTTGTAACAGATGAACAATGTAGACTGATTCGAAATTATGAATATACCTGTGAGATTCTGTCTTCAAGTTCTCCAGTAGAAAGCACATAAGTCAGCAGTAAGGGAAAGTGATATACGTAGAGCTCATATAAAAAAAAGAAGTCTATTATCAGCCCTCATGAAACACCGGACTGTGGGGTTACTGTTTTAGTTAAACAATACGTGTTGATGCCATATAAATTTCGCAAACTCGTACTAACCGTTTTTCATACCTTTATTTACTGGCTTCAAAATATTTGAGTACTCTTGCATCTTCTATACCGACAAAACTTACCCTTAGTAAGAACTTAACAATAAAGGACGCTAAACGAAACAGATTTGAAAAAAAATTAGACGATCTTTTATTCTGATGTACTCGTATCAAGCAGTCTTTTTAAAATTCAATTAAATTTGTATGTTATTATTCTATTTATAATTTGAGATGGAATGATCATTTTTTCTTTCGTGATTTTCTCCATAAGGTTTGAAAAAGGTAAGCAGTTTTTCCTACTCTTGTCTTATTAATATATAGCATCAATGTTTATTCTTCACTTTTATTGCTTATGAATTAAAAATCTTGTCCATGAGAACGTAACGATACTTTATGCTGAAAGTCATCATTTACGATTGAAAACAGAATGTGATATTTGACAATCTCGGTGGTACGTTTGGACTCCCCACTGAATGGAACTGAATCGGAAGTCATATTTGTTATATTTTATCATCCAAACATTTACTCTATTCAATTTCACAAAGACATTTTTTTCATAGTTAAGGAAAGCTTTTCGAATTTCTGACCAAGTAAAAATAACTATGCTGAAAATATAAAATTAAGTAATGTTTTGTATCTGCAAAATTTGTTTAAAACCACTGACTGACCTAATAAACTATAAAACACTTTTTTGACCTGTAAGTTCCGAATTGACTCCTTTTGCCACTCCATGACCCTTTGGCTGAACCAAGCAGTTAAAGTTTTAAAAGCCAGTGACCCTTATTTTTTGGAAAAAGTGATACACTCTGGTTTGATGCAACGCCATCAAACCTGTGTTCCAATGTCTCGCATAAATGTCCAATCTTTTCAGTTTATCAAATATTTTAAGGAAGATTTAAAGTAAAAAGTTTGCCATGCTGGGTATATGTGTAAATTTTCGTGGGATGAAAAACCAAAAAACATCACCAACCATTTATTCTTACGAGGCCTGTAAATCGTTGATAAGCTGTCAAGAAGTGGTTTGAGCGTAGTAAGATGTACAACAAAGCCAAACTACTGATTAAAGTTACCTGCATAAAAAAATGGGAATGTTATTGAAAGTTTCGGTAAAAACGGTTAATATTTATGAGTTTTGACTGACATTAGCCAAATAAATAGCATGAACATTGGCGATGTTTTGCACTATGTGTTTCAAACGATAACTATTTTCCACTTTAAAATAAAAAAAAAAATCCAACGTTAGTTTGTTCAATTTTCTTCCCATTTTCTCATTACATTATTTTCATTACATACTCCCAGTTAGTTTGAAACTTTACCTGAAATTTAAACAATCAAGAAAATTTTGAAAAACTGCCAAAACATGAGCTTCGAAAAAACAGCAAGAAGTTCTTTACATGATATTCACGCAGCACCACATTGGCAGGCGAAATTTCGCGATTCCTTTCACTGTATTCTCTGTCCCGTGTAACTCATTTCTTCAATTTGCTAAAGCTTCTCTCTAGACACACCCGCAGGCACAAAAGACTAAAACTGTTCTCACGACTTCTTTTCTGAAGCCTCAAGTTTCTCATTCATACGTGCAGCAAAGATGTCTTTCATTTCACTCATTAAATACTTTATCTTAGCATACACAAAAAACTTTCCCCACTCGTAAAACTGGTACTGTCATTGCTTGCCAGCACGACAAGTATGCCTGCAAGGATAATTGTGTGGTTGATTAAAGTTTCTTTGAAAACAAAAATTTTGCGACTGAAAACGAAAAGATGCATCGCTACTAAGATCTGTTCCCGTGCGAATGAGATAAATGAATGAAATGAGATGCGAACATAGATACAGCGTCAGGAATCGCACGGAAGACATTCGAAAAATTGAAGTTGAAAAAGAAACCGAAGTGCGCCCAACGTGAGACGAAACGCAAGTGGCACTGTTATAGTTCTTGTGAAAGTTTTTGCGTAGTGAAACTAGCTGAGCTCACTGTTTGCGAATTCGAGGTGACTGCCATCAACGAAATTGTCTACGATCGCATCTAAGATACAAGTTGTCCTACTCGGATTAAGACATGGTATCTTGTTCCTGTGATCTTAAAAGCTATAAGAGCCGTACAAATGCGACGTGGCGTTTGAAAAGTTGTTTCGTGTCAAGTAGAACCCTAGTATCTTGTTAATGTTCAGTTTCGATGGTGATGATTTTGGGTCGGGCAATGAATGCTAAACAGTACGTGAAATTATCTTGAGGTGATCTGAAGTTTTGTACTGTGCTCATTTCAGGTTTTGCATAAGTTTTACTTGATGAGATGTATGTAAGATTAAAGTGTATTTCTGTTGTTGGAAGATGATTTGACGATATCAAATAATGGTACTGCATATAGAAGACAATTTCAAAAGCAAAAAGAATCCAAACACCGCTGATAATGAAAGATGAATAAATATATAAATAAATATTTCATTGAAAATTAATTGCAAACTCAGTAGAATATAGAAAAATACTTTAGAGCAAAGCTGCTGCTGAGGTTTGAAGAATGCATATTCTTTAAAACGTGCATCTTATTAAAGCTACCGGAACTGCTTCAAGTCAGAATCAACCTACCCTGTGATTTTCGTTTTATTCTGAAGAAGCTGCACGAAAAAAACTATATACTGCATATCAACATCCAGCTCCGAGAATGGTCCAAGAATGCTGCTAAAGGCCCCTTCAATATCTCAAAGAGCGGGAAGCGTATATTCCTTGAGAAGCAAAAACTTTCTTAATTTGCTCAATGAAAACATGAAACGCAGTTTCAGCAGACTTTATTTTGCCATAAACATGCTGTAGCTGCGAGATTAACATAGGATTGATTCAATTTTTAATATAAATAACATGATTTTTCCCAGTATCTTAAGCAAGACATAGCTAAAACATATTGAACGATAGTCCTCTGAGTTAACACGCAAGACATAGCTAAAACATATTGAACGATAGTCCTCTGAGTTAACACGTGAAATTTTTCCTGGTTTAAGAACAAACATAACTCTCTTATTTCGCTTGGCGACGGGAACGTATGAGAAGCGGAAGCATGCATTAGACATGCCTCCAAGTCTGATTGGATATATTTCAAAAAATTGGCATTTCCGCGTGAACAGTACAAGATTGGTTGTTTCGGAGTTGATGCCAAGGCCCACGTAATCACTCACTCCTCAATCAGCTCCAGAGCATACTTGATGAGCTTTCCAAGAGTATTCAGGAACGTGCACGAGTCTAAGATCGCATAGTCATCAGTATAGACCACAACTGTGAGTCTCTTATTCCCCAATCTCTTAAAAATTGTATATGTTACCAAGTTCCACAAGAAAGGAAATAGTACTCCCCATCGTTGTGTGCAAGGTTCAGCTTACGTGAAATATAACCATAATGGCACCTTCAATATCCAGAGGGTCCCAAATATTGTATTCTTACTCAAAGACTGATCTTAAGGTCTAATAATGTTTTGATTCTAAGGTCTAATAATGTTTCGAAAGCTTTGAGGAAAAGGGAAGTCAGGCTAAGTGGCCTGCAGTATTTCGTAACTTCAAGCACCCTCCAGTCCTCTAACAATAGCTCGCTGGACCATTGTGTAGAGTGAAGTCTAGCACATATTTGCTGAAAAGTACCCCCCCATTTGCTAAGACTGAATTATAAGTAATAAAAAAAAATTATTTAAGACTCACCTCTTTCGTTAAGATCGTTGTTGTGCCAAATCATCTGTCCCTAAGAATGGCAACTTGTTATTGCTGAACGACTTCATGACGAGTTTTCTTACCTCCGATGGAGTGGCTATATCGTGTAGCATGCAGACTTTGTTCCCCTCAAATGCTGCCACTATCAGGTCATCCGTGCTTTAATTAGATAGAAGTTGCAATAGTTAGATGAAGTTCTGCAACTTGACCTTCTGCAGAGATATAAAGTTCCTGCACCAGCACCACAAAGACCAATTAGCGGTGATGCAACAACCTCATCAAACTGCAACTCATCCTTCTGGAGATTGACCGGTATTTCTCACGAGTAAACTGTGCCCGTATTTCAACAATTTCACAACTTGCGGGTGGCACTTCTTTAGGCGCAGGTAAACGCTGTCTACGCTCCACACCATCTTGATCAAATGCGGGCAGAGGTGTGGAGATGCTCCTTCTGTCTACAGTTTTCAGCCAAGCTCCTTCTCATGGTCTAGGTAACTCCTGGACTGCAGCCTCCCACTAACGCAACGCCAACTCGTCATTGCACTTTATGATTTTAACGCCACTGAACTATCCCTTCCCATTACACGAGGTCATAGTCAGTGTAGAGTGCTATTCTACCCGAAATTATCGCATTGAGCAGACCTGATTCTTCGATCTTCCATTTCTCAAGCATTGCACCAAGAGTTTCCTAGGGTCAATCAGTCTCGGGTAGAAGGTCTAATGTCATACCCCTTACCAAATAGTTGTTATCATTAGACAATGATCAGAATTTTGCTTTACTCCTACCCTGAAATTTGCTATTATTACAATAATAAAATATATTGTATTTTATGGCCATTTTTTTTATATTTTGGGTGAAAACCTATGAAAGCCTATTTTGCAAACTGGAACTAAAAAACAATCATTCCATTGATGTTCGCTATGTTTAATACCAAAACATTGCAAAATCCGGTCACGATATTACTTATGAACTGATTAGCTTTGAATCAAGACACTTCATCTTAACATCATTTACTCGTATGTATCCAGAAAGTCATTTTCTGTTTGCTCTCATAAACCCCTGACTGTTTTCCTTTCGAACCAAAAATCGTGCTTATCTCTCATCTTGAATTTTTTTCTTCAGCAAAAATAAAACTCTTTATCATCGATTTTGCTAACAGATGCTGTTTCCTTCTAATTGCAAATAAGCAATATTGGCAGCCGTCAAGAGTCGCGACCGACGCGATGTAAGATGAGGTGCCAGTAGAAGAATCATAACCTTTCCATCCACCACCACCACAAAACTCGAGTAGCTAATCTGGAACGCTGTTCAAACAACGATTCTTCAATGATGCTCGTTTTCGCTCAATCTACCAGACCTTTCATTGCACAAAGCTGCTTGGTTTTCGGTTTTCCCTGTACTTATTCTGGTCTGTTGTGGTCGGGGTCGTAATTTCGATAAACTGATGATACGACACATTTTTTCCTAAATTAGAAAATTTTCCAGTCGTGCTAAATGATCCGTATGATGCGATGATGCTTGTCGTAGTTTGGTTTTAATAGGTTATAACGAGACACGTCGTATCGATTCCAATCGAGGGATATTTAGGGTTAAGATGATGTATTTAGATGGTTTTTGTGTAGGTCATATTTTCTCAGGATTCAATATACTTTAGTATTATTTGATTTTTTCGTGGGCGAAGGGAAAAGATTAAGATTGCAAGATTTAAACGAGCCTGACTAAATATTGATTTTAAGTACGTTGGCTAGGGAGCTGGAAATTTTTCGTTAGCTTAACTGATGACGTTAATCAAGTTTATAGACAGCATGAAGTTCGCGATAATGGATAAGTTTAATGAGTTTTTACTGATTTGCGGCGAAAATTAGTAGTAGATTCAATTTGGCTATAAATTCATTTGTATGTACTCGTACATATAAATATATGAAAGGTGATTCAGCTCAATATACCTTGGGGTACAATGTACCATGTGATCTTTGAAGTTAACTGATGTAAAACTTATTCCACATACTTATATCTTTGAAATTTATTTCTGCAGAATGAATTTTTTAACAATGCTCGTTGTATCTTCGTTATTTCTTCGTGAAAATTGCATCCAACTACTAAATTCTTTTTTGCGGAAAATTATTATGATTATAGAAAGAGACAAATAATTTTATGCTTGTAATACGAAGAAAATTTTCCTGAACAGTCTAAAGAACATTTTTCATTTTTCTTCTAAGTAAACTTATGTTTTTGTTCGACAAATTTATGGTATTTCCTTTTTCGGTGTGTACGTTTTATGAGGGATAGAGTCATAAAACGTTGCCCATACCATGGGCATGTAGTTTTGCTTTGATGCTTTCCGTCTGTAATCAAATCCTGAAAATTCGTAAATGTGAATTCCAATATGTATGCATTTGAATTACATGTTGGGTTTTGTGACATCTGTTAGGGATTACAAAATTCGTAGGTGGTTTCGGTACACGGAGGTAATTTTCGAAATGAAAAAGTATTTGTTTTCTATTTAAAAAAAAAAAAAAAAAAAAAAACTTGGTCTTACATGCTTGTTGAATATTGTGGTATAGTTTGAGAACGTGCAAATACATCCTTCCAAACATCGAGTTTTAAAGGATGGTAGAAAAATGGATGACGTTTTTTAAAAAAGTGGGCAGCCCTGCGGCTGTAGTGACACTGCGAAACATCGTCAATACTGACAGGCAGATAGACAGACAGACAGACAGACTAATTTACCATGGTTCGACCTGATTTCTTTGTATTTCTTCAACAAATTGATATCAAAAAGCAATTTTCGTTCTTATAGTCACCAAATATTACCTCCTTCAGCAGTTTGAAACCCTTCTGAGACAAAAATATATATATCATTTTTATTTTCCTTCACAGAATCAATGCAAGCATCACCGTCACTGACATCATTATCATCATTGACAACGAAAAACAACAACAAAAACGCTGACATCTTCCTGATTACCACAAACGTTTAATTTATGCTTTCCGCTCGAGGACACGACTTCTTGCAAGAAACCCTGTTCAACAACAGCAACCAGACCGGCAGGGCCATCAGCACGAATTCGTTGCACTTGTCCGAAACAGCCAACACATCCTGTCTAGTATGAAAGGCACAATATGTGCTTAAGCTCAACAGGAGACAGGGTGAACGTACAAGGACCATGTCTAACAAGGATAATTTGAAATCAGGAGAGCGCCAACGACGACAACGAATTTATTAAAAACACTATCAGCATAAACAACAGTGATGAGGGCACTGCAAACAACAAACATACAACAACACCAGACGGAGCACTGAGCTACGAGTCAAGGATACGTATCGAAGCTTTTATATTATATTAGGTTCCATGTTGACATTGACGGTGCAAGTACATGCAATTTATGACGACGTCCACACCCTAGCGAACAGTTTGTCCTGCCAGTGATGAGCGACGCAATCCACGCTTGATTGCCTGGATAAAGTCGTTGACAGGATAATAAAATCGTGGCATTAATAGCGGTGAAAAAACTCGCGCAAAAGAATATCGTGAATAACGTTGGTAAAAATAACGACGCAGCTCAATTCAAACGTCAGCAAACAAACATATATAGAATGACTTTTTTAACCAGCAATCGGTGCTGTGTAATGAGGTGATAAAGTCTCATCGAATTGATCTCTACACAGGTTTCACCTTTTCTATCAGCAATCAAAGATGTGTTAATTTAATGTTCGGTCCCGACAAGTGCGAAAACTGTTGTGCCGTGCGTGTTATTCCCGTGTGTACGTTTCGCGTGATTTAGGAATAAAATGTCCGCGAGTGAACCATTCAATCCGATTCCGATAGAAACACTAATCTTTAGTGAAATGGACTTTATAGGAGCAAGGTAATCAGATTGACTGTTTGTGCGGTTCGGTAATGAAAGTGCAACGATTATTATGAATAGCAAGAAGACACCACTTCAGATAGTGTCATCATTCACCGACATAACATCATCATCGTCGAGTCCTGTGAGTCCTTCAATGTGTTTTCCATCGCCTAAACGAAGTGATAAGCACGATCTTCGGCCTGGATTGTGTGGTTGCCAGCGCGCTCCTAAATCACACTGTATCTCAGCAATTGGTAAGTTGAATGAAAAAATATTACAAACTATAAAATATCGAAAACATTTTTCATGTTTGACATTTTTAATGGCTGTTTCGTTGTGTTTTTTAATTTTTTTATTCAAGCTACATAAAAATAAGAGGAAAATTTATTTAGATAGAATGGTATACTGATCTGTACTGAAATTTTCAATGAATGGAAAGGTGCTTGTACGAACGTGAAATGAACCAGCTTTCACCTATGTAAAGTTCAACGGAGAAAATAAGAACTCATTTTGCGGTAAATGTTACGAAGCTTTAACAAAATAGCATTTTCCAAATAATGAGCTCCCATTGAGAAATTCTAAACATAAAAACATCAACAGTTACATTAAATATTTTGTTCTAATTCATGAATTCTTCGTAACAGAATTTTTAATTGAAAAACCAAATGGCACTACAACCTTAGTTAATACAAATTTGCGAGTAACACCAGACGAGCAAAGTGACCTACAAGCTTACGAGATGACTCAAATAAATGAAAAGCAGCCAACTATTGAAGTCAACTACGCAAAAATTATTCAATTCTAAATAATCATTAGTCTATCCGATCTGCAAATAAAACTGAGTTTGCCCCCATGAATGTCCTCCAACATTCGAGATGAAGTCAGGTCGAAAGGCTGTCAATCAGTAAAAGTCCTGCCGAAAGACACAAAAAGACTCATTGTCATACTACGGATTCTTTTTTCTCTCAGCCACTATACTCAGAGAACTATCTGGTTTCTTTAATGAACTGCCTGGTGCAACTTAAATCAATAATGGACTTGAAAAGAAGCCATTCTTATCGTCCATTGAGCTATCGCAATGGAAACCCCATTCCATTTGAACCTCTGAGCCACAGTTGTAAAGACCTTTGCCAACTATTGGTCGAATTGTTGCGTGCTGTTTTATCAAACATTAGCTTGTGATAATAGCCATGACACAAGAAAGAACACTATAAGTTGAATCAAACTACTGCTTGTTGCGATTTGCGTTCATGAAAATCCAAGGCTGTCTTGCGATTACACAAGACGGCTCTTTATTTCAAAATGTATAAGTGTCATCACGGAATGTTCGCTTAGCGGCTAATTTACCTATGCTTTCGGTTTTTGCACGGCGAAGAGGGAAGAGACCCAAGAAGCAAGGGGTCATACTTTACAGTTAATCAGACACACAATTGCCGAAAATATCCTCCTCTTTCTGATAGATGTACGGCATCCAGCAAGGATTCCGCAGTCTGTGTGAAGATCAGTAAGATAATTTATAGCTGATTGAATATTGAATGCCAAAATTAATTTCAATATTGGGCCTAGTGCGTTCGTTGTACCTCTGCCACCCTATTTTCATGCTAAAGTTTATCTTCTGACAGTCGCCCATATTTAAATTTCACCAGACTAACATAAGTGGCAGCACCTTTCAACTATTCACTGAAACTCACCAACATTGAAAAGGGGTTTATGTTGATGGCTACTTGCACATTTTAAGCTTCTGAACTAAATCACCTAATTATTATATAATACATTTTAAGCTTCTGCTTCTGCTACTATAATACATTTTAAGCTTCTGAACTAAATCACCTAAGAGCTGCGGATTAGTTAAATGCTGTCGGGTGTTAGCTGTTTTTAAAAGAATACCCTGCCGTTGCTTTCCGGAGACGATATATATTCTCTAGTTACGTGTAGCTTAGCGATGACGTTGACTGATGGCGCACCCTGGAAACGTCGGTAAATGATATAATATTCGATTGCCGCTCAAATTCGACAAACTTGGTGTAACCCAACCGCGTAACTCCTTTGGAGTACAGGCACCGATATGCACGGCGTCATGCGACACACACTGCGCAAGCAAAGAAACCTCCAAACCTAAGCAAGCCTCCTTTTCGGGCAATAATTGCTCCATCATGCGTTTCTTTGCTGGATCACCCTATCGGTTCTCAACTTCTCTGTGAACGCGTTCTCTGCGAATAAACACAATATGCAAATTTATTTGTCAGCTTTAAGCATCTAGAAATAAGACTCCCGTGGCTCGAGTTGGCTTTGTTTTATTTCGCTAAAATAAAGTTTGATCAAATTAAATATAATATTACTCTAGAATTCTAAAAACTTCACTGACAAAATGGAAAGAAATAAAAAATAAGTGATGTTACGCAATATAACTTTCAAAGGTAGCTTTGCCAGGGTTTTTAATCAAAAAACTACTTATAACTAATTCGTGTTGGCAGAAAATAAACTTTAGCATGAAATTCATATTGCTACTAATTAACACCACCCATATAGTTTTTTGTGGCAGTAAAGTACACTGAGAGCTTTCCGTGCTCGTTCTGCTATGTTACCGTTCCATAAAAGTTGCATGGCAAAGATCAGACTCAAATATTTGACCCTTTGACTCAGGCTAATGGAAGCTCCATTTCATTTCATTAACCCAAATTCAAGAACTTCTTACTCTCTTGTAAATATTAGTAGATCTATTCATCTGGAGTTTAGATAGAAGCCGCAATTCTGGCTAGGACGTGAATGTATATCAAGAGAGTAAAACCTACCTAAAAGCGTATATAGATACTTTCCTGGCATTGACATGGCGCTATTGTTTGCATAAGCAGCCATTTTGTAGCCGGCACAGTCTAGTCTCCTCCCAAGAGTACTTACCGTAATAACCCATAACGGGGGGAAGGAGACGCCACTTTAAGGTCTGCTTTTGTTGACCCCTCGTCGTGAGCATTCCGTTATGAAAATCTTAACAAAATCTACTAAAAGCAGATTCACATTCAGTCCTACAGTCAGTAACTTCCAACCAAGCGATTCAAATGTATTCAAGTTAAATATTATCATATAAATAATTTATCTAATAAATATTTTTTTATTGATGTTGGATCACATTGTCGTCAACGCTATGAAAAGCTTAATTTAAAATTTCTTCTAAGCTGGATGAACTGGATATATATTCATGAACGCACGAAAGCCTAAAAATTATCCACTCAGGTAACCGAATTTTAACTTGAAGCAACACAAAAATAAAAGTTTGTACAACAATCATTTATTTCATTTAGTGCAGTAATGGCTCTTGGTGATGCCTAATACAAAGAAAATTCCGGTCTGAATTAAATTTTGTTTAAATGAAATTTTGTTTAAATTAAATTTTTATCTACTCAAAATAACATTCGTGGGTTTGGGACACTTCAATTAAGCTAAGTACTCTTCTCTGATAGCATAAGTTTAGCGAAATATATGGGAAACATAGGTATTTCATTATTTCGTTTGCTCAGTCACATACATTCAGATTGCCACTTAGATTTTTAGGAAGGCAATATTTTGATAACTGAAAGATTTAGAGACTAAAACTGATAAAAAGCTTCATTCACAAATTTACATTCGACGTGAATACGAGTGTTGAAGAATAAGTTCCACGACTCACTATACGCCGGATTTAAATCAGCTATCTGTTCACAGCTAAATGAGTTCAAAGCTCGGAGCGGAGTCTCTCCTCTGAACCCGAATTCGAATCAAGACCGCATACACTACCCAACTGCAAGAAATTTTCTACTTCAAAAAAGCGAATGTTCAAGATACCCACACTGGGCGCCATCTAAAAACTGCTCATTTCAAAGACTTACAGTGAAAAAAAGTATTATTTTCAAATCTCAATTTTTAAAACAGGTCTAGAATCTGAGAATTGTTGAATTTAGTTTCGATTTCAAATTCAACACATCATTCCGAACAAACTGGATATGTAAAACTTATCCTGAAATATATTTCTGTCTTTTTGTCACATCACGCAATGGTAAGAAATGTACAAACTGAATATTGTAGATTCAAATCTTAACATTTCTGAAAGTATTCAATAAGCGAAATGCAATTCAAGTTCGATCGGATTAAATCTGCTTAAAGCAACACTTCAAACTATAATATAATATTTTAATTTGAATTCAAATTAATATTATATAACCACAGTATTTTGATTTAATATTTGAACCTATTCCGAATGAAATGACAAGACCAATAATTTGTTTTATTATGGTAATAATCATCAATTATTTGGAATCAAAAATGTGATTAACCTAAAATTAAGATAATGCAAAAACCAAGAAATCATAAAATACGCGACATAATAGCTTCCAACTTCAATACGAGTTCGAAATTTCTAACTATTGACAGAAAACATTCTCCATTCAAAGCAGTTGGGAGATGCCGTCTATGATATATTCTGTCGAAGACAGCACAAAGTTATAATCGTATCGATTCATTGCTGTCAGTGCCGGTCGTCGATGAGATTAATTCATACGCATCTGCTGCTGTCATAATTAACTACGGGTAACGAAATACAGAATTAATTCTAGTATCTATTTTGCTTGGCCTTATAATTTGAATGGTTATTAAAGCTATTCACGTTGACGAACTCTAGTCAAATTTATAAATAGATCGTCACTGTGTTTGTATCTATCTTTTACCCAATGTTCCATTGATTTTGACAAGCACGTGCAAAATTTATTCCGTTATTAGAAATCGAAAAATGTTAAACCCGGTTCCTTTATTTTGTATTTGACTTTAAATAGAAATGTTGTTTTGTCTCGAAAAGTATGAATATGCTAAAAATAAAGGTTCATGGCATTATGTGGCTACCATGTCATGCAACAATCATAATACCAGGGGCGGCTCGTCACAGTGGGCAAAGTGGGCCGGGCCCACCCTCTAAAACACATAAATAATAATTTTAAATAAAAGTTTGAGTCATCATTTACCTATTAATTCATATACGTTTAACATAATAAATCCTTCTATAATTTTAATCCAGCAACAGCACATTTTTATATCATTCATTCATACCATGCAATGACGTAAAATCACATAGTGCCATACATACATTGAATGTCCATCGCGCAATGTATCAATATATTTTCATACATATAAAACAATTACTACAATAAGCTACAAGCATAAACTATACGATACAATATACACCTGCATCTTGTACACATAAATGTATATTCCTCTTCTCAGTCCCATACACGCCACGACGGGCAGACGCATCACTAGCCCATTCATAATTCTTCTACATCATCTACACTATGCTACAAACATAAGTATAAGCGAAAGTATAAGTTCGCGTTTGTGTGTTTATCGATTTCTGTTCATCAATGTGGCTCGGTGGGCCCAAGCATCACTGGCCCACTATGCGTTGTTACCAGTCCAAGCTGCCATCTATGAGCATTGACGCTTTCAATCGCAACAAAATTGATTTTGTATATTGGGCCGGCTATTCATCTACGAAAAATTGACGTGTGCAATCGCGTCAAAATCTATGTTGCATATTTGGCCAGCCCATCATGCGTTTACATGCGTAGCTTGAATCAAAGAACTACAAGATCATGACGCGCGCAAGTTTCTCTCAGCTCTATGCTTGTGCGTGCGTCACCAGGAGAGTTCGGTTTATGAATGAATGAATGAAAAATTGTTTGTGGTATTTTTTCAGCATTTTTTGTCAAATTATAAACTATAAATGAGCTTAGTTAGATCATAGTAGATTCCATTAATGGGAGTATTTTTGTGAAAAATATTATGAAAAAAATGTAATGCGAAGCGTGTTAATATTGTACTGAAAATCAATAGAAGAATAATGTGGCGGAAGACAAATCTATGTACACCTGCATGTATCCAAAAGATGCAAATTTTTCTGATGTGTAAAATTAGCGAATAGGTATGGGAGTTTACCTATTGCATGATTGTTTTTGAAATATATCCCAAAAGAAAATTAATTTCAGGATTTGAAGCATGAAATGCTTATTTGTCTTCTCAGGATAAATTTGAAACAAAGGTTAGGTTAGATCCTGGGTGTAAAATGCAAAGTGTAAAAATTCCAAGAAGAAAAATGCACCTCTCATCTTTCATATAAAATAAAAAAGACAACTCTTTTATAAAATGGAAATAAATCAGCTAGCATAAATTTAGTCCATAAACTGTGCTAACAGATTTTCCAAATTCTTCAATAACAGCTCTTGCAGATGGCGTTAGAAAGACTAAATACAATCAGGGTTTCTTATTACGGTTTCAAAAATTATGTGGAGGTCTGAGCTCAGCTGCATTCTGAAAGTATCTGTTTTTTTCATTCAATGAGATGGAAAATGATTCCATCAGAAAATTATGTGATTCGGTGCTTGCTTGGGACTTAGAGCTTGCTTTTGGCTTGGGGCTTGCTTGTATCATGCATGCGTAGGAAAGAAAATAGCAAAGTGAAGACGGCACAGAGAACGTTAATATAAGCAAAGCGCTAAACACTTACACGATTTAAACTTTTCTAGATGAGTCTTCCATTTTCAGTGGTACTTTTAAAACTATTCAAAACGATCTCATCATTAGTAAATGTACTATATTAAAAAAAACTTTATATTTGTACTACATTAATAAGCTTTATACTTGCTGAGATTCATAACGCTCCCTATTATTCGATGAGTCCACTGACACCAAGTGTTTGTCTCAACTATCAGTGATTTTTCGATACGTTTCAGAACAAGGCATTACAGTAGAGAGATTCATGGTTTTTTTTTATGTAAGTCAAGGCAAAAAAGCTGGAGATCTCTATAATTTACTAACTAAATATTTAAGCATTTCGATATTGCCAGCATATTAGTGGGACAAACCTATGATGGTGCTTTTGTGATATCGGGGACTTGCAAAGTAAAAGAATGCCGCATCTTTTTCGTGAATTTGACTAGGTTATTAGCATTTTTTTCCAACTCGACGAAGCGAACTAGTGTAGTTGATAAAGTTAATCGTAGCTGGCTACCTGATTGCAGCAATACACAATGGAACTATAAGTCTCGAATAATTTAAGTTCTTTCAAATAGTGCAAATGAGTTGCTGGAAGTCTTCGAAATATTTTTAAATGATGAAGCTTTTGTCCAACATAGAGAAACGATTAAAGAGTCTGTGGGCTTCAGGCATATTTTGTCGGTCTTCTCGTTTTTATTTTTGCTAAAAACTATCAACCTTATGTGTCAACAAACAGGTGTTCTATTTGAAATATTAATTATTGTAAAGTTAAGTGCAGATATTAATTATTGTAAAGCGCGAGTCAGTAACTTACTACTAACATTAAAATCATATAGAGGAGACGATACATATTTTGAAAAAAAATTTAACGATGTTTGCAGTAATTTTGGGCAACCTGTTAAAAGATGTAAAATAGATTACGGTAGCATTTCAGATGCGAAAATTTATTTTAAAAGACTTCATGCGTTAAATTTAGACTAATCTAACTAAACCTTTCGGATATGAAAAAAATAGATTTTATCAGTTTCATTAATAGTAGTAATCTCAAATCATTTGCGAAGGCTTTTCTTAAAAATCTACTAGACTCTCTTATCGATAGCTATCCCTAAATGTTTGAACAAATTAAGCAACGAAACGAACTTTGTGTGTAGTAATGTGATCATAACAAATTTGGAATCACGCAGAGTTTATCGGACCTTTTAATTTTTATATCTGATAATAAGTTACAAACGGAAGTATTGGATACTTATAAATTGCTAGGTCAAGTTGCTTCACTGGCATCTTCTTCCACTTCAGTTGAACGAAGTTTTTCAGCTCTTAAGAGAGTAAAAACCTTTTTACGGAATTCAATTTGACAGACAAGGCTTTCCGATTTAAGTACAATGGAAATTGAAAGGGATTTAGTTAAAATGTTGCGAGAAGGTTACAATTTCAAATTTCACAACCAAATAATTTATCTCTTTGCTTCATCAAAGAGTAGACGTAACCAAATAATTTACAAGCATATGTAGTAAATTATATAGTGCATCACGCTTTATTCTTTATTTTTAAATACGTTTGAAAAATGTTATATTTGATGTAGAATATTTTGCATGTATATATGTATATTAAACCACTTGAAAAAAGTGTTTTAGTTTCATATATTGTATACTGAGGAGCATTGAAATTGAATATTTCTCGGAAGTCTATCTACTGCGTAAACGTAGTAGATAACTAACTGGGCCAAAAAGAATGGTTGGATCGATTGAAATGTGTGCATATAGGTGTTATATAAATAGCGACCAAAACACTAAATTTTATTTATTTGAAACAACTGACCAGCATACAACGAAATCAACGAAAATTTGTTCGGATAACAATAAAAAACTGGGCCCACCCAATCTCAACAAGCACGAGCCGCCACTGCATAATACAATCTATACTAAGTGGGTAGTATCTGTTTTCACAGTCTCATTCCATTACGAATCACCCATCTCCAAATCAAACTCACCATCATATCTCACATTTATTGTTCCAATAAATTTTATACGGTCAGGTAGTTGCCCGTATAATATTTTATGTGGGAACTGATATAAAATCGAGCCAGGTATATTTCAAATGTCCAGAAGCCAAACCGACATATAGCCAAGATTGTATGCATATTGTATGTTCAGCAACCATCGCAAACACTCTGCCGTGCCCCCACCGGACCATTTTAATTTTTTTCCTGCGGGATAATTGCTGTCATAAACTTTAGCCAGAAACACGTCTGCCTTTGGTCGGTTTATTTATGAGGCTAAAATAAAACTGTAATTATCTGGTACTTCCCGTTCCTAAGGTCAGCCAGCTTATTAGAGACATCACGGGGATGATGACATTGGGGATAATGATGAAAAGACAGGTATTTCGATGGAATGAGCTCTTTGGTAATGTTTAGTTACAACTGCAGAGAGATGTATATGATTGTAGTCTGCTGGGTTGTTTGATCGAATGATGTATGTGAATGTGGCAGTAAAATGGCTTTTCGATTAGCATTAAATCTCAAATTATTTTTCCGGAGGGTGAATAAGGATTCATTTGGGGAATGAAATTGGGGCTAATAATTGGAGACTGCTCCAATAATTATTTTCAAAATTAATTTATTCGAAAACATCTCACAAGGCTGCCAAAATCAAAGAATGATTCAAAACTTTGATCCAAAACGATGCTAACCATCAGATCTTTTCTTGTCAGAAGTTTTCAAGTCAAATGCATGCATGGATGAATCAGACATCAAAAGCAAAGACAAATTACATTTAAATGCTCTATGCCTATACTTATTACAAAGAAATATGAAATTACCTATGCGCATATTTGGTGGAAAACGCTTTACGTTTCAGTGCCAGTAGTGTGTTATTTGCGAAACATCTTTAGATACGATACATCTTTATATACGCTCGAATGATACCATGCTTATGAAGTAGCTCCATAAAGCAGTGTTAATAGTGTGCTTTCTTACCATTCGAGCGAAAACCTCATAAGCTTAAGAACCAGAAAATACAAGATTCTCATATTGCTTGGTTGGTGCATCAGTGATATAGTACCAGATCCAACAAATGATTGAAATGTCACGCAACGAACAATATGTCGCCAATCATTAATAGAGCGTTTCTGTATCCTTAAATTATACATTCAATTGCTGGTTTCTCGTTTGAATTATGTATGTCAAAGTGCATTAAAAGATTTCACTTTATCTTGTTTGATATAGTTTTGTTTCATCAAATAAGCTTTTTTAGAAAGTAAAACTATACAAAAGACGGTCTTTTTGATAGATTTGGATGTATAACTAGGATTTTCTGTTGCATTGCCATAAGCAGAAAAATTGTTTGCGATAAAATTGATTTTTCTTGCCTCGTGTAGGGTCTTATCATTTATCGTACCTCTCCTGAGATATAAATGGACTACTTTCAATATCATGCATCAGTTAGCTACAAAGTACAGAGTGAATAAGATGGCAATGGATAAAGTGTATTAAATACATTGCATTTGGTATGAGTTCCAGAAAAGAAGCAATGCATCGGTCGCTTATAAAAACTTGTGTTACAAGGTAGGAAGTGAAATTTTAAATGCTCCAACCTGCTAAAGATGATTTACGAAAATTCATTTCGGAGATATCAGTCGCAAAGAAGATCATCGATCTAAGCGGCCATCCAAGATCGTTGGAGAGTAATCTACATCTAACCTATAGAGCAATTGCAAAGAAATCAGCCGTCCGCCATTTGATTGGTGAGAAATACATCACATAAAATATAAATAACCGTTATTAAAACTGATTTAAATGTTTTCTTTAAAATACAACAACCCAATATATGTATTTCATTTTATATCGTAATTGACCAGGACGTTTATCACCGGTTTGTTCAGTGGGCCAATCAATTTAGTTATGGTACAGGCTATTGGTTCTGCCAGGTTTATGGCACAATTGAGCTGAAGGTTCTATAATTCTAACCAAATTCGCGGTCAGTTGACGAAGAAGAAAACATTTGGATGTGTATGGATGTGAAGTATTCACACACATATTCATGCAGCTCAACCTATTCACCCTGCGTTCAATGTTCCACGTAAAAACGTGGATTCGTACTCAACAGCAGTCTTTGCATCAATGACAAATCATAGACAAATAAATCTGCCAATCCGAAGAGGAACATCAGCAATAACAATAACAAGTGCAACAATATCTCAACCAAAATCTACCGCAGCCATCACCGCCTAAATACTAGCAGTAGCCGCAGTTTTGTCAGGATAGCTCATCAGATTCCAGCGATTAGATCCTAGTCACGTGGCTTTAAAACCTGCAACCGAGCATTTGACTGCGCCTAATTATGAGTCTTTTAGCTCTGCTTTGTGCACTCTCTCGTCGTTTTGAAATTGACGGTAATGAAACATTCTATAAAACTATGAAAAAAAGACTGGATCACAAAACCATCGCCGCGTTTCCAATCGCAAATGCTCCTGGTTTGAAAAATGTCGTACAAAAAAATTTCTGGTTTTCCGGTATATAAGTCAAGAAGTTAACTCCGAAACCACAGATGAACTTCCACTTGGAGGCACTTCGGATGTTTAATTATTAAAACTACAAAACCCTCCTATTGTAAAGACGAAACTTAACACATTTAATCTCTCTTTCAGACTTTTTCTATCAATAGTAACTTCTGTTGACTATTTGTCTCGTAAATTATCCTCTTGGTGTTAATGCTTTATCCACCATAAAATAGATTTTGTTTAAATGGCGGATGAAATCAATTTGGCCGCGTACTCTCCATGTACAAAGATTGACGGTTGATGCGCTTACAGTCCGATTAAATAATTTCCTCTTCTACTCCCGCTTAACTAAGTCTAAATGTTTCGTCCGCCATCGACACAAAATATGCAGCTCGTGTAAATATTGAGGTTTGGCCTATCATGATGACTATTGTAGATTCCTGAAGCTCGGTTTAGCTGGCGAAATTGCGGAAAAAAAAACTATGCGTGGAACTTTCGACAGCATCAAGATCTTTATACGTTCTAACCAACACACGCCCTTTTGATCCAACATCTTTTTTCTAAATAAATTCTCACCATTTTCCCCATTTCATGTCCCTTAACAGTTTTATTGCTTTTCATCCACAATAGATATGTAATTTATTTGTCTCTTGAGGTTATTTTTCGTTGTGGTTCTGATGGCATCCGGATCCTATTGGCCAAATTACTTGCATCGTCTCTGTGTAATCCTTTGTCTATTACATTCAACCTCAGCTATTTTCTCTGACTCTTCCGTCCCACTTTAAGTCTCCTCATATTTCTTCGATGCACAAAACCAGTGTTTTAGGCTACACTTCTAACTAACATTCTTTTGGTTGGGTGCTGCCAGGTGCCCATGAATTCCACATTTGACGCAGTCCTCTGAAGTGAGGGTACACGTGCCCAATTCACAACTTCCTCACATTAGCGTCCTGCTGCTGAGCACCAGCTAGACATGTACGTAAATTTACAGTAATCACCATCATTTTCCATCAATTTTCAATCTTTCCCAGATTTGTTTAGAACTGCTTTGCAATTGGCACCAAAACTTAGTATCAAAAAACGGCTAATATAATAAAGTAATTGTTAAAGTTTCCACTGTTTCACTTCAGAAAATTTCAAACATTAAAATGCATCCCTTTTTAGTTTCCATTTTCAGTCAACAAAGTTTTAGGGGCCGAACTCTCTTATTATAATGAAGCAATTTCTGTAAGTCATTTAAGATACTTTCTCGACTTACTGACCAGTCATCACCCTCCACTTTCAATCTAATTAATGAATTATCAAGGAGAATATTGAACGAGACACGATAAGCACTGAATTGAGAAATGGAAAACCCTGACATCTTTGGCAAAGTACTAGCTCACAAGCAGCTTTCAACCAAAATTATAAATTTTTAAAGTCGAGCATAAAATCTGTATCACAGGATTTCGGACTAATTGCTTTCTTAATGAAAATTCTATTTCGTTCGTGCAACATATTTAAGGTGGTGTGGTACTTGGGGAAAGTTGTGTTCTACTAGTTATTTGAAAAACGAAATGCTACTGCTGTTTCCAAGCTACGTCGTCTGGAATCAATGAAAGACGAAACATATTGTCGTTTGAACGATGACCGTGCTGATGCGGTGAATACTACGATGCAAAGCTTGAAATTGAATTTACAAATTACTATTGCAATAAATTATTACTTTTTTTTAGTATACGGTGGAGCAAGGAACGTTTTCCGACCTTAAATTAGCTGCAAGGATATGATGAAAAACTAAATGAAATTATGCTTCCAGAACTTATTCAAATCACATTCTAATAATATAATTTGAACATTTCTGTCACTTAAGGTAATCCAATTTTAAATTCAAAAAAGCACTTTTACTATGTATTTTCTGGCTTCCAGAGCTCTTCTTTACTAACTAAAGCTCTGAAATTGAAAACAATATTTCACTGAATGCTTACTATATTTCAAAATCAAGCCAGCATATCTGGGAAATTCATATTTGCTTGTCGTCTGAAATATTATGAATTTATTTGTGTGAACGAAAGTTATGTTCCTACTATTTTCACACACTCGCAACATTTCCCAAGGCCATTGTTACCTTACTTCCACGCCGATTCCAGTTAATTGGAATTTTACCGTAAATCTCATTCGTCCCTGTTTTAGCCACCAAACATAATAGATTTCCTGTCGTCTAATTTATACTTCCATTACGTGAAAATCAGCAACGGCATATCTGGCGACACTCAGGTATGACTCGATCAAGTTGTCGCCTAGACGCCGGTACAATCCCGTCCAGGCTGCGAGATTACATTGCCTGGATAATTAAGAAATTTCAATTTGCATTCCGATAGTTCCCGGCATATTTCGATTAATCCAACCTGTGTCCTGTACATTGGCAATTCAGCCTGAGTTGTCTGTCTATCTGGAGGCAATTGCTTGGCTTGTGTCAGACTCGAGAGCATGGTCGTATCCGAGGAGATTGCCTTGTCAATTATCGAAGTATTCAAGAAATCGGACTCGACGAGGCGGATACGGTTGCTTGGCTGCTGATGTTGAATTTGCGTGAAGCTTGCTAGCAGGTAGAATGAAAACGATTAATGGATTACCTGCAATCGTTACACTTTAGAGTGATGAATTAGATCTCTGTAGATCTAAGCGAGCCTTTGAAAACGAAAATCTATAAAAACATTAAGCTTAGGAGTAGATTTTTGGTGTTTTTTTTTGACAAGGAAAACATTAATAGAATTTACTCTAAGAGATTGCTTCAAAAATTTTTATAAAGAAATATTTGAATTTTTCGAAACACTTCCTTTGAAAATGTGGAACACATAAACCACCAGCCGCCGAGACTTTGAACACCGTAGTTTTCATCTGAAATCAATACGATTTGAAGATAAATTTAGGAACGAGCACATATTCGAACCTGACTCGAAAAAAATGAAAATTGTATTTTCTAGAGGTATTTAAATATTTCGAATCTTTTTTTGAAACAAACATACTATAAGCATTGATAATACTCTGAATTCAGGTTCCAGTAAAGCCTGATCATTAAGAAAAAGAATTACTTAAAGAATTATCGATAAGAAACTTTTTAGAGCTTGAATGTGCACAAATGGGAACAAATTCCAGTCATTAAAATCACTAAAAAGACCAATTTTCGAAATGTATGATATTCATTTCATATTACATATATTCAAATATTAGCTAAATCACATTCTTATATT
Source organism: Nemotelus pantherinus (assembly GCA_963978885.1). Lineage (NCBI taxonomy): Eukaryota > Metazoa > Arthropoda > Insecta > Diptera > Stratiomyidae > Nemotelus > Nemotelus pantherinus. Next base: position 218,873,746 of record OZ022263.1, read on the forward strand.
CACAATCGGATTATCAAACAAAACATAGGATTTTTTAAATGAGGATATATCAATTTCGCATTTAAATTACCATTTTCAAAATAAATTGACATATAAATATATATATATATATATATATATATATATATATATATATATATATATATATATATTTATATATATATACATACAGGGTGATTTATTATGACGTTTGATTTTCAATATGCTTTTTTTGACAAATTACACCTGACTCCTGTCAAACTGCAATGTAATTTTTATTCATTATTGTTTGACAAATCATCATGGAAAAACTTACACCCCAAAAATGCGCAACAATTTTTGGTGAATAGGCTCTGAAACAGTCAAATGAAAATCCGCTGTTTTATCGCGAAATTTTGTTCAGTGATGAGCCAAATTTTTGGCCAATGGATACGGTAATAAACCTGAAGAGCTTCAACAGCTATCACTACAGCCACAGAAATGCACAGTTTGTTTTGGTTTATGGGCAGGTGGAATCATCGGTCCATATTTCTTTCAAAATGAGTCCGGTCAGAACGTAACCGTCAATGGCGACCGCTATCGCAACATGATAACGGATTTTTTGCTACCTTAAATTGAAACCCGTGGTATTGATGAGCTTAAATTTCAACAAGACGGCGCTCTTTCGCATATAGCGAGAGAAAAAATGGACTTATTGAGAAATCATTTTGGTGAGAACCTGATTTCACGTATTGGACCAGTAAATTGGCCACCTAGTTCGTGTGATATAACATCTTTAGATTATTTTCTTTGGGGCTACACGAATTCTCTTGTCTTCAGGGATAAGTCAGCTTCATTCGACATTTTGGCAGCCAACATTACTCGTGTCATTCGCAAGATACCGGTCGCTATGCTGGAACGCGTCATCTAAAATTGGACCCTTAGGATAGAACATTTACAGCGTAGTCGTGGTCAACATTCAAATGAGATAATCTTTCAAAAGTAGATGTCTTAGATTGTTCTTTCGACTCACAATAAACTATAGAATTACTCTAGAATTCAAATTTATGCCTTTTATTTGAGATTGAAAACCAAACCTCATAATAAATCACCCTGTATATCAGTAAAAAGATAAAGGGAGATAATCTCTGGAGCCGCCTTTCCGATTTAGCTGAAATTTTTAGAGGACATACATGTACGTAAGAACTAGTGCAGTAATTAATTTAAATCAATATATCGTTAATCCTTTGGGATCGGCGGCCATTTTAGTGAATTTTCAGGTACCCCTATATTAAAGTCAGCGGAAAAAACCGCAGATGGTAGACTGTACCACAATCGTATTGACCTATATAAGAAAAAATCGTAACACTTAATGACTGGCACTAACCGAAAGGGTGAGAGAATGAGAGCACTGAGAAGCTGGGAAGTTGGGCATAGAAGGTGATCTACAAGTTCTCAGACTTGAATACAATGATAATTTTAAAACTCAAATATGATGAGGAGCTTTTAGAATTGTAAAATTTTTAGAAACACGCTAAGAAAACACGAATGTAAATTTCTTTGATAGATTGACATTATGTTAGCAAAACTTTCCGCCAAGATCCGAAAGCATGAGACATAAGAGCTGCTTGAAAAGCAAGTACTCGTTGTGCTTTATAAAATTCAAGAAGAAAAAAACTACCATTATAACTAAAAGCATGCTTGGAAAACTCAAACGTCAGCTTGTTAAGGTCTATATGATTCTCCAGTGAGTCGCATTTAATCAGATATTTTGATTTTCAGCTCAGATGTTTTTATTACCTTAATCTCAGAAACTCATTTAATGTCAGATAAGTGCATGTTAAAGAATCCATTCAAAGTTTTATAAATTTTATAAGAATGAAAACCCACAGTGGGTGCTAGAGATATCAACTAAAATACTTGTTCTTAAGCTTATTTTACTTTTAATTTCAGGTGTACTAGTACTAGTTATAGCTTACACAGCCATGGGATCAATACTTTTTGTTAGTTTAGAAGGCGAAACTGAAGATAGTTCGGTGGAAACAGCAGTTGCTGCATCGAAACCATATCCACGCACAGATACAATTAATCCAGATATTCGATCGAGGTAAGTTATTTCATACAAAAACCCAATGAAGTAACATTTCTAAAGATACGTTAATAGTTTTCGAACAAGTTTCAAAATATATGTTCGAAAATTACAACTTTACAAAATTTTCAGTTAAACTTTTCAAATTAAGAATATTTATTAGTTATATGACAAGTTCTAACTCATACATATTTTCTCATAAGATTTCTTTTAGTTCGCTGTAATTTGCAACTAAGACACCTTACAATTGATTTCGCTTTGCGTGCAACAGCAATTATATGTAAAACACAAACGTAATAATGTGCACGTTTTGATACATCAGTAAGCTCTCCAAAAATAATATCATCTGGGAAACTCATTCACAAAAGAATAAACCGTCAAATATAATTTATTTGACGTGGAACAGCAAATACCAGTTGCAAATTAGATTATTTATGATTGAATTGTATGAATGTCATGTTTAATTTCTTATGAATATTCATTTTTGAAAGAGTTTCATCTCAATATTGTCTAGAACCACGCCGCAGGAACGTTGCAGCCTTCGTAACGCTACGTGTTTGTGTTCACACAAACAGCTACTTCTGCTTCTTTTCTATTTCCAAATTCCTTTTCCCACCATTCACAGACTGAACATATATGAGCTCAATTTGCTCGACTCGGTCCAACTCCTTCCACTTTCACTCGGAATACTTCACCATGTCGTTTCGGCAACATTGCGTTTGTGTCATTAACTGTTGGATATTTTAAATTATATTAAAACGCTCAATCACACTTAATGTCGTTGTCGAAATGGATCATATCACGTGCTTGCACGTTCACTACATCCCATCACATCATTACTGGGTCTTCATAGACTTCAGTTTCGGCAGCACGAAGCTGCCTTATATTCGAAGAACGAGAGAAAAATAAAAAAAAAACTTAATGATATAGGTATCATCGTAGTTATCGCTGTCACTGTCGTCGTCCTCGTTATTAAAAATGTCAAAATAAGGATATACTCGTAAATCGACTTAACGTCCACGTTGACGAGGCTCCGTTACAAATTAGTACAAGTCAGTTAACCTAATGAGTACGTGCTCCTGTGTGATGTTTCTAATTAGAACATACGTGAGAAAGATTATGGAGATTAATTGTACGTATGCGTGCATGGCACGTTAGAAGCGCTGCGTAACTCGAATATTCATTTGAGATGAGATTTGATACGTTGGATGTAATTTATCTTCCCGGCAATCGCAGTGATAAAGAAGCCCAAAAAAATAAAATAAATATGAGTTTAAAAGTAGGCCATGACATTTTCAGCCTGAAAATAAATCGGAATCATTAATAGGCTAATGAGCTTCTTTCTAAATAGTTTCAAACGTCTTTTAAGTGCAAAGAACGATTGTAGCAGAAAACCAAGCCCAAATTCATTATGACGCCGAGCGATCCTGACGCATTCTACCCGTTGGTCAGCCGTCGCGTTTCTGTTTTCCTCTTAAGCTTTGTACTGTCTTCGATTTCACTTGAAATCTGTTTCGGCGAAAATTTAGCTCGAAAACAAGCACTAGTTGTACTCAGTTCTTAGCATGAAAAGTTGCTTGGAAGTTGCTTTCGCTTTGAGAATGCAGATGGCATTGACATATGTCTACAATCATTTCACGCCAATTTAGTATGTGCAAAATTCACAACTTTTTTTCAATCACTTTTAAACATATGCTTGCTAATGTTTGGAGAAAGAGCTGCATATAAAATTTCATGCTTATAGCAGCTTAATCTCTCTGGATATGTGGATCAACTTTGTAGCTTCTAAGCCGTTTTTTAAAACATGTCAATAATTTATAATCCAAAAAGATTCAACTTTAACCGAATCTGAACTATTTTCATTGCATCAGCCAAAATTGCCAAAATTTTAAATCACGTGCTTTCTCATATTTTTGAGCGATACCGTATACTGAGTATAATATGGATATTTAACTTGTAACTGCTGCAAAAATGTCCACAGTTCACAAAAGCAGATAGCAACCAGCAGCAACCAACTTAGCAGCAACCAGCAAAATTCTGCACGTGGTCCCAAATACCATATGCTCATGGTTATATTTGTTCGGTTTGTGTTGTCTAAAGAGCTTGCAACTACGATAATTTAAGCACTCGATTGGTTACGTGTCAAATCATAGCTTTTGCGGTAACTGGGTATGAGACCGGTGCTCTATAAATTTGTTAAGAAAATTGTGATAATTTATTGCTTTCAATGGAATTCATTAAATCGGCATATCCCACATGTGCCTCCCGACTAATTCTGGACTGATTACTTCATCTTGCTAGGATTGAAAATGCGTTGGTGTCACCATTGACTAGACTTTATGTTAAGGCTGTATTTCTATTAAATTCAAATAAGCGTATAAAATTCCATGTGCGCTTTTATTAACATGTGCTAACACAAATCTTAAGCAAGGATTATTTCGTGTCGCGGTCGTCCTTCCCTCTCCCTCCTTTGGCCATCTGAAACTAAATAGAGAGAGACGTGAGACCAACGCTCAGTGAGTAGTTCTCACACACACAACTCAGTCTCTCACACTCGACACACCTAGTGCACCAGCAGGGCAGCCACTCACACAGGTAGCACCACAGTCACGCCTGGACAGGAACAAACGTGCAGTCTACGTACCCGAATTATGGGGACCAACGCAGCTAACACGTACCATGTCCAACGCTACTTAACCCCGGGAACAGCACTAATTAGCTACACAATACAACTACAACAATTACCAAACATGTCTACTCACCCATGCACTTCTGTCCGCCACAACCGCCAACCACCACGCACAGTCTAAAACTACTACCTACTGGCAACATGCGCACTACACTACTTTGCGCTTATCTATCTTCCTTTCATTCCTGCGGCGTTGCCTATTTACCTATAACAACTCGTCCATCCTGACACTTGAACGTCCTCGTTCGATTAGATTTCTGCTTCCTCTTCTGGATCGTCTGCTGTAAAATCGTCTTCAGGTAGCACCCATGGCTTCAGTTTATCGACTGCCTCAACGTTTTCATATTTCCGCCCTCGACTTCTCGATGATCCAGGGAGCTCACGGACAACGTACCGATCGTTAGGTAATATGCGTTTAATTTCAAACGGCCCTTTATAATTAGGCATGAGTTTTTTACTCTGACCGTCCAGCAACATTTTCTTTTTAACTAAGACTAAGTCTCCTTCTGCATATCTGTGGGGAATTTTTCGTTTTGCATCGAATCGCTGTTTTTGTTTCAACTGATTTCGTTCAATTAGCGCTGCTACTTTTTCTCGCTCTGCCGAAATGTCATCTATAATAGGTCTTACGTCTTGTACCTCTACAGATAACTGCGCGTCCGCCGGAGCCCGTGGTCTATATCCAAATAGTAGTTCACTAGGAGTTCGTTGTGTTACACTGTGTACTGCATTGTTAATTGCAAATTGAACCTTTGGAACCGCCCGGTCCCAATGTCTATCGACATCTGTAGATGTTGCCAATGAAGTCAAAACTGTAGAGTTGAACCTTTCCACCTGCCCGTTAGCTCTTGGTGTCGCTACTGCATTTTGAATATGTTGAATCCCTTTTTTATTACAATATTCGGCAAATGAACGCGAAGTATAACAAGTTCCTTTATCACTGATAATTCTGTTGGGTACTCCAAATGTCTCGATCAGCGCGTCGATAAAGTTCAAAACAGGTCTCGTTGATGTATTTTTTACTGGTCGGAGGATCGTATATTTAGTGAAACTTTCTACGCCCACTAATAAGTACTTATTTCCCCGACTGCTTGCATTAAAAGGTCCTAAATGATCTAAGTGTATCGTATGAAATGGGGTTGCAAACTTTTTTATAGGATGTAACAAGCCTTCTTGTTTACCACCGGGTTTTTTGTGATACATACAGGGTATACAGCTCTTAATATACCTGGTGACATACCTTCGCATTTGTGGGAACCAATACGCTTCACAAAGTTTATTTAAAGTCTTTTCAACGGAAAAGTGTCCAAAATCATCGTGAGCGGATCTCACAATCTGTTGACGTAGAGCCCGTGGTACCAGCCATTGTTTTCCGTTTTGGGAAACTCTATAAATGCGCCCTGCTTCCAAACAATAATCTTTATGAATACCGCGCTCATAATCCGTGTTTGGTTTTCGTTGGAGAATTTCGTGAATCAGTTTAATTTTCGCGTCACTCAGTTGTCCAGCTAATACCCAATCGGCTTCTTCTATTCTTAATGGTGCCTCATCTTCTTCCACACGTAGAACCAAATTTTCTTCAAATTCTACCGGCGTTCCATCAACAGGGTTACAACTTAATGCATCTACGTGTTGCATCCTAATTCCGGGTCTGTGCTCTACTGTGAATGAGAATTCTTGAAGTTGCAACCACCACCTGGCGATTCGAGGTATCAGATCTCTCTTATTTGCGGCTGATTTTATTGCACTGCAATCCGTTACTACTTTAAAGTTCAATCCCAACAAATATATCCTGAATTTCTTTACAGATTCTACAACCGCCAATGTTTCCAACTCATAGGAATGATATTTTTGTTCAGCTGGTGTCGTTTGCCTACTATAATAAGCTACTGGCTTAAGTTTGCCGCCACTTTGTTGCTGCAACAGAATCCCTGCTAGTCCCAATTGACTTGCATCAGTATGTAATTCTGTCAATGCGTTTGGGTTAAAAATTGCTATTAATGGCTTCTGAATTAAATACTCTTTCAGTAGTTGAAACGCATCTTCTTGCTCTTTTTCCCAGTTCCAAACACAGTTCTTTTTAGTAAGAATTGTTAGTGGTTTTGCTAAAATAGCATAATTTTTCACGAATTGACGGAAGTAACCAGTCAGGGCAAGGAACTGTCTTACTTGATGTACGTTTACTGGTCTTGAAAACTCTGCTATGCTTTTCGTTTTTAATTGACTAGGCCGAATTCCTTCTTCATTAATATGAAATCCCAAATATGTGATATCAGTTTGAAAGAAATGGCATTTTGCTGGATTTAAAGTTAAATTGTATCTTTCCAGTAGTTTCAAAACTGTTTCCAATCGCGATAGTCCATCTTCAAAAGTACAAGCGGGTATCAGAATGTCGTCCAAATATACTAGTGCAATTGTTCCCTTTAAAGATCCCAGAATCTTGTTTATCATTCGTTGGAAGACGCTTGGAGCTGTACTTAGGCCAAATGGCATCCTATTAAATTCGTAATGTCCATCGGTTGTCACGAATGCAATTTTATCCTTTGAACTTTCTTCGATTGGAATCTGATAATAACCCGAATACATATCTAAACTCGAATAATACTTATATCCTTGCAGTTGGTCTATTTGGTCATCAATTCTCGGGAGAGGAAATCTGTCAGGCTTAATTTTTGCATTGAGTTTACGATAATCAATACACAGTCTATCTTGACCATTTTTCTTTTTCACTAATAGAACTGGTGATGAAAAAGGTGACACTGACTCGCGAATTATACCATTTTCTAATAATTCATTAGTGATTTCTCTTACCTTAAGTTGACCTTCAAGATTCAATCGGTATGGTCGATAGGTGACAGGTGTTTCGTCAACCAGATCTATGCGCATTTCCGACGCCGAGGTGCATCCGATTTCACTCATGCTAAGAGCAAAGCAATTCTCATACTTTGATAACAGCTTTAAAACTGATTCCTTTTGGTCTTTCGATAAGTTGTTGTTTATATTATAATTTATATGACCATTTTTAGATAGCTTCTCCACACTTTTCCGTGATTGTGAGCCCTTCGTACATTTTTCTACACAAGGGACTCCTCTGGCCAGAATCTGCTTGTGATTTATCAATAGGTCTTTTCCAGATGTGTTTATGATAGGAACAAAACAATCCTTATCCAAAGAGAAATTCATTACGCATCCAAATAAAAAGTGTTCTTGGTGTTCCATAAGTCGAACACTGCCTGCTACATAGACATCACCTTCATAGTCAGCTTTACACAACACATTCGCTGCATGTTTCGGTGGCAAAACAACAGTTTCCTTTGCCCAAATCGGAATCTTAACCGGAGAAACACAATTGATCTGAGGTAGCTCATTTAGAAAACTATCAAATATTCTCAGACATTTATCATCTTTAACTAAGGTTATATGCTTTTGCTCAGTAAAAGGTTGTCCAATAATGACTGGGATTTCCTGTTGAGTGTTCAGAACAATGCTAAACTCCGTAGATGCTTTAGCTTTGTCTATACTGACTTGTACGCCTTTAACTTTTCCGAGGCTCTTAACAATACCACCACCAAAGCCTCTAATTATATTGCTTTCGGGGTGTAGCTTTAATTTTAATTCTCTAAAAGTGTCTTCACGGATTGTGTTAACACTAGCTCCCAAGTCAATAAAGCCCCTAACATGCTTATCATCTATGAATATATCCATGAAATATTTCATACCTGGATTATCAGAGCCAATCTTCATGACATGGCTCGAGTTTTGATTATTTGAATCACGCCTTTCTTTTCTTCGATGTTCTTCTCTCCGCACGTACTTTTCTCGCTTCGGGCATGTAGACAATAAATGGTTTCGACTCCCACACTTGTAGCACTTTCGGTACCGATAGCTATTATTCCGTTTCGGAGAATAAATACGTTTTTGTACTGTTTCCCTAGATCTCTTCGGCGCTGAAGCATAGCTCTCGACTGTAGTCACCGTGTTCAACGTCTTCAAAAACTTGAGAAGTTCGTTCGGCTCGGCAAAGTTTCCGACTTTTGCTGCTGCTACGATGCTTTTATCTTCGACGCCAGATATGATGCATTGAACAGCTTTTCGACCAAAGATCTCGCAGTTGTTCAACAATGCCAGTTTTTCATAATAATACGTAAGCATTGTTTCGTCCTGCTGCTTAACGCGATTCAGCATTGTTTGCAATAGTTGCGGATGGTCATCTTCTTCTGGGAACGCTTGATGCAGTTTCTCCTTCCATTCTTCCCAACTGAATTGAACGCTAGGTAGGCTCCTGTACCAAGTTGCGGCTAACCCATGAAGTTTACTCGTCGTATAACGAATGGTCGTTAGCTCATCCCAACCATAAATTGCGCGAAACTCCTCTATTTTACACAGCCAACGCGAGATAGTTTGCGAGTTTTCACTCGGATCGAACACAGGGATCACACTGCCATCTGCATTACCGCCACGCTTCCCGAGTTTTTCGACACTTGCCGCGAAACTTTTCATAACCGATGCGAATGAGCGAAGGTCGTCTCTTGTGTCTCGTGCATTATCTTCGTTCACACCATCAGCACTTGTCACTTGCCAATTTCCCGTGGCCATTGTTTAATATTTATTTTTATTACTGTCTTTTCACACAATGAACAATAGGGCTTTGTCACTTGTTGAATATATCACGTGTAGCTAACACTTCAAAATAACACCTACTAACAGCTGATACTAGTTTACACCAGAACGGTTTAACCAAGAATAATTTTTTTTTTGTATTGAAGAAATCTCTAAACATAGATAGACCAGGAGGCAAAAGGAAAGAGTAGCCGCATCGGGATCTTTATCCCACTTCTGAGTTGTTAAGGCTGTATTTCTATTAAATTCAAACAAGCGTATAAAATTCCATGTGCGCTTTTATTAACATGTACTAACACAAATCTTAAGCAAGGATTATTTCGTGTCGCGGTCGTCCTTCCCTCTCCCTCCTTTGGCCATCTGAAACTAAATAGAGAGAGACGTGAGACCAACGCTCAGTGAGTAGTTCTCACACACACAACTCAGTCTCTCACACTCGACACACCTAGTGCACCAGCAGGGCAGCCACTCACACAGGTAGCACCAAAGTCACGCCTGGACAGGAACAAACGTGCAGTCTACGTACCCGAATTATGGGGACCAACGCAGCTAACACGTACCATGTCCAACGCTACTTAACCCCGGGAACAGCACTAATTAGCTACACAATACAACTACAACAATTACCAAACATGTCTACTCACCCATGCACTTCTGTCCGCCACAACCGCCAACCACCACGCACAGTCTAAAACTACTACCTACTGGCAACATGCGCATTACACTACTTTGCGCTTATCTATCTTCCTTTCATTCCTGCGGCGTTGCCTATTTACCTATAACATTTATTCAATGATAATTGAAAGTCCAATGTTCAATGGCATAAAAGTTCAATGATATAAGTTTTATTGTACATGAATCACTGCTGTCATTGATGTTACAATATTCCGTGTATTTTGGCTCAGGCAAAAGGTTCTGCAAGGTTTTATCGGCTCATCCTTTTAATCGCTCAATATAAATATCAGAGTTTCTCCACCAAAACTTGAAGTGAAAAATAAGCACAGTACTACCTCTGAATCATGTGACTCAAATTTGATAGATATGTACATATATTAGACTAAAGATTAAATATTATTTCCTGTCTTTAACATACTCATGCATTCAAAGCAATTATCTAAATACTTTAATTAACCAAATCCAAGCTGAATGAATTAAATTTCTACAAATTTATTTCCATCTTCAATTGCATCTGACACCAGCTTAAACCAGGTAATCTCAAAATAATTAATGAGCTTAATTCCCTCCGACATTTAAATTTATTTGCATCCCTAATGTGTTTGCGCACTTTCAAATGGGAGAATTAATCAATTATTCATCCTATATACACCCAAAACATTGCTAAACATACAAATGTATCCTTCTACAAAATTGGTCTTGACACCATCACAATGTACCAGATGCTCAGCATAGCAACGAAGTTTCGTCCTCATCTTCTTCCTCTTCTTTGCCAGGGCACTAAGCAACTACTATGACAGTTGACCGAGCGTCATGTCTGCGCCCTTTTCTAATCATGTTGACGCAAATAATTACTTTTCCGTGTATGGATTTCATGATGTGCATCAGACAACCGAGTGTCGAGAAGTGAGGCCATATCTATCCTCCAGGTCCTGAAGGACTATATGAGTCTTGACTCCATTCCGTTGCAAGTTTTATGCATTCAAACACTCGTCAACCAAACGAGCTAACATCTTATCTCCCGGGAAAATTTTACGGTAAGCGCACGAAAGCTTAGCTTTCTGTGAGTTTGCATTCTACGTAGACCAAAGACGCCTCACAATATCCTGCTAGCAACTGAACACATATTCTATACATTTCACTAATAATTTCATAGGATGGCTGGCACCGTTGCCGTTACGACTACCATTCGTCCGCTCGTTTGTCCGATCAATCAGTGGTTAGTATGTGTCACGAAATGATGATAGCTGAAGCTGAAGTGACTTCAGATCAGGTAAACAAAACGAAAAGAAAAGTTTCGGAAGAAAACACTTTTGATTCACGTACATATGTAGATGAAGCTGTGAAGGTGATTTTCATTTTAATAAAAATTGTGTTGCATTTGAAATAATGCACCCTAAAGAAATTTTTAATGATGTTCTTTTATCTTGGTTTTAAATTCCATTCCCGAAGCTATGTCTAGTAAAAAAGCTAGGCTAGTGATTAAAAGTAATAGTACTTCGACCAAAGCAACATAACGTTTAGTCAGTTATAACAACAAAACCATCTAAATCAAATGTTTTTCATTAATATTTTAATATGCATATCTAAATGGCTGCCGCAACTTTCCTTGCAATAAACTAAATCAAAAACAAGCCAAACGTACATTGACTTTATTGCCAAGCATTCACCCTCTTCATAATGATTTATCTCACGTAACACTAGAAAATGAACCAGGTTGCATTTCCAGCTCTAGCATTCATATCATTATCGCATCAGATATATCTCGGTAACTCTCTTTGGTAAACTTTTCCACCACGAAATACCGAGCCAATTTTCTAAGTTGCAAAAAATACTTCCCATCACAGCTCTTTACCGTTGGTAGACCGTTTTTTCTTTATTTTGCGAGCATTGTGAAAACATGCACATGTATATTAGGAAGAAAACTTACAAAGTTATGTCTTACAATTTATTAACTTTCTACTGGATGAGAACAAAAAAAAAACTTTTTTTGAGTGGAAATCGCAATGCAATCAAGAGAAAAGGATGCACAGTAAAAAACCGCAACGCAGGTTGCTATGGAAGAATTTCTTTTTGTTTTTCATCAACCTGATGCAATATTCCGAGGAAATCGGAAGCTAGTTTACTGCGATATGCACAGGATGTTCACTATCAGGTTTTGTCTTTTGTTGAGTTCCCGGAAATTGCCGGAGATAAGAGAAAATCTACAGGGATCAAGGATAAGAAGAATCTTATTCTGGTATGTGGGATTGTTTTGAGAAATTCAGTTAATGTGATTGGTGAAATATCTCATGAAATGTTTTAGAGTGTGTGTCTGTAATTTCGGTATTTATCTGGTGTTTCTAATTCGAAGAATAAATTAATGTTATATTTTAACACAAGTCAGTAAACAAGTAACTTCTAGTGCAAAAGAGCTGCTCAGAGTTTGGTTAATTCAGCAACAGAATGTTTAAATTTAAATTCAAGTTACAATGACTTTTTAATATTGAAGAACCTAATGTGGGACATGCCAATCATGGATCGTATTTGTGAATATATTTCCCAGCAACAACATATTTTAGAATTAGAAAAATTATAGAATTAATAAATTACTTATTAAGAACTTATTAAGAACTTATAGAATTAATAAATTACTTATTTATTAATTAATTAAAATTATATACTTAGGTGTGAAACCGACAACAAATTGCAATGACACTGGAGAAATAAAACGAAGAATACTGTTCGCTAACACAACTTTTCACTTCATTCTGAAGACCAGCTGCAAAACACCACTCCAAGTCTATAAGTCAATAATACGACCGGTGTTATATTATGGATGCAAAACATCATAAGAAGTGTGCTTATTCACAAGCTTCCACAAACATGTTGAGAATAACGGGTCCTTAGGCAAATAGTTGAAACAAAACGGCACAGGCACTTTCACCTCCTTGTCTTCCGGTATCTTTTTCCATTGAAACCGAATCGACCTAGAAGCATTTTACTATGCAGGAGAAATATCATTTCAACGAAACGTACTGACGCAGGCTTTGGGAAAACTTAGATGCAAGCTTTTCGTTAACCGAGCCTAATAAGTAGCATAAAAAGCCATGAACAAATAGACAGCTAACTAGAGCTTTCAATTCTGGAATCTTTGCAATCACAAAAAAATTATTCTCACGCTGCACAAAAACTGGTGGTACAATATGCTAAAAATTCTTGAACCTGGCTATCACTAGTTTTGGAGGCTGAATAAAATATTCATGAAAAGTGCTTCTAATCAAATCCTCATTCCCCTGAACAAAAATAAGAAGTATGCTTATTCTAATGATGAAAAAGCAAACTTAACTGAAAGCCCTTTTGAACAAAACACAGGTAACATATTAAACTCTGTTGCAGAGTCTATGGTCCAGCAAACGATTAGGTCATCACCCAAACGACCGTCAATCTATACTAATGTGAGTTGCCTGCAAGTCAACAGATTTTACTGCTTTCTTTGGCAAACAACAAACTTGAGAAGCTCCAACATTTGATGGTATATCCAAAAAAATTCTCAAGCCCAAAAAAGCAGTGGATTGAATTGGTGGCATATTTAACTCGCGTTTGAAAATCTATTTTCTGGCTGTCTGGAAATAAACAACGGTTATTCTTCTACAAAGGCCAGGTCAGACGACTGCTTTGTCTGAGAGCTACATATCCGTCAGACTGTGAAATTAATTTTGCAAAATATTTGAGCAAGTTACCTTGAAACTTATCAGGAATTTTTTGAATTACGGAAATATCCTACCCCAGTTTCAATTCGGTTTTGAAGAGTTTTATTCAAGTGACCACAAGTTATTTGGAGTTACTCACAATATCGAGAGGTGAGGTGCCGCCAAAAAATCTGTATGATTGATCAATTTAGACATTGAAGAGGCTTTCGACAATGTCTGGTACGAGAGATTGCTCTTGCATTTGCAGTCATTCCTGACTGGCCGTGGTTTGGCGGTCAATGTGAATAGCAATCTTTCTTTACACCATCAAATATATGCAGGGGTCCCTCAAGGATCATACCTAAGTCCAACTCTTTTTAATATCTCTACAGCTGTCATTCCGTTAAGTCGCTGTTCCAAACTTGCTTTATACTGCCACTATAAACCCCAAAACAACTTTGTCCAACTTGAGAATTAAATTAATGCAGCTCTATGAATATTTGCGTCCACAGTTTGTGGGCGTCTAGTCTGGTTATGCGGGAATATTGCTAATTCTGAAACCTTAACCAAAAAACTTTGAAGCCCGAGAATAACACAATTGAGCTTTCAACATGAATCTGACGCACCCAGGAAATATTAAACAGCAAGTGAACCGTTTAAAGAGCAAGTGAACCGTTTAAAGAGCAAGTGAACAACTGGAGCACCGGACCATATACTAGGCCTTATGTACTAGACAGGAAAATGTAAGCAAGCCAATATGAAACATAGAGTTGAAAATTTCACGCAACATTTTTGGCGTGTTGATCCGCCTGCCTGCTCCAATACCTGTGGCTTTTGAATTTTCTGTGGAAACACATAATACATACCCACAAATACACATCCTTAATCCACAAACACTTTACACACCAAAATCTATTATATAAGTAGGCTAAGTTTTTGAAGAGAAAATATATTATTTTTTACATGTCAGAATTCAATATATTTCATATCAATTAACGCGTTTTTTAAATCTATCAAACAGGTATCTTCATTTTGATCAGGCAGATACATATTTTCTAAGTAAATATCTTTAATTTGGCAATTTGTACTCAATATTATCAGATCGCGATTGTTTCTCGGCCCTCGATTTCATTCAGATTTGGTAACGAATAAACGTGTATTTATAGCAGAAGAAAAAGAAAACATGTCATGGGAAATTTATTTATCAAGAGCTTTCTAAAACTTCCCAACGGGAAAAGTAATGCGTCAGCATATAAATATTCGGTAAATTTTCCACGTAGTGCATGAAAGCATTACTGATTCTTAGTCTGTTAATTTATGTTTAACATTGCATGTCCTAGGCTGGCAAGGTATACCTTTACCTACCTGTAATTCAACTTTCTTTAATGACTCAAAATGTTATACGGAAATTCTCTGCCTTACTACTCAGGCGAATGTAATGCCGTGCAATAATTTCATATTTGTGAATAAATGAATTTCTATTAGAATTTTCCAAACATTGGCCAGAAGAACGAAATATCAATTAAAACAACGACGATTTGCGTCAACAGCAAGGTAGGTATTCTCGATTTTGCATCTTTCAGATGCTTTTGAAGAACCTTTGGCTGCCGACAAAAAAGCAAAGTGGCTTCAGCACAAAAGAGCTAATGTGTTAAAAGCGGCTCAGGAGCTCTAGATGGATGCAATATCATTGCACAAAGCCCACTTATTAATACCAAAAGCAAACTGGATACGACCATATAAATTATAGTTCGAGTGGGGAAAAAGAACCTATCGTATAGTAGCCAGAATATTATAGCCATCATAAGAAACAAGCAAGAGCTGAAAAATGCTGAAAGTCATCAGAAAATTCTTGACAGCAACAGTTGGCTTACTCATAGGTCATTTTCCAGAGCCCCATGCGAAGAGAGTAAGACTGGCATTCAACAATTGATGCAGGAGATGCCAGATGAAAGAAAACACAATCGAGCATGCTCTTTGCGAATGTCCAGCCCTAAATAATATATGCCGCAACATTGAAGGCTTTTAAAATATCTATAAGCTAGCAAAGGTGGCTAGGATCACTACGTTAAGTCAGCTGTTTCAATCTAGCTGAGTCGTTACTAAGTAGCTCTAACTAGCCATCGGATGAAAGCGAATGGGCCGAACGCGGCGGTCTAATGCAAGCCGCATAACAAACAGCCGTCTTCTATTACCTAACTTAGTTTAAACGCAATGCTGTCGCTTGAGTCATTAAGAAGCTTGAAAATGCATGCGCTGTCGCCGTGGTCAATCAAGTTTTCTTTCCATTCGAAGGTCCTGGGCTCCACACATTTTGATTGAAATAATGATTCTGCTTAAACATTTGTTTAAAATGTGTATTTGGAACAGAACGGGACTTTTGCTTTGCTTTTCTTTATCTTGGTATTGTTATCTTCCATCTGAACGAGCTTATGAGAAACACATTTATTAACAATATAAACCATAAACTGAGTTACAAATTAGTTTTTAATTTAAACTTTGCTGTGTAGCATTAATAATAATAACAATGACACCAAATCTCACAGAACCGGAACAGACAAAGCAAATCTCAATGTAACACCTCGAAAATTGATATCATCCAGTTGAATTTTCACATCAAAAACGGAAGTAGCAGCTGGATTTTCTTCCAAAGTTAATTGCTTCATGAACAACGTCTCCATCTGAAGTCAACTGGAGCATGAGTGATGAATAGTTCATTCCTTAAATTTGCCGCCAATCTACATTCATCCGCTTCAAAAACTCGACGAGCTAATTAAGTTGTTGAGTCGGTGTACTAGAAAATTACTAATTACACCTCAGAGCAAAATATCAAGCCTCTTGTGGAACCGTCTTTATATCGAGTAGTGATGCGCACTTTTCGCTCAAAATAGATTTTTGAATTTTCGAAAAATACATTATTAGTCTGCAACAGAGAAGTATGAAAATATCTTATCGAGACTTCAATGGCTTTTAAAAGACTTAAATGATCTTTAAGTCACTAAAGCTTTAAAGTGGATTACCTTAAGCAGGGTACCAAAAAGCATATATTTGTTTTGTACTAAAGTACCAAATTTAATGTTCTTCTTTAATATGCTTCATCAATGTAGTTTTGTTGGTCGTTCATTGATTTTTCGTAACTTCCGCACAACAAAGAAACTATTCAACTCCTTTAACTTATTCATGAGTCATATTTTTTGCATTTTGTATCTTTGGCAACGACGCATCGTGTTTTTCAGCCACTCCTTATACCACTCCTCTCTTGAAAATACTATCAATATTCTCTGGCAACGGCAGCTCGAACGAACAATAAAATCTTATCCTGAAAATCTTGATTTTAATGTTCATTTTACATACAAAATAGTCTTTCGTTAGCTCGACTTAGTTGCACGTTTGCGGAGAGGAGCAACTATTCACACTATTGCTTTTCTTCAGATCACATACGTGACTGACTTACTTTCACTGGCGGAAACAAACACCGTTAATTAACTTTTGTGTTGAAAGTTGTTGAAAGTTTAATTGAAGAATGCGAAATATGCATGAGAAAAGTTGAGATAATTTTCAAGTTGTTGGCAGAGACTTAGTTGAAAAGTTGAAGGGATTGAAATGCACAACAAAAATGAGCATTGTTGTCTTGGGATTTAGCCAATCAGAGATAAAATATGAAGAAAACTTACAAACAACAAAATTAAGTAGACATGCAAGAGAAGATGGGTGGCTCCCAAGCCTCGTTTTGTAAGCAAATACTTGGCGCCCAGTGTGGGCAGATCAAAAGGGTAAATAGTTGAAAATATCGTATTGTCATGCTATGTCAAAGTTGGGGACCCATCTGACTTATTTTTGGTTTAAACTCAAACCACAGTTCAAAGTATCTTTTAACAGAAAATCAAGCGAGCTCAAATTCATTTACAAATATTCAAAACGCAAACTAAGAAAACGGATAGAAGGTCAAATCACTTTTCACAAATTCAAATATCATACCCACTTCGCACGAGAAGACACGGATATTACAGTTTCTCCTTGAAATTCCGCATACTTTCATTTATTCAAATCAATGACTGACGCTCGTTTCACGATGCCTATCACTATGCTTTTCTCATGTCAAGACGCGTCACGTGAGTCTGGCTTTATTGAAAAAAAATCTCATTTTTCAGATATCCACATGGCACACACACGCACATTTAGCTATCTAGCCATATCTACGTCCATGTGAATTTCAATTTGTTTTTCGCTCTTTCATTTCAATCTTGTCATATTTCAGTTTGTTATTTACATAAACCAGCCCATACCATACCCGACGAGCACCACTCGAGGGACTTTGTACTCTTCTACTCGACTTTCAAGCTTCTTGACTTCAAGACATTTTTTGTTCGTCTATTGCTGGGTACATTTTTCCGTTGAGACCAGAATTGAAAAAAATTGAAGTTTCTAAGATTTTTTTACGAGAAGAAGAAGAAGAACGAGAGTGAAAATCAGCTTAAATTAAGAGGGTAGTGGAGATCTACTGAAAAAGGATAGAGTGGGAAATTATTGATTGACTGGCATGAGAACGTTAACTAGACAGGCAATGAAAAAAACGTAGAGCGTGTAGGCAGTGCGGCAGAGATCATACTAGAATTGAATCGGATGAAGGTCACGTCGATAATGCAATCAATTATTGAGTTCGGAAATTTAATGGTCGTCCTGACAGGAGCTGAAAAATCGCGAATTAGCAGAGGAAAAAAATTTGAATTACCTGCTGAAAGCCTTTTTGTGCGAGACGAAAATAAGCGTAATGAAAGAACATAAAGCACTACGAGGTAAAAGCTTGGAAAATTGTTTAATTAAGGCTCAAAAATATCATCAAAAGATTGGGTGACAGCAGGTAAGAAGTGAATAGAGACAGAACAAATGTGAAACAATGGAAAATTACTTAAACTGATTAGGTAAGAAAGAATAATATTAAAGTGGCACATTAATGGGATTAAATCTAAGTGAATAAAAAACACGCTCTGAAATTTAACCAAAGCTTAAACGTAACACATTTTCAATATGAAGCACTATTTGTAATTAGCCTTAGCAAAAAGTCATATTATCACTACAGTAGAACCAGTGATGGGCATTTACTGCATTTGTAGTAGATCTGCTTTTTAGTGAAGATAGTACTGATGCAACTTCGGTGAACCATTAAGCATTAACTGAAGCACATCTGCGATAAGAAAATGCCGAGCGTGTGGCAACTACTGTAAAAATGCTGATCAGCGTTTTCGCTGTTCGTCTGGCTAAGTTCTTAGAATGCAGGAAAAGTCGTTCTCGGTTTTTTGCATACACTATATACATATGTCTAATTTCTATTACTTTTTTTCTGCATCTGCTACTTTTTTGAACAAAATCTGCGTCACATTTATTTGTCTCAATGCCCATCACTGAGTAGAACCTGCTTATAGGGTCACTGTAAGACCGGAACCCCTGAACTGTTGAATCATAACTTTGCCGCACATTCCATCTCCAGAAGAAAATGCACTCTGAATCGGGACACTTCTAGAATTGGACCGTAAACCAAATTAGTTGCACACAAATTTTTCCAGTAGTACTTGCTAATCGGACCGAACGGTTTTATTACCACCATAAAAAAGTGTAAAAAACGAGTGAAAAAAATATCAGTAGTTGCAGGGAAAGAAAATTCTCCGAATTATTTGTGCATTAATTCCTGCAGAAAAATCATTTAATATATATTACTTGGTACGATATCGACCGCTTCAATTTTAGTGGTGTTCTAAATATAATAAAATTTTGAGTTATTTGAGCATAATTGTATTTCCACTCGTTATTAGCAGGTTATAGCAATTTATT
Organism: Nemotelus pantherinus; assembly: GCA_963978885.1. Taxonomy (NCBI): domain Eukaryota; kingdom Metazoa; phylum Arthropoda; class Insecta; order Diptera; family Stratiomyidae; genus Nemotelus; species Nemotelus pantherinus. The sequence goes on from OZ022263.1 coordinate 218,893,277, forward strand.
TACTAATTTTGATGTACATACGTCATTCCTTGTTCAGTTGACGTAAAAAAAACTGAAAAAATAAAATATGAGTGCAAAATACATCGAACGGCTATTCGAAAAATTTGACGACACTGAGAGAAAGCGGCTGAAAAAATTTTCCCGCATTGACAGACAGAAAAATTTTGTAATAATGATTCTTTCAGGCACGCTACAAAAGTTTGCCAATATCCGGCCCGATACTTCAGAACACAGCCCGTCAAATTGCTACAAAATTAGAAGTATGTGATTTGAAAGCACCAAACAGATGGTTAGAATCTTTTAAAATGCATTACAGTATTCACTATAGTACACTTTCTGGCGAGAGAGTTGATGTTGATTTAGGCAAAGCTCAGATAAGAATTTTTTTATGATTCTGCTAATAAAGAATCTTTAGGAGACAAGATTGTTTTTGGAGCAACAGCACAAATATCACTATGCCTCAAATACGAAAAATGTACTAATGGAAATTGGTGGAAAGAAAGATTTACTGGTCATAGGAAAAACCAAAGGTCCAAGATCGTCCGGAACAATTAATATTACGCAAAGTTTAGGCATAACTAAGCAATCTAACACAAAAACTATGGTGACAGGTGCTATTTTTAGTGAATGGATGTCACACTTGATATTGAAATGCAGCAACAAAACCGAAAAATCATAATCTTCCTTAACATTTTTAGATACCACAGCATTGATGATCTGGAAAACATCAAGCTACAATTTCTTCCACCTAAAGACTTCGCGCTAGGATCAGATTGCGCAGCACTGGTTTTTTTGTTGGTTTGATCACGTAAGCTCGATGGTCCCCAGAATCACCATCAAGTCTGGTCTGTATAACGCCTTCGGAAGAACTTGGCACGTCAGTGTTAGCGCTTACTAATACCCGTAACTTGGTAATCTGGTAACTGGAGTCTTCCATTAGAATCTCAACATATCGCTATCTTAAAATTCGTCTCCCCGAGCCCAGAGTGAATCCGTGACGTCGGAGGAAATCCATGCAAAGGAAGCAGTCGTCAGTGATGTTGGCAACTAGAAATCGATGCTTGAACAGCAGATCTCTTAGCCCGACTAAATCTCGTCATGCACGGGTGCACTTTCGCCTGTGACTTTTCTCATCGAAAATGCCCAGTTCTTGCAAAGAGGATCATTTCCTACAAGGCGTCAGTGTCGATTGTAATGACGCACTGTTCACCGTTGACTTGCTCGTTCAGCGTTAAGTCTGCCTCTCCACTATGTAACGTGGAGACGGTGATGATAGTGCTGGGATCGTCGATGCTCTTAGCCAACGTCTGCCCTAAACTATTTTTAGGTCTACTAATTGTTGGTCCAGCTTTGCCTTTCCGTTGATTGTTGTTTCATCATCGTTTCCATTTTCTCAGCATTGTCATCATCATTCCCGGATTTTCGCAGCACATTCCCGGATTTTTGCGATGTTTAAATCTTTTTCAATTGAAAATGTTAATTTAATTTGGTATTCTCAGCACAAATTCTACGAAACAATTTCGTAAAACTAGTCCACATAAACAAAATGAGTGAGTTTAATAGTGTCGATTGATTTATTCCTCGGCCTTCCTATTAAATGAAGAATTAGCTCCGAAAAAAGCTAAACCTTCTTTGGCTGAATGTAAATAGACCATTTTATTTCATTAATTTCATATTTCAGTCCTGAAGTAATAGTTAAGAGATAGTGTCTAGTGTGCGCCCAGTGTGGGTGAGACAAATTTCGACTATTTGTATGTAGTGATGGTAATTTTTTTGTTTATTTTTCTTTCAAAATTATGATTTTATTTGATTTTTCTCATTAAGAACCTTTAGATCAGAGGATTATACAATACATAAAAGTAAATTACCGTAATTATATGATAAACCACATATTGTACGCTCTGGAAAAAACTGAGCGTACTTCAGATCCAACAAAATTAGTTTCTATGTTTGAAACTCTCTGCTGGTAACGATCTGCTTGGAATAAAGTGCCTCCCTTTATAATTAAAAAAAAATTTTAATGTGAGTTTACTGGAAATTTGAGGGTCGAAAGCGGAGTCGTAATGAGAACTAAAATCCAAACTGATGAGTATTTAAATGTTCCAACTGGCATTTGAAATTGGGTAAAACTCGTGACCACAAACGAGTCACTCGCGGATGATTGGGAAGATGTATTTTTTTAAGGGATTTTAACCAAAGAAACCAAAGCAGTTTATGTTAGCTCAGGGAGTGAATCTAAATCAGAGTATTCCCAAGCACAAAATGAAGTTCGTCAGCAAAACAATAATTCTATTATCACCATAATCAAGCTCTCCAACGGAACATACCCCAAGTTTTACAAAAGTTAAATGATATGAGAGTTCTAATGGAAGAGTCATATCTTTCGAACGCAAAGAAGCAAATTTCAATATTCAATTACTTTAAATCTTTCAGGTAAACATGTTTTGTACAACATTTACGTGAAAAACCAAAATTTGGCTCGTATTTTCCTGTAATACATATTCAAATTACATTAATAATAAATATTTGAACATAATTTATAGTAACCTTTGATAAAAATAAAGATTAGGAAAAATTTCTGCGTCGTTCTTTTTTGAACTTTTTAAGTCTGACAGCCTGTAAAACGATATCATTTTATTTGTGACGCTGAGATAGTCCAATTCCAAAGTTTCGCTGTACTGAGCTTGTTGCTATGGTCGACACAATTCATTGATCTTTTTCCACAAATTTCCTAAATGATTCGAAATTTATGACAATTTTTTCGGTTCTCGTTGCTTGATGAAACATTACTGTATTTGTTAATGTCGACATGTAATTCCAATTCTTATTTATCTGTGGAGATAATCAGTTTTACAATGAAAAGTAATTATTAATCTCTCATCTCCTTTTATGACTTTAATTACTTTTTGTAGGCTCTAAATTGGACAAATTGATTTATTGATTTGACTTTCGCTTCTCTGTTTCTTATATCTCTATTCATTTCTTATGACTAAGTCGACGTATACTAGACTTGGGAACCGTAAATGTTTATCATCACCACATCACTTAACTTAACTTTTAAATTGTTTCAAATAATTCCTAATCGCATCGTCTTTAATTCAGCAATAGTGATGTCGAGTGACTTGAATCTTACCTATTTCTACCATTCACTTTCAATTGCAGAACGGTGGATCGCTTATGGTCAATAACAGAAGACTTAAATATATTGTATAAAGAAAACTGGACCAGATTAGCCGCTCAAGAAGTTCAACATTTTCAGGTGAGTTGATTTGGTGAAAGACAAAAAATTCAATTTTGCTATTCCATTATTTTCGGTTGGTATTGATATTTGATTTGAAATGTAAATGCCTTTCGCTATATCAAAGATCTCATTATTTAGGGGAAATTCAAGAAATCAACTTTGAAATATGTGAAAATGATGAAAACTTAAACAATTATTTCAATGTGAACCAACACTAAAACCAGGCCATATTTGAAGTCTTTTGAAAAAAATCATACTAAAAAAGAAGTTGAGTTTGACATAAATTGAGCGAAATTCAAGTCTGAACAAAACTTCTAGCACTTTTAAGCACAGTTTGTAGTAGAATGGTTTTTGCGGGGTGATTAAAATTGAAAATTTTATTCAAAAATTTGTTTGACAAAGTGGCTTCAAAAGAATGTACTGATTCTCATTAGACACCAACTCACAGTGCATACTTGACTTGCACACTTGCAGTTGGAAATCATTAATTTTTATTTACGTTAGTTTAGACAAAAATAAAAATTAATGAAAAAAAACAACACGGCTGGAAACGCTTAAATCGCTTTTCCATCGATGTCGCTTAGATTTGAACAGGCGTTTGTATAAGACTGACTTCGAAAAGATTCACACCGTGGGTATCTATACTTCAAGTCGGATATTCTTGATTTCTCTCTCCTATGAAAATCTGTTTGTGTCTTGGCTTCTAGAAGGTTCTTATCTGCGTTTATCTATAGAATGTTTTCGTTTTTTGAAATAAAGGTATGATATAGTTCCAAAAGATATTTCTCGACGTTTCTTGTTATTTCTGACATTGATACGATGAAATATGATCTATTTGGTGTGTATGTAACAATAATATTACAGAAGAACGGATTAAGAGTGTATTAGATGATATGCACATTAAACAAATACGTCCATATGTATATAAATTCATTGATACGAAGAATGCATATCAAAAGTACAAATCATAATATTAATTTCATCAATCGTTTGCTGGTGGCTCTTTAGCCGAGAACGCTACATTTCTTTGGTGAAGTTCTGATATCAAAAAGCCAATTGTTTTGAAGTTTTCTTTGTCGAACCCTGGTTCAAATCCAGATTCGTCCAGGAGACTACGGACTGTGCTTTGAGTTTACCTAGCTTTGAATAGGAAACTGAGTAAAAGCTCGGATAGAGTGAGTCGTGGAACTAATCTGCACAATCGTTAACATTGATGTTAAATTTGTAAATGAAGTTTTCTACCAGCTTCAACCGCTAGAGTTGCTGGCGCTTGAAGAATATGTTTATATATAAAAAAAATATGTTTATATATATAACAAGGAGCAAGGCAAAATAATAATTCTGATTCTATGTCTCCGACTGGATTTCACACCAGCACATTATCAGCAATATTAAATTCTCGAATTGTGTTTTTTCAGCTCTGCAATCCATGAAATCTGAAACCAGCAGTCTAGATTGGTATCTGAACGATTTATACAAAGTTATTTCCCGACACTCAAATAGAACAGAATTCACCCAACGGAAAAAGTAAACTCAAACGATTCAACCGAAATATATAGACAGTTTTATAAGTATAAGCCCAGCTCCTTCGAATATGTACAACCCTTACTGCCTTATCGTTACCGTTACGTATTCTATTGTTAATCTGAGCTGGCTCTTTCGCTCTGGGTAGTGGATTAGAGACATGTTTGTTATGTTTAGCATTCTGGTATCGTTCTCGTTACTGTGGGCAAATATTTTCAGGTCATAGCGTTTCGATGTAAATTATGCAATCGGAGCTCAGTCATGTTGTGATGTGAACGTTTGTATGTCGAGTTACATGCCAAGCTGTGAGTTTATGCTGTGTAGAAGATTTGTAATTAGGTAGGTATATGTAAGAGTATGGAAAGATGAGGTATCAATATCCACCGGCAAACGAATCAAGCACGAACAAAATACTAGTAAGAAATGAAAATATTTGTATTGTATATTATATGTGGTTGCTGGAGCGAAGATGTGTGCTTTTTTCATTATGTTTCTTTCCATCATTATGTTTTTGTCAGGATTCTCCCATTATTTTACTTGATTTGATGTTGTATATATTATTTCTTATTATATTTTTTCCTAGATTTTTTATCAATCTCTGAGATATTCATATTACCTAAAAAACTGTATTTGTGGTGTACTTAAACTGAAGCTAGTTCTGCAACTTATTCATACTGAAAGTTTCTTTCTTCGTTCTTTGCTGATACATCGATTGGCTGTAAAGAAATAATTAAATAAACTTCATGGCTGCGGGAGTAAATATTACTTTTGACGTCAATTTTTATACTCTTGCGCATGTTGCACAGATTTTCTTAAACAAAAGTGCGATTGAATAAAATTTCAAAATAGGGGGGAATGGTACATAAAGACAAAAGACAGTGGGTTTAAGCTTCAATCAATTTCGAAGAACCTAACAGTAGCTGTGTTCACTAAGGCGCTATTCTAAAGCAGCGGTCTGCTTGCTGCGGGTTCAAATTCGGCCGTTTGCTCATCGTTTTATTTATTCGACTTTTGTTGTGTTCGACTTGTGTTGTGTTGACTGGGCATAATACTAGCGCTCCACTAATTAAGTATCATATCATAGCTTTAGCGGTGACTGGGAATAACACCTGCACTTCACAAGAATAAAGGGTGGCACTTAAAGAATAGTGGAATTAATTCTAATCGGCTTCTCCCATATGTGCCTCCCTACCGGCATAGCTAAGCATTCGCTTCAATGAGTAGTCCCCTGAGCTTTGGCATGTGATATTTTCGAAAACAGACACTGCTCTGCTCTCGGAAATGTATCTTAATTGTTGTTTTGGCTGAAATTCGTTTCAGATACTGGAAAATTGCTTCTCGGTAGGACTTTCTTTTTGAATACTACCAAGAGGTCAGAATGCCCTTTGGTGTGCAACCAAGTCTCAGGTCCATACATGACAACTGACAACACAATGGTATTTTTTGGCAATACTTTAAGTGGTAGTTAAGTTTGGGATTTAAAGAATTTTGATAGTTTTTCTTTTGTAAATTTGATTTAAGCGGTTTCTCGCATATTTATTCTTCTTCACTGCTTAGCATCACGGCTAAATAAGGAATAAGTGCAGCGATTTACAATAAGGTTTCTTCCGCACGTTTTTGGAACTCAAGCGATTAAATACGCTACGACAAACGTTCAGATTAAAACCGAACCGGCTTTAGAGCCTTAAAGTAACCGTGGCAGTTCTCGGTTTGGGAACGGCTGACTCGATGGTTTTGCGACCGAAAGAATTTAAAACTCATTGAATTCAATGTTGTGCGACACATGATTAGGTTTTCCCGGAACGGTTTATTAAAATTCGATTCATCCGAGTATTAGCTGCGTGGTACGCATTAAAAATAATCGAAGACTGTTTTTGGTTGTTAAAATACTGGACGCAGAGACATTAATTTTGGAAGTGGAGAAAATACCATGTATCTGACAAGTGTTCAACGATGGCTATATGCGAAGAGACGAGAAGGACAAAGCTTGGCAAGAAATTTGCAAAGGATTTTTCCCGGAGCTTGAAAATGAAAATTAGGAAAAAGAAGGTGTGTTAAGTAATTTTTATTCTAATTTTGTTTTTGTAAATACTTTTGTATTTTGAATTAATTGTATTTCAATTTGGTAGCCAACTAACCGCAAAAACAAAATATTGGGATACATGGCTTTATATATCCAAACAACATTAATGACTCGCTTTAAATTAGCCAAACAACATTAATAACTCGCGACCGCATACTGCTCGGGAAAAACCTATTCGTATGTCGGATAATCAAGGCGGCGGCGGGAAAAATCGGAAATGGTTTGCCATCCGGGAAAAACCTTATCGCATGTCGCTACCCTAAAAACAGCGGCGATCACCTATTAAACAGAATTAAGTATGTTATTTTACTAACTGCGGCATTGTGTGGGGTCAATTATTCTGCGTATTAGACAGATCATTCCCAGATATCTGTCAAGTATGGTATGAAACAGTTAGGGAATGCATTGGGGGTAAGCGTTTGCATCTGCAAGTGAACAAATTCATCCAAAACTGAGTTAGCAGACCTTTTATTTTTGAATTGTTGCACTACGCGTACTGTCTCTTGAATTGATGGTGGTGGCAGCTTTCGTCCACCATCAGCTTTCTAGGTATTTAAATTAACAAAATATTTGATTAATTGCTTTTTCTTTGCAGTCTGAGGAAGAGAAGTGTACTTTCTCATTTTGCTCGCTTATTGATAGAACTTGTGCTCTGCATTGCTTAAGTTTAGAAACAATTTTTTTCTTGCAAGTTTTCTTCGGTTTTCTTCTTTAGCAGCTAGCTCGCTGTTGCTGCCACACCTGTCGCCTGGCCATTCCTGTAGCATAGACCAGATGTTTTTGTTGTCTTGTCAGTGGTAATATCTTTAAAATGCAATGCAATGATGACCAAGACCATTTCAAGCTCTCATGATTGGTTCTTACGTGTGTATGGTTTCTTGTATTTATGTTGTTAGGAGATCAAGCGCGATGCACTCTTTAAACAAAATTATAGTCTGCCGCAATATTGGCTTCCTTTTATGATTCCACTTACAACAGTGGACTAAAGCGGCGATAATTTATTAGCACTTAGTGTATTTCGTTTTCGCGAAAATGAGGTACTCAAAACGACCATTTTTCGCCACTGTTAACTGAATGGTCCACAATCCAATACCATTGATAATATCGTACAAGGTTTTAGAGCCGACGTATTTCCTATAAATAGGCTTCTCTTTCGGCGTTAAAATCATCCATAACGATTTTTGCGTCATATTGTGATGAACTTTTGTAAAGATGCATGAGGTCTACACATTGCATGGTTTTTAGATGAATGCTTTTTAGTTTGCTCTTTTTCATCCCGGGCAGGCTTCCGTTGCTTCAGTTCAGTTTTCGTTTGGTGATGATCTCATACGGTTGTTTCAATTTTACGATTTTTTTTCTAATTTTTATTCGGAGGCTGGTACTACATTCAGCCAATCGGATCCTGCTTTAATGCTTCAGAGTCACCGTGAAATCTTTTTTAGATTAGTTTTGGAGAAATTTTACTTCCAGTGATCATAAGAAGGACTTTCTTGGATAAAACTATGCCGTTAACTCTAATGGTGTGGTGAGGGTAATCATTTCTTTGAATTTAGTGCTTATAAGCTAGGATTTTCCTCAACTCGGATACTCGGCTCCAAAACATAGTGCTTAGTTAAATATAAATCAATTATATCAACAAAGTTATTATTATTATCAATTCAAAAGTGGAAAATTAAATTTTCAACATTAAATAAAATATTTACTCTTCTTTCAGGACACTTTACTTCGTGCCGTTCGTGCATCAAAAATCCAACAACCAGGATCACAACCAATAATTTCATCACATAAATGGTCCTACGCATCAGCGTTCTTATACTCGTTGACACTCATAACGACAATCGGTAAGTATTGTCAAGTCAATAAACTTCTGTCTTATCGATTGCTACATGGTCGTTTCTCAAGCGTAGATGCTGAAAACGCTTAGAGCAAAAGATTCTATCTTACCTGCCCTACAACTTTTTACTCATCCTCTCTATGCGTTTGAAATGATTTTTACCTGTCAAAGACTAAGGATAGAACAACAGTCTTTGAGACGCAGAGAATAGGAAGAAAATGGATTTCGAGAGCAATATTCGTAATGGTTATCGGGAAAATCGAGTTGATTGTAAACCAATGGGAAATGAAGATGACATGATGTATATGGCATATGAAACTTTTGTTATATAAATTTTGTTAAGCACGCGAAAATTTCAATAACTAAATAGAATCAGTATTCCACCTTTAATATGTTTTTCATATACTTTGCTGACGGTAACTATAAACAGAAAAAATTCAAATGACCCACCAAAAAATTAATTTTTCTATACAATTTGCAACTTAAATGAAAAAAGTTAGACCTACTTACTGAGTCAGGAAAAAATGTACTTATATTGGACACCCGATACAATTTCGACTTAAAAATATTTCCTGAATCTCCTGCTAGAGCTACCAATCGAATGCTGGTTGTACTAAAATATGTATGTGAAAAATTTTCTTTACCGTGAATTGATTTCCTACTGGTTTAGCATTAGGTCTATAAAAGCTTACGTCCGGAAAGGTGTTTCATTTTAATACTAATGCACAAGACTTAAATGTACCTGGTTGATGTCTGCGACTTGACATTTTTATAGGACTACCTGTCGTTAATTTTATCGAGAGCAAGTCCTCAATGTTTCGACAAGCTCTTGATTAAGCCACTTCGTTGCCTACAGTTGGTGTGAAGCAGAGTCGAAGTCATATTCGAGTATATTGTCCTATTCAATTTTACGAACATTGCCAATATAATAAAATCGATGTACCTACTTACAATTTTTCTGCTCTATAAAACTGTAATACATTTGAAATTTTCAATATCTGCGAGAAATTAAATTATTTTTCACTAGCTTTAACTTTCAATGATCACATCAAACAGGATCATGATGCAGTCAAATGAGCACATGAGAGTAAAAATAAAACGTTTTTAGATACTCAATATTAGGTAGAAAAGATTTGAAATTTTCATTAGAATTCGATTGTGATTTTCTCTACAACGCATTTTCTGCTCACATGCACTCAATTAGTAACAATCTGCTATCAATTACATCCAAATTGATTCGAGAGCGATTTTTCGATAAATGCATCGTGTGTTTCGTGATTTGAATGCAACGAACCGCCATTGATTTAACATGGCAGCACAAAAGCACAACATGCATATTACTTTTTATTTACTCAGTAAACCATGACATTCCTACATGCTATTGCCAGTCAATTTGTTTTCAACCAACGGGAAATGGACTCAATTAAAGACGTGATAATTCGCGAAAATTGTTACGGTAATGGAAATAGGTACATGACTGGTGTTTTTTCCGAACATTTGCTAGTGAAATACATACATAAAAAATAGTTGGTGGTTCGTGAAAAACTAAATTAAATTGCATATGGAAGAGTTAGTGACAAAAACACGATAAGTTAATTTGAATCGAACTTTGCCGGAACTGTGGTATGGCTAAATAAACAGATTTTGGTAAATTGATATACTGTTACAATGAAAATGTTCCCCAATTGCAAATATACTGAATAATATAGCTATGAAATTCAATCAGAGGTATGCTGCTGCTGTAAGAAAAGAAAAACATGTTTAGCAATAATATCAAAATTATCAATGCGGTTGCGGTCAAATAATTTCTAATTTCATTCACTTAGTTTCGGAACAAATTTAATCTTCACATGACAAACAGAGTTTGATGCGTCTTTACTACGACTCCTTCGTCTGCGTTTAATGTCTTGCTTCGTCCTTATCTGCTTGACCCTTTTGTAAAAAGCGTCGCTCCAAAAATTGTTGTCGCACTTGAGGAATCGAGGCACTATGAACCAAGATCTTTTGGCCACAGCAGTATTTGGCCGGGGCACTGAATATATACTGACTACTTGCTCTCCAATCTTTGCTTCAAACGGAGATATCCAGGAACCGTAGGCGATGGGCAGAAATGGAATCAGAAAATAGGCACAGCAGCCTTTAGAATTAACACCAACGGCTCCAAAACAGCTACACGAGTAGATACTGCAGCATACTCTTCAGCCTTCAGGCTTCATGATACGAAAAGCTGCTGAACTAATATCCGTCGAGTATACTGCAGATGTCATTACCAATATTTTCAAACTCAATCAAGCTCCGTTAAAAGTACTGTTATATCACACATATAAATCGAAGTGTGTATTTGAGTGCATGCATGCTTTGAACAGGCTAGGCAGTGACGGAAGATACCGAATCTACTGGGTTCCCGACCATAAGGGCATTCATGGGAATAAGAAAGCGGATGCGCTAGCTAAACATTGGACCAGTTTACACCTAATTTAATAGGCAGATATCCCAATGCTTATTCAAACGATCAAGTGTTTGATTGACTCCAATGTGATGAAGGTTCCGGCACGCAGATGGCGAGAAACTCAGACCTGCAGTTACCAAATGCCTGTTTGAATTAACCCGGACTGACTGCAAATAGCTGGTCGACATAGTTACTGACCACTATCTTGTAGCAGCTCACACCGTGAAACTGACACTCCTAATCAGTGACACATGTAGAAAGTGTTAAGAACCAGGAGTCTTAAAGATAGCTCAGTATCTCTTGTGTCACTGTCCAGCTCTGAGAAAGCGCTGCTTCGGTGAGCTCTGGCTGGTGGCAAATGACAGGATAGAGGTTAAAATACATACTTCAATTCGCAAAAAGATCTAGGGTCTTCGATGGTTACTTCGGTCAAACATGTAATCTCCAAATTTCTCTATTAATTTAGCCCTACGGATAAATTGACAAATTGTCAATGGAATGGGCTAACTGCTTTTAAAGCACGCGTTGAGAACATCACATGTCCCTAACGCTTTTGGTGTAGAAAATACTTTAACATGCTTCCAAGCAAGTAGGAAAATACCAATTGCTAAGGAAAGAGTTAAAGAAAACACAAAGAAGTTAAAAAAGGAAGAAAAAAGCTATTTTATAATGAAATTAGAGATTTTATCTTCTCTTGCGGATATTTAAAGGAAAGGGCCGGTAGCAGGTTTTAATGAGCTTCTTTGCTCACGAAGATTTCGTGGCCTTAGGGGTAATTAGAAGGATTTGTAGCGCTGTATCATGTAAGAATCATCGAACCATTTTACTGCCAAAAGTAAGACAGGAAGAATTTAACAAATGAACCGAACTGTTTGCCAGAGCTATGCTTTTCTTTACGGTGGACTAAAAAGAAAGCTGCAGCAATTATCTATCTATGTTAGCTTATCATCAAAAAGTTCGAAATTCAAATTAAAACTACTTCCAAATATTTTACGGCCATCAAACATCTCGGCCAGGGACTACTTTTCGGAGACGTTCTTCAAATTTCTTGTAAACGTTGGGTCTGGTCTTAATGATTCTTGAGCTAGCCAAACTATCAAAGCTATCAAAACATATCAAAGGTCTCGTGACTTTGTATTTCAAATTCAACATCATATGTGGATTGGTCAAGAAGACGAGGTCATGTTTCTACTGGCCCATGGCCGGTGGTCGGAGTCAGTGTCATGAACTTGGCTTTAAAAGTTTATATAAGAAACAGCGTCAGTCATAATTCTTCTTACTTTACTGACGTAATATTATTAAATCTCCTACTTTCTGTATTATTTATGTTTAGGTAATGAATATAGAGTTTGTATGGAATGTACCGCAAAATATTGTTGTGCATCCTTTCAGTAGAGCTAGATTACGCTTTATAACATGGGCAACAAACCAAGAAAACGTAATCGAGTTTACTTCTGATTAGTGATGTGAATACGTTTTATAGTGTTATCATATTCCGAAAATTAGCATTGTTTCGTTTAATAACCCAACGCTGTGTAAAGATTCTTATAATATTCACTGCGGCAAACATTGGTATTCGATTTTTATTTGTTTTCAAATCAAATCAGTTTCTCAAAACGGAGAACCGATTTTTAAAACCAGCATAAAAGAAATTGGTTTGCAAGCAAATCGCTAAATACTTTATCGCAACCAAACAATATGTTGTTGATTCAAATGTTTTTTTGAATAATTCAGATTTTCAATTTCGATTTTAAGATTACTTATATTTGAAAAATCTTTGCTACATAAACTTGATAAATTTAAGGCGAAAATTGCAAAACGTTTTACTCCATTCAAACCTTGTAGTTGTCAATCGCTTGAATAAAAAAAGCAGCAAAACAATCAAAAAATCCTCAAACAGCAGACTACGACCGAAAATTTGTTTTCAATTTTACACGACAAAACAAAATCACTCTAGCAAAGATAAAACTTCCAAAACAGATTAAACCATAATTTTCCAAACATCCCGAACATCCAGACATGACAAGGAACTTGGAGAAAAACCAACAAATCACATAAAAAGGATTTTTTTTTACGTTTCGTTAAAAGTTTCCAATCTATATGCTTTACTTCAACTCCAGAGATTCGTGTACTTTTTCACGATATCATACAGACTAGCAAATGCAAGTACGCTCGTTTTGTCAGTTTACGTATGTATGTACGTAAAATATACAGCAACATGAGAAAAAAACGACATCGGCAATGAATTCTGCCGAAACAAAACGGGGCAAAATCCACGGCTATAAACTTTGATTTCATTTCTCATAAATGTTTAAAATTTTCAGAGCATTTTCATTAAAAGTTTCAGTGTCGGGATGTCAAAGTTCAAATAGGAAATAGGATTAACTATAGCAGGGATAGCAGAAGCGCGCGAGTCTAGGGCAACAGAACGGAAAACCTCAAATAAGGAACGAAACGACATGGCGGGAAGAGCTGCGAGAGCTGGTAAAATGAGTTCATTTCATCTGGGGTGACATTGTGCTCAGCATTCGATAGATGTACGGAGCTCTGCACGTTGGTTTCGACACCTAATACCCATCGCATCTGATTAAAAGGAGGTAAAACAGCTCTTCGTTTTTCTTAGACTTGGAAGCTTGACTATTTGTTGGTCTTGAAGGTTGTTGTTGTACAGGTCAAATGAATGCCATCACACCTTTCCTCACGTAATCATTCAAGAATTCAAAGAGCTTGAAGCAGCTCGAATAGTTCAATTTTTCAATTTGAAAGCTATTTTTCGCCTGAAAAGGACTCAAAAGCACACAAGGCTATGTATGTAGACTAAGCACACAAGAGGTATGTAATTAGATTCACATGGAGATTCGAATTCATCACTAAACTGTCATCTTCGTATTTTGCACTCTATTAAAATCCTAAATTATTAATGGTTTGGTAGATTATTAATTTTAAATTTTTTTTCAAGCTTGAATCATGGATATTTTTGATTTTCATCTCCACGAGGATTAATATGAACCAGTTGATAAAAATAACGCTGATTGGAGGATGGTAGGTGCTATTGGGAATCAAAACTATGAAATGAATTGTTAGGATAGTATTTTTGACGTAATAGTTGATTTCACCATTGTGGTAAAATATACCGCTTGACATTGCAATGCATGGACAAAATTCACATGAGTAGCCGCTATGTATTCGTTATGCGTAAGAGCCCAGATCAAAAGAAGAGTAAAAGCAAAGTTGTCCCCTTTTTTCATAATTTCGATATTTTGACGACGATATGGAAAATTATATTTCCTTTCATGAAATTTTATTTGTTAAATTTTAAATTAAATCACATAAATTCTGCGTGAATCTGGTTTCGAAGACGTGGTCCTATTCTTCAAGAGCCTAAGCCACACGACCTGTTTAGAAACCTCATGATATTTTACTTATATGTACTGCGATTATGATTATTGTAGTTTGGGCTATGTTACACAGGAGTTGATACTATGTTCATGGTAAAAAAGGCATATAAATTTGGCCTTTTAGCTATATTTTATAGCTTGGGTTACTATGTACATAGCGTACATAGCGTTTCTTTCATAGGAGCATGAGCTTTGTAGATTATTACTTTATGGCACTGGGGGCTAGATTTTATAGCTCAAGTTATTATGCACACAGCGTAGGTGATTATAAATACTGTACTGTGTTACATAGCACTATGCAAAATGTGGATTTTTCAATGCAATATCGTAAGTCAACCGCACAAAGTCAGGGTTTTGCCTAGAGCACAACAAAACCTGATCCACTCAGTAGTCGGCAAAAATTACCACCGACTTTGCGAAACTTACACAGTTATTGTCAATGAGGGATACTACCCTTTTTTTTGGCTGAAGGTCAACTGCGAACAGCGTTTTGTAGAAGTAACTTTACAAACCACGGGCGAGCATAACCCAGAATGACCTCTGATAGTTGAAGTTTCAGGTATGCACTGAAAATGCAATTGCAGAACACTCCCTTTTCTAAATTCACACTTAACACCGACTTCAATGTTCCGATTCTTAAACTACATCAGAACTAAAAGCAACAACATAAAGTGCTGTTTGTCATCACAACTAATTAATGTTGTTTTCGTTTCTAATGATTACTTTTAAAGTAAACATCTTCTTGTTCTGCTTCCTTCCGCCTTTTTCATTAATCGCTTTTCTCCGTTCTATCATCTTAAGCGCCTTCGTTTCGTCTCATCGCAATTAAGAAAAACATCACAAAGTCATTAAAAAGTGAAAATACATTTTACTATTTTCACTTTTTTCCTCGACTCACTTTGAGATTGATTTCAAAGGGGATGTCTGATGGAAAAGCTTAACTTAGCTAATTGCTGTTTGACTTAGACTATGTTGACGAGGTAATTTATTCTTTTAGTGTGACTACTGATGACGGTTCCGGTTCTTTTAACGGTGTAAGAAATAGTAGTGTTTTATTAGTAAAGTGGAACACGGATGAAGGAAATGAGCTGAAATTATACAAAGTGTATAGTTTGTGTACTCGAACTCATTCACTCACTTCATCCGTAAATTTGGTGAGAAAGCACAGACATCGAAAAATCACCTTGAAATGGTTTTTTGGAAAAAGTTTGGAAAAAGTTTTGTCATTATTCTGATTTGTTTTATATATGAATTTTGCACAGTATGTGAGTGGAGTAGAAGTATGTGTGGTCATTGCGACATATTTTCGAGAAAAACATTATGGATAATATTAATTGATCTACTTCCACTATAATATTCCAAGAATAACTATGCAGAATCTGAAATTCGAATCGCTCATATCAGTATATAGTTATTTACTATTGTGAAAATAATATATAATGTCTTTGTTTGAAAAAATGACTTGTCAAGAGACATATGGCATTAAAAAATGATTCAATGCATACTTTTTAAATGCTTTTCAAATGGCAGGCATATATTGGAAAAAAATTGGGTACCAGCTGTCATGCCCATGACAATTGGCGCCGTGAAGGTCCAGACCAGCAAGTCATACAGATATCTGGGGGCGACCCTGGACACCAAGCTGACGTATTGGGATCATATCCGCATGGCATGTTACAGTACCCTGGTAGTCGTCGCTGAGTAGGCTTATGACCAATGTTGGTGGACCCAATGAAAAGAAACGAAGGCTGCTGATGGTAACGATCGATTTTATCGTGCTACATGGAGCAGAAATTTGGGAAAATGCACACCGAACTAAGAAATTCCAGAAGCGCGCTGTCAGTGTCTAGTGCACGGATGCCAGTGTATAGTGCATCAGGCTCGAGTAGTGGTGGCGATCTATCAGCACGTAGTCTATCTGGTTGCAAGTAGCTATTTTGTTTGACTTATACCACAGCTATAGTATAGCATAATCTTTCTTTTGTAAAATACAATTCCTTGCCCATCTGACCTCTTTTATTCCTGTTATATCAGCCTTCTACAAGAACAAGTCATCGGCTAGCTGCTGAGCAGATTGAGCTCTGCAGAGAAGAACGAATGCCCGCAATTACTGCTAGGAGGTTAAGTTCAGACTAAATCTTAATCCCCCTTTCCGACTGATAGCTTTCGCTGCACCTTAGTAGCTTATATCATCCAAATTCGCCTGGCCTTCGATGAACAAGGTTGCCACTTGGGCCCAAGAATGTATGTCTTGTTAAAGAGCAAGATAACCTGACACGCGAACAAACCTGTATCACTCTGTTCTAGGGTCTGCGTACGTTTCATGGTCATTCGCCTTTACACAATTGGTCACTTCGCACACTCATAGGGATATTCATACTATCTCAATATCATTCACTCATTGCCCTGTACTAATTTTTTGTCCAGTATTATTAGCAATGATTCTGATTCTATTCTACTGAGTATCTGGATCGCACAATTCGTAGTTCTGTGATACGTACTCAACACTGAACAAGCTCGACTCTTTGGCTTCGAATGCAGTCGCACCACCGCGAACAACCCACAGGCCTACGGTTTCTAATGCGTCGTACATTTTTGATTTGTCCATAACACTTCCTTCACAATTAAAATCTATATTTGGTCTGTTCGCGTACCTGAATCTATTATAATATATTAAAATAGATTCGCAAAAAGTCGTTTTTGTACTCTTGCTGCAAGCCATATTTTGCAGCAAAAAGAAGCCAGCTGCCAAATTCTGTTACTGCTGCAGTTTGCTGAAGTACGCAAACAGACCTATTATATTGGGATATACATACATATAACTTAGACCTCCTTTTATCAGAGAAGCACTGTTCATTTCACTTCGCTAGCACATTCTACCAAAGGATTTAATGAATGCCAATATGCGTCTTTACATTATACTGAATAATGCTTTTTGCAACATATTGCAGACTATCCTCAAATTTCCCATACTTATATGTACATATATCCATGCAAACCATCATTCAACTGTTATGAATCATATTGCCAATCAACTTCGAAAATCTTAACATCAATTCTAGACAAGTAACCAAACATATGCTCATTGATTCTGTCTTAACATAAGTATAATTGATGCCCAACAAACGTACATAAGAAGATGAATGGTAAACATGACATGGCCCAGGATGCTGAGCATGTCCGTCTCGAGATTCCTATCGTTTGCCTATCGAACACCGACTTAATAGAAGATGTTCACTCAATATCAAAATATTCATTCAAACGAACCCACGCAAGGAACTGTCTACAAGAGACGATCAAATAGAATATGATACGGAATTGAATTGCAAAACAGACGATATTTTGACAGCGAGTCGGGCAGGGACTACTCAACATGTTTCTATGAAACCTATGCCCGTTCTCAGCATCTACAGTTGATCAGGGTGAGTTAAGTCAGTTCGAGTCGCCTGCCGGAATCTAAAAGAAGCGCGTCTGACATACTACAGGAAAAATTGCTTTTCCGGAAAAGTAATTAATCATTCGTTTCCTGATGCCGGCTATTGATTGATTTTTCATGCTGAAATGTGAATTTGATTTGAGCAGGATGTCTGTTTTCTTTCGTTCCTTGTTTTCTTTGGAGCTTCCTGTTGTTGTTCCGCGTCGAATTCATGGAGACAGCCCATCCCCGGGGATGCAGGTCAATCATTCCCGTTTGTAGTGTATTTGAGTTTCTTTTTCCTGTATTTATGATGCGTTGATGGGATTTTGTATTTATTCATGATGTTGTTTTGAAGTTTTGTCGACGGTTTTGTTTCTGCAAGGGATTGTTTTTTGTTCGTAAGATGGCCCTTACTGGAAAGCTGATATTGACAATTGGGGAAAAGACTTTGAAAAGATTATTGATTTTGATGAGGCTTAACATTACTTTGTTTTGATTTTTTGATGCAGAAAGGCAATCGATTTTTTCTTTTGACCTGACTTCGTTGCGTGCTGGGAAAATATATCCGTACCTTTTCCTACATTTTCAAAGTTTATGCAATATTGCGCAAGCTATATCATATTCCACAATATGGCAAACACAACAATAAAAAGTTTTTCAAGAAACACCATATGGCGAAGAATATCTTTGAATATACAGTCTGTCAAGAATGAGTTTACACAAATGAAAAAAATTCAGTTTTTGATCATTCTAATAATAAAATACTACTTTTTATTTATGTAAATGATTTTTTTTTTCTTAATTATAGTTATTTACATTTTTTCCAACCAATATATACAAAAGAAAGTACAACTTCAATGCAAAAAAAGAACGAAAAGACCAACGAAAACCATTGTTACAACTCTTAAAGTGTCAAGAAACTGTTTACACAAATTACTATTGTATTCAATATTTACATATTTTCAGGATATTTAATATTATTTGGTATATTTAATATTTGGTATGGCTACCTTTGGCATCCACCACGCATTGCAACCGATTTTTCATTGAATGAATCAACTTTTGCAGGTCATACGTGGTTGGTATTTTTGCCATTTTTCGAGAATCGCAGTTTTTAAGGCAGTTCGGTTTTTGGGTTGCCTTTTTGCGACTTGTTTTTTTAAGTAGGCCCATAAATTCTTGATAGGATTTAAGTCAGGACTCTGGGCTGGCGTATCCATCACTTTTCCGCAGTTGTATAAGAGCCACATTCGCACCATGTGCGCCTTATGTTTGGGATCGTTGTCCTGGTAAAACTTAAAATTTGATTTGTTGTTATGCATAAACCCGAATCTCTGCGCACTGCTTGCCAAATATGTTTTAAGGATATGCAAATATTGTTGGGCGTCCATGGTTGACTCGATGAATGCCAAGTCTCCTACTCCTCTGCTTGAGAAGCACCCCCAAATCATAACGTATAATTTACCAAATTTTACAGTCGGAATGATATTTCGATTTTCCAACGATGTTAAAGGCTTGCGCCACACTCTAGTCGTTCCATCATTGCAGTACAACATAATTTTCGTCCCATCGCAGAATATGACGTCGTCCCAAAAGTCAACGGGTTGAGAAAGGTGCATCATAGCGAAGGAAAACCGCTTTTCGATGTTTAGTGCAGAGCGCAGTGGTTTCTTTCGTGGAGCTCTTGATGAGAACTTATTTCGGAGGATGGCCTGTCGTACTGTTTCATGGGAAACAGCAACATCACACTCTTCCTTGAGTTCCCTAGCAAATGTTCTGGTCGAAATCCAGGGGTTTTTTATCAAGTTTCCTTATCATAAGGCGCTCTATACGTTTAGATATTTTTGGTTTTGGGCCACCTCTACACTTTGGCTCCATTCTATCCTCATTTTCAGCACGATTTATAACGTTATAGACTGCCTCTCGTGCTACACAAAACATTTCCGACAGTTCCTGCGCACTTTTACCTAATTGGTGAAAATAGTATATCATCTAAACCAACTCAAAGGATAATCTTTTGCCTGGCATTTTAAAACACAATATCTCACTTATTTATGCATACTAACCAAAAATTAATCACACACTAATGATCTAATTCATAGAACTTTACAATACAGGCCAAAAATTACGGTAAATTTACCGCATCGTTGCAGTAATGCAAACAAAAACAATTGTGTAAAGAGTTTCTTGACAATTCAAGAATTGTAATAATTGTTTTCGTTGCTATTTTTGTTCTTTTTTTGCATTGAAGTTGTACTTTTTTTGTATATATCGGTTGGAAATAATGTAAATAACTATAACTAAGAAAAAAAATCATTTACATAGATAAAAAGTAGTATTTTATAGTTAGAAAGATCAAAAATTGAATTTTTACCCTATGTGTAAACTCATTCTTGACAGACTGTATGTATGTACATAGCAGTAACAAAAAAATTAACGCTTATTATAAAACATCATGAAATCTTTGGCAACCGAGAAGTTTTTTTAAGTGAACGGAAGGTAAATCAAGCGCCAATTGCTTTTTAACACATTTTCTGAATCCAACTTCTGAATTCGATCCGGACAAAAGTTCAGCTGATTGCAGTTCAGCAGGCTACCAAGACTCTCTGATTTTAAAATTCATTGAGGAGAAGAAAAAATATGGTTTTGCACTCACAATCCACCGAATAATTTACTTTTACTGTTTGTTTATTATTGTGGACTCTTCACTAGCAGACGTAATCAATTAACATAATTGCTGCAATTTCTTTATAAAGAGTAGGGATTTTTTGGCTATATAGGAATTTTTGGCTATATTTTTAACTCAAGAATTTAGCTATGAACTTTAAAATGTTTTTTTTTTAGGAATTTGAATATCCACGAGACAGGGGACTGAATTTCGCACAATGTTAGTTTAAGTAGATTTAAAAGAAACCCATTCAATATTGTCTATCAGAAAGTTGTACCATTGAGAGTCAGCAGTTTTTTTATGTGCACATTTATTTAGAATCGAATTCGTATGATAATTTTGAAACTCAGCCGGAATGTAATACTTGGAAAAGATAAGTGTTTTATTTACAGAACCTCTAAAGTGATGTCAGTCCTTAATCCAAATAAGTTAGCCAAATGTTCACTTCACGACGCCTTATCTTTTGAGGCTATCGAGGTAAAATAGAAAATCCTCTGTCTCCTTACACTTCCCGATTAAAAAGAACATTTCCGTGTTTAACAAAATTTTCCACAGGAGTGGAAAAACCTGAGTTTGTCGGGCTCAAGCCCCTCAACTAGATCCAATCTGATCCATTCGAATTAGAATTCAACGAATCAGCCTGCCTTAAGTGACCTGTTCAACTTTGGTGGTTTCTAGTAAACGGTAGGCCGACCGGTTGGCGGATGACCATTGTGCGCTCCGGGTGCTTTTTTTCGAATGTTTTTTACACGCTTCTCTCGATGTATTTTGTTTATTCAGATAAATCTCATAATTTCTGATTTATATTTGGTCATTTTTGCATTGATTTGTACTTTTGGTTTCGTTACGGTTCCGTGGCGTCTCTCAGTGACCGTAACTCATGTTGTAAAGGATTTATGTGCCTACTCATTTAGTTTCGTTTTTGCTGTATTAACTAATTCGTGCATGTAACGATTCTTTAGTGTTTGTTTCGTTCCAATTTTGACATTCTGTCCTGCTTCGGTTAATTTTCGGTGCTCTTGTTTGTCCTCATGTTGCTTATCACTGATTTGCGCCGATCAATCGTTTTACCGAAACTTAATATTTCTTTAGCTTCTAGTAGGTTTAGTCAAATAGGTCTGGCAAACTTTTGAAGGCGGATATGCTGAAGTAAATTGTGGACTCGCTGTTCCCAACGCATCACACGAGAGTAGAAAACGCTCTCATGGTCCGTTAGGATACTACTTATTCCTTTCATAGTAAAGTTCTCAAAATGAAAAATCAAAAGGCTCCTGGCCCCAAAAGCATTCCAGCGGAAGTGCTGAAAGAGAATCAATCGTCAACCTTGCTGCGACCGTTTAATGTGTGTTTGCTCGCGGGTGTTTTTCCATCCCGCTAGAAAGGGGCACGACTTTATCTGATCCCGAAGTGAATTCGAAACCCTAACACATTATTTACGTAGAGACCTTTAAAACTCTTCAAAGGCCAAACGCCAAACGATTGTTCCAATTACAAAGTTAAAGTCAAAATCTATTCAAAAATGCCTTGGGTAATTTATAGAAATCTTCGTGTGCCAATATTAAGGGCATCAATGAAGCCAGTTTCCTCCAAAAACTTCCAAGCTTAAGTTCTATCGTTCCGAGCTGCAAACAAAAGTCTGATGGTAGTTGGACTCAAAGCAGCCACGAGACTCTTAGTATATTGATGGACACTCACTTTCCTGTTAATTGACTGAGATTGCAAATATTACCTTTATAATCATACGGGAATACAAGTTCGATTTTGATCATTTGTAGGGCAAAGATAAGACGGGATATTTCTTCTTTTGGCCCATTTAAGACACAAGGTCCGAATCATAAACCAATTCGTCTAAGCTCCTTACTATTGAAAATTGTAAGAAAAGGCTGTGGGGTTTTGGATTACCTCTGTTTTGGACTCTACTCTGATTTCGAAATCACAGCGTGCTTGTACGGGGGGCATATCTGCCAAAACGCGCTATATACCCTGGGAAGGCATGCTGAAAAATCACACGCTTGCAAGGAGTACACGCTTGTGACATTTCTAGACATAGATGGAGGTTCCAATAATGCGCGTCCTCACGCAATTGTAAATGCTCTCCAAAATCTGAATATCAATCAGCAGTTAGTAGCATATATAAATCAGCAACTCAGAAATCGGGTAATGTACTTGTTTTTGGGTAGCTCAACGTGTAGCAAGCATTGACTCCCCAGTGCGGTGTTCTGTCTCCCTTACTTTGGAATTTAACAGTCAGTGAGATTCTAAGAAAGCTTGATCAAGCTGGCTGTAGAGTGATAGCGTTTGCAAATGACATCGCTATTGCCATATCAGGGAAATTTATCTCAACACTATCGAAGATATTAAATATTTCCTGACATATTCTTTTGCAACGGTATCAAGAGTGTAGCCCTATTGCTAACCCTAACAAAACTAAAATATTGCTCTCCATGAGGAAGCATAGAATTCCATCTTTTTTCCATTCATCTGGTATTCATCCTGTGGAAGGAAAATATAGCGGAAGGTGCTCGGAAAGCAGTGTGTGTTCTTTGCAGCTGTAAAAAGACGAAGGGAGCAACTTGGGGGGCTACAGTCCCATATCGTCTCTTGGATTTATACTAGTATAGTAAAACCAAATCTTCTAGTATAAGTAAAACCAAATCTTCTAGTATGGCCGGCCATACTTATGTCTGTAAATTAGTAGTAATAATGGGTGCACTCCGTACTATCTCAACGAAGGCACTCTTGGTTCTAAATCAGTTACTTCTGACCGAACTGTCTGTTTCGCAACATGCGAGGTGCGCAACAGTAAGACTATATTGTGGTGACGCCTGGATAAGGACTGACCTCGGTTATGCTGCAGGAAATGCCTGTTCCAGTGGATATCAATCGTACCATTGTCCATTTGACTCAATGGTTCGAGATTTGAATTCCAAGTAGAGAGAATGGGCTAGTGGATTATCCGTAGGAGCAGATGCTGTGGCAATACGCACCAATGGCTTCAAACTGAACGACAGAGTGGGGTGTGGTATATTTAAACTGCTGTAGTATCTTCGAAGTGAAGCTGTTGGCGATTCTTTAAGTGGCCGATTGGCTCTTATGTAATCAGATATTCGGGGTGAATATTTGTATTTTCATTGACAGCCAAGCGGCTATACAGTTCCTTGTTGGAGTTTACATCTCTTCAATTACCTCTTTAGCCATCATACCTCTCTTGAGTAGATGTCGAGATTTTCAACGATGTTGCTGTTTTTGGTGCCAGGACAAAGGAGCATTGAGGAAAACTGTGAAACGGACCAACCTGCAAAAGCTTGCACGCTTTTGCCGGAAGTGTTTGGTATTCCGATGGCTTGAGTTAAACCGGCCATCAGGAAGAACTTTCTAAAGGACGTTGTGCAGTTCTGAATGGAAAATCTTTCCTGTGCGGTTGCTAAACAATTGTGCAACACTTTTGGCATTGGCCTTCGCGCAGCGATGGGTGTCTTAACTGGATATTGTCTGTTTGGCAAGCATGCAGCGTGGTTGGATAACCTCTACAACGACTTCGACCGGAGTTGTAGATAAAGAAAAAGTTGTTCATCAAGAAGGAATAGTTCTTCACCTCCTGTGCAAATGCCCGGGCCCTCGCTGGAAAAAAGAATCTCTTGGCTCATACTTTTTTATGCGCCCGTCGGAAGTGGTTTTGGTGGACGTGACGAAGATCACTTAGTTCATCGAGGACTCATGGTGGATATGCACAATGCGGTATCTCAATGGGCTCTTGTGTGGCTCAATGTGCCTCTCCAGAGTCTGTCTGAAAAAACCAGCCGCGAAACCTAACCAGACCAAACCTAAGTTGCTGTAACTTTCTTAAATGCCGGCTTAATTCCTTTTGAAGTAACAAATACGTCTTTATTAGGGTAATGAAATCATCTTCTTACTGCAGAAAACACCCATCCTAGAATCAAATGGAATTTTTTTAAAATTGACCTGAATGCTGTCATTTTTTGTTTGCAGGTACCACCTATTTCCATTTGAATTCCAGCGAGAAAAACTTTATTTTTTATTTCCAGGAAACTGCTTCTCACTCAATTTTCTTCCGTTTTATGTGAAAATATAATGTTTTGATATTCTCAATATCTTATTTTACTATTTCATCGTTCGATGTTCTGACTGAAAAGTTCATAAAACAATTTTTTTGCAATGAAGAGAAGAAAATTGAGTAGTTGAGTATGATGGGTTTTGCTCAGTCATATGTGACCGTAACGGCAAACCACCTTAGTATCACCGCTGTGGGCTCATATCACAATACTAATTAAAAGTATTAGCACGAGAGATTCCTATACCGGTTCCATTCAAGATTTTGAAGTTTAATGGATCATATAGTGTAATTAAGAAGAATTGTTCGCATAAGGATTCATCTGTTATTTCTAAAGTGAACGAAAAATGAGAAGAAATATAAAAAAGTGCAATTTATTACTTGCGCCCAACGTGGGTAATCGATTTTTTAACACTCATTATTAAATGGCAATGTTGACTCATTTCGACACATGGTGCATTTTATGCCTAGACATCTTTTTTAAGCCAATAATACCCAACCATATTGATGCGCAAATATGGCTCATAATGGATCTCCCTACATAGCCCAAAGCATTATATAACATTGGAATGATTAACCCAGAACACATCTAATGCATTGAAAGCAATTATCAAAGTGAAATACCGTCATGTATTTTCTACATCAACATGTATTCCCACCGTAAGAGTCTTCTAAGAAAATCTCGTGTTACTTTATACGCAACACTGACTACAAAGCTATTTTGCCCATGAGCTGCTAGTCTAAGGAAACATTAACATCGCATGTAAAACACAAAATAGCAATCAACACCAGACCGTACCGCAAACACCATTTCCATTTCCAACTACAACAAATTATTGTACCAAAGATTATGGTTTAAATTACGGAATTTGAATTTGCTACGGTCGAGAGACTTTAAGGTGTCTGATTAAGAATATTCCACTCCCTTCTTGATTTAACCAAGTAACTAGAATGGAACAACACTATTTCGAGTAGATGTTGATCGACCACATAAGTGATTCGACCTGGACTGTATTCGACATGAGTTGAAACTGAATCTTTCCTTTCCAGGCATCAGATCCTTGCGAGAAGATAATGGAAATGGGTCGTTTATAGTACGTTTCTGTTTCGAATTCGGTATTTGAAGTGACGTATGAGTAAATCTTAAAGCAATAGATGCAAATTTCAAAATTTCAAAGCATATTTTGTGAAGAAAATTCAACTGATCTATATTTAAAATACAATTACAACACCTTACTTCCAATAACAAATCAATAACAAATATGTTTGGAATTTTCTAATGCATTATTAAAATTCTCTGAACACTATATTTTACCTAGCCCTCTCCCGCCAATTAGAATTTCAAACATCATTTTCCGGTATCGTTCATACAAGAAACCACATAAGACGATGGTTTTGTAAACATATCTTTGAAGCCATTAAGGTTACAGTATAATCAAGCATGTGGACATTTGGGTTGCATGCTCCTGATTGAAATTACTTCTGGGACTATACCGGTTAGACTGAGCTGGTTTCACTCAAACACTTTCCGGACAGCTAAAAGCATACACATTAGCAATGCACGGAACATATTATTTTGTGTAATCGATTTCGGAATTCAGGTTATACTGCAAGTGAGCACATTTGGCATTCAAATAGTTAAATGTTTCAATTGCTGATTGCCGGTAAGATTCGTGAATGAAATTCCGTTTCGTTGCAATGATTAAGACTTATCTATGCAATTAAGAAGGTAAAGTTTTCCATATTGATTAAGTTGAACATAGTGAGCTGAATTTAAATTTCTTGGGAACTATTTGTATATCTTTTTTATCATTTGTGTTCATTTTACATCGACTGTTACAACATTCAACTTCAAATTCTTGAATTATGTGCAGAACTTTGCATCATGAACCACATTCCTGCACTAATTTGAGCTCAGATTTTTAATATGGCTTAATTTTAATATGACTTAAACTTACATATAACTCAAACTAGTCTTAAAGCAAGATGTTGTTGTCTATTGCCGTTATTGGAGCGATTTAAGTGATGGCAAGACCCGGCGAACATTTGTGCTCTTGGTCATTGAAGAGAACATGAGTAGGATTGATGCCATTGATTTTATAAATGAGACAAGTTGACGTATGCCACGGTTTGCTAAGCAGAGGCTTGAACCATTTATACTACTAACTCCTAAATACTAACTAGTAAAACTACAATTTTCTGCAGAAGAAATTTATTTTCATACGATAGAGGTGAGTATCTCAAGAGATAGAAAATTATTTGGGAATACATTTTAGCTATGAATCGAGATTGACTTAGACTTAGATATTTTCCATTCGGAATGGATTCTCAGGATTTTTATTAACTGGGTCGTTATGGTGTTATAATATGAACAGAATAGATGGATCGAAATTTTCTTTAACATATAACACTACTCCTGCCTTAAATCTATTCGTTCCGAATAAATGCTTTACCTGGTGGTTCTAAAGTATTGTTCTCAATATGGGGCTACTTAGTCCAAATGCACAGCTCTCATTTTCACTCTTGGCTTGCGGTGTTCCTGCATGCGATATACAATATAATCGGCTAATGATTTTATAAATTTTTCTAAATTACGTTGTAGCGTAGGAGATTGGACCTTTCGACGTTATCAAGATCAGAGTTTGACCGATAGTAATACGTTGAATTTGACTTTAAGTAATACGTTGGTTTTGCGCGAAGCTGTTTTTGCCCCATCAGCAGTATTTGGTTCAATCGTTTCGATAGTTTGCTTAAGTACGCCGGAATAGTCAAAGGTATCTTAGGAGGTGTTTCGAAACTTATATCGGCAGATAAACAGATTATTCCACTGAAAATAGTCCTTACTAAGGTTTCACCTGTTTACACATGCTCTGCTGGCTTGTAGATAATCAGAAAAAGCGGAGTGTGTTGTTTTCATTCTATTTGGTTTTCTTCAACCAACATGGTCAAATGCTTATACATTGCTAAAATTTGAACCAAATTAAAACCGATTATGCATGACTGAATCTGAATGAAGAAAAAAATTATATGAAAAAAATAGTGCAAATCTCAAAACCAATCATAAACATCTACCAACACAAATGGTGTTTTGAATATGCCAGCCAAGGCAAAGAACATTTTTTTATTCTCAACATCAAAGCGATTCAGCGGAAGCGAATAACTCAACCAGTCGTTATGATCGTTCATGATTCCTGCATACATACATACACCGCTACATCCCAACGACCGATCCGACGAATTAAGCAAACCAAAAATCCCTATTTTCCAAACTTTCAAAACCAATCTTTTAATCATAAAATGACTTCTTCAGAGACATGAAACTTGAATCAAGTCCGAGACCTGCATAGTACAATTGGGAATAGATTTTATCGCAATCAAGGAAAATCATTTTAAATAAAAGGACAAAATCTTTGTCTCTGAGGGCACGAGACGGATAACTTAAAGTTGATTAAAACTTTCAACCAGCCACTCTCCAGCTCCCCCGGCTGTGTCGTCCAGGCTCAATCTTTACATCTGCTATGTGACTACTGCTCACAGCAGCAAAGTACAATCCAATAAGAATGGCCTATTGAGACATTTATTCATTTCTTTTTTCTTCTACATTCCGTCCGTTCGACGACAACTTCAAGATAAACTACCACAACTGCGACAATAATGTCCTTTTCTCAGTTCGAATGCTAGCATTTTCGTTTCTTGTTGCGTGGCTCTACGAGTATGATTTTTTTCTCTCTTTCTTGGTGATGATGATGTTGATGAAAATAAAATCCATTTGTATTGCAGGCTTATTCTCCAGAGCTGCAGATTCAAGTTGAAAGATGATGATTTACCATCGTCTGCAATCTGACATTCGGTTTTTGATGATTTTTTTGAGCATATTTTATAATTTAAGGATTGAAGTAGGTATGCAAAGATCAAATTTTCATTTGTTTGGCAAAAAAATTGTTGAAAGCAGATTTTTAAAACGTCGGTTGTGTGAGGGCATTCAATTCATTTTAGTGATTGAAATCAACTTAAAGTTTGATTAAGGATCAAAAAACAAATCTGCTAAAGTATACTGAAATGTTTAATTTTTCGATAATATCCAGCTTAAAGTAAAAATTTAATCATTCGTTAAGACAACTATTTTAAATAAATAGACCTAGTTTTTGACTAAAAAACTATGATTCTTTAATGTTTCGAATTAATTCATAATAGGATATTTGTTTTTTCACTTATGAGTTCATCCAGAAAAGCAGATCTCAATCATTTAATTTAGTAGATTTTGTGTCTATTGCTCGAGCGTAACAAATGTTATAGTAAATTTATAATTTTAAAGTTCGCCTGAAAAAACCTTTTAATCGTTGGTTTTCCGTGTGCTTGTTTTTGCGATCATTCCTTAACTATACTGATTTTCCATGAAAATTATTCTTAGAATCACTTTGAACAAAAACTAAATATATACTTATATATATATATATATATATATATATATATATATATATATATATATATATATATATATATATATATATATATATATATATATATATATATATATAGATCAACACTATTTTTATCCACTTTTTTCCGAATCACGATTTCCGATCGTGCTGAAATTTTCAAGAATTATTAGTGTATATGAATTTTAATTAACAGCTTTATATTTTTAATCTTTTGGCGGCGACGGGTATTTGAGCGAATTTCTAGGTACTTCAATAATTCTGTGGAAGCAAATTTTTCGGAGAAACCATGTACAAACAGAAAAATTTAATCATATTTCTAGCTTGAATTTGATAATTTCTTTTTGAAATTTTTAGCCCTATGTTGGTGCCAGGAGCGTAAAAGTGGGCATGGAAAATTTCCAAAATTTCAAATTGCGACAACTTCTTAGAAAATCGTCAGACTGTCACGAAATTGCAGAACGCATTAATATGTGCATGAAATGCGCGGATGTGATTTTCAATAAAAGTGCGGCAACTCTATGGCTTTGGCAGGTACCTAAACAGAAACCTCTCAAATCAAATAACGCCCCTCCTGACAATTGCCTGCTTTTTCGAAAAATTGCAAATTTTTAATAAACCTCGTGCTTTGTCTGCAGTCATTAAAATTTTTTTCGAAAAAGCATTTTTTTTATACAAAAACGGCAATCCTTCACCAAATAATCTCCATTTCTACCACCCGAAAATAGTGTTCACGAGAACTGATAACTTGATAATCAGATTCATTTGTAATTCACAGATTGCATTAACCTTAAGTAGGACCATGTATGGTAGAAGTCATTTTGGAATGTGGGCAACCCTGTAGCAGTGATGCTATTTTGAAAATTCACTAAGAGAAAAAAACTGCGTTATGACTTAGAAATTCCAATTCGGTAAACAGATTTAAGCCAGATTTGGTAGACTTTTGGTACTTTAAGCCAGATTTGGTAGACTTTTTCTCATAAGTGTATATACATATGTATATTTCTGGCACTGCAGTTGTACTGTCACCTTGAGACAACGCGAACCGTGTGTTTTCAGGAAATTTTGAATATCTCATCGCCGATGACTAGTCAGTAACATATATGCTAAGGATCGAAAGTTTCGCGTTATGGCTATCATGCTCTTAGCATATGTATTAAATCCAAGTATGGTCGCACCCAGCGTAGGTTGTATATTGGTTATCCATTCAGACTTAGAACTGTTAAAACAAATGCCTGAAAGTAATATTGTATGAACCCTATTAGTTTTCAACGAACCGTCCCCATTTAATTACGAATACGCTCCGAATTGAAACGTTGCTGGAAAAAAATCAATCTCTGAAACTCGTGTAAAATACGAACAACCCACTGTATCTTGACACGAGTTTAAGAGCACGTCGCTTTTTAATATATATCTAGATTAGTTTTTTTTTTATTTGAAATTAAACTGTTAAACAGTCCAAAAGAACGCACTGCAGTCTATTTAAACTTTAGTTGAAAAGGAAATAAATATTCCTAAGCACTAAGCTTAGTTTTTCTAAAATATTGTGCAAACGATAACAAGAATTAAAATAATTTGGAATTGTTTTTGCGGGATGAATAAAATTGAAAAAAATTTTATTTATATTGAACGTTTTCTTTGAAAAAGTGGTTTTGAAAGTGTGCTTTGATTCTCATCAGACACCAACACACAGTGCACACTTGACTGATGTGACCACTTGCAGTTGCAAATCATTACTTTTTATTTACGTTAGTTGTGACAAATTTTAACATCTCCGACTTATATCCATCGATATAATTTACTTGTAAAGGTTATTATATAAATAATTTTTTTTTCAATTTTAATCATCCCGCAAAAACAATTCCAATTTTATTCTGCTTCGGATGCTTACTCCGCAAAACGATCGAGTTTCCCGTATCAATTGTTTTTTGCTTTGATAAGCTTTAGAGACGATATACATTGTCTATGCTGATTTATAGACAAGAAGGGAACCATGATCACAATTAAATAACCTTTACAAGTAAAATAATTTATTAATAATTAAAATAATTTTTAATTAAAATAATTTATTCAAGCAAGATCTACTCCTATTTTTAAGTGGGAATGCTATTATTAACTAAATAATTCTACC
The DNA here is from genome assembly GCA_963978885.1 of Nemotelus pantherinus. NCBI lineage: Eukaryota > Metazoa > Arthropoda > Insecta > Diptera > Stratiomyidae > Nemotelus > Nemotelus pantherinus. The sequence goes on from OZ022263.1 coordinate 218,924,534, forward strand.
AACTAACTAATACTAATTTTAAGTGTCGGTTAAAAGAACAATGAATAAAAGCAATATGCTGTTATGTGTGTTCTTTGACAAATTACTGATGAAATTACAAATCTCGCAAAATCACTAGTGGAATAACTGTTATTATTGAAAAGTGTTACTACCATGTGACGAATACCTAAAATAAGCTAGACAGACGTTAACAAACAGTCGCATAATATATCAAGCTCAACTTTCAATACATTAACATGCAAAATTAAATTCAACTTTCAATACAAATACAAAAAATACATTGCAAATCTAAATATTATTACATTGGCTGCCAATTGAGTACGAAAACTTATCATTGTCCTTGAAAAATGTATAAGCTACCAATTACAAAAGCATAATCCATTGGCTTAAGAAAGGCCTTGAAAGAACATTAATTTCTTGGGATCGAACATAAAGTGAAGTATTCTGCCAGACAAATTTTGTAGCGTGCCTACAGCTCTTTCTCGTCCATCAAACCGATTAGCATACCGGTTTCATCGCTTTTTGTACTTTTTCATTACTATGCCCTTTCATACCAACTTTTCCATGAATCTGCTACTAAAACTAATTTTCTTAATTCTGAATTCTTAGAACACAAATTTCCAAATCAGATTTTGGTGCCCTACATTTTTAATTTGCCGCCAACGCAGTGGGAAATGATTGCGAGTAAATTCAACAAGGAAGGGTCATAGAGCTTCTGATAAATATCAACGTTAGCAGCTTGGAATCCTTCTTCTCCACTTGCTTTCATTTTGTCATGGCACACAATTTAATTTTCAGGTATGCGAATATATATTTTAGACGATAACTTGCCTAATTTTATTTTGCATTTGAATCTGGATCTACTTCAATCTTTGTGATAATTGGGTTTTCTAAAATAGACTACCATCATCGGAGAACGTGAACGATTTCAACGGACAAGTACAGCATTCAGTGCAGCATAAAGTCATAAAGTCATTTCATTTATCAGTGACGTTTCTGAATTCGATTATTTGAATCGCAATTAGGTTGTTATTAGATGTACATAATTTGATTTCGCATTTCAGATTGATTGAATCATCAATATTCCTTATATATATATATATATATATATATATATATATATATATATATATATATATATATGTATATATATATATATATATATATATATATATATATATATATATATATATATATATATATATATATATATATATATATGTATGTATATATATATATATATATATATATATATATATATATATATGTACATGTTTTAGTAGTTGTAGTAGTCGTGGAAAATAAAGCATTTTGACGATGGCTCCTGAAATTTGAGATTTTTTTTTTACTTGAATTCAATTAGCTGGAATCGCTTGGGTTTGCATTTGCGAAAATAAAATTAAATGTTAGAAAAGAATTTTGTTTTAAATAAAAATCAAACGAAAGAGTAATCGTTCTTCGCATGGTTCACTCAGCTGCTAAATTGAGAAGCCAGAACTAAGGCCACCAATGCGATTTGTTGAGAAAATAATTTGTTCGATGTTGATGTATTTCGATCAGTTTTGTATCGATCATAGGTAAGGTTGTTGCATACAGGTTCACCTGAAAATTTTGTTTTGATATTTTTCCATACAAAATTTCGTCTACATAAATGAGTCGGGCCGTTCATTTTTGCGCGACGCGGAGCTCCGTACAATTGTCGGCGGAGATCAGAAACATTTGTGTGAGTCAATTGTAGTCAGAGATCAGCGCAATCTTCAGCATTGAAGATATGACGAAGCCGAAAATTATAAAATAGAAGATAGCAACGCCACAGTTAGCATAAAAAAAAATTCACAAAATAATTTAAAAGTTTGAAAATTCTAATAACAATGGAACGACGATCGCATTAATTCGGGGTAATCTATACTATTATATACTAATATGTACATTATATACTAATATGTACATTCTTATTTTAACGTTAGTACTATTAACAATAAAAAACTACAAACTAGCGGCCATATTCTTTTAGCCTGATGGCCTTTTTGTTTCATTTGATTATATTTTCTTATTCAATTAGCTTTACTTACTCTTGGCAATAACTTCTTAAACCTACCTTACGCTACGAACTAGATCTAACTTATAACTAGCTACAAATAACTTAGCCTAAATAGACCTAAATCTTAATCTAGGCCTTAAAACTAGCTCCTCCTATTTGCATGGAGGCCTACATAACTACACTGAAAAAAATCCACATAGCGCCCAGAGCCATGTAACATAGCGCATTATTTATGGTCCCATACGCCATGTACATAGTACTCTGAGCCATGCAATATGGCTCCCAGCGCCATAATCTCAGAATCTACATAGCGCGTGGTGCCATGTTACATGGCGCAGCATTTATGGTGCAACACGCTATGCACATAGTGCCCTGAGCCATGCAGTATAGCTCCCAGCGCCATAATTACATGGCGCAGAAATTATGGCCCCACACGCCATATTACATAGTCCCATGAGCCATGTAATATGGCTCATGGCACTACAATTATAACTCGCAGCCATACTGTGTGAGGGGATCTATATATGTCAGCAAGTAATACTTGAGTGTCGTCGATAGATCGACAACATTCTCAATCGGCTTAGGGCGCATATTATTGAATGACTCCTTCGGCGACTCTAAATGCAGCCAGCGCCTGTTTGTTGCAATCAAGGGACTTCTCCGTGTGCTCATTTATGGTAAGTAGCATTTTATTGACTGATTTGCATCTTCAATGTACTATAGTCTTCCACGCCATGTACTATAGTCTTCCACGCCATGTACTATAGTCTTCCACGCCATGTACTATAGTCTTCCACGCCATGTACTATAGTCTTCCACGCCATGTACTATAGTCCTCCACGCCATGTACTATAGTCTTCCACGCCATGTACTATAGTCCTCCACGCCATACAGTATAGTCCTCTGCGCCATACAGTATAGTCCTCTGCGCCATACAGTATAGTCCTCCACGCCATACAGTATAGTCCTCCACGCCATACAGTATAGTCCTCCACGCCATACAGTATAGTCCTCCACGCCATGCACTATAGTTCTCCACGCCATGTGCTATAGTCCTCCACGCCATGTAATATAGTCCGCCACGCCATGTACATGGCGTGGAGGACTATAGTACATGGCGTGGAAGACTATAGTACATGGCGTGTAGGCCTATGTACTTTTCGCCATGTATTATGGCGTGTGGCGCTATATTTTATCACAATCCCTAAATCGACTATGTACATGGCGCCAGAAGTCTATAAATTATGGCGTCTGGCGCCATGTGTTTTCTCAGTGTAATTGGAAGGCCTACATAGCTAATTGGAATCTATGAGCTGCCGTTCACACGCTGTCTTCGTGGGGAGCATAAATGGCTCCCAAGTGACCGAACTAGTCCGTTCTCATGTCCGTCTGTCTGTCCGCAGAGTTTTGTCGTTAATTCTATAAATCAGATAAATACTGAAAGCGGGGGGACCAGATTTGGCATGCGTATTCCAGAATGCAACGTATTAAGGAAACAAATAAATGAATACAAGTGCAACTGCTAGTAAACATGTTCGAAGGACGCAAACCAAAGCCAGCAATTCTAGACGCCTTTATCGTGATATTCATGACATAAACATCAAATTAGAATCAAATACCACCCCAAGGTTTTCAAAATGCTAAACAACTGACTGGAAAATATCAGACAAGAAAATAAAAGAACACATGTGGAGCATTTTTACATGAAAATGACATCTGATGACACTTCAAGATGTTAAGTGGCAAGAAGTTGTTTTGGCACCAGTGATTAAAGGTAAACAAATCAGCTTGCAATTGGTGCTAATCGTCTGCAGACTTGATTGCCCTATATAATTTTACGTCATCGACATATAGAAGATGGGAGGAGCTGATAACCATTGACAAACAAGATCAAAAGAAAGGGACCTGGGATAGATACATTTTCAGGAGCGATTATGAAAATACGAGGAAAAGCAGGCGAAAAAAGCATTCATCAAACTTCATTCGTCCTTATTTTGTAAATCAATACATTCTGGAAATTTCAGATGGATCTAGCCAATTTTGTGAAACCCTAGCGTTTTTTGCAATCACATATTTCGGAATTTTCAACCTGATTCTGTAAAATACTTATCAATCATTTATTTTTATGCATAAATGCAAAAAAAAATTTAAGAACGTGGATGATGCGAGGGATTTCTTTTGGCGGCCCTGCCGTAGCCATAGAAGAAACCCGGAAAGAAACCAGCATATTCCATATGCAAATAATGCAAGCACATTTGATATGCAGATAAATGTATCCAGTAAATATCATAATGATCTGATTTCTCTGTACAAAGCTATTGCAACTCAAAATTTTCCAAAACAGTCCACAACAAAACAATTTCGAAAAGCAAGCTTTAAATATAACCGATTTTAATTTTTTCCAGTTATTTTTGCCACATATTTTGTTAATACATACATATACATATGAATATACACCTATACCTATAAATTGATTAAAAAACCCGCCGAGTGAAGATAATTTCCCATTAATGTAAAGAATCTCAGAACACATGTAAGATAATATCGTCTATAAAGTTTATAAGTTTTTCAACTTGGGTAAATATTTGAGTCAAAACTTTTATGGAATACATGTAGCTACTCTATGTTTTCATTGATTCTCTGCCTGCTCCCTTATTTCCGGGCAAAATAAGTACAGTCAGAAAAATAATATTAAAAACGTCAAATTAATTTTTTCGGTCTGTGTTTGTTGATTTGTTGTACTTAAACTTTTGGTCACATTCACACATTTTAACTATGGAACCCGCTGACGATATTGACAATACTCGTGATTCCCGAAGCGGTAGTTCGATATCAACATTTTCTACAGACGATTTCAATCAGCACTATTTGCTAGACGACTTCCCCGAAAATTTTAAAAAACCATCGGATCTGAGCAGTCTTAGATCGAAATACTATGGAAGTAGTAACAGTGCTCACACCAAGCTTTCCAGGCGTACCATGAATTCTATTGAATCACCATATCGGCTATTGGACAATAACCATCCGCTTTATTATGAATCGACATGGTTTGGGTACGATGACATCTCAAGGAAAAAATCGCTTCTCAAGCTTGGTGCAGTGGAATCACCGTACTATCTGCTGGAAGGAGACAAACATAAGTATTTTGAAGCGCCTTGCTTCCACGGAGTATCGAGGATGGATGAATCTCTAGAGCGATACGACGAATACCTCAAACACTATGTACGACGTCTGGTTCGGAAGCCGTGGAAAGTCAACCTAGCTAATTTTCATATTTGCATGCCCAACGACGTCATGAATAGCATTCCCCCGAAAGAATTCCAAAATGTACGAAAAGTGGCCGAAGATTTCATAGACGGTATCCTTGTCGATGCCGTCAACATCATAAATAAACGAATGCGTAAATCGAATCGCGAAGATTTGTATTCACTTCCTGGCATAACTGCGACGAAGGAGCTGTTTTATTGGCCACAGATGAACCATTTTGATGCAGATGCGATGAAGAATTTTATTCGCGACTACGTCAGTCAATGGGTCTTGGATCCAGGCTACAAGTTCTTTGTAAAATATTTTTTGAAAGATGTCACGGATACGGGCGAGTATCATTATTACCAGGTCATGTTCAGCAGGCCAACAGCAAGTAGTCCAAATCCCCAAACGGCTGCCAGTGTATTTTTTACTATTGAAGTTAGTCGAGTCGTTCCCGAGACTATGCCAGTTCATGTTAGTTTTCAGTTTGAAGACCATTCGCAAATTTTCACACCTGATGGTCGGAGAAAGTATCAGAAGTTTGTAATCAATAGGATTATTCAAAATAAGTTGCGGGTATTCACTGAGTTGCATTTTTAATGAATTGTGTTATTTCACAGTTTTGAGTAAATTATGTTCACAAAAATTTTTTTCGATACACAAATGGATTATTATTTGTCAATATTTATAATATTTGTGAAACATGTATAAAAACAGTTTTGAAAGCTTTCAATAAATAATATTTTATTTTGTTTCTCAAACATATTCAAATTAAATTACACTCATTTAAATCAAATTTATTCTTAATTAGAAACTAACTAGCTTAATCTAACTAATCCCTGAATTTGTCGAAGCTTTCTTTTAAAACAACAAACCCATCCTGATCGACGAGAAGCAAGTACAATCAACTGTTTTCATGAGTGGCGTCGACTTGGTGGTACAGACAGGCGCGTCAATGCCTCACTTGGCTCTGTTATATGCCTCAAACATCCAATTAGTCTGTTTTCATATCGGTCTACCCCATAGAGATAGTCTACCCATTCTCAAGAATTTCACTAGCTCTTTGCCAATTTTCAGTCTTAGCTTATGTAGACTCACCAGAGCCTAGTCATAGCATAAGTACTAATAAATAGCACGCAAAGAACGGTATTGATTGATGGAAGAAAATGGCAGGGAGTGAAAGATTTACCATCAGCTGGCACCGAAGAAGGACCAAAACCAAAATAAGTTCACTTTATCATATGCAGAAATGAGTAAAGCAGACTCTGAAATGACAGGTGAAAATGTATATCCGTGTTAGCTGACAGGTGAGAGTGTGTTGGCGAACGTATAATCCCATCAAAAAACAGTAAGCGCAGCGAACATTTGCTGGCAACAAACGAAATTGTGTGTAGTGCATTGCATAAAAGTTTCGGAGATATTATTTTTACTCCCCAAATGGTATCAAAAGTAGTCTTCCGCGTTAACTATCTTATCGCTTACCATTTTAAAACTAAGAAAACGTTTTACGAAAACAATATTGCTTAGATCGCCATTCATTAAAATAGTCTCTTTGGTAAAGCACATGTATATTGCCTAGTGGGAATGAATTGGCGGCGTACTTTCTGTCTTTTTTCAACTTGGACTTGGATATTGCTATTTACTTCTCGCAATCAGTGGGGAAATATCGCAAACTGTATCACAATTCACGTACTCTCCGAGCTATATATAGTTCTTAAGCTATGCCACAGCTTAAGAACTATATATAGCTCGGAAAGTACGTGAATTGCGATACAATTGCAAGAAATAGATAGCAATATCCAAGTCCAAGTTGGAAAAAGACACAAAGTACCCCGCCAAGCAACCCTGCTACGATCAAATACGTTTCTCATTCCCACTAGGCAATATGCATGTGCTTTGCCAAAGAGAATATTTTAGCGAATGGCGATTTATGCAATATTGATTTTCTCAAAAGAGTATTAAAATGGTAAACGAAAAGGTATTTAACGCAGAATACTACTTTCGATACCATTTGGCGAGTAAAAGGAATCTCTCCGACACTTTTATGCAACCCAATACAGGGAATTTCGTTTGCTGCCAGTGAATGTTCGCTGCGCTTACTGTTTCTTGATGGGATTATACGCACGCTAACCCACTCTCCCCTATCAGCTAACACGGATATATACATTCTCACCTGTCGTTTGACAGTATGCTTATCTCACTTTCGCATGTGATAAAGTGATCTTATTTTGGTTTTATCTCTTTTTACGTGCCAGCTGATGGTAAATCCTTCACTCTCTACCAATCTCTTCCATCAATAAATCACGTACTTTCAGGCCCCTGGCTATGCAAAGGCTGTTTTCTCCGACGATGCAACTTTTTGGGTGTCGGTTCGGCTAGAGCGAGGTTGGTTCACTTGCAGTGCTAATGTTATCCAATGCACTGCTAAAACATCCAGTTGAAATGAGTGTTTAACTTACGTGAAAATTTAAAACTAGTTGATTTAGCTTCTTCTGAAAAATCATGCTCACCGACTCACAAGAAGAGTTTCGCGAAACGCCCGTTTAAAATTTCAAAAGCACTTTGCACATGGTAAAAAATTATTTATCAGCTTACAATGAGTCGTTTATTCCAGGATCATGTAATAGACCCTACGTTGCTTTAGCAGCTTCTCATAGTCCATTTTTGGTATTGTCTGTGGACCATTCTTCTCTCTCGTGTGCTCTTATGCGCTTTTCGGCCAGAGGTCGTAACACACTCATCATCCTTTGCGCCGCTCCTCGACGTCTTTACAAACATGCGTGTAACATCGAGGATATTTGGTGGACTTACATGAAACTTATTCTTAAATGTATGAACATTAATATTTTCTGTCATCCTGACTGCGCTTAACCCTTTAAGAATTGAAATCAATCGCTTGCGCTAAAATAAAAATAAAAACTTGGATCGACATGAACAGCATCGTCTTTTATTTTCATATAAACATCTTATCTGTTTATCGTCACCCTCTTACGTTATTCCTTAAAATATTTCCCAGCCCACTTCTTCTGGATATTCTCCCTGACTTTGACCCATGCGTCTAATGCCAACAATTTTGCCGAATTGATTTTCCCATTAAGCTAGTAATGCAACGACGGCATTGACTGAGCTCAGATCCTACTTATCTGACAATTCGAATTCCATTCAGGAGCCAGTGAAGCTTTTTTCTGGCGAATATCGTTTATGTGAAAGCCTTCTCGCAAGCCTAAAAGCAATCCCCGAAAATTTCGGTTTTATTCGATATTCTGAAATGTGTTTATCCTTGGTCCTGAAATGTTTGTCTTATGTTTTCGTTTCACCCACGCAGTTTGACTTGGTTCGCTCTGCTTACCTTTCTTCAGTGGCCCATGTGTTTGGCTTTCGTTTTCTTGTCACATATATCAGTGTTTAGCCAGTAGCGATTTTTCACATTATAATCCAGGGAGTGACTGCAAAGCCGTTCGTAGTCATTCAATATGTGACCCGCGGGAATAAATCCGAGCTCATTCAATCTTGAAATGGCAACCATGTATCAATAATAATTCTTTTTTATTTTATTCGTGTGGTTTGACATCTTTTTCTTCGGCGGAGTTGTTTAAAAAAACAATCGAAATGTATTCTAAAAGTTGAGGTAGTTAGTTCACTTTATTATTTATTCGGGTGGATTGTTGCACGCGCGACATTGTTTTGAGTTCTTTCCATCATCGGATTCGCATCAGTCTCGAGGGATCAATAATTTTCGCGTTTTCTCAATGTAAACTTCCACAGAATTGACTTAATAAAGTCCAATCATTATTTGCGAGCAGTGAAGACGACGACATTCAAATTCGTGCAGGCTGAATGGGGACAAATAGCTCGAGCGATTATAAAGAAATGGAATTTAATGTGGTGAAATTGGACAATTTAAATTCAGCCGAGGTCTATGCCATGGCAATCCTTTTGGTGGAAGTAATAGCGACGCGGAATATAAAATACACAAATTGAACTCGAGAGGAGCTTGCTGGCTGGTAAAGAGACAGTGACGGTGCCAAGATATCTTCGGAACAATTTTGCGAGTGGTGGAAGCGTGTAATCGTCTGGACTGCTTTAATGCGTTTTCTATGCAAAATATCTACTAGTTGAGTAATAAGTTAATATATCCGTTTTGGAAACATTTTGTAATTTTGCTTCAAATTGAATAGCATTTGTGTTTGCTTCTCTCTAATGGTGTATTAAATGGTTGTGAAAGTATGAGCCGAAGTTGGGACACTTCGAGTAAGGGAAGAGTCTGCTAGAGGCAATTCTGGGTATATTCGACGCAGTATCTAAGGTTTCATTATATTCAATGCGGAGGCTGAGTGTTCGTTTCTTCTGTCTTCAAATAGAAACAGTTTGAGGTATGGCGTATGTATTCCAAACAAACGGTCTTTATAGTTACCCATGGATGAAGTACAATTTACTTCTTGACTGAATTAAAGAAAATATCCCAAAGTAAAAGTACTTGGAATCTTGTTTCAAGTTTAAAAACATTTCAAAGACTTTATTTTTTGTTTCCAACCGTACTCAGTCGATCTTGAAAATTATCAATTATAAGTTTTTAGTTGGAACAAGGAAGTTTTTTATAACTTTGAATGGAAGAATGATATTGTATTTGAAAGTAATTTCAGAATAAAAATGATAAGTATGCAGAACAGCACATTATTCAATGGTCAATTTTCTTTTCAAGAGCTTGTTCTCTCCTTGAATGATGGAGACGTACAATTTTAAAATCAATTTTAAAACATTGGCTAGAGAAATCGGCAAGCATCAGCTTCCTGTCATATTTCAGACTTTACAGACTAGGGTAAACAAGTTTAAAAAAAAAAAGAAAACCTGTTCACTGTAGCATAGCATTGACGTGGTGGTGGGGCTTCTGTAGCGCAAAATATAACGCTTAGAGTGCCGGGAAAAAAGCATGAGAATGAATCCTAAAGAATTCATCTCTGGAGGAAGCTGCCTTGCTGAGTCTGGAAATCCACTCATGCTGGAGTTTCGATTCTGCAAGTCCCTCCACCATGTTTAATTGGAATGGAGGACCTTAGTTGCAGTGGATGATCGCAGGCTATTATCTTGAACAATTCCATTTTCAGCAAGTTTTCCACCTTTTGATAGCATTTACTGTGTTTACAAGCTCAGATAAGGGGAGTACAGCAGCAGCTGGAAGTTTGATTATGGCCGTGCCTGGATAGAAAATATATTCTCTCAAATCTTGACAAAAGAGGAGGGTAGCAATGAAGGAAACGACGCTATCTAATGCAAACGAAATATCAGCTGGAAATGTAAAAGGAGAGAGCCTCTCTGTCGCAGGCAAAATAAGAAGCTGCAAAAAGTCGAAAGCTTATGGTGAAAGTGGTCAGAGAAATCAATGAAACAAACGTTGAAATTGTGTTGTATGGCTGGTGCAAGCGATTCTAATCACCCTTAATTTTTTTTTAGCTTTAAAGCCCTTTTTGGACATGAGTCCATGCGTCCACGCGTCCATGTGATCTAGCGTGTTTTGCTTACACGCGTCAATTCGATTTTGTTTGTATAAGCGGCTCTAAATCGAAAGAGGTGGAGTATACTGATTCCTGTACAATAGATTTTATAATTAATTCTTCAGTGGCATGTGTGGATGATTCGTTGATGATCATTTAAATATATGTTTTGTGAATGATTTTTTTATTATATGATGATGTGGATAATAATTTTTTTTGCATCCTTACGTGCATGACTATTACTATTACATATGAATATCTGGACACAAACATATATATGTAGGTATATATAGTCATATAGATAAATATATACAATTTTCTGTTACCAATATATTTATACGGAATAAAAAAAAACATCATTATAAGCGTGTAAAATCCATCCACTTATCGCCTTAGCACCGCCTTCAAAAAACTGGATTTGACTCGTGAAATCTAAAAACGCATGGACGCGTGGACGCATGGACGCATGTCTAAAAAGGGCTTAATAGCTCTTCATTTCAAAATATAACCCATTGCTTGGGTAAATTTTCATTGGACAGGCATGCGAAAACTTCAGCTGAAATGAATGCTTCAATTTCAGTTTAGTAATCGATCCTTCCGGTGCTTCCTTATTCAAACTCTCCAGGAAACTAAGATAATGCGGATCGTTCTCGATAGAATTGACTTTTTGATCCTTCTTAAGACTTTTATTTCGTGCCAATCTTTGTAATGGTGCAAACTTTACAATCGCTGGATGCTCGATTCCTCTATTACCGACAAATACGTATCCATCGAAGCTATTCTCGAGCAGGAATAGGTCGTCCTGATTCATGAAATTGATATATGCCCGGGCAGTGCCATCCTGACCAAAAAACCAGTCGGGCGGAATAAAGTAGTAGTTTTCTTCGGTCATACTGAGAGGTAAGGTAATTACAAGGTAATTGAACTGAAATGGATTGGGAAAAATATTTTTCTACTACTAACCTTTTTCAAGACTTTCACTTTATCACATTTATGCGATATATCGCGACTAATTGATAGCTAAATGTCGACGACTTGACAGTAGGTCAGTGCGTCATACAAACGTTCCCCCAAGATTGGAGAAGAGATCGGCTAAACAGCTAGTAGACAAAATTTAAGCTGGGCGGGAAATCGAATGCAGGGAAGTTTTAAAGAGCCGCTATTGTGATATGATGAAAATCTGTTGAACAAAGAGTGAAAATGAACGGAAAATGGGGTATTCTTGCCGGATTGATTATTCGCGAGAATTGACGGATTTTGTTAAATGGAAAGTGAATTGTGAAACAATACTTGAGCAGCGATAAAATGTTAATTGTCTTAGCGATGTCTCGTTGCTCAGTCGTGTTTTGATCTGTGACGCTGCTTCTCGTAGCAGCCAGGTGGCTATGACAGCTTTTCTCATTCACGTACTTTATGAAAAGCCACATTTTAGTCGATTCACATCGATTTCGACTGGATATTCCTAGTTTGCCTACAATAGGATAAGGAGTTAAATTTGACAGCAGTCGAATTTGTAGCTTCCATATAGTTCAAGGGGGAAGTGCAAAGTGAAAGAAGTGTATGAAAAGAAAAAGGAATCATCTCGAAAGATACACCTACGACCGTTTACTGTGCTTATGTCACTCTAAATATTTTGGTAATCAAAGGTTTTTCCAATAATTTATGGTATGCCCATCGCATACTTTGTTTGTCTTTTATTTGTGTGCAGCCCCATGCTTTTTTCTGTACGTTTAATTTTAAGAAAGATTGATACAACAAAAGGAATGTTTGTTCTGGCACATGATGTCAATAATCGGGTTTATATAAGACAGCAATTGAATCAGCTGATGAGGTGGGTGCTGATCATGTTCACTATTACTGGTCATGTTCACTAATATTTTGGATCTTTGACTCAGAATAGTCGAGCTTTGCGTACTTTTTGGAAACCGCATGGCCTTTCAGAGAGAGCGAGAGCACCTTTTTCTTTCGCTATTGACAACAATTAAAGCTGAAAATGCGCTCTAGGACTTTACCTATTGAGCTCCGCATATGTACGGGCCGATGGGATAAAAACTTGCTAGGTTTTTTTTGTACTGAAAAGGAACATACTGCAGAAGCTTGTATTGACCTGAGAATGTTTTTTCATTCAAGTCCTCATAAATATATGCGAGTGCTTTGACGAATATGCGAAGACAGCTTTCAAACATATTTCAGGTTTTATTTGCATGTCATCTTTAATCCTGTAATTCGGATATTCGGACTTTAATATTGTTAATGTAATGTAATCTAAGCATTTTTCACATCCATGCAATGCGACAACAAATGCGCTTATGGCGTCCGTAGCAGTGACTGCCAGATTCTGTGGGAAAAAAACCTCATAATGGTGCCATGGTAATCAGCATCATATTTTGCTCCAAAGTCAACCATGACTACCTTCCAACCAGTTTGTCACGGACTGGTGTCAGCTTCGTCGCAAAATCGGTTAAAGCTCTTTCTTTTGGCATTAATGATAGCGTTTTTCAGCGAGTGATGAGGCTCCTAAATCGGGTTTTGTTGAGCTAAACATTGAACTAAAAAATAAAATAAATCTGGATTTTTGAAGTGGTCACGATTAAATGAAAATTATATTTTTAAAAACACACCTTAAACGAAATTTCCCTGTAAACAAACATCTTGTCCAATGCGCTTTGTCCCTTTTTCCCGTCCATGAAAGGATTAATATGTAGTATTCCTTGACGTAAATTGAAATTTCTTTAACTGAACCAAAACACCAAAATTCGCCTACGAGCTCAATAGAAATAAAAGACTGTGTCTCACCATTGACTGCTTCCATCAATCCATTTTTGGTGTCTTGCATCAATTTAATTCTTGAGTGTTATTCTTACTCAGTCTCTCCACTGATACTATCACATCATCAAACTGATCTTTTATGCATCCTTGAACAATCATTTCACCAAGTCGACCACGTCGTCTGAACATTCTACCGAGCTCCCAACAAAAAACTCGGAGAATTCCAAACGTTCTCTTAATTAATTGCTTTGAATGAATGGTGAGTGGAAGTTTCCGTTAAGCCTTCATTCCGCAACCTAATGCTGCCTATGCCGTATCGCTTTAGGCGCTCAGAGTATTCAAAGGCGACCTACCACCAGCAGATCTTAGTTGATGTGTCGGTTGCTCTTAATCCTGCTAACCGAGCCTTTGTTCGCGCACGTTACGCATCACGGATGGATTCCGGAAGCAAAGAATACTAAGAACTAGCGAATAAGGAGATGGAATGAATTAAGAATAGGGAACAAAATGCTATATTTATGCTTCACGTATAGATTCGATTAAATGGAAATGGATTAATTACTTAGTTTTTCGTACAAGGTTTGCTTTAGTTTTCGCTTTCGGGAAAATCGTTTTTTTTTTTCTTTAGATACATGTAAGCACTTCATTTGTCGAAACTTACGGTAAAATCATGAAAATCTAGTTAGTACTAAACAAATCTTTGTTCTGCAGGAATGTTTACGTAAGTTCTAGCAACATCTACTTATCTGAGACCCAATAAAAATACTGGGATAATTAAAATTCATTAACTTAATTAGTTTGAAGATGTTATCTTTAAATTAATTAGAATGTTTTAGGACTTGAAATAGTATATATGTTATAGAGCATTTGTATTTTAATGTTGAATACTGGCCTTAATTTCGATCGAATCTCTGTTTTTAAACTTTTTTACAAGGTGGCAGTAAATTCAAACTCATTTATCACCATTCTTTAAGAATAGAGAAGGGAATTTTTTTGCCTATTGAGCCAGGCTCGGAGCTAATGAAACAAATGTGAAAGTGATTTTTAATCAAAATAGATAACTATCATGATTATTGTAGAAGCTAAATTTTCCAGGTCTTCGGACAGTGTTTACTCCTGATGTTAGAAAGAGTAGAGAAAATCAGCCAATTTTGCTACAGTCTAACACTTCATAAATAAATCGAATGCGTAGTTACTATACCTGAACTGGAAATAGTGTCTTGCAACAGCTTATCTTGATTTAGAATATTGAATATTCAGATTAGCCTCAGTTCGAGAAAAAGTAATATTGCGATGGCACTTGAATCTTGCAGATGTCATTTGTAGACATATGCGTTTGAGAATCAAAAGCTAGCAGCCTCTATTTTAGAACTCAAATGATATTCATAGTAGGGTCTGAAATGGTGATCAAATGTTTCAAAATTAGCATGCACTTTGAAATATTGAACAGAAAACTTTAAGTTGTTGTTTTTCGCCGAATTTTTACTGGTTTTCAAAGAAAATTATTATGAGTATCACTTTTGAAAAACTCAACTATAGCTATTTTCGCAAGACAATATATACACATAGCTTAATTCAATTTAAGTCCAGGTACACATACAGACACTTACAGAAAACGTCTGCATTTTTTATCTATCCTGAGAGCCATAGATTAGTTTCTGCATCATCTATGTATAACAGCTGTATATTGAATGCAACAACAATTTTGTGGTTGTATTCAATATACTTAACAAAACTTAATCTAATCCGGTGTGCAAAAAAACGCTCCTAATAATTATATCTCCTTTGGGAGATCTTGTAGTTACTGGTATGGTAAAATAAATTGAATATCATCTCAATGATAGTTTAATCTTGAAAAATATGACAATAATTTACTTGATTGTGGGAAACGTTAGCTGAAGATAAAATCACAATAGGCTTACCAAATTAGAACGAGAAGTCGAAAGCAGCTTGCATGGATATTGAATCGCATATAGGGCTATCCATTTCGTGCTTGGGGTTATCCAATTGTCAAAGATACACTTCAATCACGCTGTTATTCATTTAGATGAAGCTTTGCCATTTTATTATATAGATTGTTTAGCAGCCGAACAACGCATTAAAATGTATAGTGTGTAAAAAAAATGTGTAAAAATGTGTAATATATGTGTGATTTCGCGAATGGCTGATGTGGATTGGCCTGCAAGGTACTGCGATCTAACGCCTCGGGATTTCTTTTTGTGAGGATACGCGAAAGACCATGTTTATGCGAGCGATTCCCAAACTCTGGACGAACTGATTGCCAATATTCGTGAAGTCATGGCCGAGATAATGCCATTGAAAATTATCTGAAAAGGATTAAGTCCTGCAAGAAATCCCGCGGAGGACACTTGTACAATATCGTATTTCACTTATGATCAATCTTAACAATGAAGTAAAAGTTACATCTCTTTCCGAATATTTTGTGTGCTATTTTCAAGTTTACTTTTTCAAGTCTGAAATGGATAGATATATCTATGAAATTACTACCTCCAATCGTAGAGGGTACGAACTGTACTTGTATTTCTTCAATATAAGTTTTTTTTCGATAAATCAGTTTGCTTGTAATTTTGATGAATTAATATTTACTGACGAATTGATGATTTTTGTAATATGAATTCAATCTGGCGAACTTTGCTCGATGAGAAATTGTAAGTCCTAATGATCGAGAAATTAATTCTTGACTAAGGAACCAGAATGAGTTTAGTTGTATGATAGCAGAAACCAGCACTTACCTTTTCTATTAGGGTGATTTTGTCGTTATTCTCCATCGCTCAAATAAGCGAGCCTGACAGTTGGTCAGTGCTCTGTCAGTTGATTTCTAAAAATCCGCTTCTCTAATTTAGGTTTTAATATTCAACCAGATGATGATCTAAACTAACGAATAGGGTGAAATAGAACGTAAACAATGAAAGATATGTCCCTAAGTTTAAAAAAAGAAATAAGTTATCTGAGCCATGGCTTGATAGGACCCTTAGGCATGTACGAAACCATTATGAACAATCTTTATCAGTGGTTCAAGGAAAATATTGAAAACATTCTTAAATATGAAGCGAAAAAGCGCCAGTTATCTTAAGTCAGTGTACCACAGCTATAGCTCCTTTTCTTCTCCTAAAGAGATTCGAAATTTATTCGCAGACCATTTTCAGAAAGTTTTCAATGCTTCCAATCAATGTTTTTCAATGTTTCCAATCTCAAAAATTTTTTGTCGCCAGCACAAAAGACACAGGGAATTAAAGAGGGAGGAAGATCATCAATAAACGGAAGGATAAACAAACGACCGAGAATTGAGCCTTGCGGAAAATTAGTAGTAGGATAGAAACAGGAAGAAGAACAAGAGTGAACTATTTTAAAACAAGCAGGATTACGAAATTAAGAGCAAAACCAGCAATAGAGTTGATCCGGAATATTGAAACCATAATCTTTGGGAAGAGGATGTTATGGTTCACAGAGTCAAAGACCTTTACAAAGTCTGTATACAATATATCCACTTGCTAATATGTGCGATTGGTAGGCTACGCTGATTACGTAGCAGCTCTGAAAATTTCCATTTGACTCAGCTTAAATTGCTTACATAAATATCACGAAGCGCTTTTTGAGTCGAAGCTGACTTATGAAAAGCACATCCGAAAGGCGTGCAGTAAGGCACTAAGGACTGCCACCTCATTGAGTACACTTATGCCAAACATCTGCAGTCTTAGTGCGAGTTAATGAAAACTATTTATTCTTCAGAAAGAAACAAGAAGAGAATTTCTCTGCAATAGGACCATTAACTCTGGAAGAGATTACGAAGGAGCTGCTGCATCCAGAAGACGCTTGAGTACGTTTTTCGGATAAATAGTTTGTATCACAGCTGAAAATAGAAAAGCTTCATTAACAGACTCCTTCTGATAGGACCAAAGTAGTCGTGGAGTTCAGTTTTAACTGCGGTCGATGCTCACATCCTCGTGATCAGAAGATGATGTTTTTATAAGTAAGAATCACACATAATTCTGCATCGTTCGCAGGAAAACTTACGAAAAAATTTAAAAAAAAAAATGTTTGTGCTGACAAGATCATAATCATTTGAGATCATGCATCTGTTGATGTTTTTGGACTCAATTCTTTTCCCGTTTCTTGTCGTTTGATTGATAGAAATTAAATAAGTACATAAATTTGTTTCGTAAAGTACATTTTTCATCTTTACGGCTAAAGCATTGCTAGTATTATATGCGCTGAGCTCAACATTGCCAAAATATTCAACGTGAATTGAATCGCGATTTGTGATAATGACCTTTTTATGAGCTCATATTCAATTTTGAAACCAAATTTTCTTTATTTTGATATACTATATCATCCATTTACTCGCAATCTAGTAAACGAATTCTTAATAGTTAATGCAATGTGTCTGTTTTTTAACAAGGGATGCTATTCTCAGATGCATCAGCTAAATTTCCGCCACAATGTTATCAGAAATTTTCCATGCAAATTATCTTCCTCGTTTATGAAAATACATGCAGCCAACTACTCGTAGTTCCCAAAATCTTTTATGACGAGATACGCTTGAGCAGCAATTGACTAATTGTTCCCATTTTCATGTCCTTAATAGTGCCAAAGCTCAGGGGATTATTTTTTGAGGCGAATACTTAGCTTTGGCGGTAGGGAGACACATATCTGAGAAGCCGATATAAGTTATTCTTATATTCTTTTTATTTTTCTTCTATCCTGAAGCGCTGGTGTTATACCCAGTCGTCACTAAATCTATGATGAAACACTTAATTAACGGAGCGCTGGTATTATGTTTAGTCGCCGGCTGCTAAGACTACACTAGACGAACATATACAACCATGAGCATTCGGCGGGTTTCCATCCTGCGGGCAGTAGGTCGCTGCCTCAGACTGACGCCTTAAGCTTAGTATTATTTTCGATTTCACATGAGATTTTCATCCAAAATTTCACATGATATTTGGTTTGCGAATTAGCAAGAGTTGTATTCACTTCTTTTCGAAAAAAGTTGCTTGAAAATTACTTTCGCTTTGAATATGCAGATAGCATAGTGGATAGTGGCCAATTTACTATGAGCAGTTCGTTCTTTCGATCTAAAAAGTAACATTTGATGTCAATCAGCGTTTGAATTTTTAAACTGACTTAGACCAATTTCTTTTCAATAGCAAAATTGATTGATTTTGAATTTTGTATGAAAGCTTAAGCCAATACGAACCTTTAGTGAGTAGAGCTATCAACCTCTCTCTGAATATGTTTCTTGTGGTAATAAAACGATGACACCGATCAACAATTAGTATTTATATAAATTCATGCAATTTTCAATTAGTGTGGAAGTGTATAAATTGTGTTGAATTTATTTCACTAGGTTTATCATTTTAGCGCCCAATGTGGGTTTAATATTAAAAACATTCCTTGCACGATTTGGCAAAAATATTTTTTTACGTATTAAAAGGATTTTGAACCACATCCAACTGTGTACCAATCGTTCTTTCTATTGATTCAGCGAGCCATAAATATTTATTGTTTTCGTCGTAGAGTGTTTTTTTTTCATAGTAACGGAAAAACATGACAGTGAGAACTCTTTAGCTCGTCTAGTCTATATGCTTTTACGTTGAACATATCGCAAAACTCACAAATACTACAAACGAAAGATCCCTCATCGATTAAATAATCTTCTTCCATGTGCAAACATTAAGCCTGTACAATAAGCATACCATTTTGTTCATTTCCTTCTGACCGAACAATAAATGGGCTGACCGGGCAGTGCTCAAGAAAATCTTCATAAAGCGAAATAGTTTATGCATGCGCAGATGTACTCGTAGATGCAGAAGCGAAAAGGGTTAAGTTAGGAAAAGTATTGGTCACTTCATGTCCCTTTTACTGTACAAAATGCTCAAAATCCTACTCCTGCCACAACATAAGCCTTTCTAATTCCAACTGATGGCTTTTGAAGAATAAACGATTCGAAACTGGCCTATTTCAGTCGATACCATGTGTATTGTCCGGATGTAGCTATCCAAATAAATAACAAGAAGGATTGAACAAACATATATACACATTCAATATTATTTTTTGCCTGAAGGGACTCCAGTCGAAATGATATAAACTGAACCCAACGTGAATTTTGAAATGGGCTTTCCGGCCAGATGGTGAGAGAATGGGATAATTCAGACTAAATTAATCTTTTAATTGTTTGTACAAACAAGGAATCCAAACAAATTTAGCCTTAATTAGATTTCGGGATAATTGTGATGGAATTAAATGTTGATTTGAAGCCTGGTGTTGAGTTTCTCTGATTTAAGGAGAAAATCAAATGGTAGATAATTGCGTTCAACAATTTTACAGTATTTTCAGATGAAATTTCGCAAACACAATAATGCCACCAAAGGAAGCAAAAATCTACAATGTTGAGTTAAACTGTTACAAAGAAGACTCCAAAATTTTGAAAGAGGGTCAAAAATTAATTTATATTTCCCAAATGTTTGAGCAATAGATTAATAATCGTCTTCAAAGTTGATTCAAATAATACCGCCGCAGAAATATTTCCATGTTCTTGACTAAATCAAATGATTCATTCCCTAAAAACAACGTATTAATGTGATCATCCTGAACGACGGCATGAAATGCGCGAATTTGTGAATCAACGCTTAGTGTCTGTGGTCATTTTTCATTATTTCTTTTCATTAGAGATAATAAAAGTCAACAGTGAAAGCCTATTTAACAGCGCGAAATGACCTTTGGGAAAATATGGCCGGTAATTTTATAGCTCGCGGAACCAATGTTAGCTTTTCCTCATCTGGTCATGCTATGGTTTTATAAGATATATTTCAACATTATGTTAATAAGATTTCCGAGAATAATTTTTGTGTGATTTATGCTAGGTATTTGCCATGTGGTTTAATGTAGGGGTGAAAGTTAAGTGCAAGTACCACTGTATTTGTGAACTCTTGAAAATTTAATTTGCAATAGGATTTAGAGGAGAAAGAATGTTTGGATTGGCATAATACAAAATTGACTGTAATAATAAAAACTTTCATGAAGTGAAGCAAAAAGAAAATCATATTTACGGAAAAACTAGAATGTTTCAATTGAAATCAAAATCTAGAAAACTAAACTTTACTTGTTATACTAAAGACAATTGACGCTGATAAATTCATTAAAAATTGTTTGCATATATTCACTGCAATATAAGCCAGAAACTTTAATTTTTTCAATTCAAAATTGACAACAAAGCAAATCAAAACAATACTAGAAAATGATGAGTTTCCCTCTTCAATTGCAATATAAAATTAATTTGATTTATTAAAAGTTTTAATTGTTTAAGTAGGACCAAACTAGTAAAAGTAAGGAATTCAAAATATTTTGAATCAAAGTAAAAATTTGCTAACGTCATCCACTGATTTAATCGTATTATTCAGGAATTTTCGTAGATTTTTGAAGAAAATATGTATTAAAGTCACTTTGCGTGAAAATTCATATTTTTTTACATACAATTACGTTTATATAATACCACCCTTACATTAAGCACTTCCTCTTGAATTTTCGTTTTTCAATTTGGTCATCGCAATGCATAGTTCCTCGGTGAATACAGAGAATTTTCTTGAAAACAAACCCGTTTTCCTTTTTTGTGTGATGGAAATCGTAAATCTGCAACCTGTTTTAAAACTTCTGAATCTGTAGATATCTTGACTCTTCTCTGTGCGTAGAGTTTAGCCACATGTGTTTTTATTTCAAGTCAATACTTTCAGCCTACTAGGAGATGCGGTTCGCTGGGATACTTTAAGCCTACTAAGGAAGTATTGAACTAGGCACTTGCACGAAACAGTTCTGCGTTTGGGCTATAGTATGTTTTGGGCCCTCAAATATGGAATTGTTTTACGGGAACAGTCAGGTATGCATTGTGAGCTGATGTCTGATGAGAATCAGTGTATACTTTCGAAACCACTTAGTTAGTTCAAAATTTTTACAATTTTAACTAACTAAGTGGTTTCGAAAGTATACTCTGACTCTCATCAGACATCAGCTCACAGTGCATCCATGTCTGATGTGACCACTTGCAATGTAATGTCATTAATTTTTATTTATGTTAGTTATTACAAATTTTAACAATCTCAACTTATATTCAACGAAATTATTTACTCATAAAGGTTATCAGTTTTTGATCACGGTTTTTACAGAAATTATTTTCAGTGTTGCCAAATTTCACTCATAATGTACCTCACTCAAAACTAGAGGGACTCAATGAATCACCTCCTGCTTAATTCAATAACTCTCTAGCCAAGTATTTTTCAAAAGAATTTTTTTTGACCTACATATGTCGGAAGGTGATTGAATTAGAGCAAATTTGGCTGAATTCCACCATAAGCTGGACAAGGTTTTGCTGGAGCGAGTTTTATTGTTACCTCTTGTTTGTTTGTATTAGACGGTTATGCTCTTACAACACACTTAATGACAATTTTCTGCGTCTAGACTAGTTAAGCAAGTGACATAGCCCTGATTTTCGTCAGCACCTTCATGTGGTAAACGAATAGCTTGACCGGCTTGTACCAGTAACTACACAATTCCATTGGTACATTGTGCTACAGTGACAATTACAACTAGATTCATACTATTCGGTCAGTAAGCAGAAAGAGTTGGAGCTTCAGTATTGCACAGGACTTAACAGACCTGCCACAAGGATTTGTCGGGTGCTTTTACTTCCTCGGCCACGTTATTTTTGCTTGACGCAAGTCTTAATAACAGCTGCGGAAGCTTCAGCGTCAAATGCAACACATGATTCAGTCGAAATGTCAGACGAAGGAGCAACGAACCGAAGTAGAATACTACAGTAGCTGTTTTGGTGTGCTATTCAGAGGGCGAAAGTATTTTGGTAGCTTTATCCAGGCTATGTTTTACTGTGCATAACTTCCTGACGTAATGCGCCTTCTTTGAATAGTATCAGCGACTGCAGAACCAGTGCAATGCTAATGCAATCACCAGCATTTTGTCAAAACGTCCAGCTAGCCCTGTAAATAAATGTTCAATGTTCAATTCATGAAATATATCCCCGCAAAAACTGGATCAAAGAATGAAAAAGGAGTTGCGGGTTTTTTTTTTCGCTCGGAGGAATGAAACAATGTACCATTAAGTGCATTTTTGTGCACACCCGAGCAGACCAAATTTTGTTAAGTATATTGAATACAACAGCAAACTCCTGCACATGTCGCGTCACTGAAGCAGAATTTACAAGGTAGCAGTTGTTTATGGACTTATATGTAGAGTGTGCTGATAACTGTAAACAGTTCGTACCACTGCTGTTAACTTTTGAGATCCGTAGATGAAACAACAGTCCAAACAATAGCTGGAAGCAAACGGAAGAGTTTCGAGGACGGCGAAACGGCCCCGTCGGCTGAAAAAGTGATGGCAATCGTTTTTTGAGATTCGCTACACGTGATGCTTAACCACTATCTGAAGAAAGGAAAAACGATCACCAGAAAGTATTATGCTACATACACATCTGCGCGAAAAATCTGGGTAAAAAGTTTTCTTCCATCATGATAATACGCCCGCTCAAAAGCCTTCAACTACAATAGCAAACATTTATGAATTGTTGCCGTCACACCGTATTCACTTGATTTAGCCTCCAGCGACTGGTATTTGAATTTGAAAAAATTACTTGCCGGAATAAATTCACTTCAAATGCGGACATGATTGCTGCTGAGATGAACGTCTATTTTGCACAACTGTAGAAATCGTATTTTACCAAAGGTATTAAAAATGACCATAGTCCTACAAGTATTAATCCGAGACTTGCGTGCTCAGCAAAAGGCATTCTAACCTCCTGGCCGCGTTCGAAAGGAAAGTCTTGAGGAGAATCGTTGGCCCCATATGAGAAGTAGGGCGATTCCAGAGACGCTACAACCATGAGTTGTATGCTATCTGCCTAGAATCAATATAATTACTAAGAAAAAGTTCGGTAGATTCCGGTGGGCAGGACACCTAGCTCGAATGAGCCAAGAGGATCCAGCTCGGAAAACCTCTTGTAGCAGATTTTACTGCAGACGACAGCGTGGGAAACTTTGCCTGAATTGGACAGATGGCGTTAACCAGAACGCTCGGAGCTTAGGGGTGCCCAATTGGATGACATCGGCTCGCAAAACTGTTGACAGAGGCCAGGATCTGGTTGTAGCGCCGATGATGATGATGATTTAAAATACCGTTGAACAAAGTGTACTGAGTTGATAGGAGACTATATTGTAAAATAACAAGACACTTAATAGCAAATCATTTAAATAATTTAAGCAAAAAAGTGAGGTGGTCATGAGTCACTTTTTGATTAATTAATGCTTAATTATTCGAATGGTACGTAAATTCAAAGTTTTTCGCAATTAAGGGAAATTATACATTTTATTTTAAATTTTAAGAATTTTATGACTCGTGTGCTATTTTTTGAAAAATCCGAAAAAAGGACCCGTTTTAATGATAAAAAGGGTACATATTGTCGTAATACGACCTTTATGCAAAATTCTGTCAATAATATCTATATGATCAACTATCGTTAGTGGTGACATGCAGTCGGTCTTTATGGCCTTATTTTTTACCTGCTGGGAGTTCTGAATTCAGTTTGACAGTTAGCTGCATCCGTAATCAATCCGTTTAAATGCCCAGACTAAATTTCCTCACACACTAATTAAAATTTCAATATTGTCCGACAAGTTCAAAAAACCGTCTTAGTAATCGCGAATTGTCCGTGGAGATGTGTTTTGTGGTTTGCACTCTTCACGAAGAAGGATATTCTTACGAGCAGATTGCGGACCGTTTAAGGGCACTACTTGGGTGATTATAAAGCAGAAGGAAGAAATGGGCAGTGTTGTCAACAGAAATCGTTTCGGAGCGAAAAGAAAGACGTCTTTAAAAGAAAACAGGCTAATAGTTGTCAAAAACAAACGGAACAGACGTCTAACGGCACCCAAAAAAACAAATGAGGTCATGAGGAACCGTCCGAATCCCATATATATTTCAACTGTGAAAAACGCCTGAAAGAAGCTAGTCTGTCAGGAAGAGTAGCAGAACGGAAGCCTTTCATTCGGCCTGCAAATAAGAAAAAAACATTTTAATTGGGCAAAGGTGCCCAAAGATTGGACTTTGAATCAGTGCCAATAGGTCCATTGGACTGACGAGACCAAATGTGAAACCTTCAGATCCAACAGGCGTTTGTTTGTTTGTCGACGCACCGAAGAGTGGATGTCAGATAGCAAGATACAAGAAAATGTTGTAGGAGCATCCTGTGCCATCAGGACTTAGAGTTTTAGGTGAAGAATTCATCTTTCAAAAATGCAATAATCTGAAGCATTAATCATGTCTCTGCAGATCATTCTCGGACGAACTAAAAAGGAACAATGTACTGAAACGGATAAAATCACCGTATTTATTTTCTATTGAGGTTTTAGCCAAAGCTCTATGTCTAGCAAGTAAAGAAGACCTCTGGAAAAAAAACTTCATTAATATTGGAGACACTAGAAACGTTGGACAAATTGCAGGAAAGAATGGCTAGAATTTGTGAAGCAATCATGAAAACAAAAGGTGCATATATAGCAATCATGAAAGCAATCATGAAAGCAAAAGGTGCATACATGAAATGATATTAATTTATGTAAATATACCTCAAATCTGTGGTACAACTCGATTACTCTGTTTTATTTTTTAAAAAATCCATCCTCAAGTGCAAAAACATTAATCGTTATATGAGAAATCCTTGAATCTCTGAATTCAAATTTAGGAAATAGAGATTATTCTACAACACAAAGCCAAACGAGTATATCCACACATGATGTATCTGTGCTTTTTTGAAAAAAGCAATTTGAAAAAACAACCAACTTTGCAAAAGCAAATTACACCAAAGCATCCCATTATCTTTTTCATGCAAAGGCATTGAATGAAATACGTTCCATCTCGTTGAAGGCCATGGTTTTGTTTTTGGGCCGTACATGTTTTTTGGCATTTGTAAGTCCCAAGCATCAACGAAGAGTTCATTAGAGCAATCATCAAAACATTTCTTGCGAAAAAAATTCTCTAAAATGAAAAACATAAATATATAAAGTTTTTCAAACTTGGTAATAAAAATTATTTTGATCCTGAAGCGTATTCACATTAAAAAAAAGCAAGTATTTTCGTGCTCCGATAAATATTCCATGCGGCAAATAATTCTCGAAAACACAACAATCTAACAAATCATCGGAGAAGCAATTCAATTTTCCCAAGTGAGTTTTGCTCATGACACTCCTAAATCATTTATGATGTACATTGTAATCCAAATCACATCTTCGAGACGCGATTAAAACGGCGAATGCTTGTTATGTTGGTTATTGCAGCCCTGTACTGATTCGCATACAGCATGTTTGTCCACCTGCTGGCAAAACATTTGCTGATTTATCTCCATTGCAGCATTTAGCTGGTTAGAATGCAATGAATCATAGCAATATCAGACTGGATATTATAATAATGTCAGAGGCGTATGTTAGTCATCAATGTCAGAAAGTAGGCTGCCACCAACTTATTGAAAGGATCATACGAACATGATTGATGACCTTAAGTCAATGTTCGTTTTGTCAGCGATGAACTCAACGATAAACGTACGATTGGACGTTTTAGTGTGATGTGTAGAGGGATCCGGTGTGTTTGTACAGTGTCAATAGGTTGAGATCGAAATAAGTTTGCCAATGGTTGCTTCGAAGATAGATGGCATGCACATACGTACTAGAGAACAAAGAGGTACGGGAAATTAAGTTGGAATGCTTTAAAAATAAACAAAAAATAAATGTTTTGCAGCCAAAACTAGTTGAGATGACTGTTTTTCTCTACTTCTTGATTATATTTGATTGAAATTAAATAGAAGCATGAAATAAAGTCAGATCCTTTTGACAAAAGCCTCTTTATATCATTATGTCATCAACTGTCTCCTCTCAAATTACATCGACTGTCCCCCAAAGGTGAAACTTAATATGGCTTCTCGGATAACACCCCATTCCCTTATTTTGCCGAAGACATAAAACCGATGGAACCAATCAACGTCACAGATTCACGGAACATTCTTCCGGTCCAGCAAGGCCAGATTAAGCGAGCACGAAACTGCCTATCGACATGCTTAGAAGCGATTTCCATTCAAAGTCGACGGCTGTTAGGCAGATTCGAACTGTATTTAAGATGAAATGAATACGATAAAAGAATGAAGGATTGCTTTTCGACAGGTAGAAGATGGATTTCTGCTGCGGTCATAAATTCCATGCCATTCGACCCTAGGCCCTTTTAGTGAGAGAAGAAGAGAGGGGGTCACTTTATTCGCTTGAAGCTAAGCTGCGAATGCAATACTTCTTCGCAATCTGGCAGCGCATTTCCGTGAAATATTTCATTTTTCATGTTTCGCTTATTCTCCCTTCGACCACCGCCCCTAGTTTTCGTGCTGTCGTGATGAATTCAGTGCCCAGATGTCAGTACAGCATCCAGTGTACTATATCGGATTACGGATTGCCAACGTTTACAGGCAGGAATAAATTACTCTGGGGACTTATGGTCAAGTCGTAACAATCACGAATCCATTGCTGGCACACTGGCTGCGGAACGCACGTAAAATACGGTTTCAATGCAAATTAAATATTCAAATGGCAATTTTAGACATGAAATTCAATTTACAACGTACTGAGCTTGCTGCGTGCTAGCAATCTCTGTTGTTGGTTGCAAAGTGCCCGTGTCACTTCTTTTATTGGAGCAGTCATCATAAGCTAGATGCTAAAGTTTCACTATAAATCGCAATCCGTCCGGGTTTCAGCAGCTTGTGGAAGGCAAACACATCAGCCATGGGGACTCCGCTGAAATATCCTTCACCACCAGAATTTGCATTACCTGAATTGGATAACTCGCGACGGGTGACATCAAATATTTGAAATGTAATTCGATGTATTCATGTCATATTTCTAAAATTATATCATGCAGTATTTGTTTAGGTCAGGTCATGTGTGTGTATTTAGCTACGCTTTTTTGTCGGGTGTCGAGGGATCAACCGATTAAATGACGTCCCCATACGAGTTATTTCGATTTTAATTGCAACAAAACTGATGACAGCTTGAAATTAAATTGACTCAGTACAATAGAATAAATGCATTTATTTTTTTGATTGACTATTGGATTTTTATGTGCTAGACGGTCAACCATTTTTCAGTTTGATGATAGTTCATTAAATTGAATTTAAATTCAATTCTTTGACCGAAAACGTAACATACTGACTCCGATCAGAGTAAACTCTAAAAATAGCTATGTATGTGACAATCAAATTTGTCTGCTGTCGCGCCAGTGGAGATTAGCTGTAAAGATAGTATAGAAATGATAGAGTGGTTGTGACAAAATATTTGTTTCATTAATAATTTACCAACTTTTTTGTTGTAAATGAAATATTTGCAGCTCACTTTAAACTTTAAAAAAAATCTGGCAAATAAAAACCACAAAAAAAATTAGTTTATTTACAAATTAAATCTCTTCTTTCTGTATTACTATCAGCACCGGTGTTACTAATCTGCTAAAGAAGAACTTGTACCCAGCTGCCCGTTAGGATTCACAACAGGAATTTTCATTCCAGTCCATCGAAAAAAGAAACCAAGCTTCAACCGATATCTGAAATTTTATTATCAAAGCTAATGAGCTAAAACTCTCATTCATAATCGCAGCTGATAACGTTTCCACATTAGAGAAACCTGTTTTACATTCATAGTCGCAGCTGATTACGTTTCCACTTTAGAGAAACTTGTTTTACATAGAGCAATGAATTTTTCACCCTTCCCTTTCACATAGATGGGGATCGATCTGTCAGTTATTTTTTAAGGAGTTGGTGTGTCAATTGATTTTTTTAAATCTCTTATTTGAACTTGACTTCATTCCTAGGTGACAGAAATGATCCGAAATTGGTGACAGAGAAGATCTTTGAGATACTTCGGCTGCTATGGGACGCTTGGAGGGGAGCTGATTGTCTATAGCGGCTTAAAAAGTTCTGTTTTGTAGAAAATATCTGACAAATCATTTCAATGAGGATGGTATGTTTATGTCATCTAGCTTTAACGCCAGCTCAACATGCCAAGAGATTGGCTGGTAAATGGTAAAGGCAGAGATTGGTGATTTTATCTGTCCATAGAGACTTCTTTATGCTGAGATATTTTACCCGGAGTTTTAATTCTTCCAAGGATGTTGAAAGCATTATGCCCACACTCTGCCTTCTGTCTGGCATAGTATTTTATGCAGCCCGTTCAATACGATCTTCCTCTCTGAAGTCGTCACCGGAGCAGTTGTTCTCCTGGAATATGGTCTCTAAAATGTTGGCGAAGGCCTCGGGTTTGTCTGATTTACCATGAATGGATTGTATATTCGGCTTGTTTTTCAGCATAAAATATATGGACAGCCTCCATAATGACCAACTTTTAGGCCAAGACTGTGCATGAAATGTTCCCACAGCTCATTTTTTAATAGAGAGATCTAAGCACGAATTACATTTGCTAGTCGATTTTCTTGCTATTTTAATCTAGGATCTCCGGTTGACATAGTTCGTCTCCGGATTTGGTTTCTTCTATCCGGATTTTATTTCCTAGCTCGTAGGGGTCAAGAGAGTTTTGGAGATTTTCTTAGTCAGGACCTCTATGGATTTTTCCAGGTTACTGGCTCTAATCGTTTTTGAAAATCGTTTTTGGATTTGTCTGTCACGGAAGCATTTAGAAAAATGTCATCAATCCGAAACACGACTGGCTTGTGGCCTGAAGAAAATTCGTATAGAACATTGATAGATATGTTTTGGTTTATATTTTGCGTTATCCCCTTATCTATTATGTGACTGTGAACGGGACCAAAATGGTATTTACCTACCTCCTTGATTATTCCTCATAGAGCAGCTATTGTGAGCGTTAGGATATTCTGCTGAAATTATAAGGCTATTATATTTAATGATTTTATGAAGATCTTCCGCGAGATTTTACGCATATGGAGAAAGCGAAAATTACCATAAATTCAAGGAAGACCGTTTAATCTTGAATGGCTTTCCTTTCCTTTGAGGACGCAAATTTAAATGGGATAATAGTAAACTTCTCTGTGCTTTCATCCTTGCCAGTTAGCCTATCTTCTCTGTAAAAATGATAGTTGGGGGATCGGAGTTTAATATTCAGTTTCAAGAAAGGTTTTCTGATTAAGCATGTCAATTCTGCTGCCGCTCAGAACTTGCATTTCTAGGGTACGATTGAAAACCGGTTTTCGCGGCTCATTTAATTGTTTGAAGAGAGAGACTATTTTTTGGATTTTGGGTAAGAAATAGGCCCTGAACCAATTTTTCCATCATACTTTTCATCGTCCAATGAAGTTGCTCCTGATCAGGGGGAGCTAGGATCTCCGTATTGGAAGAGTGCGTGAGTTTTGGGGTATTATTTGTGTTTGCGGCTGAAGTATTCAACTTGCCGATGTGGAATGCTAACTTTTCTTTCAGATTTTCCACTACTAATATTTCTCTAATTACCACTTCCTTCCTCTCTTCATGTTTGTCTATCTCAATTGAACACTATTCCTAGAATCAACAATAAAGTTATTCTCTCAAATATTTCCTCACACAACATCACTGTGCAAGCTGATGACATGGCCTACGTTTTTAATTAGCATATAGCGGATTTTGTTAAGATGGCGAATGAAATCAACTCAACAAACTGTTAAGGGGTTACCCCCACTTGTAACTTTCAAGTTTTTCGTTTTTTTGTTGTTGTATTTTTTTTAAGTATAACTATCTAAGAATACGTCCTTCAAATTTCAAGTCGATCCAAACATAATCAACCGAGATATGAGCGTTGAAAGAGAAGAAACTGTTGCTTATACAACCGTTACTTATACTTATAAACGCGTTTTTCTCGAAATGACATCTTTGAAGTCGGTGACCAAAATTACTCGAAAACTACTGAACCGATCTTTTTGAAACTTAGCAGGCTTATTTAATACATAAAAATGTAGTGTTTGATCGTTCGATTTTTTTTTTAAATAAAAAATGGCCGTTTTATAGCCAAAAGACGACCATTTTTTTAAGTGAAAATCGAAATATTAACTTTGACTGTCCGCCATTTTGTGAAAAATGGATATTGTTTTGAATCCTTCGATCAAACACTAGTTTATGCTGTTATTTAACTAAGTCCATCACTAGTTTTTGTTTCAGATGATCCACTTCGACACAATTTTGGTCACCGCAAAAGGTGAAAATTAAAATTCCATTGTTTTGACGGCCATTTGTAATTAAATCATGTAATATTTTTCAATAAAAAAATTACTGAAAGGTGTTCAAAGTATGTACTTTAAGAAAATATAACAGTCGTTTAAAAACATTTCGTAGTTTTGTCAAAATAAATTCATGAAAATGACCTATTTTATTGCGCTACAAGTGGGGGTAACCCCTTAATTCTTTTGCCGCGGATTAACTGTTGATGAATTCACGCTCCGTTTTGATAATTTCCTCTCCAGCCACATCTCCCCTTTCACTCCTTTGCAACATGGGTTTTTTAAATGTAGATCTTCCACTTGTAACCTCTTAACCTTTACTAACTTGGTCACTTCTGCCTTAGACCAGAAAAAGCAAGTTAATGTGGTTTACACTGATTTCGGTAAGGCTTTTGACTCTGTTGTTCACAAACTGCTTCTTTGAAAACTTCAACGCTATCGGATAACTGATATTCTCTTGTCTTGGTTGTCATCCTTTGTTTCTGGTCGTAGTAGTGTTGTATCTGTGAATTCACGCTCTTTCTCCCCTTACTGCCCTCTTTCTGGGGTTCTTCCAGGCTCAATACTGGGTCCTCTATTACTCCTAGTGTTTATCAACGATTTCCCTTCGGTTATCCGCTCTCCCTGTCTTCTTTTCTATTCGCTTGATGATTGTCACCAGTTGGAGTATGATCTTTGTGCCTTAAATGAGTGTTACTCAAGAAACTTTCTTACTCTGAACTTATCTAAATGTCACCTCATATTTTATACTTGTCAAATGTCTTGTCTTATATCCGGATGCGGATCGTCACTTATCCGGATCCTCACTTGGGGCTGCTGACAATTTTATGGACCTGGGTATGCTCTTCAATTTGATAAACATATTGCGTGCATAGCTGACAAGGCCTCTCGTTTGTCCGGCTTCGTCCTCAGGTCTTCCTCTCGTTTTACTAACATCACTACTTCCGTCCATCTGTTCTTGCCACTTATGCTTATCATCCTCGAATACTGTTGTCAGGTCTGGTCTCCTCACCTTGTATATTTAAACGATGCCGTAGGGCGCGTGCAGCGTAGATTTACACGCTCATTATTGTTTCAGTTTCACAAACCTTATTGTAATTATAGTGATCGTTTGTTTTAACTTCAAATTACCTCTTTAAAGTCTCATCGAGTGTTCCTTGATGAGTGTTTGCTTTTCAGGCTCCTCCACTATTCTATGCTATCTGACCTAGCCTCGAAGCTTTTGTTTCGCGTGACTAATCACTTAGATAAACCGTTGTCGGTATTCTTAATCCCGTTTGTGCGAACCGGCGTTCTTTTCCATTCGCCATTATTGCGTATTCCCAGGAAACACAATGAACTACAGCGTCGTCCTTTTCCACCAATCTTCTCTAGTTTTAGGCGTCATACCAAAACCATAATTCTTGAAACTTTTTATAATTTTTAATTTTCTTTTATAGCTTTTTACTAGCCTACTTTACATTATTGTCTTTCACTACTTCTTCTGTCATTGTTTCATTTTTTGTAACATTCACTATATCATACTTTGTTTTGTATTGTATTGGTATCGTAATTCATCTTTTTTTGATATTGAACTTTTTTAATGCAATTTTTATGAGTTGTTTAAAGGATTATCTCTTGTTTTTCTCATTGTATTTACGCTCCTTTCTCGGTTTTTGCTCCTGTTAAAATGGAAATGAATAAATAATAAATAAATAATAGGGACAATAGAGCGGTTTCTATGAAACTGGTCTTGTCTTGGTCGAAAGTAATGTTTGCTTCATTATCCAAAATTTCTGTTATGAGCTATATGGCAACACTATCTTCTCCACAATAGAACTGGCTGAGGGATATCATCCAATGCCGCTATTCGTAAGATTGCCATCTGCACACCTTTCGGCTTTTTTGGATTTACCCGAACGAAATTCAGTATTTGCAATGCAGCCAAATTGTTCCAGTGATTGATGTATTGAACATGTAAATTAATAAATAAACAAACTAATAGCTTTTTGGCTTTGGCTCATGAATATGAGCACATTGTTCTCCTTGAACAAATAATATCTAAAATAAAAATATATAAGCCATGGCGAAAAAAATGATTTTGTCAAAAACGAATGCTCCACTTTTGCTTTTAATGAACGTGCTTATACTTATTTTTTGTGAAACTAACCATAAATGAGATAGCATCACGTTCCATCAAATTCGGTTGAAGCAATAAAGTAATTAAATAGAATTTCGTTCGAAAAAAATATCTTAGCTACAAAATAAAATTCACAACATCTCCCTTTTCAAACACAGAAATGTACTCGTAACAAATCTTCAAAAAAATCGATCAAATTAAACTTAACTTGGCTACCTGCACAATGACAAGGGTATGATTTCGATATCCACTCTCAATTTGATGTCTATCACAGACTAAGTGAGATCCGTTCAGGAATGCCAACAAAATCAACGTAGATCATCACTCTATAGAACAGAACCATATTAACTACCAATCACACCTCAACCCTTTTTTCTCTATTTTCCACTTTTATACGTTTACATCATTGCCCGTCGAACCAAACAAGCACATGGGTCCAGAACAAAGCCAATTCTACAAATATATTTTATCCATTTCCTGAATTTTTCCTTCCTTCCGTTCGTGCTCCCTACATAGCAGCTTCATTGCCTATTACAGTAACGGTAGCTCTTAACACTCCTGACGCTACCATCATTGACGTCCTCGGCGCTTCCGCTTGAGAAACGAAAGAGAAAAATAAAAACTAAAGTAAAAGAATTTCAACAAAGCTTCAGGTGAATTATGGTTGCCACGTAATTTAATTTAGGCTCGTTCCGTGTTTCAGGCCACGCTACAAGGTAATTTTTCCTGTTTTGCCAGTAGATGTGACAGCCGCTCTCTACACGATACGACTCAACTCGAATAGGACGAGACGGACGACGGTGGCGGTTAGTGAAAAAGAAGAAGAAAAATAAATTTACCAAGCGTCGGACGTTTAGATTCACTTATTGCTTTGGGTTATGCTTGTTCTTTTCCGTCCTTAAGGGCACGTTCTCGGATTAGCACTTGATTTTTATTATTTATGAATGTGGCATTACAAAACGTAAAAGGGAATTAGAATTAATTGTATTAATTCTTCAGGGGGCATTCCAGTGAAAAGTTTAATGGCATCAAAAAATCTTAGAATTCTTAAGCTCCTTAAGGATAATATGCGCTTTGAAATGTTTTGTGACAAAATTCTCAGCGGTTTCTGAAAGAATTTCAGTTGATTTTCATTTGGGGCTTTGACAAACCACCGCTTTAAGACAATACAATGCTTGTGCCCCGCAGCTTTCAAGTGGAGAAAGGCCAGCAACCAGATGCCAGCGCTTCTTGTAAAACATGTCAAATACCTTCAAAACAATTCGAATGATTTCTTAGGTCGCACCTCATTCTATGCTCACTGGCAACAAGATTTAGAGACACTTAGGTTTGTTCTTACTAATAGCTGGTGAGATTTATGTCAAGCGTGTTAGCTGGGTCAAGCCGTGTAACGTTTGTCTGATTCCCGAGTTGTCTTCTGATGCAGTCTGTGGAGATTGCTCTGACTGTGGCTGAAATTTATTTCTGCAAATAGAAGAATGGAATCTCATTAGAAAAAGACGATAGTTCCAGGAACGTCTCGGAAGGAAGTATTTCATGCCGGCAGGTAGGTAGTCTGCGAAGCCGAAATTTGTCTCTTCCGACCCGACATTCGTCTTCCGCCAGGTGTTGTTTCTATGCATGTATTCATTTAACGAGTTAAAAGAGTTCACCGGAACATCTCGACCATATGAGACTTGATTGTGTATTTCTTGTTTAGTAGTCCTTTCCACGCCATAGCTCCTATGCTGTGCGATTATTCCGGGATTCCAGGGCTTCCGAGACGAAGTGTTTATAGAGTGAAAATTCTTGTTCGGATTTCTGGGTTAATTTATGGTTGTTGTTGCATGCAGAAAGGCAGTGAGAAATGTGTTCCTTTGTTGGATATCTTTCAGAAGCTCCAAGATAGAGACAGAATCTGGCACGAAGATATCATCGTGTGTAAGAGAAATCTTTTGATAACTATGTTAGAGGATGAATTGCCCTACCCTACGAACATGCCGACAACAAACATTAACGGATGTTTTATAACTTTGTCTAAGACGATCGTTTTCGGGTTTGAATTTCAGCTCGAGATCTTGGGGAGGTGTGCGTTCAAGTACTTTGTCTTGCTTAAGAGTGTAAATGAGAGTATCGTTCGGGAAGTAAGATGAGTGTCATTTAGAATGCGCGTATCATTCGGCATGAGGCACTATGTTGCACGGGGTTTTCTCTCACTACGGATTAGCATTAAAATTAATTGCATTAGGTAGCACAGTATTAAATTTTGGTACTTTTGAATAGTACAATTTTAAATTTGCAGATTTTAATGGTGAACATAATATTTTATTTAATAATTTGAATAATTTACATTTTGGATAAATTAGGCGAATTAAAGTCAGAAAAATATAGAAAAAATTCCGCTTGCATGACTCAAATAAATCGATACAAAACAGTTTATTTGAAAAACTTTTTTCTATGCTCGAAATGTATTTAATTCTAAGCAATTTTTTCAAGGGCCCGGGAGATCTTGAATTGTTCCTGAGACTTCCGGTTCCTACAAGTGTCTCTGGTTAGGAGTTGCAGTTTCATGTATGACCTGCTGTAAGACAGTGGCCAGTAATGATGCCGACCAGCTGGGCTAATTCATGTGAGCATTTGGTAGCTGCGAGGTTGTATGACCCCCACATGATTTTGTTTCTACAGCAGATCTGAATTTGTCGCCATCTGCAAATTGGAGCCGATCAATCACATGGCTGTTCCGATAGGAATTGGGGAGTCTGCTAATTCGAGTAAAGGAAGACTGACCCTTTGCTTGTCCAACGCATCTGCTTTCTTATTTCCACCAATGCCATTATGAGCAAAGATTCTGACCCTTCTGTTGTTGCCTACCTAGTTCAGAGCCTGAGCACCTCGATTCACATGAGTGAGACTTCAGTGCTTTTATCCTGATTTGACTTTCTGCGAAAATGTTGACCCTGTCATCTGTAGTGGTCTTGACCGATACAATTTTTGCGTCTTTTCTTAATGCATAGACATCAGCCTGGAACATATTACAGTGATTAGGAAGACTGAACGCTGCTTCTGTATAACGGTCTGCGGAGTATGCTGCAGCACTAACTCCTCCAGCTGTTTTGGATCCATCCATGTAAATGCTTAGGCTTACTGTGTCTTTTTTTTTTATTCTAGTCCTGCCCATTCCATGGGGTAAGGACACTTGATATCTTCGTTTGCCGTAAAGAGTGAAGCAACCTCGAAAATCTTTTCATGCCTATTATACCGGATCAAACGAAAATCACAGAATAAGTTGGTCCAAACTTGAAGTAGTTTTCATATATTTTAGATGTCAGTACTCATTAAAGGCTACCAGCATCGGTTATATTGTTATTATTGTACCAAGAGATGTTTTTCATATGAATCTAAGCAGCAACTGTTAGAATTTCTAAGGAATTAAAAAGTTTTCCTATACTTATAGCTTTCGATGCATCGTTACCCGAAAATGGAAATGCTATCATTAAATATTCACTGTGATAAAATTTAATCAAAGATAAAGATAAAAAGATAAATTTTCACTGAGAAATACTATCATTAAATTTTCACTGTGATATCTGGTGTGATCATGTCGTGATTACAAAAAATAGATTTAGTAAAAATGTGAACTATAGCTAACTATATATATTTACAGATTTCTTCTGCTGTTCTTTCAAAAACGGCCCTTCTTGTGGTTCCTTTGCGTCAAAATTTGGCTACCATTAACGATTCTCATTTTGAATTTGCTTTTTCAAACATCATTGAGCCATTCAACAGGTGCTGCATAGTATTTAACAGCATGATCGAATATTATTTCTCCAAAATCTCTGAAACAACTTTAAAATCCTTCATCTTTAACACCCTTTTTCATCCTTGACATTAATAAATTTACGTAAGCGTATTTTTCAAAAACGATCAAACCATCCTTTTTATAGGTATCTTTTCGAATTCTTCGCACGCCTTGTGTGGTGTAATAAATATAAATTATACTTCCAAAACTATCGAATAAAGTTTTTAGTGCAGGTTAAACAATATCTCTTTCAACATTTTCGAATTCTTTAACTTACATTCTCTCTATATTCACATACTAAAAAAAATGTTGCTATTCTTTTGCAAAACAACAATACTAAATTTTTTCTTCATTCTTACCATTTCAGGTTACGGTGGAATATCGCCACGAACACAATGGGGTCGGATAGCAGCCTTACTCTACGCCTTGTTTGGTATCCCGATTGTTCTCCTTTATTTATCCGCGATGGGTGAAGGATTGTCAGCAGCTATGCGTTGTCTCTTTCGAAAGGCATCGCGAACACGTCCGAGCAACAACAACGGCAAAACTCCCCCATCGGAAGGGGCTAGTAGTAATAGTAGTAACAGTAGCAGTCATCATATGCATCATCATCTCCACACCGCCAGCAAACTTCATAGTTCATATCAAATGCGCGGATCACCCAGTGTGCCTATTTCAATATGCATCATGATCCTGATATGCTACATCATCCTGGGCGCTGTTTTATTTCATAAGATCCAAAGTTGGAGTGTTTTGGAAAGTCTTTACTTTTGCTTCACATCGCTGGGCACGATCGGATTCGGGGACCTCGCTCCATCTGGCAACCTAAGCCAGTATTTAGCATCCGGCTACATTCTCATTGGAATGGCTGTGGTAGCTATGTGTTTTAGCCTTATCCAAACTGAATTGATTCTTTGGCTAAGGAAGTTCGGAGTCCAGGATCAGATCATTGCAGCTAACGATGATGTAGCCCTTGTTTCCGTTGCAGTCACACCAAAATCCTGACATCGGCAGACTGACCTACTAGGCAACCCGCAATCAGTAGGTGGAAGTGTGGCTGGAATAGCACCACACATATCTCAATATAGCTCACTCCCGCGGCGGTCTTCAGCATTTCAGCGAAACACACCAGCCCGCCGGTCGACTGGGATAATGGAAAATCACATGGAGTACTTTGTACCACGCAGTGTTAGTGAATTCAATCTTTCTGGAGTAGGTGACCTGGCAATCCTACCCCCACGAAGAGCATCTCCTCCCATGACGCATAACATGCAGTCGCAGACCATACTCTGTCCACCTCCTCAAATGATGCTCAAACCGCGAGAGAAAATGGTCACGTTCGAGGATGAATCCACATCGACCGGGAAATGTCCACACGGGATGCCCGCAACGCCGAAACGAGGTGTATCCGGCAATGGTAACGGAGCTGATGTGTTTATGTGACGAGAGGGGATGAGGTGAGTGGAGGATAATGATGAAGAGTCAATGACCGCTTCAACGGCTTCTACAGCGACTCATTGTCCTGGTGATGTGATTAGAGTATAGAACTAGTAGTAAGACCAGTGTAAATAGGTAATTTGAGTTCGCAGTTGTTTTAAAACCTTAGTTACATCAAATCGTGTATTCTCAATATGTCGCAAGTATTTTGTAAATACCTTCTTCATGCCTTCACATCAAGTAAAGCTACTTTGGTCGGAACATTTTTCGTAAGCTCAAGCCATTACGAGCCTTCATTACCATACCTAATTTCCATATCACGAAAAACCTAGCTAGGATAATAAAGAAAAACGACAAGAATGGGATTCTTCATCAAGCGAAACAAAAAGAAAACTCTTGTCATTGGAGGAAATTAATTCTCCCAAATCACTTCTAGAAGAAAATGTTGTATACAATTCATTCTGACTTGTGACAGCTATTTTCACCCCATCTTTTCGCAAACCGGCTCAGCACTAATTACACAAAACTTGTCAGAATCCAAGAAATACCACACATTTATTATGCACATAAGCTCGAGCCAAGCACATGCTTATATAAGACCACGTCCATACGCGAAACTTTGCAGCCAACAACACACACACTCCAGGTCGCCCACGTACCTCGCCCGTACAACTCGACATGCAAACGCCATTTGACAAACCATCAAAAACCATGTTCATAGTGTAAATAGTAATTAGACGTAGTCATGTCGATGTAGCAGGAGCTGTGTAGATAATTAGTTAATTCTATCTTCCCGTTTCTGGGACTTTTCTGTACCATGACCAGCGCCGGTACGGGCACGTTTCATTAGACGAAGATGGGCTGACACGAGCTAAAAACTCCCGAAATTATATTTCACTCTTGAGGAAGTTTTTTAATTATCTCGTTCAAGTGACGAATAACGAAATTATGTGATCATGTATCTGAATGTTTTATAACCTTCTTCAGTTGGGAATTATATATGATTTCAAAAGTAT
This sequence comes from Nemotelus pantherinus, assembly GCA_963978885.1. NCBI lineage: Eukaryota > Metazoa > Arthropoda > Insecta > Diptera > Stratiomyidae > Nemotelus > Nemotelus pantherinus. The sequence goes on from OZ022263.1 coordinate 218,963,697, forward strand.
GCATTCTCAGGAAGAGTTTCGGGTTCATCGAATGTGAGTAAAATAGTACAGTCAATCTGCAGGTTGAGGTCGGAAATTAGTGCCTAGGACGTGAATCTTTTTTTATTCGATGACAAATGAGATTTACTAAGCAACCATGGGGGTGGACCAGTTCAACCCTTAGCGGTTTTTTGAAAAACTCAAAAAAACAACCAAAAAATTTTTGAAATGCGTTTATCTCGTTTGCTATGCATTTCACAGAAAAATCGATTGATGATAAAATGTAGAGGACGTTAAAATCTACAATTTATGTCATTGGAGCAATGCTGTACAACAAAAAATGCACACGGTAGGTGGCGCCAAAGTATCCAAAAAAGTGTTTTTCCACTTTTTCGCCCTGAAAATATTATTTTAACGCAAAAATGTAAATGCAAAAGTTGTTCCTTACATTTTTATCAACAACTTTTATTTACACATTTTTTTTATACGACTTACCGTTTCAAAGCTGCAGCTTGCAAAAGTACGAAAATTCCAATAATACGGTACACCCACGTGACGGACGTTATTTAAAACACTTTCGCCACAAACGAAACAAATCGACACATTATCACTCATTTTTAGAGAGCTAAGTTTTGCTGTCTCTACTCTCCGAAACTCACATGGCAACTGAAAAATGTACGGTCCTTAGTCAATAGGGCAGATGGTCGAATAGTCCCTTTTGTTAGAACTATGCCAACGTCGCCGTAGAAAGTCACAGTAGGTACGACGAAATTACATACCATTAACAGCACGGTGCTGTATACGCTGCGCTATATTGCACTGTAACTTTGAAACGGTAAGTCGTATATAAAAAATGTGTAAATAAAAGTTGTTGATAAAAATGTAAGGAACAACTTTTGCATTTACATTTTTGCGTTAAAATAATATTTTCAGGGCGAAAAAGTGGAAAAACACTTTTTTGGATACTTTGGCGCCACCTACCGTGTGCATTTTTTGTTGTACAGCATTGCTCCAATGACATAAATTGTAGATTTTAACGTCCTCTACATTTTATCATCAATCGATTTTTCTGTGAAATGCATAGCAAACGAGATAAACGCATTTCAAAAATTTTTTGGTTGTTTTTTTGAGTTTTTCAAAAAACCGCTAAGGGTTGAACTGGTCCACCCCCATGGTTGCTTAGTAAATCTCATTTGTCATCGAATAAAAAAAGATTCACGTCCTAGGCACTAATTTCCGTAAATCGATTTTTTTTTCGACAGATTTACTGTACTAAAATACAACTTCACAAAACTAAAAACTCTTTCATAAGAATTCAAACATCCACTACAATCATTTCATTAAACCAAATTATCGTCAAGTGAAATCTGCTGTTTTACGAAAAATTTCTGTTTTGAATTTTCTTTTTGCCAAATCTCTTCCCATTTGAAATCAAAATGGAACAAAATGCAAAGACCGCTTCAACGGATACTCGAAATCTCCTAAAAAGAGCAAGAAACGACCTACAAGGAACACGCCCTGGCAACGTATTCATGGGAAACATGATATCCTTTCCACGACTGTAGTTCGAGTTATGTTTATTCCTCGCAACATAATGGTAAAGCAAAAGATAATTTATTTTGTACGTGCTTTCAAGATAAACGCATTATTTCCATCTCAGCCACTAAACCCAACGCGTGTTCACCACCATACTTGATTTGTAAAACTCGAACACGCATATTTCTTGCGAACTTCTTACTGTTGTCAGTGTCTTGCTGTTTCTTTAGGTTGGTCACCTTGCCGTTTTGCACCCTCGCAGTAGGCTCGAGGAAAACCGAGCTCGCGTACGATTTGATTAATTTTTGATGATGATATATGGATCTTGGTTGAAGCAAAATACGCAAATATATGACGCAATGTTTTCGAACTGTTAGTCCTGATCTAATGTTATTTTAAATTCAGCGATTGTTATTCATGTTGTCGTCGATGCTAATGAGATGGTGAAACTGATATACAGTGTTTGTTTTGAAAAATTTAATATGTGTTTCATAGAGTATGAGGTGAATTCAGTTATTTTTTAAATATAATATGATATAAATTCAAAGTATGTTTTAGTTGTGGGTGGGCTCTGTATGAAAACAAAATTATATCATGTAGAACTAGGGCATTAATACCGAGATTGAAATGGTGATCCCGAAATTCGGGATTAGAATTTCCGGGATCCCGAGATAGTCCCGAGATTTCGGGATTTTAAAAAAGAACTATATTTTGGGAATTTAAACAGATATATTGGCTTATTTTTACTCAATTAAAACTTTGTTTCAAATATATATATGCATAAAACCGGAAGCTAAGTTCATTATAATGTTAAATTTATGCACATATGTACATGGGTGCTAGCAAGTAAAACCTTAATCTATAATTGCATCTAATTTAATCTTATGATCTAATTTCTTCTTCAATAATTTCTTCTTATTTGGTCTGATGGTTAATTATAAAATTAGTTAAAAACGAATTAAAATTTAATCAGCATATTTCCATATCATTTAACCCTAGAATGGTACGGTAAATTTTTGGATGATTTTAGGTACATGTTTTTACTAATAAGAAGGCAACAATAGTATTATGTACATTTTTAATTTTATCATTAAACATAAAAAGATTATATAGCTTCTAGCATCATGGCAGTCAGAGTAGCTAACTGGCTGATGCGCGACGAAATATATACCGAATGTGAGCAAAAATTACTCATGGGTACCATTCTAGGGTTAAATAACAATTACAAAATAATATTGTTTTTCAATGAAACAAGTGATAAGTAATAATATCGATCGGTTCAAACTGCTGATTCGTTTTGAAAGTATGCTCGTAATAAACATAATTCGTCAAGAGTTTCAAAATTTAAACTAAACTGATTTTGCTGCACATATATCCAGCTGCTGAAAAATATATTTCGGGTTCTACACTTTTAAGTGGGATATTAAGCATGTAATCATACGCCAGTTGCAATAATCAGCCCTTAGCGCCTCCGTTTTCATAAAACTATATTTTTTGTGGCATTAAGTTCTGGGTTGTTTGCTCATTTCGTAATGATGAAACTTTTCTAATTCTCAAAGTGGGTTGAATTTTATCAATCCCGAAATCTCGGGAATCCCGATAAAAAATTCGGGATCCCGAAAATGTCCAAAATGGGTCGGGATCCCGAGATCCCGAGATCCCGAAATCTCGGGATTGCATGCCCTATGTAGAACCCACGCTGGGCGCTTACTTTGACTAACACTAAACCCGTTTCAGATTGAGTATGGGAAAAAAAAATTTGTCACTGCGATGTAAAACACTGATCAATTTCTTCAAATACATAATTTAAAATTTGTTCTTGCAACAGCAAATTTACGAAAAGTGTGAAACTCCTGTTAGCTAGAATTATAAGTTTTACGAAACTTCCTACCGATAAATAACAATCTATCAAAAATAAATAGGTTTTTCTTTATTTATTCAATTTCTTACAAATAAGATCAACCAAGCTATGAAAGTTATTATCGAAGTGTTTTGAAAACTACATAAATTAAGAAGGCTGGCTTATCTTTAGAATTTTTTTAAAGTATCTGCAAGGAATTAAGGGAGTGAATTTTCATAAGTGCTATAAAAAAAATTCTCAATATTTTTGCAATTGAAAACCGTTGTTCTGATAAAAGATAGTTTGGTAGCCCACTAATAACTGAACATAATTTTTCAAGCATTGAAACAGTACAGTTGGTTCAGCGTTTTATCAAATATGGCTCAGCTAACAGATCTGTTCCTTTACTTTTCGAGTTGAAACTCTTTAGAAAAAAGTGATATCTGTGGTAGGAGAAAATTTACCGAACACCAAAAAAGTAAAGGGACAAATCTTGGGTAAAAACTGTCACAGCAAGAAGAAAACCTAAGAGTGTCGTCTCGCTTTATATATCTGTTTCACTCATTTTCACGTAAACAACTTCAAATACATCAGCTGTGGGACTACTCAATGGCCGAGACCACATTACAGGAAATTTCGTGCAAAACAAGTTGGGGAAAATTCTTACAAGGGGGAGCAAAATGACATCATTTTTGACAAAACTAACTCAACTAACAGTTTACATTATTCATGCAACTCTAAATGAATTATCGAGACGTTGACTACAGGTATCATATTCATAAGTAATCGGTAAAACATTTCTTCTTCTTAGTTCGTACATATACGTTTTCATTATTTCCCTGTAAAAATTAATCATTAATGAAGATCCAACAGTTGGTTTGATTTCATACCTTAGTTTTTGGCAAGCATTGTCATAGTCGATGTGGGGTAATTACTAACGATAATCACTTTATAAGTTCTACGTCATTTTGTATATCCCTTAAGACACTAGGTTGCTGATTGCTGTGTATGTGCCACGCGCAGCAAAATCTGTGATCTCAAAAGTTTCACTCTGGTAAAACACAGCTGAAGCAAGGCACTTCATCCTTCTATTTTATCACCTTAAACTTAGACTGTCTTCGGTTTCACAGACCGATGTAACTTCACTGCGGCAGCGATTGTTGTTGTATTCAATGTACTTACCTAAAGCTCTGTCATAAAGAGCTTCACTTACCTTAACTAACCCTGCCCAAGAGTGCAAAAAAACGCATCTACTAATTTCCAAAAGCCTTATCTTGGCCAATTTTTCATTAACAATATTTATCCACCTTTAAAGTTTTACATCCGTAATCTGTTTCCCTGGAATCCTCTTTATTTAGGATGTTACATGAACGATCGACTCTAGTAAATGCTCTTTGGATCAATGTTATTGCATGATTTATGTTTGCAGATACATAATGTATAAGCTTAAAGAACTCCATGAATAGGCAAACTTTTAACAATCGTTTTCAACAAACATATACCCAAAGATATAAAATGATGAATTTCATTAAACTAATTAGACCTTTGTGACTTTCATAGCCACGTAGGCTCTTGACTGTTTGACAGCTCATTCTATTTTTACTCACTTTGTGTAGTAATAATCATTATATCCTGCTTCAGGCTATCCCATTGTGATTCTTCGTCATAATACAAAGCAGTCTGCTCATTAGTAAGCTACCTGAAAGTTGAACGTACTTCTACTAACGGGGCGAGCCGAGCCTTTGTTGTGCAAGTGACCTGATATCCTAGAAGCGAACTATGTAAATCAAAGGAAAAACTGTAATTTTCAATATCAACATTTAATAAGGACTGAAAAAGTAAAGAAACTAAGAGAAAGATGTAAATTGATGATGCTATCATGAAACACAGGTGCAGCTTTCTGCGGAAATGAAATATATACGAAAGTAAAACGATATACCCTTAATCGAAAATAATCATCCAACTCTATACATTTGTTTCGTTGAATCCACTTAAATATCAAGTTAAATTTATAGCCTAACTGTGGGATTATTTTCTCAGCTGTGACTGCTAACGTGCTCAAATTTAATTCAAAGAGCAAAATAAAATCTATTTCGTAATCAAATTTTTACAAAATGTAATTTTCAATCCATTCATTCGCATTTTTTATCCGGCAAACGAAAAAACTCAGTTGCATAGAAAATCCTCCTATTCCGGAAAGCTCTACACGTTGGCTAGAAATGTTTCGGGTCGTTTCATTATCCACACCATTCCAGCTATCCAACAGCACACTCAAATGTAGCCACGGTGACTAACAATACGATTTACTTTTCGTGAGCTGAATCTTTTCCTTCTAATCCGTTACAATCACAATCCAACCGGATTTCGCATTATCCCACTCTCAAACCATTTTCAGGTTTGCACACTCACGAGTTAGTTAGTTAAACGAGCGGATCGCCGACAAACGACCAAAACGAAGAGATAAAGTGGAAACGGAAAGAAAAATTAAAATGAGTGCAAATTGCAAAATTTTCCATTCTTTTGTTTAAGTAAATTTTTTTGAAAAAATATGGTCGTGACTGTTGAATTTCAAATGGCAAAAATTGAGCTACATGGCAAGATTTGAACAGAAATCGGAAATACCCATTCGCTACGATTTGGAATAAATCAAATAAATCAGATTTAAAAGTACGATATTATAGAATTCACATCAAAAGATGAATAGAAAATACACACTTACTACTTTCAACAAACCTTGCTTTTGAACTTCACGATATTCTCAGGTTTTTTATTACACAGGAATATAGAATACCTCTACTCTTGAATTCTAGAAAAGTATAAAATAATAAATGTTTTATTGAAAACCAACAAAAAAAAGTTCATCCAAATAGCAGTAGTAATTATCTTGCGAACACAGTGAAACTCTGAAAAATCCAGATGATTTTCTCTTGAAGGTGTCCCCAATTCAATCATTTCTGGAAAAATTGGTCATTATTAAAATGATTTTGAATAGCTACTTCTGAGTATATACAAAGGATAATGCTCATTATGGTCACGCTTACATTTATTTTTAACATGAACATCAAGAAAGTAACGAGGAAAAGTTGTCCCTAAATTCTAGCGTCTCTGGTTCATTTCCTGTTTCAATTATTTCTCTTATTTTTCCTACTCGAATTAATTGATTAATTTGCGTGGAATGGGTCCAGATTGTACTTAGCGCTGGAGTCTTCTAAGCCTATTGTACTTCCCCTGCGTTCCGCTCTTACAGGATATCTTGGCTTTTCAGGAACTTGGCATTGTCGTCGGACAGGATCATGTGTCCCAAGACAGGGCACTTGTGAAATCCCAGTTGAAGGAAAGAGCAGAATCTTCGTTTCACTAGTGCAGAACAATGTGGAGAAGATGATATATACTCTCTATTGTTTATCTGTAGCAGCCATCCACTTCTTGCTCATCTTATTGGAGTAGGAAGGTGACCTATCGGAGCTCCTATATTCCTTTTGCAGAGAGCCTTATCTTCTTTTGCCTTTTTATAATCGGAACTGTGCCATTATTTTCAGTGTTTCAAATCCTCCAAATTAGATTAGTAGCTTTCAATCTTTTTCTTCCTCCATGTTTTAATCTCCTTGTCCGTGTCGGCGTTTTGAGCCTTAATAAGGGAGTGGAACTAATAAAACGCAGCTTAGCCCATTCTTTGGCTTATTGTCAGCTTCCGCCTTTTAATGGTGTTCAAGGTAAGAGATCTATGTATATAAAGCCGGGGCTGTCCTTTGCCTCTATTCCCATTAACGCGTCTTTCGCCTATGAGAGTGTAGCTGAATTCATGCTATCACAATTGACGCCTTAAATATCGTTTGACTATCTGATTGAATCTTGACTTTTTTGAGCCTTTAAGTGTCGCTTATCTTTATTAATTTACATAAAAGAGATAAACGACACTTGATAATTCTACTTGGCAAATCATTATGCTTGATAGATGGTTTCCGCCTTAAGGATAGGCAAGTGTTGTTTGCAATTTGGTAATTCAATATTTTACCTCTTCCTGCTGCCTCCTCGCTTTGTTTAACTTTTAGAGCTTCCTCTTTGGTTTATCTTCTTTTTAAGGTGAACTTTACTATGTAAGTTTTATGAGGGTTTAGGTAACAGACATCTGCCTCGTATCACTGTATAATTTCATTTAATACCTCTTACATTCTAGATCACAAGGTATCCGAGTGTCAGCCTCTTATTACAGTCATAATGTCATTTCCGTAGCCGAAAGTGGTTAAGCTCTTACTGTCGAGGGTAGCGAGAAGGTCATCAACCAGTCGAAAATATAGCAAGGGGATAATATTTCTTCCTGTAGAAATTCCATCTGCTTACCCGGTCTTACTTTCTCTTCCAACCAGCTTACCCCACTACGGTGCCTTAGTTTTCGAAGCAACGCGAAATTGTCACAACACAGCCCATTGGGCTGAGGAGTGGAAGCGACAGAAACTGTATTTTCATAATTGACATTTTATGTTTTGTTGCTTTGCAAGTTCTGTTTCGCATCATCTAAATCTACTTCCCTGTCCCAGAAGAATAATTTGTACTAGCTTATGTGTAATCCAAGTTCGGACGAGGGACCGCGGACCAAGCTTTGAGCTCACCTTGCTCTGAATGGATACAGATATTACTAATGTTCTGGAAAGTAGTCAATTTTGTTTATGTAGACTCCATATTCTGGCATTATTTATCCAGTGCTCGTGTATTATTCCTTTGTTATAGGTGCTCATAATGTTACTAGCTTGCTCCGAGACAACCTTGGCTTGATTAAGGTTCGCCTGTAGACAGCTCATCTCTTGCTTCCCATTGGTGTGGAGACCAACATGACCTGGTATTGTCTCTACGTCGGTTCTTCCACGCTGCGTCCTAGCAGTTAGAGCGACCTGGACATCGGGCTGACATTTTGATAGTGATAAGCGATTTGATGATGATTCTAGAATTTTCATAAAAATAGTTTTCACTGCTTCGTAGGTTGAAGCGCCCGTACAAATTTTAGGTAACCGTATATTAGCTGGGTTTTTTCCACCACGCACTGCCTGAATGAAAACATTTTTACAGTGTATTCCATATGCAAAATGTGAACGAACCTAGAAAAGGTAGGCTGACTTTCCACAAGAACTATGAGCAGACATTAGTTAATTTATACGCGTGATGTCACCTTCCTGATCACTTTAACAATCCTACATTTTAACAGCATCACATTATTTTAGTTCCTGCACATTTTTAACAGCTTTTTGGGTCTTCTTTAAATTGCCTTTTACGATTGCCCAAAATCGTTCGATCGGTTGAAGCTCTGGGACATTTGGTGAAAACATTTGGAGGGAAAGTGTTTTTGAAACCATTGTATCGTATTTTTTAAATCAGGCCAGAATGCTATGAGTACGTTATGCTTTTTTACAAACGGTAGTAAACGTTTTTGAAGACATTATTTGATATAGATTCCCGAGCTGATCGTACCTGTTGTGAAGAATAAGGTTCTGCGTTTTCCGCATTCGCAAATGTGTGCATGTGCTTTTGCGCCAAGCTTTTCGAACTGAATTGATCTTTCTCTTTGGACCGGGAAGCATATTTAAGTTGAATTTGAGATACGCACCATCGTCCAAAACAAGGCAAAAATTATTCTTCAGTTTTTCTGCATTAAATTTTTTTCGTCATCTTAATAGATTTTATCAATTGTCCTGCAGTTTTTTTGGCATTTTTTGTTTCTTGTATGTTTTTACGCTTTTTTTTTCTTTTTGATTTTTCGCACTGTCGATTGCGATGTTTTACACTGTTTCGCGATATCATGAGCTGATGCCGACAGATTCACATGAATTGAGCACACTGCACTCCAATTCCTTATCACCGGATATACTAGGACGTCCAAATCTCTATTTTTCTTTAAAGGAACCATACATTTTCAACTTTTCTATTGCCCGTTTTACAGATTTTTCTGATACTTTTACTTTTTTCGCAACTGACTTCACTGCTTTTTTGAATTTTCTGTGAAAAGTTTCAATCTTATACTCCATGTATTTTCGTTTTCATTCATTTTTACCGTATTAATGTTTTAACTTTTGAAGAAAACGCTTACGCAAAAGGCAAATAGTGATGTGATTTAGAAAAATATAAATCATATGGGTTCTATAAAAATACCTGGCAAGCGAAAAAAAATTGGACAGAATTTAAGTATTGAAGCCTTATTTTTCACATGTAACTTCCTACTCCATTTCAGTGTTAAGATGACTTTCTTGACTAAGTTTCTCCGAAAACTAAAAACCGCTACCCAGTCCACGATTGATTTGTATTATCTCGAAAAGTAAGTCCGTGTACTATCTTGAGCAATAAGCTTGGATAGTTGCGAAGTCAGAGCAGTGATATCTAGAGCATTGGGTCGCTGGGTCGAATCCTTTGAAAGTTGGTCGCGTACCCGGCTTTGAGTAAACCTAACTCTGAGCAAATATCTGAGTCAAACCAGAGGCAAAGTGCGCCGTGAACCTAATTATTTCATAATCATAAAAACCCCAGGACTTGGAATGGGCTATGGTGGAATGCTTACTTTTTATCTGGGTCATCGACCTGCTTCGGCCGCTGTACTAACACCTAATTCAACCACTTTTGGAACACTTAAACTCGACTCGAAGTGAACTTTACTGGAGCTCAGTATAAAAGTAACTAAAAGTATGTGAGGCTATCGATTGACAAAATGTCGCTTGAAGACTACATGTAAGCGGAAGCTTATATGTCAATGCTTAAGGATCTAAATTTTCGAGCGAATTGGTTGGGAGTTAAATTTGACCTTGCCATAGAACGTGAGGGTTAATAATATTTTTCTAATGAAGATACTGAATTTTGCAGCATTTTTTGCCAGCTGAACGTTTGGTCATCGATAAAATTTGATATTCGGCCTATTTTCAATTCTTATATACTTGATTTCATGGAGACTTGCCAGAGAAGAAAGACTCATCCAGCTTTAGTATTCTTCAGTTCAGCAAAAATGTATTGCCTATTTAAAATAATTTCATATAAAATTGTCCAATGAATGTAGATAGCGCACTTAGAATTGCGGGAAATCAACAAATAATCTTGAAAACCTATCATTTTATTTATTTATTTATTGAACTTGACATGCAAGATAACTTTTTTATTCCAAAGGTCTAAACCATGAACGTTCAACTCGAGAACCATAATAATAAAAACCTGTAATCAAATCCAAGACAACAATCTATCAACTAGGTCACTAGATCAAAAAAATCTTGAAATATTCATTCAAACTGATCCTAAAAATCTCCACCACACTCTAGTCCGTCTAATCTAATTACTTCCTTTCAACTACATTTATCATTTAATTCGAAATCCCATTTTCCCATTGCGAATGCTCAATTTGAACAACTTGAACATCATCTTCATTTTCTCGTTCTTCTCCAACAAAACGCAACGCAACACAAAACTCCTGCAGACAACATAGCATTGCCTGTCTTAATTTCAATTTCCCGCTCCATAATCGCAGTAGAGCATCACTCGTGTCTGCAGAGCTGCATCTTGAGACTTGGTCGCGAGAAGATGCATCTTTGCTGAAAATCGCACAAGATGTGCGACTTGCATTAGAATGAAAGCCCAATTCCATCGTCATTTCTAAGATTTGGTCCTTGAGGAAATCGCTTTGAAATCTCTTGACTTGCTCGGCAACGTCGCTATACAAGCTCTCAAGTAGACATATTGCCATATGATCAAAGAAAGGAGTACGACGTACATTTACAAATGCACATAGATTCATAGATACAGCTTTATTGTCTAAAATGAATGTGAAGAAATGAAATGCATGCAACGCTGCAATTTGGCTCGACACAACGGTCGAGAGCGATTCGTTCGAATGAGTTCGAAAATGTAGCGCCAGCCATTTGCCACCACTTTATCATTTCCGTTCGAGTCCCCCATGAAATTGACCCTGATAATTTTGTGCTATAACAATAAATAAACATCAACTTTCTGTCTTCTATAGCTTTTGGCGCTCTGTCTGCTAGACCAATATTTTCATCTACATCGATGTATGTATCCATGCAGATGACTAGCGAATCGAGAAATATCTTTTGTCTGTCTGGTGACGTCCTCCTTTTGCCTTGAAATAGTGAATTTCAGCTATCAGTGCCGTTTGATCTCTTTTTACTGATAAGGTTTTATTTAGTGCCAGAATCCTGACAGATATATACTCTATTGAACTTGGTAGACAGGTCAAATGTAATTAAACTAAAATTGCCGAAGGGTAAATAATGTTTTTCGTTAGATGTAAAATTTCTTAAGTTATTTTTAGCTACTGTCATTTACTTTTCGATCCTCTGCTTAGATTATGGATTTACCAAAACTAAAAGGATGAGCTTCAAGAAGAAGATGAAGTTGATTAATTGGTTGTCATTATAACATTTTTCGAGATGAATTTTATGAAGTGATATCCGGCGTGATTTTTTTTATGTTGATTATAATATCAACTCCGCTGATTGCCACCCACAGTGGGCGCCAGAATAAACTTGATGTTTAAAGGGTTTTAAACAATTAAAAATCAAATTATAAATTCAATTTTAATCACAAATTCAACTTGAATTCGTATACAAAATAACAAAATATAATATATTCCATTTCGAAACAGTCAGCATGAGATCTGTTTGCATATGAAGTGCGTTTACAGGATCCGATCGCAATTCTATGTGTCACTATACATGTTTCTAAATCCATTAAAATAAATTTCGAGCAAGAAAAATTCAAATCCAAGTATTTTTCGAAAACAACCATTCATGCAGTCATACACATTGTTCCGTTCAAGCCCCGTCACTTATTCTCTCTATGGGATTTGTTTCACTCGCTTTAATGCTCGGATACTATCTTATTTTTTTTTTGTGCCTGTACCATTTGTTGGCATTCTTTGTTCCAATAGAAAAACCGTCTTGAATAGCAAACTTGTCGGAAATGATTTATGAAGTTGTTAAAGATACTGTCGGCTTCATTCTGCTCCTGTATCTTCCTACCTAGTCCCATCGCATCGACGGTCGTTGCGAAATAGATTTATAAAATGATTTTTTTTTTGCAGTTTTCTTGCGCTTTCAGACTACGACATCTCATTTATAAGAGCTGCTTGTCTTCGAGCAGCTTCCGTTTCGATTCGAGCACGTGATGTATGATTATCTGCAAACATGTGAATGGATAAATGTTATCCTGTATGAATGTGTGATATGAGTTTCGGAAAGTAGAGGAGGTGGTGGATTCTCTAGCTCAGCTATGCAAAATGAGATATTGATATGCATTTTTCTATTCGATTGGTGCTCAGTTAAAATTAATGTCCGACATTAGTTGTTGGGAAAGTCGAGTCCATGATTAGTGGATGTGGGTGATGTACTCTAATTTGGAAATTGTTGAGGCTATTACTGGAAGTCAAGAACGAATAGAGGTTTTTGTGTGGGTGAAGCAATCAACTAAAAATGATGTTCATTCAGAATGGTCAAGATTTAAGTGGTTGTTTGTTTGCATTATTTCATTCAATATTGTTGGCTGTGGTCCAAGCAATTTTATATTTTCCATTATTTTTGGTCCAAATATATCTCAGTGCCAGCTAATGGTGGTAGAATATGGATGAAATTTTGTATGATGTAACAGATTTATGTAATTTATTTGTATCTTTATTGTCAAGTACGCCAATATCAATAGAGTTTCATTGGCAATATCACGAAAGTAAAAAGATAATATGAAAGAATTTGCGAATCATTTATTGTCGCTTCCCTGCCAAATCAAATTTGTTCCGAGTTGCATTCTAAATGCTTAAAAAAAAATTAATAATGTTTCTTCTATCTATGATAAGCATTTGTAGTAAATTTTAAATATATCTGGCCCCAAATATAACAATAATTACATGTTGATCAACAGCCCTAAAAAGCCAGTAAACACTTATTATGTTCGCTAATTTTTTACAATCAGCATTATAGAAATGTATTTGATGCATAGCCACTTCATGAAAATATTCAATTCAGCAAAAGATTGAAAGCCACTTGAACAAGATATCTATAAAATAATGTTTGGTTTATTTTGATCCGTAGTTTGCTGGACAGACAAGTAAAGATAATTTTTCGGGTTTTCAACGATATTCTGCTTTTTTCATAAGGATAAACTGGATAATTTATTTTCTTTCAGAAGGCATTGTACGATAAAAATGTATGAGCAGTATTGCTTACCATAAATTTCCTGAATATCTTATGGCAAATAGGTTGAATGTACTTTAATCAAAGTCAAAAAAGTGTATTGAACTAGTCCCAGTACCTATGACTCCTTTGAACCTGTAATGATTTTTGTAAGCTTCTTGATTCGATTCGGTAGTCTCTTTGAAGCATGTAAGAAGATAATTATTTTGAGGTTATCTTACTTCATAGGCAGTAGTTCAATATTTAATATAATCTGCTTTTCCTGTTTAATATCTTCTTTAGGGTTTATTAGGTATGTTTGAAGGAGCAAAAACAATGTTATGAAAAATATTACTTCTGCCTAAGTAAATGTCAAATATTAAATTGTGTGAAAAGCATTGTCGCATGCATAACTGCGTACAAATACGGTTCTGTCACTACTTTTCTTCCCGAATATCGAACAGCTTTCTGGGACCATGATAGGTGACCAACCCGTTTAAAAGTCCAAGACACCATTAGTTGAAGCAATTTAGCTACACATTATACACCTTTTTTTTTGTTTCTGGAAAGGATCTGTTTGAAACGGTTTCATCATTGAAAAACTGAAAGCTACCGTCATACTCCGACGAACGTATCTAATTTATGATATAAAAGTTCAATGCTTGGCGCATACTTAATGTGGTGTCGGTAACGTTCGTATGAAACGTATCAACAGCATGGGCACTCGATGATCCATTATGCGTCCATCTTAAAAGTGCAAATACATTTAAAAACACATTTCAGAGACTAGAAAAAAAAACACGTCGATGATATAATGTTAGAAAAACGTTGTTACATAATTTTTTGTTCCTCCAAATACTTGCAAACTTACTTTAAATAACTCAAACATATCAATTTTATTCAAGGTAATTTCGGCAAATTTAAAATGAAATCTCCAATTGTGATAGTATTCATTTTCAACGAATAAAAACGAAATTTTTAAAACAAATGTATATCTGAGATGAAAATTTCCCAGAATCGTTAAAACGAATAAATCCCAAGGATTTCCACTGAATATGTAACATCTTGCTAATTGCATCGGTAAACCATTGTAATAACACAATATTCATGACCTTAAACAGTTTTGCCTTAAATGTATGATCTCAGCTTTCTCGAAAGCTGAGATCATACATTTCACAATTAGTTATGTATACATGGGTTGAGTTTAAAGATTCATTCATTCGTGGTATTAAAATATCTCGGCAGATTCTCGAAAACACTGAGCTCGATGCTTGTAAAAGCAGTCGAAAATTTAAATTTTTTGAGCCAAGACAGACTCAATATTCGTTTTCGTGGAAATATACGAAAGATTATCCCCCGTGAATTTCATCATACGACTTTTTCTCACCCTTTTAAACATCCGCAGGCATTTCAATACTGCACTCGGTATGTTAATTATATCAACGGTGATTGATCCTTAATCTCAATTTAATTAACGGCTTATTCTACCTTGCAGCTCGTTCAACTTTACAATGCGATAATTACCGACTACTCGCGTCACATCTTCAAGCTACATTATGATAAATCAATTATCGTTCTCGACAATGAATCGATTCTTGCCTAGAATGAACTGTTTATTATTATAATTACACAGAGAGAAAACAGATCAATTATCGACTGAAGGTATTCCATGTATTGTATGTGTAAATTTATAGGGATAATGATATTTACTTACCTGGGGGCATTGGAGATAATCGTATAATATCAAGAGATTCGTGACGGGATTAATTTTATAGCTATTTTTTGGATCATAAGGAATATAGACATTCGTTGTTTTATATTCTCATAAAATTTTTATGGTCTTCATAATGATTTTTGTTGAAATTATCTTGGAAGTAAAATAAGTTGTTAATTGTCGATCTTTAACTCAATATTATTCATTTCGTTGATGTCAAGTGCATCGTGCTCTTCTTCTAGTAGTTGTTTACCAAGTGTAAAACATAGAAGCTTACTGGCAGATTCTTCCGGTATGATAAAAACTTTTTAAATTTTCTTTGGTATTCATCGTTAGAAAGCTGACAAGCAGTTTTGGATTTTTATAGGACGCTAAATCTTCGTCTACATCATGAATTTCTGCAAGCTATTCAGTTTGTGGTTACTTAACCAAGCATGTGCAGGCCACCAAGTCAATTGTGACTATCCTGAAGAAGAGCAGCTTCGAAGGAGCAAAACTGCAGTTTTCTGGATCATATGCTACCACAGCTTCCCACTCATTAGGTCATTTGATCCCGACTTCAACCGTTGATAAACTAGACCTACTAAAACAGTTTACGTTATCTATTTTAATAGCTTGCTTAATACTATTCATCAACTTATGTAATTTGTCAAATGATACGATATCTATGCGCTCTTGTAAGGCATTAACTTCATCGCATTCTAAACACCGTGTATAAATTTTTGCTTTGAAGCAAAGTACAGTTACCATTTTTCGAAAAGTTTTGTATCCACTCTTTGAGTATTTACACAATTATCTGCGCAATTCACTTAATTGCCTCCCTAAATCTGTAGTTTTTATTTTGTTTGTCAGTATAGGATAGATTATGACTCAGAGCTCGATCCATCAAAAACGGGCTAGAGTTTGTTTAAAAAACTACACATTTATAATTATCAATTTTGATTTTATTTCTCTTTTCAGAATATTCCCCGGAAAAACATAGCGCATCTCAATCCTCTGAAAACAATGCAATCATCTAGAACGCTATTTTTCTTTGACGTTCAGTAAAACCCCCAGATCATCGAACGATCTATCAAACAGTAGTGTATGCAAATCTTGATGAAAACTAGGTTATGCTTTAAAAATCTTTACTTTTACTGCCACATACTCCAAGTCATGAGAGATATCGAGCTGCGCTGTTTGTTGCATCTGCAGCACTTTGCAAAAGTCTGAAATAACACCAATAACACATATTAGGAATCGAATCAGTATCTTAAAAATTGGCTCTAAGTGATTAGGTCTCGCTTTCAAACAATCACACGAGGCATCAGAGACATTACGTATAAATATGGTTATGTTGTGTCAGATAGTGTTCTGGCTCTCTAGTGTACTTCTTGGATGAAGCTCTAACTTTCCCAATGTGTTACCATTTAGTCATATTTTTCGTATAAACCTTGCTGCAAAAACTTTTTAGTCGTTGCATCTTACCTCCTTTTTGCGAAATCTCTTCCGGCCTCTGCAAGCTACTGGTATCTGGCAGCTCCATGTGTTTATCTTTCCACATTACGGGGACTACGTATCGTGTCGACTTATTTCGTCGTGGATTCTCAAGAAATTCATCATTAACTGGATTTTCATGATCTCTTCTGGTTAAGGCTGTAACCGTTGCCTATATTCTATAAATTCGTTGCGAACTTCAAAATCCTAATCAACTGTATATAGGGGTTTATGGCTTATTATTCCTCCAAAGAAACCCATCCGATTATCTCGAATCGATACCAGAATTTTCTAATTTTACAGAAAACTCAACCATTGTAGTCAAGCTAATAATGAACCATCCAAATCAAATCTGATTGCTCTAAGAATTTGAAAGGTATTATTCGTGTCATCAAGTACCGCTAGTTTGCATAGATCTTACACACTTTGTATACTATTTTCCATAACCATCTCAAAACACTGACGATGGTGCCATGATATCGTTCGTTCCATCATTCCCTTTTACTCTTTTCTGAATTTATTACAGAACTGGAAAACTTGTTCTGATGCCTTGGTTTGAAACAGCTTACAGCAGTTTCAATGTTCATCAACTAACTCTATTCTCCACTCAACATAACACATCCTTAGCAAAACAAATAACTTCCCTGTCCGTTAATCTATCAAAATAATCTAGTAATTAGCTTTTCGTTTCGCCAAGTAAACAACCGTCTTCTTTTAGTTGACCAATCATCCTGCTTAAATTACCATGCAACCAAATTCATCTGAGAAAAACACATCTCAAGTACCACGGATTTCAACGCAAATCTACGTCAAAATGTCCTCCCCAGCCAACCATCCAAACCAACAATTTCGAATGCATACATAAATAATCTGTGGCAACGTCTCTATCTGAAATATCCATAAATCTCAAAGTATCCATGAAGAGCATGTCCCAGCCCGTTACAAGATTGCATCATTTATGTATCAGCTGCCCTTTTGTCTTCAGCAGAACTATCGTAATCTTTTCGCTTGATCTCCGTCCTCGTATCCCGTTAGATTCCTCATCGTTTTCAAGTTCAACCTCTCCCAACGCCGAGAAAGAAAAGTGACGAACAAACGTAGCCTCTTCTACGCGAAACAATGAGATTCCGTCGCAAGTGTGGTCTGAAAAGGCGAACAGAGAGATGAAAACCTCAGTTCCGGTTAAAGCAGTTGAAAATAACGGAGGTCATATGAATTAATTATAGTTTATGATGTTTGATTATCTTCTATGGTCTTGGAAAGTCCTTTGCAATGTCGAGAGGTCAACGCTCGAAACAATGTCTTGGTTTTATGTAAGTTCTCTTGCGGATTGGTAAATGTGCGCTATTGTTAAGCGACGCTTTTCTTCGTTCAAGGAGTTCGGGTGAGTAGCAAATGGTGGCTTTCGAGCTTAGTATTGTAATATTATTTCTACGTTTGAAGGTGTTTGGCAATTCATAGATAACCACAAAATTTTTTAGATCGAAATAAAAAGGAATAAAACAACTAAGGTACCGTGTAAATATAAATTTTTGTAAATAATCTAGCCGATTTCTATACTAATATGCATTAAAATTTTATAAAAATGAAATAAAAAGAGTTCTTAGAACCTGTGAAAATGTCAATACTTAGTTTAATTTTAACAATATAAAAATGTAAGAATCTAATATTGTTGGTTTTCTAATCTCATTGATTTAAATAAAAACACATTAATGACCTTTATTAAGATTCGAAATTATGTAAAAATAATCTTCAAAATGCAAGAAGTTAATGAAAATAATTCTTAAATCCATAAATTAGTGATAACATTGAATAATTATTGCCAGGCAAATCAATTGTATTTTAGTCGAAACTTAACGAAATGGCGGGCAAATTTTTACGTTAATATACGGTATACAAACCCAAAAATTATTTTTAAAACTATCAGATCAAAGCTTTTTGTATTTTATGAAAACAAAAGTTAGACATAAAACGAGGCATGAGAATAATAAAAGACTACACCAAAAACTTACAAAAAAAAACTACATTATTATTATGGATCGACTAAATATCGAAAGCATGTACGATCTACTGAAATAAATTTGACAAAGCAACATAGAACGACATAATAAAATATAAGTAAATAATGAAACAGAATGTATCGTACCCTTCGTTACCTAGTTAAAAAATTGAAATTACCAAAAAAAAACTCGTATGTAAATTAATTAGATTTTTTAAAGCAAAAGACTATTTGCAGTGATTGCATACAAAAAAATATTTTAGCAAGTGTATGAAACAGAGAATTATGTAATGAAATATTCAAATATTGCTAATGAAAGATTTTTTTCAAAATCCTGTAATGCAATGCTGTTATAATAAGACAAAAATCAATTACATTTTCTACATAAGCTATTATTTATGTAGAACTTTTTTAAATTATTTAAATCTTGTTATTAGAATATAAATCCAATATGTCATATTGAGTTTTTATTATGTAAATTTTATACAAAAATATAAAGTTACCATAATTTTTCAACCGAAAAAATATAATTCAATCTATATGCCTAGTAAACATAGAAAAAAAAGAAATATTTTTAAAAATACTAATTATATATAATAGATTGTAGTGTATATATGAAACATGAATGGTACTGATTTTGCGAAAATCATAAATAATTTAAATTCAGTGTAATATCAAAAAACAAAACAAATGTATGAGCTATTAGAAATGATTGTATGTAATTTATATATGAATATGTATAGACAAGTATGTTAGATATATGAAAATAAAATGATTGAGAACCTATTCCTTTTAGCAGAAGTAAACGAAACAATGGAATGAGAAATCAATGGCATACGAAAAAAAAAATGTTTCGATAATATTGTAATATTTCCAAGTATATTGAAAAATTTATAAGTAAATAAATAAAACAAGACTAAAATTACTAAAAAATAAATAGTTTTTTTCTAAGTTTGGAAAGTCTTTCGAACAAAGGTGAGATAAATTAATACACAAAATGTGGATTTTTTACAGAACCTTTCCAATTCTGTGCCAAAAAGTTAACCTGACTTGAAACACCAGCGGGTGGTCGATAACCATCTAAGTTAGATAATAGAAGAGAGTTTGGGAAGAGAGTTAGAAGACAGTTTGAGTCCATTTGTCATACTCCGCTAGCTGGTTAGAGTTGCCAAGTGACCGCTATGCTATATTGAACCAAATAACTGGACTTAGCAGTACTAGCCGCCTCTCTCAACTCTTCAAAGTTGTTGGGACCAAAAATGATGTGATGTTTATTATTTGAGGCAAGATACTCACAAAGAGTATGCTGAGGGCTGTCCCATATATCTGGCATGAATTGCTGGATGTGAGTCCTAATTTATTTTTTCTGAGGGAGTTTCGACTGAATTTGAGCAGAGTCTTGCTCTTATTTGAATTAAATGATGGTCCTGACTACTCTAAAATGTCTTGGCCACCCCAAAGTAAGTCCTCGTTCCCATTCAGACTTTAATTTAGCCCATATGGTCGAACATAGTTAGCTTGTACAGTTTTAAGAAGCTCTTTCTATATCCTGAATCTCTACTAAAGACTTGTCAGCCTTTTCGTTGCCTATAACACCTCCACATAACTCTTGCTTTTCCGTCGATAGTTGCTTTGCACGCGTTATTGATTCTCAAATAGCATTTGTACGACACAAAAGCAAAAATCGGTGCTCTGCTATTGATACAAATCGTCGTTCGTTTGGTTGATGTTCAGTTCATGGTCTCCAGACGAATGTCGTCGAAAAAGAGACGCATCTCTTAGATCCATCTGTATAAATCCAGGCAACATCGCCACTGGTGACTGCATACTCCACCGGTCGACTCTAGTGGGTATCCTGATCTGGAAGTTACTGTTAATGTTATTGTTTTGCTATGGCAAACTATGGTAAAAGTTTAGTTTTTGCCAACTCGCTATAAAAATTGCTTTTCTAACCCAGATTTGGATCTGGTCCACCGCCGATCGCATAAATTCTGACAAATCTGGTGAGTGCGTAACCATCACAAGTACTTCAATATACCACCTCCAAATTACAGGGCCATAAATTTTCCAAGTAACTCATTGTCTGTCAAGATTCAGAAATGGCGCAATATAGTCCCCCACATTAGATAAGCCGTTCATTATTTTGGACCATTCAAGTGCCCCAAGGTATTTTCGACGCAGCCATATCAAATACTTACTTTAAATTTTCATATATTCTTTTCAGCTGACAAGAAGTGACAGTTGGAATGGCTAAACGAAAAGTCTAAAGACTCATTTGTCTAAGCTCCTGTCTATTGAATATTTACCGCATCACTGCTGCGTTCTCAAAAACCGGCTTGGTTTACACGGCTTCCTTTTACACGCAAAACCAACGCTACGTTGGCGGTTCTACGCTTTGAAGCTGCTAGTAGTTTGTAATATTTCCTTACCTGACTGCAAAGCCCAAAAAATGCAATCGTTAATAGGGAATAAATCAATTGAATATTAGGTGCGTTGTTTTACGTCTCAATCAATAGCAGATTAGGGCAAAAACAATCCTGCCTCAGTTGTTGTTGTTTTCAATATTGCCTACCCTAATCTGGTATTGATCGAGATGCAAAAAGTACCTATTATTTGACTTTTATTGAATGACTCCAAATTTTCGAGATTAATAACTAAGAAATAATGTGTTGCTATGAAAAGACTAGAAGTGCATTTTATATCTGTGCCTTACACAACCAATCTATCGTTTACCACATTTGGGTCCTTTTAAACGAGAGGGTAGTCCGTTTTCTTATTTTTTCCTTGATAGTATTCTGAGGCTGCTTTAGTATTTATTTGATCGCTGAAGTACAGCGTTTAAATTACGTGCCAAATGTCTTGCAAAATACTAAGGTGACCTAATTTTTTATCATTGTTTATCTTTTTCCTATTGAATGTTTGTTTTTTGTTTATTTGAAGAATTATGGATGGACGTTCCTCCTTGCACCATTGCGCTGTTTCATGTAAGGCCATTTGCATTCTGAAACTAAATGTCCAGTTTGGGTTTCTTATTATTACCGTGATGTCATCAGTTAAGCCCTTGCTGTTGTGAGCCCCAAGAAGGCTATCAGAAGGAGTAGTACTCCTCCTTATCGATATTCTCCTATAGTGTTTGTCGTTAACTTTGCGTCTTTTTGTTCCATGAATATATTTCGGTACCTTAGTTTTTTACTTGCCTATTTCACTACCTCTTGTTCGGTTTCTCTCTTCTATATAAGCTTATGTGCGGCTGACAAAATTGGTTTGCCTTTTTGGTTGTTAAAGTAAAATTTTTGTAGTGGTATCATATTAAGAAATCGCTCCTTATGTATTTGGTGATTAGCTTCTCAATGACCTTCAATATGAAGAATGTGAGGCCTGCATGATTTTTGATGACCAGCTGGTTTCTTACCATAGTTGAAAATCATGGGCGCCAGTTTCCACGATTTTTGTATGAAGCAGAATTTGAAGCCCCCTCAAAATATGGGCACCAGAACGGTTTTCAATTTGATTGTAGTGCTTTGTAGTCTTTGTATTGCATAAGTCTGCAGACACAATAAACCAAACTAACCCCGTCCGGAAATCTGCCAAAGAGCCCGCAATTTACGCACTCATGTCCACATATACCTAGTCTAGCCAAAAACTCTGTCCCTGTTTTAAATTCAAATATTTCAATAATTGAATGAAATATGATACTCATTAGATACATTAGAACAACCAGAGCGAAGAAATAGTGGCAGTAGCACGCAAAAAGGTATTTTTTACGGATGTGAAAATTTTCACTGTAGAAGAAAAATTCGACCGCCAAAATGATAGGGTTGATTTGTTTTAATGATTTGTAAAAATATGGATCTGGTGCGCTCCTCCAGACGACCTCCTGAAGATCTTCCAAAAAAAGTTGTCCAGCAGTGACCACGATTTCTCCGGTATCGTTCATTTGAAATCAAAACACCAAAAAGAATCTTTTAGTGGATAGATAAAACTAGGTATTGATCGAAGGAATAATCGAAATTTAGATTTTTGACAAAATGGCAGCTTCGTGAAAAAAAAATCGAATTTTTGACCAAAATTGCCATTTAAAATTGTTTAGAAAAATAGAAATAATTATCCGAAATCTTATTCCTTCGTTTAGTATCTGAAAAATATATCCGGAAAAGTTGCGTTACAATTTCAAACCGTTCGGTTGAGCCGTTTTTTAGAAATCTTGGTCACCGACTTGGAAAACATAGTTTTCAGAAAAACGCGTTTAAAATTTCGGAACACATTGAATTTTTTTTTTTAATTACATGGAGTCATCTTTTCTAGGGCCATAAGATATACTGTCTGTAGCATCAGCAGCTTCTAATACTTCGACTCGATGCTGTCTATGAGCCATTCTTCCCTCTCGCGTACTCCCATGCGCTCTCGAGTCAGAGATCGTGACGCACTCTGCATCCTCTTTCTCGAAATAGGCATGGGCATTGGGCCCAATTGATAGTCCCATTGCATTCATGTAATATAAAATTGACGTTGTACCTTCATTGAAGATCCCGGCCGCGACGTATACTGATATTTCAACAATTTTAGAGCCACACGGAACGATTTTCGGAGCTATTTTCCATATCAACTGATTGGAGCTCTCATTGTTGCTCTCGCGTACTCCCAAATATACATTCCGAAAATGCAAAAACTAAAAAATCGATTTTATGAAAATTCTAACTGCGTATAACCCCTTAAAATAACGCGGTAATATATCATTGCTACTGCACATCAACTAATCGCTTAAAAACTATTTTTGAATAGCCAATACCACTCGACATACAACTTGGAATGATTTTGTAGCATTTTAATTATCATTTGGCAGGTGATCTGTACATTTGCAATAACTTTACCAACAGTTATAATTATACTGCTCAATTTTCCGCTTTTTACTTTCCAATTATAATTATTTCTAATTATTGGCAGAAATTTCAAGCTCATGCTCACCTCAATAAAGCACTCACTATACAAAATACGAAATTTCACCTTATTTTACATTCAGTCTCGCAGTCAAAGTTAAATTCCCAAAACTCCTCCGATCTATACTATCGCGTTCCAAGCAATTCTTACAACCTTTCTCAAAACTGATGCTATAAAATCTCAACTCCTAAAAACACGTTGATGCGATCATCATATGTAAATGCAATTGAAATCGACAGCCGAAAAATTACCGTTGCCGCTAAGGCACAGAAATTTCGCATGTACTCGTATATGCAAATACCGTTACTAAATGGTATCTTTTGAAGAATTGTCTCACTGATAACTGATCAATAACTCGACTCATTCATTGCATGGTACGGTTTTTAGATTCTCACTCAGGCACGAAATTTTCGCTGCCTCTATTAACGTTGCGATAGCATTTTATATCAGGTAAGTACCCATAATTTAACATTGAGTGTACATTGCTTAAAAGTGATAATTTTTTTACAGAGATGGCTTTATTAGGCTTTATTATATATTGAGATAACTTTATTATATGTTGAGTTCCGTATCCTGCAGTCAACGATGTCAGAGTTCCGGCATTTAGTGTTCTTTCTAGCTCTCGAGGGAAACTTAAACCCGACTAGATCACATAATATTTCAACAAGAACGATCCAAGGCAGCATATTGAATGATACTATTTATTTCAGGATATCTTTCAACGTTATTTTCATAACCTTTTACAAATCCTTGCGTTCTCAAAACAATAAATCATCACTTACATATATTAGAATAGCAACATTACTAATTTACTGAAAATTGCAAACAAAACACATACCACCAGGATTACTTTTAAACAAATGTCACCTGGGATGCTAATTGAAAATCGCACAAGTGCACAATTTCATGGCAATGCAACGATCCCGAGTGCTATTCAAAAGTTCAATTTAGATACAGTTGTAATTGCTATTATTTTCGCTTAGCTTTCATGGCAGAGAGCTTGTCAGCAATTTCGAAATTTAGATTTTTAAGAGCTCCGAAACAAACGTGGGCAGCAACGTTTATAGCAGAACCTGTAATGGGTAGTTGTGGAGCTCTAAAAACGAATTAAAGTTTGCACATGTTACAAGCAAGGCTTTTGATTTAAATGAACACAAAACATATTTAAAAACGTTGTCCAAGGTGTGGGGCTACAAAATGCAATACTCTGAACAATATCAGTCGATGGTCATCCACTGCACTGTTTTAGTTGCACTAACAAGCCTGTAATTTTCAAAGTTTTCTCCGATAAAAGCCTGTTTGCCATGCAAGCTGCTCACATGTTTATACTTGCCATTTGCTGAAAATAGCATTTTCCATTTATCGTTCTTTTCGAGGTGAACGCAATAATCTATGCATGCAGCTAGGGTACGTACTTGAACAGCATCAGTAGCACTAGCAAGAACAACCACAACAAAAACTACGGACTTTACATCATCAGAAGCGCACAATTCGTTGATCCTACATCATCATCATCATTGCGAAACTTTTCACTGTACTTCACCCGTACGTATACACTTAATCCCGACAAACGTTATCTCGGGGACTCGCAGAATGTATGAAAGGGATTTTGTAGGTTTTACCATCAAAAAATTTCATTGTTGTGCTCGCAGCCTGGCATTGAATGTGGGCTTGCTATTCCTGTCGGTTTGCTACGAGTACTTTATTGCGTTGAGTTTTGTACGTGAATCGTAACATACTAGCGAAGAGTTTGGTTGGCGTATGATAGTGGAGCAAAAGCACCAAGGACAAGCAATTCCTTAACCATTGCATAACTTTTTTCTATTCGAAACTTGGATATGGTTTATTACGGGCAGTGTGTGTTGAAAGGAGGAAAAATGGATGAAAGAAGAGCAGATAAAACGGTAGACGGGGTATTATTAAAGCAAACATGCAAACAGGATAACGGAACGGCAACCATAGCATTAAATTAAAGTTGTGAATCTCATTATTAAATTAAATCGTTACTTTCGCTGAACATGTACTGAGGACATGAACATGTACTGAGGAGCTGGCTTAACATATGCGAAAGCACGACGAGCAATGAATCAGAAGGGATACTTAATTCGCAAAAGAAATTCAGGTTCCCGGTGTAACGTCGATTTTATAAGAAAGGAAAACGTGCATCATCGTCGAAAGCCTGGGAAAAGTCAATACGAAGACCTTGTCGGAACTAAGTGCAGCGGTAGCTTTGTACGAAGGGAAATGTTTTTCACTGGCGGAGCATAAGTAAGCAAATATATCTGATACTGGCGTTACGCCTTGACACTCAAACGTTTTATCAAAGATGTGTACATTCTGTAACGATGCACCTGACGAGTACAAACTACCAAAATCCCGAAAGTCTCTTCCAATCCAAACATCCATGATAACAGCCCGGCAGCGAAGAGGTGCACGGACGTTACGCGCTCACGTGAATTGAATCCATCTGTGCATACGGAACACCATTAACGTTTGTGTATCTATGTATATCTCCCGAAAAAATGAGTTTCTGGCAAATCCTCTTGGGAAAATTCTTAAATATTTATGGATTTTCGAGTGCTCGCTGCTCGGTTCGCTAAGCGTGTATTTTCTATTTTTCCGGACTATGATGCGCTTTTTGGCAGATAGCATGCTATTGGAAAGTCAAAAATGTGTATACGCTTTGCCCGTTCATCTGTTTCCACTCACGTATGCACCACCGCACATCTATCTGGTCCTGAGCTGGGCCCGGCAGAGCTCGCTCCAAACAATAATAGCCGCGGGAAAAACTCAAATTTGAAATGGCAATTTATTTATGACCCGCGTGATCACATTCATACATAAAAACGGTGCCGTGGAGTATGGGAGCCTACAGAATGTATCTTTTTCTGGTTCGGGCAAAAAGTACTGCTGCTCCAAACACTTTCAAATTGAAATAAATAAATTGGCCAAAGTGAATGCGGTTGTGGATCGAATCGCGATAGTTTTTCGCCGGATTAGTTGGCACCGAATTATTAACGCAATAATCGACATTGGGTTTGTCGATTGTGAATATGGAAATCGGATGAGATGCATAGCTTTCAGCAAAATGTGAATATAGCACATAGTCTTTTGGCTTTTTATTTATTGAAACGCTATAAATTTAATGTGACGCCGTTAATAGAGCCAGCCAAATATTGATAATGCCCGAAAGACTTAAACGGATGCAGGATCAGTGGTGAAATTTAATAGCATCCTAATGAAATATCGAATCGAAATTGCAAATGCATATGATAACCATGCATTTGCGTATATTAGTGACATAATTTTCGAAAGGATTTTTCCAGCAGAAAGCCAATAGTGAAGTAAAATGTGCTTTATGATTATTGAATTGATAATTGGCTTGTTAATTGCATTGCATGGATATGAATCAATAAATCGTGCTAATGTGAGGATCATTTAAATGATTTTTGACAGAGTATAATTAGAGATTTTATGACAAGACCAAAATTATTTTTAAATATGCCAATTATCTTTAAATTGCCCCTGTCGTATTTTTCACAATTTTTATACAGCTCCAACTAAATATGAAGGCATAAAAATCTAGAAGCTACTCCATGAAGAGTTAGGAAAACTATCGACAACGTTATCGATACTTTCGATAGTTTTGCACTATCACTCAATAGTCGATATTGCACTGAAACAATCAATAGCTTTCGATAGTATCTAAAGTTAGAAAATTTTACTTTTACACTTTTCTGCTGATTTTATTTTAACTGTAAACCAATTCGCTGTCAATAAAACTACTATAACCGATTTAAAGCTATTGCAAACCCACCTGCTGCCGACATATTGGCACAGAAAACAAACACTTTTTGCTTGCGTGTGGAGGAGGGACGTTGCGGTTCGAATGAAAAAATGCGTGTCCAGGCGATGTGTAGTCACAACAGCGTAAGAAGTTAGTTCCAAACAAGCGTGTCAGCTGCGTATATGTATCAGTGCTGCCATATTAGAGATTTTAACCCTAGATTTAGGGATATTTTAAAGACTTCAGGGGACAAACAGGGGGAAAAAATATTCAGGGTTTTGTTTAGGGTATTCTGAAATTTGATAATGCATTTTTCCGGAACGGATGTTTCGATAAATAATAATTTCGAAAAACGTCATGTCCACCTTTTTCTGATAGAAGAAAATATAAAATATCAATCTTCAATCATATCAATAAGCGGATATTGGTGATGCTGTTTCAAAATTGATATTTCTACCTTACCAATTGACGACAGAGGCCGCGATTGCCGTACCCTATATCTCTATCTATTCAGCTGAGTGATCGATTCACTTTTTCGTAGGTACTATTTGCAATACGCTGTCGTCAAATCCATCGCTCTTTCATTGTTTGATGTATATTGTATTTAACACGGGGATACCCCAAAATATCGGAATAAGTCACATTCGTTTCTCTGAGCTCGCTTATTAATTAATCAACCGATGAAATCTGCCCATGGTACTGTCTAACTGTCTCTCGCGACTCTGTCGATAATAAACCTTTCGGGGCTAATTTTTTTCTAAGCGAAAACTTAACACACTCAGGAAAAAATTAGTCCCAAAAGATTAGGATGAGTGAAGGAAAGTTTCACCTCAGCTTAAAAAAGTTTGCTACATGTGACGAAAGTCTTACACATATAAAAATTTATATTTAAATAACCTGGTTTTTGAGAATCCCGAAAAATTTCCCGGAAATGACGTCCCTATGACTACTTAGGGTATTTTCAGGGATAAATAGGAATTGTCTGGGGGTAAGCCGCAGCGCCTATCTGGCAGCACTGATATGTATACGACCAAAAATCCAGTGATCCGGTCTGAGATTGTATTGTTGATCAGCTTGGAAAATCGGAAGAAATCGCATAAAACAGAGAGAAATGCAAGGTAAAATTCGACAACTACATACTCAAGCTAGATTTTTCGTTGCTCACATACGGCTCACTCTCGCGAAAAATACCAAAACTATCTCAGTTTGTTTGATATATAACGCACTGTGCAAATGGAGGCGCAATTTCAAGGTCAAAGTATTTTTTTTTTTTGAAAATAGAAGGAGTTTACACGCCTGTTTGGAACTAACTTCTTACGCTGTGGTGTGGTGTCGTATTTTAAAGTTAGTAACCGAAACATTTAATGGCGGGTGTAACGCGAAACATCTAATGGCGGGAATACACAGACGCCGATCGTTTGCAGAGTCTACATTAAAAAAAGATTATTTAAGCCATAGGCTCTTTTTATCTCCATATGCCATAAAACTGGTTCTGTCTGCGTTGGGAAGATTTTAAGGGTGTGAAGTTTAGATGGGCAGATATGCATATGGTGTAGATACTCGTAAGTAGCATTTTCTCTGTTCAGAATTTTGTTTACAAATATTCTAACAGTGTACCTCGTGCCCAACCGTACTCATGCATCTTGTCCATGATTTCAGGTCCGTTTGCATATTTTTCATGGACTGAAACAACCTGAATCAAGTGATGGGGGAAATTCATGAAAAGCACAAAAGCGCTCTCATGGCATTTTCTTAAAAGTGACAATCATAAATTATAGTTGTCTGTTTTTGAAATAACGATAGTGACTATAAAGTTATCCTAAAGCTAAAACTCAGCGGGAAAACTTTACCCCCAGAGGGCAAATTGGTGTAAGCAGGGGTGAAAAATTGAAGAAAACGACCCAAGAATATACAAAAAGTACATGAGAAGACAGCACACTTAAGAAAAATAAACAAAAAGCATCTCTGAAAACAAACACAAAGCCACTAAAACACAAACATACTAGCCAGACATCAGTCGGCAAAATCATCTAACGGCTTTGGGGTGCATTGTCTAGTTTAGCCGACTTGCACAGCAACATTGCACGCGAAAAATATTTTCCTCGCCGCGCATATTTGAAAATATGTATTAGCGCCACTCTGTTTGACACTTTTCAGGAACTCTCACTAGCTCAAAGAGGGGAATCTATCACCAGCGAAAGAGGGGAATCTATCAGTTTTCAATCAAACGACGTACAAAAACCTTTGACGGCGGCGGACATTTTTGTGAATCTTTATGTACTGCTCTGTTTCAGCGAAAAAAAGTATGTGGAAAAACACAAGTATGCAAGGTGAAAACTGTTAATGTTTAATACTTGGCTGTGATCACGCTTTGGAAGTTTTGAACCCTATAAAGGCTGGTTGACAAATAGAATATAAAAAAAAATCCAAATTTTGATTTGCCATAACTTTTGAGACAAACATCAGATCATTACTGTACTCACAGGATATATTAATACTTCTAGCTATGTATACAATGGAATTTAACCGTACAATCGTCGTCACCATAGCGCTACGGCCCCTTTCGTGTCTTGGCTTTTGCAGGAAACGCCTCAAATTGTCTCGGTCTAACGAACTCGTATTTTTTTTTTTGTTTGCTTATCTTCAGTGTGCTATCTTTTCGTGTATTTTTTGTAAGTTTTTATAAGTAATACTTCAAGTTTTTGCCCCTACTACCATCGCCCCAGCCACCCAGCTTGGAGGACCGAACTATCTACCACTCAGTTTCGTTCTCTTCGACCGGAGATTTAATATCACGAGGATATTGTTACTCAATCTCCGATTAATATTATCAACTCTGCCGCGGAGAGGCAACCAGAGAGGGCGAAGAGGAGAAATCAGAAGGGTTACATCTATGGAACGGATCGAACAGATCTTCAAACGTTCAGATGAATAGCGGAATTTAGTGAGTGGTACTTAGATTTCCGCAATGCACACTCAATTTTGTTTAAGTGAAATTGAAATACTTTCTAGTTATCACATGACCAAATGAATCAATATTAACTTATTTCGTATACATTAATATAAATAAGCTAATTACAATAATGTTATAAGTAATGTTCCTGTGAATTAACCGGAATTTTAGTTTTTCTTCTCGTTATCATTCTCTAAAAACCCGACCATGAATTGCCAAACCTGATCACCTTAAATGCAAACCCAAAAAATGCTTAAGATAAAAAATGTAATTCAGCAAATTTAATTCTTGTTATCTTTCAAAAACTGTCACTCTTTAAGACCGTGAGCTGGGAAAGAAAATGAAAACGCCACCGTACTGTCATCCGGTCTTTGAACCAAAAAAGCATCTTTCATATCCACATGATTTACAATATGCATCAGAAATTGTTTTTGTAAGAAAAATCAGAGAATAAAAACTACTATATCTTCAAAGTAGGAAATATGTATGTAAGGTACTACATCAAAACAATACTTCACAATAACTCAAGAGAGCTGTATGGTTTATGTTTCATGTGATTTCGTTCGAATAATCTAGCTACACGATCTGCATGAAACCGAGTTGCACCCACTGAGAGCAACACTCCTCAAACAAGCTTATGCACTTTTCTATGACAACAACTAGAACCGAACATCAAGGCTCCAACACGTTTTCTATACTCAACTTTTATGTGTTCCAATTCATATCGTCAAACACCACTGTATTCGCTCCATGCACTAGTCAAGTCTCAGGAACAGCATATTATTGCATACAGACTAAGTGCAGTCTAGAGAAATCGGCTGAATTTTCATATTTCTACTTTCTCTTTGTCGGAAATGTAAATTTTCCTCGAAGAGACATACATATCATATGACGATACTTTTCCCGGTACTGAAAATGTTCTGTTCAGGTATACCGTACAATGTTTGGTTGACACTACTGAGTTGGGAGCTATTCGTTTCGAAAATATGGTTTCACGCAAATATGAAAAAGCGGTATAATGTTGCAGCGAACAATAAACAAAATATTGTGAGGTGTACCCGGTGCTGAAAGTTAGTGATTAAAGCGAAAATTCATGTCCTGCAAAAAGTGTTTGCCAGATTCTATCCAGTATGAACATGGCTGTAGTCGTGGCAATAAACTTGACAAAGTGGCGCGTTGGCGTCAGTTGGTTTTGTAAATCTGGAATTGGGATCTTGGAACTAAGACGAACTGTAGACACCGTTTTCCAAGAATTAATGGTATCGCAAAAATATCTCACTGGTCTTATATGTAATTTCTGGTATGAAACTATAAAATCAAAAGTTTAAGATCGATACAAACAGAATGTAAAATAAATCTGCAAAAATCTACTTCAACAATAAATAGAATCTCTACAATATGGATCCTTTCAACTACAAGGGGAATAGTTTGTATATGTTTCCGAAGGATATGATACTTATATTACACAATAGTACTTGATTAATGGTAGCTTTTCATGTATACATGTATGGTTATAAAAATAAAAGTTTAGAATTGTGTTTAGCTAAAACCCATGTCATGAGTCTTGCGTTTTTGCGCAAGTTTGTTTTTAAATAAAGATTGTATTTATTACGGTTTGTTTTATTTTATTATGGTTAAATTTTACTCTCTATGCCCCGGATATTGCCTGAAAGTAATGTTTATTGCTTTAAATCATGTCTGTGATTTGTTAGCCAACGTTAAATTGATTTGTCGATGTTGAGTCGATATCAGGACCATTCAAAAGGCTTAGTTTTTAAATCAAACTCATTTCCATTGTTATAATTCAAAGTTATAGGGTATATACATACATTCATTCGTTATAACCATTCATTATTAATTACTTGCATGGAACTTTTTTTGATAAAAATTGTAAAACTTTAAAATCAAGCATCAACTCAATCAATTATCGATACAGTCACTATTCATTGTACTTACACGATAAATGAATATTTCATGTATGCATCAGCTTTTTATGAATTGGTAAATTTACTCCTAACATCAGCATTAATTTCGCATAAAAGAAAGTAATTAATTCAATAGAGTTTTTGTTCTTTGGTAACCATCGAGCAAACGTGTTTCATTACTTAAAACTCAACCTGAGTTGGAAGTACGGAAACCTGCTTGCAACTCTTGCTTTAGCAAAGACTCTATGAGCAAATTCACAAAGATATATTTTTCTAATGGTCACATAATTACTGTGCCGGATCTATAATAGGATAGCTACTAGGTGATCTCACCAAAAAGAATAATATTTAAAATAAGCAGTTTTCGCTGGTATCTTACAGTGTATAGATAAGGAATGGCAGAGCCATTTTAAAAAGATAATAAAGAGGATAAAGGAGAATAATATAAATACTGCTGCATATACACAAAAACAACACAAAGAAAGGAATATCTAGCAAAGTTGGCAAACATCGATTCGATTCGGAATCCTAATATAGCCCACGAGCAGATACATAGGTCATAGCGCAGAGCTAACTGCCAACGAGTGAAATGACAAATTACGCGCTATCGAATTGCCAGTGTACGAGAACATTAAAAGGACTCGGTAGAGGGTAGATCAGCCCATATGCTGACATTGCTGGGGCTGTGAGTGTGTTATTTCTTATATTATTATTTCTTGTATTATTTAAAAAAAGGAGAAACACAATAGCTTCTTTATTATGTCTTAAATATTTTGATCGGCCGAACCACCTCCTAGATTGGCCGAAGACTAGGATAAGCTCGAGAGCAGCACGCGGTAGGCAAGAATGCACATCACCATGAGTGACAACAATGAAGCAATCCCTGTCGTTACACGGGAAGGATTCAGGAAAAATTGTATGCCATGCAATTTGAAATTCATGGAAAAAAACAAAAAAAAAACAAAAATAAAACAAACAAACAAACAAAAACAAATGACGAGCTGGCTGAGCGACGCTGTCTAAATGAAGATCTAATTAATAAAATAGAGAACAATTAAAAAAATAACCAAGCAAACTTCGAAAAATAATAGTTTTTCCTCCAAAATAATCATTTTCAGAGGCAGCTTCCTCTTCGATTGCTGAAGAAGCCAGTATATTAGGCTCTACGGATACTTCTAGCTTGGAAGAAAACTCTTCGGACATGTTAATAAATTTAAAATTCCTATTATAATAATTTGGATTTCCTACGCTTAATTCCATTCAACAGCCAACACTTTTTTTGGCACTTCAGAAACCAAAATTCACAGTATTACAACCTAACTCCCAGACCTCTGCTTAAGAAGAAGAACACGAAACAACTCCGAAGCCAGTCCTAATCAATCTTTGTCAATTTGTAAAGTGGACAGAGCTGGTACGGTAACTGACACAACGCAATGCTGTTTTTTCAGCAAAAAGATTACATTTGGGTATTCAAATAGCGGCTTCATCAAACAAAAGGTACTCGTAAAGTGCCACTTAAACTACCTTTCAGAGGAAAAACAATTCAACTTTGTTAATAGAAGCCTATTTGAGGTCACAGCAGATGAGGCCAAACTAGACCTGAACAGTTTGAACCCGATCGAGCTAAAGCTATTTCCGAGCTAAACTCGGCTATAATATACCTTTGTTACTGTATCGGAAACTCAAGAAGAACAATCTCAATCATGGACAAATATCTCTCTTCTGTGTTACCGTCAGCACTGGTGCTACTGATCAGCTGAAGATGAACTTCTGGTTGACTGGAGTAATTGTTAAGTGGTTCGTCAAGACTCCCACCAAAAATTTTCATGTTAGACCATCGAAAAAATGCTGAGTTTGAACCGGCATCTGAGCATTTAATATCTGAACTTTTGTGATCTGAGGAACAAATAAAGCTCACTTCTATAATTCATATTACCACCGCTGAAGTAATTAAAACCTGGTTAGGCTCCTTTGGGTTGTGCCAGCTAGTCGGAGACAGGCTGTGGGACCGCTCTTTGACCCGCTCCTTGAGCCACTTATAACCAAAACTATTTGCAAAGCAACGACGTGGCTATTGGCCTGTGAGCTGCTCGTTTCACAGGTATCTTGGTTGTACCGAGTGTACTTGGCAACTTATCCCACTGAGCTACTAAGACACAATTGAATTGGCTGCTCACTCTTAATAGAATTTCCTTTGCGTCCGTCACGGTCCTCCACGGCTCTCGAGATCGAGAACCGACGGAATTCGAGGAGATCGAGAGCTGACGGAATTCGAGATTCTCGGACTATTAGGCCCATAAGTTATTCAAACCAGTTCAATCTGACAGTGTCAAAAGTTAAGGTTTATGTTTGTTTGTGTTGCAAGGGAAAGTGTCGACCATTCTAGCTACAATCGCTTAAATTTCAATTTTCAATTTTCATGTAAAAATCAGTCTGCTCCATTCCAGTATCCTAAAGTTCAACAATCAATGTATGTTAGATTATAACTTATGGTGCTGTACTGTATGCAGTTTATGTTGTGAAATGATGGGTTATCCTGCAAACAATGAGGACCAGTGTTTGGGCTCCACTGAATGTGGTTCTATTCAACAAGGTTGTATTCTTACTGACCATATTACATTTTAAGGCTGTCTTATCGTACAGATAAGTTCCTCCAACTTCTTAACGGCTGTATATTAGTTGACCCCAGCAGTCACATTTCAATTATAGAGTTGGGCCGTCCTAATAGAACATTATTCTACTTTATTTTCTTCACTTTTGTGTTTACCTCATCAGCACAATAGCCTTAACGTTGGCCCTCCTCCCCAAACATGATCTCTGCTCAGAAGTGCTTTAAAAAATAACGTTACTTCATATAAAACAAAATAAAAAAATAAATAATAAAATAATAAAAATAAAAATATATATGTACTAATTTTTTTAGTTTCTTTTTAAGGTCAACTAAGCTTTTGATCCTTTTTTGCATTGTTAATTTACTATCTGAATTAATCCAGAATTATGTTGTTATTTTTTATATTTTTTGTCTAGTATGTAATTGGATTTGTTTTTCGACAGCTGGCTATAACTATTTAATTAAATACTATCTGGAAAATCATCACAAAAAAATTTTGTTGTGGATTCAAAACTGTCTTTGGTTGCTTTTTTTACAAATTTTCAGATTCTGAAGCCAATAAATTCAAACCAATAAATCATAGTCCAATACATGGTATAAAATCCCACCAAAAAGTAACACTAAATTTCGTACCATAAGAAGAAACTCCGCCTTAGTTTCCTAAAGTATGAGGTGACATATATATGGTGACAATTTTTCAATGGTTTCAAAGAAATGTCCTCGCGCCAGTAAATAAAAATGGCAGTAAACACTGCTTGAGTTCGAAAAACAAATGATTTCTTTTACGGCAAGAGACAACATAAATAAAAATCTCACCTTTAAGTTTTTAGCTAAGACATCATTTGTCAAACTGTCTATCGTTTTCACTTCGTTCAACCTAAACTAAACTCTTCTTAATCACATTTACTAAATTTCATTTAGGAAAACTTCTCTACCTTGTCAAAATCTGCGGGATAAATAAATGATGCTCTCTTCGAATTCATCATTCTTATCAAAATCCATTTAGCTCACCTGAACTAAAAGATACGAGGACAGCGATTCCAGTTCACAGCACTCTGGACACTTTGGTAGATAGTCGAGGCAATATTTATCGGCGAAGACCACAAATGTCTACTAGGCGTGAGAATTTAATTTCATCGAAATACCACCAGTAATACTTTTGAAAATGGCACCGCTGGCAAGGAATACGCGACGGGAATGACAGTGTGAACAGTGCCGACAACGTTTGCGATGAAGTCTTTCACCCCATCATCTCCTCTGTCAGCGTAATCGTAGGGCCTTCCTAGTCCACGGAACTTTCGCCGGGACGAAAGATGGCTGGTGGCAGTCATGTTCACGTTCCAGTAATAAAGTTCAGGATCCGCAGGTGCCACAAAGTCATAAATTTTAATGTGAATTTACAAATAGTCATTAGGAACAATGAAGTAAGAGAGCGTTGAACGAAAACGAATGGAGTACTTTCCGCAGAAAGTGAAGCTCGCGAGAGACATAGCCTTTTAGTAGTGTTTGATACGGAAAACTTGAAACCTTGGGCCTAATTTCTTTACGTCTGAGCTGGATGTCAGTATTCAATTCACCCCATTGTTGCTCAATAATAATTTCTGAGAAGCTAAGTGAGGACACAGCTTAAAATGGCTAAGTTAACCCACTATACCACGGAAACCAGCCAAAATTAGAACGTTATTCTAAAAACAAGCCAGAAGTATCTGTTGAATAGAAACTTTAATACTTTTGTTGAATGCCAACTAAGCAGCGGAATCGAAGCAATTCACAACCATTTCCCAATGCAGCTCACATCAACCCCTGGAATCATATTCATGACCATGCTACCATTGCCAGTTGAGCTCCTTCAAGGACATCACTGCCTCCCGCGAACATCATAATTTTCAATCTATTTCCCGTTCGATGGTTTTTTCAATTGAAAGATTCCCTGAAAGCTATCACATGAATCTAGCGGTAAATTCCACCAATTTTCTTTGTCATTGTTTGCTGGAACGAATAAGAAATGTAGAATAGCTCTGGTCCGGAAGATGACTTTCGTCGAAGCGGAAAAGTGCTAGGGGACGTGCAACGAAGAAAAGTTGATAACTATTTGCAGATAGAATGAAATGGGTACGAATCGGGAGCTCGCATTTCGGATTTCATTTCATTTTCCGATGCTAATTGAGTTCTTGTTCAGAAACGGAACGATGTTGTCGCCGGCCGTCAGCTCAACAACAACTCAATGTGCCTGACGGCGAAGACTTGTAGACAGTGAAGGAAGTATGTTAATTAATTATGTTTTTCTTATTCATTATATTTATCCGGTCTTAAGGCCTTTCAACTTGAAATGCCGTAAAAATGAAAGTTAAATGGCTGTTGAAAAGTTGGAATGAAGGTGTGCTTCCGAGTTCTATGGATATAGATTCGCCGAGAAAATATGAATATTAAATGAAATTCATAGTGTTGGTTTGCGTAGATTAGCATTACGGTTCATAGATTTATACGCTGCCGAGTAGGTTGAAGGTGAAAATTTTATATTTTGGAATTATTCAACTAAAAGTGGTAATAATAGCTTGATGGATTACAGAGAGGAATATGTTAATTGATCATCCGGATGAATACTGTATAATTCGAGATTACCCCAAGGTTTAGGTTAAATCATCAGTCAAATTCCCATTCAAAACTTATAGTGTTGAAAGAACTATCTTCCTTTTATCTACATTTATTCTTTCAAAAAAACAAAAACATCCGTCAATCAACATCAACACATCACAAAAACAACAATCATTAACACCAATTTTCTCATAGTTACTGTGGAAAATCTTGAATTATATATTGAAGCATTTTACGCGAATAGATAAACCGCATAGACAGGTACGAGTGTTTCTCTAAAATTACTGCTACCGCTCAAATAAGCATGCTTCTTTCAAATTTTATCCAGCGCATTCCAGAGCTTGGATCATTGTCGAGATAGTAGTGACCAGCCATTTTAAGGATTTCCAAACCGATGAAGAAATCAAACAATTCCATAGGGAGTTCACTCCATCCCCTAGGGCATACGGAAATGCCCTCAACACCCAACTTTCTTTCAACTCAATTTAAATTAATATGTCTTCTCTGCTTCTACTCTGAACCACAGTCGGGGAGAGAGAGTCGGCATACCAATCGAGGAGGTGGTATTGATGATGCTGCAAGTAGGTGGTTGAAAAATTGACCCAACGTTTGCAAGCAGAAGGTTCCTAAGTTTTCATCCTTCGGTCGCATTGGTCTTTAATGACCTTCCCAGTGGTTTCAATTCCGTTTTAATTCAGTACTCCCGTAGCCTTAAGATGCTATGTCTTGTTTGATTTTTTGAAGGTTGTCTGCAAATTCAATCTGTGGGCGATATGTGAACTGTTAGCTTCCTTTGGTCTTGGCGTTATATATAAACATCCTCTGAAATTTATCTGCATATACAATTTATCTCTTAGAAAGCTTCTAGTGAATTAGGATTCGTACTTTGTTGTTCTTATTGTACCCTTCATTTGTGTCCATATGATCACATTGCTTTGTTCCAAAGTATAATCTCTTCGTATTTTTTACTTGTCTGATGAAGTCGAGTCTCTCGACTGTAAGTTTACTCGATGTCTTCTATAAAGTTTAAATTCCCCTACTTTTTCTATGAAAAACATCTAATATTATTACATCTTATTACATCATATCTCTAATATTATTACATCTTTTTATTACATCTTAGCGACTTAGAGCTTACAGCCTCGCATTGTTGCACGGTTTTATAAGGTGGCGGTTGAGTATAAACTACTATAAGGGGTAGCGTTTTAGTGACAGACTTCTCCTAATAGCACAAATCGATAGACGTTTTGTAGAGTGTGAAAGTTGGCTGCGTTTTAGTTGGCAAAGGCTCCCTACAATATTCTTACTAAAGCAATTTTGGTGATGCTTCGTTACTAATCCTAACGCAAGCTCATCTTGCTGCTGCGAAACTTCATTGCTTTTCAGCATGAATTACAACATAGTTTGGCCATGGTAGCATTTTATCTGAGGGAATTTCTGTTCGAGTGGACGTTGCTATATAGCTCCAGGCACCTTACTAAATTGAGAGTTTTTTGCTCACAGTCCCAGTAGGGTTTCATGGATTGTTGCTGTAACCCTCGAGAGTGACCTGATTCCTGTGATGAGCCGATGTCTCAAAACTGAACAATAAATTTGGTAATGGTATACACTCGGATAAGCTAAATTTTAGGCTGTTCATATGCCTCCCGGGCTACTGTAGTGTCTTTCAGGCGGAAGATGTGGCTGTTTTTCAGGCAATCGATTAGCTTCTGCGTAATCGATCATTTGGAGTAAATATGGGTGTTTCCACAGATAGTGGAGAGGCTATGAATTCCTTTGCTGGTCTTTGCAGCATCCCTAATTGTTACTGACAGCCGTGCATTGCTTCAGGCGATGCCAAGAAAATAAATTGCAATTGATTTGGGTCCCTAGACGTAGGGATATTCGAGACAACTTACGGCTCACGAGGTAGCAACGTTTAAAATTTAAGTGCCGGTGGTCTCTGTCCACTCTCTGTAAAAAATACTTTGAGGACGCTTAAAAGACCTGGTTTAAAAAAAAATTCCAGTGCGATTGCAAAATAGAGCAGTGTCCTAAAGAATCAAGATGGTTTTCTGATTACAGTCGCTGAGAGCGAGTGCTGCCCATGGTACCACAATTGTGCCTATGTATATGATTTACAGCCACTTGACTTTCTAATTTACAGCCACTTGACTTTCTTACCTAACTATGCTAAGAGAAAAAATAAAATACTCACTCCTAGCCCTTATAAAATAGTTAAAGAAATTCGAGAGATTCATTTACAAGACAGCATTCCGAAATGCCATCACAGTACTGTCATTACTCTTACCTATACTCACTTTATACTGCAAGAGAAAAACTGTCCTCAAGCTCAAATTGTCACAGTAGCACAAGTACTTCAATAAATTCTGCCTCAGCTAAGCGTATGCAAGCTTATGTACCATCTCATTTTTATCAAATTTGCAGGACCAACGAAGAATAATGTCATGTTGGTGAGTGTAATCAATCAAAAGTAAGCAGACATTCGATCGACGCGCGAAATTCTGAGAAAACATAAAAATCTTTTTATAGTTTCTCTCCCGGGGCAAGCACAGCACGAAATAGAAAAATCAACCCACGTCAATCTCTACGGAAAAGGACAAATAAGATAACCGAAATCGTAGTCCAGCACTACACCTGATCCTAGGCCGGGTTTATTGTTGCGCCACACGCATTCAATGCGGACAATGACGAGGTCAGAAGATACTTCGTTGAAAGGAAAGTTGAAATTTTTTCCAGGATTCAATGTTTCTCTGGTTATATGACCGACCGACTAGTAGAAAGTCAAAGCCAAAGGGTACATAGACTGCCACAGGCACCGTTTTAGGTCGGGCGTAGGTGGACAAGTTTAATCATAATGAGGTCATTGGAGCAAGAGGAAAGTGATTTTTTTCAATGGACCACGATATGAGCAGTTAAACACAATCAGAGTGTCAAGCTTTATCAAACTTTATGTATATGTGTATACTGTAGAATTTTCAGAGTATTCCAATGACGAAGCCAGTTCCGAGATGTTATTGTCGGAAACAAACCTTATTCATTCGCGATATCCACACGTTTACGAAGGTTCTATATCTAGATTTATTTCTATCGAATTCGATGTGATATAGCAAAATAACTTAAACATATATGCATGTAGCTATGTAGGTGTACCCTTTTGTATATTATGACTTTCTCGTAGCACACATGGCTCTCTCAAAGTTCTTACGACAAAGTGAATTTGTGAAGCGATATTTGAAAGTCCTTTCTTGACATAAATGTATACCGTTTTACAGCTTCGTAAAGGTTCAATACACGGTTTCACTTTTCTTAGAATTGTATTCGATGTTATTTTAGACAAATTCGCGTGTACTTTTTTTTGTAAAGGAAATGAATTGGGTTTCGATTTTGTGCTTTTGACATACTCCCACAAATGAGAACAAATCATTATTTGTAAAAAAAATCATGGAAGAAAAATTCAATTCATGTCTATAATGCATCTGAAAGGTTTACGAAAATAGAGACTTTGAAACTGTTTACAATAGGCTAATTTGTTTTGCCTCCGAAAATTAATTAAATATTCTAAAGTATTACAAAAAATATAACAATTTACAAAAAAAGTTTAGTAAAAACAGGGTCTAAATTGGAACTTTTAAATATGAGTTCTATATTGAGCATGCTGATAGCCATGAAAAAAAATGTATGAAGGCTAGACAGTTTGCTTTAACTTCATGTTCGACCATTAATGTTCAAATTTGGCCTGTTCACGGATACATTCACTTATCCGCAAATATAATGCTAGGCATCATTTTATTACAACAAGCTCCACACTAGTTTTTAAATCTTCTCGTCTAGACCTAGATAAGCTTACTGCGGCTGAGAACAAGATGGAATTTTGAATCACTCAAGGCATTTGCACACCTTCTAAAAGTGATTAATCTTATGTGTCCATACGGCTTATGTGCTTATGTGTCCATACGGCAATTATAGACGCCTTAATGCGATGACTATTCCAGACTGCTATCCAGTACTGATGATATAAAACTTCTACCACCATCTGCATGGAAATTCGGTGTTCTCTTTCACTTACCTTACTTTGCCTGTCATAAAATCCCTGTAAAACGACATTCAAAAGAATACTTCAAAAGTTTTTTTGAGTTCACTCGCATGATCTTCGGGCATGTAATGCAGCCCAGTCGTTTCATAGGTTTATTCACTTTGTCTCTCACGGCCTTCCATTCTGTTTCGTTTACTTGGATGACGTTCTAATAGCTTCTTCTTCAGAAGCTGACAAACTCGAACATCTCGATCAATTGTTCAAGCACATAGCAGACTACGGCCTCACAATCAGCTTGGAGAAGAGTTATTTTCTTAAAAACAAAATTAAATTCCTTAGGCACTTGGTTTCACCGACTCCCAATAGAGTTGGGGTAATTTCAAATTTCAAGCTACCAACAACAGTGAAAGACCTAAGTAGATTCTTAGGCATGGCTCCTTTTTACTATTTACTACTCTTTTCTCACGCAGCGGAAC
Organism: Nemotelus pantherinus; assembly: GCA_963978885.1. NCBI lineage: Eukaryota > Metazoa > Arthropoda > Insecta > Diptera > Stratiomyidae > Nemotelus > Nemotelus pantherinus. The sequence goes on from OZ022263.1 coordinate 219,005,710, forward strand.
CTCAACGGCTTCTTAATTCTTTTCTGTGTGTATCAAAAAAAAACTGATTAAGGAAAGTATAAGAATAAACTTCCGCTTTCAATACCGAAAAAAATACTATTGAAGTGGCAATACCTCTGGAAATCAAACACTGAAGCATTGAAGTATAGAATAGATCAATAATTTTATTTTTGGAAAATATGTCACCCAGACCGCATTTAATAAGTAAAGCCGTTAAAAGATCGATTCCAGCTAACTTGTTTAGGATAATGAGCAAGAGTTGCAATATATTTTCCACTGTGGTTCTTAATCTCCTCTGCAATCGTCTCGATCCCCGAGTCTTTGTGGAGACTAGCGTATTGAAAGAACCAGGGTGTGCGATGAAAGCCCCATGTATTTTTATAGAGTCGTCTGGATAGTATTAATATTTAATAGACGAGCTGTTCGCCAGAGCTGTAAGCCATAGGTCCAGATTGGCTTCCGAACAGACTTGAGAATCGTGAGGAAGTCTTGACATGTTACTAAGCAAACATTTGAAGTTGATGATTTTGAGCCTCAATTGCTGATTTTCCACTTCAGTGCACCGTTTTTAGATGAGTATCAAGGCGCACACCGTTCGCAATTCTAGCCGTAATTATTTTGTCACATATTTGAGGGCCATTTGTGAGGATTATGTAGAGTACACATCCTGAAACATTTCCTTGAGGTACACCACTTTACTGAAGGCTTGAGTTGACTGCTAAAAGACTGCTGAACAATACTTGTTACCTTGCAATGCTATTTTAATATCTAACGGGATTCAAAGGACCCGGCGGATACTGATGTGATAGCTTCGAAACTCGAATCGATACTGTGGAATTTTCATTGCATCGTCAAGTGTTGGAATTAGATTTCTCAATAGAACTTTCTCGAAAACTTTGGAGACGTCGGTTAAATAAAATAATAGGTCTGTATGAATGACTTCAATTGGGAAGAGTCTTTGCCAAGCTTGGAGATCGCCCACGCCTGTTTTCCAAGCATCAAAAAAATATCTGATTAAGAAGATTGAGTTGAAGAGAATAGAAAGCCAAGAGAATACGATCAGTGGCAACTGTTTGGGGATAGCATTGGTCATAAAACCAATACCTGGACATTTTTTGAGCAGGTTTCATAGATAATAATATTTTGCACTTCTTTAGCCGAAGTTTTGATTGGTTGTGAGTCCTGAGCATTCACATCAGATGGTGAAAGGTATGAAAACATATACTAGATGAATTTGAAAGGCGGTGGCTTTCTCTGCGTCACTTTTCGCTCATTTTCCTGTAGCAGTTCACAGTAAGGTCTCTCTAAAGGTGGGTTTTTTAAATTTCTTAAAAGGTTTTCCTCAACGAATTCTTCAAGAATGAGTGAAACTCACTAAAAGCTTTGTTGTGTCGTACTTTAGCAGCTACCAATTACTTCACGGCCGTCTCTCTTCCTGGACTTGGATTTTAATTTATGAAGAGTAGGTTGTTTTCCTAGGTCAGGAACACAATTTAATCTCAGGTATTGAGGTGGCAAATGCCTCCAAGCCATGTACATTAAAAAAACTGCCAAATTGACATTTTCTAATAAGCTGAGTGGTGTTCTTGGGAATATTGATTTGGTGAGGTATCGTCTGAATACATTCCTGGAGGCTTTATTCAAATATGTACGCATACAACAAGCGCAATGTGGTGTCATGCTCAGAATAATGATGACAGGATAATGATATGAGGACAAATCAAAAACTGCTTCGGATTTTGCGAAATAGCGAGTTATTTCCTTGGAAATTGGGAAGTTTATGAGGTGTGGAGCTTTCTTGATGTCCAATAGCCAATACGTTGGCTGGTTAGTTGAAATATATATCAAATTGTGTCGACAATTGCTGCTGGGTGTAGTGAGTCAAAACTTCCAAAACGTGTGTTTCGCTTTGAAGTCACCAGCCACGATGAATTTGGTTTCCAGCCATGAGAAGACGCTTTCGAATGTTGCTTTTCAAATGTTGGTGGGCAGTAGATGCATGTTGTTAAATATTTTTACTAACAAAGATGACATATTCTTGCCAGCCATGAATATTCATTTATATTTCAAGATTATTCAAATATTATGCATTTCGTCAGAGATTAATTTATTTTGAAAGAAAGTATTGAAATTGATTTAAAACACACGCTCTTAGTCGCTAAATCAATTTGAATAGCATAAGCTAAACAATATATTAAGGTATTGAATGTAAGAGTTTTGTATGTACCTGTCTTTCGCATCAATGACTATGACTGACCATAGTATTTTTTCAAGTAATTTTTACTAGGATGATAGTCACATTTCGTTGTTCTTTCGTACATATATCAACGAGAGTTCTGGTTTCCTTTTCTGGCAGATTTGTCAAAATAGGGGCTTAGTCCGGTGATTTTGATAACCATATTATTCGTTTTAGTACTCAGTTTTCATGGCTGTTTCGAATCATTGTTTTTTCGACCAATGGAACACATGGTCTTTGAATATTTTATTTTACTGCATTTTGCAGCTTTGACCATGGAATTCTTGAAAGATATCGCTCAAAATGGTATATGGTGTGGTAATATAAAAGTTGTTACACTTTAAAATTAAGAAATTTTATTTACGCGGTGTTAGGTTTGCGTATAAACACCACTGCCTTTGCTGCTCACGTCGTGATGCAATTAGTAGACCTTGCAGGTAACATAGGTATACAATCCAGAACACTGAACAGTCATGTACCAATTTTGACTGGATTTCATTATATTCATCTGAAATAAACACCGAGCTCTGCTGCAAATGACTTACCTTAAACTTCACTTTTCAAAACTTAAGGAAGTATGACTGATTTTTCTTTACGAACTAGCATAGTAAGTCGTTTTGTCAGGCGGCAAAACGTTACATATTGCGTGATAATGAATAAAGCAGTGAATAAGCAAACAACGGTTTTTTTTCGCGTTTGATCTAGAAAATTCTGAAGGAGACTATCATTTAAAGATGCATTTTTATAAGTTCCTATTGCTCGAATAAACAAAAGCAGAAATTATTTAATTTTATTTAAGAACATTTTTCAATATATTTTCAATAATCTATTCAATGCAGGAAAAGTACCTGAAAAAATCTTTTTTTTAATTAAGAAAAGTGTGCATTTGTATATTGTACCCTTCTATTCCCACGTTGGGCGCCAAATATTTTTGAAACATTACGCGTGTAAAAATAATTTTCAAACGATACATACGCAGAACTAATCATTTAAAACCAAATTCATTGAACAAGAGCAGAATTTTATGACAATACTTTTTTGCAATTATTTAAATTGCAGATAACCGAAAATTTCTTCATTACAATATTTTTCCAATGTATACACATCCTTATAAAGCTCATATTGATTCATAGCTCTATTTCTGTCCATTATGTGTATATCTATTGGCAAAAGGACATTAACGTTGTTATATTGACAACTTCTAACTTTAGTCCTTACTCAGATCGTCGTCTGCCGGTCGTTTCGTAGGAGTTTCTAAAGATAGGATCATCAACAAAGAACTTGCCTTATTGGCTCTCAATCCTCGTTTTCGCCCTTGCACGTCTGCTCTAGTCCTCATTTTCCCACACACTGTGTAAACGAGTTGAGGTCTGATCCGCATTAACACGATTTCCTTATGGAAGAAATCATTTCCAAGGACCAGCCTTTCCAATGACATATTGCTTTTTTCATGTTTGCATGTTCCTACATAAGTTATAACTATGGTACGGTCGTTATCGAAGTGGTTCCAGGCGAGCGGATTGGGGTCTGAGCCATTTATGTCGTATTTCTTCGGGGGTTCAGCTGAATGAAACGAGATATATCTGTGAATTTGGCGTATCCATGGATGGACGTTTTACGTCGACAAGATGGTTGAAAGTTTCGGTTGATATCTATTTATTTGTTTGTTCCTGTCATCGTTTCAGTACCCCCTTGGCTTCGATTCGGTTCGTATACGGGTCCGGTGGTATGATACGCTTGTCTCGGATGATTTATTGCAAAATTACGGATCCAAAGACAAACATTCTTTTTTGATGGGATTTTTTCCAGTCAGATGACTCGTTACGAAGGCAGTGCAAATATTGTTGAAATTCCTGAAGAGCACGATGGACTGCTGGTGATGATGATGAAGTTCACAAGCGGTCTGTCTATTGTCGGCGAATGGGATGAATCAGTGGAGGAGATATCAAAAATAAATTGAGGCAGAAACGGTTCATCATGAGCTTGACAGCTTTTTTCAAACTCAAACTAGGCAAATTCAGAAAGACTTGCATGAAACTGCAGAAAATTTTATTAAATTCATGCTTCAATGGACATAATTAATTTACTTTGGCTTTAGTGTGTGAAACACTCGATGATTGCATGTATGAAAGCTTTTATATACTTGCATCGAACGGGAATTCTAACTAGCACGTAATACACTCAGGATGACCTCTTTTTGCCTTGTAATACTTATGATATGAAATTCAATTACGCAGAGTCAATATTCACATAGAGCTATACTAGGTTTTGCAATGGAATATTTTCCATTTTTAAAATAAATTACCGAGTTGAAACTGAGGGTTGAAAGGAAACGAATAACTTGCACATTAGCGCTAATGAAACGTGCTAGAAAAACATATGTACCTAAAAACAAAGAATCAGAGCTACCTAAAAACCCTCACTCTGTAGCATTGTGAGGAAAATAATTGGTTGATAAGTGCAATATTGCTAAATACATCACCGAAGCTTGATTGTTTTCCGAAGAAAAAAATGCGTTTGCTACGATGAACAACTAAAGCTGTTGCTGTCCGATACTGGAAAATAACGAGAACACACCGAACACAGTGCTGATATTATGATAATCGATTGAGGCGAAAAGAAACATTGTCGTTGTTATGGAAGTCACGATGTCCTGACATGGCTGCATGAAGAGATGAAGCTACCGACTGAAGTTTTCCTAGTGCCATTTTCATATTGATTGGATACATGCGAAAAGATATAGGAGGATTGAGCAGTTTAGCATCGACAGCAGAGCAGGGAGTTTATCGTTACCATGAAATCTGTCTACTGGTTATTTCAGGTCACATACACAGTTCCAATATGGTCTTTGACTAAGCCGGGCTATTCGATAGCTACTCAAACAGGTCCAGAAAATCTGGCGACTATGTACAAAACGGATTGTTTACGCCAATATTACAATGCCGGAAGGCAGCTTTCGACTTGTAAGTCCTTGTTGAAGAAATGAATGCTCCTGAAAGTGCCTACTATAGTCTAACTTAGAAGCTAGAATTCATATACCATCTTGGGCTCATGGTGGTAAAGATGCAGCAATTAACGCATATACACTCATCAAGAAGAATTTACTTGCATGGTGAAATCATTGCAGTTAGCGATAATCATTCCTGTTGCAAACTTTTGTTCCATTTTCGGCTCTATTGATATCACGCATAAATTATGTGTTTATATCACATGTTTAATGCATCATTTTGCACTAAAGCATGCAGCTGTTGCCCCGATATCATGGGCCAAATTAATTCTGCAGCAATTATTCTCTTGAGCTCAAACAATAAAAATCAATGCGAAAATTAACAATTTGCAAATAAAGGATGATAAAATATGTATTTTTCGGTGGCGCTGCCGGCTACATATATTTTTGACTCGTTCTCGATGTTGGCAAATAATTGTATATTGGCGGTACCCTCATAGTTAACTTTTATGTATTGAATTGAACTTTTTCAATGAAAAATTAATTGCATGAAATCAATTCAATTGTTTGGAGATATTAAATGAATCTAGGTTCCGATAATTTTTTTTACATGTAGAGAATCAATTTATAGTTCATCTAAAATTTTATATGAACATGCACAAAAACATGTTTGATACGTTATTCATTCAAATGAGTTAGAATAATATGGTCCAATTATTGCATAAAATTTAGAAACAATAAAAAACATGGAAAAGGCAATAAGCAACAATCTCAAACATAAAATCAGGAAAACATGCACTAAAAATAATACACAAAAATTAATTAGGAATTTAAAGAACAAACAACATGTATGCTACTGGATCGAGAATCGACCCTTGCGGAACTCCATATATGTGACGAAACTTGCTCAAAAACATGAATCCGTGGTTAGAACACAAATATGGTCAAGCACAATAGAGGAAAAATACAAAAGAAGCGAATTGGAGAATCCATAGCCTTCAAATTTTAGAAGCAAAAGCGTATGGTTAACGGAATCAAAAGGTTCAGAAAAGTCAGTATACTTGTCCTTGTTGATTCAAGATGTATGCAGTAGAGTTTGTGAACGACAAAAGGTTTATAAAAGTGAACTTTTCTTTTACAAAACCATGTTACTCTTTTACTAGGGTGGACTATATAGAGCGATATAGCTTTTAAAGTTTTTATCTAGGTATACAAGAAAATGAAAAGGAAACATTATGCGAGGTAAGTGCGAAGGACTAGGTACAGAAGCAGGAATAATATTTCGCTAAGAGCTCATAAACGCACAAATTGGAAGCGCACACATTATGGAAATTCTTGTTATTGTTAATGATGAAAAGTTTTACACAAGTGGCGCTCTACGCTCAGTGCTATCCAAAGCACAAGCTGATGCAACAATGTAAGAAACTTATTTATGCACTCATACTTGTGACTCTGGCAAACTGTGATGTAGCAAATAGATATTGGCCGAGACCAGGCGAGCCGAAGTCAGACGAGGCCGCCAACATGTGGACGGCATTTGACAGCTCGTCACGAATCGCCTTGGCTCGTGCTCAACATCCATTCCGATCGGATGTGGCGCGAGCGCCTGTGACACCTGTCAAAGTCGCTCGTCTGGACCGCCCACACACTCGGCTCGCCTGGGCTCGGCCAATATCTATTTGGCACATGAAGGTATCTTGAAGTTCGGCGTTGCAATCCAGGGAACCGTGCGGGGTTTCAGAGAGGTTGAAAGGCTCGCCTTCAAAGCCAAAATCGAAATATTTGATTTCGACAGTCTTGCGACCGAAAAAGAAGTGATAGCAGCGATTCGGGAGGAGGGGATTCAGAACATTAAAATCACCTTATTTCCCCCGAATACGAGGGAACAAAGGAAAGCCGTCGTTGAACTGGACGAAGTAAAAGCTTTGAAGTTAGTTGATACTGGACGAATTAGAATTGGCTGGGTTAACGCTAGGGTAAGGAAGCGGCCTGAAGTTGTGTGCTGTTTCAAGTGCATGGGATACAACCATACAAAAATAGACTGCAAAGGACCAGACCGTACCACTAACTGCTAGAAGTGCGGACAAGTTGGATACGTTGCAAGGGTATGCCCGGCGGAGCCATTCTGCTTGCTGTGCAACCACAAAGGCAAATGTTCTGGGGTCAGGAACATGCAAAGCTTTTCATGAAGCGCTTCATGTGCAGAACAAGTTGCTATGTAGATGATGGTTCTTCAGGGGAATCTGCAAATATGCCGCACTGCGGACGACTTACTTACGCAGCTTATGCATGAATCTTAGTTTTCTACTGCTCCGTTTTTCTTCAAACAGAACGGTCAAATGATAGTCCATATATTTATAAACACAGGGAAAAACTCATCAACATTTTACAAACCATTGCTGAGAAAAAGTCTATGAGTATAAAAAAATATGATTTTTCAGGAAACATAAAAACAGTTGGAAAATTATTGGACGTCATTTTTGAGGATTTGTCAGTTCAAACCAAATGTTTTAAAAGAAAGGCCAATTTATCCTCTAGAAACTAGATATATATCGCACATATACAATGTATTTTCGCACACCTCAAAAAGTTGCGAGAGGAGGCAGCTGTGCTTGTATGCTTAATTTAACTTTATGCAACTTTAATTCTCAAATTTATTTATTTTACACTTTTACTAATATAATAATTATGCGGAATGGCTTAAAATGTTAATAAAATACCGACCGCGTCCTTAATTTTTTTCATCCCTTTATAAAGTTCTATCCAAATATTTTTATTAAATTCCAAATATTTTGACCTCCTCTGGTTTAAAATAAATAATTGAATAAATAGCATAATATTCACTATTTACGAGATGAGCCAACATGTTAAAACTTATGTCATTAAATTTATGATTTGTTTCAATTAACTTTTGTCAGCATTTTATTTTTGTAACTAGTGTTTTTTAAGAGGCACAGGTTCAAGCTATAGCTAAAAGTTTAGTTTCAATGCGCCATAATCTTCCTCGCTGTCATTTGATTGTCGATTGCTAAGGATGTAGCTAAGATATTGTTTTCATAATGATTGCCCATAATCCTTATTTATTTTTCTTGGTATATTTTTCGTTGATAGGACTCAATCAGCTTTTAATCTGACTTTATAGCATGAACTGGGGACTTTGATTTTGGTAGAAATTCCCTAGCACTTAGTGATAGTTGAAACCGATAAGTATGATGAAGATGCTAATCTGTATTTTCGCCGGGCTATATTACCAGCATTTGTCGAGTAAGGCACAAAATAGATGCTACAATAACACATTTCCTGCAAGTTTCGCCATGTATGTATATGTATATTAATTATTTCATTTGGATGTTTATTCCTAATCATAGAACATATGTTTAAATCAACATGAATAATGGTGATGCACAGTTTTCCTGGCCTGTGTTTAGTCGTCTATTCATCGAAGCTTTACATATGTATGTTCAGGCTCTCCTACCCATCTCCTCTACGTTGTTCCGTGTAATTTTTTGCTCCTCCTCCAAGATGTGTTTCGCTACTGCTGATCGTACTAACGTTATGCTGCTTTTCCTCGCTGAAGCTGCTTCAGACTTATGCTCCGTTAGTCTAACACCAACTAACCGTTTTGTTTGATCGATGTATACTTTGTCGCATTCTGGTCAAGTAATTCTGTAGATTCCACATTTTCCTTTTTTGTGTTTGCAACAGATTAGCACCTAAGATCTTAGTCCTACTAGTCGGCACTGCTTTTATATCAACGCGTTCGGGAAATTTCCGATTTTTTTTGAAAATCGACGAAAAAATGATTGAAACTCTTATGGCTGCTTCTTATTTACTTGTGTAAAGAACGCTGACAACAGATTACGCTGTATTTTGCCCTTCCTGATCCTTTATTGGGTGTGTGTGGGATTTCGGTATATATTAAACCCAAGAACATCTTCTTCAGTTTAATAACTGATGATCATCAAATCCAAGAAGGGTATTCTCTCGCAGTATTCGACTTCCATTGAAAATTGCTTATCCTACTGTGCTTGGTTCAGCTTCTCCAAAGTTTCTTCTACGATAGCCAGGAGTCGTCTACATATGACATACATAAACCGAGAAGCAAATCTTCTCCATGAAGTTTCTGTTCCAGTCTTACCATAAATATATCACTCATAAGTGGTGATATAGTATTTCCCATGTTCCTCAAGCCAGCCAAGCCGAGGCAAGTTTCAAATAGTGTTTAACCCTCTTACACTCATCTCGTCTGCTATTCTTCTCTAATAGCCAGTCCTCAAAGAACGTGAGTGCTTATTTTACCGGTTCCCTTGAGCCTTAATCACATATTAACATTTGAAACACCTGGAAAAATTAATTAAAGTGCTTGCAAAGTAGTATCATTTTCATTAACATTCATTTGGTTCCGATTAACTGCTTCGAGAGCTATTTGCAAACCTATAATTACCAAATATTTTTAACCCGAACTCATTAGAACATAATTAGTTGCAGCTAATCAAAATAATTTATAAAATATTTTTCGACTATGTATTTCCAAAGGCCATAAAACAAATGCTTGCGGGCACTACACATTCATCCCACCCCATAGCCAGTCAAAAATCTCTGCCGCACGTTTGATTGCTACCCAACCAATTAAGGCTAAATCTCGAAAATTGCTATTTTTCGTCAATAATATCCAATAAAAATTCCATATTGAACTTGAACCGCAATTCAATTCCAATTAAATATTTCCGATGATCGCCAAAAACAAAATCGAAATAGCTCCATCGAATCAAACCATACAGACCGCACAACTTGATTAACATTAGACCGTTGCGAATGAGTCTGATATCGATTATGGTGGAATTCGGGTGCCATTAGGCCAATGACACACACAGCGGTTCTACCGAAGCGTTTAACGCGACGATTTCACGCGTTGGTTGACACATACAACGATTTCCAGAAGCGTTTATTGAGTCGGTTCAGTTGAAAATTAGAAGAACCGAGTCGGTGGGTCATTTCTCTCGTCTACCGACTCGGTTCCGAAACCGAGAGCCGGCTCACACCGCGGTGTGTGTCATCACAATACTAAAGTAATGCACGGCTAAACCGACTCGGTTTTCTTCTCGGGAAACGGTTCGGCGGAACCGCCGTGTGTGTCATTGGCCTGAGACAGCAGTTTCATAACAGTTGTATTATCCAAGTAATATTATGGTTAGTTCGTGTTCGGGGTGTTGGTAATAAGACATAGAGGTTGGACCATATGAGTGGTTTTGATTATTTTCGGGCTTATGGACACCCAAGAGGAAAACGAATGTGTAGCAGAGATGTCATATGCCGATGATTAGTTTTATTGAAAAAGATAGCTAGGATGAAAATGCCAGCCATATATTATCAATCTTAAAGCATAATATACATTCGTTTAATGCTTTACAAAAGATGAACTTTAGCAAAGGTCCAAAAACCCTTTCCAAATCGCTTTATTTTGCATTAACTGTTATCATTTATCGCTTTATATTCCATTTAATGTAATTATTTGGCTTGAACTTAAATTTCAGGATTTTCGATCAACTGTCAAGTTAAGTTTGCTCTGTGCAATTTCAGGCTCATCTTCCCAAACTCTTTTCTGGGCCATTAAAGTTTTCCGGGCTTCCATCTGGTAAATCCCGATCCAACCCGAAACCAATGTCTCGCATTACGCTAACTATCCTCCGAGATCTTTTGCCGTACGCTCCTGTGCTCTGCTCGCAGCTGGAGCAGAAAACAATGGCATCAGCTTAACCCTTCAAAAGCAGTAAAGGCCACTATCAAATGCATACACATGTCTGTACATACGCGAATGACTATCATACAATTCATAATTGGTTCACGCTCGGGGATCCCTTATCTAGCCCGGGTTTTGACTACGACGCAGGGATGAACATATCGAACGTAGTAAGTAGAGAGATGTTCGAAATCGACTCGAATTCACCATTATCTTATGTTTACATTAATAAAAGCCTGGAGTGAATGCGACCTGGATTCACTGTGGGAGGCGAGTAGGAAGGACTCGTTGCTGGTTTTCTCATTATATCTGCACTTTACGCTGCGGATTGTTCGAGACGTGGATGATGGTGTCGGCGAGCAATGCAGTACAAACTATGAGAATCCTGACGAACAGGAGAAAATGTTTGTCTACAAAGCAAATGTCATGCATAGTATCATGGACATGATATGTACGATTCAGACGTGTTAAATAGTGTTAATAAAAATTTCGTATGGAATAATATGGTATTTCGATGAAGCTCATAGTTTTGATGACCTTTTGACTCTGGTGATTTGAGTTTAATGGACTCAGTGCATTGGTAATCAGGTGAAAGCTGATACTTACGGTAACATAAATAGTCGTTCCTAATTTTATAATTTGCACAGATTTAGTAAATATATTCTGGTAAAGGAGCATTTTTTTAATTGTAAAGAAATTAAAAATTGAAATGCGAGTTATTTTGCACATTACGATATCCAGCCGCAATTTCTTTTTAATGAAAACTCTGAAAACCAGTCAAAAACTGAAATTAGACATATTTTTAGACATATTTTCGGAAATTTCATAGTAATATTGTAAATAGCCATTCCTTTATTCCGTCACAGAAATAATTTCAATTCCAACAAATAAAAAATCAAACTGAATGCTATGTTTCACCTAAAACGCAGTTTGTAAGCTCGCGATCCTCTGCGAGTTATGAAACTAAAACCTCGTTCTTGAAATTGAACACGCTTTTATCAAACTATACTCGGGCATGCAACTATTATAACTTAATAAATATAATACGCTTTATAATGCTGCTTCTTTGCCAATTCGCTTCTTCTACTTCACTAATTCAAACTGGTTGCTTTAATTTGTCGCGAGACAATTTCTATGTATCTTCTGAAGATCTCATCCTTTTGAGACAGTCTTTACTAGATGGTCTGTCATAAGATGTTCTGGTCGTTTTTGGTTTACCATAAGAAGTGACGTCACCCGTCTTGGACGTTATAAAACTGTGCGCTAGTAAGCTTCTGTTCCGGAGTAAGAAATGCGTTCTCCTGTGCGAAATGTACGTCCCGTCCACAGCTCAAGCCGTTGATTTTAGGGCAGACCTTTTTTTGCTTAAAACATTTTCTACTGACTACTCATACATAGTTTTGGGTACTGACTCGGTTGTCAATACGTGTAGAAAGGTACTGACTTATTTTTTACATAGCAACATTCTTCTTCAACAAAACCAACCTTTCTTACACGGCAAACCTACATCGACTTCTTCATAGCATCAGCAGGTCTTCTCCTAGTTGCAAAGCGCAGAATCAGATAATTTTGCAGTAGAACTACAATTTCAAATCTTCTCAAGACCCTCTATAGTCGTCCCCTCTTTTATTTTCTATGTAAGTGAAATAAATAAATCAATTTATTGGAAAGATTTCGCAAAACCCTTCATTTGAATCTCTTACATATTTAATACGCCACTGACCACAGTATTCGGGATCAGGAGATCGATTTTGCACTCAGGACCTACGATTCCTGCTTCTATTGCAGAATCCATCTTTGAACCATCCGTACGCCACATTTGCACTCCTTTGTACGAGGGAATTGGGCCATCCTCCCGTTTGTCACTAGAACCTTTTCCCGAAGTGTGACCTTGAACCTCTTCCCGAAGGCTGTTTTGGTCTTTATTTGATCGCTGAAGCTCAACACTTCCATAATAGGCCTGATGTCCTTCAGGATTTTGAAATGGACTTTAAGGTCTCTTGATTTGTACCTAGAAGCCTGTTATAGGCTAATAGCCTATTTCGTTACAGGTTAATAGCCTATTAGAATGCTTCCTTAATTTTAAGGTGTAGTGGTTTTAGGTTTAGAAGGGCCTCCATTCCTACCGTTGGGGTGGAACTCAGTGCTTCTGTAATCAGCAGGCAAGGCATCCTTTGAAGCTTGTTGCGCCTGCTATCAGCAGCTTTGTGTGTTGTTTTCTTACACTTCCCTACAGCTCCATATAGGTTGATAGGTTTCACCATTTGTTTGTATGCCCGTAGTATGTATGCATAGTTTGTGTGTCCATTGGATATAGTCCCTAATTGCATCCAAGCATTTGTTTTGCCTGCCAGAGTGCCTTAGCTTCTTTCGCTTTTTTAGTGACCACCGGGGAGTTGTTAAGCCATTTCATCACTGTATGCGTGTTCCTACTCTTACTCCTAGTTTATTTTGCAGCCAATGCTCAAATCTTTCTTATTGCTTCTGTGGGAAGTATCGACGAGCGACCACTTCTTTTTCTATCGACCACGTCTCCTTCTTTGGCATTGCACCATTTTTTCACCGTGTTCGTTTGGACCCTCAATGTTTTCCATAAGTCGCTTAATTGATGCGTGCGTTTAATTTCAATACGCTTTTGAATTTAACTATTTACGATTATTATCGCAAAGAAATTGCAGTTCGATCCGTTAAAGATTTTTAAAGCTTTTCAGGTTTTGAAAAATGGTCGTTAAAATCAATATCGTTGGATCAATTAATGCTTTCATTTCAACTAATGAGATGTGAATGAATAATTTTAAGTTTCCAATTGTCCTTTTACTATACTACAGATAACACCTGACGCTGACAGAAAAAATACCCAAGCAAAAATTCTGGTACCTGTTTTTACCGACTCTTAAGCAAAAGTAATTATTTTGATACTATCACTAAAACTATCGCTTTATCTCTATACAGGAATTATTTGTAGCGAGGTAGATGTAAGAAAAATTAAAGAGAGTCTCAAAATTTTTAAATATAGTTTTTTTCCATTCGGATTGATTGTTTAGGTTGACGAGCAGAATCTTTGTCGTCTAAGATTGCACTCTTCTGGGAATCAATCCTTTTAAGATTTTCGCTATGTTTGGAGATTGGATTTGCCTGTTACATTCTTTGAGGTTCCCGTTTTGGGAATCGAAAAGATCTTGGCGGCTTTCCAAGAGTTCGGAAAATAACAGTTGTTGTTTTGCAGTCGTTAGAAATAGCTACAAGGATGTTATAAGCGCTGATTGATAGGTGTTTAAGTACACAAAACGATATGCTGTCAGGGCGAGAAGACTTTTCGTTGTTGCCTGATTTTATCATCGCGGCAATTTGCTTAGGGTTCGTGAAATTTTCCTGGCCAGTGGGACATATTGCCGAATTTTCGGTTGTGAAAGAAGTTGTAAATTGGTTTCTATTGCAAATATAAGCAGTGGACTTTCAATATAATTCAAAGTGTTCCTTCAAACTCATCAGCAAAAAACTTCCTATTTTCGATCATCTGAACTCAAAATTTGATTGTACAGCAAAATTTTCTGAAGAGAAAATGGCTTACGTCTAGTAAACCTATTGATATATTTGAACATATCTGGGGCCGATTCTCTATCTTGCAACCAAAGTTATATAAATTTTCGACTACAATAAGTTTTCACGTAAGAAGATTTGTTATTTGTTCGCTTACTATCGAATATATATTGCATACTACTTTCTTTAGTCAAATCAAATGAAAAACTTTCATCGACATCAAAATTCATCAGACAAACTTTCCTGGAACTCACTTGCAAACGACCATTTCTATTCAATATTCAAGGCAATTGACAATCATATGCAAATACCGAAATCCCCATAAAGTGATAAAAGCCATAACCTATATATGCGAAGGCAATAAGGAAGTCTCCTAGGATATGGCCAGCGAATACTTTTATCCCTCTACCATAAAAGCTACTTAGATACCAATAAAACCTGAATCGAATTAAATATGATGCGATTACTAAGCGACCAACTCAGCTAACAAAACTCCTTCTCCTCACGTACAGCAGGCATATGAACTCCACCAGTCCTCATGCATCCGAATCGATCTCATACCCATCGAGCGAAATTGCTTGCGAATCCTTTCCGAACTCAAATAAACATGAAGACGAAGATCGATGGCCTTCGAATCTTATGGAATGGTTTTCGGACATGCAACATAAACCGTACACCATAACCGAATCGAGTTTATTCTCAAGTATGTCAGGTTCTATATTCCTCAGTATCTAAGCAAGCTTTCCTAGTATCCTCATTTCAGCGCCGAAAAGATATACAATCTTTTTTCGACAGTAGTCAAGAAAAAAAAACATTTTAACGTTTATCACTTTCGTTTTATTTGTACACCATTGAAACACCAGCACGTGCGATTCTTTCGGCAAAAGGAACAGGATGGTGTTAAAACATGATATACGATGGTTCGGGAAATTTTTGTATCGAACAATTTCATAAATAAAAAAAAGAAACTTTCCCTCTATCATCATTGTCGGGGTTATACATACATTGACGCATACAAAGGTGCCAAGAAAAACGAGCGGTGTTTGTTTGGACCCCTTCGGTGTTGGCCGCGTTGTTTAAAGAGGGTTTTCGTTTGCAGACAATGGATTTCGTAATATGTATGTAGATGTGAACGCTGAGATCTATTTTTTATTCGAGTTGAGAATACGAATGAAATGTAAGATTGAATTATTTTATGGGTTTTCTTTGTGGGTTTTCTAACGATTGTTAGGATCATGTTTAACAAGCACACGCTTTTTACACTCTGTAGTCAATATTTATTCGGATTTTAATTCAGAATGATGAATGGTAGAGCTTTGTTGTAAGGTTTTGCTGAAGGTAACGCGAATAAAGCAGAAGAAAGTTTGATTGAAATTGAAATTAGCTAGAGGTTAAATTCGATTTTAAATAAATTATTAGGGCATTTTGAAAAATTTGTTTGACAAGCAATCCAACAAATTATTGTTATTCGAGTAAAATTAATTACATTTTGAACATAAATAAATCAAAAGTATCTCGTATATGTATGTTGAAAGCTGTCAGCTACATAAAGAAAAATATTTGGTGCTTGCGAATTCAATATGTAAGCTACCAACGACGGTGCCAGCTCGATGCAACAACACGCGCCCCAGAGTCCATGGAGCGAGTAAAAAGTAGCAGTGTAGATATTCAAATTAATGAAAGAGAACATAGGAGAGAAAGTGTAGTTTTAACCAATTGGTGCAATATTCAGTAACAAAGTTGGTAACAAAATCAGAGTAAAATGTTAGAGGAAAAAAATAATTTATGTTGTTTTTAAGATCCATCAGAGTTTTTGTTGAAGGGAACAATCTATTGAACGCAAACCGTAAGAACGCCACCGTTTATCCTCAATAATTACGCGATTAAAATAAGAAAATTTCCCAGACTAAATTTCCTGACCATCCCAAATTTTAATTGATATTTTTGTGATTACTCAAATATGTCTTGTAACGAAAACTTGGTGAGACCACCACTTCTAGGAGTGAACAATCCTGCTAATAGTGGACAACCAGCAAACAATAATGACTATAATAAAGGTATGCGCTGCAATGTTATCGAATTTATGGTCACTAATACGACCGCCAGAGAGAGACTGCGTCTAATACAGGCAATCGCGAATTCTGCTCGTGATGCGAATCTCGATGGAGATCAAAGAATCAATGACGATCAGCTTGGTAGCCTGGGGGCCGTGAACAAAAAACCTAACGTGGAAAAAAGTCTACAGATTTTCTCAAGAAAACCAGGAGAGTTAGGCCCTTGACACAATAGCGTCGAGAGAATTCTCAAAATATGTGAGCACTTAAGGGGTTAGTCCACTGTTAAACTGCTCCAAAATAACTTTTTTTTTAAACAGCTACCAAAAAAAAACTATTCAAGATATCGATTTGAAATTTTACATGCATCTTTATTGAAGTTAAGAGCTACCATTTTCATTGGAAAAAATTATTAGAAAACAAAATGGCGGCCGCCCCAATGGATCGCCGCAGCACCGCCGAAAAAAAAAAGCGAATTGCGCCTCGTAAATTCCTGGGCAAAATAAGCATCTGTGAACAAATTATCAAAAATATTTCATTAGTTTTGAGTATAAAGGACTGCACGGGCCTAAATTTAGAGCCCTAAAGCGATTAAAAAAAATGTGGTATACTTTTGAATCAAAATAATTAATAAAAAAAATTTTTTTAACCAAAAAAATGTTTCCCAGATCGTCAAAAAATTTTTTTTTGTTCTAAATTTAGGCCCGTTCAGTCCTTTATACTCAAAACTAATGAAATCTTTTTAGTAATTTTTCACAGACGCTTATTTTGTCCAGGAATTTACGAGGCGCAATTTGCTTTTTTTTTCGGCGGTGCTGCGGCGATCCATTGGGGCGGCCGCCATTTTGTTTTCTAATATTTTTTTCTAATGAAAATGTTAACTCTTAGCTTCAATAAAGATGTATGTAAAATTTCAAATCGATATCTTGAATAGTTTTTTGTTAGTAGCTGTTTAAAAAAAAAGTTCATTTTGAGCAGTTTAACAGTGGACTAACCCCTTAAAGGGATCATCAAGATGCTAGCAGAAAATACCGAATTTGAATCATCTGGCATATCTCAAGATCCAGAGATCAATTTCACAGAGACTGAAGAGCTAATGGCTGATTTCCGGGATGTCTATTTTTAGGCTAACGAGCTCATCGTTATCTGATTTAGAGTACACGAGGAAGAGAGGAAACTAACTGAAATTATTGTTTGTTGCGGGATCGAATAAGAAATATATTCAACCATATTGCGTGAAATCAATTTCAAATTAAAAGCCTTTTTTGACCGTTCAGTGGAAGGTGACTTAAAGATACACCACGCACTAATAAATGTTTTCGGTTCACTAGCTCCACCTTTAAAATTTGATATACTACTAACCCTAAATAATAGAAATTGCGATATATTCCGCAAGCATCCAACCCTTCTTGCTGAGCTTGACTAGATGCTTAGCTTCACCACCACCGGCGAAAGATAAATTCATGCAAACGATCATAATACCGTTTACGCTAAATCGTATCCTTATCCGACGGGTTTGAAGTCAGTGATGGACAGGAGAATAGAAAACTGTTACTGGACGGAATTATAAAACCGCCTAAATCGTCATTTATCGCTCCTATCATGGTAATTCATAAAAAGGAGGAAGCTTCAGATGAGAAAAAATACTGAGTTGTTGTTACAGAAAACTAAACGTAGTTACTGCTTCTGATCCTTACCCTATTTCCGCGATCAACGGGATTTTGGCAAATTCAAACTTAAAGAGCGGTTTCCACCAAATTTCTCTGAAACCATCTGACCCAAAAAACAGCATTCTCTGTAAGCAACGGAAAGTATGAACCCGTTTGTTTACCATTTGGCTTAATGATTCCAAATTCCAACGAATGCTCAACGATATTTTACGTGATCATATTGTCACTTGATTTTACATATGCATCGATGACATTATAATCCTTGGAAAAACTGAAGAAAAGAGCATTACATTGAGAGAATATGGGAAAAGTCCCTAGTGACTAGTAAAGGCCACTTTGAAAGTACAAGCAGATATATGCGATTTTTTCGAGAAACCTGCTGATTTTTTTAGATTTCACAAGAAGGCATTAAGACAAATTCTATAAAAAAGTCGAGACTATCGTTAAATTTCCCCCACCAAAAAAGTTAAAAAGTTGAGATCATTCATAGTGATGGCAAGCTACTATTGACACTTCGTACTCGATTTTGCCAAACTGGCCAGCGGGGAAGAAGAGATGGGATGGGGAGAAGAAGATGGGAAGAAGGTCAGGTATCGACAAAATGTTCTATCAAAATAATGGAGAATGGAGAAGCGTTCACCGCAAAATGAAAAACACTCTAATATCTCAAGATATTCTCATGCATATCCCGGACTTTAAACAGGACTTCGAACATACTACTGACGCATTTTAACATGCCATGGGTGCCGTTTTATCACAAAACAGAACGCCAATTACTTTTCCCTCACGAACGTTGAACAAGATGGAAACAGACATTGCAGCCAATGAAAAGGAGATAGTGGCGGCAATGTGATAACTAAAGTCCTTGAAGAACGATTTTTTTGGCCCTCTGAAAGCAAAAATAGTCACAGATCACCAGCTCTTTTCCTGGAAATCTTCAAAAGATATCTTGATCCTGGTGTAATCGACAGTACCCTAACTAAAAAGGAAGTAATGGAAAAAAAATACAACAAATATATACGCTTTGCCTCAAAGATTAGGGAAAAGGCTAACCAAGAAAGATGTTGAAAAGATTTCAAACGAAATAGAACAAGACGTACTAGTTATAAAATTATGGACTTTCATAACTAGTATGTCTTGTTCTAGCCCATAAAAATAGCAACGAGAATAGAATGCAAATTTCCGTAGAATTTTATTTCTCTACGATAGGCCCGAAAGTAAACCGAAATCACGAAATAAATACAGTCTGCAAAAAGAATAAATATGACCAACACCCTCCTAAGCCCATCATTAAAGCAACTCCCATCTCAGAATTTCCCGAACAGATCGTCCACATATACATATACTTGCTTAATTGTAATGACAATCGACAAATTTGCCCAAGCTAGACCATTCAAATCACATGCAATTGAAGACGTACGATTGAGGGCGTTTGAAGGAACTCATATTTTTCTTTGGCGTCCCGAATTCAATCAAAGTGAATGACGAAAAAGCATTTAATTCACCCTCTATCCTATTCATGTTACAATACCAACTAAGCATCGAGGTCCTCAAGATACCCGCTTAAAAGAGCGGAGTAAGCGGGTGCGTTGCGAAATTTGTCAGAAATAATGTGATGCTGTCAAAACAAATGGTATCCATAGGTCTCTCAAAAAAAAACCTAGTTCACGAGTTTAATTCGACTGCACACTCAGTAACTATCAAACAACCTATCGAAACATAGTACGGTTGGATCGTTTGTACTGATCTCGAACAATTAAAAAGATCGGGGGAAAAACATAGAGATGCTTAAGAAAAAACTACAAATAGATCTTAAAATAAGCAACAAGAATACGGATCCACCTACAGGGCAGAAAATCTGTGTTAGAAATAGCAAAAGAATAGTCTTCAAGCTAAAGAAAAGATACATAAGAGACATACGCCAACATTGGTCATAACAAGATCAAATAGAATCATCCATAAAACTAAATTTTATTTTAGGCTCCTTGGTCCTCATGCCTTTGCGGACGTGAAAATCATATACACGCAACTGGTCACGATAAACTTTGGAGTAGCAAAAATTCAAAACGGCAGCATAAAACTTGTTCACATTCTCCAGTTGAACTTGTATTCAAAATTCATATCCAAAATTTCGTCCTTAATAAGTAATCACAAGCCCAACAGAAACCGCCTCCATTCACTCCTAGCGCACGAAATTTCGCAAACTCAGCTAGGCAACAATATGTAATTGCTCAGGAAAAAAGATCAATTGATTTTATAGGAAAAACATCGAAATTTATTCAAGGGAAACTAAACGATATAATAGAAAACAAATGAAAATAACAATTATAAATCAAGAACATAATAATAGAATAAATATTACAAACGAATCAATTTAAAACGGTACTGTTTTTGAAAATAACTTGTGCTATTTTCACAACATAATGTAAGAATAATAAACGAAGACATTATAAACATTGTATAAACTATACAGCTAGCAAAACTATTTATTGCCAACTCCAATATCCCATCGAAAAACGAAATGGATATAATTATTGTTATAATAGAGACCATAAGTTATAATTGAGACCATATTCCATACGGTAATACAGAATAAGCCTGAGAATTTCGCAGAATCAAACTATATTCGAAATTTCACTCATCTTTTTTACATAATTAACGTGAAACATTTGCTGAATTTATGGTAATAGTAAAAGTTGAAGATATTATTAACCGCTCTGACTACAAGAGTTTGTTGGAACAAGTTGGAAAATAACTTGGTATCAAAAAAAAGTTTAAAACATTCAACGTATTATCGCTATGCAAGAATGCTGACATCTTAGATAAAAGTAACTCAGCTTGTATCCCAAATTTGTATTTTCAAAAAGCGAATAAAATATCTGAAATGTGTAAAAACCAACGAACATCATTCTCCGCTCATGGAGAAAATTGATCCAGACTTGTTAGCCTTGAACGATTTTAAATTACAATGCTTTGAAGAAGTAGTCTCCTTAAAAATGATCAAAGAACTGCACCTGAATAGCATCCAGTTGATTGACGAGATCAAGGTCAAAGCAAAAATCATGGACCAACTATGATATTTGTTAAAGCAACTTCTTGTACGTGCTGTCTGCGAAAATAATAAGGCTGAATCGAAAAAAATCTTCATCACATCCAGTGGCGGCTCGTCAGGGGCGGCAGGGTCGGCCCGGCCGTACCAAAAGAATTGACTAATATCACCCAAAATAAGAAAGATAAATAAATAATGTTAAGCACTATACAACTACAACTTTCTAATTCTACTTCTACTTCTTAATTATATCTGCCTTATTCAATCTTAAGTTTTTCATACGCCGCGTACACAATCTCCGACCAAACTAAAGTTACATCGAAATAGTCTAGTGTAAACGAATAAACGACCCGTTTGCATTCTACCGTTTTCATTTCAATCTTGCCTCAATCCTGGTTTGTGTAAGCGGCTATCTTGAGCAAAACATCAAGCAAGTGCATCGTTCCCACGACGGCCAGCCAACGGGTCTCCCAACATACATCATTCCGTTCAAACATATGTACATACGAGTACGATGCATCATACACCCAACGAAGCGGTGGTCGCATCATACCCAGCAAGTACAAGCAAAAATCAAGCAAATACACGGCCGAGATTGCGGCCCGAACCAAACTGGCCGTGTCTGATTACAGTGTACGATACTCTAAACTCTGCAGATAGCCTCCGTTCAAAACAACATTTCCATACTAGCTATTTAGTTGGGTGTTTTGTAACGAATTTTACACCCCGCATATAGATGAGGCAATGCAAAAATTTCTGCGGCCAGCCGCAATTTGTATGTATGTAGCGTAGACGCTCTGTTATGTTACTCTTTAGGCGATCTTGGGATGCTTTCTGTTCGTGAAGAGATTCATTTTCTGTTAAATAGCATTGCATGAATAGAAAAAGGTTAAGTACGAATTTTCTTACCTCGTATGTACATAGTGTATGTAAAGGTAGTGTATGTAAAAGTAGTAAGTCAATCTTGATATATGCTGGTCAAATAAAATAAATATTTTTTATCGATTTTATGTTTTATGTAGGAAATTGTAGTTATTATACAGCATTAAGCTGTTATAAAGTGGTTTTTGGAAAGTGTTTTTATTGAAAAGTGAGCAGTGGAGATGGTGTAGAAATAAAATAATACAAGTAAAAAAGGTGGTTGAAAATAATCATCTTTTTATGGGATAAAACTTTATAGGATAAAACAAAAATTGGACATATGATTTGGATATTAATTTGACATTAATCGTTGTTGTGAATAACTAATTTGTGAAATGCATAATGAACAGTTTTTAATTTGGAAAACTAGTAATGTCTTTGGTACGATGTGACAAGATAAGCAAATTTTCAGTTGAAAAAAGTTCTTTTAGTTTTTAATACAGTTGGCTTGAAGCTCAATGTCGTTCCAATACTTAGTCATTAAAAGCAAAATAAGGAAAATTAGTTGAAGAAAAACGATATTTTTTATACTGAAATAATCAATTATTTCGCTGTGTATAAAGCATGATATGAAAGAATGAATATCAAAAATGTTATTGTATACGCTTTTGAGAATTAGCTTTTGCGCTTGTTTGCTAATTTTAGAGACGTACTTTTTTCAGACTCATTAGGTTTTAATGCACTTGTCTTTCTCCTCCCCACTTACATCCTCTCTCTCTCTCACTTGACGACAATGCTCAAGCACATTTCGTGGTTTTCATTGGAACATATTTTTGTACGAAGATCAAATTTTATTTGCTTTACAAAAAATTAAACTTATGAAATATAACTTCCGTTTTGGCCGACCCAAATTTTTATGCTACGAGCCGTCACTGATCACATCCAATACCTACAGCAATTATACGGACCATAATGCCCACAGCGAACAGCCTCCAGATCTGATGATTTGCACTTTGAATCGAAGCAGCACCCACAGCATCCCATTTTGTTAGCCGAAGGAGGACACTCGAACTAAGAAGGGAAAAAGTAAGCAGCGACGACTCCAATCTAATCCAACAACACCCGCTTGATAGAACACGCGCCATTCAATTCGATTTACCTGGGACATATTAAAATCTACAATATCCCGAATTCTACATATTTCCTCACGTCTGAAAAACATCCCACGTCGAAAATTCTGCCGACTCAGTAATCAAGTGGCAAATAAGAAGTTTTATTAGCTCTAAGAATAAAATTGTTAGTTAATCGATAAGTAACAACATCTAAATAAAGTTTGTTATTGATTTATTAACTCATGGAACAAATATTTCCCACACTGGGCGCCAAAACACAAACCTATGCTGTCTTGTTAGAATCTATTTTTGTTCTTGGTACAACACATTTCAGGGTCAAAAACGGAATTTCAGGAGCTTGTAGAAAAAACAAGCCTCATATGGAGCAATTGAGACATGTATCCTAGTGGAAATCCATTTACAACGGTTTTCTTATTTCCTATTCTGGGTCAGAATTCCACTATGTACATGTCAATTTTTGTGTTCTGCTATTAGACAAAATCTGAAATAAGAAAACTTATTTTGATTACATGAACATTTTAAGGCAATTTATTGATTTTTGGTGTGAGTATTGAAAAATGTTTCCGTTGTAACCGATTTAACATTTGAAAAGTCATTCAAAAAATAATATCATTCAAATTCATTCAACCATCATTTTTATCACAATTTTCATTTCATAGACTAGGCTACATTCGTATATGCCATATTTTACTTGTTTATAGCATGGGCATGGACCATGTTTGCATTACGTAGATTTTTCTTAGAAATTCTATTTTACAGAAATTAATTTGCTACGAGAATATATATAAATATATATATATATATATATATATATATATATATATATATATATATATATATATATATACATATATCTATAATCAAATTATACCCCGAACCACTTCAAGATACACTCACATTTGACCTACAAAGTCGAAGAAGGTGTAAAGGTCTAACTGCCAGTAAATGCGATTGTGGAGGAAAAATTGCATGCATTAGACAGTACTTTTACTCTTGAAGTGAGAGGTCTGCCAAAAAATATAATGTTGACTAGCAAAGGAATTATAAGCATCTTTTTATGGGGAAGTTTCAATGGAATTCGGTATGAAGGATCCTTTTTGAAGTCATGAGCTCCAATTTTTCCCCATAGGAACTTCGAAGCAGCGCTTTCATTATGAACAAGCAATCGTTTCTCTCGTACGAGGTCTATAGAAGCCAAATATCCGCAAGATATACAGCTCTCACCGATATACCTGCTACATTACATATATCTCAAAAAAAAATTTTAATCATAATTCTAGTATGTCAAGATTAGCAAAGCACAGTTTCAAATATGTTAAAACTTCCTTCTCCGAAGCATTTCCACAATTTTAAGACCCATTGTAAATATAAACAGGCCCAACGACTTGAAGATAGACACAAAAGATGGAACCCAACAATTGAAGGCCAACATTTTATTTTTCTAACAAAACGGAAAAGGCCAGATGTCTGAATTCATATTCTAACGTTACAAATTCATGCTGATAAGATACCCGTATTTTATTTCAATTTTCATTTCTGGTAATAACTTTTGGTTCCATTTTTGTCATATAAAACCCACCCCACTTTGGTTCGTTTGCATCCGGTAAAAGCTCTTTCAAGGTCACAGGTCACGTCGGCGTCCTGTAGACACTGTCCTACATTTGAGGTCGTACTATCAGCTAAGTTAATTAAGACGAAATGGAATAACGAACCAATTCACAATTTTGGCATCGTACAAATTATTCCGGTTCTTCCGATCATTTCAATCTACATCTGAAAAATGTCCATTCAAAAGCTAGTTGCAACGCTCAACAGCCATCAAACGCACGAAATTCCATCATCTTTTACACTCGACCATAAACCACTATAATACACACGCCCGGCACGTTTCTTTCATTGCCATCCGTTAAAAATTGTCGTAAAATTCCTCATGGTTTGTCCTCGTATAGACTTTTTTATGTTACGTCCCGAATTGCAATTAAAAATTCCCATAATTGGCTTTGGAGTTTTCGGTTGAATGGGTTGGCTCCTGTTGGTGGCTGCTGTGACAACAAAACAACCATGACAACAAAGACAACGGCTAGGGTATGTAAACGTTGTGCCTTATAACTCACCCAGGAAAAAATACATTAGAAGTTCTTTTTTTCCTGAGCTTCTTATTTTCTAGAATCGTGTTGTTCTTTGTTTCACGTCTAATCGCAGTTCTTGTACTTCTGCTATTTATTCTTTCTCGTTGCTTTATCTTCAGCACTTTAAAATTCTACGCGCCGGAAGAAAAGTTTTAATGTGGCCATGAAGAACGCTAAAAAAATGAGCAGGATTAGATAGGTATGGAAGTATGGGAAATTGCAGACAATGTTGTGGAAGAAAGAAACATATCATGCGGAAAGTATAAAAGCAATTTTATTGTTTTTAAGTTGAATGAGTTTGGTTTTGGGTTGGAAATGAGACGAATTAGAATGAGACATTAGGGAATATTGCGAGTACTGAAAGCTAATGTGAAATTTTCAATTCATCGAATACTGTTTTGTTTCTTGAATTTATTTCTTTTAAGCATTGTTTTCAGTAAAAATAAACTCTAGCGCACCTGAACCACTAGAAATATTAATGTTCGATGAACAATAGAAGGATCGTCCAGATTTTGAGTGCATATACTACCACACCCGCTCTAACCTGTTTCGAGTGCAAAACCACTTTGATCTTAACAATGCTGAAGAAGGAAGGGCCAAGGAACGAAGAGCTGAAGAAGGAGGGGCTGAGGAAGGGGGCTGAGGAAGGAGGGGTTGAGATAGGAGGGGCTGAGCAAGGAGTGCCTGAGGAAAGAGAGGCTGAGGAAGGAGGGGCTGAGGAAGGAGGGGCTGAAGAAGGAGCTGAGGAAGGGGGGGGGGGGCTGAAGAAGGAGGGGCTGAAGAAGGAGGAGCTGAGGCAGGAGCGGCTAAGGAAGGAGGGGCTGAGGAAGAAGAGCCTGAGGAAGGAGGGGCTGACGAAGGAGGGGATGAAGAAGGAGGGGCTGAGGAAGGAAGGGCTGAGGAAGCAGGAACTGTATCAGAATTCAAAGGGTAAAAAGCAGTTTTTTTTGGTATTCCCAAATTGCTTTTATCAGACTTGGTCCTATCTAATACCAATACATTCTGTGAATTTCAACTGTATCTGATAATTGGGTTGTGAGTTCTCGTGAACAGAAGTTTTTGATGCTTAAAATATAGGTAAGTTGGAGGAGGGTTGCCGTTCTTGTCCGATGTGAAATTTCAAAAGTTTTGTTTTGGTCTTATAAACAAAGCAATAGATTTCTATATGAGTTGGTTTTCACTGTAAAGAACGAACATTTTTCAGGAGTTTCGATAGTTTGAAGGTTTTCACTTTCAATTACTGCCATAGCTGCAGGGTTGCAAGCACGTTCATAATATTCTTAGCGAGCTACTTTCAACTACACCAGCCACAACCATCAAAGCTCTCAACATTTCAGCTACTAGAATCCCGAACGCATAAAATGGTTTTTGGTTAGCTCTAATGCTCCAGAACCTCCAAGAGGACGCAAAGCAGTCGAAGGTGTCCTTCTCCTGCACGAAAATGCATCTGTTCACAAGAGTCGTTTTGCGTGTCTGCCCTGCGTAAGGTAGGCTTCGATATTTTAGGCCACTCAGCTTACAGCCCTGACCTGGCTCCCAGCAATTATTATCTTTTCCCGAAATTGAAAGAGATACTTCGTGGGAAGAAGTTTTGAAATGACGAAGAAGTGAAAGACACAGTTTTGACTTATTATTCCGACAAAGAAAAAACTTCCTTTCAAAGTATACATAAACTAATTGAACGATCCGAAAAATGTATTTGAGTAGCAGGCAAATATATTGAAAAATATAAATAAGTTTACATTTTTATTTGAACATAAAGCTAGTAGGTTGGGCCCCAATTTGCACATTTTTATCAGTTAGTTGTAAAGCTTGATCTTGGAATGCGGAAGTTGATGTATTATTTCTTAGTTTGGCTTCTATTTCAACATCTAACGCGTTCACCTCCTTGGTACCTCAAAAGATTCAATCCGTAGCTCCTTCTTCTGACTATGCTGCTCTTCGTAGTATAAACAACTTATCTGACCTTTTATTTTTTATTTTTGAGTTAACACCGAATTTGAAAATTTAATTGTCTATTACATCATTCAACCAAATATGAAAATTCTATCTTTTGTCTAAAGATGATAAAATTAATAGTGGAAAATGCTCTACCTACAAACATGTAGCCATACTTAGCAAAAACGCCCGAGCTACATGCTGGAAAGAAAAATTGTATGTAGCCTCTAGTATGTAGAATGATGTGTAATAATGCATAGCGAACAGTGATTACCTTTTTATTTCTGCGTGTTGTTATCTATTGCGTATTTTAATAAGCCAGAATAGATGTGATGCAAAAATGCATACTTTGAATCAGAAGAAAAGCGGAAGTTGAACGAAATAACAAAGAAAACAACAAGTAAAAGGTTTTCTTTGAGGTCTGGGCACTTATAATTATAATTAAGTTGATAAGTTTTGCCTGGCATACTGGACCTTAAAAGCAGTCTATCACGGTCTGTCGAATTCCACGTGTTTGTGCAGTAGAAGGAATTAGCAATAGTTAAAATCTTGCCTAAATAATACTTTTAATTTATTTGAAATTACTAAGCTAATACGCAAGTACTATTTTTGAAGTAATACATTCAGTATATATTGATATTTTCTAATGCAGATAGGATAGCTTGCTTAAGTAAAGCTATCATTATTTCCTCAAATTCTCTACAAAAAAAAACGTTCTAACTACTTAAAACCTCTCTTCCGCAAATATTTTCAACATAAAAGCTTTTATTTCAGATGTGCCCTAAATAAACTTATTGGTTTGCATGTTTAAATTTTCATTGCGCCTGAAGATAAATATCTGCAGCATTAAAATAAGCACAAATCATTAAATAGCTCCACACTTACTAAAATGCAGATAGGCTGTTTAAGCTACTTAGAACAGTATAGCTCTGATGCGTCCCGATTCCTCTACGATGGCTTTATTTAATATTTTACTGGAACTAACATTCTACGTTATTTTCCGGAACACACAGACCCTTCCACCTATACAAAGTAATGGGAGGTTTTAAAACGCAACCGAATCGGTCTAAAACAAAATTGCGACGAATCGGCTGCACCGATGTCATCGGAAAATAAGAACGCACTGAATTGTGGTGAACAATGGCGTCGAGCGCCGACTAAAGTCTAGTGCATCTCAGCGCTATAGCGGTAATTGTGGTTTTACTCTGATACCGCAATTTACGATGGAACGTCTCAAAAAACAGCAACTATCAATTTTCTTAGAACTTTTCGCTGCTATCATTAATATAATTCTTCAGGAAAATCATTTCACATCATCAATCATTCATTTGCGTTTGATTACTTTGCTCTACCTGCAAGCAAAAAAAAAATCATCTTCAAAAGCTGTATCATCAACATTTTCTGAAATCGATTCTCCGACAAGAAAACTTAACTACCAAAAAGCAACTTAAAAAATTGTCTTTCGTAAATTAAATTCCTTCGAAACGAGAAAAATCATCAGACTTACCGTTAATTCAATTAAATTCCTAACATCTAAGCCGCTCTCACTCAGGTAATTGAGGTAAATGAAACGTTTTTCTTTCCAGTGCCACCATGGTTTTATACATCATCATCATTTGAATCATTTCATCATAGCACCGTGGTCACCAACATGATATAGTACCGCCAACGTCGTAGTTCCCATTTTCCCGGACATGGTTTGGAAGCATACCAAGCAAAGATTTTCTATTTAAATTTCAATTGGAGCAAGTCCACTTTTTGTACGACAACACAAAATGTTGATATTCTTCCTGCTCAGGGAAATCGAGCAATCAAAAAAGTCTTAAGCGAGGATGCGATTTTAATTTAACGGGAAAACTTCAGATTATATCTACGGCTCGCGTGCATCGAGTGAGCTGGCTTTTGCGTTGCTGAAATATTCAGTTCGGATTGGTGACGTTTCGGTACTGAACGTAGATAGAATGTATCTAAATCGAAATTTACCAGTCCAAGTTTTCACCACACTCAATCTACCAGTGTCAAATCGACTTCCTTCTCCACCCTGCGCCCGGGTCACTTACATCTCCGGCTCTAAAAACATGATGCTTACGAAGCGACGCAGGAAGTGCCTGTAATAGACGTTAGTACCAATAATTTCAGCACCGAATTTCTCGTTGTGGCTTATATCGTTGATTTCGAGGCGGCTGGTTCAGGAACTAACTAAGTAGCGGGAGGGATTTACCCGAAAATACGTCTTGTGGTTTACATGATACACTCCGGGAATCAGTCCTGGATTCGGCGGTCATGAGTGGGTGGATTCGCCTATAAATCAAATTTCCAAACTTCGATGAGTAAATTTATTACCCCCGGGTAGAGAGAAACAGTGCGGTTACGGCAGTGGCACCAATAATGCTAGTCGATATACCAATCAAACGGTAAACCGCTAGAAGAGTGGATGCAAAATCAGTAGAACGAGCAATCAGAGGGAGTGGAGAGGGAACGAGGTAGTTGGCAATGGCAGGCAGGATACGGCAGAGACCAAGTCGCCTGATTAAGCTCTATTTTGATTGAAATTTGAAATTGCCAGACATGATTTAAAGTGGAATTGAATTGAAATTTTAATGCAGTCGATGAGGTGTGCGTTTGGGGAGGAAATTGAATGGATCTATTTGGAATGGCAACGGGAACGGCACGGTTTAATGTTAATTTTTGGCAGTTTGACATTTAATTTGCGAGAGTAGTCCATAGAATGGTGTGAAAGCTAATTTGTACTTGCGATCGACTTAAATGTCCTCGGGATAGTTTATTTAGCATGCACGTGAAAGCGATTGTATTGACAGTGTACTTCAGTGGTTTAGAAGATCTGCATTGGATGTTCATTTAGGAGTTTGGAGCTTTGTATGTATATTTAACTGAACAGGGAGCATATTCAGTATTAATTTATAGAAAGGTGAAGTTGAAATTAGCTTCTATCATGCTTGCCACCAAGTAGTGTTGGCAGTGATACAAGAATCGAAATTTCGCAATAGAGAAAATGTTTAGCTATACTTCCTTATTTTTCAGCTCAACTATGAATTTTAGCTCCAGATCTGTCAAATCGAGTCTACGAAAAAGCCACTGAATTTGCATGCCCTTTGAAATTATTTGCTCACCAAATCGTTATACTGCATCAACTGTATCCGGGGGTATAATTGCCGTTGATGGATAGTCCTTGAAGTTTCATTATCCAAAATTTCACAGTTTTATTTTTTTATGAGCTCATTTGACGAAAAATGATAATCATCGTGCCGAACCAAATTATGCGGATATTCAGCATTGATTGAAAACTCAATGTATAAACAAAAATCTGCCAATGACCAATTATGGTCGAAGGCAGTACCAACCGCAGGTACATCTTACCCAACTATCAAAGAGCTATGAAACGCAATTGAAGTAGGAGACTTAGTTGACATACCATTGATTGAAATTTATACCGAAAACCAGGATTTAAATCTGATAGCGAGACGTAAGATGAAAATAAAATCACATAGAAAATAGCAGATAACAGTTTCTACAAGTAACAGCTCTGAAGTCAACCAACTCTTGTCATTTCATACCGCCTGCAAAAACCACTCCTCCAATAGTGACTTATAAAATGGATGATCCGAAGCTCATCACTGAGCTTATAAACATCAATATTAACAATATTTGGAGTGATAGATCACATATTCTGCATGCCTCGTTCAAAGAACAGAAGAAGGTGTATGAATCCATCAACACAGCAGTTAAAACACAACGCCCTACACTGCCACTAACCTGACCTTGCACCAGCATTGCAAAGACCAGGAACTAAGTAAGCCTTTACATCTGAGGACTCCAGACCTCAGTCTATGCGTCAATTGCAGTCCTAATGGTCCCCAAGCCAATTATCGTGGATGTCTAGCATATAAGGAAATGGTGGGTGACATCGAGGCGAAAAATATTCGCCGCGAACAAGCCCGGGAAGAACGTTAGTAGTTTGTGGCCGCTAGCACCTCGAATTACACCCAAAGTAACATATCATATGCTTTCGTAATAGAAAGTACATTAGTTCAAAAAAGGAAGAAAAAAATTGTGCTATAATTTCTCCCACACTGCTTTCATAAATCACAGTTTCTTGATGCATCGAAAATCGGACGCTGTAAAAGAAGCGCGAATAAGAATAGAATAAAAAATATGAAGAATAAGCTGTGTCAGCATATGTGGAGCTGGTATTACGTTTGAAAAAGAGAAAGGCTGCTTCATAGACTTCTGAAAGTCTGACAGAACGGACGTAAATCGGTGAAACAACTTGTAGGTGCTTGTAGCACAGCTGAGCTGAAATAATGCGAACACAGTTCCGGCTCAAATTTTCGTGATCGGTGGGTGATGTGTTTTAGTGAACTAGATAAATTGAATTATCAATAAATCAAGGCGTCTTATCATCTTTGAGGAAAGTGTCAGTTCAAACTTCAGCAAAGCATGCATATACTAGCCAGTGGTGATAGATTGATTAATATTTCGAAAAACTTCAAATCCATCGACAACAACACTAGGAATACACTAAAACTCACCAATTCAATGTATCTCATTAACGAACTCTGCTATATACGCAATACGTGTCAAATTTACCTCAATATCTAGACGAAAATTAACCTATTGTTTAAGTTCATGCTAACAACAAATTACACGAAAAGTAGTTTCCAATTTAACTTCGAAAATATGAAATGAACATTTGAAATATGTATGACTATTCCAACACTACACACTTTCCCTTCTTTACCAATCGAATCCTCTTCAAGCTAAGGGAAAATCCCTTAATGCACGGCAACGAGCTAACTTATGTAGCATTTACTGGTTTAACTCACACACTTACGATACAGATGAATCTGTTCGAAAAAAAGCCACACCCAATGCTCTGTTTCATTTTCGCTTGCGTGCAAACGTCGCATTAGTAATATGTTCCTGAAACCACTTACGTGCCTCTGCGAAAAAAAACGAATTCATTAAAAATTCATTATCAATATAGCACGCAGCCGTATACATAGATACAACATTTGAATGAGATTTCAAATACACAGTTTTCATAGCAACTAAACTCAGGGAACAGCCAATCCAAACGCCAAACGGCGCATGATATCTTCAATCAATTTTTTCGTAAAACTGGTAAACTTCTTCCGAATTCTTCCCAGAAAATCATTGAAAATTCTTCTTTAAACTTTGTAAATCCATCGCATACCATTATACTGCATCCTTTTCTTGGCCATAAAATCCCTCAAGAGTACAATAAAGCTCACTGAACATTCTTCCTACAAAATTAAAGTCTAATTTTTATTACACAAATTCCTCACATTCCGATCCTTTCTCAACATATCTCAACTTATCTAAGATTCATTTCTGTCATCGTCCACTGACTGTTCACTCCTCTTGTATCAACGGACACGAATCTGTCGGTCGAGAGCCAGCCAAAAATATCAAATCGGGGTATCACATTCATATGAGCATAATTCGAGAAAGGAACGAACAAACATCTAGACCATAAACAATGATAAGGAGAGCCTCGACTTGCGGATCCAACCCTTTTCGAGTCAAATGTTTAAATCTATTCTTGCTGAAGAAATGTGTCTGCCACGAGGCAAAAAAAAAAGCTAGAAAAGTTTCATAAATTTTTCGTTGTTGTAGATGCCTTCAACGCAGCCAAGCACAGGACAAGAGAACCCGAGCACGAGCCCGCATAAACAATGATAGCTTCATGACTTTTCCAATATAATTCCTTTGCAGGCGTTTGTTATACTTTCAAATTCAAAATTGATTTCTGTTTCGATGTTTTTAGAATTCCAACGTTCACGCCAGCAACCGCAGCAAGCACAAGAGTCCCGGCTGTGTCCTAGTTTCCATCCAAGTGCTTGTCGCCGTAGTTTCAGTTCCGTAAAAGCTGTCACTTGACAATACGGTTACATGTTCGCTCGGTTTGATTTCGTTCTTTCACTGACTTTGAGACGTCGTCGTCTCCGATAAAACCTAAAAGTGGATAGGAATCGAAAGGACTCTCATTGATTGCAATGGATATCCTTTGGCCGGATGACAGTGCCTGATTGCCATGGACGGTCTCGAAAAATAACCGGAAGGAAATTTAATTTACGATACTTGTTGGCTTTCAAACTCATCTTTTATTTACTAGACTCCAATGCGATGAAAATCTTTCGTATCGAATCTCTTAGCTTCAATATCGGCCACCCGCTACTAAGATTCTGCTTATCCTGATTCACTGAATTCGAGGTTGCTGAACGTATAGTGTCTGGAGTCTCAGAGCACAGCACTAGGACGATGTAAGAGATATAAGTTGCGCTTGGGGAATCGGTGGTTATTGTTCAGGCGATTGAATGATTAATTAAAACGTTTTGCTGCGCTAGCTGTATTCGTATTGCTCTCAAGTCTGTTTCAACTATCGCAGAATGTATCTGTAGCAGGCAATCCGGCTGTGCCGCAAAGTTATTAATAAAACCGAAGTTGATTGATTTTTTATTGCATACACGTCCGAATCGTTGTTACGATAGAATATGATGGAGTTGCGAAAGTGTTTTGTTGTTGAAGTTGAAACTATATTCATACTGTTGTGTCTGTACGAATTAAGGCTAATGAAATGAGAGCTATCGCCAAAATTAGAAACAATCAAATTCTAATTGTGTGCTTCCGGGTTATTAGTTTTTGTGGTCCCTAAATTTTAATAAGGAGACCAATCGAGGTACTAATACGATAGCATCATAGCTTCTAAGCTTAGTCTAGTTTAAAAGGTTTGACTGGTGTAACTTTCATTCTAACTGATTACTATCATATTTAATAATGAAGCATTTTCCATTAATTTACTACAGTTTAAACAATTTTTATGATGACTACAGGTGATGATTTATTATTAATTTTATAGAGTTATCTTTTTCTATCTTTTTCTTTTTGTTTTTCATTAAATTGTACTTTATAAATATCAATCACACATTAATTTCAATTAGATTAAATAAATGGTATTTGCACGAACTCGTCCTTTTCTCTGATGTCATTCATTTTTTTAACATAACCCATTGGAAACGAAGTTTTGATAACACCGGGGCTTGGTGATTAAACAAACATGCACATACTCACTGTAATTTTCCAACTAGTTCTAAAGGTATGGGACATTGAAACTGTACCCGTCGCACAATGGGGCAGAAAGGACTTAATGCTGGCAGAAAATATAACTATGAAGTTGAACATATTTTTAAATTCCATTAAATTACAATAGTAAATATGATAAAGAATCAAAGATAAGAGAGTCGCGTGGTCGTCATCAGATGGTCACACTGAAATCTGCACATGTTTTGTTGTTTTGAGTGGCTCAAGTAATTTGTGATTTATTCTTTGCTGTTGTCTATACCAACATAAAACTTTTTGTAATGGAATCATTAATCTAAGGTTTGCTTTAATTAAAGTTTGATTTTGTATTTAAATATATTCTTGCTGGGTGAATATGTAGTTCAATATACGAAAATGTTAATTCAATGAGTTTTTTGGGTTTGACTGGCGTTATATTATATTAGCCGTAAGATGTCGCAAAGTTTTATACATCCTTGTACTGTATAATTCATCTAGTTTAAAGATCTGTAAAATTCGTTTACCCCAATTAGCCTACTCGTATGATAGGCGTTTGTATTATGACGGCACTTTAAAAAAAAATTGAGTATTTTCGTAGCTTTTAGATTTCAAGTCATTCTTACAACTTCCAATACCTTGTCTTTAACAAGCCAAGAACTTTTTTTTTATCATGTACTAAAAACTTCATGTTGCTAGGGACTAGACAGTCGAATAAAGTTTT
The DNA here is from genome assembly GCA_963978885.1 of Nemotelus pantherinus. Taxonomy (NCBI): domain Eukaryota; kingdom Metazoa; phylum Arthropoda; class Insecta; order Diptera; family Stratiomyidae; genus Nemotelus; species Nemotelus pantherinus. The sequence continues at coordinate 219,040,829 of OZ022263.1, forward strand.
AAAGAGAATAAACATAAAAACGGTCCCAAAGCAGTGGTGTATTTGAACAAGCTATTACTACCAAAATCATGTCACGCTGGCGCTGAAAAGTATAGGCAATCTATCAAGGAGTCTCTTAAGGGGGAGGTATGGTTGATTCTTGATTTTTTAAGCATAATTTTAAGAATTTTTTCTCGCAATATGGTAAAAGTTAGTTCATTTACTGAAGGAATACACTAAAGTACATATATTAAACAGTATCCACTAAATTTTTTATTGAAAAATATTGAAAAATTAACCAGTGACTCTACATCCAAATAGACGCCCCAAAATAAGGTAAATTGCCGTGAGAAACATAACTAATAGATGGATCATCTGAAACTAAAAAATCAAAAAGATTCTGTTAGTTAATGAGTTTCTTGAGGTAACGCTCTCGGGTTTTTTCATTTGTTTTGTTTATTTCATTTTTGGTATAATTTTGAAGTAAAAAAAAAACAAAAAACAATTATTTTCGGAATTATGGTGTTTAATCGGAAAAATTCCTATTTAAAAAAAAATAGAGTCTAAAAATAAAATATCTTGACAGCGTTACCCCGTAAAATGTTTACAGAGTTAGTGTTGAAAATTTCAAAAGGAATGGTCCGTTATTTTTTGAGTTACGTGTCTCACCAACTTTCAAAATAAAAAGTCTCAGAAAACGCGTTTGATTTATTTATTTTTTTGTAAAAAAAACCTTAATTTTTTCCTCTACTCTCACAGAATCGCCAATACCGGGCCCATAAAGTGTAATACTATCATCAAGGATGTCTACAGCATTTCTTTGTTATTGTCTTCCAAGGACTCGACCTCCTTTGCACTCTTTTGCAGCTTTTTGATCAGCTCTGCTAATACGAATGTTATCCTCTTCGCGTGCTCATTTATGAGAGCTTGTCCCTAAGCTCATTCCCATATCATGCCCAAATTCGTCAATTTTACTCGGATCAACTTCAAATTTTGATGGGGAACTCTTGAAGGACTATCTAATAGAAAATTTGCATCGAACGCGATAGGAAAGGACAAAAGTCAGGATTTAGGCCATAGCATAATCATCATCATCATCAGTACTACAACCGGAGTCTGGTCCTGGCCTCTCTCAACAAGCTTCTCGACCTCACACGACTATTTTTTTTTTGCCAAGCCAATGTCATCTACTCTGAATTCTCTGGGTCGCCTGTCATAAAATCTGTCACAAAAAGTTTTCCAAATAGGCCGCCTTTCACTAATACAGCTTGGTGTCCAGCCATTTCTTCTTTCATGTTATTATTATCTGCTACTATTTACCCAAGGTAGTTTAAAGGCTGCACCATGCCAAATTCATGCTCCACTAGCCTGACTGTTTGACCAACTAAAGGAGTTATTCTCGCACAAGTACTTCGATTTTTCTTCACTTATGTGCACTCACAGTTTTTTGCCACACGCTAGATCTGAATGAAGGATTCTAGTATATCTAGTTTGGACCTTCCAATGATGTCAATGCCGTCTATGTAGACCAAATTTTGGCTAGTATTAGTGACGATAGTCCTTCTGGCTGACGTGCAAAAGACTCGGACTGCTTTTCCATCGCCAAGTTGAAGAGGAGGCAGTCCATGCGACCCCTTGTCGGAAACCATTAAAAATGCTGGTCTGGATAGTAATCCGGCTGCTTTTACTTGGCTTGTTATGTTGGTCATGGTCAACTTATGCCGGATCTTCTGATCGTTTTATACAGTTATGTTTTGACTATGCCGCCGTTGATAGGCCTTAAAGTCTATACATAGATGTTGTAACGGAGTATTAAATTCCAAACATATTTAGATCGCCTGCGGAAGGGTTTATATCTGGTCAATTATTGGGGATAAAGTTGATGTTGCCCGATGTTGACTTTGATTCTCAGCTTTTCCAGCGAATACCTTTTTAGATCATCTATGCTCGCCCTTTTGCTGCATGTAACTTTCATAGTCTGATGATTGTAGTGACTTTGGTTCTCACCAATGACATTGACAGCATAGATTTTAATTCTATTTTCTAATATTTTTATCCAGATTTTATGTAACGTACAAGGTAACGATATGGTTCTATAATGTTCGCACTATATTTGCCTCCTTTTATGGATAGTGCATATGATGAATTTTCGCCAATCCTGCAGTATTCGCTCGTGATCCCAGATATGCTGGATTACTTTGTGGATGGCATTCATGCTACATCGCATTTGATCAATTCATTCGGAGTTTTTTTTTCAATGACCGGCCATATGCAGGACTAAGGAGTTCTTTCAATAGCGAGCCCATCTCTCCTTAATCTGGTTATTTTCAGCGATGATATTACCAATTGGCTGTAGAATCTGTTTTTAATTTCCTCACCCATTCTTCTGTCGAGCGTGGACTTTTATTTATTAGTAAAGAATTTAGCTTTAATGCGGATTACACACAATCGTTCGTCTACTGCTTTGAAGTCCATCACGTGCGGTATGAACTTCAAAATCATGATTTCCTGTAGGCTTCCACTTTCGAATATTATCTACTACCTCATGTCTTGTACTTGGCTGCTAATCCATTTCATTTCCGGGATTGCCAGTACGTTTAGCTTCTACTGACTGGCCTGTTGCAATAATGCTTTGACAGGGCCAGGCTTATTTAATGATATGACATTCCAGAATCCAAAAACGTATTCCATAATTCGTTTACCGGGGCGTTTTCGTTGGTTCACTTTTTTCCAAGGCTTCTCCGTTAGCTCCGGAACAGTTTCAAATTTTGCAGAGAATATATTTTTCATATTGAACAGACTTGTTCCAAATTTATATTTTTTAATAATACAATTTTATGGAAGCTAAGGTCTTCCAAAGACTTATTAGCGTGTTTGATTTCAATTTCTTTGGAGCTCATATTTTACTATCCATTTTGCTGTCATATTTTTCTCAATGTGTCAGAAATAATCTGCTTTCAAAGTGCTGAATATTTAGGTCAGCATATCAAGTCCATTACCCAGCAACTATTTAAAAATGGACTCGGGTTTTTTGTCCATTTTGTGTTCATCTCCAACAGCGAGCATTGAGTGACTGAAATTGAATAACGTTTTTCTCAGCCATTTATGCCACTGGGAACTATGTATTAAATACACTTCATGGTATGTGTTATACACAACATATGTTTTCAAAATGTTTGATTGCTAAGTATCAATTATTCTCAATTATTCTTTCCCGTATCAATTATTCTCTGCTTTGATAAGCCTTAGAGACGATATACGTTCTCTATGCTGATTTATAAATAATAAGGGAACCATGATCACAAATTAATAATTTTTATGAGTAAATGATATCGTTGGATATAAGTCGAGGATGTTAAAACTTATCACAAATAACTTTAATTAAAATTAATGATCTCCCACTGCAAGTGGTCACATCGGTCAAGTATGCTCTACGGGCTGATGTCTGATAAGAATCAGTGCATGCTTTCGAAACCACTTAGTTAAAAACAAAATTCAATTTTAATTAACAATTAACAATTCCAACAATTTTAATTAACAATTAACAATTCCATTTTTACGAAGCACTATTTATAATGTTCGAACTACAAATTGATTCAACTTCTCAATATAAAAGTTTCTTAGAGGCTAAATACCTACCGAAAAACCATCCCTAACAAGGGAAAATTATCGACAAAATGTCTTGATCAAAAGTGTCAGTCATTTTCGAACACACTCGGTACTGAACATACTGGTCTATCTATTTGAAATTGGATCTGCATGCCACAAAATCGATCTAATTTCTTTCCGGAGCTAATCCAATCTGAATTCTGTTTGAGCAGAGCAAACCCATTTGCATATCCCTATCTCTTCAATTCAAAATCTCTTCAAAGAAATCGGACACTTTAATAAAATTATACCCGTCTAATCGTACACATCGACCAACAAATCTCATTCTTTTCAACACATCTTTTCCGGGCCAAATTGAAAACTGACAAAAAGTATTTGCAGACAATACAGCAAGGCAAATTGAGTTGTTCGTGCTCATCAGCTTAGTGGCCTGTCCGTTAAGGCTTGCATAATAGTTTCCTTTCAAAAAAGATGGCCCGGTCCATTCCATAGTGTTCAAAATGGGTTCTATTCCAAACCTGTCAATCGAAGCTATCGGGGTAGGTGGATTGAATTTATGAATCCGTTAGATATCGGATATTTCATTTACGTATTTCTTTTTTTTTCTGCTCGGCATTTGTTGCATTTGTCACTTCCGAGTCTCGATTCGCAATGAATCTCATTTTTTCTGAAATAAAAACTAGGTTGCAAAACGAACTCGACCGGCAAAGCGCTTGGGTGCGGTTTGGCGACACGTAAAAATCCCACATGAGGATCAATGCGACACTAAACGGCAGACCCGTCCCATGAATCTCGAACCTAACATCATCTCTAGTTAGATCCTTGGTGGGTTTTTTTTTCGTTCGCATCACTTTTACTCCTCGCTGGTGGATTTTCGTCAATTTATGATTCATACAGAAAGGATACGGCTGTTGCCCGGCACTGCTGTTGTTGTTCGGGTGACTTGTTTCGATGCGAAATCGCGAGAATTGACGCCAAGGCGATTTATTTCAATTCTAAAATGGACTTCGGGTGCATGGACTAGAATGGAATAGGATAGCGTAAATGGATTCTTGTGCTTTCAACGTGGCAGACTGGTGATGTTGGGATGGCGAATATTGCTTGTTGTCAGGGACTCGGGCTGGCCGTTTGGTAAGGGTTTCACGTTTCAATGTTGACGCTATATGAAAGATTCATTGCATACTGTTTATTGGCACTGTCACGCCCAATGGTTCTGAAAACAGTGGGTACATGACATGGAAGCTGCCAGTACTAGTAAAGCGATACCAAGAAAAAACAGAATGAAATATGCGAATGCTACGTAATAAGGCTTACGGATGATTATAGATTTATGAAGAGTTTCAGGAATTTCGTGCGTGTGTCAAAGTGTAAATTACGCTAGAGATAGAAAGGCTTTGTTTAAGATTGCAGAAGGGTTTTGTCAAGAATATTGATTACGTAAGGTCAATAATAAACTTCTGCTTAATTTTTTCAAACTATTGGCGTTAATCATCAAGTGAATGCACTTTTTGAATGGTTTGACTACACTGCTTGGTTAAAAATTTATATATTTGAAATTTAAGCACAAAATTGTGCAAATAAAATATTTATTTTAGTTGAAAGCAAATTTTTACGAATAATTGCAAAGCTTGAAAATGTCTTGAAGAAAGAAGATTCAAGGTTGAAAAGATTGAAGGTTGGTCCAGCAGAAAAATTCTAGCAGTGATCCCACCAAAAACGGACCAATAATCTTTGCAAGACCTAAATGGTGATTGCAAGACATAGCAATTAACATAGTTCACTCGAAACACGTTAAAAATGATGTCCAATACTGCTGCGGAAGCAGCTTTGATCAGACTCCAGCACCCCAGAATTGTAGCTTGTCCTGTTATCCGCGCGTAATTTCATGGAGATGGCTAGTCACCGGTCCCGTGGATAGTTTGAGGGCTTTAGCTGTGTCACGCATCATAAATCAAGGCCCAATAGACAAGAAAGATCTATCGAGAAGAGGAACCTGGAGCTCACTGGCACACGGCTTCGCTGAATCTCACTTTTGGGACTCAATAATATAGAATTCGCATATTCCGTATTTCGCAAATGTACACGAGAGCTAATGAACGGATCATCACAACGAGCCTCTCTTGTGCCTCTGTGTGCTGGTCGTCAGGCCTCTGTAGATGTGCAGCCACTTCAATCTAATTAACGGATCATCAGCATATATTGGCTATAAGTAGGACCAGGTCTGATAAAAATTATTTTAAAAAGGGGGCAACTCTCTGCTGTGGTGTCAGCTTGAAATATCATCAATCAAAACTTTCTTCCCGTATTACTTCCTATGCAAACAAAATCAAAACGAAAATCATATTGCAGGCTGATCTTAATGTACACCAAGTTTGACTGATTTTTGGTTTCAGAAATAGGGCAGGGTTGCAGGCTACGATAGTTATCAAACTGCTATAACTCTGCAATTAACATAAGTAAACTATGTTCAAATTTAGTAAGTTCTGAATTTTTCATAGAAGGCAACCCTAAAATCTCTCCACCCATATAACTTCAGATGCAGTCATCGGATTGAAATAAACACACGAAGCAAGTTCGATGAATGTTTAGCTATTGTACTGACAAATAGTTGCCAGTACGAGGCAATTTTATTATATTCGTTTCAAGAAATGCTACCAACAAATGGTTTTATTTATATCTTTATATTTTTACATTTGATATGATGAGAACTTTACGATAGAAATAAGCAAGAAATAATTCATACTAAATTTTGAAACTTTTCGGCCAGCAACCCTCAAAATCTATTCAAGATTCCGTTATCGGATCAGAATGAAAGTTACCAATTTAGTTGAATTCAACGTTAAGGAGATTTCATAAACTTGTAGTGCCGGTGCTAGCAAAGGCCTGTCTGCGCCGGTCATTTTGTTGTTCATGTATCAAAAAATGCTAGCATAAAATTTTTATATGACACACAACTTATAATGGAAACAAGAAGTAACTGCTTGAATTACTAAAGTATTGAAATTTATGCGGGGTAGGTAATAACTCTCAAAATCTTTCTGTACCTAAAGCTTTAGATTCAGTCATCGCTATCAAAAAATTGATCACAAGTGCACGGAGAAATGATGTTATTCAACGTTCATATGTTATGCATCTGGTGTGATGGCCGTGATGGCCGGATGGCCGTGAGTACAAGGAGCCGATTTATCAAACATTTCAACCATACTCAATTCACAGCGAAATTAGCTCATTTCCTCAATTTTTCTTCGAAAATAAGTTTTTCTAGCGGCTCCTACGCCCTGGAGATTTTTATCTTCACACACATTAATACCAGTAATTGAGAAATGTAGCATTTTGGTGCTTGTTAGAATCACATAAATGACACAATAAGGTCGCAGTAGTGAGGGCTATCTGATCCATGCGTTCATTCCTCGCTCGTAATTATTGAGCTATTTAAAAAAACGAAAAAGTAACAGAATTTCAAAAAAAGCATCAATGAGTTTTTGAAATAGCTTAATATAAGTTAGCTTTTATTATATGTACATACATAAATACGAAATTGATCAAAACAAGAAAAAGAAAAAAACCCACAAATGAATAGAACTATGTATAATAAGTGAGCAAATAAATAAGTTTGGAATCGATATTAAATATTAAAAAAAACGTTAAAATAAATTAATAACAATTAAAAACAATAATTACAAAAAGCTTAAAAATTACTGTGTACAAATGACTTGGATAAGGGAGGATTTAAAGGATAGTTTGGTAATCGTTGGGAAATAAAGGTTGCAAAACCTATTGAAAATCCTGCAGCATCTATTTACCGGCTCATTAGCTGAATGTGGATATTACTTTAGCAAACGATTGGACCTGATGTTCCTTACGGGGATACTTATCACAATTTTACTATTCAGGAATTCAACTATAATAATTTCTCCAATGACGTCAAATGTAAAACACACCGATATCACTATTCTTCTGGATGCAAGTGGAGTTAAATTTAATAATACAAGCGTATTCAAGAAGAAGGCGTACAAGTGCATTGAATAATGATCTTGTGGCCCACAAGTTTTTAAATTCCTTGGATCGTCGTTTAATAAAGCCGAGCTGCTTATTCGCACGGGAAAGAATTTTGTTATAGTGCAAGGTGAAACGAAATTTCCCATCCTAGACAACACCGAGATCAACAGCGCTATCACTGCGAGTTAATAAGATGATCCCGAGAAAGTGAGTGCTCTGTGTAACCGTACATTTACGGCTATAACTTATAATTTGGCACTTATCAATATTAAGCGAGAGCTTGTTTATATTGCACAACTGAACAAGAGAGTCAAGCTTGGATTGAAGAAAATTACATCAGATTTAAATTCAATAGTGTGGTACAATTTTAGATCGTCTGCATAAAGTAGGTGATGTATGTTTGACAGGATCTCAGATAGATCCGAGATGAATATGTTAAAGAGAAGTGGCCCAAGATGGCTACCTTGTGGTACACTAAAGGTAGCAAATATATTTTTTGATAAAACTCGTTGAAATTTTACGAGTTGGCTTCGGTTGTGGAGGTAGGCACTGTGCAGATAAGTAAAGATCCAACAAGTCCGGCTTTGTGCAGCTTTAGGATCAATATAGAATGACTAACTCTGTCAAAAGCTTCGCTTAACTATGTGTAGACTGCGTATATTAGATAGCCTTTCTCCGTTTTATAGAGAACGTCCGAGACTAGAATTGTCAAGTTTGTAATAATTGAACGACCGTTTCTCTTTCAGACGGGAATCAACTAGTAGAGAAAGTTTATTGTAGACAACCTTTTCAAATAGTTTTGAAATCGAAGATAAAATGACAGAGCATCTGTAATTCTCAATGCCGCGTCTATCGCCATTTTTGAAAATTGGTGTCACATATGAAAGTTTCCAACAGGATGGGAAAACATCGGATGAAAGCGACTTGTCAAAGAATATATGCAGGGGTGTTATTAGCTGCTCTACACTCTTGCGCCAGAAGGTATGTGTAAGAAGATCAGGACCAGAGCCTATGTTACAATTGAGTTTTACGTATTTTAATAGCTTTACGTATTTCTTCATGTGATATTTTTATGTGGCTGACAAAAGTGGTTGAAGAATCTTTAACACATGCAAATGAGTGAGCCAAAATCAAAATTAATTGTTAATGTGAAGACACTTGATCTTGATATCTTTTCTGGGAACAAAACCATCCCATTTTCCAACGACCTGAGTGGAAAACCTGCATCCATCGAGTGGGGGTTGACGGGTGCTCCGCTAATTAGGGCTAGAGGCCTTCACAGCCATTGCAATCGCACTCTATTCCAGAGGCATTCAATTCTGCATCCCGGTTTAGTTTAGATACCCTAGCATACCCTTTAAATTATAAACCATTGCCTTTTTGAAGTGCTTTTTGCTGTGATATCTCTTTTTCTATGTACGGAGCAAATTATACCTCTCCGCTAGTCTTTTGGGATCTCTTTATGCTTCCTACGTGTACCATAATCTTTGCCGTGTGACCTATGGGTAACCAAAAAATGGAATAGTAACAAACATAATAGTTTTTCAATTACATCATTAATAAACGTTTTTAATCAAAACAACTATTAATTTTCTTTTAATATTATAAAGTTAGCGCAAATGTGCCCATTAAAGTGCTTGCGCTCATACACTTTCGAAATAGAAACGAACAACTGCAATTATGCAGCTTCTTTTTCAAAGCAAACTTAAACAGCGTTTCTCATTGCTTCAATATTAATATCATTTTCATGGAAGCGTGCAATCAAATTGTTTCCAGCATCATAATCATTCACCTACAGACAGACGTACTCGCATAACTTTTCGGGCCCGTTATTAAAACTTTTCCCAATTAAAAACGTTTCTTTATCGTTTATCCTGACTAACTCGTAACTTTGAAACTGTGAACGAATGCAGACGTTCCAAGCAACACTGTTTGCTTCATCCATACCCAACACTTTCGCATCCTTGAGTCAGCCACCGAATTCCTCAGACACCCACTCAAAACTCACAAATAATATCGTGCTTGCGTTTTTTCGCTTGTGTTTCTGTACATTTCTCATTTCTTTGCTGCTCGCTCTGTCTTGCCACCATTTTTCGAGTTCCTTGCTTGGTTTTTTAATTAAAACCAATTTAATGGTATTGTACACTTAAGTGCTCCAGGACAAATTTCTTTGTTTTCCTCGGTTTTCTCGTTTTGCACGTTGATTTGTACGTATGTCGGTAGCCGTGTATCTTCATTCCAAACAGCACCACATCTCACTGAAAACAAACAGAATCCTTTTTTGTCCCTCCGCCTGGTACGTTTTCTTGATGCGATTGTTTCTTCGCTGCGGCGTCCTTGTTGTCGTCGCCGATGCTGTCTTCGACGTCAGCGCCCCAGTTCGCAGTGGATGTTTGGTTTGCTTCTTGGAAAGTCGTTCATTTCTTTCAAAACGAGTCTCAGAAGTTGCTGCTACAATAACAACGCCACTCCAACCGATGTACCTGTCTCAGCCAGACCAATAAAAAGCAAGATTGAGGACTTTGCGGAAAATCCAGAACGAATAAATCCAAAGTCCCCGAATAGTACGTAATCCATAAGAAGCCATGCTTTGGCGCCTTCCCCGCTCACAGCGAAAAACGACTTCGACCAAAGTTTTAAAAACGTCATTCGCAAACACTTTGAATAATATGAAATGTTTGGAAAGGTCAAGTTTAGCAGGACTTTCTGTCTGACGTGTTTTCTCAAGAGTGCTCTGTGGCCAGTGATTGTAGAGTGTTTTTCGTATTTATCCGATAGTAGAAATCCTCCCACAGAAAGCGTCCGTGGCCGAAGAAAGCTCCAACTGCACACGCTTTAGATTTTTTTACAGTTATGATGGAAAAATCAATACTCGTCGAAATACCGATAAATCCTTTTCAAAGTACCTTCAGTAAATTAAAAAACTTCGAAATCAAATTAATGAAACGTCCAGCTTTCACCTCAGGGGTTGCATAGTTCAATTTTTTTTTCTTATTCTTTCAGTTCTCTTTGCGAGAAAACAGGCTCATCGTATTATCATAACCGTAGAAAATGTAATAAATTAAAATTCCTCCCGATCCAGCGACGAAAAAAATACCATGTTTATTTGGCCGGTGAACGAGTACATGCAGAATGGCTTAAGTGCTGTTACACCGGGTTGAGATGGCATCGGTCATAATTTTTTTTCGAGCAGCATAATAAATGTATAGGATAGTCACAGCAGGACTCGAGTACCTCTCACTTAAAAATGTGCCCGCAAGAGAATATATTCAGAAAATTATGGAAATCTAAGGAAATAGGATGAGTCGACTGGGCCTTCAACTGCCTGCTATCCAAATATACATAACTACGATTCCTGTGACGCACGTACACTGGCAAAACTCAGTCACTCAGCGAACTTGCACACGGAAATGAAGGATGCGATGCAAGAAAGATGAATTTAATAAAAAGTGGACCTAATAATGATTTAGCCGATGATATAGCGAAATCTTGCCTCGCAGCCAAACATAAAATCGCGAAATAATAAGGAAACTTGACGAGAGCTGGATAGCTGTAGAGCTTTTTTCATGTAATCACTCTTCCTAGTTTCAATGGTTTGTTTTCTTTTTCTACGAGTCTACCAAGAGACAGGAACTGTTTGGTTAGATAGCACGAAAGATGATCTGTCGTCCCTTTTGTATTTCGATGGATTTTCTCGCAGATAAATTTCATTCAAGTCCTTTATGTATTCCACGTTTCAGTGGAAGTCTAGGAAATGGCGTTGGTATTCTGTGTTTTAAAGTCTTTTGTTCGATTGGACAATGAGTATATTGTAATGGGCAGTTAAGTTTTATAGGCGATTTAGCTTAAAAGTTCAGCTCATTGACTTTGGTGGCTTATGCGGATCATGCCCACTAAGTGCGATTAGGCGGATGAGCTGCTGTTAGTGATTGCATTTAAATACAATTGATACGATTTTAGGCAAACGTAAAATGTATGGGGGAAACACAATCGAACTGAAGAAAAGTCGAAGACAATTTTAGAATAATTTTTGAATGTTTAGTATTAAATGAAATTATGTTGGAAAAGAACTTTTTGCACTTGCATCCGAATGACCACTGCAGGTTTCCTATCAAAACTTTTTAAACACAATTGAAAACATACTTACTGAATATAACTTTTATTTATTCCACAAATTTTACAATTGCTATATTATTGCTGTTGCCTTAAATTTTAATTTATGTTAGATAGTACTGACTGCTTATACGTACAAAATGTGCTTGAAGTTAATGGATATACAAACCGCTTGTGGAAAATATTGTTTCCAAAGCAGGTAATGAAATTAGACTAGCTTCCAATAAAAAAAGGTCTACCAACTAGCATGTAATATGTGCTCGTTCCACTGCTGAAATTGGACGGCCAGGAAAGCTTCTTGAAGTTAATTTTTGCATCATTGATTAATATCTTGAACTACTACCCTGCTAAAAATAGCGTTAATAAAAATAGCAGTAAGACACAACGGAATATTGTAAAAAAAACTTATTTCCCCTAATAATGCTCTTACGAGGGTTGATCAATGATAATCAATTATTTACAGTTCGGATAAAATTCCAAAAAAAATTTGTTTTACTACCACACATACTCACTAAGTCAGCATAAAAAAACATATAAATAGGCAACGATTCCATTGAATACGAACAGTCGGAGAGAGAGCATCAAAATGGAGAAAAACGAAATTAGAGCTGTCATTAAGTATCTCTGTTTGAAAAAATTGTCTACAAGAGACATACACGACGACATGGTGGAAACATAAGGAGACTCTGCTCCTTCATATTCCACCGTTGCACGCTGAGCCAAAGAGTTAAAGCTGGGAAGAACATCCAATGAAGGAGAACACCGCGAAGGACGTAAAAACACATCCCTCACTAAAGTTAGTGTGAAAAAATCAAACATGCTATGTTGGTAGATCGAAGAGTGACCATCAGCCAAGTAGCTGAGGTCATAGGGATCTCGAATGGCAGTGCCCAAAAAATCGTTGCCCACAAATTACATATGGAGAAGATCTCTGCGCGTTGGGGGCCGAGAATGTTAACCGACTGGCAAAAGAACAAACAAGTCGACATTTCGAGAGTGAATCTCGAAAAGTTCCAGGCAGACCAGGAGATTTTTTTGTCACGTTTCGTATTTATGAATGAGATTTGAATCTACCATTTTGATCCAGAAACCAAACAGCAATCGATGACGTGGAAGCAACCCTCTTCACCAATGCCGAAGGAAATCAAAGTGCGAGCTCGGCGGGGAAGTTTGTGCATTAGTGTTTTGGGACGCTGAAGGAATTATCATATTGGAGTATTTGGAAAAGCGCGCCACTATATGAGGCTCTTACTACGCTGGCCAAATAAGAAGATTGCGAGAGGCAATGAAGGAAAAAATACGCGGCAAACTGCGAGCCGGAGTTCTGTTTCATCAACATAACGCACCGGCTCACAAGGCTGCAGTTTCGATGGCTGCAATTTAAAAAACAGGATTCGAACTTTTACATCTTTCCTCGGAAAACTTTTTTTTTTCATCAGCCAGTGGCTTTTACTTCTTTCCTCGGCTCGAGAAACACCTTCGGGCGAAGAAATTTGAAGATGATAGCGAAGTGATCGCCGCTGTTGAGGCATTTTGGAAGAGTCAAGATAAAGAATTTTTCCTAAGGGTATCTTAGGTTTGGAAAAATATGGACTAAATGTATTAACATGTTAGGAGACCATGTTGAAAAATAAATATATTTTTTAAGTTTAATCACCTTGGTTTATCTTCATTATCATTACTTATTGATCAACCCTCCTACATGTGAAAAACTATCTTAGCATAAACCTCAGTTTCTATCCACACCCAAAACCACTTCTCTCAAATATATTGAGCCTCAGCCTCCAGTAACGCTACGTGACCCTTCATGAATGGTCTGTTCAATGTTGCTTCTACTCGTAAGAAAATGCTAATATCGCCTGCATATAGTAGCCGCGTTTTTTGCACCTATGCAGAGCAGATTAACGTAGGGCTGCGAAAAAATGATTCCGAGCAGAAAACTTGCTGTGTTCGAAAATGTTGTTGCATTCACTAAATTTCCGCTTATGTTGGTTGTTAAATTAGAATGACACATAGAAAAAACCTCAATGAAATCGTATATAGGTTTTAATTGAAATCCGACATGAAACTTGCATATGAAAGAATCTACAATGTAATGTGCATTGAAACACTCAAAAACAGTCTGCACACTACAAGATTTGATGTAAAATAATTGACAATAACGGAGTGCTATGCCAATTCATTCAATTCAAACTACTCGTTTCACAATAGTCAGCAGCAGTGGTACGAACCGTTTAGTTATCAGCACACTCTACATGTAAGCCAATAAACAGCCACTGCCTAGCAAATTCTGCTCCAGTGACGCGAGATGTGCAGGATTTTGTTGTTGTATTCAATGTACTCCAAAAAATTTGATCTACTCGGGTGTGCAAAAAAAACGCACCTAATACAGTGAAACCTAGGAATTGGACCACCTCAGCGTCGCAAAAAATGGTTCCATTTCACAGGTAGTCCGATTTTAAAGGTTCAAAAAAGAACGATGAAGATAATATTCCTTATAGATAATATTCCTTGAAGTGTAAAATGCTGGTTTTTCACGTAAATATTGTACAAATGTTATACTTTTGACAGAAAAACATGTTCAGTTCAAAGATTTGAAATAATCAAATAGAGAAGTTTGCGGGTCCTGCTCATAAGATGTACCAGCCTAACTAAAATTTAGTTTTTGCAGAACTTGAGGTATGTTCATTTAGAGAGCTTGAATGTTTTGTGTTTGCTTGATTATGGTGATAATGGAATTAATATTCTGCTGACGAACTTGCTGCGGAATGCTGCGATTGGAGCTAAATATTTGGGCTAACAAAAGCTGCTATGGCTTCTTTAGTTGAAACCGCTTCAAAAAAAGACATCTTTAGATTTTATAAACTCATGAAATATTACTGCTTCCGCAAATTTATTTCCGGAGTATATCACAAATTCGCAGAAAAGAATTCATCAAAATTATCAACTTAACGAAAATTTTAGCATCGACATCAATCATAAACTGAAAATATTTCCTACTTCCGGTAAAATCGCATACGCAATCCTTCACTGACCAGCTGATTTCTAGCCAATCAAAACACTATCATTTGCGAATCAGCTGTCTTTAGCTTGACAGTTCGCTTATGGTTAGATAAGAGAATCAATTCGCTAACCAATATATAATGGACTTACAAGGTCAAACCTACACATTGGTGGTATCGAAAATCGATGGCTGATACGAATCGTGATAAGCCAACCTAATCCTCGTCAAACAGGATTCAGTAAACAAAAAAAAAAAAAGAATCAATTCGAGTGATTTGACTTGTAGTCAATTCATATCCACTCTATTTTTACTGTTTTCCTCATTTTATTTCGAAACAGTTTCAATTTTAAATCAAAACATCATGCGGAAAGCAATATACTTGCGACAAATTGTCAGTTTTCAACTTTTCACACGCAACATTTCAAGCCCAGCAAAAGTTGCTGTGCGTCGTGTAGTTAATGTATCTGAAAAACAATCGGGAGTTAGCTTTAGAAGAGGATTCTGTGATATATATGAAATTAAATGCTGGAATTGCCAAAAGACGACAAAGAGAAAAAATCAATTTTTCTGTGAAAGTTGTGGAAGTCTCCAAGATGCAGATAGTAAATGTGTAAGTAAATATTGAACATTTCTAATACTGAATGCATGTATGTTTAAAAATCTATTTGTCATCAGGATTATTTTCAATTACTCTCACTGCAAAATAATTTCGACGTAAACTCTACAGAGCTGACCACGAAATTCAGGCAGTTACAAAATGTTTTACATCCCGACAAGTATAGCAATAAGTAAGTTGCATATGTAATTTTGTAAAATTAGTGTGAGCTACCCCAAGATTCAATGGCATCCTTCTAAATTAGTTGCACTGTAAACTCAGCTGGGATTTCTACCTCCTATCGAAAGCAGGTAAGAATTCGCAATTTCGGTTGCCAAGGTTCCAGGTTTTTGATAAATACATGATTACTGGCTTTTCAATGGAGTTTTACAAAAAGGGCTTGGAGAGACTTGAGTGGAAATTTTGATATTTCGAAAAAGTGAAACTTCTGTGCGCAGTTTTTCTTGATCGTAGTTGTTGTTGGCTGTGATTTACGACCCTAGGTAGGTAAATGATTTAACTAATCTGATCCAACTGATAAAATCTACATTCTCCTACCTTTTTCAACCAATATATATATGTTTGGTTTTTCTTTCAATTCAGTTCAGAGCTGCAATGTTCTCTGCTTGCTCAGTTTTCGTTCGTCTTGCACATGATGTCAACGTCATCAGCAATAGCTGGGCAACTTAATAAGAATGTTGCACCTTATGCTCACCTCGACTTTTCGGATAATTTTTTCCAATACCAAGTTAAAGAGGATGCAGAAAAAGGTTCTCCATTGTCGTAGGCCGCTAGAAGTGACTGTGATAAGGAATCTGGCCTTTGTATAATTAATCTGGCTTTGCACATTCATCATGGTTAGCGTTGTCAGTCTTATTAGTTTGATTGGGATATCGTATTCTTTCAACCGCTATCATAGACGGCTTTAAAGACGATGGTAAAACTTTAGACAATATTTGATATTTACTCTCTGAGCGAATGTTACGTCTGCGGAGAGCACTTTTTAGACGGTGCTCAGGGATAATTTTCGCCTCTTTCATCAGTTAAACATTGGTAAGTTTTTTTTTCTTCTGTATGGAACAGATCAGTCTAAGATACCAATTGACGTTAGCATGTCATGCATCCATTTAACTAAGAAGTCGTCCACGTCTTGAGCTTTCGCAGCTTCACATAGCTTTCCAAAGAGCGCACCGCTAAAGATCCCTTTAATGCCCACAAATACCCCTATCGCATAATCACCATTTGAGATCGCTCAATCGACTCGAAACCAGAGAGTGAAGGGCCGACTCGCATGATATTCCTCGCTTGAGTGAATGTTGGTCATCATTCCAGGAGTTCAGGAGGAGAAGCGCCTTAGTATATGCGTGTCGTTGAGCAAGTCTCTCCATACATTTCAGCTTAAACGAAGTCAAGATCAGCCTAAAGTTTATTGGATCTGAATCGTAATATCTCACCGTTTCTGGTAGAAAGATTACCTTAACTTATCGCTAAGTTTTTTCCATTAAGTCTACCTCCAGATGATCAATTCCTTCTCTTACGTTAACCGGGTAGACGCCATCTAGGCCCTGCGATTGGAAATTTCCAAAGGACATGATGACATCTCTGACCTTTTGGCTAGTAACCACAGATTTGGCTGTGTATCAGCATTTCCTGCTGCTGTGAAAAGCAGAAGGTTTGGCCAAGGTCGCAGATGCTTTATAAGTTTCAATCACGGAAATTGAGCCCCAAGTAAAGTCTCTAAAAACTTATTTTAGACTTGATAGGGGACACCTTTTTGGACCTGGTGAAATCAACATCCGAGCGTTTTAGAGAGGATCATTTAGCTGATATTTCCTTCTCCAGGACTTTGCTAAACCTTCCCTCACAAAAGTTATCCCTTCTTGAAGGTCCTTCATTAATTAGAATGATGTATGAATTACTTAGAATAATAATTAGAATCAAGTACTATTAGCCGCGTTTTTCTGCGTCTCTATCCAGAGCTGGTTTGGAAAGCAGCATTGAAAACAACAATCCTCCTTCTCCAGTTGTTGTTTTCAATGCTACTATCCCAAACAGCTCTCGATATAGGCGCAAAAAGCACGGCTATTAGTTGCTGATTTACTAACTTTCGTCTATCTTCCGCAGGTCAGCCCGAGAGCAATCGAATTCCTTAGAATGGAGTTCACTCGTAAATAAAGCATACAAAACACTTTCGGTTCCAATCGAACGTGGTGAATATATTCTGCGTCGGCAAGGAATAACTCTACCACAAGATAATAGTGTTCTCGACAAGGAATTTCTTTTGGAAATGATGGAGAAAAACGAAGCAGTTGAAGATGCAACGTCAGACAATATTTTAGATTTAATGAAGACTGTACAACGCGATCTGGATGAAGCTGCTAAAGAACTAGAAACCACGTTCAAAAAGAATGATTTTGAAAAAGCAAAATTTATTCTGATTCGAATGAAGTATTTAAAGAGCTTGGAATCAAACATAAAAGAGAAAGCAGTCAGATTAGGTGCTGTTAAGTAGAATTACTAATTTCAGCTTTAAATGATCTTATTGCCAGTGATATATTTGTGTGTGGAAGTTGTTTGAAAGACATTTAGAATAAATAATTTTAAATTGTATTTTTAGATTTGTTTAAAAGTCTATAAACACAACTGCCAAGAATATTTGTTGAGCAATTTGCTCAAGAATATTAATTTCCAGAATAATTAGGACTAGCAGATAAATCAAGTAGAACCATGTCTAAATGCGAGTTTTTAGACAGCATTCGTCAAAAACCTATTACTTCTGGAATTGATTGTATTCAACAGCTTATGCGGTGACTATAAAAGTTCACGTCAAAAATTGATAGAAACTGATTCAAATATAATGAGGTCAATTATAAGATCAATTTCAACTAAAGAATATTACCCCAGTGCTACAGTTAAAGCCGTTCTCAAAAGTGGCTAGAACGGAGAATTGGGCTGATAAAATCTACAGCATCCTCAGCATATCCATCAGTTTTGCTCGAAATCCCTTTGCTTCACTAAATCTTCCATCTCCAAACTGTACAATAAGCCATAAATTGAAAAAATTGAAAATATACACGTACAGTCAAGGCCAAAAGTTTTAAATTGCATCTTAAAATAGGGGCATCTCAAAAACTAAAAATGAAAAGGTGTTATATACTAGATTGTCAAAGAGTCCTACTTTCCTGGATTTACACCTTATCATCAACTAATTTTTCCTACAGTCAATCGCATTGATTTTTTCTATTTGTTTTGCCACTCCAAACATGATTGAGGCTATAGAAAAAATACTCAAATTATCTTATTTATTCTATTTTCGAACTATTTCCCTTCCACTTTTTCTTAAGGTTTCTCAGCGATACCTTCATGACACCATCACGAAAGATTGCCATAAGTTGGTATGCCGCATGCGTTTTAGTTTATTTGCAGTGTTTATTTGCTTTCCTGACATCAGTCAGTAGCAAAGTCGTTTTGCTTTGAACCGCCAATATTGGATAGAATTCTAGCGAGTTTTGAGGATATCTTCTCGTTTGCTTGGGGTTTGAAGCTCAGTTTCTGATCGATGCTTATGCCTTTATTAAAGGCTGAACATAATTATGGTAACCAGTCAATCGCCAACCTTTAGCTGCACTACTGATTGTTTCCTTCGTTTGGTGATCAGAATCATTTCCGTCTTATTGCCGACACGCTCATTCAAGAAACATTTCTCAAATCCCGTGATCATATCCGGACCCCCAACTATATATTATGCAGAAATGATATAATGATTGGTAAGGGAGGAGGCGCCGCACTTGTAAGAGGAAGTATTGTCCACCATACTACACCAATTCCCACCTCAGGGACATAGAATCCACAGCCATAAAAGTACAAAACGAGCTTTCTCAAGTTTTTACTTGTTTCGGCTTATCATTGTCCTAGGTTACACGAGTTTATCGAAGTTTTACATAAAGTCAACCTGACCAACAAAGTCTAGCATGCAGGACTAATCTTCAAACAGACAAAAATATGTGCGTGTCAAAATCTCGCACTGCGGAGGTTTTTCAAGACCCCATGGTATGTTCTACGGATAGAAACAATCGATCTATACCTACGCAATAAAGCTCTGAAAATCTTCGACAAAATCGACAGGCATTCTAACAGTACCACGAATATCCTAACATTCTCAAGTTGAGCCCACGCGAAGTATCATACACAAATAACCATCATAATCACCCAAATGAATAGGATAGGAATGGAGTAAGACTGAATTCTCCACTAGCTCTAAAGCATCATAGTTTCTCGTCCTCGTCGCCTTCGAAACAACTTCGATTGGCTTTGCGAGTTTTTACAATTATTCGCTATTTGACCGAATTATCTATATATCTGTGGCCGAATTACCTGCCCAACAGAAATACTAGAGGGAGGGATTCAATAAAAAATCGTAAGTTTTGCGGCGGTCCTTTGTATTTTGGAAACACATGATTTAAGTAATCATTTAAGTAATAGCAAAGAACCTAGCTATAAAAATTAGAATCCACTGAAGGTTATATGGGATAAAGTGGCTCGGAGAAGTAGAATATATATTTATAATAGATAGGTCATGTCAATTGGCACCTCTACAAAGAGCTACATACTTCACATTTTCTTTTCAAGCTGCGACGCAATCGAGAGTAGAAACTGTTCATATTTTCTTGGTAACTATTTTCAAGTTTAAAAATAGACAAGTCGTTTGTAACTACAGTTTAGTTTATTCCACACTCAATTACGATATAATTTAATTTTCTTGTGCATTAATGAAATCAGTAGAGAAAGCGAAACCCGATATTAAATCAATAGTTATATAAATATTCCAGGAAATACTTTTTAAAAAAAAATAGTCTAAAAAAACATATTTTCGCAAAATCTTTGCCACAACCGAGGTTTGTTCAATCACAATATCTAGTAACAAGATATTCAGCTTCCGAGTCAATATCTTTCAGGTTATATTCTAGTATTTCTACATGAATCTCCTATGCATTCTGTAAGATTTTTCAGGCTAATACTATAAATAGCCCGCTGAGATGGTAACATAGAGAAACCGATATTTTCCATCTGATATACATCTGTGCTAAGATCGTATGCTTCAACGAATTCCTGAAATAATAAAGTATCTTACAGCGGAACTTTTTTTTAGTACATAACTTCAACTCACCTCCGTATCACGGAACTCACAATAGATCATATCTGTGTTATAATCAAAATGACGAATACATGCATACGTGTTATTCAAAGTATCTTGACAATAACAATCAGTTGCTGGATCACATTCAGCTAAATTATCTGACTTTCGATAAGGACATCCTGGCGTATATGTGTTTTCATTCCCTTCACCCCAATACTCTATCAAAATTTGGCGATGATATGACGGATTTGGTGTAATTTCATTCTCTTGCTGGATAATGTGTTCATTGATAGACTGACCGTCTATAAAATCATCTGCTATTCCACCAGCCCATTCCACGAAGGTCGGCAGCAAGTCGATTAGGACAACTGGCGCAGTGGTAACAGTTTTGACCGGTACGTTTGGACCACGGACAAGGAATGGCACTCGAATGTCCGTTTCGTAGGGTTGTCTCTTATCGTTCGGCTGCCCGAACTGTCCCAGGTGATAGCCATTGTCCGACGTGAAGACAATGTAGGTGTTATCGATTTGCCCAGACGCTTCAAGCTGATGAACAATTGATTCAACTAGTTCATCGACGGCTAGTAACGATTGCCAACGTTTACGATAATAATCGTCAAGAGTTGGGATGAGTGAATCAGGGAATGGTCCTTTCATATTGACAAGCCAATGTTTGTCTGTAAGTAAATATAGCAGTTATTTTTGAAAAAACCATCGTTATGGGTATTTCTCAGCATATATTATAATAATAAAAATAATGAGCACTATTTTTATGTCTGCCAGAGAATATAAATACGATGAAAGTCATATCACTTACCCAGAGGCCCAGATTCAACGTTAAAGTTTAATGTTTGCAGGACTTTAACACCTTCAAATGATAAATTATGCCTTGGCGCAGGGGTGTATGGTGCATGACATGCTGGCGGAGCGACCATAGCAAAGAAAGGCTGGTCTAATTTCTGTAACTTGAGGAATTCTAAAGTTTTATCTCTTAGAACATCAGTAAGATACTCGTCGGTATATTTCGTAGTTTCACCATTTTCTGTCAGAGTATAATTATAATAAACTGAGTTTCCATGCAACCCGAAGAAATTTTTCCATCCTGGTGGTATGGCGTTGCTTCGATACTGTAAATTAAATGCGATATATGTTTAAAATATATAAAAGCATGAGCGAGGGGAATTTAATATTACCTCGTTAAGATATTTTCCAGCAAAGAAAGTCTCATAGCCCAGATTCTCCAAATGAACAGCAATCGTTCGATTCTCAACATTGGTTTGCCAAAAATGTCCATAGCACCCACCCGAAACACTATTATTCGTAGTAGCATGATTATGAGCGTATTGGCCACTCAAAATGGAAGCTCGTGACGGACAACATATTGGACTACTCGTGAACTGTGAACGAAAATGTACTCTTTGAACACATCTGTATTTCAAGCAAACAGTTTAGAATTACCGCATTAGCGAATGTCATTCCTTTCAGAGCTAGATGCTTCTGCGTAGCTGTCATCGGAATCTAGATTTGTAGATATTTCAAGTGATGCCAGCCTATATTTCAAAGAAAACTATACTTACGAGCCCTTGAAGCACCACATCCTGATCATCAGTAACGATGAGAATAATATTGGGTCGACGTTTTAAACATTTGTTCAAGCACACAAATGTTATCAACAAAACAAGGAGACAACGAATCAAATTGAACAGCTGCATATTTTTTCTTGAGTTTTACTTGACCAAAACAAATAAACTTGATTTGCACAAACACTCAGTACAAAAAAGTCTCTGTTTTACAAAAAAAAATTAACTCATATATTTTGCAATTACACCATAAATTGTTTCAATTATTGAATTAGCATACGCTACGCAGCAGAAAGCTTGACGTCCGAATCAAAGACGTCGCGCCTTTTGATACTGAATTAGTCACTGGTTGATTACTCTTGCCCTGCAAATAAATATATCGTTTACACTTGTCGTTGATCTCTCTACACCTTCTATTCCATCGCTCGTAAAATTACGGGCACTAAAGTGAAAAATTATATGGAACTAAAACTATTTCGGAAATGTCTTTTGATGCGTTTCTAAGCAGATTGCGGTGTAATTGCAGGCATTATTTCCATTCCAATGCATTCCTGAGCTACACGAACGCCCAATAGAAAGACCGCCACACTCTTTACAATGGCCCTGAAAATGTTTGAAAACAATATTGTTATATCAATTATTACCATATCGCTTTGATATTGATAAGAAATTAATAGCAGACAAGCAAGGATAGTTTGGTGAAGTGTGAAAGGTTGCAATTGTATGGTAGATAAATATAGTACCCAAAATGAAAAGTATCAGGGGTGTTTGTTTATTTATGATAAGTAGAGCATAAAATGTTTAGATGTTTATGATTATGAATGTATTAAATTTATCATTTGCACATGGAATATGTTGATTGGTAATTCAAACTGCTACCAAATTTGTTCGCGTAAAAAAGTGTGAAAAAAATGTGTCCATTCCCAGGTGAAATTTACTCCATTAACCCCCGCTAGACACACCTGGATCTGTGGTGTCCGGCCGTTTTTGAAAATCGTCAGCGCTCCCAGGTACGTCAATATTTCGGGATCTAACCTCCACTTAAAAAATTGTATCTGGATCAAGAACTGGCGTAGTGAACGTCGCGCTCGGTCCTCCGTTCTTCATGAATTGCTGAGCTGTCAAAGTTGGCTGCGGACATCACAGACCCATGTGTGTCTACGGAAGCTTAAAAGTGTGAATTTTTTTTTCTCAAAAAGTGTATTATAGTTACATTATCATGTGCACCCTAATAAATTTTATGACCACTGTCGCCTCACAGATGCGATTTATGATCGATCTGTGCATTAGCATTTTTTATGATCTAAAACTTTCGTCCGCGTATCTTTATTTTGAAGTCAAAAACTAAGTACACGTTTTATTTATATATGAGACATAAAATAAAAAAATTACGTATAAAATATAAATATATACATTCTATATGGGGCATTTCACGTGAAGCGGACAACGAAAAAAATTCGAGTTTCTGGATTTCGTTCATATTGTGCATATTGGTACTTCTAGAAGATATGAATGTGGATGCAAAAGTTTTTCTTTCTATGGGGTTTAGTTGCCGAGTTATGGGCTTCTGAATAATTGAAGAAATTGATAAAAGGGTTTTTTGGAAGCGGATTCTGAGATTCAAAACAAAATCTAAAAACATTAAACATAATGATTGGTATAGAAAATCAGCTGTTCTTTTCAATTTTGAAATTAGATTTGAAAAACAAATTTTTTTTCCTGTGTGGAACCGGAAGTAAACACTTTAACTCGTAATTTGAATAATTTGGACCAGGTTAATTTTGTTTATTTTTATAACAAAACAAAGCTTAAAGTATACTTATTTTATCATAAAAGTTTTAGGATGGGATGGCCAGTAGTTTAGGAGGTAGGTGAATTTCAATACATAAAAGTCCCATGGGGCATGGTACCGAGAGCTTGCTTAGTTCAGCTAGTTGGCTCGAAAACAAAAATTGATTTGAAATGTGATTAGTAGTGCCATCTCTTATTTGAAAAAGGTTGTATTTTCCCATAAAAACCTAATTAAAATATATGAAGCATATATAATATATTTTACGCCAAGCCAATTCAAATTTTCCGTTATTTTTCGAGTTAATGTTCAACGCCTGCAGTGACTATTACTTTCGTTGATAAGTTAAAGAGTCTTAATTATGTGTATTATGTCTCCGTTCGGCTATCGATGTTTCAATCCATTCGATTTGAATTTTCATCAGAAGGCTAATGACCTAAGAAAAATTTCAAGAATATTAGCAGAAAATAAATTATGTCAAATCTGCAGGAGAAAACTGATCGTAGAAACACCTCTAGTTGTTAAAAAAAGAACTAGTTTAAGAAACTAGAGTAAAATTGTAAAAATTGTGAAATAAATTCATTTGTCCATACACAAGTACCTTTTTTTCACTAAGTAAATCAGCATTAGCAATTTTTAGTATTTTATTTTCTATATGTAAGTGATACAAGTGATATATAATAGTTTTACTGCAAATATTTTGCTTTCACACTCACTAGCTATCATAATCAAGCTCCCGGTACCACGCTCCATGCGACTTTTATGTATTGAAATCCACCTACCTCCTAAACTACTGGCCATCCCATCCTAAAACTTTTATGATAAAATAAGTATACTTTAAGCTTTGCTTTGTTATAAAAATAAACAAAATTAACCTGGTCCAAATTATTGAAAATACGAGTTAAAGTGTTTACTTCCGGTTCCACACAGGAAAAAAAATTTGTTTTTCAAATCTAATTTCAAAATTAAAAAGAACAGCTGATTTTCTATACCAATCATTATGTTTAATGTTTTTCAGATTTTGTTTTGAATCTCAGAATCCGCTTCCGAAAAAACCTTTTATCAATTTCGTCAATTATTCAGAAGCCCATAACTCGGCAACTAAACCTCATAGAAACAAAAACTTGTGCATCCAAATTTATATCTTCTAGAAGTACCATTAAGCACAATATGAACGAAATCCAGAACCTCGATTTTTTTTCGTTGTCCGCTTCACGTGAAATGCCCCATATAGATCATAAAATTTTATATGTAAACTTTTGATACAAGTTTTGTGCATTAAATTTTATATACACATTTATAAACTAAACATGAAAAAATTGTTAAAAATAATTTGTTTTTCAAATTCTTAAAATAGAGAAGTGATGAATAGAACTGAGTTGGTTAGACGCCAAATGATAGAAGAAGAACTTGAGGAGGATTTGTATGTTGCTTCCTCAGAAAATGAGGACTACGTAATTTCCCAAAGCGAATCGGAAAGTGAGGAAGAGAGCTTGGAAGATGAAGGGACATGCTCCACTGGCAGGGATGTTGATGCCGCATCACGTCCACGAAGATCAGGAAGACCGAGAAAAAGACTTGAAGGAAAAGACGGTTATAAGTGGTCAATAAATGCTCCGGAGAGCAGAGGAAGATCTCTTCGAGTCCACCTAGCCGGAGGAAAAGATGAAGCGAAATGAAATGCTGCTGTAAGTGTAAAAAGCCATTTGCGAAGAACACAGGCTTCATGTATGCAATGAATGCATTTTATAATTTTGTTCAGTTACTTTATTTATTTTAAGAAGTGTAAGTAACGTATAAAACTTTGAGTTACAGTATTTTCAAACCAAAAATTGTGATTTCAAACGAATTTTCGACTGCAAAAAATTGTACTTTTTCTGTTGCCATAATAATTATATTTTTTTCAAAGTTTCATTATGTCCTTTTTTTCTTTCATCTACTTAATGTCAAGAAACATTTTGTACAGTAGAATTTTCTCAAACTTATTTAATAAAAAGCTATCATGTTTTAAGTGAATACGTGTATTTCTCGTGTTTTGTGTCGATTTCCATTAAATAACAATAATAAAAATTCATATATATCCATCATCCAATGCTTGCTCTTTTTCTATAGATATCGATCTACTCTAGTGAATTTTTTCAGATTTTAAAACGATTCGAAGTATGGTAAAAAAAAACGGCAGGACTCCGTAGACCCAGGTGTGTCTAGGGAGGTGCTCCAATTGTAGTGTGTCTGGGGAGGGTTAAGGGGGGGAAATACATGTAAAGTCGAAAAAAATTGCTAATTTCAGATTGACTTAAAATATATATATTGTTTATTCAGAAAATTTTTAGTATTAAATCCTTAAAGTACATGTCTCACAGTAAATGAAAATATTTTTTTCATAATTTTTCAACACAAAATGGCGGCGTTGCGAGCGAATGAAAAAAACACATCAAAAACTATCTCGTACAACTTAACGTCTTTCCCGGGGAACTTGCAACGTTCATAGAAAATAAAATATGCTAATGAGATGTATAATTCATAGGTGAACCAATAAAATTTATTAAAACAAATTAAATGTTTACATTAGTTTTAGATTAAACAAAAAAATCGATTATTTTTCAAAAAAATCACGTTTTAATCATTAATAAACAAATTATTATTCCGAAATTACAATAACATGTAGGTTCAACGAGGAGATAATACTCTTTTGTACATGTGGTATAAATTTGAGCCGGATCGGTTCAATATTTATTGAGATATTTTGTACGGAAGTTGAAAAAGTACTACTTTGAGAAAAACGCCGCGCTGCCTATAACTGACTATAACTCGAGAACTAATACGAATATCGCTTCAAAACTGTTTTTGGTATATTTTAAGAGCATTTCGAACATTTGGATGTAATAAAAAAAATCGATTTTTTTTTAGCAGTTACATGTATTTCCCCCTTAAAGCATTATATTTATTTTACACGGAAGCGAAAATGCTTAAAACTAGTACAAGATTACTCGAGTTTCATAAAACTATTTAATGCTCGAATCAGACTCTTGCCGAGACATGACAAACGCAGGCGAGCACGAGTGTGGGTGGTCGAGAAGCGCCCAGATTGGGCTACAAAACACAAGAAAAATTATTTTGCAGCACGACAACACCAAATCACATGCAGCGTAAGATGCCAGATACATCATTTCTAAGCTTAGCTGGGAGCTCTGGCCCAAACCCGTGCTCACCAGACTTGGCCCCTTCCAATTACTCCTTGTTTATATCGATGTCTCACACTTTTCCAAAAAACAAAAAAAAAAACACATCAACAATTACCAATATGTCGAAAAACGGCTTTATGACTGAATCACCTCAAAATGTGAACGATATTTCCGGGAGGGCATCCGCAATTTAAAGGACAGATGACAAAAATGCATAGCTAGCGTTGGCACATATCTTGAATAATCTACTTTAAACTTTCCTCTCAAATTAAAATTGCTTTATTAAAGAAAACATGAATTATCAACTGGAATGACTGCTATTCTATTTCTTTTCACGCCATCACTACACTTATTCAATGTGGTTTTTTCCAGACAAGTTTCGCTTGAATTTTTATTTGATTCTCTAATTCTAAAAAACAACCTGTCTAGAAAAATATATTATTTTTTTTCATCACAGCTGACATTCATTAGCTTCGACCATATCCAGTAATGATATCAAATAGTTTCCACAAATAGACAAAAAATTGTCAGGATCGAGTTTTCAAAATAAAACTTCAGGGTGTTTTATTTTTGAAAATTCTGAGAAACATTTTTGAGCCTATGACGAATATAAGATGCGGAGTTTTCTTGTCCATCAGCCCAAAGTCTTTCTCTAGACTAATGTCTTTCTCGTCGGATTGCTCTGCACAGCTTAACCCTCCGAGAACACAGGGGGTCAAATTGACCCCAGAGACCTTTTTGACCGATCGCAGCGCTTAGGCCTGCGGGAAAAGAGGAGTACTATAGGCTCCTAAATATATTTCGGTGTCTTGACTATAAGTTTACACCGTTCGCTTCCAGTCCCAAATCGTCAGTCGTCGTTGAGAAGCCTTTGAAGCAGATCAAGGGGTCAAATAGACCCCATCTTTACTCGACGTCAATTTCGAGGTAAAAATTCAATTTTTTTTTTGCTTTATAAATCGACAGATTAATTTAAAAAAGCCAAAAAAATATGTTTGCAAGTGTTTTAATTTTTTAGTTTTTAGCAATATGTCGTACAATCTGCGTTCTAGTGTACGCAATAATTTGTTAGCTGAAGACAATGATAATAATTTTGGCGACAGTGATTCCTCCGAAGAGGCTCATGTCTCGGAGCAATCAGAATCTGATTATTCAGAAGATTATACCTTTTTTTGCAACCCTTTATGTAGGGCTAATTTTTTTTATTATTTTACTATGCCTGGGGAGTATCCATACATACACATTTTCAGCTCAAGATATTAAAAACTGACAAAGTTATGATTTTTTTTAAAATATGCAAATTTTAAAATCTTCACAATCGCCACCGTAAATATGCAAAATAAATACCTTTTTTTCAGGGGCCACTATAGGGCAATTTTTTTTATAATTTTGTCACATCTTGAGAGTATCCACTTAAATGTTTAGCCAAAAATATTGAAAATGATATAAGTTACGATTGTTTTTGTGATTGATTTTTGACAAAACTGTTTTTTCCCCAATTTTTTTTAGGCATGTTTAGGACATTTAAGGCACTTCTAATGTATGAGAACTACTAAAAGAGGTCTCTAACAGTACTTACAAATTTTTTCAAATGAAAATCTTTAGTGGCGGCGATTCTATAGACGTTCAAAAGTGGTTGGGGTCAATTTGACCCCAATTGTTCTCGATGATTGAAAAAATAGGTGTGTTCTCGGAGGGTTAAGCGGCGGGTTAATTGAATTTATACTTGTGGTGTGTTTTGAGATGTTTGCCTGATAAAGTAGGACCTAAATACGGTTTATATTCTTATCCGGAATTTATATCACCGGCGAAAGCACCATTATTATGACCCATTACAAAGCTTCACAGTCGGTACTGAAATGCACGCTGATAAAGATAATCACATTTACTTAGTATAGCAGAGAAAACAATTTCCAGGACATCTCGATTCAACCTACAAGTCAGTTTGTGTTTCGTTCTATACTGTTTTATAGCTCTCCACGCAGCAAGGGATAGCTGTTTGGGCTTGTATAATACCTATGCGATGTGTATTTGATAATCAGGCGGGTTCGAAAATTATAGTAACAGCTGCTTTGAGGAACTGGTCCGCCAGCTGGTGATGAGTTTCGGATGCTGCCAAGGAGTGGATGTCGAAAGCGGGGTATCTGCAAGATATCGCGTAAAAGTCTGTGTCCAAACCAATTGCATTTTGTTTTGGATTAGCTTATCGTCTTTATGGTTCGGATTGACACCGCAAAACGGAAATAGCTATTTAAAACAAAGAATCGTCGGAGCACCCGTCGGCGATAAATCTCGAAACTTTGATGGACTCGTCAGTATATGTGATTTAACACAAGCCTGACTTATTTAATGCTGGAACTAACACTTTATTAACAGTTTAGTTCGCGAAAGAGTTGGTATTTTAACATGACGGTAAAGTAAGAGTGCATTGAAACATAATAAAGTTTTTTAAGTGTTCATACGTTGTTCATCAGATAGCCTTCATAGTATAGTAAAAAACACATTAAATACTTGCAGCTAAGAGCAATTGACAGATTAATATAGTCACCCAGTAAACACCAGTTTAAAAAGGCCACGTAATAATATTGAAATGAAGAGTAACACTGACTTTTCATACTATTCCTAATTGCACTATTGTCCTCACCAGGGGTCAATATCAGGGTGCTAGTTCTAGCTGGATTTCTCGGTTCAAATACGAATCTTGGTTCAAGTACGAATCTTGAGTCAAGCGATTTTCTCCAAATTTATAGGAGACATCTAAAAACAAGTCAGATGGACCGCAAATAATTAAAATGCGTCTTAAAATAAAATTTGTGGTTAGAATTCATACTCCCGTCCCACCGCTATGGAGCAACCCGGCATGTACATAACGCTGAACATTTCTAATACGAATCGAAATTTATCAAGTACCTACCATTGGTATTCGTTATTGTAGATGCTCTTCATAACAGCAAATATACTAACACCTTTTTGTTTCATTTTTCTGCTAACTTAAGTACAGAACAACTTTAAAAATCAAATTCCCCGGATATAAATTGACAAAATCACCGTCGCTCACCGCCTTCTAATTGGAAAATCACGTTGACGACTGAATGACAGCTTTACATGACAGAATCTTGTGAATCGTTAAGTTTATTTCGTAAAGTTGCTGGCAGTGATTTTACGGGAAATTTTTTGAACGAAAACGGAAAACATGAGAATCGTTGGAGATTGTTTTATTAATTATAAACAATTGAAAAAAAACGAAAAAACTCGACTTGATGCATCCCAGCCGGGAAATTGTACCACCAGATGTGTGTCAAAGGTGTGGTAGCTGGTTCAAAAACTGAAGAAAAACACAAAAATATACAGCAATACATCAGACAATTTAAGAAAAACAAACGAAACAAATAAAAAACAAGCCCAAAAGCAAAACAAACATACTAGCCAGATATCTATCGACAAAATCGACTAACGGTTATGGGCTGCATCAAGTCGAGTTTAGCCGGACTCCTTCTTTTCAGGTTTCGCATAGTCTGGCTGGCCTATGTATTTCAGGCAGGGACTTCCAACCCCCTTGATTTTTAAGACCAGTCAAAGGGCGATGTAAGCCTCCACAACATTTGAGGTTCAATTAGGTCTGCTTCTAAGATGGAGCCATTTCCCCCGCACTTTGTGATTTTTTTTGTTTGTTTTGCAGCTCCCTGCTGTAGCTTATGCACTTAGTCGCGTCTCGATTGAGCCTGGTTTGGCAGCTCATGCCTGAGAGCTCTGCGGCCCTTTATGGACAGAAGCCGCTGGTATGACTCACGCTACCACTGCAGTTATTGATATTGCGGCTATTGTGTTATCAAATGACGAAAACAATAGGAGACGCTATGTGATATCACTTAGCGTCTCCTTTTGTTTTGGTTTATGTAAGCATAATTTATTGTACATATTCAAAAAAAATATAACCTATACGACCAGTATTCTTATGTATATCTCAGCCGCATAAAATTTATTAAAATTTTTAACTGTGAAAATGTAGTCCCTAAAATTTAAAAAAAATTTATCAGCATATTTCAAAAGGTAGTTAGCACCTATCCAAAACTCTGGTACTTCAAACACTGCAGCAATTTTTATTGCTAAGTATTTTCCAAAATATCATCAGTCAAAAAACCCATTAATTTAGCATCAGAATAAGTTTCACATAGACTCTTAAAAACTAAAATATGGTTATTAAGGAGTATGTGGGTAGCAATATTCAATTACTTCTCACGTTAGAGTTTCGCACCATCTGCTCATGCTATCCTACCTTGGCAACCTTTTCGAGACATTGTCGATCGCATCAAGTATATTTCTTAGTCTTCCGGAATGTACATTTCTCTGATTCGAAAAATGTTTGACTCGAAGCTTCACAATGATTGGTAGGCCCTTCATTAATTTCTGAATACTGGATAAACGAGCTTAGAGTAAAATTACATTTGCAGATGGAGAATTAATACAAACATGCTTCTGACTCTAGGAATTCTTGTTTCATTTATGGAGTCAGCACCGGCAGCATCAAAAGAACTGCAGTTCATTAATCAGTTATTATTGGGAATGAATCTTCGAATACTCCAAAATATTAGCAGTGATATCAGATAAAGCCTTTTACAGCACAATATTTTTGTGATCTGTGTTTTACATTTGTTTTATTTTCACTTGGTTTATTACAATTTTACATTTGCTTTATTTTTTGTTTATATTTTTCATTCTTATTACTTATGAAAAATAACCTGTTAGAAACTAGTTACTAATCTTAGCAATTAATATTAATTGTTCAAGTCGTTTTCTCATAAAAAATTAGTTATTTTTCTTTCATAGCGACCTATTTACATTTTGTTGAAAATCAAAATTATAATTGAAAATAAAATAAAGTACTTCCATTAGAATCATCCATAGCGAAACTAAATCAATGTTTCTAAACAATATTAAAATGTTCGCAAGGACATGTTTTCGAACATTGTATTTTTTTTTAGTTATTCGATAGCTAAAAACGTTTCTTTATATAGCGTTTCTTTATATATTCTAGAAAAATTGCTTATTTTAAACAAAACCTAATTCACTAAATCATCAATATTGTATTTTCATGATTGCTACATGAAAATATCCACAACATCGGTGGACAATTTTTTAAACTAAGAACATATTCAATCATCGTTTTGATATTCTGCAAAAAATAGGGCGAATAAAATCTCCGACTTGTAAATGAATTTTAGCATAAACATTTAACAATGATGAAATACAATATATGGTTCATTACACTATATGTAGCTCTTAAAACATACTTAGCTAAAATAAAGATTTTGGAAAAAATAGTTGACCAGAGCATAATGAAAAACAAAGCTTTAACATTTACAATGAGGTTTGAGTTTGCGTATAAAATCTATCAAACCTATTCGTTCAGATATTTAATGATTCTTATAACCAACATCTTTATATTTTACATTTTCTGTTTATTTTTTCTCCTTTCCATAACGGCATAGAATTTTTCTAGTTAAATGTTCGATATTTAACTTATCACACTGTACGAATCGCATGAATCGTGAAGTAGGACGCATATTATTCAAATGAAAATTCAGATAATCATTTGATAAAAGCTTCAGCAGGTATTTTGCCTTGTTTATGAAGCTCTGTGAAAACAGTAATAGCGTGATTGAAATCCCAATTAGTTTCGTCCAAGCATCTGTAACAATAGAGGAAGAAGTGAATTTAGATTATATGAGAGCCGCATATGCTGAATATGAGATCCGCATATGCTGATTTTTTACTTACTTCTTGCTCCATTCCAAATTCATTGCACTCTGTGCTGCCAATGCCTGTACCATTTGCATTTTTGTTATTTCATCGACAGCTTGGGATGCGTGCAGGTTGATCATGGCTGGATTAGGTTGCGGGGAAGTTACTGTTGCCTACAAATTTAAAGAATGTAAGGTTATTTGTGGCCGAATCAGTTATACATGTTGTTGCATGTACACCAACATAAATCATATTTCACTCTATCAATGGCAGAATTAACGAGAAACATCGATACATATAAGTCTCGAACATAACCCATAGATCTCATGGTAGACGCTGATTAGAAACTCCTAGAAGTGTAACATTCGGTAATTTTCTTAAAGAAAATTGCCGGTCCCTCACATCTTATATTCACTTATTTCCAACTTATAAATACAGACTACGTTCAGACACCTAAATTAACTGCAGAAACATTAAAATATGAAATGAACATTCATTTAACATCGGATGTTCCATTTCACTGTTCACCAAGAAAGCTATCCATTTAACAAACCTTCGGTAAGAGATAGCTTCCCGCTGCCGTTAATAGAAGACTGTCTCGAATATCTTGAAGGAAAGAAATTATTTTCGGTTCTGGACCTGAAAAGTGAATTTCATCAGGCTCATATGGCCAAATTTTCAGAAAATATACCGCTTTTGTAACACCAGTATAAGTATTTAAAAATGCCTTTTGGCTTTAAAAAAATGCCCCTGCAGTATTTCAGCGATTTATTATAAACGCAATCTTCCAGGATTTTATGAAAGCGGCGATATTGTAATCTACATGGACGGTATCATGCTGGCTACTAAAACTTATGAGGGGCACTGCAATTTATTATCGAAAGCACTGAAAAGAATTAGACATCGTGGCCTAGAACTAAACTTATCCAAATGCAGAACACGTATATTCAGGATAGCATAGACTTTTAATCAAGTTCAATTATTCACCAGGTTCCGAACATGACGCCAGACGATTGACTGAAAGAAGGCTGTTTGACGCGCATGTCCAATCAGTTTCCCAGTTTCTTTTCTGAAGACAAAGATTCCTTGGATAACGAATACTCGCTAAATCAAGTTTCGAGACAAGCGTCAACATCGCAACGTATTCAACCAGTAGCTAAGCCCCTAATACGGCAAAACAGTAGTCAACATATAAATCAAACAGAGCAGCCACTCCAATTAATCACTCTGCAAATAGTTTACGAGCAGCAACAGCGGAAATTCTAAGATATCGTAGCGCATCAAAAATTTCTGCAAACTTCTTATAATTTGGATCAGCCAACTGCAGGTACAACTACTACAAATTTGATTTAACACTGTTAAACCAATCGTAAATTAAATTTGAAAACTGGCAGTCTCCAGAATTCATTAAAAACAAGACCTCAGTATTTACATCAGCTTAAACAACAGCAGCAGCAACAGCTCTTACAAAACTTTCCTTTACTCAATCAACTTAATAGTACTTTAACTACGTATAGTTCGATCAAAGTAATACGAGTAACTCACACCAAAGCCAGAAATCTCAGGGGAATGCTCGTACGAATCAATCGGAGAGTCAAAAAAAATGTGATATGGATCGACAATTGCCACTAAACAATTTCTTTTGTCTGATATGCAACAGCCCGTTTTCAACGCAAATGTATCCCAGCAACAAATTCTTTTATTTATTTATTTATTTATAATCCCTTGCGCTACAGATATAATTCCAATTACAGCGTCAAGAAAGCAAAAATAAAAAAAAGAGTGAAACATAAAAAAGGAAAAGAAATAATAAAAATAATTGAAAAATTAGAAAACTAAAATTAGGACTAAGATAAATAGCAAAATTAGAAAACTAAAATTAGGACTAAGGTAAATAGCAATTCAAGGTAACATTTTCAATACATGCTTGAATTGTAAAAAAGATTGCGGTAGAGGACCAAGCTTAAGGGCATTGTGCGTTCTGGGTAGACGCAGCAAAGGCGAATGGAAATAGACTTCCGTACGTGCAAAAGGAACAGAGAAAACCTCAGAAGAACGATTTGGACGACTGGATACACGGTTTTTACACGGATTATCTGTGAACCGAGATCTGTTAAGAAAATGCCTTGGCAAAGTTTGTAGAGGAAACACTCATCGAGGAACAACCTCCGTGATTGCAACGAGGACATACGAAGGAGGGAAAGACAAGAGGAGTAGGGACAATAAAGGATATTAAATTTAAAAAGAAGTGAGCGAGTGAACCTGCGCTGAACAGATTCAATGGCGTCAGATAAATACTGAAAGCGCGGAGACCAGATTTGGCAGCCGTATTCTAGAATACTGCTTAGTACATATACATGAATAGTACATATAAATGAATACAGGAGGAAATGTTGGTAAACATATACGAAGAACGCAAAACAAATCCAGCAATCCTAGAGGCCCTGGACGTCATATTCATAACATGAACATCAAATCTTAATTTTGAATCAAACACCACACCCAGGTCTCTAAAATGCTGGACAACTGACAGGGAAATACCAGACAAAGAATAAGAGAACACATGAGGAGTATTTTTATATGCGAAAGACATCTGGTAGCACTTCGAAATGTTCAATGGCAAGAAGTAGTCTTGACACCAGAGATTAAGAGCAAACAAATCAGCTTGCAACTGGTGAAAATCGTTTGCAGACTTGGTGCAGGTCTGATATGCAGCAACAATTCGATATGTCCGATATGCAGAGAAAAAACAACCCTTTCCGAATTTGGCGCGAGTGGAATAACAAGAAGAGACATTCTAGGTCCACGCGCGGTAAGGTCAAAGACCAAAAATCAAGCGAGGAATTGAAAATACCGGTTGAGAGAAACGGGATGAAAGCGTTTGGCTGGATGAAGAGCCTGAGTTGCGCTAGGACGGGGGATTGGAGGTGGAATCTTGGAAGCGAGTGGTCGTGAGGAGTCTGGTTGAAATGTTGAGACAATTGGTTTGAAAATTGGAATTGGGAAGTCGAACAGGAACCGTCGGAACACGAACAAAGCTGCATGATTGTAATCTAATTGGCGGAAGGATTGAGATTGAGGAAAAAGAAAAACAAGTGGTGGGGAAGGAGAAGGTTCCAGAAGAAGTATTCAAGCGAAGAAATATCGCCGTTCGAGTCGAAACCAAGGAGAACCCCAACGAGTCGAGTTTTAAGTTAATTTATTGATAAGAGCATGCCACAATCGAAATAGGTTATAAGATCATAGTGAAACTCATGTGTGAAAAGTGAGTGGTGGAGAATCGTTGAATATTCCGTTTGAGTTATGTTTCTTTTTGATAATAGCGACTACAACAAGCGTAATTAGGGTCATTAAAAACTAAAAGTTGAAGAGTATTACTCCAGAGCTAGAATAGTTTTAAAATTAGAGCGTGGAAGATATGAATTCAGAATTCAGAAATAGTTAACTATCCGGTATAAGTATGGTGAAGTTCCGTTTGAATTATTTTTGGTGATCGGGAATACATCTGACGGGAATACGAGCCGTTAAAAACTGGGAACTGGAAGTGTAATACTCTAAAACATTAATTGTAATAAATTAGAGTGAGGGAGTTAGTAATTTAGTCCTAAAAGATAGTCAACTATCCGGTGAGAGTATAACTTTTGTTAGCAATCGTAGAGTTGCCGTAACAGCGTTAGAGGTATTGGTTAAGGATTTGCGTGTTCTTTGAGAATATAATTTTGTGTAAACAGTAAGAAAAATTCGCGTGTTTTCTTAACTCATTTATTCTTTGCCTAACAGGAACCGTGAGAGGAACCGTCCGGATTCGTGTCTTCGCGGTCGGACGACCCTGGTTATAGACCACACCCGGTGAACCGAAGCTCGCACGACGGCTCGAGGCCTGATTTTTGGGTGAGCGAGTGACGCTCCACGGTCTGCCTCCGCATTAGCCGGCGACCCACAGTGGCCTGGCCGGGTTTTAGCTACCCAGACTGGGTGGGGTAGCAATTCAAAAAATTCAAAATATGAGTAGTACTACCAGGGCGTCGTAAATGTATGATGAATAGATTCACTCTTATTGCATTACGATTTTTATTTACACTGAATAGAGCAGTTGAAAACAACATTTAAGAGATATTTAAAAAAAAACGATATTATTTAAAGAAATAGTTTTAGAAATAGTTTTTCTTCATTTGTTTGAACGGCCTTAATTTCCATATGTTACTAACTCAAATAGACTAGCGAAATCCTTAAACCCGAAAAATACACTAATAAAAACCAAGTGAAAATGCAAAAAGAAACTCTTATCAAGTTTCGCATGATAACGTTGGAAATTATCCAGTAATAAATAACTTTTGACAGTATGTATATTTCTTCATGTCTGGTTCAACTCAATTTTAATTTGATTTCATTTTCTATTAACAATTTTTTGCCTGTTATAACTTTTTAACGGACACTCTACTTACCGTTGGTGCAACCGCTGCTTGCATTTGTGGTTCTGGTCGTGGTTTGAAAGCCATTTTGATTTGAGCTGGTGTTGGGTTCGCTATAAAAATCATTTCATTCCGTATGCAAAATCCTGTACCGGCTGGCACAATTAGAAAGACACGATGAAAAAATCGGTAAATTTTCGTTGATTCTGAACGTGAGTTTCCAGCAAGATCCTTTTTTGGTATTTCTCGAAACATTCCAGTAACAACGAAATTGATTAGAGTTGGCTGGAAATGTAAAAAGTGTTGCAGTTAATTGGAGTGAATAGTGAAAATGATCTAAAGCGATATCAATTTGAGTAAAATGGATATCTATTAAATTTTATTACTTTACTGAGACATCTTTTTTAAAAATTTTCTCATTAATATTATTATTTATCAGTTTGAATTTGTTAATTTGACTAGAGTATTCTATATAAACTAATGCATAGCCAAATTCGAAAATATATTCAATTTGTTGCGTCAACTTACCGAGAACAGAGTTAAATCAACTGTAAATGATTGTGGATCATGTTGTGTACCAGGCAGCTCCGACAAGAATGACACAACTGGTAAACGTCCAATGCGAACATTTCGTGAAAAATCGCCAGTCATTCTCAAGAGATTGTGATTCCAGTCATAATAGTTGTTTAGTCTAAACATTTTGAAAAAAAAATATTCACGATTTTATTTTCAACCGGATCCTTAATTATTCGAGATTGTATTTTCAATCACCAAATTGCATCCGTATCCTAGATTATAAAACCTACCTGGCTCCTTGATATGAGTTGGGCGCTACAGATAGTGTTACCATGGCCTGTTCATGATATGCATCCAAAAGTGGCTGTCGATTAGCTGAATCATAAATAATGAAATATTGTTCGATAAACTGTCGAACAATATCGGCTCCAGCCGGATCGCATAAGAAAGATGGTATAGATGGCGGTAATGATGATTGTTCCGATATATCGAAACTGATTTCCGGTACCAATTCGACGCCGTCCTTATTCAAACAATATAAACAAGCAAATTTGTTTCATTAAACTGTTAATATTTTCGATATTGATTGAAGATTAGATCAGCTATATGGGTTTTAATTTATTTTTTAATTGCAATGGATTCTTCAATTGAATTGAGATTGTGTAAGGTGCCGAGAATGGCCAGACCTAAATGAATAGTAGACGTACTAGCAGTATTTTCTATTCTATTTTTTTCCGTATATTCTAAATACAACTTTAAGGCTCGTTTTACATGAGCGGTTTCACTGCGATTGCGACTCGGCGACTTAGCCGCCAGCGACTACGCGACTAAGTTAAAAACATGGGATTAAATGAGGTTG
Organism: Nemotelus pantherinus; assembly: GCA_963978885.1. NCBI lineage: Eukaryota > Metazoa > Arthropoda > Insecta > Diptera > Stratiomyidae > Nemotelus > Nemotelus pantherinus. The sequence continues at coordinate 219,079,348 of OZ022263.1, forward strand.
TTTACATGAGCCGTTTTCAGCCACCAGCGACTGCGATAGTCGACATCAGACGCCATTCACCGAGCGTAGTCGCAGCGACTTGCACATACTGGCATGTGAACCATTCACAGGCTGTCTCCACTTGCCATTTCCCATGGCATGACATTCGACTTATCAATGGAAATTGCTAGTCGAAACGGTCTATGGCCATATTTTGGTAGTTATTAATTTTCAAAATAGTGCTGAGCCGTTTCACCCACCGTTTCTTATAAGCGAATGCAGACATTCTGAAATCAAAATAGTTTAAAGAATATGGAATGGTGGTAAATTGCGGAAAAGTTGAATTGTTATGTGGAAATTTCGAATAATAAAAATAAATACTTGTTATTTTAGAAAGAGAAATAATTTTACTTTCTATAGATGAATAAATACATGAAACTGCCTATTGATGATTGGTCAATTTTTTCAAATGGCTACTACCCCATCTTCTTCGTACAACAGTAAATAATAGTTTCACTTTCAAGTGAAATTTTACCGGCCTATCCAAAAATGGATTTATCTTACACGTGAAGTTTTCATCAGCCGCAGAATTTCTTTGCTCTGCACTTCAAATAACTTTTTGAGACGATTCAGCGCTCAGATGAAGCACACGTCCTTCTCGTTAAGAGGCATTTTTGATATGATATGGCTTAATTTGACATTCGTTGCCATCGGCTATGGCAGGGAAAATGGCTAGTCGAGACCGAGGGTCACGTAAAGTGATCGAAGTTATGTTAAATCGTTAAACGCACGCTTCTCTGCAAATCACTCTTGTAAAACGAGGAAATTTCGGTAAGCGGCTCAGTCGCAGTCGCTGTGAGACCGCTTGTGTAAAAATACAATCGCGTAGTTGCCAGCGGCTAAGTCGCCGAGTCGCAGTCGCAGTGAAACCGCTCATGTAAAACGTGCCTAAGGACCATTGAAATGCAAGCAAAACACAATTGTAACGAATAATATAAACTAGAATACTTAGAATAGTGATTAAATTGATCGTAACCCTTAAACTCTTGAGCTACTTCTTGACATTGGAACGATTTGGCGAAATGCAGCCTATATATTAGTTGGATGCATTTATCTAAAGTACAACATACATAAACACTACACACATATTTAAATAGAGCGATAGCACTCATAGTACGAAACACATTAAGGTTTTAAAAGTATCGAACTAGGATAGTAAACGTCCAGCGTAGGGGAGCACTGCGAATCGCAAGCAGCTACAAAACCGTTTCAGGAAACGCTGTTAGTTTTAGTGGGAGTAATCCAAATTGATCTACTGCCGAGCGAGCGTGGAGAGGTGTTCTTGAACAGAACAGAAACGGGAAGAGAAATTTGAAAAAAACCGATGTTAAGCCGATGTTGATTGCAAAACCTTAGCGTTCGATGATATCAGGCGGAAAAGATATGTTGGCTCGTCTATAAAATTCTACACGATTGAGTTCAGTTGATTTTTTCCAATCAATCATACTAAACTCTGCGACGTGGGCACCGTACGGTCACACGATCAAAAATGCAATGCAACAAATTATCTGTAGCTTCAGGTAATTTCCAATAGAAAATCTCCAGCAAGCCAAATATTAGAATCAGGAAATTTCTCATAGGAATTCTTGTATATCACATTTTTATGTATTTCGTAATTTGAGCTGCGCAACGGTATCTGGCATATGGAATTAATTCGCAGGATCCTCGCACGAGTCAGTACGAGTACACTAAATATACTGCAGTTAGTCATGTCACTTAGTCACTTAGGTGCAAATTAATAGTCTATCATTGCACAACCCTATAACCTGCATACGGATTTTTATACACAACCGCTGAGGACAATGCGATACCGGTCAGGGCTTCAAGTGTCAGTGTTACATCGAGGACATCAGGAAGGCGCTTACGCTAGCGATCACAATTCCTACGCCGACGAATCCACCGACTTCAATTTATGGATTGGTGCTGCGTAGCAAAACACAAGGAAAAAAGTAAAATTTAAACGGTCCAGCGCATACGGGTATGTTTTATATTTCCTTTGGGATATTTTGACTGTGCATCATGTCAATATGTACTCGAATTTCGTTAGAATTTATTATTATTATCGTTAGAATGTTATTTATCTTAGGATAGGTGAAGATTATCAAAGGTCGTGACGTGGTGTCAAATGTAATGTGCATTTGAAACAGATTTTCGCCTAGCCTGTGTTAGTAATTTTAATCGGTTACCATCACACCCTGTTAGGTGGTTCTCTTCTGGACATCGGTCCAGTTGAGATGCCCTGTCAACCCACTATTACAGTAAGTAACTACAGCAAGTACACAGTAAATAACTAAAAAACTTTCTGGAAGACGTACGAAAGCTTGTGGCTCGCTGAGCCGAATGCATAGATAACCGAGGGGACTAAGTCGAAAATTAATTCAATGTTGTACACCTACCTATGTTTATTAAAGTTATAGTACGAAAAGAGCAAGTAATATTTGGCCTACTATCGTAAAATACAATTCCATGTCAGCAAAAAAAAAACAAGCGTTCTTACAGAATTTAAATTTAGAATGAAAGAACCAGCAAAGAGACAGCAAATCAAACGTGAAAAAAACGTAAGTTGACATCAAAATAAATTTAAGTCTAAAGTTTAAGAATCCTCAAATTTGCTAAACATTGAGCATTGATTTTCATCAAACGATGTTTTTTAGTTTTTAATAAATACGGAAAAATTGAAACGATATGACACTAAATATTTTACTTAATCTAAACTTACCAGTTTACGAAGCTTTGGAAACCTTCTCCTTATGTCACTGCGAATAAGAGTATCGAGAATATATCAAATGTAGAGAAATATGTTCAGCTGTAAATACTAAAAATAATTACACGTATCTCATAGTAAACAAATATGATGTGAAAAATTCAAACAGTTTTGAAGATTTGTTTGCATAGTTTAGATTAATTGATGGGTTTTGATGCAAGCAAAATGTATTTTATGTATTTATTAAACTTGCATTAAACTAGCATTCTTTAGTATGCAATAGAGATAAATGATTCCTCAAAGTTTTGAAAGACTCCAACGCATTGTGCTTACATTTACAATCTTCGGTTAAATTTTGCATTGACGCATTGAATGATTTGGAATTATTCAGAAGATAATGAATATATATATATATATACAATAATACATTAGCTATACTTTGGATATTCCTTTATTTGTATTCCATCGAATTTTCGCCACTGTGCATAAGTCTAACAAACATATACTGTTTGACTGACTGCAGTTAAATTTAATAAATGCTATTAATGTCGATCGAGCCCTTATTTTTCCCCGGAGGCTATCAAAATAAAACGTCTAATTCATCATCAATCCGATCATGAGAAAAGTATTTTATAGTTTTGAATGTAAATATAATTGACATCATTAAGAAATATGAAAACAGTTAAATTTTTCAATTTTATTTATGAGGAAGCATTAACATTTTCGTACATTGTAAAATCACACGACTCTTTTATCTTTTAGCTATTTTTTTTTTTTTGCTTTTCTGGTTTATTCATGACACTGTCGTAGTTTTCTTTATTTTTTTACCTCCATGTCCACAAACATGTCACACTAATCCATGTCGTAGCGTATGAAGTGTGTTGTGTTATGATAACAAATAGTACTTAGTTTTCAAGCCATCAGTTGAAACTATCGTACTTTCGTATCTAACAACAATCACAACAATAAATGTTGATAATAACATTATTTTACTTCTTCGCTCTTTGACATTCAACATTATGTATTCGAATGGATATTATTGTGTGGCTATATATGTTATTTTTGCTATAGATCGTTGGCGTGTTTTTTGTCTCATGTTTGTCTTTGAATCTTTTCAGTTTTTATTTTTACTTTTTTTTATATATAAATTTGTGTGAAATTAAAACATACTTTTATGGTGACATAAACCGATTGAGAGAGGCAATCAATTGTAACTGTGTTTATATTTCTTTATGATACCTATTTTACCATCGAATTTCATTAAGTTAGATAATTTTCTCATGATTCAAATTTCCTGATATTTCATTCCAACATCAAAACTTTTGATTAAACTTTAATTTACGAGCATTAATATCATTTGGAATATTATATAGATTCGAATTTTGTAAATTTGATGGAATGCAAATATTGTTTTGATGCAATTAAGTAAATTTGTGCAACTGCAGTAAGATAAATTTAAATATCTTCAAACATGTTTAATATCGTCCAATTTACTTTGATAATTTTATATCTAAAAAGCTCAAAAAGTCATTGACTCAAACTGCACAGATGAGTCATGCAATTCTATCATATTTTTGTCAATTCTTGAACGAACAGGTAGTCAAACGAAACAAATAATTGAACGGAAAACGATATAATACAAATTTTTCCATGGGTATCAGCCGAGACATCATAAAGAACTTAAGAAAACTTGTAATTATATTATAAGTTAAATTTAAAAAATTAATATAAAACCAATCAGGAAAAATAGTCATTATATCTATGCACACTAAGGATAACTGCAGGCATATAAAAACACTAAAGTTGCATATCAGTTACGCACGACAAATCATCGAACATCGATGCAGCCGCACGACCCACTACGAACAATGTCGCGCTCAATCACGCCGGAGAGAGAGCCAGTTTTTGCCGATTTTTACGACCGCGACAAAGGTTTCCTTGCGCACAGTTAAAGGATTGCCTGTCGTGTAGCCTACTTCTACACACAAAAGGCCCATAATCGGTAACTAAATATTGAAGTAAGATTTTACTCAGCATTTATTTACAGGTATTAATTCTGATCCAGTCGGACCATCGACTCATAGAAAGAAACATACGTAAATTATTGGACTGGATATGGAAACGTTACCCTTACAATATTTCGATCAGATTGATTGTCATCTTGACAAAATTCAAGAGATGGATTAAATTCAATAAATTCCTGTCAGCTGATTTGCCGTTTCATCAAAAATAGCTAGCGTGGCAATATACAGGTCGAGGATCCGGAACTGGGATATAAACCCTTATGAAGTCCAAGTCGTACCTGCATTCGATTTTCAGCGGACAATTTTTTACGGAATCGAATAATTCAATGCATAGTCAAAAAAAACGTCGACAAGGCCAATATGAGAATCGAGGAAAAACAGCAATTTGTTTAAGAAACAGAGAAAGAAATTGAAGCAAAGAACCCGGCCATAACAAAAATAAGACTAATGACATCCGAAAATAAGACATAAATATTTAATATTAAGAGAACATTATCAAGCCGATGCGCCGTTCATACGACAGTAATCCTAATGTACATCGTTAAGCGTTCAAGCACTACATACGAGTATGTAGTGCTTAACGTGCCATCCAGCCATCTAAATGACGGGCGCATCGTAGCCTTTCTCAGTTCAGAACAGTGAAACATTATGAAAACAAGATTTCTAAAATGTAATAGACCCCCGTCGGAGTATTCCTTTTGTGATCTGCTTCGTGATAGCATTAGGAAGTGGAAATTTACTGAATGCTGTTTTTAACGTTTACCCGACTCACGGAGATTCAAATTGGAGCTAAGCGATTGATTTAGTTGAATCTGCGAAAAATATTTGAGGGCTGATTTGCGTGAAATGAAAAAGAGAAAAAAGAACAAATCTAAAAAAGTCAAAATTTCCAAAGTGTATTGTGTGGCTACGCATTATTTATTGTATTCGTTTTTTATCAGGCTGCATTTAAAGGAGCTTCAATTGAATTATTTCTCACTTTCGTTTTGAAAAAAATATCTGCAATATATTAATATCGCCATTGAAGAAAAATGTATTTGCCATTGTGATGTGTGGAACCTGCTGGTGTTAAAATTTAACCCTAAATGTGCTCTGGACACTGAAATTTCCACGCGCCCTGTGAAAGGCATTGCAAAATAACAGTTACATTTACAAATTTTTTTTTTGAACTTCGAAGGTGGTGTAAACAATTGTCCAAATACTGACAATTTTCACGAAAAAAGGAAATTTTTTTGAGCGTTTTCTTATCATACGCAAACAATTTGACAAGTATTATTTAATTCAATAATTTTATGAGCTCTTACTGGAACTCAATATTTATCACATAATTAGTTGACATAATGAATTGCCAATAATAAATAAATATGATTCATTAATCTAAATTCCTGAGCTAATTATTGGGCATAGCCCAGGAGAAGCTTTTTCAGGTTCCGCGTAACCTGTCTGGTCTAATTGTAAGTGTTCTTGGGTGAGATTTTCGGCTGTGAGCCGAAATCATTGGTTGTGGGTAAACCTAACGCATGCGGGTGTCTGCCTTTTCTTTAGGTTCCGCCTCTTCAAATGGAGGTTTTTGTCTGTGTTTTGCTGATTTATTTCAAGCCCCGTAGCTTGAGAAAGCGCTTCATCGTATCTCGACTAAATCTGCCAAGTCAGATTATTCCCGAGAATCAATGACTCCTTCGCGGACTAGCCCTTTTCTTTGTGTTTTGAATGTTGCGGCTGCATTATCTTGTTGACGGATGAAAATAAATAGTTTCTTTTCTACGGAGCAAGGCCCACCCCATATTTCATGGACCCCCTCCAGCCGGAGTGAGCTACCAAAGCGGCACACCAGAATCCGTAACCTTTTTGATGGTCACCCATCAAACTTTTCGTAGACTCTTGGCTTAAGATTCCCTACCATCTTCCCTCCTTAAAAATTGTTATTGTTGAGATGTCCTACCATCCATCTCAATCGCAAAATTCGTACTGCATGCTAGTACGATGAGATGAAGATGAATGAATCGTAGAGAAGATCTGAGCTCTTCCCTTATGTCCTTGTTACTTATGTAGTTTGATAAGCGCTAAGCATGCATATGAGCCCCAGCATGAGCGTGAAAAACCATGACTATGCACATAGCGGTCGAGTATGGCAATACATTCAATAAACGATAGTCATGCGTATTCGATTATGTGGATAGCTATCGCGACAGAAAAAAAAAAATCACGCACGCACATGATGCCGACCCTGTGTCACATTCCAAATTTCGTCTGAAACGATAACCATACATATTGTTTTCAATGTATGATCATCGCGTCAGCCAAAATGCTATGCTTAGTGTCTGGCGACAATGTAGCTACAAGCTCACGCCCGCGAATCGGTCTGTCCTTTACGAAATAGGTCTTTTCTTGAAATTCTTGACGGTTGAAAACACGTAACGTCTATTCTTTGGAGCAAAGTTCAGCCCGTGTTGTTTTTAGAATTTACCCCAGCCGCGGGGAGCTGACAAAGTGACATACTACCACTCATCGGGTGTGGATTTAAAGGTACTCCACTAGGATGGACGAAGGTCTCTTCAAAGCCATTACTATGGCACCCTGCTTCAGAGACATAATATTGTTTGGCTTCTTTAGATGGTTTTGGACTTCGATTCAGATGAGATGTCCATCTATTTCAACGTTATTATTTATACATTTATTAACATTCCCCCGTCAAATAAGTAAAAAAAAAGTTGCTACACTTTCGCTTGGCATGACTCTCTGGTAAGTATTTAAGTGGTATTTCCAGCAATTATGCTGGAGTCATTGGTTGATGGTAACCCCGCACAACATCTGAAATACGAAGCTGTCTACCTCTGTTGACCTTCTGATTTAGGCCATATCGTCAATGTTTTCGTATGTTTTTGTGTTGTTTTTCAGGTCCCTGATATTCAGGTTGATTTTCAGGGCCCGACTCTGACTTGTTATGTTCATGCCGGCGGTCTTTAAATCCTATACGGACCAATCCCCTTCCACTATTTTATAAAACAAAACATATCGACATGTATCAATATGAAACAAAACATCACAGATGAAATTTAGTAGTACTTTTGTCTTTGAAGCGAGTCCACAACATTCTTGAGTGATTCAATCTAGCCGCGTAGAGCTAGCATCCGTTGGGTGTGGATTAAAGGGAGCTCCACGCCGGCAGACGAAGGTGTCTCCACGGCCATTTCCAGGACGGCCTGCTCCTAGAGTATACATATATTTTTTGCCTCATTGATGGTTTACTATCGTCCTCTTACAGGCTTTCTTTTTGCACTTGGATTCACGTTGAGATGCTGTCATGTTTTCCACATTGACCGCGAAGCAAACTGTTTTTTACAGAACGTGGATGCTAGACCGTGAGAGAGAACGACAAGAGCAAATATTTTTTTCAGTTTATAGCTATTTCTAGAGCGCTGATTAAAATTTTGTGGTAGCATTAAGCCCCTTCTGCTATCAAGGATTTAAAACAAAACAATTTAAACCATTTTCAGCTGTGATTTTTTTCTCTGTCACTTCTACTACGAATGGGTTCCCCGCCGATAAGCAGATAAGTAAAAATATTTTTGATTTTCGCACTCACGAGTGAGTTTTCCTTCATAATATGATGTGGATTGTTCGCTTCACAAACACTGCAAACTAACTACATACTTTACTTTTTTATGTGCTGATATAAGTTAGAATTCAAGCTCAAATTACAGTTTGTGGAATTAGAGAGTGTCAAATAATGAACTAAATAGAAAAAGCAAAAAATAGCATTGAGTCAATAGATACAGAAGTGATGATAAAATCGATAAGTGATAATGAAGTGACGAAAGCTAAACAAAATTAAAAGAAAATAGAGAACATTGTTGTTTCTGTTCCGATCAATTTAAAAAAAATGTGTGTAATTTTTTGGGTCCCGTCAGTATGATAAATGCAAATGGACAATATAAATTTTGTTCGTATCCATTTCGCGATTGTTTGGAATGGTACAACTGATATTGAAATATGACCATCCCGAAAGTATGGTTAGAAAATGATTTTGTATTCTTAAAAACAAACTAGTGACGATATTAAACACTACTGAAGCCATAACTATGCGTAATGGATCATACCGAACTTGTCTTAAATAGGATAACTTTTGTTTACATCAATTCTGAGGTAATATGCAATTGCATTTATATTGACAAAATTACGGTTATCTCGCAAAACTCTTAACAATAAACTCGTTTCCAGGAATTGCATATGACATTCTAGTCTGACTGACCGACAACTGTCCTGAAACTGTATAACAATTAAGCATGTAAAACAGTCAAACTTTGGTCATTTCCTGTGGAATTTTGAGCTTTTTTCGGTTATCCACTAGAGCTACGATGTCGTTGCAACATTCATTTGTCGTCACCAAATACTAAAAACGAAGCGACGAGTTTTTTTTATAAGTTGCTCAAAGCTCTCGTTTAGCCTTTTCAACGTTTCAACTGCCCGCCATACACCTTATCTGAAACATGAAAAATTGATACCTCTTGTAGAGTGCCTCGCTCTTGTAACGTGATTTAAACGGATTTCCATCCAGATTGAGTTCGACTAGCGGGATCGATTTCAGGTTGAGCAAAGCAATTGATGATTGAATCTGTAAAGAGAATTTTAGAGAGATATAGTATTTGAGAGATATAAGCTAAGAAATATTCAAAATTTATAACTAAAACTTGGGTAAAATATGAAATACAAGTTAATATCAGTACTTGAAAATTAATTACGATTTACTCACCCGATTGTGCGCTAAATACAAAATCTTCAGATTCGCCAGTTTCTTGCCTACATTCTTGAAATGATCCAGCAAATGAATACGATTGTGATTCAAATTCAACGCTTCCAAGTCTGGAATATTTGCAGCAATAATATCGAACACAGCCAGCATAATGGTCGGCCGTGACAAAGCACAGAATATATCGTTAAGCTCGGGATCGCCATGGAATTTCGTCAAGTCTAAGGCTTTGGTGGCAGGATTGTAGCGTTTCGCCATAACCAATTTCATTCTTTCCTTTACGGTCTCGTCAATCTGGACCTGTGGTACACCGCTTCTTACACGAATCGACATCTTAAAACCATCTGGCATTTGTACTTCACGGTTAGCAAGCATAAGTTTCTCAGCCATTTTCTGGTCATCGATGTAGAAAAGCGCATCTTCATGTTCGTATTTCCAATAGTGTGGTATGAAAATATCAGGAGATACTGCAGTTAAGAGATGTCGGATGAGGACGTCTTTTTCGTATTTTCGGCCATATGGAACCTAATGGAAAGTTTTGGAATATGACATGAGGATTGGATAGGCGAAAACCTGCGCAATTCAACTTACCGTAACCATATACCAACCGGCAGAGCTTGGTGGAAGCTTTCTGGGAATCGGTGAACCTTTACGGCGATTCTTTTTCGAGTGAAACTGAAAAGAAATATGAATAGAATTTAATGGCGGATCTTACCGATTTTTGTCTGAAGTTTATAAAAAGATTAATTTAAAATTATCCTTTGTTGTTGGTAATTTTTACTGCACATTCTTGGTGAAGATTCATTGGCTTTTGAATAGTTTGATAAGCTAGGGCTAATTAAATTCACATCTCCGTGCACAAAATTGAGTTTTAACCCTAAGATAAAATTTTCTTGCCTGTTTTTCATTTTGTTTCTGCATATTTTTTGCATTTCGGTTATGGGGAAAATATGTCCTATTATATTAAATAGTTGTTCAATTCTGAGCAGTGAAAACAGTTATTATATTGTTGTACTTGTCCGCGATTTGTCTTGATGCTGAATGCGAACTAGCGAATGAACGTAAGAAAGTTACATACCAAACAATGCAGAAATCCCTCCGGAATGCGGGCAGCAGTATAAAGAGCTCAGAGGACTAGAAAAGTGACTACACACGCAGAGGAAATAGCCTATCCTATCTTTGAAATAGAAAGAGTCAAAAAACGAAGCCCACACAAGGCGCGGAAGTTCTACCAAATAGTCCGAAACAAGGCACAATATACACCACGCTGCACGTACTAGACATGGGTAACGCAGCGCTCCGCCGCGCAATTGCGTTAAAGCACTAGCCGTGATACCACTGCACTGATACCGATTGTCGGTATCACTAGCGCAGTAACGCACTTCGATATTAGTAGCTCAGTAACGCGCTTCGGTATCAATGGTGTTGGCGCTGCCGCTTTGCAATGCCAACACCATTTGGCTTGGCGCTATGCTACGGCGCGGCGCAAAGATATGAGTTGAGTATACTTATCTCAAGTCTGTTTGATACAAAACAATATACCTACGCGTACGCACGTTTGGAAAGATACCTGAATGGGTACATGCTATAGCCTGGGTATTTTAGGGTATTTTATATCGGAAAATTAGTAAGTTCAAATGTGGGTTGCTCTCGTTCCATACAAGCTTTTTCAATCATGTTTTTTTGAGTGAATCATAGCGTCATGGTATCAGCGCCGTATGTAAGATCATGGTATTATAGCGCAATGGTATCAGCGCAATGGTATCAGTGTATCAGCGCTTCAAAATATGCTGCGTTACCCATGTCTAGCACGTAGTGTAAGGATAAAAGAGGGCAATCTCATCATCAAGCCTGAAGCATTCCGGAGCAATGTAAAGTGCACTTCCCTTGCTAAACAGTCGGCTCTCCGAAAAATTGGAGAATCCACAAATTCAAGATCACCTTATTCTTCCGCAAGGTTTAAGGTGCCATAAGACGGCTGAAAACTAACAAAGCCCCTGATATTTTTGGTTTTAATGGACATTAGTTGTGATATTTATGTGAATTGCTCGAGCACTTGCTACCCGATTGCAAGTATTTTTAATCCTTTTAAAAAGCTGGCGCTACATTTGTGCACAAGCCTTCAGAATTCAAAGTAAAACATCCTTAAGATAAATAGTAGATACGTTCATTATTCCTAAACTGGGCTTGAGAGTAATCCATGAAAAGCGTTCGACAAGTCCATATACTTCCCCATGAACTAGACTTCAAATCTCTCTTAAAACTTACGGTTGACATATTTGCTAGAGCATCTGACATTTCTTCATCTTCCAGCCGCGATTTCATGGCCATATGCAAATTTCGCATTTTTGCGCCACCCCTTCCCGGGACACCTGAAGGCTTGAAACTAACATGGCGTTTCGTATTTTTCGGCTTTCTTTCGTACACGTATTCATCGCCGTCAACTGAAAAAAAATGTTGTCATTTAATCCCAACTACAACCTGAAAAATACGCTCTACTAAGCGCCAAACAAATAAGCATACCATCGTGCGGCCAATCCTTCATAGCCGATGAAGATTGTTGCTTGTTGTTGTGATTCCAGTTGCGACCACGATTATTTCCGCCATATCCACCACGACGAAACATTTTAGATGAATTTGAAATGTAATTTGCCAATTAGATTGATTGTGAAATTTACGGAATTGACGTTAAAACCCTAATAGCCAGAGAATATATGGAAATCCAGATACTATTATCCTTTATTTTCACAATGCTTCCGAACACGTCAAACAAGTGACGTGAAGTTGGTTGACATTAGTTTGAATCAGTATCAACATCTAAATGTTGGTATGGCGAATTTGAATATTCCCCCTATGAACGAAACGCAAAATTTTTTGATTTTTTTTGAATTTATTAGATATGACAAGGGAAGAGACCTAAAAGTTTTTATATTTACATGGATAGTAATCTTGCAAATTATTTTTTATCTCTTTCGGTAGATAAATAGAATAATAAATTTTTCAATTTCTTTCCTTCGCTTTTATCGTGGCCACCTCAACCAGGCCAGATACGTTTTGAAAACAACCGGTGCTAAGGAAACCGCTGATACGTTGAATCTTGATCTGAAGATTCACTAATATTTCTCAGGTATTACTCAGTGCTGGACATTATCTCAGGTGTAGAAAGAAGGCAGGCCCAGTTTTTTTCTTAAATCCGCCATTTTGCACGTTAGCCTCGGTTGCTCTCCAGCACTCGATCTTCACGTTTCCTGCCCACGAACAAAATTATGTTATTGCAATATTTAATTTATACTTTCCAGGGAATTTGATAGGAAGAACGAACACATGTATTTTATTAAATTTTTTAGAAATCCTCGTGGATCTATTTTTTTGTGAAATTTAAATCTAAGGGAAATTCTATCTGATACGGTAATGCTGTTTTATATTCACCATTCGTTGCTGGGAAAAGGAAATGTCACATACGTGAATGTGTGCGTGTACATTCCAATTACAGTTCATTTCCTTGACAAGCTCACAGCTGAAAACTACATGGTACAGTGCAGTTAATTTTTACCTTCGTATAGTTTATCTGTAATTTCAAACAGAGTCTCATGCTGTTCATTTAAATGTGAAACAATAGTGAAACGTGAACTACACTCGAGCCGAATGGATGCCGTTTTCCGGTTTGATATTCGTGAAATTACGCGTCGAAATTTCGTGTTTGATTTATTGCATCCCCTCGAGGAACGCGACGAGGAGAATTCGGTGTAATTGGTGTGTTGTTCGCTAGTGTGTGAGTGTACCTGCTGTCAAAAAATTGCAATTTGACTTTTTAGCTTGAAGAGCTTCAATTTTCCGGACAATTGGCGAATGAAGCGTCCTGAAATGATTTAAGTTGACCCTGGAAGTGAAAACGTGGATAATTGTGTTGAGTGAATTTTAAAAAAAAACTTTAGATGCGTTCAGGCGATGAAAGCCGCGACACGAAAGTGAAGATGCAGACCATGGATCAGTTTTCGCACGACCTAACGCTGGCGTTGGAAGAGACATCGCGTACGGGCGGTGTCCGAGCCGGTCGTTGGGGTGCACGGCGTAGGACACGATCGACAGGAAATTTGCGTAAGTCTTCAAATTCACGAACACTGTAGGAAATCAATTTTTGATTGTATAATGAATTTGCAGCCTGTGCCCCACAGCCAACAGAGGATTCTTCGAGCAGCCCAACAGACGCTGGGAACGACATTCAAAACAATCAGAACCCGGACGGGCTGAACAACTCGATCCTGAGTGATTCGGACGATCGACATGATCTGCCGCAATCGATCAACAATCAACAGATGGGAAACTTCGAATCGGATTCGTTGAATGAGAACTTCAGTCCGGCAAGGTAAGCTTTGAGAATTTGTGACGTGGGTTACATCGAAATGACTTACGTGTTTTCTTAATTCCATTTACTATTCTGTTATATTCTCACCCATTGAGAAGTTAAATTATATCGTGGAATGGATTTGTGAATAAAACGCAAATAAGATTATTTCAGTGCGAACGCAGGATAAAACCTCAGAGTAGCCTAATTATGGCGTACCAGACAAGTATGTGTGTGTGAAAATTAGTTGTAAATGCTTTGGCATTTATTGCAGGCTGTATGAAATTCGTAGAACTGAGGTGGAACGAAATCTCTAAACTGACTTCCTCCTACTCATTCTGTGTAAGTTTCTTTTGCTATAATGAACTGAATTCGAAAGATTAGCTCATATCACATGTGACCGGAAACATCTCTTAATAATCGAAGCATAGCGTATGAGTGAAGATCAAAACAAAGTTTGATTGAAATAAATAAACATCGCAGCTATTTTAAACAACATCACAGCCATCAAAATCAGAGTGATTGAATTTTTATGCTGAGAATGTTGATTTATATTGAATTTGTGCCATCAGAATTCCTTAAGTGGGTTGCTGTGAAATCATTTCAGTTTCATTCTATTGGACGCACCATCGAATGGTCCGCCTCAGCATTTTTGCCGTCTTCATTAAAGTCTCCAGTTTGAGTGCACTTTGGTGGCTTGTTAATTCAGAATCTATAAGATATGAAGATCCAGGCCGACTTCAAATGAATTTCGTTTGTCAGACCGAAGCGTTATTATTGTTCGATCGTATAATGACCAATTTTTTTTCGTAAGGGGCCAACCTTAAATTTTTTCTATTTTCATTTCAATTTATTAATTCATATTCCTACAACAATTTACAGTGTTTGTAATATCAAATATTTTAGAGATGAGACAGTATTTTTACTCTAAATTATGCAGTTTTTGATATCTCTGGATCTGGTTTAGTGCTGCCACAAGGAAAAGTTGATAAAAAAATTTTGATTGAATATTTTTTGTTATATACAGTCGTGGCCACAATTATTTACACAACGCCAATCATGAAGAAAAATTTGAATGAAATCAAAATAACTCCTTCAATTTTTATTACAACAAAATGAAATTTTATTCAGTTATTCATTGCCAAATTCATAGTTACTTGACAAAAGCAAAATTGAAATAAAACATTACAGAACAAAAATACAAATAAAAATTATTATTTGCTTGGCACGAATAACTGCTTCGAGTCTTGCTGGCATTGAATCAACTAAATTCTGTATAGTTCGATGGATAGGACCTGCCGATTTTCCAATCTTTTGAGGAATTGTTGATTTCATCAAATGCCAGACATGCTCAATGACATTCAAATCAGGGCTTTGTGGAGGCCGTTTCATGACTTTTTGCCCAACGTCCGATAAAAACTGTTGAATTCGTTTTGCAGTATGGATTGGTGCATTGTCCTGTTGTAGTATAAAATCAGGACCAATCAAATAATCGCCGGCAAAAAGTGCAACTTCGTTCAATATTTGGAGGTATTCAGAGGAACGCATCTTTGTTGGACAATCAACAATTGGACCAACCCCATTGTAACAAATACAACCCCATACCATTATTTTACCACCATGTGAATGGCGCGTAGGGATACTGACGGCTTGGTTTTTCTTTTGCTGTGCATTGGAATGGTAGAAATGTCTACCGTACGTTCCGTCCAATGACATAGCACTTTCATCTGTCCACAAAATTTGTCTCCAAAATTCGACTGGCTTGTTTCTGTGCTCAAATGCAAACTGCAAGCGAACTTCCTGATTCTTTGGAGAGATGTACGGCTGTTTTCGGATGACGTATGCTTTTATTCCTGCCTCGGAAAGTCTTCTCCGAACTGTTGTTCTACTGATTTTGTCATGTTAATACTATTTATTATATTATTGATCTTTTCGCGACTATTTCGCTGCATATACCGACGTATTACAGTACTTCCCTTTCCTTTGTTGCCCTCTTTCGACCCCTTCTTACTGCATTTTTAACACCGCCAGTTAAATGTTGCTTTTTTACCTGGTAATAAACGCTCCGCCTGTGACATTTAAATTTGTTGGCAATTTCGTTAGCGGAAATACCGCTATTAAATTCAGCAACGATTGCCGCCCGCTTTTCGATTGAGAGTTCAACGTTTCTAGGCATTTTCACTGTCACTAACTAGTTTATTACAATGAAATCTAATGTCAACTGATGTCCAACACTTGTTCCAGCTTTATCACTGATAGAAACAAAGTCGAAGAGTTACCGTTAATTTTCTGGAAAATTTTTCTTTCGGCACAGGTTGACAAATATCAGGTAGTTTCATACCAAATGTCGGATTTCCTGACAGTCTTAAAAGTGATCCCATGGTGAACAGGGTTGTTTGGTAAAATTCAAAATAAGTTTTGTGTTTGAAAATAGAGGTAAATACCTTTCTTTTAGTGCCTAATTTATTACCCGTGTGGTTTCGTATACCTATCCTTTTCGCTCTTATAGACATGTTAACATTCGATATTCGGGTCCTTTACCTGTTTTTGTTTAAAAAAGGACAAAATGCAGCTGCAGCGACGAAAGAAATTAATCAGGTGTTAGGACCAGATACCTGCAGCGAACGCACAGTGCAACGATGGTTTGCCAATTTCCGAGAAGGAAATTTTGGCTTGGACAACCAACCACGTGGTCAACAAGGTAGCAGTGTTAATGATGACGAACTGCGAGCAGAAGTTGAGAGGAATACATCGACAACTTTACAGTGCCTTGCTTATACCTTCAATGTATCAAAATCAACCATTAGTCGCTGTTTCAAAAATATTGGAAAAGTGAAAAAACTCAATCAATGGGTCCCACACGAATTGTCTGAAAGGAACAAAATGCTGAGAGTTGAAGTAGCCTCTTCACTGCTGATGCGACATAAAAATGGACCATTTTTGAAGAGGATTGTGACTTGCGATGAAAAATGGATTCTCTATGATAATAGGAACCGTTCAGGACAATAGTTGGATCGCGGAGAAGCGCCTAGCCACCAAGGAAGAGCGGGACTACAGCCTAAGAAGGTCATGGTTACTGTTTGGTGGACTTCAGAAGGCGTCGTTCACTATTCGTTCTTGAATCCTGGTGAAACGATAACTGCAGAGACCTACTGTGCACAATTGGACGAAATACACGCAAAATTGCGTTTAAAACAGCCTTCTCTGGTGAATAGGCATGGATCAATTCTGTTGCACGATAACGCACGTTCGCATGTATCCCTTTTGACCATGCAAAAACTACAGGAGTTGCAGTACGAAGTTTAAGCTCATCCTCCATATTCTCCAGACCTGTCACCAACAGACTATCATCTTTTCCAGAGCCTGGGAAACTATTTACAAGAAAAGCGCTACTCCAACCAAAACGATGTAATTGTGTCCTTTGAAGAGTTTTTGGGGCAAAAAAATATTAATTTTTTCAAAAAAGAAATTTTTCATTTGCCAACACGTTGGCAACAAACTATAGACTCCAACGGTGAATATTTTGAGGAATAAAACCATTTCATTTGAAAATAATCGAGTTTTTCTTAACTCTTCAAAATCCGACATTTGGTATGAAACTACCTGATATTTTCCGATTTATAATTTACGTAAAGTGGAAGTACTTCCTCTGCTGCATCTCCGCAGCTCATTAGTCGCGTATTCTGTCGCCTCTATCGAAAGCTGGTAGAACAGTAGCATCGAAAACAACAACCATCTTGTCCCAGCTGCTGTTGCACTACTATCCTTATAGGCTCTCGATAGAGGCACACAAAACGTGGCTATGCCATGCGTATGACTAATTTTGTGTCCTCCCAGGATATTTAGTTTCGTCAACAAAGAAGGATAATATATAAATCCGAATGTTTGTTTTTAGGAATATCACCTGGTTCTTTGCCAAATTATTGGAATTCTTCATCAATCGCTGCTTTGTTGTTTGTTTTGATGTTGATGTTTTTTTGCTGTTGTCTGAATTGATTTCTCATCGTGATGTCGAATAAAGCTCTCCGACCATTCATCTCCTGACAAATTGTTTTAGAAGCGATAAGATTCTGCAACACAGCAAAGGTGAAATATATCTACAAGGAATTCAAAGTTTTGCACTGCACGACATTGTCAAACCGAATGATCGGCACTACAAATTTAAGTTCCTTCCCATTTGTAAAAATAGGCGCACAAATTACAGCTTTTACGTGGCTCTTTAAATGCAAAATGTTTTTCGGCATGACATATGTATTTTGCTAATAGTTTTAGAATAGGAAGAGTTTTGTTAGCTTCGAACTTTTAATTCGCTTTCAGGTTCACCAAAGTCCTGGAAAATATGTAATGTGAAATTTATTATTACATTTAATAGCTAGAAAGTTAAACTCATAAGACAGAACTAGTTGTAGTGAAGTACTTGAAGCACTATTGAAATGTACATTAAATTATTGAGACTAAAGAAACTAGAAACTTAACATCAAGAGGCTGAAAACAATATCGACTATACTGAAACGATACTGTCACAACAATTGCAAATAAGTGCCACGTAGTAGCAATACATATCAGCGGGTTGCGGTGATTGCATTTCGAATTAAGTGGTATTAGTAGAAAAATCCAAAGTCAAAAAGTACCGTCTGTTCCTAATTTGTAGTCCTAGTCCCGAAGTTATTTCAGTCTATGGAACATTTACCAATAAAATTAATTAATTTGAAATGCATTGCTAAATAATTTTCCTCTCTGTATTTGTAGAATCTTTAGACCGAATACACGCCGCAAACGAAAATTCAAACGTATGGCCGTCGAATACGAAACAACACCATCAACTCCTGGTGCACCTGGTGAGAATCCAGTCAATCCAATATTCCCAGTCGGTGGTACGATTAAAAAGCGTGTTTTGAAGCACACAGCCCAGGACAATTTCTGTGGCAAAAGAAAGAGGTCACATCGTGATCGCTATTATGACCATGATCATACAAAATTGCATTCGTCTAGTGTTCCACGCTATCGAGACATTTACCCGTCAAAGAATTCGTACCAGGAGCACAAGATTCGTACAAGGAGCTTCTCAACCGCCACGAAGCCGTCATTCGATCGCATTTTGCCGCTCAACAAGAATATTATCTCGAAAATCGAAAGGATTTCACAGCAACAGAAACCCAAGTCTGAAGTACTGCCGTTCGCGTTTAACGCGGTTCATCTGAGCGGAAATGTCGTGGTTCCGACAAATCCTCTAGCTGCAAAAGTTACGCTCACCAGTCCTGAGCATAGTGCACGACTTGCACTTCACACTGCTATGACCAGTAATAATATACTAACTCAATCGAGGCCAGACGCGTTTCCTGCGATTGGGTCTGCACAGGAACGGCAAAAAGCTGGAAATTTTATATCAACTTTCACATCTACAACGCCTGCAGTAGATGGACCCATTCCTGGCAAAAAACTGCCACCGAGTAATATTGAGTTGGTGCCGTCGCTCAACTCCCGAAGGAAACATAAACGAAACCGAATTCGCCGTCAGCAACTCAGAGCGCAACTTCGGTGCAGTAACCCATCAAATCCAATGGACTGTAGTGACCTCAATGAATTCCTAAGCTCCAGTTCCCTGAGCTCATCCGATTCCGAAGCAGCAGAGACCAATGATTCGGATCGAGAAGGTGATGATGAACTAACAGACTGGCCAGGAAATGAGGCAATGGTTAGTTTGTCCTCGAAAAACGACTTTAAACGAAAATCTTCGAAGAAGCCGGGGCTCTCACAAATAAAATCAGATGACTATGCCGGGGGTATCGATGACGACGACACACTGATGAGTGCAGATGAGCCCAGCGACGTGCAATTAAATTTGCCCGGTAGTGTGACAAAACCGCTACAATCACAGCCAATCGCTATCGCCAGTACGGTATCGGGTGTAATCCCACAGTTTCCCATCAGGCAGATAGAAAGTGAAATGTCAGGGGAAACTTCCAACCATTTTTTATCATCTCCACCCTCGCACCTCAGTGAAAATCGGGAAATTCGTGCTGGCCGAAGACGAATCAAAGAGGAGCGACCTGGCTTTACTATAATGACAAGTGTGAATGAACGGTTGGCCCGATTCCTGCAAGCCGGGCGACAGACACAGCTACGATTGCCCGACATTGAGGTTCATGAGCACGAGAACCTGCTGAACTTGGCCAAGCTGTATTCGTTGCAGATGTCAGTAGACAATGGCTGTGCCGTGCTGACAAAAACCAGGTACCATTCGATAATTGACTTGTACTTGTCGGCCTAATATCATTTTCGATTTTCATTTTTTCAGCAATACTACCCAATCGGTGAAAATCGATCAGAGTCACTTGGGTCATCGGTTTTTCATGAGCGACTATAAACGACGTTGTTTCGATTTTCCGTACGTCGATCCGAACGATAATTCGAACGACGAATTTTACGACGATAATCATCTGAGCGGCGACGATGTCGACGGGGAACGGGAAGTGACAAGTGCTACCACGCAAGGTTCGTCTCAATCTTTTGGAATGATAAGTTAGCTTGATTGAAAGAGTAGCTTGATTGATATTGATAAATGTATGTATGATTTCGATTGAAATCGAGCATACGTATACATACATAAGTGCAGAAAGAAAGGGATGAAAACCATGTCTATGTCATAACTGTAAATGCGATTTTTAAACAAGCCAAGCTGTAAAGAAGTGAAGATCAGTATATGCGGTTGAAGTGTACCATCAGTGTGGAGATTTAATTTAAATCTATGTTTTAGATTGATATATTGAAAAAAGCGGTAGTTTTAACATATAACTTATTACTCTAAGTATATATATTATTATCAAAAATGATATGGTTTTTCAATCGAAAAGTCGCGGTTCATTTGTCGTTTAATTTTTCCCAATTTTTTTCATCATTTAATTTGATTCACTGGAATCATTACGTAATTTTCATTTGCATTCAACACTAACTTCCTATAATATTCGAAAATGATTTTGATTACAAGCTGGCTATTTAGAAGCATCGCAGGACTCGCAAATAAGGTTAGGTATTTAATGGTAAACATATTGTTTATTTTTTAATCCGATAGTAGTTAGCTTCAATATTATTTGTTGCTGATTGAAACCGGAGGGGCTTGTGCTTAACTGTCAATCATTTCATAGGCACTATTCCTATATTTAATTCAAAGATATCTTAACATATTTTTCTCTAATAATCGTCAATTTTAAACGAACCAATATTTAATGACTACATGCTTTTAAAAAAACGGCATACTTGGGTTATGCAGATATAGCCACGAAATGACTTAAGTTTTTTGATGAAAATACCATCATATTCAACCACCCATAACGTCAGATTACGATACGACAATCAGAGTTGGTGATTTTGCTTGCGATAAATATCTCGTCTGCCAAGGTTAATAATTAACAATCAATTTACAATTTCTCTAAAGCGGAATGCATAGTTGTAAGTGAATTTTCATGCAATTGAAACAATTGAATATATTTGTAGGCATCTACTAGGCTGTTATGTTGATACTTACATAGGTACTTACTTATGCTTAAATCTGACTAAATATTATCACCTCTATACACTGCTGTCAAAGTTTCCGGATTGTGTCTATTAGAAATTTAATTTAGAAATATAATTTCCCTGAATTTAGAGCACGATAATGAAGAAAATGAAACGAGCTATCAAGAAGCAAAGAAAAATAATGAATTGCTCCTAGAGCAGGCAAAGTACTCGTATCCTAGAAACTTCTGTTCAATTTTCGTATCAATTTAATTTGAAGGTCAGGCCACTTTACACGAATCTCATAGTCATTTCAGGGACAACTAAAACTTTCAGCCCGAACCGATTGCTAAACTGCGGGTGCCAATCTGGCTCATTTATTCAGGCTAGTCGCAAAATAAGACACAGGTCCGTTACTGCAGGGTGAGTCACGGTAATTTTTTGTGTGTGTGTGTGTGTGTGTGAGTTGGGGGAGAGGCACATTGGCGCCTCTAAGCACTCAGGCCAAAGGACCCATTGTACTCATTACCCCCTGCCTACCATAGTTTCCCAGACCTCTTGATAAAGTCTAGGATCACTGATAGGGGAAAAGAGGCTATCGTCTGCATGCGTGCAACATCCCAGCCAAAGCATTGATATCTGAGACGTGCAAACGCTGGGCATTCACAGAGGAAATGCTCCGCAGAGTCAGCCTCTTCTAGACAGGATGAACAGAGGTCATCCTGTACAACACCTATTCGGTACATATGTCCTCCTAGGCAGTTGTGTCCAGTCAGAATACCTACCATGGCCCTGCAAACTTTCCTGCTCTTATTGAGCAAGAATCCCGCAGTCACATGGTTGGGTTCTGAAAGGAATACCTTCGTGTGCCTGGCCACACCGGCAGCCGTCCATCTATCTTTGTGAGCATCATCTACCCACTTGCGAATAATGGCACGTGCAGATGCGGTCGGCACACCCAAGGCGGGTTCAGGGCCCCGTAGCGGAAGTTCCGAACCTTGCTTCGCAATGACGTCAGCAATTTCATTCCCCTCAACACCACAGTGCCCCGGTACCCAGAGCAGATGCACCCTATTGAATCTGGCGACAGAGTTCAATCGTGCTCTGCACTCTTGGACAATTTTCGAGTTTGTCAGGGGTCTACGCAGCGCCATCAGTGCAGCTTGACTGTCACTGCAAATAGCAATGCTCTTTCCCCTCCATCTTTCCTCAATTGCCCAACAGGCAGCTCTCAGGATAGCAAACATTTCTGCTTGAAAAACCGAAGCGTGCTCTCCAAGAGAGAAAGCCCATCTGCCATTCGATGAATGTAGATAGACACCAGCTCCAGATCTACTATCTGACCTCGAGCCGTCCGTGAAGAAGATCTCCGAATATCCCCTCGTACACAGATCGGGATCATCCCAGCTACTTCTGCTTAAGAGGATTACTTCGTACCTTCTTCTGAAGTCGAGGAAGGGCACCCGAGCGTCCGAAGGCATCGCGAGAATCGGAGAGATCTCACACATCGACCTCCTAATAGAGCAGTGCCCCACATCGTCCTCACCTACCCATAAGCCAAGCTGAGCTAGTCTATGGGCAGAGCTCATCGCCACACTCTGAACTTGAATGTCGAGAGGAGGCAGATTGAGAAGCGCATCAAGGGCCGCACCCGGAGTAGTGCTCATGGCACCACAGATACCCAGGCACACCGTCCTTTGCAGCGTGGCTAACTTTTTCCGAGCATACAATAGCCTCACGATAGTCCACCACACCACCGATGCGTACGTGAACATCGGCCTAATTATTGCTGTGTAGATCCACATCACTACACGAGGCTTTAGACCCCATGTGGTAGCAAAAGCTCTCTTACACTGCCCGAAAGCTTTTATAGCTCGAGTAAGCTTCACTTCCACATGTTTCTTCCAGAGAAGTTTTTTGTCCAAGATTACTCCAAGATATTTGACTTCATCTGAAAGTTGAAGTGTTACACCCTTCATGATTGGAAGCACTAGTCCTCTCAGTTTTCTTTTCCTGGTAAACAAAACAAGTTTCGTCTTACCAGGATTCACTGTTAAGCCGTGCCTCGAACACCAGCTGCCAATCAGATCCAATGCACGCTGTGTATTTCTACACACCACATTCAGATCTTTACCGACAGCCAGTGCGGCCACGTCATCAGCATAAGCTTGTGCGTGTAGCCTTTCTTGTTGCAGTTCGTTAAGCAGGGAGTCGACTAGCATACTCCACAGGAGCGGTGATAGGACGCCCCCTTGAGGGCATCCATTTGTCGCCTCTGTTCTTAAGTAGCAATCGGATCCAGCTTCCGCCAGCAACCATCTCTGCGTCAGCATGGCATGAATCCACCTAACTAAGACATCATCCACGCCATGCACTTTCGCAGCATCACATAGTTCCACGAAGGGCGCGCAATCAAAGGCCCCTTCAATGTCCACAAACACCCCCAACGCATACTCACCATTGGAGATCGCTCCCTCAACTCTGGCCACCAAAGAATGAAGGGCCGACTCGCATGATTTTCCTGGCTGGTACGCATGTTGCTCATCATTCAAAGGGTTAAACCTAAGCGCCGTAGTACGTATGTGTCGTTCGACAAGTCTCTCTAGGCATTTCAACATAAACGAAGTTAAGCTGATCGGTCTAAAGTTCCTTGGATCGGAATAGTCATCTCTCCCCGGTTTAGGTATAAAAACTACCTTAACCTCTCGCCAAGGTGACGGAACATACCCCAAGGAAAGGCATGCCCAGAAGATTTCTCTCAGGTCTGCCCCCAAGTGGTCAATTCCCTCCCTAAGCATAACCGGATAGATACCATCCAGGCCCGGCGATTTGAAATTCTCAAAAGACATGATTGCATCCCTGACCTTTTCACTAGTGACCACAGATCTAGTTGTGTACCAGCACTTCCTACTGCTGCGAAGAGCAGGGATTTCGGTCACAGGCGCATTTGCCTTCTGCGACTCAATCACCGGGGCTCCCGGGAAGTGAGTCCCAAGTAAAGTCTGCAAAGACTCCTTTTTGGACTTGGTAAAATCACCATCCGAGCGTTTTAGAGAGTCTAGCTTAGCTGATTGATCCTTCTCTAGGACTTTGCAAAGCCTAGACGTCTCCCGTGCGCCTTCCAGTCTTTCACAGTAAGATCTAAATGATTCCCTCTTAGAGGTCCTCACCAGCTTCTTATACGTTCTCTGCGAAGATCTGTAGGCGATCCAGTCATCCTCATTGTTGCTCTTACAAGCTCTGTTGAGAATTTTCCTGGTACTTTTCCTTAGCTTCTGTAGTTCCCGATTCCACCAGGGAACCGTCTTGCCACATCTGCTCTTACTGATCGGGCAGGCCTCTTCATAGCTACTCATTAGGTCTCTATTCAGAGTGCTCAACCGGGATTCTATTGACTTTGGCGATCTTATCCTACCACTAGGACGCGCTTTGTCTGCAAGAAGCCGATTGAACGTAGGCCAATCAGTGTTTCTTGGGTTTCTTCTTTCCACCACGGGTGTTAGATCCGTGGCTAAAGAGAACACCAAGTAGCGATGATCAGAGAGTGAATCCTCATCTGATACATTCCATCCAGTCATTGATCCAACTATTCCAGCTGAACATAGCGATACATCAATGACCGCCCTTCTGTTTGGGGTGACAAATGTGGGAGTAGTCCCAGTGTTTAAAATCATCAGCCCGGCAGAAGTTATAAAATCAAAGATTCTTTTACCCCTGGCGTTACATTTGTTGCTACCCCAGCTGGTATGCTGGGAGTTGGCATCGCAGCCCACCACAAGTTCAAGTCTCTCCGATTCAGCGTACAAAACCAGGTCCTTTAACTCCTGTATCGGCGGCGGGAGTAAGGAGTCAAAGGGAAAGTAAGCTGAGGCAACTATCGTGCGCTTAAGCCTACCATTTTCTCGGTGTTGTACGACGACCGCTGACAGGTCCGGGCTAATTTTTTGTGAACAATAATACTTAATGGACGCGCAAATTGGAGCTTGAAGTTCAAAGTGAATGAACCTGAATGCAGTGAACAATGTTAATGATCCCTATTCACATCGCCATAAAATCACATGCTTTTGTGGAGATTCATGCTTTTGGCTATAATCAGATTCGTAATCGCACGCGTTTCCATACAAATCAAAAGCAGGTATCGAAGTTACTTTTGTCAACAGCATGTACAAAAGCATGTAAGCTATCAATCGATTTTCGTTTTGAAAAACGAGCATTAACGTCAAGCGTTAGGGTTAAGTTAGATTCCTTTAAGCGCTTTAAAGTTTTCTCTGATGCTTGGAACCCTTTTTCAATATTCTCGGTAGGTATCAGTAAATCATCCATATTCGCAAATACCGTATTATGTCTCTGTGAGCATAATGCTGCATTTACGGTCCTTTGAAAAACAGCATTCGGAGGTACTCAAAATGACCAGCAGGAGTAATGAATGCCGTCTTTGCGATTGATTCTTCATTGGTAGGAATCTGATGGTACCCACGTGCAAGATCTGGTGTGTTAAACACGCAGCACCTTTTCAA
The DNA here is from genome assembly GCA_963978885.1 of Nemotelus pantherinus. Lineage (NCBI taxonomy): Eukaryota > Metazoa > Arthropoda > Insecta > Diptera > Stratiomyidae > Nemotelus > Nemotelus pantherinus. Next base: position 219,105,221 of record OZ022263.1, read on the forward strand.
TCGTTCAATTTGATCATCGGTCCTCGGCAAGGAATAGTGGTCCTTGATTGTATTGCATTCAGTTTTCTATTATCTACACACATTCTGAATTCTCGTCTTCTTTTTGACTAAAATAATGGGGCTACTGAACGGTGAGCTGGATTCCCCGATAATAACATTCTCCAACAATTTGTATACTATTTCTCTGACAATTTCGCGTTCAGAATAAGCCAACCTATAAGCGTTGTAGGCTACTGGCTTTTCATCCTTTAATTTTATGTTCATTTGGTAAGCTGCTGTTTTACCGATTTCGTATAAATTTTACGCAAAACAGCTGCGATACTGATTAAGCAACTCTAGCAAACGGTGTTTAATATGCATGCTTGTATAGTCCGCATTCTCAATAACTTGTTAGGTGAATGGTTCAAATACATTTACATCTGTTATAATTAATTACCGAAGTGCAAGATTGTTGCATGTCCCATATGATTGCTCTCGATACGATTTGGTCCTTTTTGATCAAAAGGGGCTTCTTCGAAACATTGATGACAGATACAATACTCCCTTGCTTCGTGTGACGCAATTTCCGACCCAATATTAGGCATTTGATTTTTGGTGAAATTTCATTTCAACACAAACATCGCCTTCAACACACCCGTTGACTTCTATGTATCCGACACTGTCCGGTGGAATAACGCAACTATTTTTTGACCACAGCGCGACTTTTGGCGAAGGTAGGCTTTCAACTTGCGGAAGATTTAATTTGCCGATGTTAAATAAACGAACGTTTGTTTTTTCCTTGCACTACCATATTCACATTTTTATCGTTAATGAACGTTTGGCCGATAAGTATTTGGATTTCCTGAGCTGAATCTGGTACGATCAAGACTTCAAAGTTGGCCTCCGCTACGTTCACTCTTAAGTCGATACGAACTTTGCCTATCACTTTGATTGAGCCACCACCGTATCCAAAATAAGCAAATACGAATACCAGCATCATGCAACTGTTTCTGACCATCACCTGTTGTAGAGTCTTGGAAGTATGTGGAGTCGGTTCAAGATATATTAATGTAGTTTTTTCTTACATTCGAATTCAGTAAAAGTACCTGGAGATATAGGCGAGCGATCTTTGGGTCGGTGGAGCCTGCGAAAACGGGCCTGGGTGCCACGCGCTTCGTATCAAAGACGCCCCGGAAACCTGCCGTGAAACGCGAAGCTGGCAGGTCTCGATAGTTGTCTTTCTTTTTTTCACTAATCGATCGGTTTACTTTTTTTTTTCTTTAACGTTTATTTTAGTCTATTAACTCGATCCTTTTAAACGCCAGTCGCAATTTTCAACTTTACTCAATTCTCATCCCGCGAAAGTCCACTCCCGATCCAAGTATCATCCCGACTGCTCCCTACAACACGCTTGTCTCACTCCAAAAACCAGTTCGCCCACGCCAGAACCTTCATTATCTTTTGTAGCAAATTGAATTTTGAAGAGAATTGGTCGTAAAGGCCCCTAGTCCGCTTTTAGCGGAGCACCCTTTTATCCGACCCCGACGGATGCTGGTGTGCCGCTTTGATAGCTCTACGCGGCTGGGGTGGGTCATTACAGAAATGAGGTGGATAAGCTCCAAGAAAGAAAAGACTGCTACTTGTATTTCATCCGTCATACAAAGTAGTAACCGCAAAGTGCAAATATACAAAAGGGATTAAAGGCATAAGTTCGTAAAGAACCGCCATACAAAACTCTCAGGCATGAGCTGATACCAGACTCAGCCGAGACGTGTCAACACACGTAAGGGAACCTGAAAAACGTTACGTTAAATTACGAGGGGGGAAAAGTTGCCTTAATTTTGCGCGGACCCGAGGCAAGGCACACAACCTCAGGCCCCTGATATGATTGGGGCCTTTACCCCTGATATAGGCGGGGTAACGCCACCCACTGAATCCGACTTCTAAAAATAGTCGGAATACCACTCCCTATATAAAAATTAGGCCAGCCAGACCGAAACATTGTTGTTATAGGATTTGGAAGAATCCTCGAGCTAAAATTGCGTTTTGTAGCAATTATTGTGAAAAATGGAATATTGATGGAGACATATGCATGTTGAGATGCATATGCGAATTAAGGTATATATGCATATTGGATTTGCATATGTGTATATGGGTACCTCTACTCGTGGCCATGCACATGCTGAGTACAGGTCGCCGAGGGGACTCTTGTAGCGGATGCTACAACACAGGTATTTTCACGAGGGAAAAGAGCTGAAGGATTTTTGTCCCAAATTAACTCCACAAAGAGTATGGGTGGTAAGTCCCTTGATTAAGAGTAAGTGATTTCATTGGGGAATTATAGAGATGAATCACTAGCATATTTACTAATATCCTTAAAGTTAGCGAGGGAAAGTAGTTAAAAGTCATTGACTTTAATTATTTCCCGATTGTTGCAGTTAAATCAAAGTTCCAATCGCCAGCAATGTCTACGAATGTGAAGAAGAGTGCACGCAATATGATTCGAGCGACAAATTAATTATGTGCGGTGGTTATGTTTCAAATAACGAGCCGAAAGTGACCACCAACAGAACAGAGAAGAGACAACCTGATTGTCAGGACGAATCGTCAGCGACCATAAGGGCATCGTCTCCAAAGTAAACGTCCCATAAAGGTTTTTGGCCTGTAGTTGCCTGAGTTATGTAGCGGGATACTATCATATTGACCATGGTGTCTATAATATTTGTGAACATGCTGCCTGATGGTACTCCGTGATCGGTGAGAATTCTCCTGCCATCAGAATTGCGAACTGGTGTATTTATGAAATAAGATACTATTTTCTTCCATATATAATAATCTTCCCTTGTCATATTAAATTTCTTGAACAATATAGCGAAACAGTCTCTGATCACCCAAGCGGGCACGGTCGAATCAAAACTTGAATAATCGGTCATTAGATACTTCGGGGAGGGATCTAATTTCATAGTATTCAGGCACTGACTATGAATCCACTCCATGCCACCCTTCATCATTTCTGCTCCGTAAGCAGTGTGGTGACCGATTCTCTGTGAAGTCAGTTCTTCAATCAGAGGTAGAGCAAAGCGTGATTCAGCAAGAATTAAATCGAGTGGGTAGTCCCAAACTGGCCGTACCTTATTGGTACCGACGGGTCCAATGTGACTCCTAGCGAAAGCAGCGCAATCTGCGAGCGGGCAGACCGGCTTTCTGTCAGAAACTCGATTCCAGTACGATACTATCCGCGAAAAGTTAGTGTCCAATATATCTCCCTTTTTACATCCGGGATGAGTTTGAATGTATGGAAGACCGGGACTAGTGCTTCTTGGCACTCCATCTCGCGCCTGTTCCCAAGAAAAGGGATTAATTCTATCAGTAATGTTAAATTCTCGTTCAATATCCTTGAGAATTTTATCGTACCTTGTGTCCTTGAATCTCCTCTTAGTTGGTCCGGTATAACGCATCAAACCATCATAAATATAGTCTGGCGTGATCCAAGATCTTGCTCGTGTTTGAAGTACTCGTTGGGCTAACGTTCCAAGCCCAACCCTGTACATTGCCCTAATGGTTCTAAAACATGCGTAAGGAGGTTGCATGTCAAATGAGAACCCTCTTCCATTCGGCAATATACAACCTGTAACCGGGTATTCCTCGGGATAGGTTTTCGTGTATTGCGGTCTTCCTGCATATTTTACACTTGTTATAAAGTATGAATTAGGTCTTAGTGTTCTAAATCTTCGCCTAATAGCATCACTCTCAACTTCAACTTTAATTTGTAACGCCATTAAGGCTTTGGTTTATAACTAACAATCGGAGATGACGAAGGAAAGGATGCGGAGTACAAAAGAGGTGGATACTGTGGCTACAGCGGAAATGACAAGAGGGATACGTGTGATTAACTCACCAGAGAGGGAGAATTCTCCTGTATGATCAGGTTTAAAGAAGAATAGCAATCTGGAAATGAATTCCAGATTTTAAAGAAGCATTTAAACTAGCTGAATTCTACACATCAAAAGAGGTATATATGAGGAAGCGAAAAGAAGGCAAGCTGCCAATTTAGTAAAAAGGTAAGCTCTCGCGAACAGCGCTATAAAGGGGAAAATTCCCTCCAAAAGAAACGTACACACTGAAATGGTGAAAAGCGGTTTTGCAAGTAGTTACAGAAAAAGGTGCCATCATTATTCCCTTGAATTATAAAGAATTTCTTTATTGAATGTAATTAGTAATGGCCTGTGATATATCTCAGCCCCATGTCTAAAAATAGACATCAAGTATAATGCCGCTACACTGAGAAAAATGAACTAGTAGCACTGAACGAAAAAGTGCATCGAAACAAAGAGATTCGCGTTCAAAACGGCGCCAATGGCGAATATGTTTGTTCCAACAGCAACGATGTTTTTGAACTGAACGCGCAATAGTTAAACTCGAAAATATTTATCATGAACAACTTGTTAGTTGTTTTGATTGTGTAAGCCGTTGCCGTTTGAACACTTTTTTCGTTTCGATTCAATTTTATTAGCATTCAGAATGAATATTTATAATTTTTACATTAAACTAATTAAGCGTTCGGCTTAACTATTCTCAACGTTCACTATACAAAATAAAGCACTTATGTTGAATAGGCAACTCTGCTCATCTCAAAATCACAATCGTTTGTTATGATCAGGAAGAGCTGTTGATTTGAACGTAATTCAAATATTTGGATTGAAAATGTAGGAAATTTATTTGAACATTCTGTTGTTTATTTTGTAATTCGAATGGGTGGAATTGCATTAAACGCAAAGAGGCGTTATATTAGTATATACTAATGATGTGTTCGCCCTCACGCATTGTACTAGATACTAAAAACAAAAGAAACTTTCCATTTCTTTGCAGATACATTTATAATTTGATTTTTATCATAGGTAAACAAATGAAAAAGAGTTTTTTTTATTATTTTGACTTCAATGCAATTTATATCAGAAATAGCTTTTGTGATTAACATATACTTAACATCTATCTAAATACAAACTACACCAAACTTAAATCTATAAGAGCAGTACATCACCGAGGGTTGCTTTGCTTTCTCCTTTACTTCAAAAGGGTTAACAATTTTTTCTGAACATAATCTCACATAAGTATACATACGATAATTAGTTTCTTAAGTTTAATGAACTTGTCATTCTTTTTAATTGCAAACACAGGCATCAAATACGAGTAAATCATAACGGCTTATTACTTAAAAAACATGTTTGGTTAGTCAAAGTATAAATATGCATAGTAAAACTTGAGAAAAAGTTAGTTTTGTGAATTTCAGAAGTGTTCGTCATAGATGTTTTCCCTTATTTGCTAATATTTCTCAGGTATGCTATCAAACCTGCCACCTGAGAAGATAGTTTTTTATTTGGAAATATAAAATCAAAAAACCTTCTTTGGATAAATATCCATACTCCTCTACAGAACTACGGATGTTCTAAGTTCAAGATATGGAACGTTTTGAAATGAGGAACATTTAAATATAATATTGTCAACGTACACATAAAACTTTTCTGAAGACGCCGCAATTTTTTCGCTTAGTTTTTGAATTTCTTGTGTTGAGATTCTTTCTTCCTTCGCTGTTAAATGGTCAATTCGCAGGCAAGCACCTTTGAAATTAAGAAAGTTGAGTCTATGGAAATAAGTCTAAGGGGCCGTTCAAATATTACGTAAGCAGATTTATTACAATTATTTACCCCCCCCATCCCCCTTGTCAGCAAAAGTAAGCAAAGCTTTTACCCCCTCCCCCCATGCTTACGTAAACATTTTTCAATTAAAAATGTATTTTTTTTATATTATAATTATAATGTTATAATTATAATTTTAAAAATAAGAAAATTGATTTAAAATAGAGATTAGATTTTACTGATGCAGTAATCAACATAGAGTAAGGGACAAAAATATTATAATCTTACGAACATAACAAACTTATTTTAAATTTTTGGTACACATATTAAATTCAAATTAACAGTCTTCAGTCCATGAAACCCGAATCCATGATTCTAAGTTTTCGATGACATTGGATTGCTTGGATTGCTGCTCAGTGTTGTGAGTCTGCTCACTTTCATCCGATTTTGGAATGTCTACGTCGTTCTCATCGAGCCATTCAACATCATGGTGCTCTAAATTTTGAATAATGCACATCAGTTCATTAGCACGACGAGCAGCGACTCTTACAGGTCTAACTTTCCTATCAGTGTGCGTGTTTACTTTTTTATGGATCTTCTCGATGTGACGATTTAGTGACTTGATGGAAGCATGATAAAGACCACACGTTTTGCATGTTCGACTTGATAGCCTCAATTTTACCGTCGGACAAAAATAATCGTAGGGCATTTGCAGGAAATCTTTGAGTGAAGCACTTAAGCGTAGAGCTAAATTGACTGGAAGATCAAGAAATTGCCCTCCTTCATCCAAAACCAAGTCATCAACTGTTTGTTTTACTTTTACAGGTGGTGGAAGAAACCTGTTATCTAGTAATCTGAATAGACCACTTCTTGGACGACAGCATTCTGTATTTTTACATTTTACAATTTGAAGCAAGTATTGGCTTTCACGCACATGTTCTGAATACCATTTAATGTCTGGAAATACAGGAACATCTTGTTGACCTGCCCCAACATATTTTGCAGTAACATTATAGCCATCAATTTCCATTGAACTCCATACTTCAGCTAATACATTTCCTGCAATTCGAAATTAGATCTTTCTAAATGTTCATCAATTGTAACGCCACGTTCATCCAAATGAGACCCAAAATGGTCATGAGGCAATATTAAACCAGCCAGTTCCCGACTAAGAGGAGCCATTCTGCGCTCTACTCTGTTGTACGCACTTCTTCCAGGAGCATTGGTAGCTAAAAACAATGCATCGAGATCATGTCGCTTAAAGTGTTGTATAGCAAACCCTATGACTTTTTCATAACGCGGATTTTCATCTGGCCCTCCATCAACCGTCATGATTACCACTGGTTTTACTAGTCCATGGTCAGTTTTAGCTAATGGTCGAAACTCTTCAAGTTCGAGAAGCGTCTCGAAATCCTGAGCATGAGTATTAGCAGTAGATGAACTATGCTTTCCACTTCGAATAGCGATGTATGTTGGTCCAGAATATCCAACGGCTTGCGGTTGTCCTAGCATACTGGAAGTGATTTTGATACCAGCATAAACAGATGGTATTAATTTATGACGCTCAGCGATTACCCAATCGTGGTCAGGTAATTTGATTCTATATTCCATGTGCATTAGAAGAGGTGCTTGCTTATTTGCCGCAGTTACGCCCATAGGGACTCGAGCTTTATCATCTTGAGATATGAAAAATACTTGATCTGGTCCAAGTATGGATGCTATGTTCTCTAAATAATGGATTGATGTTTCAGCGAACTTGCTATCTAAGTGGCTCTTGTGGTGATCAGTTTGAGCCCGAATGAGCTTAACAGGGACTGTCGATACATGACTTCTTCCCTCTGCAGAATTAGATTTTCTAGGAATCAAACGAAGATATGTCCCACTGCGACTAATGTCAAATCCTATTTTACGTAATTCTTGTGTGAGTTCAAGAGTTTTTACGCTGCGAATAGATTCCGTTCGTCTTCTATCATCTGCTGCACTCCCAAATAAAGCTATATCCGCAATTGTTTTCAATAGTGATGGTTGATTGCTTTCAAGATTAGGACGTCCCACTGAATCCCTCAGAGATAGTCTTTTTTTTATTTCTGGATTTTCATGACAAATATCTTCTAACTTTCTTTTCATACCATCCCTGTGTTTCTTCTGGGCAACTGCGTTTTGAATCTTCCTGTTTAAAGACTGTTTTGCTGTTTTTATTTCCTCACGCAACTTAATGATCTGTTTATCAACTTCAGCACGGCTTGGCATAGTATCTCTGGCAGAATACAAAGCGTTCAGATTTTTTTCGAGTAGAGCAATCTTATTTTTCATAGCTTCCTGAGAAGGTTTTGCTCTCTGTTTATCTGCATTTTCATTATTTTCGCGTTGCTGTTGTGATTCATTACCGGGTTTTATTTTATCTTCTTCCTGTTTTTTAATATTTGAAGCTGGCTGTATAATTTGTGTTTTTTCTGCAGGTTTACAGGTAGTCGTTGCCTAAAAGTAAAAACTTTCTATTGATTCTGCTAAAGATACTCTTATTAAGCTACATAAATACAAAGTATGCAATAAAAACTGCATTTAAAGATTATTTAAAGCCATAGCCCGTCATTTGGCAACTTTCCCCAAAGGGAAATTGCAAAATTCGCATATAAAGGAGGTCATTAAAAGCCCATACAAGTTTGCCCAAAGTTGTACCCGAGGTACATGCATATCAAATTATAGAGAAAAAACAAAGGATTTCGAAAATAATACTTTAGAGATTTAGAAATTCCTTATAACTTGTAAATAATAGTCCAAAGTTTTATTAATCGACAACACAATTTAAAAATGTGGCAACATCAGACATTTTATGGCGTTCTGTTAGTTAAAAATGTTTATAATATCTTTATAATGTCGTTTCTATATACAGTATTTACATAAAATAATATCTTATTCTGTTTACTTAAATATTATTGCATTATAATATTAAAAGAAACTACACAAAAATACACAAATCAAATCTAAAAATAACAAAACGCAGTCGACTATTTGACACTTCATAGTTCATACGTTGTTTGTTTATTTGAGTATTTTGATAATACTAAGTATAATTATAATATAAATAATTATAATAACTATCACATATTATATAATACTAGTAACTTGGCTATTCTCTCTGGATTTCTGCTTTTTTGCCCTACGAATTGGTTCTTGACGATACCTACTATGATCTCGACAACTTGGCATTTTCTTTGGCATTTACCGATCCAACACAAATATTAAAAAAGTAAATATACAGTGATATTCAACATATAATAAGGATTTTTTTTCTACAAAGTGTACCTCGGTACATCATTTGGGCCACTTTTAATGACCTCCTTTCTAATATTTCTAGTACTCATAGATACCTAAAATGATTTCGTCACTCACCTTGGAAGAAAAATGTAGTAGATTGGATTTATTCTTAGTCGCCGCTTGCAATTCTTCTTCAATTCTCTTAGATACAATGATATCTAGTTCCTTGTCGGACTTTGCTTGTAATTTATAATTTCGCCACACTTCGTTAACTAACTTTTGTACATTTTGTACTTTCGTACTTGTATGAGATTTTTTAAAACTTTCAAACAATTTTTGGTATAACTTGGATTTGTCTATTTGAAACGACATCTTATTTAAACGTTAAACTTTGGCTAATGGAATCAACGGTAACACAAATGTTGAATTGCTTTGCTATGCTTACAATACGTCTACTCGCTATAGTATCCGAAGAAAACAATACACTGACAGAAGAAATTTAGACAAGTGAACAGCGCGCGGTAATTCCCCGAATCAATTCTAAAGCGAGTGCCTAAACGTATGCGTGTATATTTGCGGGAATCCCCGAAAATGCGTTTCGTTTTCAAGCATAGACAATGTGAGGGTTGCCATTCGTGTAAAAAAGTAAATAACTATCGATGACGTAATCATCATCTGGACTCCCCTACCCCCCATGTCATCCAAAATAAGCAAAACAAAGACCCCCCACCCCCTATAGTGCTTACGTAATACTTGAACGGCCCCTAATGTCATGCAGCCTACATCTTTGCTACTTTGGCTTCCATCAAATGTTGGTGTTGAAGGCGATTCCGGTAGTTTATTCACCTAGTTAAGAGATACTATTCGATATCGACCATCGTTGTAAAGAATTACCAGCCATACGTAAAGAAGGGAATGTTTGCTTACGCCATAGCCTCCATTTAGCTTGAAACTTCGCCTTCACTCCAATTTTTGAGAAACCGGGAAAAAATTCGGCAATGTGGGCTTGATTGATATATGCCAATTCATCAATACCAACTGCTGCTTCTGGTCTCAAGCAAATTTATCCCAACTGTTTTACCACCAAGATCATCAGTGGATCAACTGGCCTTCGCCAATTTGTATGGGACAACGTAAAAATCTGCGCCAAGGCAAGTGAGTGAGTCAAGGTGATCAGAGTGATGAAAACTGACCAGATGATAAGGAGTAAGCGATTAAAGTGAATAATGGATGAAAGTTATAGTTAAAGTGCTTACAGAGATTAAAGTGATTAACTGAGTGACTGGTCGATCAAATTCTCTCGAAGAATGCATGTCCGGGAGCCTCAAAATAAATGAAACTAGTGGGTTTTGGGGAGTGCCGGCCGTACCACATGGAGGACCGCACCCTACTTTTTCCCAGCCTCAGGACCAACGTACGCCCACACTCACGCACATGCATAAGTGCGTGCGTACTGCACCTCGTGAGATGTTACCCAGGGTACAGGACAGCAGGATTGCTCCTCTGCCCTGAATAAGGGGTATGGACTACCCTTTCAGCCGGGGTCCGTAGCGAAAGCTCTTGGCTCCCCATGTCTCCCCTGCATGCACCGGGGCTCCCACATCGGAAGATCAGGGGCTGTGGCATCTAAAGACGTATTAAAGAGAAGGTTGAAGGAGGCAGAATCGAAAAAACTCGATTCACAAAAAACAAAGAATTAACCCAGGACATACATTTTCGAGAGTTAGCTATTGAATGTAATAGTGAATATAATTTACAACACGAGCTGTTGCAGATATAGGGTTGGTATGGTACTGTCCACTAGTTTCCTTAATCAGGTAGCAAGGACATCCTTAGACAAGGGAATGATCCGAGCATCAGAGCGTAGATACCAAATGAACAGGTAAACAATGACACTTCAGAGCGAAAAAGGTTAAACTTACGTGTAGGGGAGCTGTGATATCAGAATCTAAATTTTACTTATCTACGGGGATTATACACCAGCGATAGTTTTGTAGTTCATCAATTAATCTGGAAGTTTTATCAAGTATTGCGATGTTATCAAAGATTATGAGTGAAATTGCCCTGTTTTACAGATTTTTAGAGCAGATAAAAGGGAACGGTCTATAAATAGAACCAAGAATGACTAACAATTAATATAGGGAAAGGTATATTCAACCTGAAAGTGCAACGCCCCGATTAGAGTGTGAATTTGAGTTAATTCAACAGGTTAGATAAAAATGGTTTGCCGATTCGTTAATGGATCGACGAATAGCTGTTGTAGGAACTAATAAGTAGACGAGAACGAAAGGTAATTTTCCAGTGATTATTAATGAAAGCTATTTTAGGTACGGCCTAGAGGTCCCAAACCGTCAGCAAAAAGGACAGGTAGATGTAATAAAAAAAAATCCTCTACTGATGAAATAGTAACGACAATCGATAGAAATCGAAGAAAAATTAGGTTCACCTCTTCAGAAAGAACCAGAGGATCAAGTGGTAACAGCTCCAAAACGTCAACGTATCTCACAATAAAAATAAACATTCGAAACGTAGGCTAGGTGCCACCCTTGCGGGGACCCGAAGGTAGTTTATTTAAGTACAACGAAGACATAAATGCCCACTAAATTAAGGTAACACAGTAAGAGGTTTGCAGGCCTCAAGGGGTTTTTAAGAAAGTGATAACGCAGTGTGATTAGTTTAGTTCATTTGAAGTTAAAGAATGGTGGTTTCCTAGGATAGTTATACTATTGCGTAATATCCTTAGCGTGAAAACCTCTACGGTGCGACCATTCATATCGGACAGTTGATAATAGGCTCCACCAATTTTCTTTAGCACTTTACTCTGAATGAACTTATGATCCAGTTTTGCATTGTAGTGAGCAGCCGCATCACTATGTCGAAAGTTTCGACGAAATACAATATTTCCGGGCTGATATGAAATATGCCGAGAGCGAAGACTATATCCTTTAACGTTTCGTTCCTGAGCCTTTAGTGTGCGTTGCCGCATTTCTTGACGAATGATATCAAGGTAATCAGGACGTTCAGGCAAACCCGAAGGGTCGTCTAGCCTTTAAATATTTCGTAAAAGATCGTAAGTCTTGCCATTCGTAATCATAGGTTGACCGAAAACAGCAAAATAAGGGGAGGTATTAGTAGTGCTATGATGTGACGAACGAAGTGCACACACTACATCAGACAGTTTCTCATCCCAGTTATTTTGGGAAGGCAAGAGATGTTGATGCAGCCAAGTGTGCAGATGATCGAGCTTGCGAACGTTTAAAAAAATTACACATAATATTGGGTGAAATTCAGCTAAGTACATCTTGATTATATGAGTAAATTTTCATCCAACAAGCAACAGAACTATTATTCGAATATTTCCGTATCATACCTAAAGTATAGAGGCATGAGAACATGAAAATTTAATTAATTGAATTTGAAACTACTTAAGTTTGTATATGAGTATAATTTATTACAATTTTCTTATTATATAAAATATTCTCATCTATTACAATTTTCTTCTTATTATATAAAATATTCTCATTCAAGTATCATTATTGTTACTATTGGCATGGCCTATTGAATTACTTTAATCATTTAGATTAAATATCGTATTTATAGATTGGGTTGATAAAGAGAAAAAAATTTTTTGTTGTCATGATTGGTGTAAACCGATCCCGGTCGGGTTTGGGAAATTAAAGAAAAAAAAGATGTATATCAACTATGCTAGTTAATTCTGAATTACTAAACTATTGAATTGTTTCTCTTCCGTTTCTTTCTTTGTAAGGATCGTTTCGTTCTTTTAACATATACATATATATACAGATACCATTGTCTCATAATTTTGGGTTTTATATATATTGGTTATTTTTTTCCTTCATTTTCCTTTATTGCGTGTTCTTGCCTATTATGATGTTTGAATAAGTTTGTTAAGAAAAAAAAAAATAATGATTTCACCTCACCATTGTCTGTCCTTGCATGTTTTGTGGTGTAAAATGTGATGTCCGCGTGCCGTAGCAGAAAAGGATCCTTCTCTGCCAAAAACCCACGCCAGACTGCGTTAGCCGGCAAAACAAGGTACACTGGGCAGGATAAAGAGGAGTCCTTACAGTAAAAATCATGCTGCATTGACGGCGGCTCGGCTAAGAGGCCGTGATACTACATTTTTGTCTGTAAATTGCTTATTATCACCCCATATCAGGTTATCTTTCCGTTTTGGAAAACAAACGCTATTTCAGGTTATCGTTCCGTTTTATACATTAGGCACTTCAAGTCCACCCTTAAAAGCAATTCTGTTTGTTTTTCTGTCCGAGTAATTTGGTCACAAGTAAATTCAGCCGTGGCTAATTGTAGAGCCGTAAAATTTTGACATTAGTATCGTATAAATTTGACCGAAAATGTGCACTTTAAATTTAAAAGAACCCATTATGAGTGTCTCGGGATCAAATCGCCATTTATATTGTGATATGATAGAGTTCGTCACTCAGAAATCATGTAACTGTCTTGACTTTCACGAACTACATCGAACGCACAGAGATAAGACGAGGATTCGCCTTTGGGCTGTTTTTTTGACTACTGCTGCGGTAAAGGCACAGTACTTCATATCGAGGACTGCGACGGGATTCATGTCCAGATTACTCCTAACCAGTAGTGCCGAGCAGCCATTTTGGATGTATGTAGCTTTAACGCCTGCACAGAGGATGATAAGAGATAAGAGATTTTAAAGGCGAAAGATGTGCACCGGCACGGTGCCTAGAGAAATCAAATGAAATTCAATATGATAATGAATTGGTATTATGTCAATATGCATTACACATGCAGTGTATATTGAGATGTGTGTAGGTATGATGTTTTAATTAGATTTCAGGTATATATTATTGCAGGTAGATTGCTATGGTGGTAGAGAGGCGGCAACGGCGGCCATCTTCTTGTTGGGGAGGCGTCGGCGGCGACAGCGGCGGTGGTGGTCATGATGGTATTTCAATGTTAATGACAAATTCAGTTGTTATTCATATTAGGATTTTGAATAGTTATCTCTGGGGCTTTTCACAGTGTAGTTCGTTGCGTTTTTGGCTGCTGCTTTTGATCAGTTACAAAACCTTTTTGTGATCTTGTAAGGAGGCACACAGTATGAGCCATTTGTAGCGAAATGTGATGATGGGACGGCCTTAGCACAGCTTAGAACCAGACCGAAGTCCAGAACCAAGAGTGCTAAGGTCAGAAAGTGGAATGGCTAGTGCCATTCAAGAGGCAAAACAAAAAAAAGAATTGCCCCGAGAGCAGGGTGCCCTAGAAATGGCCGTGAAGGCCCCTCGTCCGCATTAGCGGAGCACCCTTTAACCAACCCCGACGGATGCTGGGGTGCCGCTTTGCTAGCTCGCTGCGGCTGGGGTGGGTTCTTTAAACAAATGGGGATGGTTGGCTCTCAAGAAACGGGATGCTACGTAGTATTCATCCGTCATGAATTTCGTAGCCGCAAACTGATATGAAAACATATCCAGGGACCAAAAGGGGGCATAGTTCCGTAAAGGAAACCACCCAGGCTCTGCAACATGGGCTGACTAAGCAGACCCAGTGCTCGTGACAACGCACGGAGCCCAAAATTGAAAATCTACAAAAAGGATCAAGGAAAAAGCGCTACCTCTCCTTTACAAGGAACCCGGGTGAGGCAGACAGCCCCGGGCCCCCGATGTTAGTGGAGCCCTGACCCCGATGGTCTGGGGTCCTCCACCCTCTGATACTGGCCCTCAATATTCACAAATTCAAAAATCTACCAAAAATACTGAAACTAAATGTTGGGCCAGTATCCCTCCCATTAAAGACTCTGAAAAATACTGAAAAAAAAATTCACAAAAAAATTACATTATGGGCCAGCCAGGCCAAGCGCGGACCCTGAAAAAGAAGAGAACTTCTCGGGCTTACACCCAATAAGAAGACCGCGTTTTAAGATTTAACAAAACATGATTAGCTTTATTGGCTCCAAGAAAAAAAGGAAATTGATAATTTTCATATTTTTTTTTTTTCTTTAAATGGATAACTAAATGAATCAGGGTAAGTATAACGTATTAATTTCGTACTTGTCAGTTTCACATCCCAATACAAGGCCTAATATATATCTTGATCTTTTGGTAGGCCTGGATAGTAATATATTAAAACTCAATTCAAATCCCTTTAACAAAAAAAATCGAAATTTGCGCAAATTTTCTGGGTTCTCTTTTCTTCTCTAGAATCAAAATTCCAATAATTTAAATTGTAACGTGTTGAACAACAAGTGCTTTCCACGTTCATATTCCTATTATGCTACGTCAATGAATCCCCATGTGCGATCCATTTACGGTCTTGTACCAAGCATGCCACAATTAGAAATCAAGTGCAATGTAATGTACAGATTGGCTAAGTATAATATGCGTCTAGCTTCGTGTATTGGGGTAAAATAGACAAAGAGACTTTACTATTGCAAATCTTCATTATTGCTTAATATGTACGTACTTAGTGTATATCTCACGAGTATATTATTTTTTTTTTCTTGGCTTTCATCTAAGCTCACATTCATTTCTGCAATATAATATACGTCAACACAACAAAATGCAAATAACTCGATTTCAAAAGCTACATAAACTTAATACTAAAGTGAATGAGAGCCAAATACAAATGGTAAAAGCTTCCCAAAATCCAAAAGCGATATTGTAAATATAAATAACATACCGAATCCGAAGCAACGGTACCACTGATCATGAAATAATACTGTTAAATCCAACTTAATCCTTAATTGTAAGTAAACATTAGTCCAAGTAGCCACCCATGAATTTCCTCGTATCACATAAACAATTGCCAATCCAAGGAAGATAATGAATCTGTAGGTTTTGGGGCATTTGTTATTGCCGACATCTATATCTGCAGCCATTCGCAGCACGAATTCTGCCTGACAATTTTGCAAAAATTATCCAGAGACCGCTACAAATTAGTATACTATCCGATCCTATTGAATTCTTGACACCAGTTTCCAAACGAACCATAAACGTTGAGTTAGGTATGTGAGGCTGAAGAATTAATTCTCCGGATCCAACGGTGATCGTGAGGGACACGCACTATTTCGGTCAATTTAAACAGGTTCTGGTATTCCTCTGTTTACTAATTTTTGAAGGGATAAAACCGCATTTCAGAGTGGTTTGGTGCATCTTGTTGCGCTCGAAATCCGAATTCTTTAGGAATATCATAAACGTTTATATTGATTCTACAACCAGCGATATGCTGAAAAGTATCAAACTCGCGAACAGTCTAACGGTACATTTCCTTCACTTTGATACGGACGCCGACGACCGACCAAGCTGAACTCGACCCGTGATCAGAAGCACACTTTCCTGTTGTAAATTTGGCCGTCACCGCCAAAATTATAATCCGATATCCGATGCACTTCGGCGCCACGGGATGATAGATCAGGTACGTTGTCTCTGCACCGTTATTCTGTATTTGCTTGTGAAATGGCTGGATTTGAAAGTAACCAACCGATATGTTGTCGATTTTCCATTGTGTATGGATGAAAACATAGGCAAGTATATATTTAGTGTAGTAGCTTCATGGTTGAGTATATTTAGCTTAGGTTGAGTATAGTTTCGCGTCGACCATTTCAAAATTCATGCACCATTCGATTGAATTGCACATTAGATCATTCATTTGAGTCAAATTTGTACCTTGATTTTGGTTTTTGTTCGTAATCCCATAGTGTTTACTGCCTCCGGACGAAAACCGCCATTTCTCTTTCAATCTGGTCCAGCCATTTATTAGCAACGTCTCGAGGCCAACTGCTTCCGCGATAGCGTACTTTTGAATTCATCCAATAATATTTCAACTTCGCCATATAAACACAACTAGCTTCTTTTGTTCTGTATGGGTTCTCACAATGCCACTCTTCTCAAATGAAATATTTCACAAGGAAAATGCACATAACACTTCTCCATCGTACGGTTTGCGTTCAATCGTTATAACATTGCTGACTTAGGTTCACTTTGACTCGCTAAGTATCAAAGAAATTGTTCCGCACGGGTCCGGTTTCACTCAGACATTCTCGAAACTCAATCACTCCGAATTCATTCTTCGTTTTTATTTAAGGCACCAACCTTACTGTTCTCGTAATCTGCACGAGCGACCCGACGCCACGGCCACATCCAAGTCTTCTCCCCACAGCGACGCAAGACCGACTAAGATCTAGAGACGACCCGCCGTCGCTATCACGACCGCTCGACCCAAGCTATCCAAAATGACTGTCCCGAATTCTGGCTTGATCTGCGACACGAAAACAAGATACCGTTACCGGTTCCTGCATTCGTATCGCCTCAAGCCAGTCAATGTCAAATCGGACTTGCAGTGTCTTGTTTTTCAAATTGAAAAACAAGGTACCGCTAGTCCGAATGAAAAATAATTTGGCTATTTCAAGGGCACGACAGTGTGTGAAATTTTGAAATAAGCCGTGCAGAAATTTCGAAAGGAAATTTCTGCATGTTACACATTTGCCACTCCAAATATTAATTATATAAAGGTGATGGCTAACTGTTTAACGGAGAAATAATTTCTATGCCATCTTCTAGCTGTCGATTTACATTTTTATTCATATCTTCAATTGCGGCGAGTTACAATTCTGCAAGAAAATTGCAAATCTTTAATTACATTGAGAATTTCACTTTTATTTTTAAAGTTGGAAAATAATTTCTCGCTGCCCTCAAGAAAAGCTTTCTTAAAAATATCCCCATCCCGATAAGGTTTTTTATGTTTTGTCAAAATGTATATTATGACATAAGATGCTTAATAAGGATAATCATTTTCATAATTTTTATGCAAACTCGAAAGAAATCTTTTGAGATAAAGATGTTCTGTAGTTTGACGACGATGGCTCTACAGCTTTAATATTCTTCGTATATCCATCAAATACTATAGTCACACTATGACCAAAATGTCTATGTACATACTGAACGTAATTATCCAAAATAACATTAAATATTTCTTCTCGATCCCACACGACGTGGCGTAATAGATATCCTCCATCGATGATGTAAGTAGCATTTGTGTAATCAATTTCAATGTTCACAGATAGAAAGCAATCATAAATAGCTGACTTCTGTATTTTACGCATTCCAATTGCATCGAAGGGAGCTAATTCATATTCGAAGAATTTTTCAACTTGATCCACAAATGTCTTAGTAATACTCATGCGTTGAAATAATAATAACAGGTCTATAGGTGTCTTCTCATCATGAACTTTTATGGGGCTATTCATAGTTAAAAGAGCAAGTACTTTGTTAGCGCGTTTTAATTTGATATTATTAAATGTTTGGCCAGTCATTGTGGTCATAGAAGCAATTCCAACTTCACGAGCATTAACAAAATGGACAGTCTGCTGTTGATATAACTACGTTCTTTTTGGTTAATCAGGAAGACGTCATAAATGCTAGAACTGAAACTGAATATTCCCTAGAATCATGATCTGTAGTCTGCTACATCGCGAAATTCAAGTACTTAGAGTTTACAATTCGTAAAATGTTTATCGAATATTTCGTTGGTGAAGGGCAGCAAGTGTGTTGGCAAGAAAAAAGAATATGCAATGGTGTACCTATAGTTTATCTACAATACATTGCATTAATTACATATCTCATCTTCACCAAATTTTTCATTTGAAGCAGCTGTCTTGCACCTTCGTGCTACGTCTTGATCTTTTAAAAAACTGAGGTAGCTATGGTACCAACGTTTGGGAATATGCACACTATCACGTTCCAAACCACTTCCCTCCGATGCTTTCACCTACAGTAATAATTACAGTGTGATAGTTTAGTATAGTTTATTTCATAATTTAAAGCCTATATCAACATTAGCTGGCAATATTTTCCTATTTGATTCAATGAATTCATTTGTAATTGTTTATTTATAAAAATAAATCAAATTGTTTGTCCCTGTCGGGGTCAAAAGAACTCTCGATCGCGTTTTCTGTGGGTAACGGTCATGTTACACTGCATAGTTTGGAGAGTTTTTTTCGTACAGTGTCTCGGTTAGCTTTGGTGGTCCTTCGTACGATATTTGATGGATTAAAATATCATCTAGCGTAGAATTTCGTTTGGTTTTGTCGTGATAATTTTCATTTGTAATTTGCCAAAGATACCTATATTTTTCAATTATCTCGAAAACAACATCATGGCCACCAGTAACCATTGTGCTGAATTCTCTCGCACACGGGGAGACTTTGGACTGATGGACTGCTCGTGAATGGGAGCCTTTACTCATAGCGGTTGCCTTCGCCTTCTTTTCTCGGCCGACATAAGTGCCAGTTATCTAGACCGATGATAATTGTCGGTTTGGCGTTCTCATACGATTCAAATTGAACTGGACAGAAATGTTCATACCTAGCGATAAGCTCTTTTCGGTCGACAGTTTGTGAAGGAAGGTCAAGAGATGAAGTAGCTCCAGAAGTGATTCTAATAAGGTTGTTGGGGTTTTTATGTGGTGGTATACCTTTGTCACAGAAAA
Source organism: Nemotelus pantherinus (assembly GCA_963978885.1). Classification (NCBI taxonomy): domain Eukaryota; kingdom Metazoa; phylum Arthropoda; class Insecta; order Diptera; family Stratiomyidae; genus Nemotelus; species Nemotelus pantherinus. The sequence goes on from OZ022263.1 coordinate 219,124,585, forward strand.
TCCGTCAGCTATAGATGCGAATGTGTCAACAGTGACGGCATTGTATTTTAAAGACACTGGAAAAATGCTGTGCACAATGCGCTCGATTCATAGTAGCTATTACTGTCTTAGTAGAGTCACTTGATTTTAAACTGGTTTCGCTCTGCTTTTCATCTTTGTAAAGAAGTTGATGATGAGGTTTCTTGCAGCAATGAATAGACTGTTGGCGACGATTTATTAATGTGATTTTAGCTAAGGTTATAAAATGGTCTGTTATGAAAGATTCACAAATGGCTGATTTAAAAACATATTCTTTGCAACATTTGGTAAAAATATGATATATACAAGACTGCCGCGTAGCACTTTGTCGTGTGCATCCGTACAGGTAGTTTATAAAACCATACTCGTGGAGGGTAAGTAGATAATTGTGACCAACCTGACTTAGATTATTCTCAAAAATATCAATATTTAGATCACCAATCAATATATGATTAAGATACATATTATTCGAATCTAAAAACAAATTTAACGAATCAACAAATTCAATAGCGTTTGTTTGGTTTGGCGAACGGTATATACCCGATACTAAAAATGCCTCTTTTTCAATTTTTAAAACGATGCTCAAAGCATTAGCATGTTCTATTTCAATGTCTAAGATTTGATATTCAATGGTGTTACGGATGTATGCAACAACCCCATCACATTTATTAAACTTGCATGGTTTAGTTATTTTATGAAATCCCGGGATTTGAAATGATTCTGTTTCGTAAGAAAGCCATGTCTCGCTTAAAATTATAAAATCAAAGTTTACTTGGATTTGAAGAACATACGCACAGAATTCATCAACATTTTTTGCTATGCTTCTAATATTCATGTGAGCTATTTTAAAATCTGCGAAAATACTTCTGTTGAAAAATTCACTACAGTTTTTTACATTACTTAAGACTAAAGAGAAAGTATTCTCTGTGTTATTAATATTAGCTAATATATTATTGATAATCATTATAATTACTATTATTTTTCAGCCTTCCTCAATAGAAGCGTAGCAGCGATATTCATTAGTTAATATCGCTTATATTTTTGATTGCAATTGCATTTGCATTCTCTTCTTTTCTAATGTATACTCGCCCTTGCTTTACCCATACATATTTAAAATTTTTTTGCTTTGCTACTTGCTTCGCTTCTCTCAGGAACTGAGCAGTTGATGGAATAAGATGGTCTCCAACTAGAGATGGGCAAAATGCCTCATGACATATCACTGATTGCTCTTTTTTAGAGTATTTTACAGTATTGCGCCGTACTCTCAGTACACTGTTCGCTTCGCATTTCATTAAGTTTATTCAAACGAAAGCTTTCGCTCACAGACTATGCTGTGCTTTTTTCAGGCGCTGCACTGTAAGAAAGAGCTATGCCTCATGAGCCATGACATTTTGCCCATCTCTATCTCCAACAAATATGCGACCATCTCTCAGCTGGCTACAAACATCTGTTGCTGCTATGCCAGGGCCACTGTTCCCCTCACGTACTTTCGATTTGAAAGCTTCGACGTAGTTATCTCTGACTTTTGTCTTTGTAAAGCTAACAATTATCGCGGGTGCCTCCGATTTAGAGCCTTTGACTCGATAAGCATTGCTTATATCGTTTTCAGAGGCCTCCTGTCCAATGCATTTGGAAACACTCCGAACTATTGCGCTCACACTTTCTCTTGGCGTAACTTTAATGCCATTGATTACAACATTGTTTCGCCTCATTTGGTGTTGAAGAGTCTCGTTTTGTGTAACAAGTGTTTGGACTTGCCGCTTAAGAGAATCATTCTCACATTTAAGCGCTTGAAGCTGCTGCAACAACTGATCAACTTTGCCGCTGCATTCATCGAACTTGTCAGACATGAACTGTATTGATTTGGTGACTTCATGAATGTTTAGCTGCATTTTTAGTTTTTTCCGCTAATTTGGATATTGTTTGATCACTAAGGCTGTAGTTTTCTATTGTCTGGACACTCGTTTCAATCGCTTGCGGTATGTCGGTTACAGTCTGGTTTCGGATGTTTCGTGTTGGCGTATTCGCATTGTCACCTCGTTTGGTTCCCGCTATTTTACAGTGCGGACACTTCCAACAAGCTTTGGTAGCCTGCGATTGTTTTTTGAAATGTTCCACAGCGATTCCGACACGCAAGTGATGGTAAATGCGTGGACATGTGGTGCAGCCTATTTTTTCAGCTTGGCCCAATTTATTGCTACAGGAGTCACAATTCATAGTATTTAATTGCAAAAGGTTTCAAAAACTTCACTAGCAAAACTTCACTTGTGCACTTTTCAACTGCCTGACACAGACTGTGGCAAGTAGCATTCCACCATCTTCGCCGCATCTTCCATCAATGCTTTTTTAAGATGACATAAATTCTCGACATTAGGAAACTTGTAAGCATTGGTCCAATATTTGAAATTCGATAAAAATGTTAGCAATTGCTCTGGAAAGTCCGAAGATTGTGACAAATCTCGAGTTGTTATTTGTCTCCTTTTTTTCGTTTCAAAGATAGGCAAATATGAAAGAAAACAAAATTATACTTACTAGTTCTTTAATCCTGAATGGAAAAGAAGTGGTTTATAAGGTTAATTGAGCTTTTATAACGAACTAGCTCTCAGTGCTTACTATCGTGAATGCTCTTCCAAATGGATTTACATTCTTCTACTGTAAAAAGCACTAACATAATAATTTGTAGATATAAAATTGAATTCAAAACTATTTAACTCACCTGACTTCTTTGCTTTGGAGCTAACAGTTCTCCACTCACTTGCGGCTGTAGCTATATTTCTATGGGCTCTTTCAGTTTTATCCCAAAGCGCAGATCCAACTCTTACAGGAGCAATATTTTTTTTTATTCCAAAATCCACTATATTCGTGCTTTTTCTCGGTTTGTATCAGCTTGCACTGGTGCTCGTGTAGGCTAAGCTATAAATTTGTGTAAGAATTTCCTCCCCACGTTGTCTCCCGTCACTTTCGTCGAGCAGGTACTCGGGGATCATTGCATATGGTTCATTTGACACTATTCATTCTGATTTTTTTCACCGTTTAACTGAATGAAAGACATTTCGACTCAACACGCAAAATTTCGGCGGAGTCCGGGGACTTCATCTTCTTCCGTTTCTTCCCCATTGGGGCTTTTTTGAACAATCAATTCCACTTTTTTTTTTTTTAAATAAGTGGTACGTTCACATTTAAATAGCTTTCCACAAATGATGTTATTTACTTTCAGTAATAGCCGTGAGTATAACTCGCAATTATAATTTGTTTGCACTTCGATATAAGTACGATTCTATTATCTTTGTTGCTCAACAAGGTTGAGACATCGACATTTTAACATCGATGTTTGGTGTTTGATAGGTCGAAATTGAATTAATTAAACACAGTTTATCATTTTGACATATTTTAGTTAACTTATCGTGGTCGTTTTTTCTAAATTAAACACTGGTTTAATCATTTTTCACACTTTTATTTATACCTTAAGTTAACTTCTCGTGGTCGTTTTTAATATAAATTAATTAAACACTGGTTTAACTACCCTTCACATATTCATTTATTCAAAGTTTTGTATACAAAAATGAGACTCCGTTTATTTTATAATGGGTTCTAAAGAGTACGATGAGATTGTCATCGTCTCTTATTAGAACCCTATCTTTCTTCACACACACTACCTTTATCATTATGTGTTTGAGTTTTTTTAGTTTTTCGTTCACTTTCACTTTTAACTTTTTTTTAGTTTTTACACATTCCCTTTTTATGGGTTTTTATTTTTATATACCAAAACTGGATGAATCTGAATTGATTAACTGACTGAATTGAAACTGAATTTATTAACTGACTGGAACTGAATTTATTAACTGACTGGAACTGAATTTATTAACTGACTGAACTGAATCTATTAACTGATCGAATCTGAACTGAACTTGAACTTGATTGATCGATTGAAACACACTTATATATGGTTTTAACTGCTGAGGTTGCAGAAATTGCTAAATGCGATTTCTGTAACCTGATCTGAGCAATTTCGCTTTGATCTTAAAAATTCGATTTGGGTTGATTTGATAAACATTCTAAGGTAAACATTTTTGTCTTGAGGAGATATGTTTATATGAAGATTGTTATGATGGTTGCAGATAAGAAGTATTGAATTTGTTTTGAAAGATATTGATTTATTCTATCGTCGGATAAAGATTTAGACCGGATGTCGGTACTTGAGGGTTAGGTGCTGACGGTGCCATAACTCCTCCATCCGTAGTATGAAAATTGTCCTCAATTTTTACGTTATCTTTTTCAGGTATATATTTGATTTTGGATTTTGAATTTTTTAATTGAATGGTAAACTTTTTTGTTTTGTATTTCCAAATTAGAAATATGATGATAATTAGAATGATGATTGACATGAATGAAAGGGGTATTCCTATTGATATGTGTTTCAGGTTTTCTCTAATGTTTGTGTTTTCGATTTCATGAAGTTTGTTTACTTCATTGTTTTTCCAGTGTAGTTCTTCTAGGGTAAGTGGATTAATTTTTTCTGGGTTATAATTTTCGATATTTTGAGGTAAAACAATATGGGGTGTGTATTCTTCCTGGTAGTTTTCAAATATATCATTATTGATTATTACTTTGCATTTTATAAATTTTATTAATGCATGTGTTGGTAAGTGTGTGATTTCGTTTTTCTTTTGTGGATTACAATCATGATTTACTAGTATATTGAAATTTTTATTGTTTGTGACGGTAATTATTCCAAGTGATATTTCTGTAATGTTTATTTTATCATTCTGAATTTCTGAACAGTTTTGTAAGTGCACGATACATTCATTTTTTAGAGGTATAAGGTTTTTTGAATATTCTGTGTAGTAGTACAATGAATTATTGCATTTGAGATATGTATTAATATTAGTGAGTAGTTCATAATTGTTGTGATTTGGTATAGGTTGTATGGAATATTTTGTACATGTTTCTTCTAAATAATGAGGTATTATAATGACAATTATAATGTTGGTAGGTTTTAATATTATATTACATTGTATATTGCTTAATTGATCAAGCGTTATATTAAATTTATCAATTTCTGAATCTTCTAAAATATATCTGCTTAAGTAACTAGTTTTTGACATTAAAATTATTTCCTTAATTTTTTCTATGCTTTCATTTATTAAATTTACATCGTATTCTATGTTTTTGATATATTCTGTTTCTATGAAGTGTTTATTTAGTTGTTCGAATTTTTTGTTCATTTCATTTACATAGGTAGAAATTTTTTGAAAGTTTGTGGATGCTTCATTTACAAGTTGTTTAATTTGCTCGTTAAGCTTGTTGTTTTGAGTGACTATAATGTTTTGGTTTTCCAGTAGGTTTTGTTGATTATTTTCTAATTTTTCGATGGCATTAATTATATTTTCTCTATCTTCGTTGTCCATTACTCCGCCAAACCATTTTAAGAATGGGCCATATGGATTGAAAATTCCTCTTTTTGCTTTTTTGTTTATTGGTTCTGTACAGTCTGTTTTTATACTAGGGGGACAATATTCAGAGTTCAAATGTCTATAACCGTTTTGTATTTCATTTTTTCTTTTATTAATTAGTAATATAGCTTTTTCTTCCATTTCAGTCATATTTGTATCGTAATTTATATCGTTATATAATTCATATAACTGTAAATCTATTTTGTATTTTTGATTAAGATCAAGTGAATTTATAATATGTTTTATATTTTCTGCCCTTGATTTTCCTAGGTTAATTTGATCTTTGTTCAATTTATTTGTGAATAGATATTTATTTTCAAACTTATGTTTTACTGGATTAGGATCTGAAATTGTGGAATATGGATTGAGAGTTTTGATTTCGTGTTTTAAGTGTTTAATTAAAAGTCTTAATCTGAGAATGTTTGGATGATCAAAGTTTTCATTAATTAGGTTTAAATTTTTTATGATTATGTTATAGGCTGTTTCATAATGTGTAATGTTAACATTATGGAAAATATAGCTTTTATGTGTTATAAGATTAATTTCTTCCCTTTTTATAGTTATGAATCCGTTTCCATGTGTCAAATCAATTATTTCCATTTGCTGTGCTGATGTTGCTAGTATCCACAGTGTTATTATTTGTATTTTTATAGCCAGATGCATTTCTGGAAACAGATGAAATACAATGATTATTTTGATATTTCTTTTTTCTTAAGTGTAGTTGTTTATGATAGTTTTTCTGTTTCATTTCTCGGGTTTTGATTTTAGCTCGAGGTTTTAGTTTGTGAGTTTTTATTTTTATATAATCTGGATTTATTTCTACTGATTTACGTTTTTTATTGTGATATTCTATTAGTTTGGTTTTGTATTCGATTAGATTTTTATAGACTTGTAATTTGTCTGCCTGATTATGATGTACCTTGATTGGAGGTTCTTTGGTTGCTGTATGTGAGGTTGTATTGTATATTTTAAGGATTTCTGTGATAGGATTGTATAATTTTAAATCTTCCTCTTCTTCTTGTCTGAGGGTATAAATACGTAAATTTTCATTTAGTGTGTTGTGAAAGGATTCTATATCAGAATTTCCTGTTTTATAGGATGGTGAGCAAAAATGATATTCAATGTTATTTTCTCCGAACCAGTCTATTGTTTTTTTGACAGTTGATTGCGCTTTCGTTGTCTGTTATTATCTTAATTGGTTTTCCCATTCTATCAATAATGTCTGTTAATGCTGTATTAATGTCGTTCCATTGTCTACTTTTTAATTTAATAAGGCTAACGTATTTACTAAATTTATCTATACATGTTAAGTAAAAGTTATCTTTATTTTGAAACCAAATATCAATGTGGTAGATTTGATTAGGTTTTACGGGTGTTTCTGTTAATTTAAAGGGTTCCTTAATTGGATTTCTCTCATATTTGCCTTTCATGCAAATTGTACAGTTATTAATGTATTTTGTTATTTTTTCTTTTAAATTTGGAAAGTAAAATTGTCTTCGTAGAATGTCATATAGTTTATTTATTCCTAAATGATTTAGTTTTTTGTGTGCTGATGCTATTTCTTCTGATATTTCTTCAACTGATAGATCTAATAGATAATAATTACATTTTAAGTAGTTTACATTGGGATTATCTTTTTTCCATTTGACATAAACATCTTGAAACGTTTTGTATATTTGAATGTCTGATATATATATTCCAACATTTCCTTTTTCTGGTGAATGATTTTTTAAAATATATTCATAAGTTTTGTCGTCAGGTGAATGATATGACAATATTATTCTTTTTTTATTATTTTGTAGTCTAATAACCTTTGCTGAATTAATTTTATGTTTTTTAAGAATGATTTGAGTTTTAAAGGCGTTCAGGGGTTTTTCTGAAATGAAAATATATTCTGTATTGTCCTCGTTTGCAGTATGTTGTGTGGCATGCTCTGAGGTATTCTCGGTGTTATTTTGTGTGATTACTTTGCTATTATTTAAATGGTGAATTTCTACTCGTGATAGGGCATCTGCTACTTGATTCTCTTTTCCTGGAATGTAATTGATATCAAAATTGTACTCTTCTAATTTTAATTTCCATCTCTGAAGTTTTTGATTAGGTTCCTTTAAGTTTGATAAGTATTTTAATGGTTTATGATCTGTTTGTAGAATGAATTTAACGCCATACAGGTAAGGTCTAAAGTATTTAGTGGCCCATATGATGGCTAATAGTTCTTTTTCTATTGTAGAATATCTTGTTTCACTTTCGCATAGTGTTCTTGATGCAAAGGCAATAGGGTGTCCGAGTTGTGATAGAACAGCTCCTATAGCATATTGTGATGCATCAGTAGTAAGGGTGAATTGTTTTGAAAAATCTGGATATTTAAGTATGGGTTCATTTTGCAAATATGATTTTAATCTGAGAAATGAATTAATATATTCTTGGTCGTTGATATTAATTTTTCTATTCTTTTTTAAATAAATGGTCATTGGTTTTGCAATTTTCGCATAATCCTTTATGAATTTTCTGTAGAATCCAGTTAGTCCTAAAAAGGATTTGATTTCTTTTTGGGTTTTAGGTATAGGAAATTTTTTTATTGCAACTACTTTGTTTGGATTAGGTCTGACTCCTTCTGTTGTAATAATGTGTCCTAAGAATTCCGTTTCTTTTTTTAAAAATTCGCATTTGTCCAGTTGTATTTTCAAATTTGCTTTTTCCAGTATTGAAAGTATAGTTTTAAGTGAATTTATATGTTCAGTTAATGATGTACTGAAAATGATAATGTCATCCATGTAGACACAACAAATTTTATTAACATAATTTCCCAAGATATCGTTCATAAGCCTTTGAAATGTACTAGGCGCATTCTTTAAACCGAATGGCATTCTCATGAACTCGTAATGTCCATTTTCGGTGGAAAATGCTGTTTTATGTTGGTCTTCTGCCGCAATTTCTATTTGGTGAAAACCTTTTGCTAAATCTATTGTTGAAAAATATTGGCATCTGCCTAGTTTATCTAAAATTTCGTTTATAACAGGAATTGGATATTTATCATCAGTAGTTACATTATTCAATTTTCTATAATCGATTACAATACGGAATTTTCTTTTACCGCTTGCGTCCATTTTTTTTGGAACAACCCATATTGGTGAATTATATGGAGAATTTGATTTTTTTATAATTTTTTGATCTAACATTTCTTGTATTTGTCTATTAACTTCGTCTCGGTAAATTATTGGGTATCTATAACTTTTAGTGTATATTGGTTGGTTGTCTGTAAGTTTTAATTGATGCTTTATTTGATTTGTGAATGTGAGATTTTGGTTTTCTTTATAAGACATACGCTTTAGTTGTTTTATTAAGGTTGATAACTGATATTTCTCTTCGGAGTTTAAATGATCCATTCTAATGTTGTTAGTCTCTTTAAATTCTGGTGTTTTTTCTTGTATTGAACATATTTCTTCTGGAATATTGTAGTCAGTTTCTAATGGTAGAATTTGATTATTTAGTTTAATTGTTTGGTGGGAATAATTAATTATAGCGTTGTTTTCTATTAGTACATCGTTTCCTATAATACCGTCATAATTGGATTCAAAATTTACGATAAGAAGTTCAATTGCTTTTTTCAATTTTAAATTTTGGAATGAAGTTACTGTTATTTTATGATGAATTTGAGATTCTCCATGTAAGGTTTTTATTGTTATTGTGGGTATATTATCTACTCCACTACAATTATTAGGAATAAATTTTTCCTTTATAAGACTGCGGGATGCTCCCGAGTCAATTAGTAACTTAAGGCTTTGATTGCCTATTGTAGTTACTTTAATACATGGTAAACCTGGTCCGAGGCCATTATTTAAAAATTTATAATTTCTCCAAAATTTTGCGAAGTACTTGGCTCTGATTTTGAAATAGGGTGATGGATTTGTGCCTTAGTTTTTATTTTTGAATTTCCTCCATCCTTAGAGGGATCGTTGACTTCAATGATGTTATTATGCCTGTAAGTGGCTGAATTATCAATTTCCATTGGTTCTGGTGCTTGTTGATTATTATAATTTTTGTTATTATTATAAGGGTAGTTTGGGTTTGCATAATATGGTTGTTTGTAATTTCTATCTCTAGGTGCATTATATGAACGTGGTTGATAATGATTTTGATTTGTAGGGGGATTATTATTATTTCTATAATCATTTCTGTTGTATTTATGATGATTATAGTTACTGCTATGTTGTGTATTGTAACTATGGTTGTTTGGTCGATTTTTATTATTTTGATAATTGGTATTTTTATTATGTTGGTTTTTATTGGGGTGATTTTTGTTGAATTTACTTTTATTTCTATGATCTTGGAAATGTAAATATCCTGCTTCTACTAGTATAGAGAATGCTCTATTTATAGTTACAGGTTTTTGAGTAGCAATTATGCCTCTCAATGGTTCCGGTAAGTTGTCACGAAATATATCTAATGCCATACTATTATTGGTATTTATAATTTCATTTTGCTGAACTAAATTTGAATTTTCGTTTTTGATTTTATTATTTAAATGGTATAAACATGTCATCATGTAATCATAGTATTGGGAAAGGTTGGTGAATCTAGCGTTAACAAGTTTTTCGTATAGTTGACTTTTGCTTCTAGGGTTATCGAAATATTGAATTAGTAATGTTTTGATTGATTCCCAGTTATTTGTCTGGTGAGCATCTATTCTTTCTTTTGCTTTTCCAATTATTTTAGATCTAATTATGTTTTGAATAGCTATTTTTACAGGTGTTTCAAGAGTTTCTATAATAGGTAATATACTGTCTATAATTAAAATAAAGTTGTGTAAATCTCGCTGGTTTCCATCGTATGTGGGAAGTGCTCCTAATAGGTTGAATGCTCTTTTTTCGTTCATCTCGTTTACTTTGCGTGCTTCTTTGCGTGCTTCTTCTTCTTCTGCCATTTTTAGTATTATAAGTGTACTTACTGTATTGGTTTCTGATTCTGATTCTGATGAGCTGCTATGTCTCCCTCGTCCACTTGACATCAATTTGTGTGTAGTTTGTTGTTAACGTGTCTTTTTTAATAACTTTTTTAGTTATTATAATTGTTATGCTGAATCAGTACTTTGTACAGTTCAGCGAGCGAATTCTCGGAAAATTCTGCTCGTTCCCAATGCTAAGGGTTTTTTATATTAGTGTATTAGCGTTACGCTGTAAGTGTTTATGTTTTTAATAACTTTAGTTAGCTATTTTTTAGACTGAATCAGTACTTAGTACAGTTCAGTGAGCGAATTCTCGGAAAATTCAGCTCGAACCCAATGCTAAGGGTTTTTTAGTGTTTTTATATGCACTGTAAGTTTTTAATAACTAAGATTAGTTATTATATTTGTTAAGCTGAATCAGTACATTTGAAGTGTACAGTCCAGCGAGCGAATTCTCTTAAAATTCTGCTCGAACCCAATGCTAAGGGTTTTTTAGTGTTATAATTACACTGTTTTCACTGTTTTTTAAATTTTTACCGACTGCGCCAGTTAACTTCTCGTGGTCGTTTTTAATATAAATTAATTAAACACTGGTTTAACTACCCTTCACATATTCATTTATTCAAAGTTTTGTATACAAAAATGAGACTCCGTTTATTTTATAATGGGTTCTAAAGAGTACGATGAGATTGTCATCGTCTCTTATTAGAACCCTATCTTTCTTCACACACACTACCTTTATCATTATGTGTTTGAGTTTTTTTAGTTTTTCGTTCACTTTCACTTTTAACTTTTTTTTAGTTTTTACACATTCCCTTTTTATGGGTTTTTATTTTTATATACCAAAACTGGATGAATCTGAATTGATTAACTGACTGAATTGAAACTGAATTTATTAACTGACTGGAACTGAATTTATTAACTGACTGGAACTGAATTTATTAACTGACTGAACTGAATCTATTAACTGATCGAATCTGAACTGAACTTGAACTTGATTGATCGATTGAAACACACTTATATATGGTTTTAACTGCTGAGGTTGCAGAAATTGCTAAATGCGATTTCTGTAACCTGATCTGAGCAATTTCGCTTTGATCTTAAAAATTCGATTTGGGTTGATTTGATAAACATTCTAAGGTAAACATTTTTGTCTTGAGGAGATATGTTTATATGAAGATTGTTATGATGGTTGCAGATAAGAAGTATTGAATTTGTTTTGAAAGATATTGATTTATTCTATCGTCGGATAAAGATTTAGACCGGATGTCGGTACTTGAGGGTTAGGTGCTGACGGTGCCATAACTCTTATTAAAGTTTTGTGTATAGTTAAGTTCTTGTGGTCGAGCTTATAAAAAAACACAAGTTATCATTTTCACTTTTGTATTTTTTAATTTGAATTTTAATTTACAACTTTTGAATATATAAACTCTATATCGTTCACTTTGTAGTAATTTTTATATAACACTATTACATGTTCTTTGTATCGTATTATTATTCGATCGTTTCTTTTGCAAATGATTAGTTTTTTATTATTATTCATTGTTATACTTTTTCCACCTTTGTATTATTATATTCACTGTACAATTATAAGTAAGTATTTACGATTGAAACACACTTTTATTCATTTTTATTTGCACGCTTTATTCATTACTCAATTTTGAATATAGGTATTGAACTCCATCGATAGTTACATAGTTTTTGTAAATCACTATCAATCTTCCGCAACTTTTTATAATAATCCGATCCTTTTTCTTAACTATCACCTCAATACACATTTTCAACTTTACAATCGTTTCACTTTCAAGTATTTCTATGACTGAGTTCTTTTAACCTTTGACTTCACGTACCTTTTCCTTTCTTCTGCTTCTCGTCAGTGATACAAGCCCTTATATAGTATTTTTGATTTGCGTATTTTGTGCATGTGCATTTGTTTATGTTCTCATATTTTGCTATTGTTGACAAAAATCGCGAATTTGCTTATTTAAGAGTTGATTAGTTCGCGATCGATTCGAACTATTAGTCACGAATCGATCGTTTAATGTTTATTTTCCCACGATGCGTTCGCTGGAATTTTTTATGCTTTTGATCGAAATTGTTTATGCTTTTGATCGAAATTGTTTATGCTTTGGTTGAAACTGTTTACATTATATTGATATTGTCGCGGGCTAGATGAAAGATTGTTTACTCGGTTGCTGTTATTGTTAATGATGGAAGTATCGAATGTCTATTATTTTGATGACGAATTGTTGCGATTATTAGGAATTGATTTGAATTGTGAAATTGATTTTCTAGAATATTGTTTCTTCTGACTCATTGTTTTGCGCGTCTTTTTCAGCACTATTGCGCAATTTGTTTTTAGAATTGCGCATCGATTTTAAGGGTGTAACAATTATATTCACTGTACCTTAGATTGAGAAAAACACTTGATGCTTCTATCTTTTATGATTTACTTTCTCTGTGTGTATATTGTCTTCTTGATCCCACATTCTTTTATAGGGTTGGAATTGCTGTGGTTGCAGAAATTGCTAGATGCGATTTCTGTAACCTGATCTGTGCGAATTTCGCTTTGATCTTAGAAATTTTTATTTTGATAAACAAATATGTTTATCTGAAGATTGAAGAGTATTGAATTGATATGATGGATTTGTTTATATGAAGATTGAACAGTATTGAATTGATATGATGGATTTGTTTATATGAAGATTGAAGAATATTGAATTGATATGATTTGTTTAGATATCTTCATTCTATCGTTGGGTAAAGATTTAGACCGGATGTCGGTACTTGAGGGTTAGGTGCTGACGGTGCCATAACTGTGTATAAAAAGGATATCCCATTAATTTTGTAATGGGATCTAAAGAGAACGATGAGATTGTCATCGTCTCTAATCAGGATTCTAGTTACGTGTATGAACGTTTTTCCTTTTCGTACACGGGCCTTTTCGTCTGAAATTGACGAGAAGGACTTTTATTTTTAAAAAGAAGAAAACGAACAAATCTTTATTTTCTGCAACACAAATTTATTTTGCTTCACGGAGACAGCATTCCTTAAACTGACCTAATACTAACATTTTTGTGAACTTAAATACTACATCTGAGAACATCTGTTGCTGTAGCGACAGTGATCATAAAATGTCGCAACTAGGTCTCAACATCTGTTGAGCCGACAAATGATCATTAAACTGCTAATGCGCATCTGTGAGACGACGGTGGTTGTAAAATATCGCAACTAGGTCTCAACATTTGTTGAGCCGACAATGATTATAAAATTGCTAATGCGCATCTGTGAGACGACGGTGGTCATAACATACAATATGTGAGGGTACACATGATAATGTAACTTTCTATCCTTTTTTACGCAAACTACTCTTAACATTATGTGTTTTGAGTTTTTTTTATTATTTTTAACTTAGTTTTTTCGTTTCACTTTAACCTTCTTCGATAGTATACTTTCACTTTTCACCTTTTCGTTTGTACACATTCGATTTATACCTTTTTGTGGGTTTTTTAAACAAACTAAAACTGAACTGAACTAACTGACTGAAACACACTTATATAGGGTTTGAACTGCTGAAGTTGCAGAAATTGCTAAATGCGATTTCTGTAACCTGATCTGAGCGAATTTCGCTTTGATTTTAGAAATTTCGATTTGATAAACATTGAAGATTGATTTGTTTAGAAAAGTATTGAATTGATGTGGTGGTTGCAGATGAATTTGTTTATATGAGTATTGAATTTGTTTTGAAAGGTATTGAATTTCTTCATTCTATCGTTGGATAAAGATTTAGACCGGATGTCGGTACTTGAGGGTTAGGTGCTGACGGTGCCATAACTTTTGATAGGTCGAAATTGAATTAATTAAACACAGTTTATCATTTTGACATATTTTATATAATCTGAAGTTAAGCTCTCGTGGTCGAGTTTGAATGAATTAAAACACAGTTTAAATTGTGTTCACTGAATTTTTATTTCAGTTTTTTTATAATTATATAGTTAAGTTCTCGTGGTCGAGTTTGATTAAAAAAAACAAGCTATCACTTTCACTTCCTGTATTTCATTTTCTTAATTTATAAATTTGAATATTTAAATTCCACGTCATTTATCTTGTAGTAGTTTTTGTACAAAATTATTATGTGATCATTATATCTAATTAGAATTCGATCTTTTCTTTTTACAATAATTAGTTTTCTATTTTTCATTATTTGAATGGTTTTAACCTTGCACTTTTTGTATTAACACGTTCACTTGATTTTTGCTCAGTTTGAGAAAAACTTGAATTATATGTAACTAAAACATCACTTTTGAAATTTTTGTTTGGACTTTATTTTTTAGTATATAAAAATTGTTTATTATTATAAAAATAGCAATCTTTATACAGCACTAGAAGTTTTCCGAAATAGTTTATAATAACGGGGAACTTTCTCAATTTTAGATTTACAGTATTTCCTTTTCTTTCTTTTAATTTCACTTTTTGTGTATTATATTTTACTTTCATTCTATTTTTGATTTCGATTGTTTTACACTTTTAAAAATTGACTGACTGACTATGACTGACTGATTGAAAAATAACAATGATGATCTTTTGATTTGCGTATTTTTGCACACGTTCATTTGTTTAACTTACTCCAGGAGGTAATATCACAAATTTGTTTATTAAAAATTTCAATTGAATTCGCGATCAATTAGAACTATTGGTCACAAATCGAACGGTTATTGTTTATACTTTATCTTTTAGTGTTTATGTATCATGCCGAAATTGTTTATGCGTTGGAGGACCGATATCCACGCATCGAGCTTTTGTTTATCTTATTTCGGAATTGTCACGCGTTAGATGAGATCAAATGTCTATTGTTTACAATGAGTGGATCTGTATCGAGTGGCTATTATTGAATTCTGAAGATTGAGTTGTGCAGCTGCGAAATTGATTATTTTAGAATATTGTTTCTTCTGATTCAAGGTTATGCGCGTTAATACCATCATTATTGCGTAATTCATTTATAGAATTGCGCCTCGATTTTAAGGGTATAACACTAGTTAACTGTCGTGGACGAATTGAAATCAAATACTGTTTAAACATCTTCACTTTTTATTTATAATTTTGAATATAAAAAGGATTTCCCATTGATCTTCTAGTGTGTTTTGAATAATACAATCAAATTGTCATCGTATCGAATAAGTGTAATGAATTTAGTTTGCGATAAGGTGTTGTGATGGTCTCGAATGACCATCAAAGGAAAACGAGTCATTAGTCCGTGCAGGACTGAACTACTCGGAGTAGCTACGACTCTCACGTGACAAGGAGGTCGGCACATGCTGGCTGCCTCTAGCTCTGTTCGGGAGAAGTGGGGGGTTCTTTTCCCTGTCACGTGTCCCAGCAATCATCACATTTTGTTCATGTGCCTGTAGGACGGAGAAAACACCGAAAAACAACCGCGATCGTATACTGGACATTAAAGTCCAGTAAGAGCCGTGCAGGCTGACCCTGACCAGGGGTACCATTTTGACCACTGGGACCCAACGATCACCAGGGCCGAATAATAAAAAAAATTAAGGCCACCAATAAAGGTCGTTAAGCTTCCTACGAAGCAAATACACGCGGCCCGTTTAGGTACACGCGCGAGGTATCGCGGATTGGTGGCCGATGTCGGAAGGTAAGACAAAAACACGAAGTACCCGCAACGCTACGAAGATGAATTAGTGTGCCATGAATACGGAGGCGAGAACGATTCGCGAAAACCGGAGAAGAAGAAACATGCGATATTGTCGAGGAATCACCACCTGAAACATAACCACTAAGAAAAACATATTTTATTAGCTGCCATGACTTACCTTGGCCCGATTGCACACCAACCGACCACTCCTATAAGAGATGTAAAAGGAGTCCACAACACCACTCTCACATCAAGAAAAAAGAAAAATTTTTGATTCTATTCTAAAGCATACATGCTGTTTTTGTTTCACTTCAATCAATGGAACTATATCAAGGCGACACGTCTGCGATTCACGCCACCGCAACCGTCCAGACGACTCGTCGCCACAGCGGCACTCAAACGACTGTCTCCCGAAACTCTTCACTTACTTTTCAATTTGAACATCTAACCTGAATTCCGCACGGCGTCGTGCCACCACGACCGAACCAGACAATGCACAAATTCCTTTCCATTTGAGCTCGGTCCGAAATCGACAACAAGGCATTGTTGTTATAGACTCGCTTCGAGCTAATTCAAAATACGCACAAGGCAAACAAAATTCTCGGACCGAACCAGGCAATGCACATATTTCTTTAAATTTGAGCTCGGTCCGAAAATGACAACAGGGCATTGTTGTTGTAGACGTAATTGAAAAGAAAACTGATTTAAAGTTGCGCACAGCAAAAATCGCCGAATTGCAGGTGTGCAATGCCCCGAAATGATAAACCCGTTACGCAAACAGTTCTTTGAAAAGAGACCTAATTGAATTGAAAAGAAAACTACTTTAAAGTTGCGCACAGCAACAAATCGACAAATTGCAAGTGCGCAATGCCCAGAAATAATAAACCCGTTACATAAGTACACGGTCTTTTTTCACACAAATCACTTGTAACATTCTTACTTTTTTGTTTATTTATTTTGTACTTTTACTTCACTTGGTTTTGCTCAGTTTGAGAAAACACTTGATACACACTTCTTCTTTTTCTGATCTCCCTCGATCTGATCTTCTTGATTTTATAGTGTTAGGACTGCTGTGGTTGCAGAAATTGCTAGATGCGATTTGTGTAACCTGATCTGTGCGTATTTCGCTTTGATCTTAGAATTTTTGTTTTGATAAACATATATGTTTATCTGAAGGTTGATTTGTTTATATGAAGATTGAAGAGTATTGAATTGATATGATGGATTTGTTTATATGAAGATTGAAGAGTATTGAATTGATATGATGGATTCGTTTATATGAAGATTGAAGAGTATTGAATTGAATTTCTTCATTCTATCGTTGGATAAAGATTTAGACCGGATGTCGGTACTTGAGGGTTAGGTGCTGACGGTGCCATAAATATCTAGTTAAGTTCTCGTGGTCGAGTTTGTATAAATTGAAACACAGGTTATAATTATATGTTTGTCTTTTAACTTTAAATGAAACACACTTTATTCACTTTTGTTTTAACACATAACTTCTTTATTTCGAATATAAAAATTGCTTATTATCGTAGTAATAACAGGTTTTATATAATACAAGGATTTTCCCAAAGTAATTTATAATTATTGGGAATCTTTTTACTTTTAATTTAACTTCATCTTTATCTTTTGTTAATTTCACTTTTTTTTTATTGTATTTAATTTTTATTATATTTTTCCTTTTTATTTCTTTATAACTCTTTAACATTTCACACTTAACTGATTAATACTTTGAAAATTGAACCTTTTAAATTTCACTGACCAACTGATTGAATTCCTCTTCATTCCAAGATACAAGCCCTGTTATACAATTTTGTATTTGCGCGTTTTTGCACACGTGCATTTGTTTACTTTCGGAACTTTGCTTCGAGTGACAAAATCGCGATTTGTTTATTTAAAGTTTAATTTGAATTCGCGATCGATTCGAGCTGTTAGTCACGAATCGATCGGATATTGTTTATGCTTCGCCCGGAATTGTTTATGCTTCAGAAGAAAGATACTTGCGCGAATTAATATATTCAGTAGTGAATATATGATCGAATAAGGAAACACTCAGAAAATATTATTAAAATATGTTTCTATATTTAAACAGAAGTTCCACTTAACGAGCTAATTCCTTAAAAGATGCTTGTCCGAGTCGAACGTCGCTATTTATGCAAGTACAATTTCTTATAATAGTTCTTATCCTAATCTTACACTGCAAAGGTCACTTATAAGATAACATTACATTTCTTATTTCAAAATACATATTTATCTTGGTCATACAGACATTAATGCTATGAGCATGTCTTTTCATACAGTGCAGATAGGACCATGCGTTAACTCGTAGACAATAATGAAATGTGCATGTCTTATCATGCAGTTCAGATAAGACGATGCGTTAACTCGTAGACAATAATGAAATGTGCATGTCTTATCATGCAGTTCAGATAAGACGATGCGTTAACTCGCGCAAGATTTCAATGTTTACATTATTACGATATTGTCGCGCGCTAGATGGAAGATTATGTTGCGCGAATATTGTTTTGGATTTTATTCGTCTATTGTTTAATGATACCGTGGGATTTTGATGATGAAAGTTTAGATGATGAAATTTATAGTTTCAAATTACAAATTTGGTTTTTCTAAAATATCGGTTCTTCTGAGTCATTGTTCTGCGCGTTGTTTTCTTCATTATTGCGCAGTTTCTTTTTAGAATTGCGCATCGGATTTAAGGGTATAACATTATCACTTTTCACTTTTTATATTTCATATTATTAACTTATAAATTTGAATATATAAATTCAACATCGTCGATCTTATAATAGTTTTTATATAGTATTATTATATGATCATTATATCTGATCAAGATCCTGTCTTTTCTTTTAATAATAATTAATCTTTTTCTGTTCATTCTTTAGATATTTGTAACTTTGCACTTTGAATTCACACGTTCACACACTTTCTCTGATGGATTGAACCCACTCTGCTCTAATCTCCTTGATGCCACATTCTTTTATAGTGTTAGAACTGCTGAGGTTGCAGAAATTGCTAAATGCGATTTCTGTAACCTGATCGGTGCGAATTTCTCTTTGATCTTAGAAATTTTGATTTGATAAACATTTTTGTTTTGAGCAGATATGTTTATATGAAGATTGATTTGTTTAGAAAAATATCGAATTGATATGATAGTTGCAGATGAGAAGTATTGAATTTGTTTATATGAGTATTGAATTGATATGATGGTTGCAGATGAAAAGTATTGAATTTGTTTAGGAAAGTATTGAATTTGTTTATTCGACTATTGGATAGAGATTTAGACCGGATGTCGGTACTTGAGGGTTACGTGCTGACGGCGCCATAACTATCACTTTCACATCTTACATTTAATCTTAAATTATGTTCACTGAAATTTTATTTCAATTTTTTATATTAAAAACACCATAAATTTCGATTGTGCACATCACTTTATTTATTAACGTTTAGTGTACAAGAACTGTTTACTATCCAAAGTATAGAAGTTAGGATAAATTATTATCCGTCTTCCAAAATATTTAATCACGGCTGGTCTGTTTTTCTTTAGTTTGTAAAATATGGAATTATTTTTAAATCCTATTGATTTTACAGTTTTTTTTCTTGTGATAATTTTTATCTTCATTACACTTTCGTTTTTTTATAAACAGAACTTAACTTTTTTTCACTTTTCACAAACGGAACTTAATTTTTCGTCTAACTGAACTTCTTCTGTCCTCTAGGGAAGATCATGCCCCCTTTTTATACTGTTTCCAATTCTACTTTTAATTGAAGATGCATGTTCCCATCTTCATCCGTTAATCAAAGATTTTCGCGAATTGTAATTTACGACTTTCGATCTTTAGTTAAAGTAAACATCGCATCAATTAGTTCGTCTCGCGGATCATCTTTACGTTTTATGATTTGCAGTTTTTGATTTGAAAGCGATTGAGATGAGATTTGCGAGATTGTAAGCTGTTGATTGAAATTCGTTAATGGTTTTTTGTCACAGACTAATTGATACGTGGATTGATTTATTGATTCGATTATGACTGTATGATTTAATTTTTTCTAAGAATGGATGATTAAAATATTGTTTCTGATTTAGTTTCTATTTCCTGAGAATTGTGAGTCATGACTCTTATCGTGAGTTATCTTATCGTGAGTTATCTTTATCGTGGTCTTTAATAAAACACTGTTTTTTCTTATCACTTTCACATATTTTATTTCTACTAGAATTAATTCTTCACTTATAATGTCGAATATACATATTCGACATCGTCGATTTTATAATAATTTTGATATAATACAATTAGATGTTCTTTGTAGCGGATCAAGATCCTATCCTTTTTCTTTGCAATAGTTATTGTTTTCTTGTGATTGTTGATTTTTGAATGGTTTATGAATTTCCTTTATATTAGTGTACTTTCTTTTATTAAATTTGATTAACTTGTTTTAAATGATCTTGATTGAAACACATTCTTGATCGATTGAACCCACTCTCTCTACTTTCTTCTTGATTGGATATTCTTATATAGTGTTAGAACTGCTGAGGTTGCAGAAATTGCTAAATGCGATTTCTGTAACCTGATCGGTGCGAATTTGTCTTTGATCTTAGAAATTTTGATTTTATAAACATTTTTGTTTTGAGCAGATATCTTTATATGAAAAATATCGAATTGATATGATAGTTGCAGATGAGAAGTATTGAATTTGTTTATTCGACTATTGGATAGAGATTTAGACCGGATGTCGGTACTTGAGGGTTAGGTACTTGTAGCGTATATGTAGATGGGAGGTGGCCTTAGCACAACTTAGAACCAGACCGAAGTCCAGAACCAAGAGTGCTAAGGTCTAAAAGTGGAATGCCTGCTGCCATTCAAGAGGCAAAACAAAAAAAAAGAATTGCCCCGAGAGCAGGGTGCCCTAGAAATGGCCGTGAAGGCCCCTCGTCCGCATTAGCGGAGCACCCTTTAACCAACCCCGACGGATGCTGGTTTGCCGCTTTGCTAGCTCGCTGCGGCTGGGGTGGGTTCTTGAAAATGGAGTTGGTTTGCTCTCAAGAAACGGGATGCTACGTAGTATTCATCCGTCATGAATTTCGTAGCCGCAAACTGGTATGTAAAATACCCAGGGACCAAAAAGGGGGCATCGTTCCGTACAGGAAACCACCCAGGCTCTGCAACATGGGCTGACTAAGCAGACCCAGTGCTCGTGACAACGCACGGAGCCAGAAAATTGAAAATCTACAAAAGGGAAAACGGGAAACGCGCTACCTCTCCTTTACAAGGAACCCGGGTGAGGCAGACAGCCCCGGGCCCCCGATGTTAGTGGAGCCCTGACCCCGATGGTCTGGGGTCCTCCACCCTCTGATACTGGCCATATGTTTCAAAATTCAAAAAAAAATCTATCAAAAACTAATCAACAAACAGAAACTAACATTATGGATGGCCAGTATCCCTCCCTTTAAAGCAATACCGAAATTCAAAAACCACTAATTAACCATCTTCATCGGCCAGCCAGGCCACGCGCAGACCCTGAAAAGAAGAATGAACTTCCCGGGCCTCAGCCCAATAAGAAGGCCATGATTTAAAGTTTAACAAAACATAGTGGATTTATTCAGTAAGACGAGAAAAATAAGAAAAAAAAAGGAAAATGTTTACAAATTCGATTTTTAATGATTTTTTTTTTCTTTTTCAAAAGCTTAGCGGAATACCAATTCGTGCTAACAACATCGACTCAATATTAAGTCCTAACAAGTTGAAATTTGGCGCCAAATCCCCCCTTGAGAAACCATACAATATTATTTCAAAATTCATTCGGTATATAATTTTAGATCCGTAATATAGTTGTTTGAATTACTGGCACACAGGTGTATATAGCACGGAATATTTCCTATCTATATGAAGCAAAGATAAAGTTGCCATAACAAATGTGTCACAATCAAATGAGAAGCAGGTATCCTGTCTTCGTAAATCCTTATTGTAATATTAAA
Organism: Nemotelus pantherinus; assembly: GCA_963978885.1. Taxonomy (NCBI): domain Eukaryota; kingdom Metazoa; phylum Arthropoda; class Insecta; order Diptera; family Stratiomyidae; genus Nemotelus; species Nemotelus pantherinus. The sequence goes on from OZ022263.1 coordinate 219,146,643, forward strand.
CTAATACGAGCTGGTCGATGTTTTCACTTTGAATTCAAGAAAAATGTGATTTTGTGCAGTATCACGTTTCTATGATGTGCAATCGCTCGTCGCCTTTTCCCAACCGCCACGGCTGCAAGTTGCTATCCGACTCCACGTCACGGTCACGATGCGTTTTTCAAACAGTCTGCAATTTTAGCAGCGGTATTATATGAGATTTTAGCTGTACCCGACTTTTCCTTGATAGTAAACACAAAATTAAGGAAAGATTCGCGAAATCCGTAGCGAATCGCGGAAAACACAATAATCTCGGTTCGGTTTTTTCCTTCGAATCCTTTTTCACCTCGCGATCCCTGCGATTTTCAGGGATTTTCCCGACACATGTATCTACTTAACAAAATGCTCGCACCGCGTTGGGCTCTATACCCGTCAGACCCTCTGGCCACGGCCACGATTTCAATTCGCCCGCCTCCCTCAGCTATTCAAAATCGACTGTCTCGAATTTTCGCCTCTCAGCTCGCAAGCCGCTTGCACAGCCACGAAATTCCTAACGGGATTTCTTTTGGCTGTGCGAAAACAACAATAAGGTCACCCGGGGGACTTGCGGGATTTTATTTTTGTGCGATTGAAATGTATTTTCAATTGCAAAATATTGTAGCGTCTCCGATCCATACAGTGTGGGTCGGAGATATGTGACCAGTAATTTTTAAATAAAAAAAAATAAAAAAAATATAAAAATTACTGGATGCTACATACTGACGGTGCCATAACTCTATACAATTATGTTTGAATGTTTGTTTAACACCTTTAAAATTGAAACACACTATTTTTCACTTTTAACACATATTTTTATTGGGTATATAAAAATTGTTCTCCATTGTAGTAATAAAAGGTTTGGTATAAAATTATTAATTGCCCGAGATAATTTATTATTATTGGGAATTTTCTTTTAAATTTACGGTATTCCCTTTTATTTCACTTAATTTCACCTTTTTTGGATTGTATCTAATTTTCATTCCATTTTTCTTTTAAATTATATTTTTAAAAAAAATTTTCTTTTCGATTTCTTTGAAACTCTTTAACACTTTTGAACGAATTCAACTGTTCAACACTTTTGAAAAAAATTGACTGTTCCTCATTCAAACATACAAGCCCTATTATAGTATTTTCGATTTGCGTATTTTTGCACACGTTCATTTGTTTATTAAATATTTTAATTGAATTCGCGATCGATTAGAACTATTAGTCACAAATCGAACGGTTATTGTTTATACTTCATCTTTTAGTGTATATGCATCAGGCCGAAATTGTTTATGCGTTGGAGGACCGATATCCACGAATCGAGCTTTTTGTTTATCTAAGTTCGAAATTGTCGCGCGTTAGATGAGATCGAATGTTTATCGATCGATGGATATTGTTTATGGTGAATGTATCGAATGCCTATTGCTTACAATGAGTGGATCTGTATCGAGTAGCTATTATTGATTTCTGATGATTGATTCATGCAGCTGCGAAATTGATTATATTAGAATATTGGTTCTTCTGACTCATGGTTCTGCGCATTAATTTCATCGTTATTGCGTAATTCGTTTTTAGAATTGCGCATCAATTTTAAGGGTATAACACAAAGCCAGCACACTTTGGTGTGCTAGTGTGCACTTAAGTGTATCACTGAATTTTTCAATTCAATTTCTAAAATAAAAACACAGAATTCACGTTCACACATCATTACTTTATTTACATAGTCGTGCCATAAGTTCTGTCACACGTATATGGGCAATTTTTGTATAAATGAAAAAGAGTTTTTGACAAAGGAAAATATATTTTATTTTGGCATACTAATGGAAGTAAAATAAGCAACAAATTATTCAAAGTGGCTGCCTTTAGCCTTTACACAACTCTTTAATCTGTTGGGCCAGTCATCGATAGCAGTACGCACTGTTTCTAGCGGAAAATTAGCTAGTGCTTCTGTCAAAGATCGCTTAAGGCTCTCGATATTTGGGTGTCGTCTCGTGCACACCATGGACTCTAACTCCGCCCACAGTTTGTAGTCCAGGGGATTCAAATCTGGGCTCCCAGAAGGCCATTCCGTCGCCCTTATAAACTCTGGAATATTGGTTTCCAACCACGCTTGTGTGGTTCGAGCTTTGTGGGCTGGCGCAGAATCTTGCTGGAAAACCCAATGTCGGTTGTTGAATAGCGTAGAGTACAGCGGCTTCACACATCCCTCCAGGATGTCCGTTTGATAATTTTTCGCTGCAGTTTTTACGCCTTTTTCGCAAAAATGAAGCTCGGTGACCCCTTCGTAGCTGACACCCCACCATACCATGACTGATGCTGGATGATGTCCTCGCTGTACCCTAGTGGCAACTTCTCGGGCTTCTCTGGAGCTGTGGGCATACACCTTATCATTTTGGCGGTTGAAATGTTCTTCCACCGTAAAAATTTTTTCATCGGTAAATAAAATTTCTCGATGTTTGTTGTTGCCGTACCGCCGAAGGAGCTCTTTCGATCTGGTGCTCCTAATTTGCTTCAATTGCTCAGTCAGCAAATGTCCCGTTGATCGTCGAAAGGCACACTGAAAAAAATCATTTGGTATTTCATATAAAGAAATAGTCATAATTTACTAAAGAAAATGGTTGATTTTCAGCCTACTAATTCAATTTGTTGTTTCCGCAAATCATGAATCGTTAATTATCTCCGTATAATATTAATCATTTCTTTTACTGTCTTTAGACATTTTTACAATAAAAATAACTAAACTTTCTAGCGACTTAAGTGTACTTTTCAAAACTAAGTAGTTCATTTGTCGAAACAATTTAGAAGAAAAAGAAACCAAATTCGTTATTATATGTAAGTATACTAGTCGTTTTTGAAGGTAAAATAGTTAATTTTATGAATTATTTTAGTACAAACAATAAATTAAATGGATGTTATTCTAATATAGTGTGGGAAATTTTTCAATACTGAATATATGAATTGACTTATTATTTTAGTGGATTATACCAAACTAAGTAGCAAACTGACCAAATTGATTTGCGTTTGCTATCATTATTTGTTTAATGATACTATATTCAATCAAATAACACAATTTGGGTTTTAAAAAACTTTATTCATGAAATAAAAATCTTAAAAACATGTACATATATAAATTCATGTGTATCAATATCTTAACATTCTACTTTGACTCATATTGGACTTGATTTAATTAATGCTTAACATACCTTAAGTATTAACATTTGCAGGTAATCAATAAAACGGCAGTTTAGATCGAATGTATTTTTTTTCATTCGCCAATATGACGAAGTTTAGTGGAGCATATTTAATTTCATCAACATGTAATATTTTTGAAACCTTAAGTTCTATATAATCAACAAGATATGAATGAAAATGAGTGTCATATTTTTTAATAAATATTTCCTTACAAAGAAAGTAGTAGCTTTTGCTATCATTGAAAATCAAAGATATAATATAAAATTTAAGATTTTTACCATTTTCTACAGTTACTATGTCGTTAAGTTTATATGATGTGTTATAAATGACTATTGCTTTTGCCCCAACAACATTTTCACTGCCATATTTTTCCAAATTCTTTATCATATTATAATTTAAGTCAGGAATACTTTTAAAACAAGTTTCATACATATCTTTCATTTGAATATAATTTGGTTTTTGATTTCTGTGAACATATAAATAATAAGAAAATTCAAATTCAATCTTTGTTGCCAAGCTCCAACAAATATTTTTCCTCGATGTTATTACATTTGCATAGGCTTTCAGTTCTTTATGCTTAGCTTCGAATCTCATAGTCCACAGTTGTTTCAGGGGGCCCAGTTTTCTAATGCAAGTCGCATAGTGTATCATAAAATGCTGTTTAGGTGTCAAAGGCAAATTAAAAAGTTCTTTGAATAATCTATGGTGCTCTGAGATATTTTTCTGAAGTTCAGATATACTAAGTTCATCAAAAGAATTCGTAAAGATGGACTCTATAACTTTTATTAAAGTAATTAGAAAATACCAAACAGGGTTGCTTTTAGGAATAAGGTCTCCTATCATGAGCGGTAAGTAGTGAATGAATGTATTCATTTCTGATGCAGACATTTTAAACTTTTTATCTTTTAGATTATTATAGGTGATATCACCTGATAAATTAGTTTTATCAACACCATAATCAAAGTGATTCTTTCTATTATTTAATGTATACAAATCCAAAAACTGTGTTTCTGTAATTAGATAACTCAATATACAAGCTAATTCTAGGTGACAAATTCCTTCAAGGATATCGTGCATTATATCTACTGCAACACAATCTGTTACTTTGAAATATGCTAATTTACTAAAGGCACATGATTCTCGAATGCCTGTTTTAGAAACATCAGAAGTTACCAAATCGTTAAAATAATTTTTTTCGTTTCTTAATGCAGTTTCGTCTTCTACAATTTGATTCCTCATTTCTTCTTTAGAACATTTACATATCCTGCAAAAATAGTTTGCTGCAAATGACCGACTAAACCCCATTATTGTATTTAAACTTAGGTTATCGCCAGCCAAGCTACTTAGTATCAAATGAATAGTTAAAACCCCTTTTTCTGTTTCCACAGGAAATCCATTCTCTAGTTCCTGTAGCAGAGTACATAAAGCATTACAATTAATTGAAGATCCATATGATAAAAAGGAACTTTTAATTAAGCAGCAAGGAAATACATTGGATAGTTTTGATAGTTCAAAAGCTTCTAACAAAGGAAATGTTAAATAAAAAACAGAAATTGTATCCACACCTCGTTTGGAACCAAGTGGATTGTTAGTTTCAAAATCATCTTGGTAAAGGAGGTATGGTATTACTAACTTGTCTGCAAAGCTTTCAGATTTTGATTTCCAAACTGATCCTTGAACAATATTTGTAATCTTATTTGATACTTTCAGTCTTTGTAAATTGTACAACATATTTGGTAAAACATTCGGAAGTTGGAAGAACTGTGTTAAGTTTTCCTTAACCGGTAGTAAGACTCCCTTAGGAAATCTATTTGTGATTGAATCTAACGTTACAGAATCATCGACAAAAAACTGCTTTGGTTGGAAATATAAATTTTCACTTTGAAGAAATTTTTGCGTTTTATATTCAGAATTGAAACTTTTAAAAATATCTGCAAATTCTTTAATATACAGTTCAATTTCATAGTTCTTTTGCTCACTAGTTTTTTCAGACTTGAAAATTGTTTGAACGATGTCACCAATGCCAGAAACAAAATTTGAAAATTCATCTACAATTTCAATTGCGGTTTTCCTACTGAGTGTTGGTTTGGCGTAAAGTTTCAAAATGAATTCTCTTACACTAATAAAGCTTAAATCATAGCTTATTGAATTTCGCTTAAAATTTTTATTCGTATGTTCCCCAGTATTGTAGTTCAGTTCTGCTGGCGCAATAGATTGTATGACAGGGGAACCCACAATCGTTTTTATATGCTTATCCGAATTTAATACTTGTTCAAAATCGAGATTCTTATTTTCTTTTTGCTTGTGTTTCAGTAAGTGACGTTTAAAAGAATATATGGACTGAAACGATTGTGTACAAAATGAGCATCGAAAATTGGACAATGCTCCTAACTGATGTACAAGTTTTAAATGTGAGATATATTGTTTTATAAGCGAAAAGTATGAATTGCACAGAAAGCAAGGAAACATTTTGACGTTACTAATTTGAGTACTGTAACTTACTAAACAAATCAATCAAATCATAGCTACATCTTCCTGATACAGGTAATTCATAAAAGTATTTTTCAAAAAAGTGCCATACTTGCGCACATTCTTTCGGATATTAAATACCTGATACAATTGAAACTCTAAAGAAACAGCTTTCAAAAAACTGTCCTCAATGTAAAACCTATCATTAAAGTATATATAATACGCCGTAAACTTCCCTGAATCCCCGATGGCAATTATGAAAGGCTGTAGCGGTTTATTTTTTTTCGAACAGAGCTCTTTTTTTTGATTGACCGCCGATGGAATATCCTCTATTGTCTATAATAATACCGCTTTATTTTGCATACTGCACAATAGCTCATATGAAACTTACCGAAACATGAATAGCAAACGATCTCTGGGAGTCCAAAATCGAAGGTTTCCACGCTTTTCTATCTTCTTTGGATCCCCTGTGAATTACACTTGGAACCAGCAAACAACACAATATTCTCACCAATTGATAGTTTTTATAATCTGAAGAGAAACAGATGTAATATGTTTTTGTTTGTTGAAGGCTTCAAATACCTTCATCAACTTCAGCTTCACTAAGTGTTTTCAGAAGTTTGATATTTTTGGGATCCTTAAGTTCTCTATGATACACATCCACAATTTTTTCTTTAAACTCTGCCCATTTCGAAAACAATAAATTATTTTTAGAGGGATGCAGTTTATCGAAATCAAGTGCAATCTAGTAAATTATGACAAATTATTTAAACTTTTTTTGTACTACAAGCATGAATTACCAAATTTTGACCAATTCGTTGCTGTAATAACGGCCATTCTTTGAAAATATCCGTTGATGCATTCGAAATATGCTTCCTTCGAAGTTTAAAAGTTAAGTGCCATTTTTCGAAAACAAGTTGTTCCGGTTCTCTATTGAACTTTAACCAAATATGGTTTTGGATATCTTGTTCATTAATTCCTTCACTAACAGGATCTTCGTTTGCACGTGATGCTTCTTGGCAGTCATCAGCATCTGTCACACTGGCTTTTCGTTTTAGTTTATATTTGCTTTTCAAAATTCCTTGCTGTTGATATTTTTTACATAAGGAATAATATTTTTCAGCGAGTTTTCTTCGGCGTGCTTTTGTACTAATGTATAAAGCCTACAAATTTCACAATGAGATTATGAGATTCAAGATAGGTTGAAAAAATGAAATGTAGTGTAGTCATCATCAAAATTAGATGACCAAATCAGGTCGTGTGTTCAAATCCAGCTCGGCGCACTTTAAGAATAATATGTGATGGCAATTGTACTATCCTTTACACCAATTATATGATTGTCTGGGAAGTACTAAGACTAGAAAATTGATATGCATACATGCAATAAAAGATATAAAACCAAACAAATAGAAAATTTTAAATTTGGAAACAGTACATTTGTAGCGTAAAATATTCAAATTCATTTGAATAATATTTGACTAGACAGCTTTATTTACTTCCAATTACTAGCTCAGAGACTACAATAAGTATATTGAAAATGCAAGTAATATTAATTTACCTTATTTTCCTTTGGAAATAACTTAATTATTTCTTCTGCTGCATCATGATAATGTTTTTCTCTTACTACTACGCTATTGTTCAACCAAAATTCACAAATAGTTGTAAGAAGGTGGCTCCGATTTGCTTTGTTTAAATATGAGTTGATTTTATACTTTTCCAAGACATTTTTTCCGACAATGCTTGAATTTAATATGTGTTCAAGATCCTAAAGTGTTGAATAGCATCATTTGAGTGTTAACATATAAACGATGAAAATATATTTTGGATAAAACAGAACTTTTTCGCTTCCGCGAATTTTAATTATACTTTTTTAACTATTTTTCAAAAACTTTTGCAAACTGGAAACATTTAAAATAACTTTAATATAGCTTGAGAAGTGAAATGTAGCAATCATTGAATCTTATTCAGAATATGCCTCACTTGTTTAATTTTCCTCTATTTAGTTCAATTTTAGTCAATTGAAAAACAACCTAGGTAAATTATAAATCTGCCATACTGAACTTATTAAATTAAAACTCAATACTCACAAATAAGTTTCCTTTTTCCGAAATCGGAGAGTAATTACTTGAACTGCCACTGTTAATCCAATTTGAAACATTGCTTGAAAGGGACAATGTTTCAGCTAGCGGAGTACACAATCCCTGAAATAATATATATATATATATATATATATATATATATATATATATATATATATATATATATATGTATATATATATGCATATATTACAATGGAATTATATTTGTCTTACGTTTTCACGTTTCCATTCGAATAACTTTTGTCGGAACTTTATTCTTAGCCCGAATTTGTCGTCCGGAATCAAACGATTAATATCGTCTACCGTCAAGCATTTTAATACTTCCAAATCAATGCCTTTATCTACAGAATATAATATATATATAACTAGATTCGCATATAAAATAAGTTGTCTTACTTGCAAAATCCAATATTAGGGATGAAACACCCCAACTTGTCAGCAACGAGATCACCGTTTGGATGTCATCTGCTTCTTCGGGAATAGAAATCACCTCACCAAACGCGTCTACCATTTTTACTTTTTTACACTCACACGGATATCACTATGCGATCCACCTCACAACAAATTCTACACAATCTACTTGAAAAAAAAAACGCGAGACAACTGGCAAAGAGAAGGAAAATTTTTCACTTGTGCGATAAGTGCGCAGCAGCGAATGCTATTCTAATTACTCTCGAATTCTATTCGACGAATATTAGACAGCATTGTTATTGTATTTCCCTACTAATGTTTGGAGGGTGATTCATGTGAAACTAGGATATTTTTCTACTTTTGTGGTTGAATCAACTACAGTTTTAATTGTATCAATAATAGATACAATCCAAATTAGACAAATACTCTACTTTTGTTCGATAATCATGCAACTTTCTTACGTCGTGTTCTTTACTTTCCATGAAACATATATTGCGATAATGCAGACATTCATGCAAATTATATTGGCAAAATTTTCTATTTCAATAGTAAGAAACTCTACAAACAGTTGATCCTTTTTTAACTAAAGAAGATTAGTAATATCAACTAATCTAGATTTCCTTATTAATTAAAGTGTTTTGAAGAATAAATCATACTTTTAGACTTTTCTACCAAATCAAAGTCATCTATTTGCAATTAGTTAAAATTTCGAATTCTTTTCGTTCAGTGCACTCATCCCGAGGTCCGATTTTATGATGCGAGACATACTTCGGGTGGAGATGTTCATCTCTCGAGCCATGATTCGTTGTTTACGAAGCGGATTTCGACGAATTCGACTCTCGACCGCTTTGATGGCAGCAGAAGAACGTACATCACGCGGACGTCCAGAACGAGGTCGATCTTCAATAGTCTGGATCTCGTTATATCTCTGGATCGCACGATACACAAATCTTTGCGTTATTTTTAACGGGCACAACAACTTGAAAATTTCACTCGCGGATTTTCCACACTTATGTAGTGCAATCACTGCAATTCGGTTTTCTATTACACCCCATTCCATCTTCACACGTTAACGAACAAACTTTAAATGACCATCAACTGTCGACAACATTATGACGTTTATAAAACTGGCTGATATTGAAATGTCACTCATAAAATAAAGTTGTTGCCAATGTGAGAAATTATGTGACAGAACTTATGGCAGGACTAAGTATAATGTAGAGTAAAAGTATTGGATACCATTCATCGAGTAATATCTCTTATACAGAACGATCAGAATGCCATTATATTTAATTATAATACGATCTCTTTTGTTTTACTATAAACTCTATCATTTTTATTTATGACACTTGTTTGTGAAATTTCCGACGAACTCTTTGAGCTATGATTCACGATTCAACTTCCTTCACATTCAACTTTTCTCGAACTTAATTTATTTTTGAAATTACTTCTGCTTATAATTCTTTGAGCGAAGATCAAGCCCCTTTTTATAATGTTTTAAATCTGCACATAATTGCACACGTGCGATTTTTCGAAAACTATTAATTGGAAATGTGTGTTCCCATCCTAATATGTCAATCAAACTTTTTCGCGAGTGCCATTAGATCTCAGAGTACTAACTAGTAGAGATGACATTGAGCCTATCTCTGAAGCCGGATAAAATTTTTTTTAATATATATATATATATATATATATATATATATATATATATATATATATATATATATATATATATATATATTTATATATGTATATATATATATATATATATATATATATATATATATATATATATATATATATATATATTTATATATGTATATATATATATATATATATATATATATATATATATATATATATATATATATATATATATATATATATATATATATATATATATATATTTATATATATATAAATATATATATATATATATATATATATATGTATATATATATAAATATATTTATATATATATATATATATATATATATATATATATATATATATATATGTATTTATTTATTTATATAATTTATATATTTATGTATATATATATATATTTATATGTTAAAAATTATCAATTCCACATTCAGATTGATCAATACAATAACTAAATACTATTAATTTTAAATTCCCGCTCCGTTTTCAAATGCTAAATCTATTTTCGAATCGATCAAATTTCTAGCTCGCGACGCCACTGAATATTTTCGAACATGATACACAGTGCGTCCATTAAGTTTCGAGACTGATTCCATTAATCGCAAAATAAACAAGATATCTCGAGTTTTTCAAATTTTTTATTCAAAGTATTCTCCCTTCGCTTTAATACACTTCTTACAGCGGTTCAATAGTGATTCAAATGCGTGCTCTAGCTCATTTTGTGGAATAGCCTCCAATGCTTGTGTCGAAGCCGTTTTAATGGTCTCAACATCTTCAAAAAAGCATCCTTTCAACTTCATCTTCAACTTAGGAAACAAGGAGAAGTCACACGGTGACAAATCTGGTGAATACGGTGGGTGGTCCAACACACAGACTTGATTTCGGGCCAAAAACTGACGAACAATGATTGATTTGTGACTCGGCGCATTGTCGTGCAACAAACATCATTTCTCTGGATCGCGGTATTCGGGTCGAGTACGACGGATTCTGGCCATCAAATGCTTTAACACTTTGAGATAAAACGCGCCAGTGACCGTTTGACCAGTTGGAACGAACTCTTTGTGGATGATGCCTTTGCTATCGAAGAAAGTAATGAGCATTGTTTTGATTTTTGAAGGAGATTTTCGCGTTTTTTTGGCTTGTGGTGAGTTTTTCGACTTCCATTCCGAACTTTGGCGCTTAGTTGCTGGATCGTACTGAAAGCACCATGTTTCGTCGCCAGTAACAATTGATTTCAAGAAGTTTGGATCATTTCTGGCGACTGCAACAACTTCTCTGGAATGATTAAGACGAAGTGATTTCTGCTCCTCCGTCAGTGTGTGTGGAACAAACCTTGCACAGACTTTTGTTTTGCCCAAATCCTCGTGAAGAATGAGACGAATCGTTTCTTTGCCAATATTCAAAGCCTCTTCCATCATTTTCAAAGAAGCATTACGATCATTCGCAACATAATCACGAACTTTTTCAATCATTTCGGGCGTGCGAGCTGAAATTGGTCTCCCTTCACGTTTGTCATCCTCTAGCGACACTCGGCCATCCAAGAAACGTTTGTGCCACAAAAAAACATTTGCTCGAGACAAACACTGATCACCGTACACTTGTTGCACCAATCGGAATGTTTCTGATGCACTTTTACCAAGTTTTGCGTTGAATTTAATGACCGCTCTCTGTTCCATGTTGGAATTTCAACGTCAGATGAAAAACTGTTTAGGGAAAACTTTCACATCTTTGTCATTAGTCATCTGACTCGAATGAAATTTTACACATGGATAGGAACAGGTTTAAGCTTTAAAATGCGTATTAGAACACATGGATGGAGCTATTATTTGCTGAGATATGGTTTGTGTCTCGAAACTTAATGGACGCACTGTGTATGTCCTCATATCATGTAGCAAAATATATTTTCAGCATTTTTATGAGAAAACTAAATTAAGAATTATGATTTTTCGATGCGTAACAGTAGGGAACACAACGAAAGGCACAATTAATTGTTATAAGCGCACAATCATGATATTCAAACGCGCCGATAACCATTTGAAAATCTTTTGACTGACTTATGAGAATATAAAACACGAGTTTATAAATGAAAATGTTATTTTTAAGCCACTTTGCAACAAAACTCTATATCGTAACAAACAATTCTTATGAATGAAAAACAATTATTTATATTTCCCGACCTATTTTACGAAAACTTTGAGCCAATCGATCACATGAAAATATTATGGCGATCGGTCACATCAGTTTCTCGAACTGATTTCGCGAGCACCATTACCCGGGTAATGTTGAGACTTACACACAGAATGCAAAACAAACTAAACTTTCACTTTTTCACACTTTGATTTTATAATTTCGCTGTCGTTTCATGTCGACGACAACTGACTATACAAAATGAAAACTTACCAGTGGAAGCCAAAGTTTTCCGCTTCCTTTTTTTCAATTCTGCACGACACACTTTATTTCGCTCGAAACTACGAACGGTTTTGCACAGTTGCCATTTGCGGCAAACGTTTTACACCCGTTTTTCACTTTAGAAACTTGATTGTCCTGCGCATCTTCAGATTCATCGCGGCAGAGAATCATGCCACCACGTCCTCTATTACGTAACAGTGCTATGATGCGTGTATCGGGCAGCTATCAACTTTTCCGTCTTCGTTCCTTAATTCGCAATTATAATGAAACACTTACCATTCACTATGTTTGTCCAGAGAACGGTATAAACTGTATGGATTTGAGGAGGTCAGGATTCTGTTTTATGTATTATACACAGTGGAACCAATGATTGGGTATTTGGACTTCTCAAATTTTTACTAAGATGTTCGGATTTTTTTTGTGCTTTATCCCAACGCGTTAACTTTTCCGATCTTTACTTTCACATTACACTCAAAAAGAGTTTTATTATTATTAATCGCGTTAAGAATCTTTGGATTTAGCCTAGTGTTCACTTTACAAACTGATTTTTTAACTTCAAATGAAGTTTTTCGTCGGATATGCAACACATGGCGTAGTGATTAACTAATTATCCTGTATTTTTGTTTATACCATATATCATCATGTAATCATAATATTGAGAAAGAGTAGTAAATCTAGCGCTAACGAATTTTTCATATAATTGACTTTTACTTCTAGGATTATCAAAATATTGAATAAGTAGTGTTTTAATTGATTCCCAATTAGTTGTTTGATGAGCATCTATGCTTTCTTTAGCTTTACCAATTATTTTGGATCTGATAATATTTTGAATTGCCATTTTCACAGGTTGTTCGTTTCTATAATAAGTAGTATGCTATCTATAATTAAAATTTTGCTATGCCGAATTCAATGGGTGGCGCTACCCCGCCTCTACAGGGGTAATGGCCCCAATAAATAAATACAAATACATTTAAAAAAAAATTAGTTGTTATACCGAAACATTTCGCCTAGCGCATTTTTATGTTTGGCGCCGGGGGCAGCATGAAGGTGGGTAAAAATTTTGAAAGTCGCTCGGAAGCCACCTCCCGGGCTTCTGGACCGCCCCAGTGTGCGATTTATCGCAAATCTTCCGTGTCGATAATGGCCGCGAGAGAAGAGAGTTTTTTTTTTAAACGCTTGAGCTTTATCTTTAACGGCCTCGGTTTATTTCGAATAACTTCGGCTGCACTTCCAGAATTATCGTTCTCTGACAGTTACAAGTATTCCTGCTCATAGATAAAAAATAGCATTTCTTTGCCATGTCTTCTTCTGTTTGTTTCGCTCATAAAGGGTTTAAGTAGCTCAACCTTTTCGGCGGCCCTATCCCAGTTACCCAAAAAAACGTGCCTCTTGAGTTTCTTACGTATCCTGTGCTCCTCCCAGCAACCACCCTCTAGTCGAAGACATTTTGCGCTGTATTTCAACCCAATCGATTTCACATACATCTCAGTGTGCGATTTATCGCAAATCTTCGGTGTCGATAATGGCCGCGAGAGAAGCGAGTTTTTTTTTTTAAACGCTTGAGCTTTATCTTTAACGGCCTCAGTTTATTTCGAATAACTTCGGCTGCACTTCCAGAATTATCGTTCTCTGACAGTTACAAGTATTCCTGCTCATAGATAAAAAATAGCATTTCTTTGCCATGTCTTCTTCTGTTTGTTTCGCTCATAAAGGGTTTAAGTAGCTCAACCTTTTCGGCGGCCCTATCCCAGTTACCCAAAAAAACGTGCCTCTTGAGTTTCTTACGTATCCTGTGCTCCTCCCAGCAACCACCCTCTAGTCGAAGGCATTTTGCGCTGTATTTCAACCCAACCGATTTCACATACATACATCTCTATGTTCTTCAGCTTCATCAACGTCCTGCTGATTCATTGAAGAGTCTAAACCATATTGTACTCATCGGTGAAAACTGTTCCTCCGAGCAGTGGCGGCTCGTCAGGGACGGCAAGGTCGGCAGTGCCGACCCAAAACTCCTGTCCAGTGCATGCAGAGTGGAATCGTTAATTTTATAAAATATTTCTTTTATATTATTATTTTATTAAAAAAAAAATCGTATGTGTGCTTTATCTATGTTACTTTTCAAACATTTGTTAATTATTATACATTGCGCCTGTTCATCTACTCTGTTGTAATATTGAATTCCTACCAATTCTCTTTGATAACATACATTTAGGCTTTTTATTTATTCCGGGTCGGCAAGCCGATGAAATGACATCCAAATTGCCGTGCAAAATCCAAATTTGCTGGCGGCCGGTGAGTGACCTTGCCACTCATGGTTAAACACACTGCAAGCCCTATTGTGGGTCGGCAAGCCGTACTCAAATCATATTCGCTGCCGTCGTGATCGATGCTTGAGACTTTGTTGTGTACATCAGCGTTAGCAACCAGGAACACGAGCGGGCCGAATTGAATTATGAAATATGATAGTTTTATTTCATATCATTGTTCGGTTCGCATTTTTTTCCACTCGGAAACGCTGAACCGTATATTTTCATGTGTCGGCTAAGTAGAGTTTTCTTTGGGCCGATGCATAGGATAATTTGTAGGTCGGCGTGCCGTGCCTGACATCATATATGTACATTTTCAGTGCTTTAGTATACTGTTAAAATGTTTTCGCGTGATACACCTGCATGTATGTAGATCATTTTTATTTTAATTATTTGTGATTTTTAGTTGTTTTAGAAGAAATTTGTTTGACATATATATGTTTGTTATAAATATATATTTTTTCTCACTTATATTTATTAAAATTTCAATCTTATATTGACTTTAATAGGAAAAGTACTTTTTAAAAAAATAAATTAAAATGAACAATTTACGATGATGCTATTTATTACATTTCACGTCTCGTCGATTTAATAGATATGCACTTTTAAGGTGTGAGTTTTTGATTCATGCATACAAGAATTTTGCTTGGTAAAATTAAAAAAAAACTTATAGTTTTGTGAAAAGGTAAATACCGTTAATGTACCAATATTTGAAGTATGTCTTATGCGTGTTGAGACTTTGTTGTTGGTTTGCTAAATTCGAGAAATTATTGTTGAGTATGCTATTTTATGCATATTTTTGTGGTAACGTATTCTTCTTTTATTAATTGCCGACCCATTCGAAAGCATCACGAGCCGCCACTGCCTCCGAGTGATCGTAACTCGCGCAGAAATTGAGACGGTTTTCTGTCACCGATCACAGCCTTCTCGAGCAGCTCGCGTGTTTTGTCCTCCTGTGATGCACTGAGTCGTTTGACGAGTGTGTCCTTCAATGTGGTAAATGGATGTGTAGCGTGTGGGTTCAAGATGATGTTTTCGACTTCGATGGTATAACGTGGCTAATACCGCATGACTAAATTTAGCCGATTCTGCCGTAATTCTTGCTGTATCGAAGTAGCGTTCGATCAGAGCGAACCAGAGTGCCGGCTTTGATGATAAAATTTGGTTGCAAAATTATCTTACTTCCTAAGTTTCGGTTCTTCTTTATGTCTAACTGATTTGTAATTTTTTATGAAGACCTCTGATCTTTCCTCTGCGTAATAAACAATCGCCAGAAGCTCCTTTTCGATCATTGAATAATTCTTCTCATGATCGTTTAAGGACCTAAATGCTTAAAGTCTTGAGTGGCCATCCTGTGTGATGACAGCACCCAATGCAGAATTACTTGCGCCTGTGGTTAGTTTAAACGCTCTATTGAAGTCTGGATACTTCAAGATAGGGTGTTTCGTGAAGATTTCCTTGAGTTGCTGAAATGTAATTTGGATCTTCTTTGTTTACTTTGATCCTCTTCTTTCAGTATCTTGATAACGGAAAGGCGACCTTTGCATAATTTTCTATGAATTTCCAGTAATACCCAGTTATTCCCAGAAATTGTTTCATCTGATTAGCGGTAGAAGGTAGTCTTAAGTCCTTAGTAATTCTAATTTTATTGGGGCTCGGTTTGACTCCTTCCGGGGTCAAAATGTGTCCCAAGTAGTATGTTTCTTTCTTAAGGGAATTACATTCTTTAAGCCGATGGAAAACCTTTTTAATGTTATCGACATGCTTCTCTAAAGAGGTGCTGATGATCAATATATCATCCAAAAAAAACCAAGCATATTCTATTAATTAAACCTTTTAAGACCGTATTGATTAGCCGTTGAAATGTGGCTGGAGCATTTTTGAGTCCAAACGGCATCCGAATGTACTCGCAATGTCGAAAAGGTGTGGAAAACGCTTTATTTTTCCTATCCTCAGGCTTCACTAGGATTTCGTGAAATACTTTCGCCAAATCATGCATAGTGAAATACTGGGTCCTTCCTAGTTCAACCAAATAACCAGAAAATAAATAACTATATAATAAACTAATGAAAAAAACTAAGCCATCAGAACAATGTGGTTTTTAAAATTAGTGGCTATTGCCTAATTTTAGACTGTGAAGAAGTAATACTTACAGACTGATAGGCTGCTCTGTTTTTTTGCAAAAATGACAGCATGCTAAACACCCATGACTTGGGTTTGTATGTATCGTCTGTGTTTGCTCCTGACAGTTTTGAAACATATTTTTTTTTTACTTCTTTTCTATAGTTTGATTGTAACGAATTCAATTTTTTCCGCACATCATCCACAGTAGCATCCAATTTAATTCTTTTATAAAGAATTGAAAACTTTTCCAAAGCTTTTCTTATTTTGACTTTGCTCATGTAACACTTTTCATTCACATTCCACAGTTCTGGAAGGCTCTCCCACTGCAGAATAAATTCTTGCAAATTGACTTGCTCTATTTTTTGTGGCTTTGCAACTGAACTATTATTCACTTTAACTTTCGTCAGATATACGCGCGGCGCTTAAAATGTCTTCCTCCATTGCTGATTAACTGACTACTGACGAAAATTTATTGACGGGTTGACTACACGTTCAATATTTGTCGCAATCCAACTGCATTGATTGATGGACTTCAAAATATCCGAATATTTTTGCAATTCGTATCGCGATCCATCAATACAGCACCCTACAAGGTCAATACTTTGTATCGCGATCCAAATATTGTTACCCTCCCGGCCTAGGGAGGATGTCCGGCTGAGGCATTCACTAATCATGCAAGGTCATTTATCCCACGGGCGGACTAATAACATTTGATAATTTTTTTTTCCGCTTTAATCTTCAATAAGCCTCACACACCTTTTATTCACAACACGTATTTCAAATCAACGTAATCTAATTTATTCCACAACTTCGAGTTCTATTGCGAAACAAGTTTTCTACTCTAGGCTAATGCACGATATGTCTAAATATCTAATGCCGACACGGCAGTACGACCAAGCTTTACTACACGTAATAATTTTACTCCTTAGCCTTCAACGTCAATTCTACCGACGGCGAATCTTCACGTATAACTATATTACCGGCGAGATGTCGAATAGGCCACCACTCAGTACTTACAAAAGAAATTCACATACATTTCAATTAAATACTACCAATTCCTATGTGTATATAAATAGCAAGACAAATAAATGTTCAAACCTTCACTAACCTTAAATCAAAACCAAAAAGTCAGCTCTGCTTCCACGCTCCAAATGTAGGCTCAGATATATGTGTTGTCAACTCACGGACCTACAGAGAAATTCGTTTGATGTCGCCAGTCACCTCGTCACAACCTGGGCCTCGAACCCCGACCTGCCTGATTGGGAGTGGGCGCGCTACCGTAGCGCTACAGAGCCACTGATAAGCTCTGTATTGTATCTCATTCACATTCGACGGTCCCCCATCCAAACAGGTACTCGAAACCGGCACTGCTTAACTTTTGGCTGCCGGAGTGACGTCTGAATTTACATTTTCCACTTTTTATTTTCCACTGTTTGGTTTGGTATGCAATATAACTTCTTCCAAATACTTTGTATTGCTTTTCACGCCAATTATCAACCCGCCGTTGATTTTGAGATAGTTCGAATAGCCAATTCTGGTAATTTTTAAATATTCCTCATGCCACACAGTACCTTCGCCAGTCACTTTTCGAATTATCAAAATCCCGCTCATTTTCACTTGCGCCGCTTCTTCGGTACCGCTTTTCAACAGCACCTCCAGTTTCGGGTCGATGGCCCAGTCCCACGTGCCACCTAAGACCCAAACCCCTTTTTTAGCACTTCAACCAGGGCATTATAACATTATGGCAAACAGCTGATGTGTGACTTGTTTGCATCAGCTGTGCTCCACAGCTGCAGTGACAATTGGAATTGTCAAGACGGCCACTGACAATTCGCCCGCAATGTTTTGTTTATGTTTCGGTTCGGATTCCTGAAGCGCCTCCACTGGCGAGGAAGTTTCAAAGTTCCCACGAACTGGTTGTTCGCTCGGTAGTATTACTAGTCAGGTAAGTGTTGATATCGATTTCGTAAAAAGTCTCGATTCTTGGTGCGGAATTTTTGTATGTTGCAGGTCGCCGGAATAAGACAGCATTCGGATCACTAATCAGATTGGCAAATCTGAATAGGTCGACAACTGATTCGTGCACGGCTGCTGCATCATAACAGGGGCTATTGTATCCTGGATGTTGCTGATAATTTGTGCCACGAAACAGGAGCTTCACAATATGTTTCGATCAGCGTATCCACGTTTTCAAGTATGATGAAATCAACATAGATCCTCAGGTGAGCATGTTGATTTAATTTTTTACTGGAATTATCGGTGCGTGTTTGTTTTGTCAGGATCGAATTGACCGGGTTATTCGCGATCGTCGACGAGTTCGTTTCGTCTGGTCATTCCCCTTCCCTCGTGCGCTTAACTTACTTCACATAGTTTAATCTACCCGCCGAGTACAAAACACAAGGCGGCATAGTGCCTATCGTCTCATCCTATGGCCTTAGGAGTGGTGACGCCTGCCGTGCTGTTTTACTCCGTGTATGAGCTAAATCTATCTGCCGGTAGAGATCACTTGCTCTTCGAATTTGTGGCGACTTTCCAGCGACGCCAGCACATCTTGCGGTGGAACTCTTGCACAAGGAATAGTGCACTCAGGACTTTTTTAAATTCCATCAAAGCATTGATGGGATCCTCTGGAGGTTTGATACCTTGTGAATTTACAGCGAAACCCAAATATCGAAGTTCACGTTGTCCGAAAACACATTTCGCCACATTAATAGTAATTCCATATTTTTCGAATCGCTCGAATATGATCTCCAAATGTTGACGATGTTGCTGCGAATGACGAGATGCTATAATAACATCGTCGATGTAGCAATGGCAGAAGTCGAGGCCTCGCAGCACTGTGTCCATGAATCGCTGAAACGTTTGTGCCGCGTTACACAAGCCGAAAGTCATCACCTTGAATTCGTATAAGCCGAATGGTGCAATGACAGCTGTTTTGTGACGATCTTCTGGCGCAACTGGCATTTGGTGATACGCTCGATTTATCGTGCAGCCTGCCAAACTTGGGTGAAATCATTCAAATGTGGGATGGGGTATCGGTCGGGAATCGTAACATCTATAATCCCCACAAGGTCGCCATTCACCTGATTTCTTTTTTACTAAATGTAGAAGTGATGCCCATTCGCTTTTCGAAGGCTGGCAAATATTATTCTTGAGCATGAACTCAAATTCTTCTCTTGCCGCCTTAAGTTTCTCACCTGACAGTCTCCGTGCACGTTCTGCAACAGGTGCACCTTGTTACGGATTAAATATTTGGTTAATGTTTTTAAACGTAAATATAGAAATATAAATAACCCAAGTTTCGTGCGTGTCTCTCACGATTGCTCAGGAAACTCAACACTTCGATGCACAATTGTAAAAAATTTTTATTAACTTTCAAACAATAAAAACTTCAAACAATAAAAACTTCAACAACTCCGCAACTCGACTAGCACAATTCACGACCCGTGGTCCACTTGATTTGCGAGATAATTCCGTAATCGCTCGAAACTTAAAAACTCGCTCTGCTCACGTCAAAACGGCACGGTAAATTACAACCTGTTATTATAGTATCATCAACTGGTCCAGCGACGCACACAGCTCAATCGTTGACAGTGCGTTTGATTAGTGTGAATTCAGTCGAGGCCAGACGTTCCGAAGTGCGAGTTTTGGTTTGGCAAACTGTCGGATTCAACGAACTTGCTGGCAGTATCACAGAAGCTTCAAGGTCCATCAACGGAGAAGACTGTCTTCATCAAGAGGGGGCCCTCCACTGGTAGTTGTTGTTTCTATTTATATTATATTGTTGCAATATTGATTTTCCTTATTAATAATATTATGTATGTAAAAAACGAAACGTTGGTGACTTTATTGATTAGAAAGGGGAAAGAAAAGTGACTCTCTAGAAAGTGAAAGAAAAGTGACTCTCCCTAGTGTAGAGTATTTGTTTTTTTTGTTTTTTTAAAAAAAATATATATACATTTTTCCCTCGCTTATCCGTGAGGCTACGTCTCGTTCCGTAGCCGAGGGAACGCATAGAAATCGAACGAGTGGCGCTGTTTTTCCCACGACCGTCTGCGGCTGTGGTCGGGCAAATCTTCGAGCGTTCCGCGCGGTATTGCGTGACAACCTTTCGTCATAATATGGTGTTGGATGTTATGGTTTTCCGTCTTATTTAGGTTAAACTTTGTCGTACCCGGATATCGTGACAGGAGTTGCTGGTACGGATTGGTGATATCATACGTGTGTATAGAAGGTGCTGCAACTAAAATATTTCGCTCGAGTCACATAAACGCACTAACCTTCAAAAACATTTGGCTTCTCCGCAACCGACACTACGGACTCAGTCAATTTAATTTTCTTCAGATTCTTGTCTTACTGCACGCTCCGTTGTCCAATCATAATTGTCCAGCCCGGGTTCTGAACCCGAGACTTCCTGCTTATCGGTCTGTTACGCTATCAACTGCGCCATGGAACCGATGATGCTGATCAAGTCGTTGGTCTGTTTTCGTCTATAAGAGTAGGCTTTGGCCTGGTCGTTCCGTCGTCAGAATGATAGTAATTTTTTGAAATTCAGAATATAGTTCCGACTGCACGCTCCGTTGTCCACATTGAAAAAGCCAATATCGTTCACGCACCTGTATGATGATAATTTTTTAAAATTCAACTGCACGCTCCATTGTCCACTTTCAGAAAAGCAAAATTCGTGCACCCACCTTTATGATGATACTTATTGAAATTTAAGTGCACGCTCCGTTGTTCAACCCTACATAGTGGTGGTTACAATGGTAGCCTGTGAAATTGAGTGGTGGCTTCGCGAACGATATTGAAGCAATCTTGGCCACGTGGGAAAGGTTGCTCCTTTTTTTTATTTTGTAACCCGGGTTGTTGACTGGCGTTATACTTTCAATTACTTCCTACAAAACTGGCGCTCATTCGCGGGTTCCTGGTTACCACGTAACAAAAGCTGAAGGCGAAGACGTGAATTCGGAAAGGTCCTCAGTTTTGAATTTGCTAATCACTATATTAACTCGCGTGTCATTTTCGTTATTTCCGCGTACAAGTTTTTTTCTTTTTACCAGATTTGGTACAACCTTTGCAACTGGGAATTTTCCTTTTTGCTCGTTAACTGGCGCTATCTTGAAGTACTCGTGTATGGCCACAGGGGCCAGATACAAACAAACAATTGTCGGTAATCACTTTTGTTTTTGTTCCACTCACTAGAAACTATTGTAATTGGTTCGAACAATGTTGAGATCTCTCTGCCTCCTAATTTGCGAAAGCTCTTTGGGAAGATTTGGTTGGGAATGATTTCCACCCACTGCGAGCTCACTAATATTATACCAGACTATCAATCTGGCTTTAGGCGTAAGAATGGGACCCAGCACGCTATCTTGTACTTGCACGATCAGATTGTGTCTCACCTGAATGAGCGACACGCTCCGACGGTTGTTTGTGCCTTGTATATCGAGAACGGTGCACGAAGGTCTTCTATCTTTACTTTTTTTAAACCGAGTTTTTGTATATCCGGCTCGAAGGACCAAAATGTTCAACGGAACAATACTTTTTCGATCCGCTGAAATTGAACTGAACGTTCGTGCTGTTAAAATAAAAAACTAGTTTGGATTTTTTACAAAACGTTAGGTTTATTTATAAGTCAAATTTAATTTAATACATTGATTCATAGTTTAATCTCTATCAACACTTGGCATAATAATTATTAATTCCTCATATAACATATCCTACGCAACTGTTCAGGATAGCTTGGATAACTTCCACTATAAAAGTGCTTTATCAAGCTTTACCCTTGAACCTTGACAAACTGCCTTTTCAGTTAATACTTCTTACGACCATACAACCTATGCAAACTGTTCAGGATAGCTTTGATAAATTCCACTTAAACAGTGCTTTATCAAGCTGAACCCGTGAACTACTAATTTCTACTTACGGTTTCCACAATGCTCCTAGTTTGGACTTCACTTCCAGACTGAATTTTCAATTCAATTGACTTCACAAAATACTTTTCAGTACCTACTTGATTGTGTTTTTAATTCCACTTTGGCAGTGACTTGTAAATAGTTGCAAAACACAGCTGACTGTATTCAAGAACCCTTCCAATTATCGGTGGTCTCAAATCATCCGCAATAAGGCAAAAAAAGTTGCTGTCTTGTTCGGAACTTCTAGAATCACTCCTAGTCCAACATTGCGGTACCTTGGAGTAGACATGCATGATTTTATGAGATTTAACCCCTATGTTCGACATAGAATTAAAGTAGCCAGGTCCGCATTTCAGCGCAAAAAGATAGGCATGATGACAAAGGCTAAATCCATTTGCTATAAAACACTCATTCGGTCAATCCTGACATACGCATCCCCATCCTGGATTGCCTGTTCCAAATCTGCCATGGCAGAAGCGGAGAATTCTGCGTATCTATACTGGCAGGTTTTACAACCCGGTAACTAAAAAGTGGCGAAGGAAATCTCAGAATATTGACAAAGATATTGTGATCTATCGAATCATTTTAAACCCAGCTGTTATCTCATTCTCATAAAATTGCGTATGTTCAATGCGATCAACTCATGTTGGCCCATAGATGGAATTTTTCATGGAATGTCGACATTGAATGTGCGCGATATTACTAAATTGATGCACCGCTTATGGAAAAGGGCGAGAGAAGAGTTACTTCTTTTGCTGCCTGGTGTGCTTTTCGCTGGCTTAATAGTTTGACTTAATAAAATTTTATTAAAGAAATCAAAAAAACTTGTCGTGCAACAAATAGTATTTGTAATCCATATGACTATATTCTGAAAGCTAATGAATAACATATTAAAGAAACATTTTCAAATTAGTTTTCTTAAATGCAATTGAAAATAGTGAATAAACAGACACCCGGTTTTACCATATATTCTCATATCCAGAAGTATTTATTGTTAAATCTTTGATATCAAGGTCAAGTAACATATTAAAAAGACTAGAACATATAACTTTGTGCTCAATTTTTTTCATGAATTTAGATTTCAGTAGCATATTCGGCATTATATTTTTTAAACTACATGTCAAGTGTTGTTTTCAGGTATCGTTTTAAGTAGTAAGGGTGACACTTTCCTATACTTTTAGCATTACGCGAGTAAGAGACAGGAGATCAAAAGTGTTACGGTTTTGATGCCGCCCACTCGCGTGCTTTGGGTATGGATAGTGTCACAAGTTTGAGTTAAGCTGGTTTTTCATTTTTTTACCACCGTGTATGTATGAAGAGTCAGGCTAGTTACAGATGTGAGGGAGCAAAACCATGTTTGTCGATGACCACCATTCTGCATCTTCGATGTAGGAGCTTGTTTGTTTGGGTGTGTTTTTGTGGTTTTTGTGTTTATTTTTTCGCCCTTCTTGTCGGGATTGCCAAAGTTCATTTTAAATCTAGAATCTGTATACATGTTTCATGACAAATCAGTTCTATCTCATACAAAAATCAGACGGCATGTTGTTGTAGAGACCAATAAGCTGTTCTTAAAACAGGAAAATGCAACAATGCAGGTATGAAATTTATGTATAATATGATTCAATACCATTTTTATGTGTTTTGTAGTTGTTGCATAAGATGTATAGAAGTGAAAGGTGGTCTGGTCAGAAGAATAGCTGTAATGACCTTGCGAATGGGTATAAAAGACCTGGTTGAGAATGGTAGAACTATCAGAATTTGAAAATCGAAGCCGCGAGCTTCAACTATAGGAGAAAATTTAATGGGTAAGTAAAAAGAAAATAAAAAAACATTTTAAATTAAATCTAGATAAATTATATTTAAAAACAGAATCTTTTCAGAATACCAGAACTTAAGAAGCGTGCAACAGTCTTTAACAAGGATATGTGCGGAGGTAATAAACATTTCAAATGAAATAGAAGAGTTTTGGATTCGAAGAAGCGGAAGCGAGCACCACCAAACAACGTAGAGGACACAGCAGGAGCTGTTTTTGGATTTTCGGAGAAGCGGAAGCGAGCACCACCAAACAACGTAGAAAACACAGCAGGAGCTGTTTTTGGATTTTCGGAGAAGCGAAAGCGAGCACCACCAAACAACGTAGAGGACACTGCAGGAGCTGTTTTGGATTCGGAGAAGCGGCAGCGAGCACCACTAAAAAAACTAGAGGACACTGCAGGAGCTGTTTTGGATTCGGAGAAGCGGCAGCGAGCACCACCGAAAAACGTAGAGGTCACAGCAATAGCTGTTCCGGTTTCGGATTTAAAGGGAGAAGATGTGCACCGGCACGGTGCCTAGAAAAATCAAATGAAATGCAGTATACATTGAGATGTGTACAAGTATGACCCTCCAATGAGACTTCAGGCACATTATTGCTGGTAAGCCGCTATAATGGTAGAGAGGCGGCACCGGTAAATTATAATAGTTTGTATGATCGCAGATAATTTGATGCAGATCATTTTGAGGCTATATGCTGCTTATAAGGCAGATAATTTTGAGGTTATACATATATATATACACACACACACACACATATATGCATATATATACATATATATGTATATACATATATTGCTTTTAATGCATATAATTATGCATGCATTTACCGGAAATGCAATATACGTGTGTTTGGGAGGGATGTTTTTGCAGGGAGTAGTGTATCTGTAGAGTAACAATGTTGGTTGTTTGTGATATTTTGATTCTAATTATTAGTTATTGTACAATATCATTCAGTATGAAAATTCTTACTATCATATAAGTAAACTGTTAAAG
Source organism: Nemotelus pantherinus (assembly GCA_963978885.1). Lineage (NCBI taxonomy): Eukaryota > Metazoa > Arthropoda > Insecta > Diptera > Stratiomyidae > Nemotelus > Nemotelus pantherinus. Next base: position 219,172,041 of record OZ022263.1, read on the forward strand.
AAATTATAAGTTACTAGTGCAAGAGACAAGAGGTCATAAAGTGTTCATGAAATAATTAATGATTTGCTATCAAGCAGTCATAAAATAATTAATGATTTGCTTATTGAGTACTGTGTATGAGTTGCTCAGGCAGCACAGACAATCCATAAGACACTTATTGTTTACAAAGAGTGGCTCCCAGATCCATATGCTAACCGTAACAACCTCACAGTATTAGGTAATAATATAAAATGAGTTGTTGTTAGTATGAGTGATGTGTACCAATGTATATGGTTTTCCTATTTAAGTTGTTGCTGCTGCCTAATGTGTTTTAATAACAACTTAATTAACCAATAAACATTGTCACATGTCTTTCAAAGCCTGTATATGTGTTGACGTTAAGTCTGAGAATTATAAATGTGGCTAATCATGATATTTTTGAAGTTATCATGTTTGTTATTTATCTATAAATCTTGTTATAAGAAGAGATATATTCATTGGGTGGCTCAAAATATGGTCTGAATACACTTTAAGGAGTGCTGGGTGACCAATATATTTTTTTGTGTGAGGATAAAGAGTAACATTTGAGAATGTGGTTTTTTATAAAAGAAGATGATAATATTGATTTAAGACTTACTGTTAATCTATGCTGCTACTGTGTTGAGTGTATCTGCTGTTACTTCGATTGCACTATACTGCTACTACTTAGATTGCACTATACTGTGTCACTATATTGATCTGTATTGATTTGCTGCCTATCTTATTCACGTTTTTTAAAAAAATTATATACTTTCTAATCATTTACACCACCATTTTTTCAATATAATATCACCTATATATTTTGTTACTTCACTTTATGCTTTTATGTTTTTTTTGCTTTTTTGCAACGGTTGTTGTTTTTTCACTGTTCTTTTTTTCTTTTCTTTCTTTCACTTTAGAACGAATCCTTTATGTGCGACGCGCGCTATTAGATTTCACGTTTTTTCAATTTCCCGATTATTGCTGGTCACCACTATTTAAACTCGGTGTATGCGCTATGATGCCTTTTTCCGAAATGTAGCATTTTAATCAGCATTTGGTGTTCGGGTCCTTTTCTGGTTGTTGTTTCATGTATCTATTGCGGGGTTTTTCCTAAATTATCCTATCTGTTGTAGCCGAAAGTTGCTTTATTAAAGAGTATATCTTAGATGAAGACCTAGAATTATTTATATCAATCTCATAAGAATATATTTGAATAAAATCCCACACATTATAGCTTAAAGTAGAGTATTCCAAATTCAGTACAAAAACTATCTTAAACATAGCATCTAAACCAGCCAAAAAAAAGGAACTTTTATGAAAAAAAGATCGGATACAACATACAAATTTTGCTCCTCAACTGCAATAATTGATTCGATACATAACTTCATACACTTATATTTTTCTTAAAGCTTTTCATGCTTCACTTTACTGTCTCCTTGGTTATTCACGGTCAAGAAAGTAATATGAATGACTCCTGAATTGAAAGAGTTGCCAACCTATTATTTTTTTCCTACATTCATATTGAATTTCCTTCCTGAATACAGCTTGTAATTTAATAATTTGAATACTAGTAAATTTGTTTTCATCTGCAAACGAAAGCTATAAAGTAAAAGAAGAACAGAAAGTTAAAAATACTTAATAATGAGGCCAGCTTGGCATTTATTGAAACGTATTTTATAACTACAATTATAAGCAATCAACTTACTTGGCTTAGTCTGCCTATTTTCTAAATTTCCTAATAGATTGCCTGCAGGCTTTTGGGCTATGCTTTCTGCCTTTAAGATATTTGCTTTTTTGACTGAAATTGCTGCATTTAATGTGTAGATTTCATGACTTTTCTTCTTAATGCAATACAGTCTAAATCAACCTAGTGACATTGAAAATATTATTACCAGTCTCAAACCGTCAGATTGAGCTAATAATGGCCACTGAACAAATATATCGTTCGGTGATTTTGAAAGAATTTCACCCCTTAGACAGAACGTTGACTTCCATTTCTGCTCAACAACTGCCCAAGGTAGAAAGTTAAATTTCAGCTAGTTTTTTTTCCGCGCCTTTAATGGAAGAAATATGTCATCAAACTTTTTGCTTTAAATATTTTTGTACGTAGCTTTAATCTTTGAATCTTAACACTATTTATATTCAAATCAGCATTCGATGTCAATGATACCGAAAACAGAAGAGATAGTTCAGGACTTGGCTTTCAGTAGTCAAGTCAAGTAATAAAAAAATATGTCAAGTAATTCTTTAAAATTACTGAGCTGCTAAACAAGCAAATGTTAATAACGCTTAAGTTATAGCAGCTGTCGCAAAGTAATAAAAATACACAAAATATATATGTTATTAGGTATTTATTAAAACAGAGCCGATTTATGCTAGCTTACTCATTTTATGCTTGCACAAAAATTGCTTACTCTACACAAACAACATTAAAATAATTGAAAATTGAATTGCAAATTCGACTCGAATTTGCTGAATTTTGATGATGATGCAGTCTGTTATTTGTTTCCACTTCTAAATGGTTTCTGAATACTATTGTATTGGTCATCAAAATTTGTGCTATGTTCTAAAAAAATAATATCTTTCAAGTTTGTTGGATTTTTTATCGTTTGACAAAACAATACTTTGAGTAAGCTGCCAACTTTATTTTGTTAATTTGAACTGGAAGGTAGCACATTATAGGATGTGGGGGATAATAAGCCAACTGTTGAATTACTGTAGGTCTTCTCCATCCAGCTTCTCATTTGATCAAACGAACTAAACGAAAGAGTTGCAGTCGCTAAACTTTTGTTAAATTCCTGAACATTTTATGTGAAATTAAGCTTAGTTAAACGTGATTGATGAAACAACCTTCTCGGTTCGCCATTGCGATAATCTTCCCTTGAATTTGATTTGAGAAGAGCCTATCAACGGGTGTTATGCTCTCGATTTCCCTCACTGTTGTATACTTTATAAGACGCACGTTATTGAAGAAATATATAAACTTTATTTGAAACATCCGTTTTAATACGAGTACATTTTGCTCTGCATTCCTCGATCACACTCACTAGACTGCTCGATTCGCAGTACGTCCTGCCTTTTCCATCGGACCAGCATATCCTCATCCCTGCATTTAAAAAAACAATTAAAGTATGAAAGGTTACTGCCTGGCATAAAGTTTAAGTGGTTTCATGCGATATTGTTCATCTGCATAGTCCCTTTCCTTGTCTCTATTTTTCCACTCTGCGCAACAGATGTTGGCATTTGTACAGTCGTTTTATTTGTCCAATCGTTTATTGCCTAAACGGTTGCGCAGATGGTCTTGTTTGTTATCTTACAACTTGAAATACTTATGGGCCATTTACATTGGCGTCCATGCGTCCACGCGTCCATGCGATCTAGCGTGTTTTGCTTACACGAGTCAATTTGATTTTGTTTATATAGGCGGGTCTAAAGAGAAGGAGGTGGAGTATGCTGATTCATGTACAATACATTTTAAAATGATTTCTTTCGCTCAGTGGCATGTGTGGATGATTCGTTGGTGATCATTTAAATATATGTTTTGTGGATGATTATTTTCTTATATAATGATGTGGATAATATATATTTTGCATCCTTACGTGCATGACTATTACGAAAACAAATTGAATGCATCTGAATATCTAGACACAAACATATATATGTAGGTATATGTACTCATATGGGCCATTTAGACAAGCGTCCATGCGTCCGCGCGTCCAAGCGTTTTTAGATTACACGAGTCAAGTCAACTCAAATCCAGTTTTTTGAAGGCGGGGCTAAGGCGATAAGTGGATGGATTTTACACGCTTATGATGATGTTTTTTTGCTCCGTACAAATATATTGGTAACAGAAAGTTGTATGTATTTATCCATATGAGTATATATATACCTACATATATATGTTTGTGTCTAGATATTCAGATGCATTCAATTTGTTTTCGTAAAAGTCATGCACCTAAGGATGCAAAATATATATTATCCACATCATTATATAAGAAAATAATCATCCACAAAACATATATTTAAATGATCACCAACGAATCATCCACACATGCCACTGAGCGAAAGAAATCATTTTAAAATCGATTGTACATGAATCAGCATACTCCACCTCCTTCGCTTTAGACCCGCCTATATAAACAAAATCAAATTGACTCGTGTAAGCAAAACACGCTAGATCGCATGGACGCGTGGACGCATGGACGCCAATGTAAATGGCCCAATATGGATAAGTACATACAACTTTCTGTTACCAATATATTTGTACGGAGCAAAAAAAAACATCATCATAAGCGTGTAAAATCCATCCACTTATCGCCTTAGCCCCGCCTTCAAAAAACTGGATTTGAGTTGACTTGACTCGTGTTATCTAAAAACGCTTGGACGCGCGGACGCATGGACGCTTGTCTAAATGGCCCATTAAAGTCGTTTTTTTCTCTCTATAGTTGCTCTCAGTTCAAAATGCAACGTTTAGTAGAAGAAAGTAGTTACCTGTAAACATATTGACTAATTCTTTTAAACCCCATTTAACTAACAATTTCAATGGTTCAGTGCGATCATTGGGCTCAGTGTCATGATTTTTCATACTTGAGTACTATTTCTCCAGATTCATTGATCGAAAGCTGTAGGTCTCCAGAAGTCAGTACTTGCTGAAATCCTTCTGAAACAACAACTTTCAGCTTATTCTGTTGACCTAATTCTTCAAGTGGATTTCTCACAAGGGACATCAATTGATCATTACAACAACAAGACGCATTAAAGAATGTGTAAAATGGGCCTAATAGTTAAATTAGATTACGTGATAGTAAAATTCATTATTGTTGTATTAATTGTGTTTGGTATTCCTGTATTAAAAGAAATAAATTTCTTTGAAATTGCAATTTTAAGAATTTTATTCTATTAAGTTATAATAGGAACACTTCAATTCTGATAAAAAACTTTAATTAATTTTACAATGTTATAATTGTACAAAACGAACAAAACTCTCTTGAATGACAATCCTCCAAAAAAAACTTCATTCTATTATTTTTTTCTTAGTTTGCTTTGTTTTTGAAATTTTATGTATGATGAATAGTGGAATGTAGTGTGGTGAGTAGTGTAATGTAAGCGAGATAAGTGTATGTGTTTGTGTGTTCACATGTGTATTAAAGGTGTAGTGAGAAAGTTTTACCGTGTTTTTAAAACAATTCAATGCATGTTATGTACTATGGAAAAAGTAATATGAATTTGTATATGAGCTGAGAATGTATAAGATCTCTCAATTCCGGTAGATTCGAATCCAGCAACATCGATCACCATTTTGATAGGGCCTATATTCTAATGTACGTTGATGTTTAATTCCATTTTTTGAAGAAAGGCTTCAAAATCTTTACTTAAGTATTCCCTGCCGTTATCACTCTTTAAAATGTTGTTTCTATTAGGTATTTCGTTTTCTACCATAGCTTTAAAATTTCGAAAGCTTAGGAACACTTCATTCTTTTTTTTAGGAAATAAACAACTAATTTTTGCGAGATATCATCAACAAATAAAGCAAATTATTTTAGTTGATTCAGCGGTTGGCACATTTCGACGCTCTTCCTTCAATTTGCAAGCTTGACTTCTTAGGTGACAAGACCAGTCGCTTCATAAGCCTTTCAGTCGCAAGATTTACTTGCTAACCGAAATCCAGCAGTGCTCTGCAATAAATAGTTTGCTCATTGTGAGCCTTCGCGGTTAATTTCACTGTTCCGAGAAGAATATAGTCTTCTTTGCTCCGTTGGAAGTGAACCACGAGGGATGAAGACTTCATCGGCTAGTATCCCTGTTGCTTGCGATTGACGTTGTCTTTTTCATTTGCAGCTTCTAAGATAGCTTCGAAATGCAGCAGTGTGTTGTGCTTCCGATTACACTTTGTTCATGTTCGCAACGTACATGTACTTGCCTTGTGTCCAGATATTAGACAGTTTACACACAGCTGATGTTTTTGTGCGCACTGTAATCGAGTTGAAGCTGACATCTGTAAGAAGTGCTTGCAGCTGTATAGAGGATGATTAGCCTGTCAACAAACCACGCAAGATAACTCGTTCTTGTCTGGTATCGTGGATGTCAATGTCCTTGCAATATTGGAACTTTCCTTGTATCCAATTGTCTCAAGCGTTTGAAACCGAAACTCCAAAAAACTCAAAAACGCCTTTACTGACTGGTTCTCCCTCGAATTAGTGATGGCCTGTTCGTACAAAATATGGCTCTGTCGATGCAGCTTCTTAACCAAGAAGTCAAGTAGTAGTAGATCCCAAGTTGAGACATCTACTCCCAAATTGCTGAGGGCCAAAATTGTATCATGAAGGTTTTTCACCGATGAAGCTGATGGATATTCATTGTTCATGACAGGCGTGCTCATGATCTTTGATATGATCGCTGATGTTAGCACTCTTGTGTTGTTGTATCTATCTTGAATCAGTTTATAATTTATATTTGTTTTCGGTCAATGTTAAGTGGCGTATAAGAAATAAATGCCTTGCAGTCAACCTCAATAAGAAATAAACTGCCTCAATAGGTTTTCTCGAACCAACCTTTCAACCTCAATGTATGGCTGCATGTCGTAGTTCTGATGGTCATCAGCAGACTCCAGAATTGAATAATGCCTGGTTCCACAATCTTGTCATCGTCTCGATGTTTTAATTCAGTGATCGCGAGTTTAATTCTTTTGGAATATCAGGTCTTATCATGATATCTGGTCTCAGCGTGATACCTATTTGCGTTGGTTCTTAAGGTTGATTTGCTTTGTGTGGCTATGCAGCAGCCTTAACTTCGGTGTCTTTGCTGACAATCAACGATAATTCCTTCTCAACTAATTCCTGATACTTCCCAACGAGATCTGAGATCTCCTGGTAGTACTCAGTTTGGAAGTACGGATGGTCGATGGGCGCATTTTCAAGTGTGCGGATCTTATTATTTGTAGCGTCGAACTTATCCCAGGTATTCAACAGTTCATGCAAACGCCTTTCAAAATATGCCCTGGTATTGCAAAATATGCCCTGGTATTATTGTATGTCACTATCCTTTTTGAAATTACGCATAATTAATTGGATCTCCTCACTAATTCTACGTTGGTCGGCCACGAGTTGCTCCATCGCGAAGTATGTTGAGTGTGTCGAATCACTAAGGAACCAATATAAGTCACAACACTTAGCTGCGGCTATAATCAATTACTTCTTATATTTTCCAATATCTCACAATCGATTGTTCTTGCTTTAAAAACTTCAGCTCGTGAACCATTCCGTTCAGTAAGTGACATGTTTGAATACATTATAGAAGTGCTGATATCGTACGTTGATAGATATAATAAAAACTACGATAAGTCAAAGTCCAATTCGGAGTGTAGCACCAATGACGCTGATTCGTTTCATTCTTGAGTTGAAAAATAGACAAATACAAAATATAAACAAATTGCAGTATAATCTCAAATTCAAAAAGTGTATCTGGGTATAAATACAAATTCTTAAACTTTATACTTCAGTCTTTTTAAAAAAGACTAAAACGCATCCCAAAAATTATTTTTTATACCACATCAATATTTCCTTTAATTTCAATGTATGCACTGAGCATAAATTTTAATCGATGCTACTTGGAACATTAACATTACTTTAGTTTACATTCTAAGGTTTAATGGACTTTGATTGCGTTTTTTTTTTTCAAAGCATACTACCTTAAAATGGTGATCAGAGATCATAGTCGTCATTTTCATTGATTGCGCCTGGAAATAAACAATATATATGATTCACATTCACATTGACGTCTTACAGATTATAGTCGTGTTTTTGTTAGAATAGAGAGAACTATTCGCTTGTTACTTACCTCGAAGAATTTGGTTAACGATCTTTAACTCTTTGTATACCTTTTTCTCATGAGTACCGTCATAATTGCATTCCGAAATGCATTGTATACCGAAAAGCTTATTCAAATTTTTCTTCAATCCACCAGGTCCATATACATATGTTTTATTGTAGAAACCTGTAATTGATAAAGAAAAGTTACTATCCCGTATATCGTGAGCTGAACCGGACATTTTTACATACATATAAAAGAATGTGAGCTATCTAAGAGCTGTAGTTTCTCCCAAGTCTCGACTGGAAAGTTCTTCGAAATTTCATCCATTTCAGCATCCATTCCAATAATCCTCTTCAAAAGTGTGTTATTCGCGACCACAATTTCCGCAATTACTTTGTTTTGTATGCTTATAAAATCTACATAAAATTATTTATTATTGCTGAATCAACATTCTAACGCAAAAAGCAGAAACCTTTGATTTCATTAAACTTCATATCTGTATATTCTTTTATGTCATCATTCATTAAACTGTTTGGTGCTAAAAATTTGATAAAATGTTTTCCAAATAATTCGAAAATAACTTAACATTACTATAATATATTTAATTCCATGTCTTGTAACTCATCTTTCTGCCGAAATCGAAAGCTGTTGTGGAGTACAGGCAAAAGTTAGATTTTATTTTCATTAACAGGAAGTGCCCTTATTTTACAATATACTTCATGTATATAATATAATTCTTTGTTATTGCAACGTATCATACCTGCTGTACATATTCCCAATGCGGAAATAGAAGGGTAGGGCCTCGTGGATAAAGTTTTCTACATTTTTCACTTTCTTTTCTATATTACAAAACTATTTTCACCTTCGGCGAATCCTGTAATTTTTTTTTTAATCTTTTGAAACTTTGAGCTTTGACTAAGCTTTCATAATTGAATTTATTGTTAAGTTACTGAAAAATTGGATTTGGCTTTTTTATATACTTTTTCGAAGTTTACACATAATTTTCAAAAGGATAACCACTGAAATTACTTACTTCCCCGAATTGTTCCACACCGTCAGGTAAATACAACAAATTATGGACATTACAACAAATTATGGATATTGAACAAATCATGGACATTAGACAACACTATTCTCTCTAAATATAATTGAGAAATTTAAAATAAACCACTGTAACATGTCCCTTACAACGATAATTAAAAACACAGCAACAACAAACGCAACAAAAAGTTGTAATAGAAACTTTTTTTTGAAAACTGAAATTCCGGTTTTTAAAATGAACTGCCTGAATTCATTGGCTTTCCATTTTAGCAAAGCTTCTATGCCGTCGAATAAACTCTTTAAGAATTTATTTACTTAAAGATATTAGCTCATTGGATATATCTTTCTTTGATTCTTTCCATATTTTGTATGTTGTCATATTACTTGTCAATCTATACAGCCTTTTTCTAACCGCACCCAAATCAATTCCATGCATGGAACCTGGCGGAAATTGGGATAATATATTTGTTCCCAGTAGCTCTCATGGGATTGAGTTTGCTTTGTATTTTTCTCGAAGGAGCTCTATATGTTTTCTCTCAACAAAATTCTTATCTGTAATTGTTTCTTCACCTTGAATGCTGTATGTAACCGTGTTGCTAATTTTCACTTTTTGCCTGCAATGGACGCGGCCATTGAAGCTTGTAGGTCCAATTATGCCACAAACGAAGGCTTTTGCAGGAGTATCACAAATAAATCCTCTGATTAGAAATGTAATTTTTTACCTTTGACGTTCTCCTTTCTCGCATCCTCGTTTGTCCATAAAGCCCCGTAAAATTATTTGAATATTTTACGAAAATTTTATAATAATTTTGCTCATTTTAATTTTTCTTTCAATTCTCAAAGAACTGACAAAACTGATTGCTGCAGCAACTCCCTAAAATAAGAAAACAATTATAGTAAACCAACAAACTATATTACTTACGTTTTGACAATTAGTTCGATGCATATGTCCCATTAACGCCACTAATAACATTTCTCCGTAAAATTAGTACTACATATACATCTAAAATCGATTTCAATTATGAATATTTATATTTGTCTCTATTGTTATTATCAAAACTTATATTAAAATGCATTGGAGTAAAGAATATATACAAATTAAAATCACAAATCATGAATAAAGTAAATATCTTTCGTTTTTAATTAAATATGGCGAGAGAAGAGAAATACATGAGAATCCTCCAACATTATAGTAAATCGAAAGTGGAGACCACGCCGCCATTTCTTGTGAGAATAAACACGAATTTTTATTCAATTTCAATCAAAAGAATTTAATTAACATGAAACTCATTTAATAATGAGTGGAAATTAAATTTAACAACGTTCGAAATAACAAGATAAAGATTTTACTATGTAATAGAGTCGAATTTCGTGATAATCACCTAATTATAGAGAAATTTCCCCACTCAATTTGGAGAACTAAAAACCCAATAAAAAGGAGAGCCAACTCTACAACTAGCCTATTGCGACTAAGATCATCCAAGTAACAAAATCAAAAGTTATTTTGCTTGTTATATGATAGTTGTTTCCTCTTTTTCTAGTTGTTTCCTCTTTTTCTATCTCTTCTCCTAAATCGATTTGAGGGAAATTCAGAAGTGACGCAACAAGGAAAAAACAACAAACTTACCTGATCGATCAGGTCAGAGCTAATGATACGTTAACGTTTCACCACTACCATAAACGCGGCATCCAGAAAATTCGAAATCGGTTGAATGCAAGCATTCAACAGGGGGGACTATGTTGCAGCAACTCCCTAAAATAAGAAAACAATTATTGTAAACAAAACAAACAAACTATACTACTTACGCTTTGACAATTAGTTTGATGCATATGTCCCATTAACGCCACTAGTGACATCTCTCCGTAAAATTAGTACTACATATGCATCTCAAATCGATTTCAATTATGAATATTTATATTCTTCTATGAATTCAAATCTGAATGCCTTTGTTCACCTCGATCCGTTCTCTTTTTATCCAAAATCGCGCAACACCGGTTATTTCTGTTTTTCATTTATATGGCAGTCCTAAAATTGTACTAGAATGACTATACGAGTATTGTGATTTCATTCAGTCATTAGCTACGTATTAAGATTGATCAATCTCTCTTTTATACCCGGATTGATTTGGATTCGTCGATCCAATCAGGAAATTTTTCCGGCTCGAATTGACTTTGGCATTAAAAGATCCGGATGTCAATGTGCCATGAAAAGTGGCAGTGAATTCATAAATTGCAAGGGCGTTTTCAGCATTGTTCTTTTTGTTTTAGTTGATGCGAACTATAAATTTCTGTTTGTAGACGTGGGTTGTCAAGGATATCTGACGGAGGAGTTTTTGGCGACACAGAGCTATATAATCAAATGAACCAAACACGCTTGAATCTCCCTGGACTAATTCATCTGAACAGAAGAAAAGAAAAATTGTCATTTTTTTCACCGGAGATGAATCATTTGCTATGACGGAAAATTTACTCAAAGTTTATCCAGGATACCACCCGAAGAGATCAAAACAAAAAATTTTCAACTATCGACTTAGCAGAGCCCGTAGAGTTGATGAAAACGTCTTCGGCATAGCTTCGTGTGTTTTTCGTGTATTACGGAAACCCTTGTTGTTATAGCCAGAAAAGGTCTCGCTTGTTGTATTAACAGTAACTTTGTTACATAACTTTTTTTGGCGGCAACCAAACTCAGCTCAGCTTTACACCCCACGTGGAACATTCGATTCCGAAATTGTACAAAATGGGACTTGGAGAGGAGTGACTAATGAGATGAATTCATTGCGCTCATTGAGACCAGTTGCACGTAAAACCAAGTACACAGTGTCCAATATCAGAGACGGAATGGCTGACTATGTTTTTTGAATGAAAGAACATTATCATCGCAAAACAATTATGCTTAGTCAGATACTTTTCAAAATAAATGATAATGTAAATTATCATGCCAGCGTCTTTAGTCACGGTTTTGCCTTTTTTTTTATACACATTATTAAACATTAGATGATCTACACTTGAAATGATTAAGCCGCTACTAGGATGGAAACTGACGTTAGAAGCTTAAGTCATCCTAAGTCGAGGCTTAGTCATTTACTGTGTGCAACCTTCAGTCTAACTGGTATAAAATATAATAAACAAAGACGCGGCTAAAAAGTTGTACATGCAAATCATTCGATGCATCAAAATTATTGCGAACCTATTAAGATCGTTTTAAAATATTTACTTACTGTACTCAATGTAGTTCTGGGCTTATTCTTGTCCCGCAGAAATTGCATGCTGTTGAACGCGAACCATGAAAATTTGTAGATTTTACATGTACGAGTACCTACAAATATTTTCGAAATGAGTTTTGCAATAAATTAAATATTTTTGAAACAAATTTGTTTTGCTTACCTTTACCAGTGCTGATACTTTATTTGAATTTCATTTTTTCCCTTCTTAGCGCTGCCAGAAGAATCCATCTTCTTTTTGCACTCCTCTATGCTTGCTCCGACTTGCTTTGCCGTTTTCTCCCACGCATCGCGTTTCTTTGTATTATGGTAATACTCCCCGTGTTGAGGATCCCACAGAATGTCATATCGACGATATGCTGTTAAGTCTCTCGAACGAAATTTCATTGAAACGAGAGCCCACGCATTTGTTTGCCACTTCGCCCAAAACTTCTTCCATGATGCTCTTCATGTCGTCGGGGTCACCAATGTTAAAATCTGAAATAATCTATTAAAACACGTTAGCTTGACTTCTGAATTGCAAGTACTTTATTCTACCTGTTGTCTCTTAATTTATACACTAAAATTTATTTGAGAATTGCTGACAACTGAATTCACATGGGAAATTAATTTTGCTATTTGGAAAGAACTAAAACATTTCTCACTATGCGTGTAGACAGTGGTCAGATATTCACAATCACAGGTAAAATGTGATACGATTGGGCTTTGTTTCCATCGTTGGCATTTATCGCATTCTAATGTGCTCGTCGTGGGAAGATGTACATACGCGTGAATTTAGCTATCCGATCTGTTGCAGTTTATTTAGACTGGTGACGCGGTATGGTTGATTGAACATCCTCTTTAAATGTTGTAAGCTCTTCTCTAACAATCACTCGTGTCATGCTACTGTCAACTGTAGAAATTGTTATCGATGAAAATTTATCCTCGTTTTGATTGGCGCACAATTGGGTCTAATTTAAAAGAAAAAATGTGAAAAATATTAAAAATGTCCGGATAGCGCGTATTAATACCTGATACTAGAAATGAAATCGACGGTATTGTCACCTCAGCTACGGAAACAGACATATCATACTCTGAATTTGATACGCATTCTGATAACTCATTTTTAGAGGTTTCGTGTTACGTCTGAAACGTAACTTGATAGCGATAGCCGGTAAACTATTGTCACAAGAGTCAGTTGATCTTTCCTCGATGAGTTTGAAGACTTTTCTCTCATTGATATTTTTTTGTGTTGGAATGAGTGACTGGCTGCGTCTGATGAATTAATGTCACTCACATCCAAAAGCAATTCCTCCGCTATCAGTGCTTGGTCGCACGTATTTTTGAAAATATGAAAATAAAAACCAAACTCTTAGCGTGTTAAAATATTATTACCTTATTTTCTGTGGCCAATAGATGACACTTTGTATGTTTTCCAGCTTCTTGGTGGCATTTTATTTGCTCTTATGTAGCTTCTCGGGGGCCCGGTAGCTCTGCTCGCTAAGGCGTCAGGCCGAAAAGCGGCGTGCTACGGGACCTGCGGGTTCGAATCCCGCCAGTGCCATGGCTGTAAGTGTAAATGCGTGTGATTGCCTATGAGGGTGGCAAATGGGCCCAAACTGGTGGCCTAATGCTGGCCGCATTCCCGGCAGCCCTCTTCACTAACCTAACCTATGTAGCTTCTCATCATAGTTGGATGAAACCGAACCTGAATTATTAAATGTTATCACAGCACTCGTTTAGTACATGTATGACAAGTAAGATGTCAATTTACTACCCCTGATATGGGTAATGCCAGTTTACTGCTATCGCATTCAAATTGGAACACTTGATAAATTTTAAACACTTGATACAAATACGCGAACAAAACACCAAATGGAATTGTGACAGTTAGCTATTTTCAGTAAAGATTGAGCTCGGGTTAAGTTACGAGTTCTAGTATTGCCTACTAATTTTATGTAGTTTGGATTTCAGTACCGCTTTAATTCCGATTGAGCAATGAATTTTAGTATAACTTTATTTCGAGTTTTCAGTACTGCTTAAATTCTATTTTACTAATGAATTTCAGTACCGTAATCAGTTTCTGAATTAGAACTGCTAATGAACTCGCAGTTCATAATAAATTCCTAATTAATATCGCAAACTTTTGTATAAGCAAATCAAGAAATATTTTTATTTTCCTCAAAGGGTCGTTTGAATTTTCTTCTTCTACACAAAAAGCATCTCAAAATTTGCTCAAACCTCCTTCCAGACATTTGTTAAGGAATTGCTGGGTAGTATTGTAATGCATCAATTGAAAAGAGTTTTCTAATGCTGGAGAGTTTTAGGTGGGACTGAAGCAAACACAAACCTAAAAACCTTCTCATTTCAATCGAATCAGAATTTTTGAAATTTGCCTTCCTACTATGCCTTGTATGTGGGAGTGTTTGATTGCAAAGTTTAATGTCGTAATTATTCGTAGATGCTATAATCATTTCCATTACTTGATCATCCCATATCTTTTCAAAAACCTGAATTGGAGAAACATTTTTGTCTATATCCAAAAGAATCCCAGCGTCATCTCCATCAAAAGAAGAGTTTCTTATAGGTGTTGTATTTGTATGCCATGTCTCATTATTTTCTGGTTCTTCTGGTGATTCATATTCCTCATCTGCAGTTGATTCATTATCTTCACTTCCCGAACTGTTATTTTCAGCACTGTTAGCATCGGATTCAGATTCACTGTTGCTTGACTCACTACTCATTTCCTCAAAAAGCTTCAGCAGCCTAGCCTGCTCTTTTTCCCAACTGGCCATTTTCTGTAAATATTGAATAAAACATTTTATTTTATATTATTATTTATTTATATTTCAATTGCAAAATCATAAAAAAACAAAAAGTATATAGTATAACGATAAATATTTCTAATGTATCAACAAATACTAAATTTTTTTTTTTATTTTTATTTAAAGCGTAAAATCAATAATAAACAAATACTTACCAGTATAAACAATAAATATGGTTAAATGTATCAATAACACAACACAATTCAAGAGAAAACAAGATCGCACTACTCCCTTCGCAACAACGTGCATACTGAAGCTGCAAGTCGTGTAACAGAAAAGTAAACAGTATAACCATAAATATTTCTAATGTATCAAAAAATGCGACCTTATTTTTATTTTTATTTAAAGCGTAAAATCAATAATAAACAAATACTTACCAGTATAAACAATAAATATAGTTAAATGTATTAATAACACAACACAATTCAAGAGAAAAAAAGATCGCACTACTCCCTTCGCAACAACGTGCATACTGAAGCTGCAAGTCGTGTAACAGGTGGAAAACAAAATTCAACCTAAAAAATTACTTCCAAAACATGACACTAGGCTTCTACTTGTACGCCGGTAAATACACATTTGTGCCGCTATAGCCGCAGTGTCCAAAAACGACCGTTTCGTTTTAGACGGCTATTGCCGTCAAATAACATAAAATAACATTCACACAAACATAACATTATTATATGGCGATCCTACTAAGTCGAATCCTGGAATCGACAAAGAAGATTGGAGCATCATTGGAGTAACGATGCTCCAATAGAGGTACAAGAAATTGCACCTCTATCCTATTATTTTCACAATTTGCACTCCGATCCATGTTAGTGCATCGCATTTCTTTTTCAGATGTATGGCTTTTAAGGGGGGAGTAAGGGATAATTTGAATCAAAAAAATACTTTTTTCTGTTATTGTTTACGGAGAAACAGCTTAAGCAAATTTATTCAAACTTTTTTTACATTATAAAGCATCATTTAGAGAATATTTAGTTAAATTTCCGTATATAAATATTGAAAAATAAGCCGGTAACAGAGCATTCCCCAAAACCTCTTTTGAAATACACGTTGTGCGGTGAACACGATAACTCGACGTAGAATTATCTGAAATCAAAAATGTTGTTAAATTTACTTAAAGTACGAGTTAATTCTCCCCCCTCCATCGTTCTAAAGTTATTATTTTGATTTTTCAACAGTTCGTGGCCTATTTAAGCAAAAAACGCGAATTTACGTTAAGTTTTCCGCTAATTTTGAGGTGAAAAACTACCTTAACATGAAAATGGAAAAATTTCATAAACGTAGGGGGGAGGCATTACTCCTGTTGTGGCCAAGGCTTTTTGAAAAGGGCACCATGAATTCTCGCCGCTCGGACATTTATCGTGTTGAGGTTTTCTATCAGTCGACTGCTGGTGGTAGTAGGTTGCCCAGATAGCATTTTTCATTTTCACGGCAGAGTCACAGTTATTTCTGATTGCAGATCCGTAGTATCGACTTAAATTATCGACCATTTTTGCGGTTAATTTACCTTTCCCACCAAGCACTTTACTTCGGCGTTTTTTGCCAGCATTTTTCCCAGTTTTCAAAACTTTGTCTTCAACAGTATTTTTTACGATCTCGCGCAAACGCGTGCCCATCCTTTTTTGCACATGCCCAACACACTCCTTTTTGTTAATCGTAAAATCTTCACCGTAAGGTTTGGCTTTCACTAAATTGCCATATGTTTTGCTATCTCCATCTCCAATGTAATCACCAATCTTCACTCCGTACTTCTCAACTGAACGGCTAAACATTCCAATGACAGCTTCAACTTCCATGTTTCCGGATGCTCCTGTGTGATTAGCTTTGCATTCATCGTTCTGTGTGTGTTCTTCAAACCACTCTTCAAATTCTGCTGTATTTAATTTTTGTTCCCAAAGTTTGCACATATGACAATATAAACTGCTCACAAAAATGTCGAATACTTTTCCAGTAAAGTATCCAATAAGAGAAGTTACCCCGAATAATGAAGTATAGCCTTGTTTCATCCATGTCCCATCTCCAGAAGCAATTAAATTTTCAGAGTTTTGATTTATTACAGTTAATTTTTTTTCTTCTTCAGCGGCAGAAAAAAGAAATTTTTCACTTGTAACTTTGACAGATGAGCAGATTTTTTTTATGGTATCCGAGTAACTTGGTTTGGATAAAAATTGACTTGCTAGATCCATCAGACCACAGAATTTATTGCATGCTGCAAGACCAAGACCCAATATCCGCATAACAAAAACAAATCTTGTGTTCACTTCGTAGCTCCGACCGACTCTTTGGCTTGATGGCACGTAACGCGGTTCACAATTGGGACAAGTAACTTCAATTTCGAATCCAAGTCCTTCTTTTGCACACGATTTGAATGAAACTTTTCCACTACATTGAGCACACTTCACTAAAGTCGAAATTGTAGTAAAAACCAGCAAAAAATCAATGATACGATAGTGCTTTTCCGCGTCTTGTGGCACTTTCCTACTAGTATTCACTTTTATTTTTTTCGACGATGCACTTTTTCTACGAATGTAATCTTTTTTGCGTTTATTTGGATTGGCTCTTGTTTTCGGCCTGGCCAAGATTTTGTTTGGGGTTCTCCGATCTTCCCGTGACACTTTCGATACTTTTGGCATTCTCGTTAAAGCAACAAATTCGGTTCGATAAATAAGTCGAGCACCGCGCGGCAACTGCTCATTTGAACATACAGACGAACTTATGCATCATTTTCTCGAAACCTATCTATTGCACCGACTAAACTAGTTTTGTAGAATCCTAAGAAAATTATCTAGAGAGATAAAAATATGAAAGGGACTACAACAAGCCTGAATATTCTACTCGCTTGTCGGCAGCGCACGCTAAAAGATAAGCGCACGACTGTCATCGTTTCGGAGATAAAACAGGCGCCACTTAGGGGCGCAGTATTTCGACAGTTTTGCTCCGATTGATTTGAAATTTTGACACAACATTTTTGAAATGTTAAACTACAAGAAATGTTTTGGTCACGTTTTTCGCGTGATTCCAAACATAGCAAGATCAAAGCAAGCGCCTTTTGGTCTTTCGCTGTTCAGGCTATACAATTTTCATCAAACGCGGGTTAAACTAAATTTCTGCTAGCGAAGGTCACTTCTCATGCGGAGTTTTGTAATTATTTTTTCCTAATTTTTCCATTTTTACTCGTTACCTTTGAGTGTGCCAAATCTCAGATATTTCACTTGCTGTGACGCTTTCTAAAATTAAACTTTCTTCGCGAACTTCCGCTACTATCATTCTGAGTGAGATTTATGAAATATTTACTTCATTAATCGAGATTAATTAATTGAGATTATTAATTGAGATTAATTAATTGAGATTAATTAATTGAGATAATTTTAAATCGAAAGGGAGTAGTAAAATGCAAATACAACTTGATTTAAAACTATAATCTGAATGAAATTACTTGGCCTAATGTCTCTAAGATCGCTCATCAATAAGTTTGTCAATTTAATCCAACTAAATGCAAGGTCCATGCTAATATTTTCAAGGTTTAATTTCCAATTTTTAGTCCTGCTTACACTTGAAGCTATTTATAAGTAGTGAAACATTATTCATTTCTGCTAGAAATTATAAAATTGATTTTTCGTCAAAAATTAATCATTAACCTAGCTTGTATGCCAATAATATGTAAAATAATCTGTTTGCATTTATACGAGTCCTATAAAAAAGATATAGTAACCATCTCCAAATTGAAGATATGAAATCGCATACATGATTATTTGCAGCTGAGTTGTCTAAATACTGGCTTTCACATTCATTTGAGATATTTATACAATTAAGTTTTTAAAAAAATCAGTGCCTCACGAAATTGCAATCCGAGAAAAATATGTTAATTTAAAAAGAACATAGGCTTTATTTTTTCAGAGTGAGTAAAAAAATTCACCAGTTTCGCATGTATATATTAACTTTTTTTCATCAGTTAATGACATAAAACCTGTCAAAGTTTTAGGTAACTGATTTTTTCTTATTATGTTATTAATATTATTATGGTCTGGTATCTTCCAAAGAAACTATCAACTAACTATTAAGTACCTAACTGTAAACTTACTGTTCAAGTATAAATAACAATGTAGTGTAAAGTTTGATTTTGAAAATTGGAAAAAAAACTCCATTTGAAAGCTTCAAAAAATATTCTGAATATATTTTTTAAAAAAAAACCCAATTTTAAAATAAAAATTTCTCAATGAAATGTATGATGCTATTGTAGTATTTATTCAAACATCACATTAATACAAAATTGTCTCGAAACTGTACTATACTGCCCTACTAAGCGCAAAAGCGGTATCTCAATGAAAGCGAGTTTCGAGATAATTGAAGTTTTGTAAAAGTAGTAGTATTGATATAACTCTAATTCCCTTAGTGATTTAAGGTAAAATTGAGATAGGCGACGAGGAACTGGGTTCGTTTGGAGCTGGTGGAGGATTCTCCTTACTCCACTTTTCTCGGTGAGCGGCCTTCCGCTCTTGGATACATCGGGTGCTCAGATTTAAAAAACTTTCTTAAGGAGTTTTTCATATGTTTTAAATAAGACACCATTAAAAAGATTAGTTCATTAGATGCGTATTGTTTTAAGCTTTTTAATGTTATAAAAATCAGTTTTTCGATTTTTTTTTAGATACCGCTTTTGCGCTTAGTAGGGCAGTATAGAAGGGCTTTCATAACAACTGCAGAGTATGCTCATAATTATTGATGTACATTTAATATTTTATTACAAAACTAAAAATTTACATAAAGAGCATTTGATGTATAAAAATAAGTAACCTACACAGAAATATGTATATGTCTATGGGTCTTAAACATTATATTATACATTGAACTATGCAACATTAAATTATGCAATTAATTATGCAACATTATATTATACAATTTAAATAAAATATTTAAGTTTAATTTACATTGTGCTTAGTTATAAGGATATTTCGAAAAAAAATACTGTGTTCACACGAAAACGCAAATTAATCAATAAATATTTTGCCCCAATAATGAAACATATTAAACCATTGTTTTTTTTTAAGAAACTTCCCTTTATATGTATTTTAGATGTTGGCTATAGAAAATTACATTTCTATAAAAAAGACAATCAGTAAGTATAGCAGCAAATAATGATAGAACTATTCCAACACAAATCCTGGTAAACATTTGAATAATATAATTCAACATATAGAAAGCACTCAGTCAAACGACAACACTTGAACCACCAAGCAAAGTAAAAAATCAACAAACTCTTTCGTCAAATTCAAGCAATCCAAGCAATCCAATATACGTACAATATGAGGGTTAATCCAAAAGTAATGATCATGAATATGAACCAAGGTGATTAAACTCAAAAAAAAAAGTATTTATTTTTCAACATAGTCTCCTAACAAGTTAATACATTTAGTCCATATTTTTTTCCAACCCAGGATACCCCTTAGGAAAAAACTCTTTGTCTTTACTCTCCCAGAACGCCTCAACAGCGGCCATCACTTCGCTATCAACTTCAAATTTTTTGCCCCGAAGTTGTTCCTTGAGCCGAGGAAAGAAGTAGAGGTCATTGAGACCTAGATCTGACGAATAGGACGTATATTCAAACAGTTTCTCGAATTGCAGCCATCTATGCGTTGTCTTGATAAAACAGAACTCCGGGTCGAAATAGCCTCCCGCAATTTTCTCATTTGGTCTGCGTAGTAAGAGCCTGATATAGTGGCTCCCTTTTTCAAATATTACACCATAATCATTCCTTCCCCGCCCCATCGATTCCTGGTTGGTTTCTGGATCAAAATGGTGGATCCAGGTCTTGACCATAATCACGAAACGTGAAAAAAATTCTCCTGATCTGCCTGGAACTATTTGAGATTCACCCTTGAAATGTCGACTCGTTTCCTTTTTTTTGGTCGTCGATTAACATTCTCGGCCCCCAACGCGCAGATACCTTCTTCATATGTAATTCGTGGGTAACGATTCTTTGAACACTGCCATAGGGTATCCCTAAGATCTGGCAGCACAGCATCTTCGAATTTTTTTACGTTGCCTTCAGTGAGGGGCGTAGATGGACATCCTTCGCGGTGTTCACCTTCAGTGGATGTTATTCCCAGCTTAGACTCTTTGGCACAGCGTGCAACGGCAGAATATGGAGGAGCAGAGCCCCTTAATGTTTTCACCAAGTCGCTGTCTAAGTCTTTGGTAGACATTTTTTCAAACACAGATACTTAACGACAGCTCTAATTTCAATTTTCTCCATTTTGATGTTCTCTTTTCAACGGTTCCTATTCAAATGAATGTACCTGCCTGGAATTATGGTCTATTTATATGGCTTTTTATGCTGACCTAGAAGGTATAATAGTTAGTACATTTTAGTACATTTTTTTTTAATATCATGCGAACTGAAAATAACCGATTATCACTACTTTTGGATCAACCCTCGTATTTATTATATGTTGAGCAGGAAAATAAACATTGTGATCTTGTGTAATGCTTTTTCACAAAATGTATATTAAATTTTCGATGATTTAAACTACTTACCAATTATCACAGAATATTTCATGTGTAATATTCGTCATCACTTGTTATGTCCGCCGTTATCATTTTATATATTTAACATACTTTTCAGGTCAGGACCCGAAATGGACTATAGCGTCATGATGATGAAGAATTTTTATGTACCATAATTTTTGAGTTACCTTTTGCAATTTTTTATGCAGTTTAATTTTCATTTCAAATATTGCTTCTAGTGGTTATCGATAAGAAAGGCATTGTCTACAGCAGCTGCACCAATCACAGTTATCAATCGCTAAACCGTTCAGCGGTTCTGACTCGGAATCAACGCCAGCTTCACCTACGACGTCAAAAAAACATCAACAGTATGCTGCCGAGAATGTAAGCTCACTTCTTTCAAATTTATTTCAGGGCTAATTAATTATTGACATATCTACTGCACCACCTACAGGAGTAAGATAAATAATTTCTCTTACGTATTGAACCAGGTTGGACCGTCGGAAGGAGTATCTGTTTTATGTTCTAATTGACCATTCGCACTTTCAGGTCTGAATGTCATAGTTTCACCGCTACAGGTGTTTGTTTCTCGGTTCTCTTACAGAATCTCTACTGGTGGGGTATATCTTACGTTATAGCTTGAACGTAGTCCGCCGCTTCTATTCTTCAGAAAACTAAGTCGTGAGAGATTCTCAGTCTGCACCATTGCGAAGTCGGTGTTTTTTTCAAAGAGGTTGTCAAAACCATTTCCAGAAATTTTCAATTGGGACATGCGAAGAAAAATCGGACAGAACGAACGTGGTGCTTTAAAGCTCACTACCAGAAAGTTCGAGGGCTGAGGACCAAAACTCATGAACTTAAGCTTTCCTCTTATATCGTATCCACCTTCAGTAACTATTTTCACTGTATTGCTTATTTCTGTCGCACTCCCATTTATCGAGTTGCAAGAATTAAACCTACTCGGTTAAAATCTGATGTTGTTCGTGCTATAATAATTAGGGTGTAGTGCGTTGTATATTCATATCTTAAGTGCTGATCTACTAATGCATCAAAATCTACGTTTTTATTCCAAAACGGTGACCAAGGACGCAATGATACCACCGCCATATTGCGCAGACTGCTGCCATTTTGCAGCCTCTACCTCAACTTATTACAAAAACCCTTCTGGGTATATATGCTTTCCTTTAAAAAGTTAACCTGCGTCCTTTTTGTAATGTATCAAACTAATTTACCTGCTTCGTCGCTGCAGTAAATATGTTTTCTTCTGGGACCTTCCATTACGGTTCCTCATTTCTTTCTACTATGTCCCAGTCAATCATGAATTTCATTTATATGATTATTCTTAAAAATTAAGTGTTTCTCTCTAAAAAAAACAAAAAAAAACAATCATAAACATTTAATTTTATTATTAAAAACTTCCTTATCACAATTTCACTTGTTCGAAATTTCCAGCCATTTAAATCATTTTGATTTCTCAGCATGAACTTAAAATCCTTGTAAATTCAGAATTCTCGGACATATAAGGGCAGAAAATCTATGTCGTGCCGTATTCCATGCAAGTTTGATGAAAAATGTAATTTTATTTCAGTTAATTTTTTTTGGAGCCGAGCCTGGTAATTATAATTGTGCAGGGCTGTGATAACTATGCCAAAAATGGTATATAGTTGGGTAGATGGTCGGATGGAAGCGGGCAGCTCTGTAGTGTTGCCAGCAAATCTCAGGGGTTTGTTAAATGTTTCTGGACATGTGAGGCTCCGGCTTAAGACCTTATGCTACAAACTGATATAAAAGACAGCTATTTATGTTAAGTTACTAGAAAGCTAGAGCGCTACACATGACTTTTGAATCCACTCCCACATAAACAAGCAAATGAGCTCAATGGGAAGCGCTTCAATTTCCACCAATCATATTCATTTATTTATTTTCCTCTTAAATCTAAATTTCTGACACTAGTAAATAAAAATAAACGTTTTCAGAAAAAAACATCAACGTTTATTATTGCTATCATCAATTTGGAATGGTTACGAAGATATTATTTGGCTCCACATCGTAAAACATCGTAACTTCAAATCTCATCAATTCATATTTTAGTGATCATAATCCTCTTATAAGTTATGAGATTTTTTGGGTAGTGCTATCTTTACCTGCGATTCAAATCAACAAACACTTTTTTCCAAAATTTCCATACACAATTGCCTTTTTTTTCAATTAAGTTTTAACGATTTCGATATGAATATTGGAATCCAATTTACGTTTTGCGATTTATGTTTCCGTGAAGCTTAAACGCGGTCCGAACGTGATTCGATTAAACCTTAAGCTACAATTATCCTTTATATTATTAAAAAAAAATCGAAATAATATTTTAATTTATACTAGATTCAGTGCTCGTAATTAAAAAAGATATAAAGTTACCTATGGATGACAAAACATAGTTTGAACGTTTCTAATTTTCGATCTTTCTCACTGAATATTTTCATAAATATCGTAATAATATATACATCATGAGTAAGAACTAAAAACAAAACATTTAAAAGATAACAATAAATAAATGGAGTAATCGTGCCATATAAAATCAAGCTCGTTTCGCAGTAACTACGAACTACATATATAAAATACTTAAAAGATGACTGAATTTATTATATTCGAGTAAATGGCAAACTGAAGATATTTTTCACGTATAAATGTACATGTTTTACGCTTTCTTTTTTTGGTGACAAATTCCATCAAAGGTACAATGCAACAATTATTCTTTAAACGTCACGTTTTGTGCTTACATGCTATTAGAATGGTTTGATATCTACTTAGTTTCTTTGGATCTTTTCAGTTTAATGCAGAGTTTGTAGTAGTTCTGCACATTAAATCTACTTGTCTTTGATAAAAATTAAAACTAGAGTTTGGCTCTAAGTTAGTTGATGGCAAATAGTGCAGCTCGGGCATTTGAAGATTCAGTAGAAAGTTAACGCTGATGCGGAAGGTACTGCAATAGTTTGACAGATTTCAAGTCTGTGGCTAGGATGCCCTTGTGCAACAATCACTTTTTCGCAAGAAGCATTTTAGGTATTTGGTATTCGATCATAGATTCATGCTTATCTAGATACGTTACAGCTACTTTCATTTGTTAGTTTGTCTAACAAAAGTCGATTAAACACAGCATATTTCAGTTATTGTCTACATTTTAGTAGGGAGTGAAAAATCTGTGTTTTGGATCGGGTGCAGTCCAGAGGCAATCACTTTTTCGATCAAATCACTTCTGAAGAAGAATCTAACTGTTTCAGTCGATTATTAGAAGTTTTCCTCGATTCTTACAGGTTATTTCTTATCGCTAGAATTACGGCTATTATCAACTTTGGGTGCAACTGCATGCGGCTTAATACTATCTAGAGTGTCTTTCTGGTCGGATTCGTCCAGCATCGTTTCGTCCTCTTCGATGATCACGTCGTCCAGATCCAAGGGCGTTGGGTAAACGTTTCGGGGTTGAACAAATGCCCGCTGCGAGTCCAATGGGTACGATAGTTGAAGATTGGAAGGTTTCATTGAGTTGCTGTTGTTGTTGTTGCTGCTGCTGATGGTGCTCGATATTGGACTTGCTGGTGTAATCGTAGGATCTTGATTCGTATTTATAGTCGCTGTCCATATCTGACGATTGTTGTTGTTGATGGTGGAGCTGGGAAGAGTTGTGGTTACAGCAGGGTTGATTGCGATGTTTTTGCTGTTGATAGGCTCCTTCGTAGTTATCGGTTGATTGATATTGTTGGTAGTTGGGTTGTCGACTATTGAAACTTGTGACACCACGGTACGACTGTGGTTGTAGCTGTATCCGATGTC
Organism: Nemotelus pantherinus; assembly: GCA_963978885.1. Classification (NCBI taxonomy): domain Eukaryota; kingdom Metazoa; phylum Arthropoda; class Insecta; order Diptera; family Stratiomyidae; genus Nemotelus; species Nemotelus pantherinus. Next base: position 219,197,251 of record OZ022263.1, read on the forward strand.
TTTCCATTTCTCTAAAACGAAACGAAAATGTCTAAGTAAACGATTCATAGGTAAAAGATGAGTCATGAATGGTGATTTTAATTTTAAAAATTAAAAAAAAAATGATTTGATTTATATGAAAACTTATGATGTAAAGGCAAACAACGATGAAAAAATACAAATAAGGGATAACATTGCATTTTTGATAATAGTTTAAACTATTTATCTTTAGTCTTCTCGAACAGCTCATTACTGTCGCAACATAATTATTCGCTTATAGAAGGCGACAAGAATGGAGAGAAATAAAAGAGTGACAATTTGGTAATGGTAAACACGCAGTCTGACGAAACCTTTCTACATCTTCAATTTCTCGAGCAGTAGTGAACGGAGAATAATCTTAGCATTCACAAGTGCCATGTAATAGGTTTTTCCCGTAAGAATACTATTAAAATGTATTCTTACTACCTTGATAACCCCGAATTTTATAGATCTCAGCGTAGTATTGGACAACAAGATGCGTTTCAACCTCCACTGCGACAAAATCCTAGCCAGGGCTAATAAACAGCTCGGATCCACTAAGCGACGTGCTAAAGAGTTCAAGAACATCGGTTACCAAATCATAATACATCACTCTTGTTCGGCCTCTATTAGAATATGCCTGCATAATATGAAACCCAGTTTTTGAGCCACATAGTGATAGAGTAGAAACTGCTCAGAAACAGTTTTTACTTTTCGCTTTAAGAAATCTGTCTGACCCAAACGATTTCAATATCTTCCATCTTGCAAATACAGACTGAGCCTCCTAAATGTTATATCTCTCTCCTCTAGAAGAAGATTGTTAAGTGCTTGCCTAGCTTTTGATATTATAAGTGGCGCAGTCAATGTAGAAGATCTCTCTAACAAAACTACTTTGAATAAACGACCAAACGCATTAGGTATGCAGCTCTGCTCAGGAGTACAATCACCACAATACCTATGCATATAATGAGCCCGTAAATAGGTGTAGGCAATTCAATTCTGTAAGCAGCCACTACTTTTTGAAGATCTCTAAATCAATTTTCAAAAGTAGCTTATCCAAGGCGCTATCAACATCCTAATCCCACTTCATTCCCATCAAAACTAGCCTAAATTAAAATATACCAAAGTACTAATTTGCCTTTAAGGATATTTGTCATGAAATAAAGTTAAATTCATTTTCAAAATGATTTTATAAACGTAAAAAACAAAATAAAGTCCATCTTCGGTTAAAATCTTAGAACTATACTTACCACCTAAACTGCTTCCTTTCAACGGTAACAATCTTGCTGATTTGCACAATATAACAGTTTTGTACGCCTGACGGTATTGTTTGTTCATTATCACGTAAATTATCGGATTAATACAAGCCGACAAATACAACATAATATACCCAATAATATGGAACGTTGGCATATCGACATGAGGATCGGCCACTTTAATAACCGTTATTGGCAGGTAGCACGCAATAAACGACAGAAATATGGCCAAAACCATCTTTGTGATTCTCCATTCATTCCTTCGTGCTTTGATATCCCTCTGATCCTTGATTCGAATCGATTTCTGGCTAGCATTTGAATATTTCGCTTCTGCGACACTGGTAGCTTCGTACGAACTCGAGGACACTTCCGTTCGAGATCCACCGGCTGCACCAGTTGCCGTCGACGGTATCGCTCGCAAGTTGTTCGGTATGGAGTTCTGCTTGCTGGCATGTCGTCGCAGCCGCACTTCCGATTTGTGGACTACCCAGAATATGCGGGCATAACATCCGACGATTATCACGCACGGGATCAGGAACGCAATGACAAAGAGCACCGTTTTGCTGCTTCGACCGTTCCGGTCACGTAGAATCGAACAAGTCCCCAGTCGGGAGTCGTAGCCGAATGCACCCCAGACTTCGAAAAGTGTTGGCAACTGCATTCCGTACGAGAAGAGCCAGCAAAATCCTATCATGACTCCGATCCAGATTTTCTTGTAGATTTTCGCGTACATGCTGTGGTGGGCTATCATGATATACCTGAAATGGGAAATGGATTGCGGTTGAAATCAGGATGAATGGGCGTTGGCATTGTTCGGCAGTCATGCTGAGAACTGGCTGATTTGCAGCCTAATTGAATTATGTTATTGGGGTACTATACTTACTGGCTTTGTGTGGATACTCTGAAGTGGGAATACGATTTAATTTGGGCAGATGTAATTAAGATACATACATATTGAACGACGATTTACTTTTATGGTCTAGGCTAGGCTTTATGATTTTCAAAGCATATCTATCATCGTTACTCATTTAAGGTTTTGGGTTTATGAGTCAATTATGCGTGTAACTAGTAGCATGTGGATGCGTTTTGTGTTGGACAAGAGAAGGAATGGTCATGCATTGGAAAATTAGACCTCATAAACCAGTATATGTTTTCTAAATGGTAATTGGGTTCAATAAAATACTCAAATACAGTACTTTTTATGACGGGATTAGGAACTCATTTCTCTAATTGCTACAACATTGTGAAGTTGATGTCATTAATTGCATTTTCCTTCTAATTGCATGCATATTTTATGAAAATGATTTTGTCGTTTATGTTTAAGTTCGAAATGTTGGATTTGCATCGAGACAACAAAGTGTAATTACCAAAGAAAAAATGATGCATGAATTGGGTCAAACAAGGTTATTGTAACAGTTCCAAAAATAATAGCCTCTTTATTAATTACCTATATATTATCTTTGCTTTATCAGAAGCAAAGTTAAGGTTTAAGATTATGAAACTAAACTAAAATAAACTTTCTGCAATCTGCTATTATAAGTGTTATCCGATCTTGGAATCTTTATAAAACTTTCTTCAGGTTAATTTTAGAAAATAGGTTTCCACTGTTTCCAGCTTATTACGTATCGGTTACTCCATCTAAGCAACTCCTCTCAAGTGTACTTACCTATTAATAGTAATCATTGCAATGCACAGCAACGACACTCCAATATTGCCGTATTGCAGGAAGGGCACCATTCGGCACAGTACATCACCGTGTGTCCACGTTCCCTGGATAAAACGATGTGCATTGAATGGTAAAACAAGTGCACAAAATATGCAGTCCGCTATACACAAACTGAAATCAAACGAAATTCCAAACATAGCAATTAGTAGAAGTGGTTAGAAGTCGACACAGTGTGATTTTATTTTGGAAGGTTTTCGGAAGGTTGGGAAGCGGAAATGTAAGGGATTGTTGTTGTTGCTGAGATCGAGCCAGAAAGGATGTAATTACTCAAGTTGAGCGATGACGTGACTTACCTGATGATGAAGGCGGCTGCCACGTTCCTAACTTTCGGACATTTCAGCAAAGCAATTATAGTCAACAGGTTGCCAAAGATGCCAACTATCATTATGAGTATGGTCATGACGGCAGCAAATGTGAGTAGCGAACGAGAAAATCTGAAATGAAAAGATAAAAGGTTGTAAAAATGGCGGTTAGTTTATTTTCGGTTTAATACGAACGAAGGTGAAATCTTTTTGAGTTCAATATAAATTTATTTGAAATTATATTTGATAAGTATAAGGCGCTTGTGGATGAGATATGTCGATATTATCGAGCAACAACATCGTCGGTGACTGATGATATATAATGTTGTTTTGCTTTCATTGTGGCATGTTCTACCAACAAAGTTGCGTTGCTTGACTCTAACTCCAGCAGCTGTGGAGGGAAAAATATTTGATTGGACGTTGCTTAACTAGTTCAGCTATAACATCTTCATTGGAGATAGCAAAACAGCGGCAACCAAATTTGTAGTTTCTTATTTTCAGCAGTTCTATTTAAATTCGATTAACCTAAGAAATCTCAAAAACTAAGCAGGAAACTGAACAAACAATCACTGAAACGCAATAGTTTTCCACTCCTGTTATAAAGAGCGGATGAAAAGTGAAAAAATTCCAGCATCTGGAAACCACAAGAAACAATAATTTTCGACAAAAAATATAGCGAACATGTAGACTCCGGTTCATATTGAGCATGGGTGAAATGTTTACTAAATCAAACTCTCGTAGTCAAGATACCGGAACATCACACAAACAGATAAAGGATACGCCGTGGTCATAATGGACAAGGATGAATATGACGGATTAGTTATGGAAAGGCTCAACAGCGAGGATCACCATGAGCTAAGGAAAGATCCCTTACCAGACTCTATCAAATGAGTCGAAAGAATCTGCAAAGGGACGATTAAAGAGGCCAAGAAGCTACGGGTCTCAAACTCGTCGTTGCCAAGAATTAGGTGCCTTCCAAAGATACACAGGGAAGAAAAAGAGTTAAGGGAAATTGTCAGCGCTACAAACTCTTCAGCAAGGAAAATCGCAAAGTGGATGGTAGACGAGACGAGGTGGTAGAGCGGCTTGGAAGAGCAGCAACAATAGGGAAAGATGAGCTAGTTGTATCATTCGATGTCAAGGCTCTGTTTGGAAGTGTGCCAGTAAAACAAGCACTCGCATTCTTTGAGGACTGGCTAATAGAGAACAACAGCTCACCGGAGGGGAGGAAGAGGGCTAAAGACTATTTGAAACTTGCCTCGGTTTGCATAAATGGAAGTTACTTTACTTTCAGGGGAATATACTTTAAAGCTATGAAGGTTGTTGCCATGAGAAATCCTTTATCGCCACTTATGAGTGAGATATTTATGGACAGACTGGAGATGAAACTTCTAGTTGATATGAGTAGAATGTCGAAAACAATGAGAAACTACCCTTCTTGGATTTGATGGTCATAAGAAAAGAAGGTCTGCTTAGGTTTAATATCTACCGGAAGCCCACAGACACCCAAAAAACAACACCATCCAAAAATGGCGCCCTTTACCTTGATGATTCACTAGCTACTAACAGTGTCCATGGATCAGGAAAGTTTTAACTCAGAAGTTAAATATATTAAAGATACCAGGAGAAAAAATGGATAATAAATGGATAATAAAAAAATGGAAAATAATTGGAAACCTTGTCAAAAAGAAGAAGTACAAAATACAGCTTGATCTGTTAACGACGCTCTTTACACAGGAAAAACAAAAAAACAGCCATAAAAGTTCCAGATAATTTTTCATCAATATTCAAAAAAGTTCGGGAACTTCTTGAACGCTTTGATATAAAAGCAGTCAATCAAGATTAGGTACTAAATTATGTCACGTTAAAGGCAAAAAAGGTATAAAAGAAAAATGTGGAATACATAAAATTACTTGCCCAGAATGCGACAAAATGTACATTGGTCAAACGAAACGGTTAGCTGGTGTTAGACTAACGGAACATAAGCGGGAAGCAGCCTCAGCGAGGAAAAGAAACAAAGCGTTAGCACGATCAGCAGTAGCGAAACACATCCTGGAGGAGGAGCACAACGTAACATGGGACAACGTGGACGTGAGGTACAACAGGTACGAAAACTGGATGAATAGACGACTGAACACAGATCAAGGATACTGTGCATCATCCTTGTTCAGATTAATTTGAACAGACATTTTATAGTGAGGAGAAAAATGTAATTAATATAGATAGGAAGTAATCAATAGATGATTAGTTGGTAATTAGTATTAGCCAATATTTTAAAAGTAAACACTATAAATAAGATACCTAAGTTCAATTAAAATTAGCCCGATAGACACTGAAGAAGAGGGCAAATCAACCTTGATATATCGATATCTGTGACGAAATTAAAATATATCTAGCTTAAAAAGGAAAAGATTGGTTTTAAATTAAAATATCACACCACATATTATCATCCCACTCTTTCCATCAATTTCAATCATGCATACAAATGAACTTGAAAAAACTATAAAAACACTCGATAACACAGCAATAAACTACTGATGACGTGAATATAAGATTAAACTACAACGAAACCATCACCGAGCTAATAACTTATAACGAAAAACTTTGCAAATCAAGTTCTAATAACACATGCGAGTTAATGTTAGCTATCGACTTTGACAGTTGATTGACGACAATTTCAATCTGATTATGAAGTCCTTTAATTAGAATTGGCGGACCCTGAAAACCTCTGAAAATGAAGAGTATAACTTCCACACGATGAATGTTTAGCAGAAATGCATAACCATTGATATTGGGCAGCATACTGCTTTGGATCATTTTGGATCTATTGCACTGTTTTCTAGCTCATTTGGTTCAATTCTGGTGAATACTTCAATTTTTTTTATTGTAAATGAGACTTTAACCAAACCAGTTGCTTTAGCCAGTTGCTTGTAAATGAGTCCTTAAGGGGGTAGGTACAATTAAAATTTTGAGAAAATCGGATTTATTTTCTTTGTATTTTCATTCTAGCATATTCCAAGAGCATTCTCTGCAAATTTCAGACGAATCGGACAATTCTTTATGGAGATAAATAACTTTGAATGAAGTCGTCTCTATTGCATAAAGCGTTTTTCGCATGTTTTAAAAGCATTTTTCTCGAAACTATGTTTTCGAAGTCGGTGATCACTATAACTTGAAAACGGCTTTATCGATCAGCATGAAATTTTCCTCACTTATTGGATATGTAATTATCCTTCGGATGAACGAAGGATTTTTTGATTGGACAATATATTTTTTTTCAATAGCCGAAAATGTGAGTGAAATTTTGGTCGAAAATACAATTTTGAATTTCAACAACCGCCATTTTTCGACAAATCAAAATCTGCCAAAATTCTTCGTCCATCCGGAACCCTATGTCATTAACTAATAATCCCCGATTTTTTTTTATTTTGGATGATCCAGTAACAAGCCACAGTGATCACGGCAAAACAATTTTTTTTGGACCCGTCGAAAATTTACTCTATTTCAACTAATTTTCAGCCTTGTGCCTTAAAAAATTACAATAGCTTCTACAAATATATTTCTTTCAAGTAAAAAAACATTTGTTATTAATTACTTTAATGTGTGTCTAAAAAAATCCTGAAAAAGAGCTTTTTCTGGACGTCCCAAGTGTAGCTGACCCCTTAGCCAAACTAAATTGAATGTATTATCAATATAATGGTTTTCTAGCCACCATGGGCAAGAAGTTCGATCTTACAAAGCAGAAATTGATAAATTGTTCCGACAGTCTTACTGCTCTTTAACGTAAGCTACCTTAGTCAAACTTTTCAATCAGCCTAAGAATGAACAAATTTTTAAAATATAAAATAATGCTTTCACAATTTTTAAAACCTCAGTGGTTATTCTGTCTTTCTATACGCATTAGAAATTTCCTAATGCAAAATAAAACGCGGAAGTATACACGAATTCAATCAAAACTTTCTGAAAAACTTTTCCTTCCAAAGTCCCTAGAGTCACGAACATCGACCATATTTCGTACGACTCTCTACCGCGTCAGATAAACTTTTACCCCGAAACGCAGAGACACTCATTCATCTCCCGAAACATTGATTCTGAATATCAAAATAATTGATGATTGCCACGATGGCTAGCGATTTTCCCATTCTCGTTAAAGTTATTCTATCGAATGAAAATAATGATGTTAAGGGACACGATGACCAACGGCGCCGCTTACAGTTTTCCTTCGATAGCGCCGGGGTCAAAAGTGAGCAAAGAAACAGTAGCAGGATCGTTAAGGGATATTTTGCTATTATCTTGAGACCGATACTTGGCCGTGTTCATGGATTGGAACGGGTGAACGAGCTCCAATGTACTGCCTTGTATCAGGAGCTCTCCTCCCGATTCGCTTCGATTAGAAGCTTTCTTATAGTAATAGATGAATGGCCGAGGTGTGGGTCAGGACACTTCGGAACGGCACATTGACTAATCGAGGGAATTGAATCAGGTTGGAATAAATCATTTCGTGTCACTTTATGTTGCGGCTGGAGCTGTTTGGTTGCTTTATGTTTGTTGAAGTGGACAATTCCGTCACGTGTAATTATTGGGAGTATCGCTCGGAAGAATTATGGCCGGAAGAGTAGAGGATCTCATGAGAGCCTGAAATCGTGAGCTGATTTAGTGGCGTAATTAAAGTTGATAGAGCAGAATTCTCGTCGTAAATTTTCATCATTTTGCCACGGTAAGAATGAAATCTATTACAAATGAAAAATATGCCAAACAAAACGGTTACAATGAAATTATAATGAGACCATTGATTTCCGCTTCTCCGAAGCGAAACTAATAATTACTACAATCAATAAAGCAGCATACGTCATTATCTGTTAGATGCTCTCCATATTTAACTCATAAACAACCATCATAAACATTACGTATGCAACATCATTGTCCACTTAGACTTAAGCGAATCGAGGCTATCATTTCAATTAGAAATTTTCGGTTTGGTAGTCATAACGCCGTAGTGCTGCAAGACCACCTACGAAACGTTCCGCTCTTACTTGTCCACTCGGAAAAAGTATGACTGCGATCAAAGCACCATGATACGGCCGAGTCTCAATCGGAACGAATTAATGGACAAATGGACCCAAATGGACATATGTGTGTACTCCGTTTTATTGCGACTTCCGGTTTCCTCGCCCATCGACCAGAATCGGTCCATGCGGTTTGGTTTTTGGTACCGGCGACCGCAATAAATCCCCCAGTCCGGCAGTCTTTACCAGTTGAACCAGTCAGCCATCAGCAGCAGCAATAAAAGAGCAATTGACCCATTCGAGGAGTATGTGCTTGGACCGGAGCCAAGCGCTTAGACTGAGGATTAAGGGAGCATATCATGTAATGGCCTATGGTAGTCGGCTGAAGGTCCTGCGGGGTTTCCACCTTCACAGCTATCGAGTCAGCGACAGTCGGAAAACAGATTTCGGTTTCGATTCATAGGTGCCGGCACAAAGTCAGAAGTGCGTACGAATGGAAATCGGAAGAAGTGCTGTCTAGCTAGGGGAATGGGTCGAATAGCCGTGGAAGATGAATGGCAAAAGCGGAAGCTAACTTTTGCTTTGCAAGCCAACGGCTATTTGGCACGACAGCGAGTAGTTAATTTACAACTAGCCGCAATTGAGCGAACCATTTGAACTAATCAGAATAATCGAAACTGAAGTTTAATTCATTCGAATCGCCTCTGGGGCGGGGAGAAGTGTTTACCAGCTGGGTATCAACATCCGGTTATTTATTGCATCATATTGCGCGAGGACTGAGTCAATTGTAGGTAATTGCCACGGGACAAATGAACTGCATTATTAGTGCGATGTAAACAAATCATAGATGTAATCGAAACTGTGTTTGTTGATAAATAATTTTCGTATGCAAAACCAATTTACGAACAACAAACAATTGGTGAAATAAAGCTACGAGTAAATTCAAATTTCAAAAAATAATCAAACGGATGATTTTTAGCGAATCAAGTGTGGAGAATCCAAAAAATTTTAAATGCAGTCGTGACCTGCAAACGCTGTTGAGATTTGAAATGCGTCCAATGCGCTCAACTAATCCCACCACCAAACATCATCATTTTTACAACAAACTCACCGATTTATCTCATCTGCATCTCCTGCTTCTACTGCACCGAAGAGCTGTTCATCGTACTCCGTGCTCGTTTCGTTCCAAATGCGGGCAGCGAAAGTTGCTCCAGTACTAGTACTCATATCGTTCAAGCCGAAACGGCTTAGCTTCCAGTTGATATGGTCCATTCTGAAAAATAAAAAACTTTTTAAAATGAGTACAACAAGCGGAATGGAATGCAATTGAATGAATGCAAGCCAGGTGAAATGAAGATAAATAATTGAGCAAAAAAAGAGAAATGTACGTTTACACTATTAAATATGTATGAGTAAATAGACATCCACATGTGCGCGTGTTAATGCGGGTGGAGGGAAACTAGTTTTCTGTAAAGGACGAAACCATTTCAACAGCTCTTAACAGTTGGGCTTTAAATGGAGACAAACGGTCAAATGGACGAGAAAACTGTAATTAGTGATCGGGGTTTTAAGGAATGTATGGTTTAGATAAGGGTATTTGAGGGTTGTGAATTATCACAGTAGCTGGTAGATGAAATGAGTATTTAAATTCTTTCGACGTGCACAGAGATTCTAAATGTGAGCGGCAAAAGCGATTTATTCGCATTTCGATGAATGTTGATTACGATGAAAAAGCTATGCAAACAATTGAACACATTTCCTGGCTTCATTTCTCAATAAATTTGTAGCTAAACTAGGATATTAAGCGTAGTTTTCAGAATCGGTTAAAGTTAACATTTAATTAGCCATTTTCAGGTACTTAGACTTTTTGATCTTTAAAGTCACAGGAATAAAGTTTTCATCACACATAGCTTATAGAGTTTTGCTAAAAATATTCAGCAGTATAATGTTGTCCAGAATCGCTTGGTAAGGAATGTTCGGTGGGTTTTTTTGCGCCTCAGATCAAATCAAATTTAACCGGTTCGCAAGAAAACATTCACACTATTTAGATTGCTGCAGATTTCATAGTCATTTTTGTTTTACATGTTAACGTAAATGAAATTAATGATCTCCGACTGCAAGTGGTCATATCAGTCAGGTATAGTGATGGGCAAAATGGCTCTTTGAAGTGAGCAAGCTCCGTAAAACTCACTCACTTTAAAGTGTTGCTCTTTAAGAGCCACTCAAAAGAGCCACTTCAAGCAACTTTTTTATGGTTGCAAAAGTATAAAGTAAATTGCTGTTTTTTGTTTCTTTAACCCTCCGAGTACACACCTATTTTTTCGATCATGGAGAACACTTGGGGTCAAATTGACCCCAAGCACTTTTGAACGTCTATAGAATCGCCGCCACTGAAGATTTTAATTTGAAAAAATTTGTAGGAATAGTTTGAGACCTTTTCTAGTAGTTCTTATGCATATGACGTGCCTTAAATGTCCTTAACATACCTAAAAAAAATTCGCGAAAAACAGTTTTGCCGAAAATCAGGTTTTTTACTAAAAAATCGTTATTTTTTTAATTTTCAATATTTTTGGCTAAAAATTTAGACAGATACTCTCAAGATATGACAAAATCATAAAAAAATTAGATGTATATTGGACCTTTAAAAAAAAGTATTTATTTTGCATATTTACGGTGGCGATTTTGAAGGTTTTTTATATGTGCATATTTAAAAAAAAAATTAATAAATTTATTGATTTTTAATATTTTGAGCTTAAAATTTATATGGTTAGAATAATACAAAAATCATCCCTATACAAAGGGTTGCAAAAAAGATATTCGTTACGCATATTGGTAGTAGTAATTTTGAGGGTATGAAAAATAATGATTTTTTTCATTTTTGAATAGAAAAAACTATTTTTTATTCATTAAAATATATACAAATTTTGACAAAATAAAGAAAAAATTGAAAAATTATTCATATCCAACACAATCATTACATAAAAATGCCCGATGCTCGTCGCACATCGGTCGATCGCAAGATGCGCACACATCTTTTGTTTTGTGGTCCTGTTTTCGAGAGAACAAAAAACATCTTGCTCTTTTATTGAGCTTTGGGCGTTCTGAAGGAACATTTGGGATATTTATGCCTAAAATCTTCTCGATCCCTTTTCGAATGTCTACACGTAGAATGGTATTATTTAATTTTTCTCGTAAATATGGCTCGACGAGCTGAGCCACAACTTCTTTCAAGACAGCAATGGCAGATTTATTTTTGGTAGCGCCAGTGTCAGTGTCTATCGATAGACCGATAGACACTGAAGAAGAAGAGGGCAGACTACCCTCGGAATATCGATATTTGTCACAAAAACTAAATATATCTAGCTTCGAAAGGAAAAATCGGTTTTTTAAAAACAGTTTTTACAAGCTGGAAAAAATTGGTACATATTAAAAATAATTATTTTTTGGTTATTTTAAATTAATCTATCGATTTATAAAGTAAAAAAAATATTGAATTTTTCCTCAAAATTGACGTCGAGTACACATGGGGTCTATTTGACCCCTTGATCTGCTTCAAATGCTTCTCAACGACGACTGACGACATGGGACTGTATGAGAACGGTTTAAACTAAAAGTCAAGGCACATAAATACACTAAGGAACCTACAGTACCCCCCTTTTCCCGCAGGCCTAAGCGCTGCGATTGGTCAAAAAGGTCTCTGGGGTCAATTTGACCCCCTGTGTTCTCGGAGGGTTAATAATAATAATAGGCTTAAATCTAATATAACATAACATTACTTTAAAAATATGATATAGCATATAATATAAATTTAAAAATAAACCTTGAATTAAAAATCAATCGGATTAACAATAATCATATCTGAAAATCTTTCCATATTATTAATTATTGTGTAAAAATAGCAGTTATGTTATTCGTTTTGGCGGTAAACAAGATCTCTTTTCAGTGAGCACATACCCACTTTTTGAAAAACTCGTTCGCAGCGGACTGAAGTTGTCACTTTACCCAATCGTTGCTTCACTATCTCAAAATTCTGGGGTATAAATCTTTCTTTTCCTTCCATCATTTGAGAGGGTCAGCAATTCTGGGTATGTAAGCAAGCAAGTTTGTACGTGAATTCATTTTGAAATGCTAATCTTTTAAATCGTGGATCTAAAAGAACGCTCTCTAGGCAAAACATATTTTCTTTACATAATTTCAATCTGTTTGAAAGTTCTCTTTGGATCACATTTAAAAAACTGCGTACATCAATAGTTTCATTCTCGTTCAGACAGGGTTCTGAAATGTAGCTTCTAATCGTTGATGTAATAATATATATTTTCGAAATCGATACCGTTTTCTCACTCCTTATTTCTAGAGTAGCCTCATTGAAGATGCTCAATATATTAGAGGCTCTTTTCATTATATTCCATTCATCAGAAGAAGGAGTTGGTAGATTTTAGTTCAGGACACCTAAGGTGACTAATAGTGGCTCTTTTACCTCTTGAATGCGCACAAGCATAGAATACGTAGTGTTCTACCTGGTAATAACATCAAGCTTTAATTTAAGCTCTACGCATTCCATTTGCCTCTGTGTTTGTTGTAATTTTGCCGTTGCGTGTGAGTTTCTTTTGAAGTAAGCAATAATTGCTCTTTTCGAAAGAGTAACCCGTAGCTGCAATAGTGCCTTCTGAACTATGAGATTGAGTCTGTGAGCAAAACACGAAATATGTTTCCAATCGCATAAGCGAACAGCGGCGACTATATTGTGCGCATTATCTGTCACAACTAGTGCTACTTTTTCTAAAATACTCCATTGCTGAAGTACTTTATGAAGTACTGAAGTACTCCCAGCCACTTTCGCTTATCTTCGTTGTCTACCTGTGGGTTAAAATTATTTAGTTTATGGACAGATCTAATTACCACTTTGCAAATTTGGTCCAAAGGCCACCCCAGGTGTATTACTCATAGTTCCATAAATACCTAGATACACAGTCTTTTGTAGTATGGAAAGGTTTTTGCGAGTATACAGAAGCTCCGCAATAATCTACCATCGGCATTAAGATTTTTACAAAGATCAATATCAATGCATGAGGCTTTATGTCAGATGTGGTGGCGAAAGCTTTCTTGCAATGCCTGAAAGAGTTCGGATAAGCTTTACATCCACCTACTTCCTCCAGTGAAGCTATTTTCCGCGATTACTCTTGATATTTGATTTCATCTGAAAGTTGAAGAACTGCACCCTTCATTATTGGAAGCACAAGCCCTATGTTTTTCTTTTGGCTAACAAAACAAGTTTCCATTTACCAAGATTCACCGAAAGTTCGGGCACCAACTCTCAACGAAATCCTCTGCCCATTTTGTATTTCTATATTCCATATTGAGGATCTAATTGATTGCCTGTGTGGCATCATCAGATTAAGCTTGCACGTTTTAGTTCTTTGCAGGAGATCGACTAGCTTATTGCGACGGAGCGGTGAAAAATAACTCCTTGTAGACATTCATTTGTCTCCTTCATTTTCAAGAAGCAGTTAGCTACAGTTTCCAACAGCAACAATCTCTGCACCAGCATGGCTTGTATTCATTTAACTAGGACATCGTCCATGCTTTGAGCTTTTGCAGCACCACATAGCTCTCCAAAAGGTGCGCAGTTAAAGCCACAAATAAACCCTTCAGTGACCACGAATATGCCAACTGCGTACTCAGCATTATGAATCGTTCGCCCAACATTAGGAACTAGAAAATGAAGAACCAATTTGCATGATTTTCCTTGCTGCTACAAATATTGGCCATCATTGAAGGGATTAGACTTAAGCGCCTTAGTGCTTTTGTATTGTTTAACAAGCTTCTCGAGGAGTTTCACAATAAACGATGCTAAACTTATCAGTCCAAATTTCTTAAAACTAAACTAACTAAATAGTCTTAAGATGTAGCAAAGGCTACAGAATATACCCCAGAGCTAGACATGTCCCGAATCATATCCGGGTAAATGCGATCCCGGCCCGGTAATTGGAAATTCTTAAAGAATATGATTGCAGAACATTCTGCGTTTCAGTTAGCGGAGCGCTCGAAAAATGACTTTTTTTTCTCTATTTATGCCAAAGCTCAGTGGATTACCCTTCGAAACGAATGCTTAGCTAAAGCAGTATGGAGACACATCTGAGAGAAGCCGATTACAATTAATTACACTATTGTTTTAAGTGCCACATTTTATTTATGTGGAGTGCGGGTGTTATGCCCAGTCACCGCTAAAACTATGTTGTGACACTTAATTAGTGGATCGCTGGTAATATGCCCAGTCGTCGGTTATCAAGACAACACAAGACGAACAAATACAACAATGAGCAAACGGCGGGATTCGAAGCCGCGGCCAGCAGATTGCTGATTGCTCGCAAAGCTACCGACCTGATCATATATTTCTCAGGTAAAGTCTATAGTGATTGGTAAACATAGCATCAGGGCGTTTAAGAAAGTCCAACTTAGCTGTTTGATCCATTTCCAGAACCTTGCACAAGCCTCGAGGTTTCTCTTGCAGGTTTATATAGATTGTTTACTAGTAGAGTTATTTGACACTTTTGCTTCCGGTGGTGGGTGTCGGAAAATATAAAGCCGCCGAATTGGAAGCAATGTTTCAGTCAGGCAGGTCTGATGCGTTACACTGAGAGAGTGCTAGAGGTTCATTAAATCGAGGTCAATCAAATGAAAATTTGGAAAGTTAATAGCGGATATGTCTTACTTGACAGTACAGCCTCTACTGTTGGGGATATGAGATTATCTACAGTTTACAACATTTTTGGCAATATATTGTTATGACTTTGCTAATCATAGTATTTCGTACAGACATTGCATGACTATCCATCGATGAAAAATGTAAAAAATGTAACTAAGAAACCTTTGACTTCCTTGAACATTAGTTTCGGTCTACTGATATGAGCTGTTCAATGTGCAAATGATTTTTAAAGTAAGCAATCAATGACCAATCAATTTTCTTAGTTCAACATGTGGGCGAAATTCAACAGCGAATTGAAGAATCCTTAAAAATTGATGATATTAAATATTAATCGAGGGATTGTCTTCATCATGATTGAATTATACTTTCTACTTGAATAAATTCGAAACATACATTTCTTCATTGAAAACATACTTCTTTATTCACAAGCGGCTACTGAAATGAAATGATTTTTTATGCAGTGTAATCAATTTTGTTAACGTGCTTCTTCTACTAAACTTCACTTTCATTGTTTCGTTTTAATATTCAAAACATTCATTTTTTTCTCCTTGTTCATTGGTGCTTGAAAATAGCATTCGAATTGCCTTTCAATCAAAAAACCAAGCACTGGTAGCCATGTAAATTTATGTAGACGGCACGGCACACACATGTACCGCATCAATTAGTCATTGTCGCTAAATTTTGTCACGCTTCTGTTCATTCGAAAAAAGAATATGAAAATCAAACGTTCTGTACGTATCTTTTCGTATGTACGTTCATTTATCTGTATTTGCACATGACCATATATGTATATGCAAAAACATTTCATTTGGAATTTTGAACGTTTGAGAAAAAACATCGAGAGTCACGAGATTTGGGAATAAAATGCTAATATGACTCGCATTCCACATGTGTATGTACATGTCGGTATGGGCACTCAATATTATTTATATGCTATACACATGCGAAAATGTGGAAGTCATTGAGTTCCATAAAAAAAAATGTATCCAGGGTCATAATGTTAATGTGCTTGAATGCAAAAGCAGAGTATTGTAAAAATAGTTCTTAAAAATTATATTCAGGATTTAAAGAGTTAAATTAAAAAAATATATGATGTGAATGTTAACTACTAAAAATGTTGTTGTTAATGTTAATCGCATACTACTTATCTCCATCATCACTACTGCACAAGTTTTGCTGATTGAAGTATCGATTTCTACTGGTAACCCAAACGGCAAAAAATAAGATATTAACTGATTTGCACTATACAAGCGCTACACAAATATTATCGAATGACACAGAAACTATTTTTTTATATTTGGTTGACAATTATGACCTAAATGTTAATCATCTGTTTGTGAAACAGCCCAGGCATATAAGAACATTTCGCACTATCAATTTTGGGGAAAAAATATTTGCTTGAAGCTAGTATTTAAACAGCGGAGTCCTATTCTAAATGATAACGAGCATGCGGATTTGCGAAAAATTCCATGAATTTGTCGAGTTGATAGAATTAGAATACAATTTAAATTTACATTTTTCGCTATGTAATCGCGAAAAAAAGCATTTGCGTGAATTCAGAATATCAAATTGAGACTTATCAGCAGCCGAGTGCTGCTAATCTTATCATTAAAATAGAGTACATAACTGAAATATTTCTTTTGACCGTCAACACAATATTTGCATTGAATTATTTATAGTTTTGATAGTTCTATTGCATGTATTAATAATTGAATCAATAGAAAGGAGAAAAGCGAAACAGTAACAAATGCAACGAAAGACGATGATCTCAGCACATGACTCCAATTACGATGAAATCATATTCTGTTTCGAGATGAAGTTCAAGTGTGTGGAGCTCAGTAGGCAGTCATACATGTAATTTCCAAGCCTACAAAGATTGATATAAATTACTCAATTCAACAGACGTTTTAAGTGGCTATCAAGCACAGTATATCGAAAAAGCATTATTTTTTAATGAAAATGTGGTCGTAGTAGCTGGGGTGATCATATGACTCTGTTGTTGCATGGTTTTCAGTCAGTTTTGTTTTTTTGTTTCACTGGCAAGGGTGCTTCATCTGATTGTCACGATGGTGCCCTATCGATAAAATCACTTGTGCAATTGACGTTTACATCGCAAATACTTTGTAAATTGTAAAATATATAGTCAATTTAGACCAAAATTCGAAATGCCAACGAAGTTATAACGAATATTTGAGAGCGATTCGTAGTTGTACGCTGAAGGTCGCCCAACAGCTGTTAGCGGTTCCAACGAGAACGACAATTTATTTTAGGTGTCCTCAAGAGCCGAAATCATACCATCATATACTTTGACCAATAATAATAATAATACAACTTTGTAAAATTAAGTAAATTGATTATCTCATAAAAAAAACAGTTCCCGAAAAAGACGTAAAAAAAAGTGCAATTTACCAGAATACTACCTTAAAAGTATCTTCCTTCTTCACACAGCATATATTGTTAATTTTAATGGGAAGGTTATTTCAGCTTTTTATCTATCTCCTCTAGTCTAGATGCTAAGTTGTTTTTATGGTGTACCAATTTTTTCCATAGCTTGTAAAAATATATTAATTTAAACCATTTTTTTCCTTTTGAAGCTAGATTTATTTTGATTATGACATATATCGATATTTCGAGGGTAATCTACCAATAGATTAGACTGCCACGAGGGTAATCTGACCAATAGACACTGAAGAAGAGGGCAGATTACCCTCGAAATATCGATATATGTCAAAATCAAAATAAATCTAGCTTCAAAAGGAAAAAAATGGTTTAAATTAAAATATAGATGCTAAGGTTTTTTAAATTGATCAGGTACAGTACTTCGCGATCTGAGCGAAAACGATAATAATGAGCTTTTTGCATAGGTTTGGTTGAATACGTTTGTTCAACCAGATGGGACTATTAGAAGTGTTGGGAAAATTAATAGGAATAAATAGTGGAAAGATTGAAACAAGTATAGTCTAGAAACATTCAAAGACACATAACAAGATAGAGATAATAAAATGATTGAATGATTGAAAGAAATTGTATCTGGGGTTTCCAGAGGTTGAGTCATGGTTTCGGACATTACTCTAGTACACGCCTGCAGAGGTCAATGGTGTATTTCAACTTCAAGATATGGATATGGGCACTCACAGATGAACAGGCTTTCATTATAAATTTCGAGCTAAGTTAATGAAACGTTAATAAAACGTGTGAAAAGTTAATAAAACATGTGACATTTATAACAATGACGAATTTATAACAAAGCTCGAAGTAAGCATCATAAATATTCAAGTTAACAGCAAAAGGGATGTTAAAAGTGGACAAAGCATGAGTTTGCTCCAGAATCAATACGGACAGTATCATCAAGGAGAAGTACGGAATCATATGGAACTAGTTCAGAGAGAAGGGTATTTATGACAGCAAAGAGGACATCACCTTCAACTTGGATACGACACTAAGATCACGATCACACCGAAAAATTTTATGAGTGGTGAGAAGCTTGAAGCTCAGAACATCTGAATTCAACCAGGTTTCCCGAGGGTAAATGGTAGCATGCTGTAATTCATAAGCTGCTGTTTGTCAGTATCAAACAGTTTAGTCATCAAAGCTCTTCCATATTGATGATAAAGAGATCTTACTACAGCTGTATTCATACTCTCCTCTGATAACGCGCTCCTGGATTTTTTCGTGAATTCTTTCATAAGTAGGCTGTGTGGAAAGAAAGATTCCTGGCAAAATCTTGAATAAACAACTAACCGCTAACACTAAAAGCTACTAATCTGTAGCGGGTGGCACTAACAATTGGAAGAAATCAGGCTCAAAAAGACTGGAAGAAAATTATTAATAAAGGCACTAAGGAAGCCAATATTTTTGGTATAGCAATAAGCTTACTCTAGCTCCTGAACCACTCCTCGCCAACTCATCAGCATTTTCGTTGCCTGTGACAAAACTATGCTCTGGCACCGACATAATCCGGATAGGAGTATGCCTTGCCGTCTTATTGACAGCGACTGCACGCGTTAACAGTTGTCGAAGAGGATCTATAAGGCCCAAGAGCAGGAATGGTTTATCTGCTGTTGACGCAAATCGTCGCTGGTTATGTTGATTTAACTGCCATGTATATGGCGGATACTTCATACTGAAAAACGCTATCATGGTTTGACAGTGTACATATAAGGTTCAGATCCGCTGACATTTTTTCTAGAAAAAATAAGACTCATAAACGCCAGCAGAATACCGATACTAAATCTGAAAACAAAGAACAGAATCTGTTGATAAGATGCACATGAACGCATTGTTGTTAGAAGTTGTATAATTCATGTTACATACTAGATATTACTAGCAAACCGTTTCACCATGAGCTATCTTCTTTTTATTCATTGTAAGCAAATATGTAAAACTTTTGTCTTAACTTGTCACAAGATGGGGGTTTGTAACAGAAATTATTTTTATGTTTAAAACAACACATAAATAATAGTGTCACGAAATCACTTCTATGTTTCAACTCTTTGTAATCATAAAATTGAAGTGTCATAGTCACGTGACGAACATGAATACGGAAGTCAACAGGAAACTCATCGATCAATGTAAACATGACTCATAACAATAAAAAAAACCAATTGAATTTTAAATTAGTGAAATGCTATGCGATATGATTTTATGACTACACATCGTCATGACGTATAAAAGAATTAAAAACAGATATGTATCTATATTCTGTGCGTGCGTCACTAAATTCGTGATAGATGCCATGAATCAAAATACAGTTGTATAAACACAACAATTTGTTTTCGGAAAAAATGAATTAATTATGCTCACTATTGTAGTAACATCAATTATCCAAAGCACATAGAGCCAATTGTTTAGTTTTTATGGAAGAATTCATGAAATTAAAATGAAATGTAGGTAGTTTATTAATGATAATAGATATAAATTATGGCGAGAAATAATAACCAAAGAAATCATTATGATCAAGGACTGAAATGCTTTTATAAACTAATAATACGCTTTCTAGAAAGTTTATAAACTGACAAAAACAAATTAAAGTGAAAATTTAATAACCATGCAGCCACATATTTTCAAATAATTTCAATACTTTTTTGGTAGCGAGGAAATTAAAATATCTGGTCTTGAAAGCTAGAAAAAATTGAATCTCATGAAATCAACAGCGTTTTATAGTTTGTTGGAATCAGCCACATCGAATCTATTTATCTGATTTTCTGCCGTTTTTGGGCTTTCTTATGAGTCTTCGATTGATATCCGACCGTTATATTTCTTTCTTTTGGGGTTGGGTGGATTTTAGGTGCACTTAGCAGTAAGGCTCATTTTCTATTCATTGGGCTATCGAAGTTTTGACGACTGCGACAATAGCTTAATTCGACGGAAAAATATTGTCAGATTCGGCATCTAGTTTATAAAAAAAAATGTTTGTCTTGAGCTTAAAAAATAACTTTCATCCAAAACTCACCAGTCTCAAAGATAGACAAAGTACTCACTTATTGAAGTGAAGTCATATAGTCTGAACCGAAAACCAATTACTTAGCTAACTAAGCAATCAGTTCCGAAGCGATTACAGCCATATCATCCTATTAATTCTCCACTTCCGAAAAAATAACAAATATATGAGCCAAAAGATACATATAAAAGGGTAAACTGAAACTGTAGTTAATCTAAATACTTTATTAATAAAAAAGGGCAATTCGAAACTTATAATTAAATTTTTCATGTTTCATTTTTACGATATTGTACGCGCAATTACTCGGCAACAAACGCCATTTTTGTTCTTGTGACCACATTCTAACCTTTTACATTGTATGTAGTTTTCAAAAATAATAAGTTGAAAATGAATTTCTAAAAAGAAATGAAACAATTACAACCAATAGATAATATTAAAATAGCTCACTGAAAAATGTCCCTTTTAACTTTCTACACATTCTGAGTGTTTTTTTCTAATTTTCCAATTACCAAAAACATCCAACACAGCCTTGGAACAAAAAACCAAATCCACTCATTGATAAAAAATAATCATCTTATTGCCCAAAAAGCGTAGCTGCAAGTGAACTACTCAAGTGAACTACTCATAGCATATGTAGTATTATTTAGTAGAAATTGATTACGACAATTGTAGTTAGGTTTGAATTTTCTTTAAAGGATGGTGCACAAATAGGATGTATATTTCACATTCCGATTTATACTTTTTTCCGATTTTTATTAGGTTTGATTAATTGACAATTACGGAGTGCTATGCAAATTCATGCAAATTAAACTGCTGGTATCACAATAGTCAACAGAAGTTGTACCAACCGCTACGATCACTGTCACTCTTATCGGCACACTCTACGTGTGAGCCCATGAACAACTGTTCCAGAGCTGAATACCTGCCTCAGGATATAGGGTATACCCGATTCTTAAAAATCCACAGTTTTTGGATTCACCTAATTAAAAAAGTACGAGTGCACGATTGAACTCTGTCGCCAGATTCAATAAAATGTATCTGCTCTGGGTGTAGAGACATTGTAGTGTTGATGGAAACTAAATTGCTGGCGCCATTGTTCCGGCCGTATCTGCCCATGACATTTTTTTGGAAGTGGGTAGTTGATGCCCACAAAGTGAGTTGGATGTCTTTTGAAGTGCCCAGGAACACTAAGGTCTTCCTTTCAGAGCCGAACCCTGCGACTGCAAGATTCCTCTATAATAAGAACAGGAAAGTTTGCAGAACCATAAGACATGCTGACAGGACACAACTGCTAAGAATAGATGTTGCACAATAGGACCTTTGTCCACCCTGCTAAGGAGAGGCTGACTCTGCGGAACATTTCCTTTGTGAATGTGCTGTGTTCGCGCGTCTCAGATATCAATGCTTTGGTTGGGATGCAGCGCGCATTCAGCGGATAGCCTCCATTCCTTTTTCATTGATCCTGGATCATGAAAGGTTGGGGGTATGAGTACAATGTGTATTTGGGCATGAGTGCTTTTCTCCCAAACGAGGAGAACTGCCAATCGTCAGGAAAACAGGAAATCGAGCATAACAATCGGCAGACCGGGCTAAAAGATATAGCACAAACCGTAATAACTTTCAAGAGTCTGTTCGTTGGATTTTGGCAGATATTTTGGGCCTGTGATGCATCACAACACAGCTCATTCCGAAAAAGCTTTATTTTCTACGAAAACAGAGACCCATTCGTTTAGACATTGTAGATCATGCCAATTCTATATAAAACTAGGTTTGTTTAAATCTAGTGCTTTGCATCAGTACTCCACTTTTTTGGGTGAGCGATCTGCGCCCAATACATGTTCAACACTTCAGTAGATTGTCTCTCATGCTAATATGTGGACTATTTTGAGTGAGCCCTCTGAAACGCGGGTGTCTGACAACTTTGCTTAATAGCTTGAGTGTCTTGTCGCGTATGAATTTACCTATTGTCTATACTCTTACGTCTTTATGTATGTCTATGTTTCAAACATACCATGCGGTATTCTGAAAATTTTTCGCAGTGCGAGATTTTGGCAGGTATGTAGATTGAGTTTATTCGTATTTGATAGCACGCTAAATGCGATGCTTCTATAAAGTAGTGCTGGTCTTATTGTTCGTTTGTACAGACGTAATCGGCTTTTCGTGTTTAGTATTTTGTTTTTTTGTTAAGGGGGTAGGATGGTTTCCAACTTAAACAAAAAAAAATTTTCAATTATTTTTTTATATGAAAGTACAATATCTCAGGATTATCCTTTGAAAATTTCAAGTCGATCGGACTAAAACTCGCAGAGATACCGGTTATTTTATGATCATGTTGCCAGGTATATTTCCACGAGAAACCGAAATAGACTAGCTCGAAACTCCGAACTACATTTTTGAAGTCGGTGCGTAACATAACTCAAAAATTAATGCACCGATCTCAATGAACTTTACCGGACATCATTAATATGATAAATACTCGCGGATGAACGATCGTTTTTTTTTAAAAAAATTTTACTATTCTTTACAGGCAATCATAGGCTGATTTTTTATGTGAAAATGGTACCTCCAAATTAAAAACCGCATCAAAAATCGGAAATCGCATATTTTTCAATATAATCTCGTTCATCCGCGAAAAAAACTAATATATTAAGTAAATCACTTCGATTTTTTGATTTTAGATAACACTGTCAGGCCAGGTTTTACGCACCGCCCGACGCCTTTTTTTCGACGCGCCTTTGATCTACAGCCACCACGGGATAAATAATTAATATTTTTTTATACAATAATTCCTACATACTCTCAAAATATAGTTCTTTAATGTGTTATAACAAATTAGTTATTATTTTCACTCAAAGCTGAGAAAAAAAATCGCAAAAATCGGCTTTTCTTCGGCCTCGGAAACCATCTTGCCCCCTTAAGTCATATGGCGCATTTTTGCACTCTGTGTGTAGCCCATGGTAGTACATCAGACCTAAGTATTTTGCGACTCGTTGTCATTCTATTTCTAGTCCGTTTACTATAAGTTTCTGTAAGGTTTGACTTCTTTTGCGCGTGATGAAAATCGTCTAGGTTGTGACAGCTTCAATTAGCATCTGCGAACAGGGCTATTTTCGAGGTTTCAAAGGTCAGTTCTACGTGCCAGACTTTGTCGAATACTTTGGCTTCGTCAAACATATTCAACCTAGTCGACTTTCTATAGGTAGTAAAGCTATCTGAGGATGGCATGGACCACCCTTGCTGTCTGGAGCTCGGTGCAAACAAGTGGCCTGAAGCCGATTTGTTACCCCGGTTGAATGTTATTCCCGAAACGTGATAAGAGAATGCGTTCTGCTACCTCGGTTCGAGGCGTTCTATCATTATTTTAAGTGCGACACTTTATTCTTATTTCCAGAAGTGCTGGTGATATGCCTAGTCAAAGCTAGAGCTATGATGTGACACTCAAGTGTCACACAATTAGTGGAGCGCAGGTATGACTAGTCGCCAGTTCTTAAGGCAACAAAACACGAACAATTACAATCATGAACATACAACGGGATTCGAACCCGCGAGCAGTAGATTGCTGCTTTGCTTTGGTGCCTTAGCGAGCAGAGCTACCGTGGAAAAAGTGAAAAAGTCACGACTTTGCCGGGAATTTGGCAGCATTATATTGGTTGCTCGTTTCCGTGCTTCAGGATATGTCCACAGTCAGAAAGGCACCTTCAAAGTATACAATTTGTTATCTGGTGCGGGATAGAAAGTCGAGTGAGATGAAAATCGCTCAAAAGTAAAGGTGATGCACATTATTTGGTTCGACATTCGTGGATAAGTGAATTCGTGATTTATGAATTCCATTCGGAAGGGCAAATGGTATTGAAGCGTTTGCTAGAGGAAATCTGTCAAAAACATCGATGATTATGGGATAATGATTCGTGGATATTGCAGTACAATAATGCTCTACTGCATAATGATTGCAATCGCATTTAGTGCCAAAAATACGAACTTCTCTCACCAGATTAAGCCCTCTGTGACTTTTTTTTGCTCTCGAAACTCAAATTGCTACTTCGTGGAATTTGCTTTGAATCGATTGAAGCCACCGAACCAAATTTCATTTTGAATCGTTTTGAATCACACATTCAAAATCATCACATTCAAACGGTTCATGTTCTTGCTGTTCAAAATTATGGGCTTATCAGCTTTTATGTGTTCATCAGAGTCTTCGGTACTTCACCAAAGAAATAGCGAACCCTTATTCGTCTTGGAGGATGGATCCTCTGATCGTGATTCGGTTCCTGGGAGCAGGATGGACGATTCCTTTGTCTTAGAAACACATAAAGTTATTAGCAATATTGTGACCATCAGGTCTCTTATCAAATCAGGCTCAATGTAATGACGATGATAATGACAATGTGTGTGTTACATACACATTACATGTCCAACTGCATTAACCAAAATATATTAAACAAAAATATTTCGTTTAATTCATTAAAATAAATCGCCGTTGTACGTACCATCTGTAAAACATCTTGAAAGATCTACAGAGCAAAAACTCAATGAAATGAATGAATGAAAACGAAAACGGTTTTGTCAATTAGTACTATGTATTTTTATTCCTTCTTTAACTGCTAAAACAACTGTTTTGACTTCGACCCAATCGTCCAAGTGCAACACATATAACATGATACATATTTGAATTGTCGCTTGATTAGCTTGAATAGACGACTAGAGCGGAATTGAAGCGGAATGTCTTCGCCTTCGAGTCAAATTAGCGTCAATTAACACTCATTAAGAGAGGTCAATTTCAATGGAATATTAACATCGAAAACCAGCTATACTAACAAGAAAAGAGCACAAATTCACCCTTGTATTATTTTTTTCGAGAAGAGATCGATGGGTGTAAATGATACTATAGGGACTTTTGAAAGGGAGACTAAATCAAATAAAAAGAAATGATGGCTTTTAGATGATATCAGAAGACACAATTTTACCCCTAGGAATATCCAATAGGCCTTTTGTAATTAACAAGAAATATAGTACCGAAATGTTTTGCTTGTTCATATTATAACTGTTTAGTTTAATACACAGAAACTAGATAGTTTAAACATAAACTTCAGTAACTACTCAACTATGATCGAAAACGAGTATTATTTCCATTATGTAAACATATAGTTGGTGCCATCTAGAAACAATACTGATCAAACGACTTTATTATCGAAAGAAAACCGAGTCACCTTGCGGTTTCGTGTGTAGCAAACGTAAGTATCTAAATATCAACCGATCAGAAGAAAAACAACAAAATAGAAAACAAAACTCACACCTGACTTCACCGCACCATAC
The DNA here is from genome assembly GCA_963978885.1 of Nemotelus pantherinus. Classification (NCBI taxonomy): domain Eukaryota; kingdom Metazoa; phylum Arthropoda; class Insecta; order Diptera; family Stratiomyidae; genus Nemotelus; species Nemotelus pantherinus. The sequence continues at coordinate 219,222,997 of OZ022263.1, forward strand.
TCAAATGCGTCACCACACTGCATAGCATAGGTAGCCAGTTTAATACCGGTAGAGTAATACAGCGCCCTTGCAGCATCTCAAGACACTCCAGTCATTCCACCAACAACAGTTTTATTAAATACTGAATTATTCACATATTACTCACTTGGTATTCCGCGGAAATTGGCTGCTACTGCTGCGATGAGTAATCCAATGTTCGAATAGGTAGTGAAGCGTTTGATTCAACAAGGTTGAATGGAAAACACTAAATGTTAATGCTTACATACGACGAAAGACAAAAAAAGCAAGCAACAAAGTGAATACGAATACTTGGCTATTGGGAAGAGTTAGATAATTCACAAGAATTTTGGTAAGCTAAAAAGCGCGGATTCTCTTGTTTCGTTATAGTGAAGTATTACACTGACTTTCACACTAATCACTGATTGCAGTTTTGCAATGTACACAAGCTGTACACGACACTTAGCGACGTCTCGCTGATATTAATTGTATCCAGACTCATTTAAACACAATAAACACTTCAGAGGATTTCTCGGGAACTTTCTTCGCTTAAAAACCGATTGTAAACATTACGCATCAAGCTGATAGCGGCAAAATAGAAAACGCACAACAATAAGAACTTCAAACTAAAACGCTCCATGACAAATATCAGAGAGCTTGAAAACGCGATCTTTGGATATCAGTAGGCACCTCACCCACTAGAATCAACCGAAAGATATTCGCGGCCTTGCGAACGCAGGGTGGAAATGCCACAGTAAATACGAAAACATACAACGAAGCAAATAATTTCCCAGCAGCGATTCTATTGTTTGAACTAATCACAGTCAAGATTACTTGCGCGACACTCAATACCGATCTGCTCACCTTGTGTTCACTGATCGCTTTGATCGCGATCGTACCGTTTGCCTCAGATACAGAACAATAGCAACAATGCGACAATCTAACATATCGCGGAAATGTTACTCGAGATGAAAATGCCGCGGCTTGCCGAACCGTGGCTCGAAAACTAACTGACTAAACATGGCTTGGTTTTTATCAATGAATGAACGTTAATGTTGCTTTAGTGGCTTGGTGACGTGCTCTATGGTTACTAATTGTGATGTGTTGTGTGAGGCGATCATGACTGGGGTGGCGTCTGAGCGATATGTTGCTTAAGTGGTTGACGTCCCACAAGGGGGCTTAATGTTGTGCTCAGCGGGTCAACATATTACTTCAATTAGTATCTACATATTGCCTTTGGCTGGGAAGATGCGTTTGATATTAGAGCCAGAGGTCGTGAAATTAGGATGAGGTGACCTTAGTGAAATGATAATAGTTGTTTTGTGGATCTAAGTTTCGCTACAGGTTTTTTTTTGCTATGCAATATCATATTTTTCATGCACTTATTTATTTATCTATTTATAAAATTCATAACAACAGAATACAAATTCCAATCATAGCAGAAAATGTGAATTAAGAAACATAATTCAAAAATCCAACGCCTCAACGCTTAGGTCGAGTATAGTTTCAAACGTCTTTTAAATGCAAAGAACGATTGTGGCAGAAGACCAACAAGCCCAAATTCATTGTGATGCCTAGGGATTCTGATAAGGGGAGAAAACAAATTCACAATTGTACGTGTAAACGGAACAGTGAAGACTTCTTGAGACCTGTTGGCACGTAACGAGTTGCGAGGTCAGTGAGGAGGCAGCATTAGGATGAAGCACGGTGAATGCAGATATATCAGGAGAGGGTTAAGCATACCCTTAATTTCTATATCTTAGCACTAAGTATTCTCAGTCTGTTAATCACTTAGAAGTCTCAGTTGGACCAAAGACATGAAAGTTAGTGCACCTCCAAAAATAAGGAATGACTTGTGTTTTTTTTTTAAACTCAGGCTCAAATTGGTGGAAATAAGGGGTGGGGGATTATCATAAATACAGTTTTGGCTGAAAATAATACTTCAAAAAGATTTTTAAACTCTTGCTCCATGCGGAGTAGGACCATTGAAGGACATTATTGCTTCTTGTTTGGTCTTGGCACCAGTTTCCTCGTTTCCTTGGTGTAACTCATGGTGGGGAATCCAAATCAAGTAGAGGCTGTTCTGTGTCCCTTATTCATTAATTTCATTATTTGATCGCGATTGTTTAGAAGCACTTGGCTATCCGATAGTATCTTGATGCTGACCCTTTTAGTGTTTCTTATCTTTGTTTTATGTTATAGGAGATGCCTTGGAGGAGGGATATGGCATTTCTGCTTAGTAGATTTTGGCCTCATTTGAGAGAGCGAAATGCATTTTGCATTTTGGGTACTACGATCCACAATCTATCTTTGAGCCATCCGTATACCATATTTGCGCCACTTTGTGTTAGGGGTGGGCCAACCACCATTTGTTCCCTGGTTGAGTTATGAATTCCTGAAGGCTGCTTAAGACTTTATTTGATGGCTGAAGTTCAACATTTCTATTATGTGCCTTATATCCTCCAGGATTCTAATATGACTTTTTAGGTCCCCTGATTTATACCTGTATGACTGTAGTACTCGTGTGTATTTTTGACAATAGTGAGCAGACGCGGCATCAAACGGGCACTTTACATTCACATACATAAACCTTCTTTCAAACGTCTTTGAAATGCAAAGAACGATTGTGGCAGAAGACCAAGCCGCGTACAATTGTGTATTTGTTTTCTCCCCTTATCAGAATCCCTAGGCATCACAATGAATTTGGGCTTGGTCTTCTGCCACAAAAAAGAGCTCCAACCGCTCAGTTAAACTTAAAGTCTTAGTAATCTTACGCAATTTCAATCGATGATGATCTTACACCATCATGGCGAATTTTCAATGTTTTTTTTCCATCGAAGCATTTTCGTTCTGCACTGTGGTTGGGTGAACTTTTTTTTGCAACCATGTGTAATAATCTGGGTCGAGAACTTCTCAAACCACCCTGGTACACAATCAAGAGTAAATAAAAAATATCTCAATTAGTGTAAAAATGACATAATTTCAAATTATCTCCAAAGCCAGTTCAAACCATTTCCTTTTTATTTGTTACACCGGTGATTTTTATTCCAGTGCAAATCAGCCAATAAAAGCTGTTTCAAAAAATCAAAAGCTAAAAGCCTTGAGCAACTTGGATTTGTAAGCCAACAGTGTCTAATAGTTTCGTTCAATGATGCTTTTTGTTTTTTATTATTTGGAATAATGAGGGAGACAAAATATGGTCATAAATTTCGGGGTAAATTGGTGTTTTCTAAGCCAACCAGGCATAATTTTTTAATAATTTTTAATCAAATTTTTGGTGGTTTTTCCATTTGTGTAAAACATTTTACCATATTGTTCGTATATTTATTTAAGACAAAAATTTCCTTTTATTTATTATTTACCTTTTATCCTTGACAAAATTGATCCTACCCTGGAATTTATCGTGGAAATGTGAAAGAAGTGTCCATTTGTCACTTAACTTATAACACCTTTGTATTGGTAGGATTAAAATTCAACTTGGCAAAAATATTACTGCAAAAGAAACGTGAAACCACTATTAATTATTTATTCTTCTGCTTGCCATTTTTAAATGCAGGTACATGTCGAACTAATGTGGATACTTCTAGCTTTTAAATAAAGTTGCTTCCTTAACACATCCTCTTTATTAAAAAAAAAACTTTGAACATAATTTTGATACGAATATTTCACTGAAGTTCGTTGAATTTCGAAAGAGCCACTTTAGAACTTAATTGTAGTGTAAGGTAGATTTTAAGTCAAGTATTGTTCAGGTAACCCCAGCACTTGTACAAGCTGGGTAGTATTATTAGTGTGTAAGATAAAAACTGTTTAAGGAAAATATATTTATATGAAAAAAAACCATAAGAGCCAGCAGGCCAAAATAGTATAGCCGCTAGACTTTAAATTATCATTGCTAATTATACTTTAAGCTAGGTTAAGAATGTACAACAAAAATGAAATAAAAATCTTCTTCTTCAAAGAGCCACTTTCTTCTAACATTTATAAAACCTGTTGACCGATATCCATTCACGGCTTGCACATTATTAATGGCTTATTTTAAAAATGAAAATGAATGATTTAAGATCCTTTCAGAAGTTTCAAATTGTTCAATTTTTTCAACAATATTTTGACTTTCCAGTTTCTTTACTTCTACACTTATGTGGAAAAGTTGCCTTAATGACATGGATCGCTGGACGCTGGGGCATTCGAACTACAACTTGTATTACGTAAAGCATAGTACTGAGTTCGATTTCACGTGAAATTTTCATACAAAATTTCACGTGAAATTGGTTTCGGCGAAAATTTAGCTTGAAAATAAGCAAGTTTGGTACTGTGTTCTTAGCATGAAAAGTTGCTTCGAAGTTGCTTTCGCGTTGAAAAAGTAGATGGCACTGAAACTTGTCTCGAATCATTTCACGCCAATTTAGTTTGTGCAGTTCATTCTTTCGAGCGGAAAAGTGACATTTGGTGTTTCAATTTGAAAATGGAGCAGTGAAAATGTCTTTCCAATAAGAAAATCAATCGAAAAGTGAAATTCATGACATTTTATCCGTCAGAAATGAGCATTGTCTCTGCTTTTCTCAATTGTCAAAATTTTCGCTCGAAAGAATGACCAGATAATGGAAACATGTCAAAATTTCACGTGAACTCGAACTCAGTACCAAACTTAAGCTTCAAAAACAATATTTAATTGCGTCTAATCGTATAGAATGTAAGACTGTAGTAAGTCCCTAACAAAATATATAATACACTGGAAAATTTAAAGACGTTGGAGTGAATTGACTCGCTCTTCTGGGAAAATTCAACTATATTAACAGCCTTTTGCAAAAGATTTGGCCTTACTGGCGTAACGATGGAAAAATGTAACATCCATCATAGTCGTTAGCTCTGCTCGCTAAGGCGCCAGTCTAGGTAGCGATCTACTTCACGCCGCACCGGTTCGAATTCCACCATATGATCATTTTTGTAATAGTTCGTCTTCTGTTGTCATTGGTCACTCCAAATCTCATACATAACTATTAATGTTTCTATATCTCAGCTACAACTGAATTTTTCTGTGCTCTTTTATTTTTTACGCAATTCAGTCAAAATCAATTTTACCGTTGGGGATTTTTAATTTTTTTTTAACAATTAATTAGTTTTAATTTTTGCATTTTTGTGTTTGACTTTGAAAAAATCTAATCTTCACACTGCTCAATTTTCTGAAAAGCCGAACAGCACATTTTTAGTCCATTTACTTGAGAACACAGGAAAAAAATGCATCAACATTTTTTAAACTATTCTTCAGAAAATGATACATAAGTGCAAAAAAACGTGATTTTGCAGGAAACGTTATCAAAGTTGGAAATATGTTTTAATGCCATTTTTGAGGATTCGTCCTTTTTTAACCTATTATTTTGCATAAAAAGATGCAGGAGAAGATAGAAAATGCATGATAAGATGCTCGTAGTGCAAGAAGTAAGGCAAAGAGAAAGTTGGAACGGAAGGCAGACGCGGCAGAGGGTATGCCCTGGGTGGCAGGCGTTTACTAAATATCATTCAAATTCCTCCTTTTTACACTTATACTCATAAGAAAATGTTCACTACATCTCAATGTATAGTATAGTATAAAACGTAAAAATCTGCATTTCTAGGTTTGCTTAAGAGCCAGCAGCTGGACTTAATACGCTCCATTGATTAAAAGCGTCACATTATGACTTTGTCGGTGACTGGATATAATAAGGCCAGTGATTTCGAAATGAGAAGTGTTCTTCTAAAGAACATCTTCTATGAGAAGTGTTCTTCTTAATTCTAAACTTCGCAAATGCTATCCTTTCGCTTCCGACATCAAATGCTGCTGTAAAGTGAACATTTTGAATAAGCATTGTTTTTTAAAAGGCAAGCTGACAAACAGAGCTTGAAGATTTCAGAAGGGATTATGTGGTTAAGATTCTATCTACGCTTGATTGGAAGCTGTGCAAATTTCGTTTGAATAGCAAAAGGGTTAAACAAATTTTATGAAACCATATACGCTCTAAAAAAAATGAATGCTTTTTTGAATATAGTAGTTTTATATTTCCGACAAGGAACTTTTGAAGTTGAGCAAAGAAGTAGTACTTTGTTTAACATTTCAATATATTATTCTTGATGCAACTAGTCAAATGCGAACAAATTATTAGGGGGATTTTTCTTTTGGGGAATTCTGCAAGAAATAGCCAGGCAACCCTGCATCATTCTTAGAACGTCCAGACCTTTTGATAATACTTCCTCGTGTGTACGCTTATATATCTCCTTAGTGTGTAGTTACCTCGAGTGTTGTTGTCAAGTTTAGTGTCTCCATTATCGTTTCTGAATTGATGCTGTTGAGTCTGTACATCGCAGAATTACTCGCTCGCTAATCCTCAAATTCCGAATTCCTTACTGTGAATATAGTATGCGCCTCCATCCCATCCAGGTCTCCAACCCAGAAACTTGTACCCTCCTGTCTCGTAGAGTGTATTTAGACGAATGTTTGCTTTGTAAAATTTTCCGGTCGGAGCTCGATCTTCATTTACTATCAACGTACCATTTGTTCGTACTTATACCAATTTAACCTACTTATAACATCCCTTATAAGCTTGCCTGGACACGATAATTGTTTAAATATTGGTCTCCTTCAATTTCGTTATGTACTTTCAGTGATAATCTAAGAATAAGTGTTCAATCTTATTAAATAAATTGCTGAATTATTGATGACTTTTTGAATGATTTGGTTAATTGAATTTATAATCTTTTTTTCCATTTTTATTCTTTTCTTAATTTCTATGTTTATTCCTTGTCTAGTCTTTAATTGGATATATATATGTTGATATAAGCAGTAATTAATAAATAAATGAATAAATTAAGCCAAGACGTCTAGAATTCTCTCTTGCAGCAGCGTTAGTCTATTATGTCAGTAGTTGTGCCGTTAATTATAATGAGACATAACAATTAACTTGATTTTTCTAATTGAAAATCTTCATATTTGCTCTTTGATGTAAAATTCATAACATTCATAAGACACTCATCCTTTTAAACATCAATTAACTTTTTAATTAGACACTCATCACAAAACTAACTAGTTTGAAGCACCAAATAAATTGAAACTTAAATATTAATTGCATTACTTACAACTTTCGAACCATCCTTCAAAAATTCAACTAATTAACTTGAAATTATCCCACATAATAAAATATGTAATGCATTTAGTAACTTTTGCCACTTGAACTTATCTGCAGTCGATATAAAGTTTGATCCCATGTAGTAACTGTATTTTGGTTGAACTGTTTCAGAATTGAGGTAGCAATAACTGAAAATGCAAATATGCAATATAAATCTAGGCAGATTTGGGAATACGCAGATATTGTTTGGAGCTATGTTATTGAATACCAATTTTCGAAACAGTGATTTTTTTAAATCCGTTTGATTAAAAATGAGATATGTAGTTCATAGTGAGCTTGTGTTTGAATGATTTTTAATGCTAATTTCTCGAAATTTCGCTTTGCTAAAAGCAAGATTATATGCATTAAACTCTCTTCTCTGTTATCAGAAAAGTTTAAATAGCTCTGCTTCCTGCGATGAAGTCACAACAAGCCACTTCAGCACAAACGCTTTCCAATTGCATCACCACATGATATCATTCATGTGTGGTACTTAAACTTTTGTTTACGTTTCGATTAGCAGATCAGAAATGAAAGTTTTCTCTTGAATCAGCCTCGTGGCACTTGATAAATTTAACGGTCTGCCTCCCTCATAATTTATTGGCAAGACGCCGTATCAGAGGGTATGAGAGCGACTCAGCAATAAACTATTCAATGTAAGTGTACAACTGAAGCATCTTTGGATGATGACCCCTCCAGTTTGATGTTTCTTATTCTTGTATGGAGCATGATTTGACGAATCTATGAGACTTCTAGATCTCAAATGTGGGTGAAGTGATCGTGCCTAGAATGTAATTGGACAGATGACGAGTACTGGGTGGTCTTGTGGACACTTGAATGTTTATGAGGTTACGAGAATTATTAATGCTGTCTGATTAGTTGCACGTATTTCTTTTGACGCTCATGGGATATTATTTTAATCATAGAGTACAATTACGCACCAGCAACTGCAATTAAAATAAATAAAATTAACTCTAGTTCTGTTGTACGAATAATCGGTTACTTGTGTCGGAAAATGTGCAGAATTGTACATTTCATTCCACCACATATTATACAATTACCGAATCTAAACACATTCATAAATTACTCAATATTTTCCGAGTTTTCTATGAGCACTACAAAGGGCATGAGGGTTCATCAATTGCGTGTACCTCAATGCCGTTTAGATATCAGCGTTTCTCATAATCTCTAAAAATTATCTTCCTTTCTCTTGTACTGAAGAATACTACATTATTATTATGTACACAGGAAGTTAATCGGGAAAGTATTATTGAATCATGCTAATGCGATAACGCGACAGAATTATTTAAGTAAATAATGAATTCTTTGCATGTACCTTGGTATCATGTCGTGCTGTGATATCAGATTTCAGAAACATGGCTATATTATGATTAGCTGTAACATATCAGTGCTTAATCGTAGCGTATAGTATTTTAGTAAGCAAAAGCCACCTGGGGTTTAAGTTATCTAATCAATTTTACTGATCGGTATAAGGGGATATCGTGAGAAAGTTTTTATCGACGGTTTTTGATTATGTTTATATATACATTTACAACGTATATATGAATAGTTTAAGGAAAAACTAAACTAGAAATGGAAAATTAATTGCAAGGAGAGTATCATCAGATTGATTTGGGTGTGAATGACATGGTAGATGAAATATTTAGGCTTATAGCATACATTTTTTAAATGTTTTAATAGGGCGAAAAGTCAATTAATTGATTATATGATAAGTCAGTGGACTTGATTTAGTTATTATTTTGTAGATAGTACGATTATTGCCGATCCTAATTTGATAAACAAAAGAACTGGGGACATTTATATGTTGATACATATGTTTGCTCAAATAGGCTACTTTAGGTTGAAAATTATATCATTATTTCATAGACATACTATGCATGTAGGTCTTGTAACATTTTTCAACGATTTGAAAGTACATTGGCATTTCGGCGGGTCAACGAACTTATTAACTTATAAAACAGAAAAAATTTCGAAATTGTTTGTTGAATTTCCGGCCGGAAAATTTAAGTTTCAGTTTCGGCTGTAGCCGTAACCATATAAATAAAGCCAAAAACTGTAGTTATATATGTATGTAGTGAGCACTGCAGCTAAGATCAAACACAATACTACAGTTCGTACCCCAAGCTGATAGTGTCAATATACAAATTTTGAAATTGAATAATAAACAAATTTTGAAACACCTAAATACCTATTAGTTGATCATCTTCGTCGCGGCAGACAGTATCGAGCCTTAGCCAACTTAATAGAATGCTTTCATTTGCTTCGATTTAATGCCCGCGTCATCAAATGCGGTTTGCTAAAAGCGATCTGCTATCAGCATCTACTGCATCTTCTCAACGCTTGCATGGTTTCCCTTCTTCGTGAGTATTCCACGCAATGCCCTCATTTCAAACGTGTTTAGGGCTTTTCCAGACGCCTGCATGAGCGTCCACGTTTCGCTTCCAAAGGATAACACAGGTCTAATGATTGTTTTATAGATGTGGAGCTTCGTTTTCTTATAAAAGCATCGAGATATCAGTGTGCCACACGAAGTGGGCTAAGATTTGAAGGTTATAGTCGCTTATCGCTATATTTCGTCTTACTGGCACCATTTTTTCTTAATTCAGTCAAAACTTTTGTTTTGTGCTCGATAATGAGAAGACCATTTTCATTGGAGGTTTCACCTAGAGTTACAAATGCTTTCTTGGCATTGTTGAAGGAACGTGTGAGGAATATCATCAGCGTAGGTTGATAGCTGCATCAATTTGAATAGTAGAGTTGAGTATCAAAATTGATGATGCTCAAGTGCAAAATTTGACGCCACAGCAGTAAAACCATCCTACTGTCTTAGCACTGTATTTGCAGAAAACGAGAATGTTATATCATTCGGAATTAGCACTTGTGATATCAAGTCGGTCATGGTCATTTTCACTAATCGCGTCAACTTTGTCGACGAATATCTGATGAAAACGTTTTTTCCAAAATTGGTTTGACCTTAAATATTTGGTCTGTTTTTTATCACCTTTTTCGCGAATGTGGCACACAATTCTTTTTCGTTATTCACCAGGAATAGTTTTTTTATACCTCCACATGTTTACGATCAATTTATGGATTGTCTCTGAAACGATGATGCCGCCTTTTTGTCTTGATGTCTTGCTATGAAACTTATTGACTGACATCGAACTTACGTTTTAACATTTGTATGGTTTGCTAAGTGAGCGAGATTCGAGCTAAATATTGGGCCTGGACTAAATAGTGATGAGAATCACAGTTGGCTCCATGGAAATATCGCGCGCCCGAAATACTGGAGGCCTACTTCTTTTGAATGAGAATGTGATCGATTTGATTAAAAATGTGTCTGCCCAACCACGCCCATGTCCTTTTATGATTGCTTTGGTATGGAAAACAAGTGGAACTTGCGATAAGGTTTCTGCTATACGCAAAATTGACAAAGCGTTGTCCGTTTTCGTAGCAGAAGTCGGGATTTCTCGTGCTTTGAATCGCGTTTTGCGTCCCAATTATTAAAAATATTCTTGTGAAAAAATCTTCTTAGCAAACAACTTCACTACAAACTAAGATTAAACAGAATATAAAAAAACTCTAGTGCATTAGAATCACGAGAAGTAGAGGACTTTGAGTGCATATTAAAAATAAAACCTACGATTGATCTGATATAAAAATACTAAAAAGGAGAGGGCAAAGATGACTTCCTTAAGACACACCAGAGTTAACGTTTTCTATTTTTAGAAAAAAGGCTTTGAAATTTCATAAACTCTAAGCGATCATGGATCGTGGAATCACCTTCCTCCATTTTGTAGAAGACATGGAAAACAGGCACCATAACATTAGTTTAATTTTCTCGGCAATCGTCTCGAACCGCAAGTCTTTGTGGAGATTAGGGTTGTGGAAGAACCACAGGTCTCCGTTGATAGATCGAAGTATTCGTGATTGGGTCTTCTGGATGATGTTGACGTTTGATGGGTGAGCTGCTCCACAGCCAATCTGGAAATATGGCTTTTCCAGATTGGCTTTAGGACAGACTTATGGACGATCATTTTAGAGTCGATAGAAAGTTTGGACACGCTGTTCAGCACTCATTTCAAGTTTAAGGATTTGTTGTCGGTTTTTAGCTTCAATGCGCCATTTCCAGGTGAGCTTCTTGCCAAGGTGCATTCCGAATTACTTTGCTTCGGTACTTTGAGGTGAAAGTAATGTGGATGCATATGGTTTCGTTCATTCTGATTCTCTATTTTGCTAGCCATTCTTCAGGAACTGAGATGTGGGCTTACAGTGTTCGGGAGGCCATAACAGGATCTGAATCAATTCATAGCATGGCAACGTCGTCCATATATGTAGTTGTAGTTCTTTTGTCGCTTAATGGGAGATCAAATGTGAAAATTGTGTAAAGTACCAGCCCCAAAACATTTCCTTGAAGTACACCAGCATGCACACGATGTTTAGCGGTAGAATAGCTTTTGTATCTCACCCGCAATTTGCGGTCGGTCATGTAGGAAGAGAGTATATCATGGAAGCTGTTCAGAAGCATCCATGAATTAGTGGGGGTTGAACGAGCTTTTCTTAATCCATGCTGTTGCTCTTTCAGCCGAGCATCGACCAGAGGAGAGAGTTTACATTGAATAATTTTTCAGAATAGTTTGGGAATCTCAGATAGAATGGCCATGCACCTGTAATTTTGAATGAAACGTCTATCGTCACATTTATAAATTGGTCTGATGTAAGAAGATTTCCAATACGACGGGAATAAGCCAGAGGAGAAAGAATTATCAAATATACTATGAAGGGGGGAGATCAAATGTTCTACACACTTAATCAGAAAAGTAGGGGGGAGGGACCCTTGTTATTATCAAGCTTCATAATGGTGGTAATTATTTCATTTCTCGATATGAGTATATTCTGCGCGAAAATGTTTGAGTCGCACCCGGGAACCGACAGAATGTTGTGATGTGGGGGAAATCATAAAGATCATGCTCTACTTACAATAAAAGTAAGCTGTCTCAGCTTTTACCTAACCTTCTTATATTTCAATAAGACATACTAATACATATGAGGTTGTATATTTCATTATACTTACCTAAATTTTTCCAAAAAAATTCTCATGCATCGGATAAGAGTAAATACAGTTTAATAAATAATGTATATATATATATAAATTTATGATAATACTTTGCTTAGAAATGTATCTTTTAAATATATCAATATATTGTATCGGCTATACATGGCACTGAATGAAAAAATCGTCTATCTTGACAAGGTTACGCTAGTGCTTTAATCATTTTAGTAAAAAATGGCAGAAAAGCATAAGATAGAAAGCCTTTTTAAAGGGGCTGAAAAGAGTTTAAATGGAAGGTTAGATGATTAACTAATCTTGTAATGATGATATCCAACATCGCTAACTAGATTCGGTATTTCAATTTCTATTCCAAGCCAGCAATTGTATCACTTTTGTTGGTTCTACAGAACATCAGACGGTTTCTGCCCAAAAAAAACTTGCATTGTAGTTGCTGTGCTTATGAAAGTTTTCATTTTCAAGCAATTAGAAACTCGTCAGCTGCTTATGTCTCGTTTAAATTGGTAAACGTTTAATTTTAATTTATATGTTCTATTCTCAATTGTACTGCTCACAAAATGTCCTTCTGGATTTGTTACATCATACCATTAAACAACACATTCTCTATTCCATTCCATATTTTATATTCTGCAGAATATCATGCTATGCCGTTGCTGTTTGATGAATGTATTTTCTGAACTGTGTTCTTTTATCCCTGCGAATCTATATTTTAGACATCTCAACATATCCACCACATTGTTTTCTCGTAAAAGCGCCAAATTCTCCGGAGAAATCGCTGCACATCAAATGCAAAATATGTATGTCGTGTAAAGTCAACGCAATGTCAAACACGTATTGTTTATTTGGTTTATTGAAATAGATCAACCATGATTTTTGAAATATGTCTTTTCGCCAGGAATGTTCGAACGGGTTTTGATTTGCTTGTATAAACATGCATGGTTAAGTTTTTAAAAAATATCCTTTTGAGGACAAAAAAGTTAAAGTAGTTTTTTTTTCTTGATTCGCTTTGAGAGCTCATATCATACTCCGAATCCATCGCAATAAAATCATGCATGTGTAAAAAATTCGAAAATACTTAGGAGCTCTAAATCTGAGACCCAGCAACCTTTCTGAACGTTCATGCAATTAAAACGACTGAATGAAAACTTTTTATATTTTTCACTAAAGTACTATGATAAATTTGAAGACACACATAAGATTAAAAGAGCATAGATGACAGGTTTTCGTAGATGACAAGCTTTCAGATGAAATGCCTCTGCATTCATGCTTCCACCACTAAATATACGAGCCGTGCAAAATTATTATAGTATTATAAGCTAAAAGCTTCCATTTCTGGGCCAATGAAATCGAAGGGTTTTAAAATCTATAATCATTAAAGTTACTTCTTTTTGATAATATGTAATAATCGTTAATTTGAAATATTATACCCAGCAAATCAACAAAAATACAGAATCATTCAGCAATGTGAAATCAAAAGTTCAATAACCATGAAATTTGCTCTAAATTTCTAAACTGAGTAAAATCAAACATGAATCATTCCACTCATATCATTTTTGCAACGAGCATTTTTGTCTCGACAAGTTCGACACAGACAGACAGATAACACAACATTAGATTCCTGCATGTACATATGTGCCAAATGACCTCTTTATGGCTTTACTATTGCGATCTGAATGTCACATACGATACGATGGCAGTATAGAACAAACAGACTGGATGACTATGGAACTATTCCTTATCGTTCCAACAATCAGTCATTTTTTGGGTAAAAGACATTCGAATGGGATAGTATTCGATGGGAGTAAATATAGTCTGGATGCGATGTAGGAGTCTGTCATCCTTTAAATGATGTGTTTACCAATAACGACTCAATGTATTTGATACTGACTTCGATGATACTCAGAGGGTTGTAAATTAAACAATTTGACAATGATAAGGGCTCTTGTTTGATGAATGGATGAATGACTGGCTGTAAAATTTTCCTTCGATAATAACCATCGACTTCCTTGGTTCGCTTTTGACGCCGCATTGGAGCCGTTTGTCAATTATTATGATGCACAGGGAAAAGTTTGTAAATGTTTGTAATATTTTGGAGCATTTTAAAAATAATTGTTTTACGTCAGGCGAAGAAATACAATGTGAAACATGTGGGATAGGTTTGACGTTGATGGCTCTTTAGACCTGGAAAATTTCACTGCATAGCTGGAAGGTAAGCGCCCCACATAAGTATTTTTGTGCACAGGCTGCCTTTATTAATAGGATTAAGTGAAATCTACAAAAGCTTCAATCACTGGTCCGATGCTTACTAAAACTTTGTCCTGGGAACATCAATCCGGATCAAGTGGTTGACACTTTTTCTAGCACTTTCAACTCTTCAGCTAGAGCAGCTTCCAATTCACCATAAAGAATCGAAAGCCTAGCAGAGAAGCACAGTGGAATATTTACAATCACCATCTTATGGAGAAAGTAGAAATGAGTTTAACAACGCAAAAAGATCTTATGACTAGTAAATGTGTAAAATAAAACTTTTGGTTTTTTATAGGAAAAAGAACCCCTTGTGGAGGCTTCTGTAGCAACATTTCGTCTTCTTCTGGTTTCAAATTCAAGATTGAACGCTACAAGGTACAATCGGAGTACTGATGGCAGTTGAAGGAATTCGAGCATCGATACACTAACTGCTAACACTAAACACTAACACTAGACTACTCACATTTTCCGGGGAATCATAGTTTTCCAGCATACTCGGCATATCAAATGGAGCTTTTTGGCATTTCTAAGGATCTCAAACTTCCAATTCATGCTGGGAACATTTTCTCGAGCCGTTCAAATCTTCGGGCTCTGATGACGTTCTTCCATTTGATGTTCGTAAGCCTACAGAGGTAATGCTACCGTAGATGTAGGATATTTAAAATTCACCCTTACGTCGCTGTTTATTTCTATGAGCTGCCAGGAAACAAGAGTGGTGTTTGTTCCTAATACAAAGATTATTTCGTACGTCAGACCTAAGAATTCTTTCGTTCGAAATGTTTTATCTCTCTGTTGATAAACATTCTAGAAAAAGTCAATGATAACTAAGTCAATTGATCATATATTAATCTCGCAGGCACAGCAAGCTTACACCAAAAGTGACGAGAGAGAAGTGTGGCAAGCGATCAACACGCCTTTTTTTCTCTTTCTCTTTTTTTCTCTCGGTTGCGGACCATGACGGTAAATACTCATCTGAGGAGGTTTGGCCGGAGCGACTGCAAAGTAGCTTCAAAGTGGCGAAGGTTGGCCGCACTTTTTTAGTAACAAGAGTCCACTCTTTTGAAGGCACTTTTTTCTTTTTTTTGAATTACCAACCAATTTACTAATTCTACAGCAAGCCGGTATGAACTAATTTTGACAATACTTTTATATGAGGGAGTTCTTGCTCCAGCGGACGTTCATTACATAACTCAGCAAACTCTACTGGATTTTAAGTTTTAAACCCGCATTTCTGTTGAAGTTGAATGGAGTGATGGTGTCACCCTTGAAAGAGAGCTTTTTTATTTGTAAGCTGGTGGCTTAACAATAAAGTTGGTAGCATTAAATACTTGAATAATCTGGTTCTAAGGTAGATATGGTGGCTGTCTTTCTTCTTCTTCAATCTTTCTCCTTCTTAAATCAAATTGTTGCAAAATGATGTTCATCTCTCAGCGAGATGTAGAGGCATAGGTCGGCGCAATTGATTAGGATACCTGAACATAGATATATTTTGGAGCAAGGCTTGAGCCCTTGTTACCGGAGGTTTGAAACAATTTCTCCAAATATATATCGATAAAATCGGTCAAAATACTTTGAATATACTAAGAAGTCCTGCGCTGAAGACACGAGATAGCCCAGGGTCTCCATTAAGAAAGGTCGCAGTAAATTGTTGTTAAATCTAACTGGCAGTGCTCTTCGTTGTGCAGTGGCTTTTCTCTCAAGGCGACACGCTCAACGTTTGGACAAAGGTTTCAGTGATTTGTTCAGAGCCGTGGCTCGAAAGATATCCATCTCACGTATCAATGTCCGACTCTGACGATTGCCAGATTAACCTCACTTGGAGCACCCTTTATCACTGGTCTGACTGATTTTTCGTTCATTGATTTAGACGATACAAAACCGTTCGTTAGAGGAGCCAAATAGTTTCCACAGTACAATGGCTAATTGAGAGTACACCCGTGGTGATACAACAGATTTCTACTACACCTAAGTATTTCTTTTGGCAAAACCAGCCACTTGGCTCAAATTAATCACACCTCAAACTCAATTGTTTGATGGAAAAAGTGGGCTATATCTCGTTCCAAAATCTTACCATAAAATCTGTAACGGTTAGAAAAATAAAGAACTGAAGCTGAATAAGCAACTAATTCATTTTCAAATTCGAATCGGGAAGCTAAAAAAAACTTTGGAAAAAATTAAGCAAACTATTATGAATTAAGTAGAAGGATCCAAAAAAAAAGTAACAAAAATTAAAAAATAAAATTAATTATAAACAGAACTCATAAAAGAAATCAAGCACACAATCTTTATAATTCTTCAGAAAAGCCAACGAAGAAACAATCTGGACTAAGTTATATGCAGGTGGATGACCTGTCTAGTTGACAACTTCTTTGTAAGTAAATCCACTTGATGTTTGAACTCGTTCGAATCGAAATCAATACTCTAACTAAGCCGTCATATTTGAATTAGCTATTGATGAATGATGAAGAAAAGATTTTATAATATTCCGTTTACACACCAATTTTTATGCCGTTATTATTTTAATTATTTGTTTAGAGACGAAGAACGATAATTAGATGCATTACACGTTTGTACACGTAATACGTGTATGCATAACGGTTAATCAATATATTTGAAATTTTATGGCATAGCTTTAATGTCAAAATGGATTTTACAGCAGAAAAAATTCGTTTCGACTCATCACTAGTTGCGCCATTGTTTGCATAAATATTTTTAAGCATTGATTTAAACCGCAATTTTTTCATGGCATTCACTTTCAATAATGAAGCTACGTACGATTAAACACTTTCAATTACTAGTGAATTGTGGTTTGCTGCATAACAATCGAAATCGTAAATAATGGGTTTCGTCTGCGAACATCAATCTAGCAATGTAACTCCTACTTTGTGTAGCATGATGAGTCACTAATGTAATGCTCAAGATTAGACAACAAGTGTAAAGACGTTTTGTCTCATTTGAAGAAATCTTGCGTTCGCAACAACGTTATAAATGCAAGTGTAATGGAGTCCGGTATGTAAGTTAATGACACATCGAAGAAACGGAATTCCGAGTCAGTGGTTTCCGCCAATTATGATAAATATGATGTGCCAGGTGGGAGCGACTACAAGCTAAACAAATGACTGGCACTATACGAAGTATAATTCAAACAGAAAAGTTTGCTCATGGATCTTATCTACAGCTGTGATAGATTTATAACACATAATAAAAAACGACATTAAGGCTCTGCCGAGAATGAGACAACTCATTTTTGATGTTATCATATTGTTATTTCACTTATTCATATGGTCTCCAGCTTGCACATTTTCCCCAAGGTCATCATAATTTAGAAACAATAGTCATGGAGATTCTTCCTCTCGAATTATTTATCGCCCTCACAGTGAATCAGAATCATCACTTGCATCATCGCCACTCCATGACCGAATCTGCTTCAATTTATAATATTTCAATTGACCCATTGACATTATTGCAATTAAATGAGTGTACGAATGAACGAATGAACAAGACATAATTGTTGTTGATTTCATGTCCACGAATTGGCATAAATGTGAATAAATTTTGAAAATTCGCTCTCGAAAGCTGTAGAACATGACACGCCATGACAATGAAATGTTCGTGTTTTAATGCACTCTCTTCGGTTGGTGGATTTTAATTAAAATTCGATGTGGACATGTGGGTTTCAATGGCTGAAGCCTGACGAAATTAATAAGTGTAAGCAAAGGACGTGATTGTGTTCGCTTGACATGTACCTATGAAGATACTGAGTAGCTGAACACGGACATTTGATTATATTGTATTTATTCGATTCTCTGTTCGTGAATGGTAATTCCCGTAATTACGATAAAAGTAGCTCACATGCAATCAAATCAACCATCAGCAGCTGGTTTAATCATATGATTACACAAGGATATTTTCTAATCCCGACCATTGACCCCATTCATCGAAATTTCAAAGCAGAAACGGCCAGGATCCCCAAATCGAACGTTCGACAACGAAATGACTAAGATTTATTCAATCAGAATTCTTCAAATAAATTGATAAATGTCGGTAATCTGACAAGCAATCAACCATTGCGAAAGCAAAGAAATGATTTTTGCTATCGAGTGTCCTCCGCTTTGCGATAAACTTGTTTTCGAATTCGAATCACGATTCACATCGATAGGTCTTTTAGTCCTAGGCAAATTCCAAAAAAAATCATTTCACTTTGTGAAACAAGCTCGGGCTCTGCACGCAATACTAGAAACATGCTGATTCCGATTCACATTCTTAATTTAATAAAGCTTTCGACATAAGCGTAACGATTTGGAAAATCGAATTTCTGGAATGCCGGGAGCATAGATTTGGTGGATTGATGCAGGCTTGGCGAGAGATGTGAAACTTTGACCTTAGAGGAGCATTCAGAGTAGATTAGAAAACCCTAGCTAGTGTGTGGAAATTAAAGTGAATCATCAATATATGAATTGCTGGATTTAAATATGAGTAGATACCCATCGTTATATGTCCAAAAATTTTCAAAAATCCAAAATATTTTAGGTTGCGTAGGTATATTAAATTGTGACTGTTGTGATTATCTCTGATATGGGGCATTTCACGTGAAGCGGACAACGAAAAAAAATCAAGGCTCTGGATTTCGTTCATATTGTGCATAATGGTACTTCTAGAAGATGTGAATGTGGATGCACAAGTTTTTGTTTCTATGAGGTTTAGTTGCCGAGTTATGGGCTTCTGAATAATTGACAAAATTGATAAAAGGTTTTTTGAAAGCGGATTCTGAGATTCAAAATAAAATCTAAAAAACATTAAACATAATGATTGGTATAGAAAATTAGCTGTTCTTTTTAATTTTGAAATTAGATTTGAAAAATAATTTTTTTTTCCTGTGTGGAACCGGAAATAGACACTTTAACTCGTAATTTGAATAATTTGGACCAGGTTAATTTTGTTTATTTTTATAACAAAACAAAGCTTAAAGTATACTTATTTTATCATAAAAGTTTTAGAATGGGATGGCCAGTAGTTTAGGAGGTAGGTGAATTTCAATACATAAAAGTCACATGGAACGTGATACCGAGAGCTTGCTTAGGACAGCTAGTTGGCTCGAAAACAAAAATTGATTTGAAATGTGATTAGTAACGCCATCTCTTATTTGGAAAATGTTTTATTTTCCCATAAAAACCCAATTAAAATATATGACGCATATATATTATATTTGACGCCAAGCCAATTCAAATTTTCCGTTATTTTTCGAGTTACTGTTCAACGTTTGCAATGACTATTACTTCCGTTGATAAGTTAAAGAGTCTTTATTATGTGTATTATGTCTCCGTTCGGCTATCGATGTTTCAACCCATTCGATTTGAAATTTCATCGGAAGGCTAATGACCTAAGAAAAATTCCAAGAATATTAGCAGAAAATAAATTATGTCGAATCTGCAGGGAAAAACTAATCGTAGAAACACCTCTAGTTATTAAAAAAAAGAACTAGTTTAAGAAACGAGAGTAAAATTGTAAAAATTGTGAAATAAATTCATTTTTCCATACACAAGTAACTTTTTTTAACTAAGTAAATCAGCATTAGCAATTTTTAATATTTTATCTTCTATATATAAGTGACACAAGTGATATATAATAGTTTTACTACAAATATTTTGCTTTCACACTCACTACCTATCATAATCAAGCTCCCGGTACCATGCTCCATGCGACTTTTATGTATTGAAATTCACCTACCTCCTAAACTACTGGCCATCCCATTCTAAAACTTTTATGATAAAATAAGTATACTTTAAGCTTTGTTTTGTTATAAAAATAAACAAAATTAACCCGGTCCAAATTATTCAAATTACGAGTTAAAGTGTCTATTTCCGGTTCCACACAGGAAAAAAAAAATTATTTTTCAAATCTAATTTCAAAATTAAAAAGAACAGCTAATTTTCTATACCAATCATTATGTTTAATGTTTTTTAGATTTTATTTTGAATCTCAGAATCCGCTTTCAAAAAAACCTTTTATCAATTTTGTCAATTATTCAGAAGCCCATAACTCGGCAACTAAACCTCATAGAAACAAAAACTTGTGCATCCACATTCATATCTTCTAGAAGTACCATTATGCACAATATGAACGAAATCCAGAACCTCGATTTTTTTTCGTTGTCCGCTTCACGTGAAATGCCCCATATGCAAATGAAACTTGTTTATAATAGAGATCTCTCAATGGTGAAAAAAGCTGCTATTCAGACTTTAAACATGTACAGCGAAACTGTTTTCAGGCTTTGGTTTTGGAATTTTTCAATTTTCATCCAAGGAAAACAAATCTTAGTATTAATTCAAGTAGTTGGCACGCACCGTATAAAACTCTAAACAATCGAGTGTGGAAATAAACTGTACCTTTATCCTGATTAGATTCATAGAACACAAAGGACGAATCACAATTAGAAACTAGTCATGCAATTGATCGACGTTAACTCGTCTAAAATTAAATCTCAGTTCAAATGCATAAGATGGTAAGTTATAAGTAGACTTCGAGTCCAAAATAATGAGCTTACAATGATGAATGGTTTGACCGATGAGAGGTAATGTGAAGGATTTCAGTAGAATAAAATAGAAAAATCATTTTTCCATTTGAGTTCCAGATGCAAATAGCTTGAAAAAACCCGCGGGATATTATTTCGTTTGCAAAGTTAGTATCGTGTTGCCCGCTTATAAAGATAGAGTTCGAAACTTCTTAAGAACATTTGTTGAGGGCACCAATTGAGCTTGACAGGTTAAAATCACCCATCAAGATAATGTCGTCGTTATTGTCAGCAAGACCGTATATGAGCTACATAGTATTTGTTAGCGAAGTGGAAACGTCGTGCGAGGAGTTTGGTGGTGCAAACGGGCAACTAAAACTTAATAAATCACAACTCCTCTTCACAGCTTTATCCTCAAGTGGCGTGCACATTTGAGGACAAAGGAGAAGGCGGCAAACTGAGGCACAACTTATGTTTAGTATGACTCTGTCTAAGTACTCAATGAAGTCGGCTGAAATAACTAAACGTGGTAGTGTTCCAGTTATTTTCGTGCGTTCGTTAGCAACACAAAACATTCAAATTACTTTCACACCGAAAACGAATTCTCTTTGAAGTACCGAAACGTCACAGATGGCAAACGAATAGCCTCGACCCGACCGCGAACAGCTTTTCGCGCCTCAATTAGACGTTCACATTTGCTTGCTCATATGTGCTCGCGTTGCTGCATTCGTACTCAGATATTTACGCGACATAATGTCTGAGTTACGGTCAACGTAGCTTACCTCCGAAAACGGTGGCCTACAGCAGCGAACGAAATCGTCTGGTTACACTACAACACGCCGAACTGCCAAACATCCAACAACAATTTTCAGATTACAATTGAATTCAGTTATTGAAATCGAAATCGAACGATGCAATTGAAATTTAAATTCAAATACAAATCGAAATTCAACTTTCCCCCGTCGCAAATGTCAAGTGCTTGGCTGCGTCAAAGTTGAAACCATTTCAACTTCAACTGCGCTCGGCTGCCCTTAGTTACATCGAGTGCTATGGAAAACCCATATAAACAACTTTTTTGACAGGTTCGCGGCGCTGGACTACCGTAGACACCATTGCAGTGTTCTTCAGCAGTAACGGTTTGACCATGAGTACGCCTCTTTGTGAATTATAGCTTCATAGAAGTTTACGGGTGCAGTAAAGGAACTGACTGAATAGTGAAAGGGTTGTGCGTGTTGAAGGAGCGTCTTCGAACGGGTGGCTAGTCAGTGACCGCAGCGCCGCGTGGTGTGGCGTAGTAACAGCGCTCTCGACGAGCCTTTCTTTTTGGTCAATTCCGTTTCAGAAGTTATTAAGGCCACTGCACACAAATGGTTCTTGACTTTCTTTGATGTGATGAGCAAAACCGCTTCCAAAATCATCCTCTGTGCTTGTCCATTATTGGCCTTTTAAAATCCATCGCCCCCCTACACAATGGTTACGGCGTGTGGTGACCCACGATGGACCGTTGTGTAGAGGCAACATTAGAGGGCATATCAAACAAACATTTCAAAGCGTATATGGTATGTGGGAACGTATGGTCTACCCTCAGAACAAAGAGATTTAAGGAAATGAAACAATTGTACACATATATGAAATTTAGTGAAGCAATTTCACTACAAAGATATAAATCTATAAACATACCAAATCGAGACTACAACTACGTGATATTTTCCCATTGGTTTCCCTACTACCTAAGCTTTGCGAGCTTTCAGGAGAGAATTTTCTGAATTAGTTATAGCTTGCCAAAATCGCGTACGTATGCTCTACTATCTCAGTGCATATTCCCGACATTTTCTGTTCGCGAGGTCCAAGACTGTCACTTTTGTCCCATATTTTTCCTTCGCTACTAAAAACACTCAGAATCAAGCGGATTGCTTCAATTCTTATGCTGTTTTCATAGTCTTATATCTCTCTCTTTTAAGGCTATACCAAAATCATGAAAACTGAAGTGATTATCGACAGAATGGAAAACCTGTTTCCGAGAATGGGGTTAAATGCACGACCTTTTACATAAGAAGTCATTGAAATGGTTTGATTTGCGCTTTCTGCAAAGCAAAAAATGGAAGCAGTGTCGAATTTTTAGGTTATATTGTGCATATTTTATCCAGCCCGTGCAGACTTGCAGAGGCACTATAGAGCTTCCCGTTTACGGAATAAGTTGCTGCATATATTTCTCTTGAGTTCTGAGACACCAGGAAATGTGTGCTACAACTTTCATTTTTCATGTTTTGGCCAGCCGAAACGTTGATCCCGATCACTGCGGTCTTTAAGCATTTTGTAAGATAGCATGAGTACTTAGGTACAATTATTAGTAAATAATTAGTAACAAGGTTTAATAATATAATTTAAGTGATAAATCGAAAAATTTTACAGTTTCGCTCATATATGAGAATATAAGCAAATGATTTAAAACAGTTTCTGGCACTATTCGTCAAAACCTACCAGCATTTTATAAATATTCCCACCTCATTAAATCCTGAATTCCTTCACTCTTCGATAATCCTATACATTTATTCATAATCATCTACATCGGGACATCAT
Source organism: Nemotelus pantherinus (assembly GCA_963978885.1). Taxonomy (NCBI): domain Eukaryota; kingdom Metazoa; phylum Arthropoda; class Insecta; order Diptera; family Stratiomyidae; genus Nemotelus; species Nemotelus pantherinus. The sequence continues at coordinate 219,246,557 of OZ022263.1, forward strand.
CACCATTAGCATAAGCAACTTTCGTGCTCATTTCTAATTTCCTGCATTACTCCTGTGAGAAAAATACACATCTCGCTGTCATAGCGTCGATCGCTTTATTCTCGTATACTATCATCACCCATCCAGCTATGTAACAAAGACAATTTCTCGCCGAAGCTATCATCATCCTGGAAATGTCTTGTTCTTGAGTTTCCGCATCATCAATTCGTACGAGGATAATGTCCGTTCATGCAATATTAGCTTGAGCTGTTCGAGTTCTTCGGCTAGCATCATACCTCTTGTTGAGAATTTGCAAGCGTATATAGTTCTCCTGCTAAGCTACAATACAAGACATTTAATCTTACCTACACAGCTACACTGGTATTATAAATGAAATGCTTTTCATTGTCTGCTCGTCTTTGCTCCTGTCCCTTGCTCTGGTTTGTGGATGTACCCGTTTTTTAATTTAGTTTTCTCATAAGCTTCCGGATCCGCATGGTCTGGTGCAAGGAGTGTCGCGTCAGTAAATGTGCATGATTTATGCTAAGTTTAGGCGAATGACAGAAAATGACAATAATAATGACCTGGTAATAATAACCCTGTGTAATAAACTCAGAGGACAATGACAAGCCATATACACTACGATACGATAAATTAAAATTATCTGAGGACTTTATCATCAGGTCTCATAATTTTCTGATCAATGGTAAAATATTTTCTATGGTAAAAGGTTTTACAGGAAATCTAAGTCCAATAAAATGAAAACATGAAATTTGTTGAAAATTAAATAATGATAGAGATAAAAAAGGAGCTTGATTTGCTACTGTTCTTATAGAAGGAGCTTAATATGCAATTAATATACTTCTTTGAAAAAATTTTTCTCAACAAATTGATCACTATTTAGCCCAGTGAAATCCGACATAAATAAGGCGAAACTTCGGAAAAATTAGGGGATAGCTGAATTTTGGTGTGAACCTTGGTACTGGCGTGTTGAACAAAATGTCAAAAGTTTCCATCGATCCGAGTGCTGCGTCACTTTTTATACGAGGTCAAAGGTCACCAAAAGTGACCTTTCCTAAATATCTCAGTAACGGTTACGTCTTCAGAAAAACAATGTATGACAAATTTGTAGCTTAAAAAATTTGCAACAAAAAAGATTTTATAACTTTTTCCTGTAACCATAACCGTTTTTGAGATATATTGATCTAAACATTTGTAACTAACAGCATCCTCTTTCTCACAGCATGTTAATATTATCCGATTTTGATTACGACTTGGATTGTTTGTGAGTTTGTTTTTCCATGTTTAAGAGGCGCATGAAAAAAAACATGTAAATAAACAGCCTCGAAATATTTCCTATACTGTAACATCGCATAAAGTGATTAGATCGAAACAAAATGCAAAGAGAGCGTTGACCTTTACGTGAAGCAGCTGTGATAAGCCTGCAGCTGCATTTCATAATTTATGCCGCTGTCATTTTATAAGCATCCTTAAATGGAAATAAGTAACAAATATTTTGCTTTAATAAATTTGAAACTCATGCTAGTGTCGACTCTCGATGCCTTTTTACTCTATTTCTTCCAATGATAAAACAATGTTTCATAACTAAGGATAGAAAAGGAGCAAGGGACCAAGTTTGGTAGAACATGCACTCACAATATACTCAATTTTTCTACTCTTCTTGTATATTTGTTTATTACCATATATTTGTATTAATGAATATATCAATGAATGAAAATTTTAATGATTTTAATGGAAAATGAGTTTAGATCTATTCAAATAAACAGGTTAACAATAGTGTAAGCGAAAGTTAACACTTTCATTTTCATGTTTACTTGTAAAACAATAGCCTGAGCCTGTATTAAAAAACTTTTTCACTCCTATTTTAAAAATGCACTCAAAAGTGTAGCAAAACAAAGAATCAAATATTTAATTTAGGACAAACTTTAATTGTTCCCCAAAACTCAGCTTTAGAATATATGATTTCAAATCATCTCTGTATCTAGGACCAGCTCAGACCAGCTCTATTCCGCCTGATATCGTTCCAGTCGTTAATCACAATTTGCTCAAGCATTGCATGAATGAGTTCAAATTTTAAACGGGCAGACGAATAGTATGGCATTCATATTGGTTTGTGAGTCTGGCGTTCTATCCGGACACGATTTCCAGTGAACGTCGCCTTCTTGCAGAATGCATGTGTTCAATAAAATAAACGTCCTTTCCAATATTACCGTCTCTCGTAGAATGTGGAAAGTAAAAGCTATTTCCCTAGGCTGAATTACGTTCTGTGAAAGAACTAATTGCATATCATGGTGTTTGTGGCCTCTTCACCGGAAAATATATGCAATACGGCCAACGTTCCGTAAACTCACTTCTGTGCACAAAACATACTATCCATACATTCATATGTAGCACATATTTCTGATAATTTCCAAATACCGTCTACCATATCCTTATTCCACTATCGTAACAGCTATTCATCGGAAACTGCATATAGTAGCTTACTAGCGTCCCGAATAACAACTCAACCATCAAATCATTCATTTTAACAGTACTGAATTACAGAAATATCCTGGTGGTACGAGTAGGATTCACACTCGCATCCGATCTATGCGACGAAAGTGATTGTCTGAATGCGACAAATGACTCGTGTGCCATATTGCATCCATTCCGAACATTTACAGGATGCTTATGCCACCAGTAGTAAGGCAGAGAGCGTGTTGCAGCATCTTTAGTCTAGAGTCAACCGGAAAATATTGGAGCATGCACATGGAGTTGATGTTGGAAAGGATATGTCGTTTAAACGGTTGGTCGAAGAAGATTTTTCGCAAACTTTGTAGCTTGAAATGAGATAGCAAATTAAACGTGTAAATGTTTGATTAGTATCTAATAGGTCATGCCTGATAGCAATAGAAATAAAGTATGGAAGCTTTACTTCTTAATTTTAGGAAAAAATGTAGTTTGGAAAACAATACAAAATAGTTGAAATTTTGGTTTACAAAGAATCATCAGTACTGTCAATGGCACAACAGCAGATACCGATGTATAGTTTTTGACGTATTGAATTCACGTGATTAAACGTAAAAAACGTCAATTGGCCATCTTTTGAACAACTATCAGCCACTGTTAATAGAAGGTTTTCTTTCTCTGAAAGGTACAAATCTATCACAGCCATCATCGAAGCTCTGCGATCTTTTCTAAGTATTACCTAAGTATTACCTTAAAAATGATATTTTTTTTATCTACGGTCAAAGCAAAACAGTTCAAAAAGAAGCTTCACCTGCATCTACTGCCGATAACGACACAAATTTAATGACGAGAAAATATGAGAAAAATTGATGACAAAATTTACTATTTTTTTCATCTTGGCTAAAACAAGCTTATTTGTATAAAATTCTGGAGCACAGGCTCAAAGAGAAGTAAAGTTAAGAAATGAGAAATAGTAAAGAAAATATTGAGTAGATTCTAAAAATGCACTTATAAGTCAATGATATTACCTGAAAGAAAAGTAATTTTTCAATTTTCCCGGTTGATCACTAACCTGAGCCCAAGAATGCACAAAATATCACGAACATTCGGTCCAACTCACGGGTTTTCCAGCAAATGTTGAAATCGCCATGTGATCATGCATGATTATTGTTAAACCCAAGACTTCCTAACACCCCCGTGGTATTTATGTCTAATGGCTTGTTTTACCGATGGCAGCGATGTTCTCATAGAGAAAATATGTGACACTTCCGGCAGCAAGGTTCCAAACCTTACCAGTTCATGAACCACATAGTTGCCCGGACCGGAACCCTCCCATGTCCAAGGACACATACCAAATGCACTGTCGGATACCTTGACATCTTCCTAAGCGATGCAAGGAAGGTGTCCGAATGCTATACAAGGACCAGTAACGGAATTTACAGCCACTTGAATATCTAAGAAGATATCAATGTCATCTTGAATGAAGCAGAACCCAAAGTGCCTCAGAAGGAGTGGTGCGGAAAACTCTAGTTGCCAAAAAAGCGACTATCATCTGTTGGTTTGGCAGGTAGTCTTAAGCGCAGCCTGCCACTAAAACTCTACCTCATATTGCAGTAAAGACTCAATCGTAGTCGTATAAAACCAAGCAACAATGCAAAACTGTGAGCCCATGGCTTTTTTTTGCAGCTGTAGAGTCAACAAAATTCTTTGACATTTGTTTTGTTATATTTTTCTTCCAGAGTAACGTTGATTCGAAGGCTAGACTTGAATATTTGACAATTTCGCTCAGGTTCAATTTCGGTAAGTCGATTTGAGGAGCTTCGTTCTTTCTTGTAAATAGAACTAGTTGCATTTTACTGCGATTCACAATCAAGGCGCATTCTCGACTTCAACGTGAAAGTATATCAAGAAGCCTCTTCGTAAGTGCGGATATATACTTTTCAAAAAGTGATATGGCAATGTTGTCGTACCATTTCGCACCATGGTCTAGCCTCCTCAGAAGAGTATTAACCATAATATTTCTGAACAAAGCAAAGAGGACACCTCTTAGATGTGTGCCTGTGTTGGCCCCTAGTCATAATTAAGCATTCGCCAACAAAGAAGAAACAACTCTGTTCTTGAAGAGCTCTTCGATAACCGCTTTCAGCCACGTATACAATATCACAACATCTAGCACCACAAGTGTTTCTACAATGGCATCAGAGTTGATGTTATTGCAATCTCCCTCAATGCTTAAGAGGGATTAAAACAAAAGGGATAAAAACGAAAGATATTTTAATCGATAATCAGGCCTCAAAAGAGGTCATAATATCATCCACGTCTTCATAACTGACGTGAAAGTGTTATGTGAAACTGTTTTTGATGCAGTTTGGACCAATTTCCTCATCCACAAACTTATTTTCCTCGACTCTTCACGATATATTGTAAAGAAAATAACTAGCTTCTTTCTCAGGGTGTGGATATTTATCACCATCAATTTTACCAATTTGTTGATTCTTTTGATATCATTGGTCGCATCTTTTTAATGTCTTCCTCTCCAAGGTGAAAAAGGTCTACAATAAACTTCAAAATTTGCATCCGAGGAGATTCCATCAAAGCTGCGACGAAAAGAAGGACTAACTTTTGACGCCCTTCGTCTTCGTGCAAAAGGCTCTCCTCAAGATAAAGTACTCAAGGCGTATAGCATGGTGATCATTCTCTGCTGGAAGTTCACTTCTACGTTTAAAAAGGTAAAATCAGCTTTATCGTCTAAGGCGAAAATTCATTTGACTTTTTTTTGCGAAATTGATCCGCTGATGTATCCGTAACTGAACGTCAGTGAGTCCCGCAAAAATGCCCGTCTTGAACAGCAGTAAATGATTTTGATGAAACAATTTTGTTGTTTGAAATTATTTTCTGGTTTTCGAAAATCTGCTCATTCAGTCAATTTTTTTCATTTGGAACCGTTGTCAGTCGTATTAATAAGGCTGTAAATATGCCAATTTTTAAATCTATAAAAACTCCAAGCCGTATGATCCTAACACTTTTCTTCCAACTTTGATACACGAAATGTTAGACGGCGAAAACAAGGGAAAGTTTCAAAGGGAATCGAAATTGAATGCTTATATTTCGCTCAAAAGTGCCAAAAATATTTCAGAAAAATGATTTCCCAGCAGCCATTGGAATTTGCATATTCCTAGTCCCAATTGTGCGTAGTTAGCACTTTGTTTTGCTTTCATATCTACTTCACACTTCGTTGCTGATCAACTTCCTTATCATAACATTCAAACAACATTACCTTTAGAATCTATTTACATTTGAAGTCGGCAACAAATGCAAAAGTCTATTTCGCAGGCCATTTTCTTTAGATTCGTCTTCAAGAATCTACCTCACGCAAAATCTCATAAAAATTCAATACTGAACACAATACCTACTCTCACACGTGCACCAAACTTCATCTACACATTCTACCATCAATTCCCATTGAAATAATCTTCTTCCTAGAACAGAGAAAGAAGTTCAATTGTTCCTAACCACGACGCTATGCCAACATATCTCACGAAGTCATCTCTCCAAATAAAAATCATTGTTATGCATGCTTTGAGGCAATTTCATTTTCTTCTTCTCATTCTTTGACTTCGAGTCTTTTGTTTTTTTGCTGAAAAAAATTCGGCAACTTTTCGTAGGAATATCATGAAGATGTTGTTGATTCTGCTCAGAGTCCTTTTCGATAGAGCGGATATTGAGTCATGGGCCTACGATAAGTTACTTGGCCAGAACAAACTTTAAGTTGGAGTCATGACAGTCCGTAGATTTTACGAGCATCAAAACCAACAACCTACGAAAACAATCAGTTCTGAGAGAAAAGTTTTCGTTTTATCCCTAATAATCACTACACACATTCTTTTAGGCCATTTTATCTAAGATGAAGCTTTGACAAGCGAAGTGTACCTAGAGATTAGTTGGTTTATATAGAACCGAATTGAATGCTATCTGTCATCTAGAGCTAGTGTTCCATTCGAAGCTGATTGATGAACACGATTGTGCTTTTATAAATTCACGTCTAATCGACTTCTGAATCTTTGCAAGCAACATCAATTCCCCCAAAATTTTAATACCAGTTTTATGTTACTTTTATGAATTCACTTCACCGGACATTTTCGCCCAGATATTAGCCCTAACAGATATTAATCATTTAATTTCTGCAAAGCTATCTACATCAAGGCCGCACTCTAATGATGATGTTTATTCTCCATAAAGTGTTCGAGTAAATTAAATGAATACGACATAATGGGCGCTGAGTTCCTGTTACTAGGCTTTCGGAAAACTTTTGCCCGAAAATTTGTTGCAATGTACACACATATTCCGTGTTTGAGCACCAATAAAATATTGTTGAAGAAACGGACAAGTTTTGGTTTCTTTTCACCGCATGCCAGCATACTTTGAACTACAGTATATACATTTATGAGCAAATGAGCAAACACTCTGGACCATGAAGAGAAAATGTTGTGCATTGTATTTAAAAATGATGAAGTTAATAAACCGCCCTTATGGAGAGAATTCATATGAAAGCTAATAAAAATAGCAAAATCATATTTTCCAATTTGGTAACGACTAAATTCAATTTATGGCCTAATCATTTCGCATTGTAAACAAGAAGGGATTCGAGAGAAATAGAATAGAAAACCATCCGAATCGATGGAAAAATACTGGCCATTAAGGAGACTAGACCAATTCCAGGAGTTTTGTTTACGATACCAATTCAATAGATCCTTTCACTGTAGTCAATTACGATATGTGATGTTTGTCTAAGGCGAACCTCGGAATATATTTGACAGTTATTGATATTTGTTTTCGGGCTTCATTTTGTTTTTTATATACTTATGCTTAATGAATCCAGTACAAACGATGGATACACCTTGTATGTGGTGCTTGAATATTTTGATTTTATTCCAAAAATAAAAGCACTTCTCGTTTATTTTAATCTTATTCACATTATAAATTCGGTTTTGCAGGAAACTATTAAAATGTGCAGAAAAAAAAAGAAAAAAAACTAGCGTGTCAGAACCGCTAGAAAAATTGATTTTCGAAGAAAAGTCGAGGAACCGTGGAGACTACGAGTTAATATTCAATCATCATACTTACGTGCTCCTTAAGCTAGAACTACACTGGTCTCACGTAACGTGAGCTCACGTGTGGTCACATCAGCTGACCACACGTGTGATAGATCTGCAGTACCATTTTGTATGGTTAGAACTACACTGGCGACACGTCACACGGCTCATGCGAGCTCACGTGAGCTCACGTTTTTGATAATCTGCAAATTCAGATTTTTGAGCTCACGTGAGAGCACGTTTAGCCAATATTTTTACCGCATGGTATTTGATTTGATTGAAATGTATAAGGTAAGTGATTTGTTGCAAATGTATAAGCATGAATACTTGTGAAATGGCGAAATACATTGATGCTGGTAAATTATGGGAAAAAATTGTAACAGAATTTTTATGTGCGCAGCGAAATTTAGTTAAACCTCAAACCGTCGATATGCAATTGCAACACACGTGAGCTGCTAGCATGAAGCTAGAACTACACTGGTCTCACGTAACGTGAGCTCACGTGTGGTCACATCAGCTGACCACACGTGTGATAGATCTGCAGTACCATTTTGTATGGTTAGAACTACACTGGCGACACGTCACACGGCTCATGTGAAGCTAGAACTACACTGGTCTCACGTAACGTGAGCTCACGTGTGGTCACATCAGCTGACCACACGTGTGATAGATCTGCAGTACCATTTTGTATGGTTAGAACTACACTGGCGACACGTCACACGGCTCATGTGAGCTCACGTGAGCTCACGTTTTTGATAATCTGCAAATTCAGATTTTTGAGCACACGTGAGAGCACGTTTAGCCAATATTTTTACCGCATGGTATTTGATTTGTTTGAAATGTATAAGGTAAGTGATTTGTTGAAAATGTATAAGCATGAATACTTGTGAAATGGCGAAATACATTGATGCTGGTAAATTGTGGGCAAAAATTGTAACAGAATTTTTATGTGCGCAGCGAAATTTAGTTAAACCTCAAACCGTCGATATGCAATTGCAACACACGTGAGCTGCTAGCATGAGACAAGTGTATTTCCAAGCGTGAGCTCACGCCTCCAAACGCATAACGTGACGACACGTGAGCTCACGTTACGTGAGACCAGTGTAGTTCTAGCTTTATTTCAACCAATCTTTTTCAAAGGCCTCGTACCACTTTGATCCGAACGCCGCATTGGAACTCATGGGGTAGAAAGGTTTTAAGGGCTATCACTTGCATGAATTCCGTAATTTAGGAAAGCAAAACAATATTCATTTTCGGAATCTGTATCACGTTGAGGCCAGCCCATCCCGTGAAATTCGTTTCGATCCGATTACTGCATTGTAAAGAAAAAAGAAAAGAAAAAATTGTAAAGAAAAAAAGAAAATTAGGGCTACCACCCGTAAAACTTTTCAAATTTTCGAAATGTTAATATTTGTTGTTTGTTGTCACTACAAGATTACTGCCGTTGGAAAATTCTATGATAACATCGCTTAGCAAAAAATTACAAAAACTACTATAGCTCCCAGTCCTATCAGTCCTTTCATGATTTTTCAGCCAAATTGTTCAGACAAAGAATAAAATTTATTTATGAGTTCCTTTATTTTCTAAAAAGCGAAAAAATCTGAGGCGGGTCGATGCTTTGACAGTTTTCACTTCCAGCGCTTGCCATAGCGACAGTTTCGCCAGCACGTTCATCAAAAGTTACACAAGTCTACAATTTCAGTGCGTTTAGTCAATTCCACAATAATCTAATAGCTCTGCTAAAAAATATCAATTCAAATTTTCTCGATCTTATTTAAGGCACCTAGCGCACATATAGGGCTATGAACTTCCAAATTTTAAAATATCTGTATTTGAAAATAATTCAAAATTCATTTTGTAAACTTAGTTTTTTAAAGATAATTTGTTGATAGAACTATAAGGTTACTTAAAATATTCTTCTATTGTTGTACAGTAATCCCTTGACTTACGTCTCCCTTGTTATACGTTTTTTCGACTTACGTCGTTCATTACTTTGAGACCAATCCCTTGAAATTACGTCGTCCGTCCCTTGACTTACGTCGCCGTTTTCATAGAACAGATGTTTGTTCATATGAAAACTGTTCCTCTGGTAAAAGGAAATTCCCAGGATTGTGTGAGCGCGATTTTCGCAGGAAAGTTTTCGTATTTGGCGATTGCATTGGGAAAAATGTTGATTATTTGGATCAAAGACCTGAACCATCAAAATATGCCGGTGAGCACGTTAACTATTAAGGCGAAGGAAAAAAGCTTATTCGAACAAGCAAACTTGAATCGAGGAGATACTTTCGTTGCCAGCAATGGATGGTTTGAAAACTTCAAGAAAAGAAGTAAAATCTACAGGTAAAGCGGATAGTGCGGACTATGACGCGGCGAAGATCTTTCCAAACACTTTACATGATATTATTGAAAATAGAGGATATTGTGCACAGCAGGTGTTTAATGTTGTCGAAACAGGCCTGTATTGGAAACGCTTGCCCTCAAGAGCATTTCTTTCGATTAAAGAAAAAAGAGCTCCTGGCTTTAAGGCAGACAAATCCAGGATTACTTTGCTTCTTGGAGGGAATGCATCAGGTGATTTGAAACTGAAACCTCTTGCTGTTTATCAATCAGAAAATCCAATAGCTTTCAAAAATATATGCAAGGAAAATCGACCGGTTATTTGGAGGTGCAACAAAAAGGCCTGGGTTACTTCTAATATATTTCGTGATTGGTTTGATCAACGTGTCTGTCCGACAATAAAGAAATATTTTGAAGCCAATAATCTTTCTCATAAAGCATTACTAATCATATCTATAAATCTTTAAAGAAAATGATCCCGACAAATCAAGAAGTGCAGAAATTTCAAACGAAGTCTTCAATTCTGTCAACGATTACAAAGCAGTTGGTCGAAGAAAAAAGAAAACAAACTTTACCCCAAACGCGAATTTCGACCTTCATCGCCAGTAAACCAGTCAACCCACAAACAGTAAAAATAGAGGCTATTCATTTTAAAGATGATAACAATTAATGTGTTGCTTTTTAGTGCTTTATGTCAAATATGTACATATTTAAAGCCGTCTATTTTCTTCTTCGTAAGGTTTCTACTTGTTGCCTTCATTTCTATTTGCAATTTAACGTATAGTCATGTCTAAACACTTGATGAAGGGTGCAAGTATAAAACTTATGTGGACGAAAACCCACGATTTTCTTTTAAAAAATGAATTATGTACAAACTTATAAAATAAATACATTCATATTCAAAAAATGAAAGTTTATACATTTATCGGCTGGGGTTCCTTCTACCCTCGAGTTACGTCGTTTTCGACTTGCGTCGCATATTCTCGGAACCTAATTCCGCCGTAAGTCGAGGGACTACTGTATGTGGTGATTGGCTTCTGTTCAGTGGGACCTCTCGTCCTTAATCATTTTCTTCAAATGCACTTCTCATTTCCCTCTTATTTTTCTTTCTTTTTGTTCCTTATCACAGTTTACTGCATGATTTTTATTATTTCTAATAATTCCCGTATTATTCCTAATATTAACAATCTTTTGTTGTACTTTGTTATTTTCTTATTTTCCTTCTTCCAATCTAACTCTTTCGTTGCGTTGATCCTGACCTTCAGCATACCCCTCTTTCCATCGATCGCTATCGGGTTTGCTGTTATATTACTTCAATGTGACGATTCCAGCATCGACTTTTACCGCTAATAGATATTAATATAGATTGGTGGCAGTATCGCTTTTTACGGTACTAGCAGTAACAATTACTCGCTCCAAGAATTGTATCATCCAAGAATTGTATTACAATTTTTATTATATTGTATTTATTATAATCAAAACTTATGTAATAGCAATCGTAATTCATGCTTGATATAAGTGAACTAACATCATGTATATGGTAGCATAAATCAGCGCCCAATGTGGTCTCAATTTTATTACGGATAAGGCTTATATTTTTTCGAAATAATTATTAGGTGGGTTTTTTTTTGCACTCTTGGTCAGGCCCAAAATGTGCCGGCAAGTCATTGAAAATTACCTCGTGTAAGAAATCCCGTGGAAGACATTTGAACGATGTTGTGTTTCACATATGATGGCAAAAATCAATCTTACAATGAAATTAAAATTACATCACTTTCCGAATGTTTTATGGGCTATTTTTAAGTTTACTTTTTCAGACATGAAATGGATAACCCTTATATAAGAAAAATTGGTCTTTAAATGAAAATATCTTATCAAAAACATGGTTTCATCATATTAATTTTTTGAGCACACTACAGTTTATTTTACAAAAAATATAATATTTGACTGGTTGAGAAAGTAGTTTAATTGCTATGGACAACATTTTACCAATAAGCGTTCGCACTTTCATACTTTAGTTTCACATTCAAATGTATATTTTTCAGGAAACATTACATTTTCAACGCTGCCAGAATTCAGGGCGCATTTGTTAGATTCTAGAAATCCAATAACTCAGCTAAACATTTTACCACGCCCTTAAGATTTAGCAAAATAAGCTTTTCTGTGAAAAGTATATGAACATTTACAAAATAGCTTTCTTACTCGATGTATGTGTTTAGTAATCGCCTTTACATATGCAAAGAATTTGGTTTGATTCTGGTCGGTAGATTTGGAAAGCTTATATGGGAATTTCAAGTAATGTATGAAATATGCACAGAATACATATAGGTCTGTTTTTATTTTTGCTGATTTTCCAAGGAAATTAATAACATGTTTGGACATTTTACTACGCAGCTGAGCGCAAGTGGTTCATATTAGGGATTACTGATAAATTTTCCAGTTGTATACGAAGTGGTCACCTCAAGATATTACCTTTGCTTGATTCAAATTGCGAAGAATTGAATTGAAAATATTTCTATTTTAAATTAATTGCAAAGTTTAATGAACAAAGAAAACTTTCAATCTAGCAGCTATACTATCTTGGCATGCTGGCTCTGAGTGGTTTTATTTTTGGTTTTAGTTTTTTTCCGTGCAAATTTTATTTCTTACACACTAATGGTATTACCCAGTCTGTACAGCAGCTCGAATTACCCGGGCTATAATTTGCTAAAAATTTACCTTCTGTTTGTCGGGTGGCCTATGTAATCGAAATGCCCATCCATGAGCTGGGCGCATAAATGACTCATTAGATCCACTTGTACGTCCTAGCAGTCGAATCAGTCCATTCTCATGTCCAATTGTCTGTCCGTAGAATCGAGTCGTTAATTCCACAACTCGGTCCCTAAGTGGCTTCAGTCCCGACTCCTGATACAGGAGAAGGCTCTTCGGCAAATTTTTAGTTACCGGGCTATAGAGCCTGCCAATGCAGAAGCGGAGGATTCTTCTTTCAAATATCGCCGCAAAGGGATTACATTTTAAAAATTCCTGGAAATTGATTCGGAGGTACTTTAGAGATGGACTAGCAGTAATCTTAGATGTTCCGAACGAGATGGCGAATTTCTTGGTCTTGTTGCGAATAGTTTGTGATCCCGAATACTCGGAAGATTGCGAAATATGTAGCCGAGTCTCACTACCGTTTTGGTTTGATGCCGCATTCGTCAAAGTAAAGACTTAGTTCTACGAAGTAGTATGCCAGGCTGTACGCTGCTTTGATCGGGTCTTGGCTCGACGTGAAAAAGAGCGTGTCATCGGCATATTGGACGATTTTGATTTGTGGTTGGCCCACTGTTATCAAAATGCGAAATTGATTTAGCCGCAACATAAAGCTTTACAGTATTTAAAGGATTCTTTTGAAATTTAAAAAATTACGCCCACAGAGCAGTAAGTGTTTATTGTCTTCTAAGAGTAAAATGAAGTACATGTAGTAAAAATAATTGAAAATTATGTGAGAAGCACGAGACGAGTTCTAATAATAAAGGAAATATAAATATTTCCACTCTACAATGTGGTCAAATAGGAACTCAGGAAACAAAAAAAGCCTTCGAAAGGGAAATCTGTCATCTTATCAGATGAAAAAAAATTAATCTGAATGATTCTGGCACTTACAGTTATTATTCACCAAATAGTCCCTTGAAGATGAGCCTCAACTTTGAAAGTGGAATGCTTAGTGACCGAGACACCAATCTCTTTAGTAGCCAATAAAACGAATTATGTGGAACTGCTGGAAGCAGTTTTGATTCCATTCATAGCACAGCACTTAGACGAGAATTCAGTTTTGCGGCATGATGATACTACGATCAACGTTTTTTAACCTACAAAGCAGTGTTTCAACGAAGGAAATTTCACTGTTTCACTGTTATTGGACTGGCCGGCTTGTAGTCCTGATCTAAATTCTGAGAAATCTCTGGGAAATCTTAGTTAGGGACATATACACGAACGGACGAAAATTTAGTAATAAATCAATCCTAGAAATGGATCCAAATCCAATAGAAATGGAGGCTATACTATATTAATGATATATTTTTGAAAAACATTTGGTGGTAAAAATAAAGTAGATAAAGCTGCTTTTGTAACACTGCGTTTAATTTAATTTCGATCTAGAAAAGAGTTGTTTGGTTTTGTTATTTAGATAAAATAGTGATACAATAATAATAATAATAATATTAAATTTCATATTTAAATTTCATATTTATTTAATAATATTAAATTTCATATTTAGCTTCTGATAGTCCTCAAATGATTACAAAATTCACAGGATGCATTGATGGAGTAGGAATGTATGATTTTTGATGAGTTGTAGGTACAGCAGTTGAAAGCAAGTCATCCAAATCACAAACTCTCCTGAAACATGTTAGTGTGTATAAATTTGGTGCTTTGTTCAACCACAAGACTGGCGAACCCTTGACCAATATATCTATTTTATGAACACTCAAAATTTCAATTCCCGAGAGCACATGAACAGATCATCAAATCAATATGATATGAATATGACATTGTATTGATCTTGAGTAGTGGAGATACCATTTTATGGCAAAGGGGGAGGGGGGAACTTTTCGGAGCACACTTTTCCATCTACCCTGGAGTGTGGTAGATAAGTTTATTTACATGTTTTTTTTATGCGCCTCTTAAACATAGAAAAACAAACTCACAAACATGCCAAGTCGTAATCAAAGTCGGATAATATTAGCATGCCGTGAGAAAGAGGATGCTGTTGGTAACAAATGTTTAGTAAAAAAGTACAAAAAATATTTTATTATGATAATTATTTTTGTTAATACAAGTTCAAATTCAAGTGATACAGACTAGTGTCTTTACAAACTACATTTATCAAAATCTAGCTCATGCTGTATTTAATTTTTAACAATTTGTAGAGTAATTTCACAAAGAAAACATTCAAAGAATACAAAAACTTTGTATATGAATAAACTTAAATCTACTACTTAAATCTACTTAATACTATTGTTCCTAGAGCCTAAATTTGCATTAAGCAGGAGTGTTTGATGAGACAAATGCAAGGAGAGGGTTGTTTATGCATAAAATTTTTCTGTGAAAAGTAATGGATCTTCTTTTCTCAAAAACGGTTATGGTTACAGGAAAAAGCTATACCTATAATCTTTTTTGTTGGAAATTTGCTAAGCTACAAATTCGTCTTACATTGTTTTTCTGAAGACGTGGCCGTTACTGAGATATTTAGGAAAGGTCACTTTTGGTGACCTTTGACCCTGTATTAAAAGTGACGCAGCACTCGGATCGATGGGGACTTCTGACATTTTGTTCAACACGCCAGTACCAAGGTTCACACCAAATTTCAGCTTTCCCCTAATTTTTCCGAAGCACCATGTTAGATTTCCCCGGACTAATACGTGCATGATCGTCTCGTATCAACGCGTTGTATCAGCGCGTCGGTAAAGCCTGAATTACATTGGCATGCAGTGCAGTGCAGTGCACTGAAATTTAGAACTCATGTAATTGCATGTGGCAATTCACATTAACTGCAGTGCAGTGCAGCGGACTGCACTGCATCGTTTAGGCTAATTTCTAAAAACGCTGCAGACTGCATCAGCTGACATTTGTTTGAGAGTAGTTGACCGGGCAAAAACCATTTAAATTGAGGCGGAAATTCCGTTCCAGGCATTAAATTGTAAATGGACGAAGTGGGTCTGGTGGAAATTTGATGAGTATGTTAGCAACCATATAGTAGTGGCGCATTGAAAAAATCCTCAAACCAATAAAAGCCCTCGACTTTGAAGTTTCGATTGCAGACATTAATATACTGGGAGATGCTACTTTAAAATGTTCAAATGATAATAATTTTGCAATGAAAATTAGCAAAAAAAGCTTCGATTTTTACAATTTTGAAATTTTTATGGGCCTATGCCTTACGATGCAGTCATGAATTCCAAATGGTAGATGACCTTTGATGCAGGTTGGTTGCAATTAAATTACGTTTGATAAAACTATATTCAAAACGAAAATATTTCCCAGCTTTTCTTGAAAAATTAGCCTTTCTTGAAATTGGGTTAGAGTTTTTTTCACATTGTAGTCAGTTTTGTCTCTGATTAAAGGTTCGTTGTTATAAGATTTCTTACCCAAACCTGGGCTCCAGAGTAATACTTGAATGCGACATGTTTTGGCATTCAGATCACTAAGGAAGATTCTAATATGTGATTTCGGCAAGCGTTGAGGATTTATGATGGCTGCATTTCAGGGAGCTACATTAAATAGCGAAAACAATGATTTTCTCACTGGTATGCATATTGCTTCTCATTTGAAAGATGTGACTCTCTCCAGTCATGTAGGCACAAATGATGTTATGTTGATCGGCTTGAAGTTCCTGGGATCTAAATAGTCATCTTTCCCGGGTTTTGATATAATGACCTTCTGTATCTATCGCCAAGCTGACGAAACGCACCTCAGGATTGGGTGTACCCAAAAGAATTTGATTAGGTCTGCCTGTAGGTGGTGAATCCCTTTCCTTAGCATAGCATCGATACCACCCAGGTGCAGTAATTCGAAGTCCTTGCATCCTTAACGTTTTCGCCCGTGAATACAGAAAGAGAACATCAAGAAGGGGTGATGAAATAGAACAATCTGATTCGAAACATTCTATAAAGTTAATGATCACACTTATTCAGGTTTTTTTCTGTTGGGGAACAGCGTAGTTGGAAGAAATCGCAGTCTTTAAAATCACGAACCCCACAGAAGATACAAAATCAGGGAATATGTTTTCTTCGGTATTAGATTGATTTCTGCCTCAACAAGTGTATTCCATTCTCAAGTTTTTAGTTCCTTCAATCCAGTACACAGAACCAGACTTCTACTCCCGTGTTGGGGGTGGGAATAAGGAGTCAAAAAGAAAGTAATCTGGAATGAAAATCGCACATTTTAGTCTGCCATTATCCCGGCACTGCGCGATGACCGCTGAAAGGTACTGGCTTAAAAACTGGCCGATCATGACAGAATCAAGCTGATTGGAAACGATGTAACAATTACTTGAAATTGTTAATTTTTCATGGCAAAATTTCTTGGCCCCTTTGGTTGAATTGAACTGACAGATCAAACCAAGCCTCAGCTCAAGTGTAAGTGCAATGGAGGGATAAACTTCAAATTTTGGCATCTTTTCTTTCAGAAGAAACAACAAAGGCATGGTTCAAACTGATCTGAACAAGCCTTATACCTTCAGGCTTAGATATGCTCATTGTTAATCTTTACGGAATACCTTTTGCAGATATTCTTTGCAACACATTTTTATACCCTATTCATATTCTTCATTTGGATGACATTGACGTTTTAGAAGGAGTAGTTCAGCAGCATTCGGGTGTTTTTTTCTGAGCACCGAGAAGCATCACTAAATTGAAACGATTGATGGGGTTGTTCCTAAGATTTATCTATTTTATAATCCTGCTTTCTTGCGAGGGCCAAACATACAACAGCTGAAATAGATAGATCAAAATTGTTAAATTTCGACTTACTGCCAGTACCCAGTTGCCGAGCAATCTGCGTGAGCGGATAGTTGCAGCAAATATAATATTTTCTGGTCTTTTGACCATCATTCCTTGTCCTGAATCCTGTATTGTTTTTATATTAGCCTTATAATCTGACATGGCATCGGCCAGCTGCTGAACAGTAACGAAATTTAACGTTTTTTGATTGGATGCATAGATACCGTTGTGTAATCAGCCTGTTTGCGACGCTTTTTGTATGTTTTATATTTAAAGTTTTTACAGCTGAGGCTAGGAAAAAGTCTCCAAGCCACGGCCTGTCTTGGGTAAAGTGATGATATACGTTAAGATGGAATGATAAGGATAAAGAAATGTTGGTTTCAAAAGCACAATTGAAAAGAACTCGTAAATTTTTGATAGCTCCTTATCTCAGAGCAAGAAAGGAAAAAAAATTTCATAGTTTCTAGCCTCAGAGCAAAAAAACAATAACAAGTCAAAACAAGAAACTGGAAAACTCTGATAGGTTTTAAAGCTTTGTGTTTCATTGTGTCACAGCTGGAACTTAGCAGCGTAATTGTACATATTTTTTCGCAAAAATAAGAAAAATGTTTAGATAGCGCTCGTAGTAGGGCGTAAAAATTAAATTGGCGATAAGGAATTGCAGCTGATCGAATGTATTACACTATATTCAGTGTACTTTTACAAATATGTCCGTACTTGCTATCTGCGTCATTCATCAAACGAAATCACGTGTTGAGCATCAAATTCATAAGTTTTGTTTGCTCTTTGCTGCCACGAGAAAGCACTCCGTTTTCTATCTTATCCCAAAATAGACTATATTGAAAACAATGAGAATCATTGCGAATTTGAGTACCTATTAATTATAATTACTGCTGTAGTGTTTACGATTCAAATCTAGCATCATGTTCATAAACATTTATGAATGTTTACGAAACATCTGACGTGCAAGTAATTGATAATAGGTCAGATTTTGTTATCGATTCTAGGTCAATGCTAGACATGCTGATTTATGTACGTGTACATATTTCTTTTGAATAATTTTTCGAAATTGAAGGTCAAGCTTTTTTAAATGAAAAACGCTAATAAACATAAATTTATGGTGTAGAGTTTGGTTTACAGGTGATCTGATTCAAAGTAAGGTAAAGAAGGCCAGTATATTTAAAAGCTTTTTCGCGAAAATAATTTGATCAAGTTTCGACCACTCAAATTTAATTAAAATTTCTTAAAGTTTGCATTATTTATCAATAATTAGTTATAATAAAGATAGAAATAAGAGAATAAACTTATAATGTCAAAAGTTGAATATGAAAAAAATATGAAAATCGGTGTGCTCTACGATAGGTCAAAAATTACGGTGCTTATGCTTAGAAATAGAACAACATTATCCGACCTAACATTTTACAACAGCAGCCTTATACATTTAATTGAAAACTATGATTTTTATGATTTTGTATAGTTTTTCATTTATCATGATCACCATTTAGATTTTATACTCTTTTAGCCGAATGAATTTTCGATTCTAGTGTCTATCCTATTCCAGCCTAACGGCTTTTATGATTATTCACATGTAAGACAAAGATTAATGAAGAGGACCAATTGCTAATCAGTAATGATAAAATTAAAGAAGAATTGTTTTATGTGGGATGGTTATGTGGAATGTTAAAATTTATCACAACTAACGTAAATAAAAAATTAATGATCTCCAACTGCAAGTGGTCACATAGGTCAAGTATGCACTGTGAGCTGATATTTGATGAGAATCAGTGCATGAAATTTCGAAACCACTTAGTAAAAAAAAATTTCAATTTTAATCATCCCATTTCCCCAGAATTCCTTCACTTCTTTATTAAAATTTAGACCATTTTTCAATGAAATCATTCGCCATTCCCCAAAAGTTTCTGCACAACTCTCAGTTAAGGGGACATAGCACCTTCAAATTTTTCATAAATCGATTTTTGTTTTTTGATTGAAAATGTTAGAATGAAGCTTTAAAACATGATTTTAACAATATAAAATTGAAACTATAAAAAAAATGTTATGACCATATATAGCGAAGCGCGCCAAGGTCATTTTGTCTATGATTTTCGTTCACTTCGCTATACCGCTACATCGACTTAGGCCAAAGTGTAGAGAAAGATAAGTGAATCAACTCCTTTAAAAGATGCAAAAAAAAGTTAGCCTCGGCAAAAAAAATTAGCTGAAAAAAATGCTTCTAAAAAAAGTGTTGAAACTCCAAAAAAAAGTCCGAAAAAAGTTCAACTGACACTAAAATTAGTGAAAAATTTATCAACATATTATGGCCTACCTATACGACGAAATTATAATTCGGTTGAAAACATGCGCAAGGAAATTCGGGCAGCATATTCCCATAAAATTTCAACTGATGAGAACCCTCAACACTTTTATTGTCCTGTTGGAGAAAATACTTGGTCTAACTGGCGCAAGGCGGAGGCAGCTGGTGGTAGTATTTTAAAAAATTTCAAGCATCCTCCACCTTTAGATGATGAGGTACAAGAAGTTTTAAAGCCTATTTATGAAAACTTATCATCAAAAGATTTATTAAAGCACTGCTTGGGCAATTTTACGCAGAATAATAACGAAAGCTGTAATTCTTGTAGTTGGAATTTGGCCCCTAAATATACTTTTTGTAGAAAAAATATTGTAAATATGGCTGCAAATATTTCTGCATGTACATTCAATGAAGGATTTATGGCTATCTTGAAAATAATGCAAGTCATGGGAATTACAATTGGCCATTGTGCGCTGGAACATGCAGAAAATAGAGATGCTGGAAGAATCAGCCAGGCGGAAAAACGCCCGATTGAGGCATCTAAAGAGGCCAGAACTGCTCGAAGAGAGCAAAAATATTTGAAAGAGGAGGAATATGAACAAGAGGAAGGTATATTGTATGGTCCAGGCAACGAAGATTAAACTTCGGTAAGATTTATTACAAAAAATATTGAATTTTAACTTTAAACGCGATTTTATCGAAACAACCTTTTTCAAGTGGGCGTGCATGATTAAGACAATTTTTTTTTATCCAATCGTTCTGAAATTTTAACACGTTAATCTGCACATGTTAATGCTCAGAATGAAATACAGATGAAAAAATCGGCAGTAAATTTTTTTAGTTATAACCGATTTTTGGGGGGAAAAACCTCGATTTTCAAAAAAACGCCGCCATTTTGTTATATTTTAACCAATTTTTTTTAGCTTTTTTTTATTCCAAAGCCGCTTTGATGCCGATGAAAATCCCGTATTTGTTTTTTTCTCAGCCTCTTCTGAAGGCAGTTATCGTGCACGCCAGGTTTGTTAGTGTTTTTTCAAAAAAATTGGGGCAGACGACAGGGGGCCACAAAAAATGTTTAACAATTTTTTTGATATAGTATAAAGCAAGTTAAGTATGTGTACAAAGTTTCATTAAGATATGTCCTTTTATTAAAATAAAAACTAACCTTTGAAAAAAACAATTTTTTTTCAATTTGAAGGTGCTATGTCCCCTTAAGTTGGGAAATACATTCAGTATTGAAATGAAATATGTTGCAGCAGAGGCCTATATATTTTGACGGTTCATAGAATTCACCTAGTTAGCTCGTTGTAAAAAATTTGTACATTTTTTGTAGCTCTTTCTTTAGATACATTTCTACATTTCCTTTCTAGCCAGTTTCTTGAGTCACATCATTTTGTTCATTTTGATTAGAACGCCGAACTATTTCGTGAGAAAATGGAGTTACTTCAATTTAAAGTGGATAAATATAACAGATCTTATGATAAAATCGTACAAGGAAACTTTTTTATTTGAAATAAAACATAATGGAAATTGGACAAATTTAATTTTTATGAGCACCTATTTTCGTGCGAGAAAATGAAAATCTATGAGAAAAGTATACATCTTGTTGGCAACACATCATCGCACCAACCAGGTTTTTCAAACTTGATTCGTATACAAAATGATACGAGGGTATCCAAAGTGGCAGCACTGATCAGAAGTCCATTTGAATGCGGATCTTAAATTCTACAGTTTTGTCTGTAAACTATTAAATTACTTCCAGCTTTGCCTTCCGACAATCTTAACTGCTATATCGCTACCCTAAATTTTATATATGTAGGTATTAAGCTGCATTTCGTTACAATCACATTACCTTTTTTTATTGATTTTATTTTTTTATTTTTATTAATTTTAATTTTTTTTAAAATCGTCCAGAGACATTTCACATCACGTTCACTTTAAAAACTCTATACTATTATTATAACCACGCTATTATCATCTCTCATGCAACATACGCACCTTCTCCTCTCCGTCAAGATGACTAGCAATCCATATCACTTCTCCTAAATAGCTCTTCCGAAAACCTCATCGTAATCAAAATTTCAGCACAGTTTCAACATTGTAAATAATCCGCAAACATGTGTGTTTTGAACGTCAGCTACAATACACCCTCGAAATTTATTAACTTAAGCCGCGGTTACATCATATTTGCTGAGAAAAGCTGAGGAAATACCGTAATCTGGAAATACTATGCCCCTACCAAACCAAATGAAAAGTGTGATAGCAAGGAACTAGAACATATGCTGACGACATAAATTTATCACCCAAATCAATTTTATCGTCGCTATTGTTGTCAAGAACGTACTGTTATTTATCCAAGTCCTCGTAGATCCACCAGTTTACCAGAGTGGATAGGGTGAAATCTGGCATATAAGCACACAAAAAGTCATGATGTTGCCAACATTGTATTTCGAAGTGTACAGGACCCTCAGGATACTCGCAAAGTGTCTGTACAGATAACCCTTTGAATTATGAAGATTCGTTATTGAACTTCCAATGACGAGAACCAATCATTAAGCTCCATCTATCGAAAAATGAGGCCAAAAGAATGTTTCGGAATGGGTAAAATTAATGACAATGCAGATACTTTAGTGTATCTTAATGGTAGCCCGCCTTGGAATTTATTTACTTCAAGCAACGCACTTGAATATTCTAGAAGTACGATATTTTGAAGAAAAGTAGGAACATGGTTAAGTTGGGGATCTCTTATTTCCGTTCCGGTTTTACATCGGCATATTTATTACAACATTTGCCTTTTTCATCACGATGATACTCCAAATTTGCCTTTTGTGCTGTGAAGGATCAATTCAAACCGCAAATTGTGGTGTCATCACGAGGCTTTCTTCACAAACATCCACATGGAAAAGATACAGCATCGAACACGCACTAAATACCAGTTAAGGCCTTCTCAATATGCTGTTCCGACGGAAAGCATTGCAAGTTCATTATCCTTTCGATGGAATCGATTCGGTTTCTCATCGAATCAATTCTGGTTAAACTCTCGTATAGCAATAGCACCACTATTCCTCGATTTATGATATTGGAAATGGAAAACACTACCGCCTGATATCCTGACGAAAATGCTCAATGGCTTCAGATTTTCACCGAACAAATCTAGTCTTTTCTTTCACGATAGTTCCGCTGTCATCTTCTAAACAGGCTTCTTTAAGGTCATTTGCATATTCCGCACGTTGCTTTGTTCCATACCGAAATCTCCTAATATCTTTCAGACTCCATTAAACTATTCATGGAACAGGCATAATACGACGATTTGTGTTAGTTGGCGGTTCAGTGACTTGCACCTTGGGGGATGAGGGTGAAACCTAAGCCGAAAATTACACCTTCTTGTTCGGGTGCTCGGCAGTGAATTCGAATGGGGTGCGTTATGGCACATTTTGTAGCCTAACGGGGATAATCAAGGCCTCGAAAGAAAATCTAGGAGATTAACTTTATTGGTGCGACTTGTAGCCATTCTACACGGCAAGCAGTCATTCCATCTGCAGTTTATTTATCGCCAGGCATTTAACATTTATCCTTTTGTCGTGTGAAACATCATAAGTTGTGGTGGCTTTGCCTGCCAGTCGAACAGACATTATAAGACTTGGAGCTGTCGTATCGTTCGAGGTGGCAGGATACTTTCCGTTTCCCTGACGAAGATTAAAATGGAGCTAGGTGTATTATGTTTTTTTTCTGAGTGAGATATTTTGGGAGAGCACAGAACATCCATTAGCGATCTGATGAATCACTTTTTTGTATATTAAGGCTTTGGTGATGAATGATTCATTGATGTAGCAGTGCGGTGGATAATAAAAATAAAAACCATCTGGAAATTGTCGATATTTATTGCACAAAATTGGTTCAAGCTCTTAGGGGATTTGTTTGTAGGTAGAATGTATTTGAAAGATGTTATGGAGGCCACAAAATGTTTTGAATAAAGAAAGGTATATTATACTTTTTCCAAATTCAACATTGCTCAAACGAAAATATATTCAATGAAAATTATATATTTTCTCTTCGTTTCCGACATCTACTTATTTTATATAAGTACGTATGGACATGCAAAGAACACTTTTTCAATCCCAATTGCCTCTGATATTCTTGCTGGGATAGTTCTTGTTACGGAGTTAAATTTAGCATTCTGGAGATGATGCATTTTACGATGCGAAAGATAGATGAGATTTTTTGCAAGCATTCAATGGTTTTTTTTTTCTGTTTCACTCCTGCGGAAAATGACAGACAAACTACGATACATGCTGTTGCTGGCGAAGCGACAATGACGCCAGCCACGAGGAATCAAGCATGTGTTTACGATGTATGGTCTTGTACGTACACGAGCTGAAGATAAATCTCTTTGTTTCGAAAAAGATTTGGGAGTTTGTTTTTTTTTGCACTGCAACACAAAAACAAGCTTCTGCTACTGATGCGGGATTATTGTCATAAATATGGATTGTCAAATATTTTATAGTGTGAATTTATAAGGAATTGTTCAATGATATTAATGAGGGTATTAAGACAGTTTGAAAACATTTACATGCAACGGATGAAGGTTTAGTAACGGTTCTAGATTACAAACTGTAAGAATTGCAGACGTTTTAGTCTGCAGATTGTCTTGCCCAGTAGGTACCTATTATATAATTTCGGTAAAGCCCCTCCATTAGCCGTTAAACAGTTTTTTTTAGACTGTTTTTTATTTATTTTTTTATCTTTAGTGTGTTGTCTTTTCGTTTATTTTTTGTACGTTTTTGTTAAAGAAGAAACGAGTCGACATTTCGAGGCTAAGTCTCGAAAAGTTCCAGACTGATCTGAAGAAGATTTTGTCACGTTTCGTAGCCATGAACGAGACCTGCATCTACCATTTTGATCTAGAAACCAAACTGCTATGACGTGGAAGCGACCCTCTTCACCGACACCGAAGAAGTTCAAAGTGTCAAGTTCGCATCAGTTTTTTTGGGACGCTGAAGAAATTATTATGGTGAAATATTTGAAAAAGGGAGCCAATATATCAGGCTCTAACTACGCAGGCCATATAAGAAGATTGCGGGAATCTATTAAGAAAAATAAACGCGGCAAACTGCGAGTCGGAGTGCTGTTTGATCAAGACAACGCACCGGCTCACAAGGCTGCAGTTGCGATGGCTGCGATTCAAGAAACAGGATTCGAGCTGCTTGAACTTCCACCCTATTCGCCAGATCTAGCTCCTAGTGACTTCTCGCTCTTTCCTCGGCTCAAGGAACACGTTCGGAGTAAGAAATTTTTAGATCATAGCGAAGTGATGGTCGCTGTTGAGGCGTTCTGGGAGAGTAAAGACAAATATTTTTCTTTCTAAGGATATCCTGGGTTTGGAAAAATGATGGACTAAATGTATTAACTTGTTAGGAGACTATGTTGCAAAATAAAGATCCAGCATATGTTTTTAACTCTCTAAGGATTGCTTCTATTTGGATGCACTAAAGCAGTTTAAACGCCCCATTTCTATAAATAACAAAAGTGGAGGAAAGTGAAAAAATGATGTTTTTCTTTATTCTTGGAATGTAGGTATTCTTTTCAGCCGCATCAAAACCCACCTGGTAATATAAAGACACGACAGAGAGTACTATTCCAAAAGTAAGTTTAAAAGAGTACTATTCCAACCAATATTATTCAAACAAAATTATCAAACGAAATTTTCAATCGGATAAGAACGGTCGCATTTCAAAATACTACCTATTTTTTAAGACCCGAAAATTGTGTTAACGATACCTTGAGACCGGATTATCAGATCGAGGTCGTGGAATGTATTGATCTTAAGTAGGACTAGATCTGATGGGAGTTTGGTAAATATGTTGGCAATCTTGTGACTGCGATGGCATTTCGAAATAACCCTCAATCCTTTATGCCCTATAATTTCCGGCGCAAACAAAATTCACACAAGTTGATCTTAATGGAAACCAAGAGATTGAATTTTTGCTTTGCATAGCCTAGTAGATAGATGAATATTCAAAAGTAAAACCAAACATTAATTATTTTCAGCTACATACTTACATATGTATGTATACATCGACTCCGCTTTTAATTTTTAGCTTTATTCCATAACGATATTTCTTTATTATTTCATAACTACTTAATTGCTATAATAAAACGCTTGTACATCAAGGCGATAAATTTGGCTTGAGATACATTAATAGTCCACTCATCATTCAGCTTAGATGATTTGATATTTTTCATATTTTATATATGTATGTATGTACCTAAACAAAATCTGTAGCCAAAACATCTTCAGCATATGTATATAAATGCAATATAAATACACACATAGTTACATCTCAATCAATTCATTAATCATTTGTTAAATGAAATATGTTTGTTGACCGAAACTAATTTTACACTTCGTTTATACATTATAAAATGCCCATCAAGTATAATCTGTTGGCATGAATAAAGTCCCCGAAATAATATAAACAACATTTTGCACAGAATTTTATAGAAGAGCAACAGAAAATTTATTGTGCTCTTCGCAGAAAATAATTTGAAACTGTGAAACTTGTATAAAATTTACGTACCTAGTTATGTATATGTGTATATACATGTTAATGATCTTTAAAATTTGGCTGTTGTATAGGTATATTTATTTTTAGAGTTTCTGAGAGAAATTGAGAGTTTTTCCTAAACTTTTCTTCCGGCTAGTAATACTAATAAAATAATACTCATCGCGATACGAACTGCTGTTGAGATGATTTGTCAATTTTCCACTGAAGATGTGTTTTCCCGATAGTTGGAAGTGAAAAATTGAGTGCGTGGAAAAATGTATGGCTAATTAATAGCTCTATACGGTCCATGTATACAAGGATATATAAAAACAAACATATGCATGTGAATACACCGCAACATCATAAAAATACCTACTGTTTTGTTTAGAATATACGGTTTGGACATTGAATGAAAATTTAAATTTTAGTCAACATTATTTAAGTAATCCAAGCATATTGTGTAAATTGTGAAAATCATAGACTACTTACGAAATACATATGCCTAAGTAGGTACTTAACAATTTACTTATTAGTGAAGATAAAAATGGGCTTGGAGTTTGCAAACGAGTCAACGACGACTTGATGCTCAAACCAGAATTAGAAGGATTGTGATATAAGAACATCCTATTTTTTTGCTGTTTATTATTTTTTATGCCTTTTTGCAAAAGAAAGTACTTAGTTGTGAATAAGCTTGTGTCATGTGTCATCACATATCGACGGACGTATCAACGGAGAATAAAGTACAAGGAATAAGTAATTCACAGAACGCTGTAGAAATTCTGGATTTCACGAATTTTTGATTTTGGAAAATAAGAGCGGAGGGTAGATTAACGACAAAAAAATAACCAAAAATTCAACTGCCAACTTAATAGGAAATGGACTATAAAAGATAGCAACCTGCAACCCGCGACAGGTCAGCAACCAGAAATGTGCATACGTATGTACAAATGTGCGTCGCATGATTGCGTTTCAAAGAAATAGTACGTAGAAGAAAAGGATCTTCCCATACAGGCCTCAACGTTATTTCTTCTCAGTTAAAATACTGTTAGAAATCAAAGTTTGATGCATACTACTTTCAAATTTCATTGTGTAAATGTGGTAGCAAATGTCAGCATGAAAAACAAAATCAATTATCTGTGAAAGAAGTTCTCAATCAAATATATGGTAGCAAATTTAAAAAAAAACTACCGCATATGAACCGCTAGAAATATTGAATTTTGAGGGAAAGTAGAGGAATCTTGCAGATTTTGAATGTATATTCTACTACACGTGAACTTTATTACAGCCAACCAGTTTCGAAGGTCATGTTCTACTTTAAAGCGAAAATTGCATCAAAACTGATTGGCTAGAACATGCATTTTTGACACTTGCATGAATTTCAGAATTTAGGAAAGTGAAGTAATTGTTACTCACACCCATTATCCAATGTTTCATCTCCTATAACATACAAAAGTGATGAACATGCTCAGTTCTTGCAACACTTAACCAGCATTGCAACCAAAAGTCTACCACAACTGCTTCAATCATCTTACTTATCCTGCGAATATTGTTTTCATGCGATGACTTCATCCGAACAATATCCAGAACTTGGAAAATTTAAATATTGGTTACTTTTTTTCATTCTAGATATCATAATTTTTCAACCAAAAGGTCCATTTACTATATGAATGTCGTTTTGATTTCTTGACTGCACTGGAAGCTACAGGACAAAATGCTGTATATTTCTAAGATTCAAGACAGAAAAATTACTATAGCTATTATCTCCAATCCAATTTTTCAACCAAATTTTTGCCATTTTGGTTTAAAATATGCGAATTTCGTTAAAACCTGGTAACTGCATCGGAGTTTTAGGACAAAGACAATTTTTTTCTTATGTAATTTTTCAAGATGGCGCTACTGCCACAGTAAATTTGAACCTGTAAATTTGAACCTAACTAATCGCTTAATTTGACTCTGTAAAAAAAGGATGCATATTTTCTAAAAAAAAAGTATTTTAAAAGCAAAAACTTTTCAGGAGGTTTGTTGATCTGAATGTTTTCTGTTTGGGCACCTGGCGTTGCTACAGATCTGATAATTCTCGTCACAATCTAATGATTCTTTCAGAAGCTATCGCGATTTGAAATCGTACAAATTTTGCTTGCCTTCTTTTATGAATTTAGCGCTCATATTGGGTTTAAAACAGTGAACGAAAAAATACCGTACCTTAAGCGTACTGTACGCGAAAAGTACACATACCGTACCTCAGTCTATAATGTTTGTGTACATGTACACAACCGATATACCGAACGAAACAGACACGATGCAAAAGTACGCTACGATTGAATACTGTACTGTACAAAGTACACAAACCTTATCCTCTACAATACGGAATGTGTACTCGTACACAACCCGTACACAAACGATATACACTAAACGTACCGTACGTTTAGTGTACTTTTGCGGTTCATTTATATGAAAAGGAAAAACACTTTGGAAGTGAAAGCACTGAGTCAAAAATATTGAATTTCACAGGAGAGCATAATCAATTCATTTCGGCTACGGCATTATCACTTTTATCAGTAATTTTTTCCCAGTTCATATAAATGAACCGCAAAAGTACACTAAACGTACGGTACGTTTAGTGTATATCGTTTGTGTACGGGTTGTGTAGGTGTACACATTCCGTATTGTAGAGGATAAGGTTTGTGTACTTTGTACAGTATAGTATTCAATCGTAGCGTACTTTTGCATCGTGTCTGTTTCGTTCGGTATATCGGTTGTGTACATGTACGCAAACATTATAGGCTGAGGTAGGGTATGTGTACTTTTTGTAGTGAATGTGTTTGCGTACGGGCATCAATAATGTACGGTACAGTACACTAAGGTACGGTACCATAAGGTTTTTTTTCGTTCACTGGTTTAAAACTTCCAAAACTATATTATATTCAAACTAAAAACAATAAAAACTTTCACTTTCTGTAACGGTTTTTTCTAAATATTTTATTTCTTCAGAAATATAGAGGTCCCTAGAAATACACTAAAATACCTACTGTCGCCCAAAGACTAAATATATTTTACATGTAAATCAAAACGCCTTATAACTTATATACTCCAAAAACTCCTTAAAATTTCATCATGATCAGATAACGCGATTCAGATCAGATAACGTGATATATATGTATATATAGAGGTATGTAGAAGTACTTTTGAAGTACTATATATATTTTCTAAGTATTTGCATGTATTTCAAAATCCTTATTTTATCTTTTCGCTGTTATGTATTTATTTGTTGAATGGGGCATTTCACCTGAAGCGGACAACGAAAAAAAGTCGAGGCTCTGGATTTCGTTCAAATTGTGCATAATGGTACTTCTAATCTAGAGAATATGAACGTGGGTACGCAATTTTTCTTTTCTATGACGTTTAGTTGCCGAGCTACGGGCTCTTGAATAATTGACAAATTTGATGAAAGGTTTTTTTGGAAGCCAATTCTGAGATTCGAAAAAAAATCTGGAAAACATTAAATATAATGATTGGTATAGAAAATTAACTGTTCTTTTTAATTTTGAAAATAGATTTGAAAAATAATTTTTTTTTCTATTTAAAACCGGAAGTAAGCACTTCAACTAGTTATTTGAATAATTTGGACCAGGTTAATTTTATTGATTTATATATCCAAACAAAGTTTAAAGTGTACTTATTTTATGATAAAAGTTTTAGAACGGGACGGGCAGTAGTTTAGGAGGTAGGTGAATTTTAATTATTATTTATATGTAATATTTTTATACCTTATTTTGTGAAAATAAAATACAATAAAAAATTCAATTAAATAAAAATTTATGTGTGTAAGGTGCACATCTGAGCTGAAATGTACATTTCTTTCATATCTGAAAATCTCTTCCAATTTCAGTGAAGTCCTAATTTTATTCGTCTTTCAAGTGTAAGATTCAGGTGTAAGAAATGAAACGGGATTGGCCATATTTTAGATCATAGGCCATTGTCTCTTTATTTATATACTATTGGCTAATTCTATAAAATTACGTTTTATAACTTAATGTCGTATAACTTTCGGTTCTCGATATTCCAATAATTAGTACGTTGAGTTTTATGTCATCTCACAGCATCAAATATGATTCTACGACTTAGAGCACTGGACATCCATCCCACTTCTTTCGCTCAAATTCGACGACTAATGTTTTGGGAAATTTTCTCGATACCGTCCAAATGCGAAACATTCGTTGAATCTAGTAAGGAAGAGATATTTTGGGAAAATGATTTGTATTCCTGGGGAAAATTGTGGTGAGATAATTCGCGCATGCTCCTATTGTAAAACTAAACTGAGCTCTAACGATGGCAGTGGGAGATGCTGGTATCTTTCGATTGCTCTTCTGTATTTCATGTTCGTAAACAAAGCTGCTTGCTCGTTTGCCAAAAGAAACAGGTGGGTAGCGGATAATAGTCCTCAAACAAGAAATCAAAACTCTACGCGTGGAAGGCTGATGGGAAAGAGGTCTGATATATTTGCTCCTTGATTTAAGATTTTAATTTCCAAACCAATTATTACTAGTGATTTGAAATGTTAATTTGGAATATATTGTAGTATTTAATATACAATATGATGTGGATTCTATGCAGCGATAGCTGGTCAGATCAATGCATTATACTTCTATCTACTTACATTGAGCAGCGAAGGAGAGTATTTTTAATAGTTCTTTCAAGCAACGAGTACAGTAATCAATGATTCTTCCATAGTTGTTTTCACCCATAAACTACCTGCTTTTATATTTACCATCAAAGGTACTCAGTGTCTGAGAAAAATAAAGCAGTCCCTTGCAAACGTTTTGGATAACTTTTCTATGGTCAACCTCCTGACCTGACCAAGGAGATTTGACATTGAGAATTTCGCCTAAAAATCTTATGGGACAATTTAGTGAAATGTCTATGTGGTTTTCACATTGTAGCTTGTCTCGTGTTTTCTTTATGAATAGTTTATAATACGTTGTCACCCCTGTGGGATTCATCTTTGGTCCCATATTGCTTGGATCATTTTGTTGGTGGTATCTTTGGTGCTGAATTTTATCAGTGAATGACGCTTTGCTGTTGTTCTCACTTTTGATGGTAAGCTAAACTTCTTTCAGTGTTCGAGCGTAGACCTTTCTTTCCTTCTTTAGAAGCTGTGAGCAGGATAGAAGTCTTTGAAATAAGGTGCCTTCCGATCGTTCCACATTAATCTTTACGGAAGGACTTTTCGGTAAGAAGCGAATCCCGAAACTTTTCACTTGTCTCATTTTATTGTCGATATTATTCAGTTTCTCATCATAATAATTACACTTTTTAATCCAATTTTTCAATTCGCTGCCTATATGTATTCGTACATTTCTTTATTTCCTGGCCAGCATATCTTGGCATTCTTCGGTTTGTTTTTCACGGGACCTTGGATCCAATTACTTTCTCCGCCACTGATTTAACTGCGCTTTTGATTTGACCCTAGGTATCATCCGAAGGCTTGCTAGAGCTACCTTGCAGTATTGATGATAGTGTTTCTCCAAGCGTGGTTAGGTAGACTTCTGGTGTTGATTGTTATTATAATAATTTTTCAATGTCATATCATACGCTTTGGTAGATCGCTTTGAAAAGATACTGATCTGTGTCGAAAGGCAATTGTATCATACGCCAGAAGTGGTTTAAACTCATCATCTAGGAATGAGTACTTGGTCTATTTTACTGAAAGCACGGCCCATGGTCTTTTGTGACAATGTTCATATATCCATACATCCAACTTAAATACAGGGAGCTCAATCAAATATTCTGCATTTATCGGAAGCAACCTGCATTTTTTGCAAGAACAATATACACCGAGTTTTGAGGACCTAATCGCCCCCAGATGGCATAAAATTGTGTGAGGCAAATACATTTGAAATACTCAACGGTCATCACGAGACGCTCAGAGTTCGAGATGCTCAGCAGCTGACGGTCGCCTCACCTAAGTATAAGGCTGATAAAACAGTAATTTAAGAGATTGAAAGGGAATGGTATTTTACAAAAGACACTTTCAATGAAAGGCTATGCGCCTTTCGCGTGGGAGGTGAATTTGCAAACATCCACTTCATAAACGACCACGGGCAAACGGAGGAGTCTGCTGTAACGAAAATATGTGCACTATTGCGAATTGAGCAGACTTTCCGAAATCATTTTTAATGATAATGTCGGGAGCCTGTATTCAGCCATTACGTTAGTACCCACAGTTTATATGAGAAAACTAATGATTGTGAGCAAGAATTCATAAAACCAGCAGCATCAAAGAAGACTATTACATCACTTAAAAGAGGCTGAATAAATTAAAGGCACCTACATAAATTTTTAAAATTGTCTGAGATGTAATAGTGTATTATCTTACAAGTTATAGTTAAAAAGGCACCAAGAAACATTCGGAAGCAATGAATATACTATTCATAAAAAAATATATATAAATTGAAATCAAACACGGGCAATTTCATAAATAATATGAATATAAACATCAAAAAGCAATTTTACGATCAAAAGAATTTCAATTGGAACCTACATAGTCTTTTATCTATCCAACCACAATTCTGAATAAACAAAACCACATTTCCACTTCAAAGAAAACAACCATGGCAAAAAATTCAAGTATAGGCACGCTTGTTGACTTCTGTCAAAATCCGCCACTCTATCTATAGTAATCCAATACTTTTCGAAATCCATCAACGCCAGGTCAGCATACATTTTGATCAAATCCTGCAAAATCTTATCAATTACGAAAAGCTCTCTGTGCGCTACTGTCACTTTCGTTTTTTCTTCCAGCTTTTCCTCACGAATTTTCGTTCGTTCAACCCTCTTGATGCTGTTAGTAAACAAAATCGAGTCCAAGTTGATTCACAATCGTCAACCCTTCCTCACTCTGAAAAAGATTTCAGCCACCCTAACCCCAACATCGGCAAGCATGCTGCTTGTGGTGAGGTGAAAATTCCAATTGGGGCGAGCACATGGCCTCTCCGTGAAAACAAGCATTTCCCCGCAAGATAGTGTGGTGGACCCGGCGTAGTATGGAATGGAATCGCTTCAAGGAATTTCCCTCGTCTCGATGCCGGCTAGTTAGCTAGCTAGCTTCGCAACGTAGTGCCGAACGATATCTACTCCAGCATTTTAGTATGTAGCCAGTATAGCTGTGGTGGCTGCACTTGTCGTCTCCTAACTAAACTCGTAGTAGATACTTTTATTCCGCCCCGTGTATATGGAACAATTTTCCATACGTTGCGCGTATTCGTACTCGTATTCGGTCGATTGCATTGGAACATTTCGGTCTAGCTATCAGCTTCGACAAGCTGTTATCGAACTCTCGATTTCATTCATATTTGCGCTGCGGTAAACGAATGATAACAATTTTCTAGTGCTTCAAAGTGCAAGTGAACAAAAATGTTGATTCATATAATATAAAATTGAAAATCCGGTGTTTGTTTAAAATGTGGACATTCTCACTAATTTACGGTAAATTTAAATTTTGATAATTTTTGCGATTGTGAGAAGAATGCTATCGTCTGAACAATTTCTAGTGAACAATTTTAAACAATTGATAGAGTTCAAGTTTCTTTAAAATAAAGTGTATTAATTCCCTTGCCCCGAAAATAATAACTGTGAACGGTGATAGAACTGCGAATTGCAAAAAGTGTAAAGTGGTGTATAATAGTGCAAAGTGAAGTTTAATATTACATAGAAAGGAAAGATGTTTGTAATTTTGAAAATGTAAATTTGTTGAGGGTTTCAGTAACCAAGGATCATGCACAAGGATTTGTCCAACACTGCGATTCCGCAAATATAGGCTAGAAACCTAAGTGAGTTCAAAATTTGGTCTTATAATTTTAACTTAACTATTCCCAATCATTGCATGATTTAAATGCATCGCTGCAATGGAGCAGTCCAACGTTTGGACTTCCACTATCAAAGTTTCTTACGATTAAAAGTGCCCTTCAGTGGCACCATCATCGATAATGCAATATTTACTCAGAATTTATTCTAATAAGAAATATTAGAGGCAATGACCGCCCGTTCACGACGTTGTGGGTCCGATTTCTGATCACATATCAGCAAGATGCTGCTGCAGCATGCGATTGATTTACGCGGAAAATGCACTTTCCGATACTTCCGAACAATCTGAAAAACTGCATCAAGCCCGTAATGCGTATCAACTAAGAAGCAGTAGGCCCCAATGATATCATCGTGATGTTTTTTTCACCAACAAGAAATTGTAGAAGGCTAGACAACGTGTTGCATTCAGTGTTAAGATCTTTTTTCACGATTTGTTTATAAGATTCTATTTTTAAGTGTTTACGTATTTACGTAGGTTAAAAGATATCTACTTAATCTCATCAGTACTGGATGAGTAGAATACAGTGATTTGTAAACAACGGGTAGCTGTCACTGGTTGTCGATGCAATTAAACATCATGCTGCATTTAAAAGAGCACTAAATCTAACGACTATCCGTTCGAGCTCTTAATTGATTAGGTCATAGATTTCCATGAAATAGATCTCCATGTTGCCAAGAAAACTTTGTTTTAGTTTCTGTTGGATAGTATGTAATGTAAAATCTGAAAGCAAATTAAGTATTAGATGATAACGAAATTTATTTCACACTCATACGTATCGTTTATTTCTCATTCAGGGACGAAAAACTCAAAACAATCTATTTTATGCATTTTCTCTATTGATAGCCCACACTTAACCCCTTTTATCATTATCCTGTTTCGCACAAACCATTGCGATAAAAATAACCATCAACATTTATTCTTTAACCTTCTCCTCATTTTCTGCCATAAAAAAATATTGTAATGCTTATTTACCAATACTTCCATATCACTCGAATATTTCAAATACACGTCTGCTTGTATTAATCCAAACATTGGCACGAAAGGAAATAGGCCGGAAAAGTGTTCTTCGCTTTTCCATATCAAATCGTCTTCATGTTCATCTTTTTCCGTGAATCACACTCAATTTTAATTAATTTACTATCGATTTTGAGAGAACCGAAGACGGTGATGTACATTAAGAGCGAACATGTAAGCAGGTAACTAGATTGGTGGCGAGAAGACGATGATAATAATAATAATAATGTGTGCGTGTGGGGGCGGATTATAGGAAAATTGTTGAATTCATTGGAATTACGAATTGAGAATGCCAAAATATTTGGAGAATTTCTTTAAGTAAGATACAGATAAGACGCAAAGGTGGGCAGTTTATACACAGTTCTATGTAGGCTGAAATGGATTCGTATGAATTGGATTAGGTATGTATACGTTATTTGCTAGTCCTACCGAATAGATTGACGAGGGATGTGGGATAACTTGGTTAAAGTAAAAAGTTATATATTTGGCTTAGAGTGTTCTGCAACTAATGACTTAATTGCATATAGCTCGCGCCAGATAAAGACTATTTATTGTTACTCATAATGTAATCCACTTAATTTGAGGATTAGGAGCATCTTATCTCAGTCCTGCGCCGTAGTATGTGCAAGATATTTATCTATTTTTGTGCAAAAAATACAACCAAATAACATTTCCGAATGTAATTGATGCATCGAATTGGAAACAGATAACTTATAAGAAACATAAAGTAGACCGAGTTTCCACATTCCGAAAACTGATCTAAACATGGAGCAGAAAACAAATTGAGCTATAAAAGGGCTCTTTTCATGCAAATTATTTGGTACAAACTAAGTAATGCTGATGTTGAGTATACCGTAGAAGCTGTTGTTAGCAGTGGCATTTTAAACATGGCTGTGATTGTCTTTGTAATCAGTCTACAGATTTATTTAAAGTTTTGTTGAGAAATTCGGCTCCATAAAATATCTCCATAATTAATAGTTGTCATTATATAGGCGTTGAATATCGTAAGTTTTGCATTCAATAGTAGGAACACCATATCTTTCTTAGGCTCCTACCACGAGCGCTAAAATATTTTATTTATATATTGCTCATATATGTTTTATTTATATGAAGCAGCCATGTCATTTTTTCCCCCATCATTACTTAGATTTTTTATCTCCTTCACTCTTTGTAAGCATACACCATTTTTATCAATTGAGAGTTGACCAGAGTTCTGTTTTTCTAATGCAATATATATTTAGTTTTGTCTTCATTAAGATCGACTTTACTGTGTCCAATTTGCATATAGTTGAAGATCTGTGTTAACAATGTTGCTAATTGATGATTCGTTCTTAGCAGAGTATAAAAAATTACTCTTGGAAACACTAACAAACCAGCAAACATTATGATAGCTAGATAGCCCTAAACTCGTTAGGGTTATATCTTGTACACCGTTCATAAAAATCAGGAACAGTAATGGCCCTAGAATCGACTCTTGCAAATCAAATATATCGTTTGGTCTTTTATTCATTTCTGACTCGAACTGAGGTTCTGAGGTTTCGTTTCTGACTCGACCAGATTTTGCTGGTATCGCTTTACTTTTGCGTTTTAAATGATAAAATGTTGACTTGAGTTTGCGTAAGCGCTAACTCGACATACTTGAAGAATTAACTTTTGTCGATTGGCTTCAGCAGTATTTTTGATAGTTTTATTTTTCTGACGATAGATTCTTTCAGTTTGGACGTTGTTGTCTTGTGATCTAAATCTGGCCAATCCGCATCTTTATAAGTTTAGTCTCTCAATCACACGCGGGTTAATTGTATAAATAAAACAATATCCAAATAATCACGAGTATTCGGAGAATGACATTACTACCCACAATTGTAACCATTGGTTTGTGGAGTGAATAAATGTTGTCTTGGTTGTCCAAATTGTTCGATCTTAATGCGATGATTTTCTGTAAAACGTTCCTATTTATATTTTTTCCATGCTGCAATGAAGTTCTACAATTATAGTAATAAATTATTCTTCGGAATATGTATATTAGTTTTCACGAAAACTGCTGCGCCACCTCCCCGTCCTCAATGTCTACAATAGATACAGTGGTAGAAATTTATATAAAACAATAGTGTTTTTTTTTTTGATATTTTGAACCAAACCTCTATCAAATTTCGATTTTTTTTCTATTTATATCTATATTTCTTAAGAAGTAGATAATAGAAAATGAATTTTCTCTTCTAAAGGTTATTGATTTGTGATCACGGTTCCCGGTTCTTGTCTATAAATCAGCATAGATAACGTATATCGTCTCTAAAGCTTATCAAAGCAGAGAATAATTGATACGGGAAACTCGATCGTTTTGCGGAATAAGCCTCCGAAAGCAGAATCAAATTGGAATTGTTTTTGCGGGATGATTAAAATGGAAAAAAATTTTATTTATCTTGACAGTCATAACCGAATTTTTTTTGAGTCTGATGCATGATTCAAATAAGTGAAAAACCATACGGTGCTGCCAATAATAATGATGCAATATCAAATTATTTACGACACGTCATATTGTTTTTCTCTAAATTTCCACCAATGTACAATAGAAGTAACTTGTATATTCGCTTATTGTGAAAAAAAGGTTTTTCAGATTGATAGATCCCAGTCTCATTTAAAATAATAATATCGATGTTTTGGTTTTGATTTAAGTAGGTGGTTAAGTCACCAAACTTGTTACGCATGCTACGAATATTGGCGGAAAAAATATTTATGCTACTATACTTGATGCTAGTATTAACCTAACCTAATATCCATATCTTATTTTCTTTTGATTTAGTGCTGAAATTCGTTAGTTTTCCGGGAATTCGCAACTGTTGTTTCATGTACATAAGTATGTTAGCATTTTTTATGAGTGCATTTATGTTAATCAGATCTTCATATTCCTTTCTAATTGTTTTCCGTATATTTTTGACCAGTTTGTTGGTGTGATCCTTGGTGTTGCTTTTTATTAATACCGCGTTGTTTCGAATAGGGTTGAGTGGAATTTATCTAGTGGAAATTTTAGTTCAGATGGTTTGATGTTTTTCTGAACATATTTCATTTTCACCTTACTGTCGTAAATATTATAAATAATCCTTCAATCCAAAATCAAAAATATATTCCTACCAAATTAAAATTTCTTTTTTTCTTAAACTCTGATTGAATGCAAATATTTAACTAACCCGATTGATTTAACCTCTTGTTTGGTTTTAACACTTCATTTTTGATGTGGATACATCAAAGCTTCTCTATCAAAACTGTATGAAGCAAATTATATCATTTTTAAAGCATTTTATCGGCAACGAGCTGATAAGATACACAGTAAGAAAAACTAAATATTTCGCTCGTTATGTTTATTTTTGATAAGAAATTGCTTTGAAACAGTTCGAACATTACTATATCCAATGTGCAGATATACATATACGTACACATATGCATACACATAAGAATGCACATTGAATGAAATAATCAGCAAAATGTTACTGTTATCAGTTGAATTCAATTGAAAGTCGTGCTAATCAATTTCAAGTTTGGATCATTGAGGAAAAATAATTTCCTTTCAGCCAAGCCAGTATCAGATACAAGATTAGTCACACACTTTGCGATTAACGCAATTTCGATTCCGCTCCGTTGTGTGTCATTTTCAAAGAAAACGAATTACTGAAAATTTTAAGTGATTTCCCTTTAATGTTTTATCTTGTCGTACTACGGAAAACGGGTTTGTTTCATCAGCTCATTGGGCTGAATCATTTGGCTGATTTTGAGAAATTTCGCTTTACTATGTGATAAGGGTTTGCAGAAAAAAAGTCATAAACAATATACCTAGTTGTACGTAATTTGCTATTTATCACTATAAAATAGTGGCTGTTTAAAAAAGAACTGTTTAAAAAAGAATAAGACGAGGCGACTTTTTAAAATAAAAATGAAATTATAAGAATCTGGTTTAAAATTAAGTCCACTGGTTTTTCCATTCTTTGAATGAGTATGCTTCAGCTCTAGTTAACGGAGCAGTTGAGCGGCTGGTTTGCTTGCTTGGATATACTTATCATTTTTGAAGAGAATATTTTTATTATTTGATGATGTCACTGCAATGGCGTTGCCTTCTTTTGTTGACAATAAAACATTGAAAGTGCGCAAGTGACAAATACGTTATGTCAAGTCATAGAAATCGTTACATGAATTGAAATTGTGCCTTATTTGCACAGTTTGCACTAAGTATTGTTAGCAGATATGTCTCATGTGATTTTATTCGAAGATAATTCTGATTATATTACGATATATATAAGTAAAAAGGTTACATAAAGTTTGCTAAGCAGCTATGTTTCTCGTCTAATTTATTGTCATGTTGCAACTGTATCTTACGAGATTTATTCGCTGAGTGTGCTTTCACCACAAATTAGCAAAAAAAAAAAACAAATCCAATCAAAAATCTGGCATCAAACACTTTCCTTCCGAACGATTCAGCGAA
The DNA here is from genome assembly GCA_963978885.1 of Nemotelus pantherinus. Classification (NCBI taxonomy): domain Eukaryota; kingdom Metazoa; phylum Arthropoda; class Insecta; order Diptera; family Stratiomyidae; genus Nemotelus; species Nemotelus pantherinus. The sequence continues at coordinate 219,286,121 of OZ022263.1, forward strand.
AGACTTAAAACTTTTTTTGGAATATTGCCCAGATCAATGAGCTCGAAAGCAAACAACTCGCATAACAATCAGTGATGCTTGTATCTACTTTTTATAATATGTAGGCTAAGCTCCAAGAACAGACAAAACTTTTGGACCCTTCCAATTATCTTTCGTTTATTGTCTTTGACTTTGGCTATCGTAAATTAACTCGATTTCGATCTGATGAAGACAAACCCTTACGTACGGGTATTTAGGATTCAGATAGAAACTTTTGATAAGAAACGACTTCCAATGAAAAACAAAACATGGATGTTTCCTAAAACCTATTTCATATTAATTTTATTTCACCTGTGTATCCCGAACCGAATACAAATTTCTATTGAAAACCCCAAAAAACCAGACAATATGTAAATCGAGTACTAACCCATAAACTTTCTTTCACAAAAACCCCTCCTCCTGCGATTTTCCGCTGGATACAACATAAGTCTATATTAAATTTCTTATTGTTGGAGCATAAAATTTTTATCCGATTTTCGTGATTGATACGGTTCTGACCTGGGCAAATTGAAAGAATGATGGCTGCAAAGCGAAAAATTATATTGAATTAGTTACTGTTGTTGTTATTCTTGTTGAAAGTGATGGTGTCGTCGTTGTTTCAGTTGTAAATCCGCCGACTTTGTGCGTGATGGTTCAATGGGAAATTCATCAAGTTGGGGAAAATTGAATTTGATCCGGGACAGATGAAAGCTTTTATGAAAATAACGAATTTACGACAATTGCAAAACTTTCCATTGTAGGGCTTCTGAAATTCTATTATAAGGTCTGATGGAAGAGGAAGTTAATTTATGAATTTCCTTATTCGACTTTTTTGATTTTTTATCTGGTGCTGTTCGGAGTTTTTCTTTGCATTTGTGGTGAAGGATTTCAATTTTTGATGCTCTTGAAAGGAACTGACATATAGATAAAGGCAGAAAAGTTAACTGTATTTTATTTATATTCAAATTTCAGCATGTAAATAGTATTTGATGTAAGCGTAAAAATATTGAGGTATTCCTGACCTTTTAGTTATTCATATATGTACTTAAATATCGATACTTTCAAAATCCTTTCTAAGCTGAAAATGAACTGGACTTAACCTGCTTAAAAAATAACAATTATTAAAAAATATTAGTAGCCAGCAAATATGAATAAGAAATAGCGAAGATTAATTAGCCTACGTTTTTTGTAGATGGGGAGATTTTTCGCTATTGATTTTAACATACTTCCACAAAAGATAGATTTTTCATATTTTGTGGAATGGTGTAATTGAGTGTGTATTTTTTGAATTCGATGTTAATTCAAAAATGACAAAAATGTAGATAGAACCTATTGTTAGTAGTATGGTTAGTAGGATAGAATAGTCGGATCGAATCTGCATTCAACTAGACAAATGAGCTACAATTTGCGACAAATTTATCACATGTTAAACAGTATTAACAGGCAAACATATAATTCCATCTAGAGTGAACGATCGTCCATAAATTCTTTTTCAATAGCGTCGAAAAAATCACGTCTCGACTACGCATCATATCATATGCCCCCTCATCCTTATCAGAAAAGCAGTCAAACTTGTGGCATCCTGACCCATATTCTTTTGGCAGTATGTTGGTTGTTCCTGCCAAGATGAAAAACAAATGAACGATATTTCATTACACTCCCCATTTAGGCCCATAAATAGTCTGTGTCCCAATAACAAGCAGATGTTACGACATGTCCAAACATACTTGCACATATCTAAACAATAAATTTTTATCCGCTGTTCTATCTGCACTAGTCTGGGCCTCTTTTGCTCGATTACTCGTTTCTCTGGTCGCTAGACTGGTGTGTAATACCCGCCATGTAAACAAGACCTTTTCCACCCAGTCCGTTCCCGAACTTCATAACTATTTTTATTTGCGGCCAGTCCGATTATAGTACACGCTATTCGACCTTATTACTACAATTGGGGGCGTCAATTGGACACTTTTGCCAGATCATTGAATTTTATGAAAATAAACATATAAACGCGACTGCTCACTACGCCGCTCATGCATGTTCCATGTTCACAGAAAAATGTTTTAGTGAAAGGTGCGCTTACAAGAGTATTGTGTTTCGATTTCGGCTGCGCTCCGAATAGTACTTCTTCATTATCCAAATTAAATCTTTGCCTAATCGATCGTAGTTTGTGTACAGATACACCCGTGAAAATCATTTGTAAACGGATTAAAATAGTCTATTTGGAGGCAAACAGTTTTGGAATTGAAGGCGCTTTAGCTATCGACAGAGAGAAATTGAATCTCAAATACTATTTACTGTACGTCGAAAGGAATAGAAACGAATTGAATTACAATACGAAATGGAGGAATGGGGCCAAATAGTCAGGTAAATGTGGAGCTGACATCTATTATTGATTTGTATTTGGATACTGCATGCTGGATTTTGTCTAAATATTGAAAAACAGGTGAGCGGAATGACGATTTATGGAAACAATCAATCTTTTGTAAAAAAGAAACATAATTATTTATTCGAAGAACATTAGTATTAAAATCGCTCTGCCCAAAAATTCATATTTACATGGATATATATATATATATATATATATATACATATATATATATATATATATATATATATATATATATATATATATATATATATATATATATATATATATATATATATATGTATATATATGTATATATAGTGTGATTAGCTTGGGGTATATCACTCTCTTATGCTCGGCGTCCAAAAAGGTTCAATATCCTGAACATAGTTTTGAAGGAGCGTTGCTCTTTATTTTTTCATAGAATCTACCCATCGTTTTTTTGGGTTTTCTCACTTTGATTGTTGCTTTCTTGTATACGCAGTTGAACTTGAGTAGACGATTGATACATCTTACTTTTTGTCCACCCTGTCAAGTTAAAGGTTTCAAAATTTCATGTCTCACAAAAACGGCAACTCATCACCAAATTACCTTTAATTTCGGTTCACGAGAACTTAAAATGGGATAATCAAATCAATATGAAATTCACGGGTTGAATCAACCTTAAGTAGGAGCAGGGGTAATGGAAGTAATTTTGAAATATTGTTAACCCTATGGTTGTGGATCCATCTTAAAAATGACTAAATAGCCTTTTGCACTATAAATTCTAATTTAGCCATCAGATTTTAACGAAATTCACATGGTAGCTGGACCTTATTTGGAAGGTTGTTTTGGTTGAAAAGTTAGGTTGGAGCAGCCAGCTATGATAATATTTGTCTCGCGAGTCTTCAAAGTTTTCTCAGCAAAATTAAGCTTTCCTGTGCAGTCACGAAATCAAAACGAAATTCATGTAGTATATTTTCGCAGTATTTTTTTTAGGCGAAATTTGGTAGAAATTTGGTCTAAAAGTCATGATTAGGCTGCCAGCTATGGTAGTTTTTGTATTTTTTTTTATATAATTTATAAAAGTTATATAGTTTTTATATAAATTTTTACAATTTTTTTTCATACCATTAGTATGCAATGTCACCGTTAAATTTTCAATGACAATAAACAACAAATATTAAGATTTCGAAATTATAAAAACGTTTGCGGGTGTTCTTAAATCTTCTCGGATCGAAACGAAATTCACAGCGTGTTTTGGCCACAATGGGAATCAGATTTGGTAAGATTTGGTGCTAGCAGAGGGTTACCAGCACCAGGCGTTTTCGTTATTTTCGTACCAACATGTGTTAGAAATTCATATGGCAAACATCTACAATGTAAATAAGTAACCAATGCTTAAACTTACCAATTTCTGATAATTTTTCGGATGGCAACCCCAAAGATCTCTCTATCCCAGTAACTTTTAATGAAATCATCAGATAACAGCGAGTTTCATAGGGTAGGTTGATTTTGATATGAAGCACGACTTCTAGTTGTAGTGATGGCAAGGTGTTGCAAGCACTGAACATTTTCATAATTTATGTTATAGTAGATGCCACTTTCAAAGTTTTATAGCATAAACATTCGATAATGAATATGAGTAACAAGTATTTCATTTTCTTAAATTTTGAAATGCATGCAATAGTCAGCCCTGAATACCTCTCCACCCTATGAATTTGAATGCAGTTTGCGGTTCAAAGTAGTACAACTACTTATACTATCTTACAACTTATACTATCTGAATTCTGTTCCCAAGTTTTGTTCGTGAATCTAATCGCTGCAAGGGATCCACTAGTTTGTTTAATGTCCTGTTTGTGAGTACGAATGTATATTGCATATACAAACAGTACTGCGCATATTAACAAATAATGACAATCTTAGCCTTGGTCCTTTCCTCCAACGAATATCGCAATTTAAAATTATTTTAAAAAACACAGTAGTTTCCTTCTCTGTTAATTAATAATTTAACGCCACTGGGTTTTGCTCCTGTACAGTGAATCAATTTTTAGTTTTTAGTTTTAACGTGCATTACTTGATTTTATGTTTATCTTTTTCATTTTTTTGCTTATTAACTTTTTCATTTACTTTTTCATTTAAATTTGGACTGTATCTATTGTATCTCAGTTCACTAAATAACTAAAACAATTTAGAAAATTTGCCATACCAAATAAATCACACTGAAATACACTATTGCTCTCATTATATTTTATTTTCACCATATCGTTCTTTTTATCAAACTTTAGCAGTGGTTGAGAAAGCACTTAAGAAAAGTAGATGTGAAAATAGGGAATCGAAAGTATATAACCAAGCATTCTTGGTTGAACATACTATCTTAATGGCATATAAACGTAACGTAAACAATTCGAATGATAGATTCACTCTTGTTTCACCGCAGATTTTATGGCAGATCCTAATAGTCCGCGAAGCTTCTAGCTAGTTCCTCTGAGATTCGGCATTCGAAGAAACTGTCCTGCATTGCTTTATACCAGATCTGTTGAATGTCTTTAATGCCTTGATTTTATGTAAACAGATTTGTTTACAACTAGCAGCCAAGAATGAACATATAAGTTTGTATGTGTGTGGTTGCTCAGTCTCTGGACACGTTGACAGCTTTTAACTTATCTTTTTACCATACACAAGAGTAATTTTGCGAATGAATTGTTTTTTATATGAATTTTTCAGACAGTGCCCCGAATAATTTTTGGACATGTAACAATATTCTACGCTATCGACGTTCAATATAGATATATCGTTTCGACTAGATAGTGGCACAAATCCCGATTGCCTCCCTGGCAGGACCGTTCCTCAAGAATGCTTGAAGCGTATTTTCTATGAACGAGTATATACATAGTTAATATGATGTAAATTACGGCCATCTGGGAATGCCCATATGACCTTGTGAATGCGCTTCTGTAAGTAAAAAATGTTGAACGTAACTTACTGCTAGATATATACAGAAAGCAAGGCTACCGCCATGTGTTTCGACATCGAGACGTAGGTATAATTCAGTTATTTTTCTACGAGCCACTTCGTTCCCATCTTTGGCTGCGAAGTCGCCGAGAGAGATATTGACTTCGGTCGAAGACATAGTGCTAAGTAGCAAATTGAGATGAGGATACCGTAAAATCGTCTTTAGTTTCAGAATATTTGTTCAGTCAACGGAAAATTTTTGTGAACTTAGCTTTTATGTTAATCGGACACAATCGTTTGTTGATGAGTTTAGAATCGATAATTTTTGGGTTTTATTTCCCTGCCTACGAAACAAGCTTTCTCAAAATATGCCAATTTCATTTGGCCTCCCACTCTAAAAATTGTGTCCGGAATCTAGCTATTTCGCCATATACACTGAAAAAAATCCACATGGCGCCCAGAGCCATGTAACATAGCGCATTGTTTATGGCGCCATACGCTATGTATATAGTGCTCTGAGCTATGCAATATGGCTCCCAGCGCCATAATGTCAGAATCTACATAGCGCGTGGTGCCATGTAACATGGCGCAGCATTTATGGTTCCACACGCTATGTACATAGTGCCATGAGCCATGTAATATGGCTCATGGCACTCCAATTATAACTCGCAGCCATACTGTGTGAGAGAAGGTATAAATGTCAGCAAGTGACATTAGAGCTTGGGTCTACATAATTGACTCATTTTGAACTGAAGTACTGGCTGCGATATTTTCGATGCTTCGACCGGTGAATTTTCACACTGGAGCAGGAACGTTCAATAGTGAGTATGTTGACTCGAATTTATCGAATTTATATTTGGTAGAATTTATGTTTGGTGGAATTGATGTTTGGTGGAATTTATATTTGGTGCACTAAAAAAACACATAGCGCCAGACGCCATAGTTTATAGATTTCTGGCACCATGTACATAGTTGATTTGTGATAAAATATAGCGCCACACGCCATAGTACATAGGAGCAGATGCTATGCTTATAGTCCTCCACGCCATGTACTATAGTCCTCCACGCCATGTACCATAGTCTTCCACGCCATGTACCATAGTCCTCGACGCCATGTACTATAGTCCTCCACGCCATATACTATAGTCCTCCACGCCATATACTATAATTCTCAACGCCATGTACTATAGTCCTCCACGCCATGTACTATAGTCCTCCACGCCATGTAATATAGTCCTCAAAGCCATATACATGGCGTGGAGGACTATAGTACATGGCGTGGAGGACTATAATGTATGGCGTGGAGGGCTATAAGCATAGCGTCTGCTCCTATGTACTTTTCGCCATGTATTATGGCGTGTGGCGCTATATTTTATCACTATCCTTAAATCGACTATGTACATGGCGCCAGAAGTCTATAAATTATGGCGCCTGGCGCCATGTGTTTTTTCAGTGTAATACCCTGTTTTGCTTGTGCATTCAGTGTGTTACTAAAGTACGCTTTAAACTCTATTATGTGTTTTGTCTATTTTACCGAGTTCGGCAATGAATTACATAATGCGATAGCCAGTTGTGTTGGATCCATTTTCAAGCTATCCGTCCTTGGAGTCACGAGATATAGATTTCTAGCAGTGCTGGTTGTCCGATTAGTTATCTCCAACACAGTGCGGGGGGTGCTAGGCCAGTTCAAATTGTTGTTCAGGATATTAAAAATCACGTTACTCCTCGCAAAATTAATTAACTGATGGATATTTAACAATCTTGTTCGGTTGTAGACAGCAACAGTTGGTGTTAGATTCAGCATTCTAAACATAATTTTTATTGCTCTCGAGATTAGTCTCCCAATAAACTCGATGTTTTGCTTGGATGTTTGACTCCATTAAATAGCTCCGCACATAGCACTTAATCGTATATAGTCATTAAAAATCATTAATTTAGTACTGATATGAAATATAGCACTGATTTGATATTTAGTACTGAACTGATATTTTCTTAAGGGGTTTCCCTCACTTGCAGCGCAAAAAAAAATAACTCATTTTCATGATTTTTTTGTTTAAGAATACGACGAAACTTTTTTAAACGTCTATTATATTATTTTAAAGTTCATACATTAAAGACCATTCAGTGATTTTTTTATTGAATAATATTACATTGTTAAATTACAAATGGCCGTCAAAACAATGGTATTTTCATTTTCATTTTTTGCGGTGACCAACTTTGTGTCGAACTGGATCATCTGAAAAAAAAATAGCGATGCATTTAGTTAAATAACAGTATAAACTAGTGTTTGATCGAAGGATTTAAAACAATATCCTTTTTTCACAAAATGGCGGACAGTCAAAGCGAATGGTTAGATTTTCGCTTAAAAAACGGCCGTCTTTTGGCTATAAAACGGCCATTTTTTATAAAAAAAAAATCGAACGATCAAAAACTACATTTTTATGTATTAAAAAAGCCTGCCTCGGCTTCGGAAAACGGCTTCAAAAATGTAATTTCGAGAAAAACGCGTTTAAAGTTTCAATTTCAGTTTACACGGAGGAAACAATTTTTTTTAACTTACATAGAGTCATCCACTCCGGAAAGTTAAAAAGAAGAAGGAAAATATCTACATATGATATATTCTTTTCTATTATTCCATATAATAGCTCTTCTGCTGACGATGCCGCTTCCAAAAATGCAATTTACTGTTGCCTTCTCCTTCATAGAACAATAGATAGAAACCGGAGAGAGGATCGAGCGCGGCAGACGGCAGATTAGCCGGTTGTATAAGTAACGGATACTTCTCTTTCAACGCTCATAGCTCGGTCAGTTTCGTTCGGATCGACTTGAAACTTGAAGAAGGCTTTCGCAGATAGTTATACTTAAAAAAAAATGCAACAAAAAAAGAAGCAAAATTTTAAAGTTACAAGTGGCGGTAACCCCTTAAAGTCACAATCATTGGTGCGACGATGTTTTCTTAAAGCCACAATCATTGGTGCGACTGTGTTATCCCTGACATTTTCTCATCCAGGACCAATACCAGGTATTTCATTGATTCAGCTTTTTCCAGACGAATTCCGTCGATCTGAAGAACGGGATTTATAGGGCATTTGTTTTTCTCCTGGAATATCATGTATTTGGTCTTATCTTTACCGTTCGTGACCATCGTGGCCTTTGACTTTATCGCAAAATATTGCAACAAAACTGGGATAAATTCGTCATTTCTTAATTACAGCATACATTATAGATATGAAAATAAACACACTTCTCTAATTTGAACTTGAGATTCAGATTTTTCACAAATCTACAACAAGCCTTCGCAGCTGCATATTTTCTGGCTGATACCGCCAGATCATCAGTACTGCTTTACCAGTCCAGGGTTGCAACTAACTTCGTGCGCAAGCGAACCACAACCAGTCGTCAATCAATCAAGCCACAAACACAATCGCTTTAAGTTTCAGTTATTGTTTTGCTTGAATGTTATGTATGGTCGATTACGAGGCCAAATTTAATGCAATTATTAGAGCTAAATGAACGTTAGTTTATGTGTAATATGCAACTGTTCCATAACTGCTTAAGGTATTGCGTTTTCTCCGTCAGGAGGTATACTGCTTGGTACTGAGAAAAAAATATTTTCGATTATTCGACACAAAGTTCGATTAAAACATATCGAAATCACATTTCAAAATGCGCTAATAAACAATTAAAAAGAAGAAGGAAAATATCTACATATATTATTTTCTATTCATCTATCGATTAAACCATCTATTAACGTATCTATTTGCTTATCTACATCTTTGAAGCTAAATAAATTCCTATGTGGCATAGTTGTATAACGAATACATAAAAAATTTATCATGAAAAATAAAGTTTTATTTGCATTACTAAAACTTTTCCTCCAAACTGTAATTTTGTATGCCCTACTAAATATTTTTATCACGTCAATTCTATGGTCACTACCAGTGTATATTGAATCATATACATATTTAATGTTTTCCGTAGAACCAATGATAACCGCGGACATAATGAGCAATAATAATAAAAACAGATTCGCAGCATATTTTCAACCCCTACTATTTTAAATTTTCGCCCACTCAATTTTCTTATTATCAGCTAATTCACATTTTTACAGTAAAAATACACCATCATTATTTTAAAGGGTCCGTAAAATTTTTACAACTTATAATCGATCGAACGATTCTCATCATCGAGGTCATCAATTTATTTTAAAACTTCCTTCGACACGTTGTGATGGTGGCGTGACGGTGTCCGCTGTCTTTCTCATATCAAGCAATTGCTCGTATAAATGTCGTATAAAGATGTTTCTTCGAATTTCTCATCATATCGTTGTAATCAGTTGGTTTGAGAATACTCCAATGAATTATTGTTCCCTGACTGGAAATATATTTTATGAATTTAGCTTTTGATTGAGATGAATAATGATTGCTAAGATCATTTCGAGTTATTCCTATTCGCATTATTTTATCATGTGTTATGAATTAATATGTTTTTGTTATTTTGATTTGGTCTTTTATTTGCTTTCTCTTTTGTTCTGCTGGTGGATTCCATTCAAATTCTATTCACTTAAATGGTTTTTACGAGCAGTGATAATTTATATGGACGGTTTGAACATTTTTTTACGACTTTTGATAATGGAGAAAAGTTTCATGATTTCCGCTTGATTACACGAAATGTTAAGCGAGTGATGATTTTATTTATTGAGTGAATGAAAGAAGGTAGCTATGATTGAAAAAATTATTTTGAATTTTTGATTTTTGATTTTTTGAAAATTATTTTATTATTTTTATGCATCGATAATGTTATTATTTGGTCAGTCTACGTTATGTTTCCGATAGTTTTTGAATTGGAGGGCTAAGTATATCCTTCAATGTCAATTTTTAAAAGAAAGACACAATTAAAGTATACTTTGTCTATTTTATTGCTCAAAAGCGTTGTTATGGATAATAAGATAGTAAAGAAAGTTTTTCTCTGAGGAATATAACTCCACAGTCGAGCACCAAATAATGGAAATTAATTTCAAAATTAGCCTTGAGTACCTTTAGCGTGTGTGTTTTATGGTTCAAATTCAGATAAAATCACACACCGGGTTTAATAGATACGTGAGTCAAATCAAAGGTAAAGTGAGTCCTGTAAACTACCAGTCGACACTCGTATACATTGATTATGAATGAAGACTCTGGCAACGTCATCTCAAAGATCCGACAAGGAATCTAGCGGAACTATGTTACTTAGTTTAAAATCTGAATTGAGCATCCCAGCTTTTTCGTCACATCTTCGAACCATAAGAAGTGATATTGGTAGCGTATAGAGCACGCGCTTATTCTGCGGACTATACACCAAATTCCACCTAAATTTTTTAGTCCACGTGCTGTAAACACTCAGTACCCGACCCAAATTTAGGTCGATCCACGATTTCAAGCGACCTGACCTAAAATAGGTCGTGGACTATATACCGCTGTAAACACACCCGACCTAAACATTGGTTTTTGCGCGACTATTAATAATGTATGTATGTGAATATAAGCTCATAACATTCCCCTTTGACACAAAATCATTGAAATAAACATGTTTGAGAGACAAATGAAAAGATAAATACAGTGCATGAACGAAAATTAAACTAAATGACAGCTGTCATGTACGAACGAGGGCTAAATTCGACCTGAGCAAATTTTAGGTCAGGTCGATATAAACACCTTAGGACTAAGTTCACTTAGTCCGCGCTTTAGGTGAGGTCACATTTGGTCCGACTGCTGTATACCGCACCATTAACCTGATAGCTCATCATCACTGACACCGGTCCTGTCCTTTACCTGATAGCTTTAGTGTTTTACTTGCTGGCTTCTTAATTTTCCTAGCACAGAATTTGCTTCCATAAGGATATAATATCCAGATAGTGCAGCCTGCCATTTATGTTTTAAACTTTCATACATATCACTCTTTTACATTAATTGAATCTATTTTATAAGCTTCCTAATCCAACTCAATGAGTTCACTGAGGCAGGATTTTCTTCCTGTTTTAAATGCTGCAAGTTAAGCCAGGGCTCGGTTCAAAAGTGCAGTCATAAACGACTAGTATGCCATGGGCTAAGTTAGTAGTGGAATAATATATTGGTGACAAAGTGATTCGAAGGAAAAATGATCTTTTGGTTTGGAGGAAAACAACAGCATACAATGCCCAAATCTAAACAAATTAAAAAGTTAACTAGTATTAGCAACCCTACCCTGTGAAAGCCTTTTTTCCAACGCTGTCATGATAAATGTAGATGAACGCACGAAATTATTGAATAAAAAAGTTGGTAAACTGTAATTTTTAAAATATGTATAGTATCCAGTTGTTTTAGTTCAACTGTGCAAAATAAATCGTGTAATATCCTTAACTTTATATTTTCAAATCAGTTTAAAAAAATATGATTATATGAGGCAGAAGAAACTATGAAAACTCATTTACGTTTTTCAACCAAAAAATTTTCAAAATTAAATTCAAAGCATAAGTAGCTCATACATAATAACATTTAACTATGCACGTACATCCAAACCCTAACATTTTCGAAATATTAATACTACTTTGCGATATCCTAATCATTTACGGGCAAAGTTTTATGCTATCAAGTGCCAGTGCATTAATTAAATGTTTCCAACTGTTGTTTAAAGTTCATTTTGATTGATTGAAAATCTAATGCTTATCTTACTTTCGGTATTAAAATAATTTTTTTAGGCTGTTATAATAACAATTATTTCTTTTCGACATTTTTCAGATATTTTTTTTTATTTCATATTAGACTAACTTAGGCCAAGTTTTAATTTAGTGGTTATCGTACCAGAGATAAACTTTTTAGCCATTGATCGAAGTAGCTATACAATATGTGAAATATATCCTATGGCTAGCATTAGACATATTGAAAAAAAATCATTCAAAGTCAATTTACTAACGGTTTAATCAAACAAGTCTAATGTACGGCTATTAGAACAATAATTTTCGGATTGACGTTGTACTACACTAATGATTGGTTTCGTAACAGCATATGTACCCCTGAGCTCAGTTTGTTATTAAAACCACAAATCATAAACAGCAGCCTCAGCTTATTCATTATATATTTTTTGACTATGACACCATATTTGAAACGCATCGCCTTTGTTTTACTTCCTAACATCCAATCTCAATTTCCTGTTTCAGTCACCACTATCAGAACCTCCGAAGTTCAAAAATCGTTATTTTTCCCAAAAATAAATTCACTTCTCTCCGCTGAAAGTCTCTTAATTGAACACGTACACGAAAAAACACATTCACGCGTATGGCTTCTTTTCACTTTTCCAGATCGTATACACAGCTCGGTCCCGGATTACATCTCGTCAACATTAAGTATGATATAAACAAACATTGGCTGAGTCAACTGTCGGCATCTGAAACTCAATTTTCCCCGGGGCCTTCGTTCGATTTTCTCAAGCCGAATTGCTCCACATCGAGCACCCACCTCCCAACACCCTGAACACTCTTTGAAGAGAACATCTAGTGCGGGATTAGGTGCGACGAGCAAAGTGTTCTTCGATTTGTGAAGGTGATTCAAGTGAAAAGAGAAATTAAGTCACTCGTGTGAATTTGGAATTATTTTTTTGTCCTCGGTGAAGACGAACAAGCTAAGGAACATGGAAGTTATGAGATAGGCCAAGTCGGTAGGATGTCTTTGGGTCGCAGCAGCACGTTTTTGAAAAGAATTTTCGTTTGGTTATAATTGAATTTGGGAATAAGGGGAAGAAATTTATGTAAACATATCATACTGGGAATAAATTGGGGTGATTAATGAAGTGAACAATATTCGGGTGTTCGTTTTTTCGGCTTAGTTATTCGTGTTACGTAAACAAACTTATTGTTATTTTGGGATATGAGTAGACGGTTCGTGCCCTACGACACGAATTCTTCGATTTTTTTTTTTGGGGAATAGAATTGTTTTAGTTTGGTAACCATGTGGTGTAACCAGTTCATTGAACATCAAAATTGTTTATTTAATGTTTGGAAGGCTTTCACTTTAAGGCGGATCTACACTCTCGGCGAGACATGACAAATATAGCAGAGTGCGAGAGTGTGGATGGTTTCCTCGTCGGTTTTCGCCTTTTTTTGTCCATTCACATACATGCCAAAACATGACAAAGAGGAGAGTGTGTATGGTTTTCTTGCCGACGCCTATTTGTTTTATGATGATTTCTGATGGTCTTGCCTTACCTCGGGGTCGCTCGAAATTTTGTCGGTTTTAGGTATCGAGTCAAAGAGATTTGAAAAACGGTCTGGTGCTGGCTCCGATGGTATTTACAAATCAATTTAGCATGCCTGCAAAGTCATGGACAAGATGCATCAAATTGGACAAGATGAATAAGTGCTAATGGGTACAAAGTACACTGTTTTAATAGTTGTAAACAGATTTCTGAGCAGAGAAAATGCTACCTACCTACACCATATGCACTTAAACTTCACACTCTTAAAAAAATTAATGGTGTACTAAGATAAATAAGGATCTATCGCTTAAATAAACGGTTTTTGAGTAGAGAATTTGACTAATCGTTGAGTGTTTTGGCAAGTAACATCACAAGTGTCTTGACAAAACGTTCGCTATATATAAACTACCGAATTTCTTATTTATTTATTTATTTATTTATTATAGAATATAATGCAAATAAATAAATTAACATTCAATATATAAGTACATAACAGCAAAATTACATGTAGGGCACGAAATTATTAGAGGATAATTAAGACCTATGTTAAGTTTAGGTCCAATTAAGCTAAGCTAATTGCAGTTAGACATAAGCTAGACTTCGTTTAGTAATTTAAGTTAGTATTTAAGTATTATACAGCAAAGCCAACCCCAGGTAATGTACAGCCTGGGTTATATTTTATAAGTAAAAACCGAGAAATACATAAATGATAAAAAATTAAATAACTACGATCCAAAAAGATCCAGCAGACCAAAATAGTATAGTTAGCGGCTTTTAGATCTTTTATGTTAAATATCCCTTAATCCTAGAATGGTACGGAAAATTTTTGGATGATTTTAGGTACATGTTTTTACTAAAAAAAAAGGCAACAATAGTATTATGTACATTTTTTATTTTATCATTAAACATAAAAAGATTGTATAGCATCTTGCCTCATGGCAGTCAGAGTGGCCAACTGGCTGATGCGCGACGAAATATATACCGCATGTGAGTAAAAATTACTCATGGATACCATTCTAGGGTTAAGTTAAGTAATCTACTTTATTATTATTCATATTATTATTATTACGTTAGTTTGAATTTTTGTGCTGTGCAGCGACCATAAATAACTTTAGGAATAAACTTGGTGCAAGTTTGGTTGCAATAGTGATTAAGCCATGATTATAATGCAGCGGAATCTAACGGAATTTTAAACAAACAGTCATGGCTGTTTGTCCAACTACCAATTTTTCTTCACTTTCTTTTTCTTTGCGATTTCTGAACGCTGAAACCGGAAGAAATGTACCGATAACTAAAAGTAGCGCATGGTGATAGCGTACCGAATGAAAAAAAAAATTAGAACATGGTGTGAAATATTCAACAATGGATGAATAAATCTGCATGATGAAACTCTGTCTGGGCACGCATCACTCATTACAAAAGATTTGACGACTGCAGTGAAAAACAGAATCTTGCGAGGAATACGCGTACCTCTGGATGAATTGCACATTGTATTTGCAGACATTTCACATCACTTAGAGAGCAAACATCAATCACTCGAGTGGCATCCTCTCTCATCCACCGAAAAAATCAAGAAAATTTAACCACAGGAGCACATGGCAATTGTCTTTTCGAATTGTAAAGGTGATTTTTTGGTAGATTTAATGCCAAATGGCACCACAATCAATACAAATCGTTATTGTGAGACTTTAAGAAAACTGCGGCGAGCTATCAAAAGCAGGTGACGAGGACTATTTTTTTAGAGGAATTGTACTTCTTCATAACATTGCTCCCACTGCTGTTGCAACTAAAAAAAATAATGGATCGATTCGGATGGGAAATGTTTGATCATCTACCATGAAGTCCGGACCTTGCGCCGCTTAACTTCCATCTTTTCACTAACTCAAAGAAGTTCTCGGCAGTAAGCGTTTTGAAAGTGAAGAAGAGTTGGAAAAGTTTTAGTGAACTGGCGGCAGAAGAACATATCAAAGGAACTCTGAAGCTTGCGACCAGATATGACAAATAATTAAATGAAGAAGGTAATAATATAGAAAAGTGAAGGAAATTTCACATGTGGAACAGGACTGTTTTTTCCAATAAATATTATGTTTTTCATTTTGAATAACTAAAAGTTTTTTTTTTTTTTTAGATCGAATGAAATATAAATACGACCTCTGCATTTCTTTTCCACTTGAAACAATTCGTATTGATCTCCAAACCCAAAATTATTTAAAAATTTCAAGAGTTCTTACAATGCGAACAATAAACTTTGGTTCTCATATCCATGCTCAATAAATTTCCAACGTACAATGTATCACTTTCTCGCCTTACGGTCATTGCAAACTCAATTATCAACTGAATATTTCCCATTTGGATTCTGGCCAACAGTTCATCATGCCGACCGCCTCCATCGCATTCAATGTTTTCCCCCACACACTGCATGAAAAATTACGAGTATTGTCGTGCTCGCTTAACGTCTGACCAATAATTGTCTTATTTTATGAACATCCACGTAAATTAATATCAATGTGCATAACTTATTTCAATTCAGTTTCGGAAAATTGTTCGACAAATTCGCCCCAACTTTAACATGGCATTAACGAGAAAACTTATACAGTCCTAGGGTAGCATCCCCGATCATCCGTCCTGTAGCGACCCAAGTAGGCTGGTCCACATATCCGGGCAGCCGGCTGTCTATCCAGAAAACTTGACACCAAGAGCCTACTAACCACAATGGAAAACAGAAAAGCAGACAAAAAGGAAATAAGAGGAAAATCGGCAAAAACCAAAAAAGTTCTTCGAACTGGTCGGGGCTTTCGGCCGTCTGCGTCTCAAGACGAGACGAACAATTTGTAGCTCTGCTGAGATGACTTGTAATTAAATATTTACGAGATGCGAAGAAATGGAAGTAAATTTAGTTGAAATTGTTGCTCCCGTTGCGTACATCCCGGGAAAGTTACTGACGGGGACTTGAATGAAGTCTGCTCAGAACGTGATGTCCTCATAAGCAGTGAGCCACTGTTCTGGTCGTGAGTTTGTACAGTTCGCTGTAGCTGTAGAAACCTCGTCTGTCCGTCCATTGTCAACTCAAAAACTGAACCACTCTGTTGCTCGAATCACCATCGCAATTCTGGCGGCAGTAGTACTAAATCAGCAGCATCATCACTTGACGACGCGCAATATCCATATCGCCCAGCACTAACTATTACGAATTTTATGTGGTTGCATCACAGCGGAAGCCGTTTTAAATAAATTAGGAAAACGTTTTAGTGCCTATAAATCATCCCACCAAAGCACTCTAGATCCCATTCGAAACAATTTGTTGTCCTATCCAAGAACGAAGAAATCCTCCGAACGCAGATTTTGAATTGTTTGGTCGAAGGATAGATTTGAATCGATCTTATCGTGCGACAAGACTCAAAGATGGAAAATGCGTGTGGCCAGAAAATCAGAGAGCTTCTACGAGTGCGTCGACATTGGTTGTAATTAGGTCGGTCATAAGCCATAAAAAACTTCTCCTGATATTAATGGCATAATAATAATTTTTATGTTCATATAATTTCCATGATCTTATGGTTATGGCTGGTGATTGAGTTGAGTGGCGAATGGTCGGGCCCATCTTATGTTGTGAAAGCAATTGTTATCCCGTTGTTTATGTTTTTCAAAATGTTTCGGAGAGTTCATGGTCATAGATTGAAGATAATCAATAATTTGTAATAAATTTGTGGGCATGCGGAAAACATGACACAGAAAGTGAATCGACTGTTTGACTACTCGAAATCGAATGAGATACGCACGTGTGGAATTATTTACTAGAATAAATGAATAAAAATGTTGAGTTGATGCAATTGGGTGAATGATATTGTATATTAGAATATTTCATGAAGTGAACCGCTTTTAGTGCTGAAACAATGAGCTGATTTTTCACGAAAATGCACATTTTGATAAATACTATTGCAAAAATTGGATTTTAAATGTGTAAAATATAAGCGCAGCTTAAATAGAAAACGTATTAGTGTCTACGAATCGTAATTAAGACAATACTTTATAATTCTTTACCAACCTGGACACTCCATATTCGAACAATAGTAGAGCGGACGGTGGTCTAAATGGATGTATTTAGTCTACGATGAATTTTCTCGACAAAGTGTCGATTTATTTTAAGCCATCAATTGAAGTGAATTAGTCTTATAGAATCGTAAAAGTAGCATGCGATATAGAAATAAAAGTGTTGGTATCAGTGAAGTTCATACACTGAAAGAAAAACTCTTGGTTGGTTCAACCATTTTTAATAGTATTGCAACGATTCATTCAAAATCGTTAAACGAACTACGGAAAATAGTTATTTTTACTATGTTAATATAGTTAATTTAACGATATAAAAGTAGTTGGTTCTGGTTATACAAAAAATATCACAACGTTCATGAAATCAACTGTTTTAATTGTTTCATAACCACGAAGAACAGTTGATAAATAGAAAAATATTCATCAATTCACTCAAAACTTCAACGTTTCGAATTATCAACAGTTTTTATGGTACTTAAACTACTTCGCAATAGTTGATTTCAGCAAACGTAATTTGGAATTATTCTACGCAAAGTAGAATGGTTTCAACATTTGGACGTTTTTCATGCTCCGAATGAAATTGTTTATCAACCACGCGTCATGGTGCATAAAAGTAATCAACGATTTTCTTATGGTTGTTTTAACTATAGCCCTAGTTGATGCAAAAACAACTAAGGCAAACTATTGATTTTTCATACTCCTCATACTCATGCTCCTATTCTATCATAGAAGTTTCATATGATACATGGCAAAATTGTGTTCGGTTTGCTGTTCGATATAATTCATATGCATGTTATGCAGTGAAGCCTTTATATTACCTTGTACGACGCTATTTTGTTCACAATACAGCGTTTTCCGCTGTGGCATAGCATTGGGCTGCGGTAAAGCGCAGTCAAAAAATTAGAATGCACTGTTTTGTATGGTAACGCGCACAATAGCTGCGGCCGAATTTGCGGCAGCGGCAGAATTTGCCAAATATCTAATTTTGCCGCACCGCTAGCGGTGATACCTACCATAGGTTGGCATCACCTTTAGGTTGAATTAAATCTGTTTGAATTAGGTTGAATGGTCTGGTGGAATAGACAAGCGATGGCTGATGTGTATTGTGATAAGCCAACCTAATCCTCGCACAACAGCATTTAGCAATACAAAAGAAAAAAAAATGAATTTGGTTGGTGCCTTGGTTGCATTGACAGCGGCATTGTCGGTGCATTGTGATTCACCAAATTCAACTGCGGCATTCACGCCTCCCCTGCCTATATTTCGTAATATGTATGGAAAAAAAGTAAGCAACCACAAACAATGGTTGGAATACCATTGTTTGTGGTTGCTTACTTTTTTTGTACCACGGACGTTGTTTATCAACCACGCGTCATGGTGCATAAAAGTAATCAACTATTTTTTTATGGTTGTTTTAACTATAGCCCGTAGTTGACGCAAAAACAACTAAGGAAAATTGTTGGTTTTACCAAGATTTTTCTTTCAGTGTATAAAAAAAAATCACTCCGCAAAGTTGTATGAAATGACTTGTACCGATTAGCTCATTTGCGACTATCATTGGCGCTAGAAGGAGAGACCTTTCTGAACCGTAATGGCTCAGTATTCCTATACATAGCTAATTTCTTACATTAAAAATAGTAAATTAAAGAATTGTGCTTCAGTTGTCCGATATCATGGATACCAAATTTAATTTTTTAACTAACACAATCAATCTGGTGAGCTTTAATCGACTTTGAATTTATCTAATATTAAACACAAAATTGAAAATAAAAATACACGGAGTTATTCAAAACTCGGTAAATTTAAACAACGAAACATCAAAAATCAAATAGAAACGAAGCAAAGTAAGGTAGACAAAAAATAGTAGCACTGAAAGAAAAATCTTGGTAAAATCAACAATTTTCCTTAGTTGTTTTTGCGTCAACTACGGGCTATAGTTAAAACGACTATAAGAAAATTGTTGATTACTTTTATGCACCATGACGCGTGGTTGATAAACAACGTCCGTGGTGCAAAAAAAGTAAGCAACCACAAACAATGGTATTCCAACAATATACATAGTGCGAAATAGTAAATGACTATAGTCTGTGGTGTGGAATTATGTTTGTTGTTTTTTTTTTGTATCAGCAAAGTCAACTACTTTTGTATGGTCAAATGAACTATTTTAGCAGAATAGAAAGAACCTTTTTCCGTAGTTCATTCGACCAAATTTGAATGAATTGTTGCATTACTATGAAAAGTAGTTAAATCAACCATGACTTTTTCTCTCAGTGTGCGTTCACTGCTTCGGCGCTGCACTATATCGCAATGCGTTTCATTTACATAATTCATAAATTACATATAAAGCGTCATTCAACGTAATATAAAGGCTTCACAGCATAACATGAATATGAATTATATCGAACAGCAAACCGAACACAATTTTGCCATGTAGCATATGAAACTTCTATGATAGAATAGGAGTATGAGTATGAGGAGTATGAAAAATCAACAATTTTCCTTTGTTTTTTTTAGCATCAACTACGGGCAATAGTTAAACCAACCATAAGAAAATTGTTGATTACTTTTATGCACCATGACGCGTGGTTGATAAACAACGTCCGTGGTGCAAAAAAAAGTAAGCAACCACAAACAATGGTATTCCAACAATATACATAGTATGAAATAGTAAATGACTATAGTCTGTAGTGTGGAATTAACAATTGTAGAGTGGTTCGCTTACTATGAAAATTGTTAATAATTCAATATTTTGGAGTGTTAAATGAATTGAAGCTCATTTTTCTATAGATCAACTATTTATCGTACTTTTACTAATTAACACAGTTGAATCCTCGAAGGTTTCGATATTTTTTGTATCGGCAAAGTCAACTACTTTTGTATGGTCAAATGAACTATTTTAGCATAGTAGAAAGAACCATTTTCCGTAGTTAATTCGACAATTTTGAATGAATTGTTGCAGCACTGTCAATAATAATTAAATTAACCATGACTTTTTCTTTCAGTGAGGTAATAGTTTATTTCCCTTCTCTTTCAAAAGAATTACATATTGCTTACACGAAAGGAAATAACGCACAGGATTCATCTATGAGTTGCTTATTTTCGAAGAAACGATAGTTTTTTAGGAGAGTCGATGATTTGAAGGTTTTCACTTTCAGTGCCTGCCGTAGATGCAGAGTTGCCAGCACGTTCTTAAAAAATTACATAATTCTACAACTTAGTAACGACAATATGTCTTCCCATTTTCCTAATTATCTAATAGCCTTGTCAAATGTTATCGCAATTCAAAAATTTTCTAATTTTTCCAATCTTATTTTAGGCACCTAGCGCACACATAGGGTTGAAAATTTCCAAACTATTATCATATTCACATTTAAAACACGTTCGAAATTCATTTCGATAGCTTAATTTTTGCAAAAGGTATCTGAAGACAGAATAATAAGTGTATTTAGACATTAGTAAAAAAACCTTCTTAAACCTGGTTGCTCATTATTAATTTTTAAGTGAAATTTCCGAAGAAGTTTCATTAGATCCATTCATCGAAAGAAATGTTATTTGACCATGACGTATCACCAGAAATCTTTTTATTTTTAGTTACTCTCACTGAAATGTTTTGTCATTTTGATTTGTACTTACAACCGACTTTCGGACTCAATTTTCATGCACTGGATTTTTTTTTGTCCTACATTAAGGGTGATTATATTGTGGAAACTGATTGAACCGGCATTTTAGAAAGTATGCAATTTCTTCTTAATCTTTGTTTCTTATTAATGGTAATCGTGTCCTCTTTTTGTACACTTTTCTAGCTATTTTTTAAATCTAATCCTGCAAATAACAGTCAACTACTAATAAACGTATGACATATTCCGAAAAAAATTCCACCACTCCACATTTTCTCAATTGATATTCACGAAATCAAAGCCGCTGCAAAAAAATTTGTCTTCCGTGGCATCAACCTGAGTATTCGATGCATACAGGATATCCTTCAGCTCATGATACATTTTCACAACTTGTCCTCTCAATAAAGTAAACATGCCTAAGTTCAAGTTTGAGGAGTTCTCAAAAGTTCCGCTGGCTCACTTGTACACCGACAGTGTGAATGATTTTCTGTTTTAAGGGGTTACACCACAGTAGAGAGCGAAAATTTAACGTTTTTCTGCGATTTTTTTTTAAGTGGAAGGAAAAGTAAAAAAGTAATTCTCTTTGAGGATGTTGGTTAAGCATGTTTTGAAGTTTTTTAAAAAAATTGTTTAATCAAAAAATATTACAAAATGGCTGCCCAACAGCCGTTTCTGCGGAACGGTTTTTTTGGAGGGGCTCCGCGGCACGCAGTAGAAGTGCACCAAAAGTTAATCTGGAACAAAATAAAAAATTTTTTCTTAAAGAACATTAGTATAGCTAGAGAAATACGTAGGGGATTTTCAAAATATTTATTTTTGTAAAATTTGCGAGCATTTGAAAAAAAAAGTGCGTTTTCCTTAAAAAAAACCGGCACTTATTTGTAGCTAAAAAGTCGAGATATTTACTTGTTGAAAATCGGCTACGTATTTCTACGCGGAATGTTGTTTTAAAGACGTGATATTAATTTGGAGTGAAAAAATAGAAAATTGTTTGAGTTATGCTGCGTGCCGATTTGAAAAAACGTGTTTCGAGAAAAACGCGTTTAAAGTTTTGACTCGTGTTTCAAGTATGATAAAATAAAAAATTTTGATCAGTTAATTTTTTTTACTTTCAATCAATAACCAAATTTACTTTATGCATCGATAACGTCAGAATCCACTTTCAATTTTTTTGCCAAAGCGCTGACACCGGCCGAATCTTCCTCCGCCTTATATCTGTTCAACGGTCGTCGTTTCGCCACATTGGTCCGTCGCCGCGTCTTATACGATATTTTTGAGCTTTTAAGGCTTGCGTACACTTTCTTTTCACTCATTGTAACTCACATAAATGTAAAAGCTACAAATAACGTGTGAGAAATTAGCACTGCAAAAAAATGGTAATTCGAATAACTTCCACGCAAAATTTACGTCTTCTCTCAACATCAAAGGACACTGTACTACTGAACTTCCTGTTCAACCTGCTTGAAAATGTTTCTAACGACATATATTAGTGTATTAGAGAAGTTGGAAATCGTATGATAAGACATAATGCTGTACCCAATGAGCAGGTGTCGTATCTATCGCAGGTAGTCATTTTCGAGCAGTCGGGAAGAGTCGAAAAAGTGCTCGAAATTTCTTTGAAAACGATTTCCAGCAGGTATGAAACCGTTTGCCTCTTATTCTAGAGGTTTCAAAGGATTTTTTAAGCCAATAAAAAGAAAATCAATTTTCTGAAATTTCTACTGTGGTGTAACCCCTTAAATCCCGGTGATTCGAGGTCACCGAGAAATCAACCGGATGAGACTTGATAACGTTGGTTGGATTATTGCCTTGATATGTGGGAGGTGTTAACCCGTGAAATAATTTTAATTTCAGAATGAAAGTGAAATTTATGAAAATGAAATATATTTCTGATTGGTTTGTCTCACTAAAAAAATATCTGCGAGGAAAAACTATTTGGAAAAAGGGAATTTCTATTTGATGTTTTACTAAAGGATAGCAAATTTTTCAGATAACCCAAAACCGCATCACTAGCTTAAACAATTTATAAGTTCCTAATCCAATTGTGGTAACCTTATCTTTTATTCAACGAAATCCTTGTATTTATTCAACTGTAAAAACGAGCATCCTTGCGAAATCGATCAACGATAAGAATCTCGCCAAATACAATTTGGAATTTTATTGACCAGAAATCGAAAAATACCTAAAGCAAATTGAAGCGTAGATAATGTTGAATACCGACTAACAACAAAAATAAGGACATGCAAAAATTAGGGG
This sequence comes from Nemotelus pantherinus, assembly GCA_963978885.1. Classification (NCBI taxonomy): domain Eukaryota; kingdom Metazoa; phylum Arthropoda; class Insecta; order Diptera; family Stratiomyidae; genus Nemotelus; species Nemotelus pantherinus. Next base: position 219,309,563 of record OZ022263.1, read on the forward strand.
CAATGATGTTGTTATCCGAAACTGCTTTTTGTATCGCATCGCAACATCTGACCTCGAGTATTATTTTCGGACCTGGAAATCCATAACTATTAATTTTTAAAAATAGGGAGTAAATACGAAATTTCCCTCGATTCAGTTTTGTTCGGGAGTTTATCGCCCGCATCAAAACGTTGTGCAAGTTCGCGGTCTAGTTCCTCGTCCGAATGGGCTAATTTTAGTTTTCGAAAAGAAAAGCGTTTTATTTCACCGACTCGATTTTATTATTTTTGCTCTTCGGATGCAATGATGCCTCTCAACCGGTTGGTTGCGTTGACAGCAAATTGTAGGCCTGGTCAATGGTCAGTGGCAGAATGATGGACCGTCTGCTGATTGTTGTGAAAATCTGTTTGGGCTATTCGAAGTGGTTGTCGTGATTTCGGTTTTTGCACTCAAAAGCTTTAACAGTACTTACTCTGCTGGCGAAAACTGGAGTTGTGTTCTAATTTGCTATCGAATCGGAGACGAAATCAGGAAAAAATATTCGTGGGTGATATTGCTTTATTTGTGTGGGTCGGCTGGGAAAAAGATTCATTGTTTGGTTGGAAATGTCATGCGAACTATCATCTGGTTGATTTAGAAAACGCCACTGTTGAGGGGAACGTACGCGAATCATAATAGAATGGAGCGGGTGACCGAAACTGTTGATTTTATTTCATGCCTGCTACTCAGAAATATTATGAATCTGGCGCGTGGTACGATAAATAACACCTAGGTTGACGATTGGACACATACATATGTGTTGATCAATAAAAATGAAATACGATGTAAACTGAAGGAACTCGGCCAGTCTTTGAAATTAGTCTCGATAAATGTTTTGATAGTCTACTTTGAAAGATATCGTTCTAAATATATCTGACAAATACAAAACACATTGTTCTCGTAAACGAATAATATCGTTCCGCTCAAAGGCTTTCGATTTCACCTTCAACTTTGAGAACTATTTCTGTCTTAATCGCTCGTCATCAAGAAATCGCAGTGCATGATTAAGCAGAAAAATTTTCGCATAGCTTTTTTTTCTGAATTTTCCGTCTATCGGGTTTATCTCTCTGATCTTTTAAACAATTATCAATTAGCACTCGCCATGTGTTTGAACGTTCCGCAGCCACATACAACCGGCTTTTAGGCCTGTAGTATAAGGCTTAATTTCGCATACAGGTTGGAGAATATCTTCTCTAAGTGCCCACCAACCCACACCACTTCTCTTAAAATATTTGGTCGTTGTTATATTGTGTAATAAAAATTTCGGAGACTGTGATAGTTAATCTAGATTTCAAACATTCTGCTTTCCCAACGCAGGAGTAAATAGATCATCCGAAATTTTGAAGTAACCAAAAAGATTTATTTTGGTAGAAATGACGTAAACATTTATATATTTTCATATAAACGTAAAGTGTAGGTAAATTTTTCTCAAAGTAAACAAACAATTAACGTTTATGAACATGCAATCTATGTGAAAAATATCAAGAAAGCTGCACAGTTTTTACTTTGCTTGAAATGATCGTAATGTTTTTTTTTTTTAGTTTGAATGAAGATTTTCACACAGAAGTTTGAGAGTAATTAAATCTTTCTTTGGGCGTTAGCAAACAAATCCTAGAAAAATACTATAGGGTTTAAAATGAAAAGTATTTAATTTTAAATGCTCTGCTTCTATGCAGAAACAGTGCACAATATGAATATCCGTGAGAATGCTTTCAAATGGTGGAGCAGTACCTTGTGCTAGGATTAATAGAAGTTCTAAAGTTTCGACTTGGATAGTACCAATAAATCATGAATAAGATTAATTTCAATAAAACTTATCGATTGAAATATATGACAATTCTTGCAAAAAGCTCTTGATTTAGATCACACGCACAATCTTAAAAACTGAACCTAATATAGTCCAGGTAGTATTAGATAAACCATAATTTGATTTACGAGTATTAATATGCCTCCAAATTTCTGTGAGACTTGGGACTCTAATGCTGCTCTAATAAATATGTAGACTTGAGTGAGCTAGTAACAGCGATGGGAATGCTGCCGCCTTTTAGTTTACTTGTGGAAGATAGGTCACGGTCTCGTCTATATATTGTATAATCATGCAGTCCAAGCTCGGAAGAATACTAGTTCGATTTAAGCCGAGTTTTGGTGAAAATTATGACCTATGTTGTCGTAGCTATTGCGAGCCGTAACTCGCTAAGTTTTCAGCAGATTCCTCGAGTGTTTTGATAGTAAAATCTAGTTATTTTTTTGTGGTACGGCTATGTACAATACAAGGGATGCCATTTAGGTGATTAATGGTGGCTTATGGATTATTTTTATTAATATCATGAAGTTTTGATCTCAGAGCAAGTGCTCGCGTTGACAAAGCGCGAGGTGAGACACGATATTTAAATTCAATGAGTTCAAATAGTTTTTCACATTGTGTTTTTTCTTTTCGCTGACGTTTTGAGTGCAGTAGTAGAATTCATGGGGATCATTTTAACTGGCCATTTCTTGGCCGGATCAGATCTACGAATTCTTATGACTTAAACGTCATTAGCTTACAATTTTCAGGGTGCAATGACATTATTTGATATTTGAAGTGACTGTTTGCAATCAGCTTCACCATTGCTTTCAGGAATACCGTGGCGTGAATGGTAACATTGGATGCTCGTTACCTGCAATTTTCTAGCTCATATGCTGGCAAAAGTATTACCGGGTGATTTTAATTTACACAATTATTTATTAATCTCATCGATTACTTCTCTGAGAGCAGTGGCGAGAGTAGAAAGCTCTTCGTACTGTTCCTCCTTAGTAGTGCAAACAGTACATCAAAAAGCATTTTCTGACTGGTCGATTTCAAACATAAAATCGCGGGTCTTGATAGACGTGCGCAGGCAGAATGTTGTGGTTTCTAACAAGAGTCACAATAAAAAAAAGTCATCGCCCAGTCGCAAATCCCTTCCACAAAAAGAGCACTCACTTAAGCTTATCACTCACTCATGGTTACACTTTGAGGTTAGATTATTGTTTTGAGTATTAAATTTCAGAAAAAATTACTTAAAACTATAAAAAAAAATTCGCAACGTATGATTGCGAATGTTTCACACAATTGTAATCAACGATTTCGATGCGAACTGACTTCAGCAAATCACGTATTTTATTCAAAATTAATTGACAGCTACTGTATACGATCAAGCTTTCACTACTCAAAGTACTCGGTACGAATTTTCTCACAATCGAAAGATGCCAACATTCAATGGTGTCGAAACACTGATTAGGCATAATAAATTTAATGAAGCGACTTTTTTTTTATGCTCAAGGATCCTGTTAAAATTCAACAGGATATCCTCACAAGTTGTGTCCTCTACTTAGAGGGATATAAATATAGGCTGTATTGCAGTTCTAAGTGAGCAAGAATATGTTCGACTTACGCTTCTCAGTTGTTGCTATTTTAAATACTATTATCTTAACCAGTTCTCGATAGAAACGCAAAAAAATGGCTATAGTTGATTCTGGACTGCATTTTAATATTTGTTGCATAATTTTCATAACGTTGATTGCAGTATGGCATTTACTTAAAGGTAGTTCGATTTCACTTGTTTCTTCATTTTATACTTCATAATTGACTATTAACTAACTTAATATCTATAATATCTCTAAAGTAATGTTCGTGTATTAATATTAGTGTATAATCGTAATTGAACATATTGTACATAATATTACATAGCACGTTGTACATAGAACACACAGGAGAGTGAGTTTTATTTATATTCTGTAGCTGGAATCAATCAGGTTTGGATTGAACAAAATTTTTCTGGTGCAATTTACGCTGATGCAGCTGCAAAAATCGGAAAATATGCTCAAGGCTACGTCTATATATCTCAAAATTGAGAATGAATAGGACAGAATATATGTGTCTTTCGAAACTCTCACAGACATAATAAAATCCGAAAACTTACCTTCATTCCAGAAAACAAACATGTCATTTCATTCCCGACCGCTATTACTAAATCTCTTCAACTACCCTTATGTCTGAGAAACAGTAAGTTCAACACGAACTACAGAGCTTTTATACCCTATTTATTTTAGTAAATATCGACTTGCATTACCCATCGACGAGTTTTACAACATCATCAACCATAAACCAGACTCACTATGATTCAACGTATTTTATCGCTCACAACTACCCTACTACCACTAAACTTCTCTCTTAACTATCGTATGGACTTCAACGCGAAACTGCATAGCCGCAAACGAGCGTCATACTTGCGCTCGATGTTTTCACATATTTTTCGTATTTCCATTTCATGATATATTTCTTTTTCATTAGCCTCGAACATTTCTTGATATCCCACTAATGTTTCTTGCATCACTTTCGTGTCTTACAGATAACAGCGAATTTAATGATCGAAGGAGCAATGTACGAACAAAACTGTGGAACTACTGATAGTCGAATTTTAGGGCAACTGAATACGTAATAAAGCTGTATCGGAAAATCGTACCGAAAATTGTCAAGTTCCAATAGAAATCGGTGTGAGGAAGAATATCCTCAAACTAGTTTGTGATATTTAAAACGGAAAAGAAACAGTGCACTTATGAACGATGGATGACGATGGAAGTTTCCCGTTCATGTTTGGCAACGATACGGACCTGTTTGGCCTCGAAGGTAAAATTCTTGTTTATTTTACTGTTTTTTTTTTGGTTTTAATCACAAAGATTTATATACCAGAATATGTATCTCGTAAACCATCTTTTACAAAGTGGTAATTTTAGGTGAATATTTGAGGGCTTAACTGTAAAAATATTTGACACAATTGATGTCTGCTAACTTAGCTTGAAACAGAAGTACTATAATTAACACCTGACGATACTCAACCTTGATAAAAATGTTCTAGAAAAGGAAGAAAGATACTTTGAAGATAGTAGGCAATCACAATTCTCTTTTTCTTTTATAAGAAGAAGTATGTTTCCCAAGACAAATGTCAGTCATTATCCGCAAGCTAAACTATTCTTATTCCTGAAATTACCACTATATGTTGATTGCCGGTTTTCATTATTCGTGCTATGAATGAAAAAAGAGCTCCATCTGACCTCCCTTTCATTTTCCATTGTTTCGTTCCAGACACATTGTCATCGTCGGTGGCAACATCCGTGTTGAACAGTACAGCCGACACGGAAGAACTCTTCCATGGATATTCTCCGGCGTTATTAAGATTCGCTTCAACAATATGCATTGTTTTTATGCTGGTCGGTGTGCCGGGCAATCTAATTACGATAATAGCGCTTGCCCGATGCAAAAAGGTAAGTACAGATGTGACGGTAGTTAGTTCACCCACTAGTTGAGTGGATTAGTTAGAAAAAGTAGATGCAAAGGATGGAGGATTTGCAAAAGCACCGCAAACAGAAATACCGTTGAATGCTTCAAGTGTTCAGGGAAATTGCATGGCTATGGGGCAAAAAGTTGAATATCTGTATCTTCCTCAATTTTCCTCAGTTAACTTTTGATCAGAATGTGCAGGTAACGGATTAAAAGTTACGAGTTTTAAGTTCTAAAAATTGTTTTACACGGTAGAACACTTGTTCTAATCCTGCTTATTCAAGGTTAAGAGGTGAAATAATTTTGATAATGTTTTGGCGCTAAACCGCTATTGATACCAATACATTGCCTAACATAACGTCTAACACCTCACAAATCATACCCTTTCTGACCACATACACTCTCGTGTCCAATCTTCGCACCATCTGAGTACAATCTTCGTGATGTAATTAATGATATAACGTTAGCTTCGTGGTCAAAGTCAACCTTGGTTACCCTTTCACTCCCTCTGGAATCCATTTTGTACCCTATTATCATGACACTTTTGCAGAAATGATGAATGATAATTAAGTAAACTGGCTTGCAATTACATTTTCCATGGGACCGCAAAACCTTTTACATCGACCAGACCATTATTTTGAGGATGTAGGTAGGGCTGCGTTTCACGATGTCGACAAGGATCAGAGGATCCACATATGGTTTACAGTATGAATGAAAGAAGAATAATTGAAAATTCCACAATTGAAAAAAGAGCAGACTTGTTCAACTTGTGGGTAATGTGAATTGGTAACTGTAGATTCAGTTGAGAGGTATGGAAGGCACTGTGAGAAATGATTGTGCATGTGGCTAGTTGAATGTAATGTGGAAGATGTCATTTATATCTTTCAGATACAGGAAACAAATTGCAGAATTTTTCTGTTGCTTTGGGGAGCTTTAAATCGTTAACGTCTAACGTTTCTCGAGGAGTCCAAAGGCAGAGGTTTAAATGGAGAAATATAATTTAATTGACTGATTGCTTAAATCTGTATGTTATTGATATTTTTAGAATACTATTAGCAATGAGTTAAAGTTGGGCGTTTGAAAATCGCACATGTGATTTCTGGACTAGAATTCTGCTTGCGGTGGGAGCGTGTAGGTAGAAAATATGTATTCGTTATCTGGCAGGACATTACACACTTTTCTTGTTCTTGTTTGGGCTTTTGCACGAACTGGCAAACGGATGTCCTAGGGCGATTGATGTCAAGATTAAAAGCTTGTATTTCTCGACAAAGCGGACATTGAATTTGAACAAACTTTGTTGTACATTCAACGAGGATGTTACAGAAAACTTAAGTCTGGAGTTAGTCACACATCGCCAGTCTTTTTCGAGAGAAGAATATGATGAGAAATGAGCACTTGAAGTTGCTGAACTAAGATGGGCAAGGGCGAAATATAGATATATGGAGCCGGCGAGTATGTGAACAGGAGTGTTGTTCCGGTAAACAATATAGAAAAACAGTGGAAGTTAATAGTAAACTAATATATGAAGCTTTCTAAATCAATATTTTGAGTTTTTCTTCCTCCTAACTGCCAATATCTGGAGGCACAGTACGTTTCAGCTCAGCACCAGCTTTCTTTGAACTGTAATCTACAAGGATATTCAATTATATAAGGGAAATATTTCCTAGACTTGTTGTATTAGTTTATTAAGTAAATTTTTGATCATACTTTTTTGGTTCATTGCTACGTCAAATAGTACCATAATCATTCGATTAATTTTATTTTGCACCCGCGTGCTCATGATTATAATAATACTAATGAAAAAGTTTATGAAATTTCTCCTAATGGCTGCTAGCTTCAAAAGATTTCTTATATCTTGTTGCAACAGAATTTCGTATAATGAAAATGTCCTATGCGTCATCTATCCCAAATTTTGTTAATGTAGTTTTGTTGCTATCAATGAATCTAAGTGCCTAGCTTTAGCTATATGCGCACCAGTGTGTGTAACTGGATAGTGCATGATCGTTACTTGCAAGGTGCCGCAACAAAAAAACACTATGGCGACAGCACAATGAATCCGATAATTTTATTGGGCATCCACAGGTGAGTTTTTTTGTACTCTTGGGCAGGATGAGTTAAGGTAAGTTTAGGTAAGTATATTGAATATCGCACAATTCGCCGCGATTGCTGTTGTATTCAATGTACTTACCAATTACCTGAACTTACAATGGCCAAGAGTGCAAAAAAAAACGCACCTTACATTGCACACCTGAAAATTGATAAGTTCGTGTCACTATAATTTCAAAAATAGTTTCATTACTTGCTTGAAAATTGGTATTTTTGAATTTTTGGGCTGCTGAATTTACAAAACAGCAATTAGATAGGTAGAGTAACTGTAACATAAAGTAGTGCAATGCAGGTTTACCTTTGGCGACCTTTGGAGCAATCACTCTATATGTTTATCTCAAAGAAGTGAATGATTTAACTATTTCAACGCTCGCAGATGTCCACTTTTTGGTGTTTGGTTTTGGTTCTCGTTCTCCATTGCTTACCTCAATTTTAGTTTCATTTACGGTTTTCGGTAATGACACTGCTACTATAGATTTCGTGGTTCTCTCGGTTTTGTCCAGCCCAATGTTTTGCTAGAGTTAAGCCTCGTTGACAGGAGCAAATTACTTATGTATATAGCCAGCTCTAGTAGGGCAATGCAAAACACTTTGACGAAGATAATCAGCAAATGCAGCGTCCGTATGATTGTTAAGCTTTGTGATTTCCCCTTTCTTATGTATGGTGTTGTCGGTCATCCGGATCTAATCAGCTTAACAGATATTTCATCTGCTGTTGACAGATTTTTGTTTATGATGTTGTTTATGCAAGCACAATTTCTTAACTGACACTTTGTGGTAGCTTTTATTTGTCATCAGTTAGCTAAATTAAAATAGACACTTCATTAATATGAGCTTATCATTTCTGACTTTGCAATTGATCGGAAATCAAATTTTACTCTTTGTCCTATACAGTTGAGTGCAACCCATATCCAATTTGCTCTTTTGTTAAACTTCCGTGCCAAGTGCAGTTGGATTTCGTATTGTTTTAGTTTAAGGATCAGTATTTCTTGGCAGTCTTTTCTTCATTTTCAATAAACCCGTTTTATTTAAGTGTTTGGCAATTTGTTAAGTAGATGAATTCAATTTTTCTTTTTATAACTAACAAAACTAACAAAACTAACAAAATACATAACTAGCTATTGTTGAACATATGATATTACTCCCCCATGTCACAAATGTGTGCAAAAACTATTACACGAATCGTATTGCCACCTATCAAGCAGTCACTTTTCTGCCTAACAGTCTTTTTGATTAATCAATCTAAATGATTGGGGATATATTTCACGTTTTATCCGTCTTTTAATTGCAACGGCAGATTCTTCAAACAAAGACTTCTTGATATTTTTACCAGATCAGCAACAGGAGGCTGGTCATATCTACTTCGGTGGGCTCAAAATACATATTGCCGAACTCCAAACGTTATTTTTTTTGCATGTGGTCAGATCAAGCTTCTTTGTGGTAGTTTCTCATGACAAATCAAGATAATACCAGCTTGAGTTGAAATATTGTAGATTCGTTAGTTTTCAACACATCGAAACAATATGCAAAAGAGCTCTGGAGCACAGTACTCAAATTATAGTTTTAGCAAAATTTTTACAACCTCTATCCAGCATTTTTAGTATCCCACAACTACGTGTTACATTCCATGCTTTGTAAAATCGATACAACTCAACATTGTTCTAGATATCCTAGTTTTGCTTGCTTTGAATTTTTACGTCAAAAACTGTAATACATCTGCAACAATTTAATCTTTGTCAGGAAATGACCTGTGAAAACACAGTCACTATCTTTTACTCATTGATATTCTATGGCAGTGTATAATCCGTTTTGCTTCCGCAGTGTTTTCTAGGATGTTGACTTTTTTTTGCACTGTCTTCGGGATTTGTGTTGCTTATGAAATGTGCAGCGTTGCTATTTTAACTGAAAGCTTTTTTCATAAAATGTATTGTATTGTAGTGTCTGAGACAACGAAGGATGAAAAATTATTCGGAAGACGACATTATTCTTCCCTATGTTACTCTGTCAGGAAAGTAAAAAGCTATCTCACCTGAAGTGATGATATAAGTTTTCTTTACACAATTGTGTTAATGCAAAGAAAACAATATAGCGCGTCTAGTCGACTAAACCATTTTATTTCACTCGATGACCATCATAACCACAAATTTTAATCGAGTCGAGACATACATACATCAATGCTGTACGTATAACGTAGAAAGTTGTAGAGCATCAGCTTTTGTTCTTATGACCCATTACCCATTCCAGCACAGACAACTGCTTGCTATGTAAAAAAAGACTCTGTGGAGTGAGTTCGACTTTCATCATGCCATCTCAGCAATAAAGAACTTCTAGAGGCGATGAAATATGGTTCAGTTGTACATGAAACTGGGGAAAGCAATCATGATATAGTACCGGGTCTTGCTGTCCTTAAATTTTACGAGCCCATTTCATGGAGTTTAAAGTCAGTTTTGCTGAATTCTGGCAGATTATTACAAAATTGACGATTTTATGATATCAGGCTGATGAGAAAACAATGAGATTTTCGGGGGCTAAATAACAGATTTACTGTTTTCTAAAACTATAATTCAGAAAAGATTATTTGTTTTTAGATTTGGTGTGTCTTCGGTGAATAGGCTTTTATTAGTCTTTGGTTATTTGCCTAGTTTTATGCATGTTTTGTGAAAATATTTTCATTGGCTTTTGATCTAGCTAAAGCTATGTTGAATACTGTACACGGAATTGCTCGTCGCTTTCAAGTAAAAAAAATCAGAGTGGTATTACTTTATTTACTATGAAAAGATGGTGCATTTAACCCAACAGGTATGCACAACTGCTTGTAAGGATCATGCAATTTAACAATCAGCAAACATTCGTAAACGGTTTGAAACAAACTGAAAACTTTTTGGAATGAAACCAACGTACAAAACTTAATGCCACAGAATACATTAAAAATACATATTCTGAAGTATGCAATTGATGTAAGCTGGGTATGAAAGTTTAGCGAAAGTTTGTTTCAATCGCTGCTACCTGTGATACTTTAAACAAATCCTTTTGAAAAGTATGTACAATTCAATCACTCATATTGGAGTTACCTAAAGAAATCTTCCAGTCTTCTCATTTAAACACAAACATAATTATCAAGGCCAGCAGAATGAACTCGAAAATTCAGAAACTACTGCGGCTTTGAATTTGGTGAGCCAAAATAATGCAAGAAGCTCGTGAAAATAATTGAGGCAAATGAAATTGAGCTTGTCAGTAATAATTGAAACAAGCTATTAACTTTCAGGAATTGTTGTAGTCGAATTAAACTCAAATTGAAAATTTAGAAAATTCACAGATCAACTAAGGACTTTCAGCGAACTGTAACATACAAGTACAATAAAACATACGAAGACTTTAGCAAATTCAACAGATGTAGCTGAGGTTAACATGGCAGGGGTAAAGAAAACAAATATTAGTGAAAATTAAATGAATTACCAACCAATTCTTTTAGTTGAAATAATATGATATTCATAGATGATCTTTATTTATCACAAAAGTAAACGGAAGATTTGATCAAAAATGATCTTATTTCTAGAAGCTAAGGTAATCTTATCTCAAAAATGTTTTGCTGTTAAAACGGCAACTGACATGCTCGAATCAGTTGTAATTTCTGCTCGAAGCTGAAAAACTTTTTGGTTAACTTTATGATATATATATTATCTGTAAACTAAAATAATGGAAGCGAGTGCTGAAATCAATTCACTGAGGAAACTAACAGTATCATCGCCATTGCAACAGTTGACTCATTTTCGGTTTGAGCTAACATAATTTATCGACAACCTGTGGTTTTATTACTGTCAGCAAGTAGATGTCATGTCGTAAAATCAGCTTACCGGGAACTTCAGCAGTGGATGAAAGTTAATTGCTTATATATTTCAAAATTCAAACTTTTTGCAAGCAAACTATTTTGCATTTTCTGAAAAGCAAAAATTTACGCGTATTACCAGGAAGACTCATAATTCTTAGTGCTTGATCCATATGCTTAGATTTTGTTACTTCGTTCACTTTTATACCACGTTTTGTATGATAATGAATGCAAACTAGCGACTAAACATAAAAATGTCACCTACCGTGTAATGCAGAAGTCTCATAGACAGCGCCCGTGTGGGGAAGAATATACAGACCTGAGAAGAACAGAGAAGGGACATACAGACGGAATATAGCAGCCTGAGGGAAAGACCTTATCTGTGAAATAGCAAGAACTAGAGAGTGAGGTCTTCACCAGGTGCGAAAGTTGACGCAATACATGCCAGGCTGCACATACTGTAAGGACAAAGACGGCAATATGATCACCGGTATTGATAGCGCTGTGGAAAGATGGAAAGGACACGTGCCACTAATTTTAATATATCCAGTGTAAAACTATATAAAACTATGAGAAAATTTGTCATCTTAAATAAACTGGCCCGATTCCATATTTTAAACATAATTAACGTAACATGCCAAGTTAAAATAGCCGGATCGTTCTCCAGACCCTTCACTGTAATGGACTCCGACAAGGGAATAGTCTGGTCTGTATCATCTTCAACCTGGCGTTGGAGAGAGCAACCCAAGACTTTGGCTCGTAAACGGGAGTAGTTATCGTCGTCAAGTCTACCTAGATATTGGCTTATGCGGATGACTTGAAACCAATAGAATCTTATAAACTTGTTATAGAAGAATTCTTCATCTAGATCGATGGAGCGACACAAAAACTGAGTCTACGTATAAATGAAGAAAAGGCGAAGTCCATGACGGCAGCATCTATAGGAGACCACCCAGATCTGGTAAATCTGGTCAATCATCAGGGTAGTGGAGCATAAATTTGAAGCATTCTAAACCTTCAACTACCTGATGTCCATAGAAGTAGCCGATTACACTATAAGGAGAATAAATACTTCGGCGGCTGCTAAAATTCAACAAAGAATTCAACAGTCTGTCAAGGATCTTCAAATTTAACACGAACGTCAAAGCTGCTGTCATACAAAAACATGATCGCGCCAGTACTTAGCTATGGATCTGACACTAGGGTGCTCAGCAAAAAGCACTTACAAGCATTCTCTATTAAAATCCGCGCTAAAGAGGAAAGTCTTTCTGATAATCGTTTGTTCCATAGGTAAAAAAGGGTGATTCCGAGGACACTACAACTGTGAGCTGTACGCTATCTACCTAGAAGCGGATATAATTATGAAAATAAAGCTTAATGGGCCCCGGTGGGCTGGTCGCCTAGCTCGTATGAAAGAATCGGAGACTGCTCAGAAAAACCTTTGCGGCAAAGTTTATGGCACATTGCAGCAGGAGCGATCTTGTTTACGCTGGAGGGATGCCGTGGATTAGGGCGCTTGCAGCACAGGGATGCTTAATATTATGACACAGCCTTGCGATCAAGTTGATGGAACAAATTATTGAAGGAAGCGAGGATAGGACACTGGTGCTTGTGCTGATGATGATGATACCAGGAATCGATACAGTAAAGGCTTAAATCTAAATTTAAGCAGGATTTATTGGTATATTTCATAAATCAAGAAATACAATTTTATTAATGACAATCAGTGATGCCAGATTGGGTTATTTGTAGTTTTCGTAGTCTACCATAAATTATGAAACTCTTGTTTTTACAATTTGGGCTAATTTGGGCTTCTCTTCATTCGTATTTGCAAGTTACAATAAAAGAACACACAACAAAGCTGACCAGCAAAGCAAGCTAGAACGTATGAAAACTTAAGTAATCATTTTCCGACTCGAGTTGTCCTTACGGACAGCTGGGGTATGAGTTTATAATCTCCTTCTATTTCTTCTTTGTGAAACGCAATGTAGCCGTTAAACCATTTGAAGCAAACTTATAATTATTCCACTCACAGTAAATTAGGAAAAGCCAATTTGAAACTTTATTTGAACTCACAAACGACGATCTTCCATTGAAATAATTTCAGTCATGTATTACTACGTGGATTTGTAGGTTTGAAAAATAAGTAGAATTAGTGATTAATTTTTAGGATTGAAGAACTTGCTTCAAATTAACAGGCAAAAAATCACACAGAAACTTACTTATATTTTATTAATTGTTACAAAGTCCTTATGAAGGACAAACCATATGTCAATTATTTTTTTCATTTTGCTGACATAGATTTTATCAGGGGCAAATGTAGATCAATATTACTATCAAGCATAAACTCAGGTAGATAAATGTGAACTTAACAGTTAATAGGATATATATGTTAAAATCAGTTGGCTGTATTGATCGAAGTTGAAAATGTAGCAACCTCGGAACAGTCTTGAGTAAGAAAACACAAAAACATTTTTTTTTGAAATTTTAAAACAGCTAAAAGTGAGATTATCGGAAAGTATTGACCTTTAAAAATTTAGATCAACCTCTTCAAGTATATAATTTTACATTTAAATATTTTTCATCTATAAAAGATCAATGCAAAAAAACGATTACTTTTCAACTGGGGCCAAGAATTGCCTTCCGATTGTATAGTGGAAAATTCCGCGAAGTTTTGAATTCATGTTTTAAAAATAAAAAATGCAGTAGGAAATGAAGAATCAATGAGCATTTGCGATTTTTAATTATCATGACTTTCTTCCTGTTAATAATATTGCAGTCGAAATAGCATCTTCTTTTATGAATTCAATAAAAAAAAACTCGTAATAAATTTCAGACTGAATCGCTTGTCTCTTTGCTGATAATTAGCATTCATTCAGCAAAATATATAGAATTATGTTGTAATGTTAAAATGCTAAAGTTGTTGCAATGCTAAAATATAAGAAACTCAAGCTAACGCTGAGCCTAATATATCATAGGTTTTGGGTGAATAAAAATCTACATTGCATGGTTACAAAATTAACGGGTAGTTTTCAGGGTGCTATTTAGTGCATTCATATACAATGAATTTGTTTTTTTTTTCTCTCTCCATAAAACACTATTCAATCAACTTTACTTGATTCGTGATTTATTAGATAACTTTCATTTAAATTAATGGCTTTTCTGGGTGAGTTTGCACTACTTTGGGTTCCATTTCTTTGGAATTTGCGTTCCCTCACTCTGAAGAAATCTGGCAGTCTTGATGACGATAAGAATTTTCAAAGCCGACAGTCATCAAAATCCCAAAGTTGGCAATGGAAATTAATGACTACCTATCTCTGTTTTATCTCTAATTGTTAACAGCCTATGCATTGAAGCGTAAAAGTATAGTGCTTAAAAAGGAATGTTAGGAAAATCATAGTTTTGGTTGACTGAGTTTATGTCCAATTTATTTGTGCCTTAAACTCCTAAAAACTCGACCAACTTAAAGAAACTGCCCACTTATATCGAAATGTAATAGCATCTCATTTGGCATACATTTTCATCTAACATTCTTCTAGTTTGATATAGAGAATAATATAGACATTCATTTCCAAGAGCTTACAATACGAGTGGATTTCAAATGAATTCGATTAAGTGAACAAAACAACCAAGAATGCGGAACGAGCCTTTTCTGTCCTACCAAAATCGAAATTTTTTCAATACATGAAATGTCTCGATTTCACTTCAAATACAATGTTGTTTTTATGTAATGCTCTTCACAAAACAATTTTCCACAAAAGATTCACGAAATAATTGCTTCTCCCTTGGATCCTTTTGTCCTTATAAATAGCCGAAGGAGATGTCTAATAGTAGAAAGCTACTTCCTCGAAAGAGTGCACTCTATTCTACTTTTGTCGATGTCAAGTTTTCGTTGTTTCGCTTCGCATAGGTCGTTTCGTGTATCTGCGTGTGTATTGTCGTCGTATGTATTACTTGACATATCTAAGCTCCGTGTGTTTGTTCTTCGTTTTGACTAACCGTTTTGTAGGTCTGTCGTCGTTTGAAACTAATTTAATCAAAATCGTGAAATTGAAATACCGACTTAAATCCATGGCAACTTTCCATTTCGAATAGATAGTTTACGAGTTAACTCAGTTTGGTAGTCGGAGAAGAAGATACTGTCTTCAAATTCTAATAGAAAGTTTCAATTTGATTGAATATGTATCAGGTTGAATCTATTTTGAAAGAACTGATAGAATGCTGTAATTTGAATAGTTGTTATCTGATAGAAATGAATGATTGATAGTTTTGGTGCAATGCACTTGCATAGTTTGCGAGAAAGCTTAAGGGCTTATGAAAACTTTTACAATTCCATATTAAAAAAGATTTGTAAGTAAGATATTTATTGAAAATGGATATAATTTTAAAGTTTTCTGAAATACTTGAGTCATTCAGTCAGCAATTGTATAGTCTTCAAAGTAATCTCAAAAGTGGTTTCTCAACCTTTTAAATCGAGTCATGCTTCTTTCTAAATACAGTTGATAAGTACTATTTACCCGAATGCTAAGTAAAGTACAAATTTATTCGTCCACCACTTTCAAACCAACACCAATCGCCGGCACTAAAATATTGCAGGCCTACGAAAAAACCAAATTTCTGCATGGACCCCAAAATAAATCGACAACCACGCGAAAAGGCATCGAGGCATACGTCCTTAATGTCACAATTATCATGACGCCCATCTGTCCCTGACAATCATCAAGCTAACGGACTCGAGCGAACCGATAACAAAAACAACGTGAAAAACTCAACATAGATAAATTGAAGACCACTTTGAGGACAAGTTTTTCTTTTCTTTTCTTGTGACTATTTTCTCACTCTATATAACAAATAAAAAAAAACATCGATCTGCGTTGAAAAAATCGTTTTTATTCTAGCAGTCGACACAAAAGGCGTAGAAGATTCATTGCCCTATCGAAAGAATATAAATGACAATAATTCAAATTTTCAATTCGCTACAACACCCAAAACATTTCGCATCGAAGCGAAAGAGTGAGAGCTTGGGGATGGGAATGTGTAGTTAAGGACGAGCTTGTAAGACTATTTACC
Organism: Nemotelus pantherinus; assembly: GCA_963978885.1. Taxonomy (NCBI): domain Eukaryota; kingdom Metazoa; phylum Arthropoda; class Insecta; order Diptera; family Stratiomyidae; genus Nemotelus; species Nemotelus pantherinus. Next base: position 219,325,881 of record OZ022263.1, read on the forward strand.
AAATAGATTTCCGACACAAAACAGGAAGAACTACACGAATTCTCGTAAAAGTTTCCGTAAGAAGTGGCATTAAAGGATATGGAGAAGTCAGGGTGAAATGCTCTCTCGTTTTTTTGTGTCGCCTGGCCCGAGAAATTAGGGAAAGCGCTTCGACTGATTTATGTCGCCAGAAAGTAGATAGATATCCTTTGGTCGTTGGATGTGGATAACGTTGGAGTATCCGGCGGATATGGAGGGGGAAATGTCTGATGGTAAAAGTACTATCCGTTGTCCGTATGCTTGACTAGCCCAGTCCAGTCGGACCAGTTCTTTTCAGAATAATCAATAAAACCGCAATATCCGGGATTTATAGCTGTCTTTGTACTGAGTGATGAGCATCATGTCCCAAGAAATATGTCTTAGGCAGTGCAGTGTTTCAGTGAAGAATGGTCAGCGATAAGCGAATGAGTCATTTCGTATTGCTCGCTGAGATCGCTGGAACCTCGATTGCTCGAATAAAGCAGCACTTAGGCGCGAATCGGAATATCATAAATATTAATCTAAACTTCTATCGGACCGTTTGTCACGCTCTTTTTCAGACATGCCATTAACAATGTTTTGTACCTATTGTTCCGGAGTGAATTTCCCTCATCTTCTCCGAGATTGAATTACGAGAGCTCTACCGAATTGTTATCATCGCTTTATTCTCCAATTCAGCACCTCATCACTCATCGGTGAGTAAACAACAAGAGCCCCGGGCTACTTAGCCTCGGGAACAATTTTCTGATGCTACAGTTTGATTACAAACGGTGTTGCTGAGCAGGGTATCATGCGGAAAACGAAGTGATAAGTGAGCTTTAAAGATGGAAAATAAATGATATTTGAGGATGTTCTTTTCAGATTAGATGTCATTGTCTCGTTTTGCTATCGAGCTATGAATTAGTGCGAGCGTAACTACCACCTTTGTTCAGGACATGGTATGAACGACAAATGCGAGAAAGCTCTTGCCATTTTTGCCAGGCTGTAAATCAGCAGTGTATTATGTGCCTTTGACTTTTTGAAGGGAAAATATGACGGTGATTTAAGCGATTTTGAAAATTGATATCGATAGATAGAATCAGGTTGTAAGAAAGAATGTCCTTAGAGCTATTTGTCAATATTTATGATTAAAACTTCAAAATGGATTGCAGTACCTTGCTAATAAGGCGCAAATAGCTGTTTGATTCCAAACACAGTTTTTGGATTGAGCGTAGTTGAAAAAGTTGCCAGTTTCAGTATTAAAACTCAAATAAAAAGAACACTTAAGTTTGTGCTGAAAAAACAAGACTATGATAAGCAATAGTTTGAAATCTTCAAGTGATTGACTTCATTTGCTTCAAGCTTCATTTCTAGTCCATTTTGTACAAATATTAATCACATACAACTTTGCCCCGAATTTTAGTTAGATACCACTTCACACTGAAAGAAAAACTCTTGGTTGGTTCAACTATTTTTAATAGTATTGCAACGATTCATTCAAAATCGTTAAACGAACTACGGAAAATAGTTATTTTTATTATGTTAATATAGTTAATTTAACGATATAAAAGTAGTTGGTTCTGGTTGTACAAAAAATATCGCAACGTTCATGAAATCAACTGTTTTAATTGTTTCATAACCACGAAAATTAGTTGATAAATAGAAAAATATTCATCAATTCACTCAAAACTTCAACGTTTCGAATTATCAACTGTTTTTATGGTACTTAAACTACTTCGCAATAGTTGATTTCAACAAACGTAATTCAGTGAGCAACGTCTTTGGAATTACTCTACGCAAAGTAGAATGGTTTCAACATTTGGATGTTTTTCATGCTCCGAATGAAATTGTTTATCAACCACGCGTCATGGTGCATAAAAGTAATCAACTATTTTCTTATGGTTGTTTTAACCATAGCCCGTAGTTGACGCAAAAACAACTAAGGAAAATGGTTCATTATACCAAGGTTTTTCTTTCAGTGCAGTGGTCTTCGTCTTTGCTTGATTTATAACCTGTTTATCGAGTTTTTTATGACTCTAAAGTAAACTTATTTTTGTCTTGCGTGTTCTTTCAATAAAAACAATAACTATTTGTTTTAAAGGAGTTATCTCGCAATCAATCCATTTTTTTCCAATCTGAGTTTATAACCCATTTTTTTATGCGTATTTGCGACTGTTGATGAGCTCCACCTAAAGATTGTTGGTCAATGCTAAACCAAAACATGCGTGTTCCTTAACCACTTCGAAAGGTATAGCTCTAAAGCTCCAGGTTTCGTTTTGAAATAATACCATAATCATCGAATTTTATAAATTTATTTAATGATGATGATATAAATGCCCTTACTTTATCCTATTATCCTTGTTAAAGTATTGGTGATTGGTGCAAAAAGACGTAATCTGAGGGGCTGTCACTAGTTGTGGAGCTGGAATATGTCGCAAAATAGGGGCCAGAAGTTAGCTTGTTACCGTTATTAGCTGCAAACAATTCCAAAATCTTTCAATCCTGAATGGAATCGAAGAGATCAGCTTCAGGTGGCTTACGTTCATGTAAATTGGGGATGGCTAATAAATATAAACATAAAGTAAATAATATAATAATATATAAATTATAATAATGTAATAAATAATAAATAAATAAACCAAAAGTAAATAATACTATAAATAAGCCCTTCGAGTAAACCCAAAGGTCTCACACCGCATCGAAATGTGAAGGTAGCGAAGCAGGACCGTTTCTTACCAAACCACGCTCGATATCCTATCGAGCAATAGAACTAAAATGAACCCCGCTTTTCGATTTATTCGCCAAGCTGCAAATCGTTGATGTCTATCAACTAATGTGACACTCGATATATGACGTCGCTGTTTCCTGTGCTCCCAAAACGACCGAGTTTCGACTCCATTTCAGTAAAAAAAAATAGAGAAAAACCAAGTTATCCTTTTTCGTCTCGATAGGAACATCCGCTCGCTTACTTAGTCAAAATCCAATGGAGCTGCTTTTCCCGATCAGCTTTTCCTAATCAACATAATGTTCGTAATTTGCAAGGTTTCAATCCATTTGTTAGCGAGGGCTGTTGTCATTGGGGTCAATTCAGGTATTCTTACAGATGATTTTGTTGTCACCAACGAGATTGCGGGATTGGGAATTTATATCTGACAGAAATTATTTAATTCAACTTTGTAGTCTTTGTATAAACTAATATATCTTTGGCTAACATAATCTTAAAGAAATTTGTTTATCGTGCTACGAAGCTCAACTTAAAATGACATATGAAAGCTAACAAGATGAATATCTGCCTTCAGCTTGGTAGGTTGACTTTATAAAGTAAAAATATGGGATTAAAGAGTAAAATGTGGGATTTAAAGGAAATATTTGGAGAAAGGCAAGCTAAAAAAACGTACGTTCAATGGCTTAGTTGATTCTACGGAGATACATCCAAAAGACATCTAGAACTAAAGCCGGTTACTTCGCCTGAATCAACCTGCAGCTTATCTGTCAATCTACTTATTTCTTTTTTACCATCGGAATTAGCTCTATTTCTCGCTTTTGACAAGTTGGTTGGTCTGTTGCGAAATATTTTATTCTGAGCATAAGTATCATTCATCTTGTACCTTGAGATCCTTAGTTACACGTCACTTTTAAAAGATTCTAACGAGTCAACAGTTTTGAGTTCAGAAACTTTGTTTAATGTGCTCCTGATTTTCATTTGAGCGGAAGAATCTAAAAAATCATCTATAACTAATGATATTGAAGTCAATCTATTACATAGAACCATTTTCGACATTCTACCTCCTACCGCAATAGAAGTATGGTTGGACTCTTTCTTCTTGAAGAAAGTCATTTTCTTTATTTTTAAGTGAAGCAACAATTAAATTTCTTAAAGCTTAATGTTCCCTATCTTGTCTTTCTTTATCATAAGTTGGATTCGATTAGCAGGGGCATCGTTTTGCTACCGCTGCAGCCTTAATGACCTCAATTTTGATTTCCTAAATATTTCGATTATGATTATTCTAAAAATAAGCCAAATGGACCATCCAGGCAACTGGCGGCAAATATTTGTTCAACAATTTCAAGATTTATTTCAAGCACAAAATTCCAAATATTGTTATAAATTTGCGAAACTGTTAACTTCATTCAAATACTATATCATGTTTATTTCAATTTTAATTTCAACACGTTACATCGGAGCTGTTATCTCATCAACTTTATATACTCAATTTACAAAGTCATAACTCATGTAATATTAAAATTTCTCAGTCATAAGAAGACAGCTAAAACAAAACAAAATCTTTAAATCCAATTTCATGCCACTTTAAGTATGTTGCCACATAGCATTTTCTAGGACACTGAAAATCCGAAAATTTATTGCCGACGCGTGAAGATATAAGATACTTTGCTGTCCTTCAAAATGCGCATAAAGCATGCTGACACTTTTGTTAGCCTAAATTTTCCAAAAAACCACAGGAAAGCCTATGCCCTTTAATAAGCTTTCAAGGATGGTTTCGCGTTATGTCTTCCTGCTTCTGCATACGGCGTGTTGACATTATTCTCATCAAAAAATCATAAATATTTAAAATATTCACTTCACAAAATGTTCGCTGCTACCTCGTTGCCATTCACTCGGGTCGGCCGTTCAATATTTTAGCTTTCGTGGCGTCTACGAAACTTGTGAGTGTATTGTTCTGGCTTGTCGGGATCGTCTTAGAAATGAAAACTGCCAGGAAAATAAGGCAATGTGTCCGATGTCGCTGTCTACTCTCAGATTCTAATAAAATGCAGGACCGACAAAAACAACCTACATTGGTTGAAGTATATTTTCACTTTGAAAGCCTACTTATAGAAAGCTATTCGACAAGTTGACCATTTACGGTGTAATGTGTTGATGTTTTTGGGAAGATAAGTTGTTGGGTATTAGCAAATTTCATTGAATGGGTGAAGACAACATCAGACTGGCGTCTGGCTATCGCTATTAATGAGCCAGAACCAAGGTGGAAGGTGATAACAAGCTTTTATGGTGATTGCGCCAGAACTGCCTCTAAATTCTGCTCTTTGAACAATAACGCAAATAATGAAGCCACTTGGGCTCATAAACAGCTGATGAAGTGTGCAAATCCTTAGTGGTAATGAGTTCCCTCCGAAAACAATGTCGTCGGAGAAAACTTTGTCCAGAGAAATTCGATCAACTCTTCAGAAGACGACAGACTTTCTCTATTTGTAATTTCAAGCACTCTTGCTACTGCTGTTTGTTGTTTTTCTACTCGGTTCAGACAGCTTCATAATTAAATTAATCGGAACCGTCTCAGCCACCGCTGTAGACGCCTTCTGCAGAAAACGTTCGGCGAAATGAAGGGAGCTTCTTCATTGTTAGCCTAATCGTGACTGGACCTGCTGCGAGTAATTGTAATGTCTGTACACTGGTTGCTCAATATCCAATTAGCCGCAGATTAATCCTTGTAGCGAGAACACCCAGCCAGGCGGTTGTCGCTCTAATCAAAACATCCAACGTATTCTGAACTTGTGGTCTTCAGGCACATCACCCTTCTACTGGAGATCACAATTTAAAGTGAACATTCTGCCACCGCAATTGCACTCGAGCTGCCGTTAATGAAACTAATTCCACTGGAAATGAAGAAAAATGGAAACGATTCGAACCAACACTGTTTCGAGTTTGCTGTAATGCTCTTACCGAACCATTATCGTAACCAACTTCATACTCGCCCGGATGATTTACCGAGATTCAACAGCTCCTGAAATGGTTCCGTTCGTAATTGAAAGGCGGGATACTGTTGGAACGAGAAAGTGATAATCGCAATCAGGTAAGGCTATGGAAAAGAAAACGTTTGGTTAGAAGAAAGCACACCGTTAGTTACATTTTGCAAGGGAATCCTTCGTCATGAACCCAAACGTGAAGATACTTTCGTTTTCATTTTCAGTTTCACTTTCATTTTCCAACACATACACACATTTCTCAACTTCTTTAAAGCAGCTCAAGGGGTAGAATCGTATTTTATTTTCATTTGCAAGGGCGACGACAAGAACGTCTTCATATTTCAAAAGAGTTTCTCAGCAATCGCTGGAAATAATACGTAACATCGTGGGATATATGGAAAATGAGAGTCCCCGAGACGTCAATGAAGTCAATAATGTGAACATTCTTGACATTCAAGGACGCTAATGAAAGTGAAAGTGATGCAAGAGTGACGATAAAAATAAGATTGACTGAAAAGTTTGAAAGCTTTCGTGTGATCGTTTAACAGTAGGGAGAAGAAGGACTGTGAATTAATGATTTCGATTACCAAAGCCATTAGAATAATCAGATATCCCCACGCTGGGCGCTACATGTTTACACTAGTGAATGAGGATTCATTGTATGGTCAATAGCTTTTGATATTTAAGTTTGCATTCCATGGGAAGCGATTGATAAAAATTTGGCTGAAAAGTTCGGATATATGCGAGCTATGGTAATATTTGTCTCTTGAACCTTGAAAATTTGCTCAGCAAAATAAAGCTTTCTACCCTATAAAAATCACTGCAGTGATGAAATCAAAAAGAAATTGATATAATGAACACAATTTATTATAGGTCAAATGTGGTAGGCATTTAGTTAAAATATCATGATAGAGTTTTCAGCTATTTAATATTTTGCCATTTTTTTACAAAGCGCAGCTATTATGAAATTTTCAAAATTTTTTAATATTAAACGAAAAATATTAAGATTTCGAAAATTTGAAAGGTTTTGCGAGTATTAGTCCTAAATTTCTTTTTATCCCGATAACTTTCAATCGATTCATCGGATCGAAATAAAATTCACAGTGTGAGTTGATTTTAGTATTATTAAAGGGTTGCCAGCACCAGACATCTTTGTTATTTCCATACCCACAGATGTATTAAATATTAATGCGAAAATATGCAGTGAAAATCAATAACCAATGTCTAAGTTTTCCAAGTATATTTCATTGGATGGCAACCAACGCACATTTTTGTATCCCTGCAATTCTCGATGAAGTCATCGGAACAAAATGAGATTCATTGGTTAGGTTGACTTTGACATGATGCAGTTGTGGTAGGCTTTTAGGTGTAGTACTGGCGCAGTGTTACAATTACTGAGCATTTCCATCATTAATGATGCAGGAGGTGCTGTTTTCAAAGTTTTAAAAGATAATCATCCGATAATAAAAAAAAGTAACATTAGTTTGACTTTCCTAAATTTTGAATTTCATGCAAGTGGTAACCCTGAAAACCTTTCCACTCTATGAGTTTCAATGTATTCTTGAGGTCAAAGTTGGACATGGCCTTCAAAACAGGTTCGCTGTAATAAAGAGCACGTGTGGTAGAATATGTACTCAAAATTTGCACGAACAAAAATTTTCTTCGAACATTAGTGTTTTTCGCGGTTACTTTGCGCTATAGAATTTTTAGCATTAATTCTCTTTGAATGCCGCTTAGTGCCACATGTTTCACGTACATATAATTTGTTTATTATTTATCAGTTTTTCATTTTTTTTACCCTGATGGTGCACAAAGATTACGATAATTCAATTCAAGCTTTTTGAAAAACCCTGAAACCCACACTGGGCGCTGGTTAAATAAACTTAAGATAAACTTGCAGAGTGATCAAAATATAGTGTAGATATTGGAAAACAATTTAGATTTCTAAATCCTTAAGTATTCTTAATTTCTATAACTTAGCACGACGCGATATGAGTTACTAATATTTGCTCTAGATAAAACATATTTCTTCGATTCGAACTGAGACTGAAACACTACGTTATGAGATGGTAAAAGAACATTGTGTACGTAGGCAAATGAAAGGTTTTCAAAGTAAACAATAGTAAATTGAAAGTTGACTCCTATTTAAGAAGAAACTGTATGAGACAATCAACTTTGGGTAGTAAATTTAGAGATGAACTGATTCAAATCGCGAAAAATGAAATGTGGCGCTGTGTACTAAAGAAAAAAACAAAAGTTGCGAGTATCTATAATGGCATAAATTTTTACACATATTTGAATTGATTTGAATTATTGAATTTTTCTCTGAGCACTATGTAGATAAAAATGTATCATATTAAATTGGCTTGACGTTTTATTACAAAATCTAAAATTTCACAGAAGTTATTGACCCCACACATGCTTCAAAATTCTAATGCACTAATCAGATTGATCATAAAAACTCTTGCCATAACGCATTTTTACGTCCTCATTAATCGGAAGACGCAGATTAATTGCCCGCACGAAAAGCACTCATCGAATCGGAAACGCGTATTCATGACAGCAAAACGAATTAATCATCCGACAAACAAATCTATGCTCAAAGTATTTGATGAAATAACGAAATTGTGTCATGTGCAAATCTCGAGGCTAGTCACCCTTGTTGTTTCTTCTTATTCTTACTATACTCGTATCTTACATGCACTTAATCATTTCGCCGAGCCACCCACACACGCCTATCGTCATCGTTGTGGTCAAAGCTTACCGACAGCGAATTGTCCTAGATCCTAAATATTCTGATTTTCTTCGACGTCATCGAGAAGGTCGATCTTAAGTCCACGAAGCATGTCCTGGAGATTATCTGCTTCCATACATTAGGTTTTTTCCCGTCGTTTTTGTTGGCGTTGTTCTTTCGAAATTAGATTTGAAATTTATCATCCGAAGACGACTTGTCGGCTAATGATTTCGTTCTTAGTGGTGTTGTGATTTAGTTGATCCTCACGATTAGCTCGTAAAATTTTTCTTTGCCAAGCTCGTTCTTTTGTTAGATAAGCTTGATTCAGTTACGTAGAAGATGTATTCGAGTCGCCGACTAATGAAAGTCTCAAGTGAGTTTCATCTAGATAGGACGTTTCTTGTTATGTGTACGTAAGCTGCCGACGGATTTATGATTATTTTTCCTAGGGCATTGTTTGCTCTTTCGAGCTGTGCAATAAACACCAAGACGTTCGTCTATACACTAAATTTTGAGATACGTTTAAAAAGTAAAGTTTCTAGGTAGTTCCCGCGTTCTAGAGCTGAATATAAATCAAACGGCACAAAGCAGTCTACCTTGCAGAAAAAAATGCACCTTCGCCTCCAGACGAACTTTTGAACGTTGAGTATCAGATTCATCCAAGATATGAAGCTCTATACAAGTGCTGGTCTATTTCATGCTCATTCTCTTTGCTAAGAAATTTCGGGAACTCATCTTGTTTGACAGTCGTCGTATTTTGCTACAATGAAAATTATGTGTCTAGCAAAAATGATTCTTGAGATTTGTATACTATGCATATAAACAACAAAAGTAGAAGTATGGGGAAAAATTTAATTTGATAAAGTTTTGTGAAGACAAATGTTGATGTTAAGAGTCTCCAATCGAATTTTTTTCGTAAAAGTATTAATCTGTAGCAGTATAACAGAGTAGCGTCTGGCGAGTTTTAATGAGTTTGTAGCTTTTCGTTGGTAAACAGAAACTTAAGATTAATTGAATAAACTTTGAAATTAGATATTGTTAAAGCTGGTAAACGTTTGTTAGTGTAAGTTGAATTTGATTAGTTTCTTCTCAAACGACGGGACTATTAATACATTGCTTTTATCATGCTACTGCCAATAATCCCACTTATGAATAAAAGGGTACAAAAACCAAACATGTGTTGCATTAGACCGACAATAAATTGGAAATACGTGACTTACTCGTTAGACCTTTCCGAAAAGAATTTGCAAGGATCTCTGCAGGAAACCAAACCTGTAACCCGTGACAGCATATCGTGCTAGTATTTACACATTGTTATCATGATGCCAATACAGCGCCAAGTACGTGTCACTGTAGCACGTTCGCGTCACAATTCGTCCTCGAGGAGCTTTTAGAAGTTCAATAGCAAATATTCGACTGGATGGCAGGTTGCCTCGTGAGGTAATTCGAGACATTTTTGGGGGGTTTTAAGCGTAAGCCTTGGATATAATACGGTTTCGTTTGCTTATTTCAGCTAGGTGCGGTTAGTCGTGACCCTGTAACCTATTGTGCAAAATCGACTTTTAAATTGAAATTGATATCGTGTGTGTCCGATCAATAGAAAATGAACAAGCTAGAGAAGAGAACAAGAATGGATTACATTTGAGAGTTCATCGTTTTGTCTGTCAAATGAATTTTTCATTTATTTACTATTTGTAAAGAAGAGTATTTCGATAGTTATCGACTTAAACGAAACTAAAGCTAAGATGGGAGGAAATATTTTTTCTGAACATTCGCAAAACAACATCGAGCTGCTTGTTTCGGTTCACTACTTCGGTTTTGCATAAAATTTCAATTTAGTAAAGATGGTATATAGTGTAAGTTTAGCCAGCATTTATACATCATATGCGTTGAGAAGCGGATTGCGGAATTTTATCCGTAGCATATGATCTACACAGTTACTTATTTAGGGCATATAATTCTATAGTGGGCCCATTGTCGACTGGTCGGCTATCATAAATTGCTCAAGAGTAAAAAAAAATAAAGACATCAAAGCATTTCGCGAAATGTTTGTTGAAAAATCCCCCGGAGAGGAAAATATGCAAGATGTGTTTCAACAGCTCCTTGTATCTTCGGATCCACTTATTACAAGTCTTGGTAATATTCAGCCGAGAAAAAGAAAAAAATTTTCCAGAGTTTACAATTCCTGATAATACCAGTTTAATCAAAAAATGTGACGAACGTTTTTAAGTTTGTATATCATACTTGTTATTGTACATTAAAATATCACTAGTTTTGTATTTCAAAAACACTGTGTACGAATACTAAAATGATTTCGATTCAAAACTGCAATAAATAAGTTCATATGCAATTACTTTGTTCTCCTATCATTTTCAGGCTCATTTTTAATATTTTCTGCAGTCATTTTAATCAAATCAGCAAATATTTGTGGCTTTCAGCTATTTTAGATCCACTATTAAATAATTTACGTGAAATTATTTTCAATAAGCAGCAACAAAAGCATTTTCGAACGAATTTTAATTTGAATCTGTCAAATTTAATTTTTATTTTTTTGACTCGGTCAATTTGAAACCACCGTTTTGAAAATCAAAATTCTGACCTTAAATTCGGAATCACCGCCTAAAAAAAACTCTAGCCTACTAGTTTTGACTCAAATCCGAATATTTTTCGATTTTTGACAATTTTTGACCAATTCGGGCAGTCTCTCAGACAGGCAGGCAACCTATGAATTTTATGCCCCATTCATCATGTTCTTGGCTCGTTAAATTAATTTTTCATTTATATTGAATACAGTAAGCAGGATTTACGCATAACACTATTTATAAATGCATCAATGCGTCACTGAAGGAAATCACGTATCAAAAAACTAAATTGATTCCACCACTCGATTACTTTAAACAATACATTATTCCTAGATGCAGTTAACTGCAACTCTATCTTTTGTTTTCATCTACAGCATCATAATTCAGCGATTTTATGCACCAAAATGTATTTCGATTGTAGTTAAACGAACCATAAATTCATTCTTGCCAATTCATTTGATTTTAACGTGGCGTGTCCCATATTCAGGATGGTATCTGTACTAAACGCTTCTCTCGCTATTATGTTTGTAAAATGTCCCCGGACTGTATTTAATACAGATTTCAGATTTTGCCTGTCCTAATTGAGTGTATTCGATACGAATGAAATACGCTTTTATGATATTTGCAGTATGGACTCCGGCGGGGACAATTTTGGAATCGCCATATCGGATTGTATTCAGGCCATAAAAATGTATACAGTGATTTACTGAAATGCAAAAATGTTCCGATTCATGAACAGCCCAAGCGAGTTTAATACAGTTCCAAGTCAATTTAAGAGCGCGCGTATATTTTTCGATCAACTTCGAGGCTCCAGCGTAATTCATCCATGCATATTCATCGAGCCCTGATAACACTAATAACTATCTTATTAGTACTCAATGCAAATTCCATGAATACATTCAATATGGAAATTAAGCAGCAATAGCATTGTCATCGCCATTAGACAACTAATCTTTGTAACGAATTGTGTTCCATAATTAACTTTCATTAGGATGTAATAGCTGTGATCCCAGCCAGTCGACTAGCCAAGGCTTTGGAGCCCGGATCGCAGACAGAAGAGGATGCTGGGCGCGTCGTCACATGCGAGGCGAAGGGCACATCTATATTAGAATCAAGTTTATAACGCTCGTCATGATGATCTGATTAGAATCACGTACAAGGATAATTAGGTGGATGTGATTTTCTACTAATGAGCGAAACGATTTTCGTTGAATACTAAAACAAATCCGAACCAGGAAAATTATCGGATACGAAAATGGAGTAGTAGTCGGGAGACAGCAGACGCAGGCGACTCGACCAATTTATTTTGATGATAGTTTTATGGTGGTTTATCTGATAGGCTTATTTTATGCATACCCAGGGTCCGTGTAATAGGTTACGCGAGTTATCTCAGCTATCAGATTTAGCAACAAATATGCTAATGTTCTCTTGTTTTCCCTTTTTAATGGTTAAAAGCTTGAAACCAATATTCGGAGAGTGGAAGGAGATTTATTCGAGGATATTGAACGTTATTTAAATACAGCTCATCGAAACCCACCTCACGCGCACCCGGTCAGGAATGTATTTTCTGATTTTGAGGGAAATATACCAAGCGATATAATTGTCGTTTTCAAAAATAAGTTCCCTATTTTCATCTGTTTTTGTTCATAAATATTGGCAACTTAAATTTTAGACGGTTTTCAATACACATATTTGAAAGAAAATAGCTCATTTGAAAAACATTTGATAGCTAACAATTCAAGATAAATATGATGATCAAAATATAAAATAAAGCGAACGAGACATTGAGGAGAAAATCTCCATCACTCGGAGCCATCTTCAACTTCTTGGAAAAACATATTTTAAAGTTATGGATTTCAGTCCATCCAAATCATCGTATTTATTTAGAATATATGTATTTTAATAAATATTGATATCTCCATCAAAAATATCTCTCCATGAGAATTTCACAGCAAACGCTGTCAGCGATAACAATGCTGTCACACATGCAAGTCATCTACAGATCTTTTCGAACATCCTGTGCAAACACAAAACTCTTAAAAATTTAACGACATAACATTTCAGCACCCGACATGACGTTGCGATTCTCCAGAACGACCATATTTTCGTGACAACAAATTGCTGTGACATACGAGTATTTGTCATTTCTTAAATGATATCCAACTCAAAGCATTTATTTGTCCTGGCATCTGCTACTGCTTGCTTTCTTCGGTATACGATGAGCTTCAGGTAATAAGGAGCGCTTAATAACTCGTTCAACGGGATTCGTAAATCATGAAAAGTTGAATTGTGCAAGCCTATTTGCGTAGGTGAGCTTGTTTTAATGGTTTTTGTATTAAGATGGATTTTCGGGTCATATATTTTTGTATGCTGGATGAAAGGGCTGTTAACTCCAAATGTACTATATCCTTGAGGAATTATTGAAAATATTAGAAATATTGTAGGCAAAGTTTTTACTGCCGGAGTAAATGAACGACGACTTGTGTACATTTGTTGATTGATTATTATTTATTTAGAAATTTGTAGCAAACGTGGCATCCAGTTTAATAAAAATTACATTGGATTATCACTTTTATCCATCTTTTTTTTTCTATTCTGGGTAATCTCAATCTGCTTTCCCACGCGATTTCGCAGGCGAAGTAAGTCTGTAGCATATCGGTATCTCACGGTAAAATGAGCGCCAAAAGCACACTGAGATGAAGGAATTTGATTAAAATCCCTCATCGAAGTATGTACCAAATGAGGTAAAACTGATAAACTACTTTGAAGCCATCAATCAGTAGATGCTTGATAAGAGGCGAAGAATGAATAAAAAGTTTCCTAAATGATGAAAGGACGTTTCTTCCTCACACGACGTTAAAAATTATAATGTGACAGTCGTTGAAACATTGCGAACAGGCCAGGCACCACATTGCACTTTAAAAATATTAATAAATAAATATTATAACCATATTTTTTTGATAACTGATGCCTCATGCCTCTCGCATTGAAAATATAATGACCCGAGAGGCTTATATAAACTTACTTAGCTCTGATAGTGAGAATAGACTGTGAGTTATCCAGTAAGCAACAATTTAGTAAATTGTAACTGAGAATACCTGGTTTACGTGGAAAACCATCCACAAAACCACCTGGATATCTCCAAACGCGCCCAATCTCAACTACATTAACCAACCCAATGTCGCTATCTTTTCACTGTGTGTCTAGAACGGACTGAAAAGACTATCTGATTTTCTTGATCCATAAAATTGATGTTCCCAAAATCAAAATTGATATCAAGTATAGAGATTTTATGAAAATTAATTTTCCGGGAGTTGAAGTGTGACATCATCAAATGAACAAGTTGATTATTTACAAATTTATATAGTTGAAATGTACCGCTTGTAATACGCATCATTGAATTTCCCAGTAATAGATGGTTTACACTAACCATTCAACAGCTTATAAATGCAAGTAACGCAGCTTATTCTAGGTGTTCAGAAATGATCATACAAAGTACTCTCTTTGTATGATCATTTCTGTATCTTTCGAAACAAAGTTACTTCCGAAATAATAAAGTGAAAAGACAATATTTTCCAATAAACTTAACGGTAAGCTGGCTTCTAAAGCTCTATAAAAAAATTTGAAATTGCTACAAGTAGTACCTAAATCAGCTCAAATACTAATATACCTGCAGAGTTTTGCAGAGTAAATGCAGAGTTTTTGAAGTCCCATAGGCCCAGTGGACATTTATCGATGCAAACTCATGGAAAACCTTGTGACTCAAACGTCAAACACTTCCTCGTTTTGTTTTGAGAGAGTCACAGCTGTAGACGTATTTACAACCAACAGTAAATTTAAATCCAAATCTGGTGGTCTTGATGACATGAATCCACTTTCTATAAAGATGTTTCTTCCATATTTTCGCTCTGTCTTTACTGATATTTTGAATCATATAATTCTTACATCTTTTTTCTCATCAATATGGAAGAAGGCGAAAAGTTTTGACACTGTAAATCATTCATAGCTCATCTTTGAATTCAACTGAGTACATGCAGTAGCTGGACAACTACTACAAATAGTGTACTTTTGCTTAATTCTCTATCTAGAGTACCACAAGGATCTATACTTGGTTCTTTAATTTTCTGTTTGTGCATTAATGATTTGCCGAGTAGTATTCAAAACTCTTCCATTCCCGTTTATCCAGTTAATGGGCGCACCTTTGAAGTATGTTGAAGAAGCTACAAATGTGGGAATTTGGATATCAATAGAACTTAACCACTTATACACTATACATTGAAAATGTGTCGTTGCTTGTGGAATATATCATTATCATAGGATAATACTCGCCAATCTGTGTTTATTTTCTCAATGTATAAGAGACTAACATATTTATAAGGTTTTGCAATATAAAAACCTCTGTTGCTTACTATGAATGATGAACTAAATTAAATAAATTGAAATTGACTCGGACCTCTATCACGCTGGCAGAGCGTTTCGAGTTTCGATTTCGATTCGAGTTCAGATATAAATCAACCCAGAAGGCCATAAAGCTTCTTACGTACAAATCATCAGTCAGTCAGCTCTGGGTACCACAACGATGGACGTTCAAAGTAGTCCTGTTGTGTAATCTCAACTCAATTACATCTGGCTATACCTGACAAATGCTATCGTGGATATAGCTATAAAAATCTTCGACCCCAGTCACAGAAAGGTTTAAAATGACTAGTTCAACGATGGGCGCAAGAATGCTTTGTACAAAACCACGGAGTATTTAAAAAAAAAACTCAGGCACGTGGATTGGCTTATCGTGATCTCCACGGAAAAGAATATCGGGCTCATTGACCGCAAAAAAGAAAGTCTATGAAGAAAAATTGGGAAGCATCTGAACCGAGAAAACAGTACAAGCCTTGGTGCTCACTTTGCAAAGACCATCAGGATAATCTAATATCTGAACAATCGACTAGATCGGTTACGTTCTTCGACTAATGCTGAACAATGAGTAATAAAATAGATGTCATATTAATCAATGAATCAGGCGCTTCATTAACTCACTACAGATTGGAGTTGCCACAGTCAACCATACAATAAACCGTCCCTCTGATTTAATGGCTCAAAAGCAAACAAATCAACACTGCTTATATATGCAGGCGAAATATAACTGAAGAGCCTGCAATATGTTTATTCATTTTGCTGAGCTAAAAGCACTACGAATATCCAACGACACTGAAAATACGATGAATCTGAGCTGATGACATGCGTACTCTGTGCACTCTACTCTACACAGATTGTTATATGGTCGCTAAGGAAACAAAAACCAATTGTATTTAATGTGTACCAATTTTTTCCTAGCTCAAAAAAATATTTTAATAAAAAAACTGATTTTTCCTTTCGAAGCTAGATATATTGAATTTTGTGACAAATATCGATATTTCGAGGGTAATCTGCCCTCTTCTTCGGTGTCTATCAGTCTAATCTTAATCTAACTTATGTATGTTACTTATAAAGCTTACTTTTAAAGTATTGACTTATACTAACGAACAAACAAGGACTGAATTTGACCTCGTTAAATTTTAGGTCAGGTCGATGTAAAACACTTTAGAACTAAATTCACTTAGTTCGCGCTAAAGGTCAAGTTAGATTTGGTCCAACCTCTGTAAACCCCACAAGAATAGACTTGTGGATAAAAGCTTTCTTTTGTTCATCTTGAAAGTAGTCCGACCAAGTTTTTTACTTTTAAGGCTCTATGGACTTTTGCGTTCCTCGGACTCCAGTCAATTGCAAATGTGGCGACAAGAGGTACAGTAGGTATAGATTCGCTACAGCCTGGTCTAAGATATTCTGATATTAAGCCTACTTTCAAACCTGGCCGCGATCTCTATATTTGATTCCCCCGTGTACTCTGAGTCAGTATCCTCCAATCTAAAGCACATGTGTTGAACAAGTCGGCCCGTACTCATTTTCTTCAAATATCCCTGATTTATTCACGTGGCTATAAATAGCAGCTTACAAAATTTGTTAGTTTAAAATTCAAACATATCTATCAGTCGAACACAGCCAATCATCTTAAAATTTTTCATTGTCTGCAACCCACAGGACCGCGAAGCACAAATACCATATATTTTGCATTTTTCCTTCGATAAGGTTCGCTGATCAATGCAATTTGTATGAGAACATCGTCCCCAGTGCGATACTTCTGGTTATTACCGTGGAGAACTCAAATTTGCGTTACTTTCTTGCAGTTCTCCGAAGGCTTCGCTGACTCGTGACTTCAATTTTGCTTTGTTATTTGGAAATAAGCAAAATGGCTTAACAGTGCAACCGTTTGCGAGGCAGCCAGTCTGTTTGCACTTCCAGCAGTTCCTGCTACGATCTGTCCTGTAACTCTTTTCCTAAAGGACATACATGTAAGTTTTTTTCCACGGCAAGATATACTACCACTATATCCATCTTTTCCCCAAGATGGCAGTGTTTTCTTCCACCTGAGTTGAATTGCTGTGGGCTTCGACTTTGATGGTGAATTTTTTGGTGAGCCCGAACGGGTTCGCGCTCTTGCGAAGTTTTTCTTATTCTTTTTCTGATGTACACTATGATGCTTCATAATGCTGAAGATATTGAAACCTGAAATCTTTTGAAAACGAGAAAACGAATAACACGAAAGGATGTGGCTGTGAAAATACTTTTCCGAGCCAGAAATGGTTTTTTTACGGTGTTTTAATTGTGACCTCAAATACTTCTTAGTATCGCTTAGCAAACTATATCACCCAAATAGATCAGGATGCAAAATGGTCCTTCGATATTGGTGCACTAAAAGATTATTTTAAATGTAAAGAATCATCAAAGTCTCCTCTCCGAATCAAAATCATTAAGTATTTATTTAAAAGATAAAAAATGCAGCAAAAATGTATTTTACGGTTGAGTTTTTCGTTTCCATGATTTCACTTTTTAAAATATAAATAATCTGAGAATTCACAAATAACATTCATCTCTAAGGTCAAAGAAAACTATTGTAAAGGCAAACATTAAGCGTAAAATTAAAACTAAACTTCGGTTACATAGACCTAGATTTACATTATAATCATTATTCTCATCAATCTTTACACGAAATACTATTCATCAAACTTATTCACATTCACGTCCATTTATTTGAGTAATTGATCCTATAGTTTGCCAGCGAGATAAAGCCACGTAGAACAATATATAGGATAAGTCTTCTTCTGTCAATCGAAAAAATCACCTGGTGGCTCGTACAGATAAATCAGTCTAATGTATTTCTTTAAATCGTCATTACCATTTTTCTGCAATGAGAACTTGATTTTTTTCAAACGTTAATGAAATGTAACATGAAAACCTATCTTACCACTGGTATCGAATCATAGCACTTTGTACATTGTATCGTCAAAACTGGTGCCACACTGCCAATCTCCTTTCTAATCTCAGCCAGTTCGAAACAAGTGGCTCGTTTCAGCTCAGGGTATAAATACGGAAGTGCCAAATGTTCCAAGTGTTTCAAATTACGCACAAAAAACTTCAGAGTATCCGCCGATACATTCATGGATGCCGTTGTTTCGAAGCGTCGTAAAAACTTACATGAGTCGGGCAGTATTTGAAGAAAATCATCTGTTATGCTGGTATTGTACCCAAACGTAAGTCTTTTTAAGTTTGGAAACAGTTCTTCCGACCAAAAATCAGCCAGTGCAACTCCATATCCGTGCAGTTCTAAAGTTTCCAGATGATCTGAATGGTACCGAATTAGTTCTTCTAAAAATTTGGCAGTCTTCAGTTTGTTGGTGTTTTCAATTTTAATGTGCCTGAGATTCGGCATTTGGGACAAATCGAAACTATCAAAATGGTTGCTGTCTAGTCCCAGCCATTCCAACTGTTGCATGGTTCTCACTGGGCAACGAAAGGTTTCGTTTGTGTTCTTTTTCAGAGAATAAATTATATTCAATTTCCGAAGATTCTTGTTCGCTTGGATAATGCTGAAAAGGTTTTTGGGCGTTATGTCTGGACAACTTTCTAATGTCAGTTCCGTTAGCTTCGAAAGTCTGGCCAAATGAACACCCGTGATATTACCGTCCATGATGTGCAACATTCTCAAGTCTTTCAGAGTGCTGATTTCTTCCCAAGCAATATCTGCTGTATTTTCAATAGTTTGGAAACTCAATAGTTTCTTTAACGTTCGCCCGAAAAATGACAACGGCTCGGTTGCTGTGGTGCGCGGTGCATTGTACCTATTGCCCAGCCGACACTTTAAATCTTCCAGATTGGGGCAGTGCTTGAAGAAACACTCATGATATGCGCTGTAATGCATCGCCTCAACAAATCGAGCACATCTGAATCGGTGTCCGTATAGAGTGAAAAACATGTTCGCATCTATTCTTGGCAAATCCATAATAGCTTCATCCAAGTCAACGCTATCTGTGACGAACATCGCGAAAATATCTGCAAAGCGACGACACGCCAATGCAGCTTTTAAGCGAGCCGGGTAATGCAGGAAACCGAAGATGTGCCGTAGGCAATCATCGTTCAACTCCGTAACTAGCATGTTATACTTTTACGTTTTCACTTAATCACTTCTCACAATTAGCCGGGTCCGAAAGTATTTTAAGTCACTTAACCACTGCACTGTCGGATCTACAGCTTTACATTATTATCAAACACTGTGATACATCGTCATTGAGCAAAATCTATCTAAAGCTGTCGAATAGCGATAGAACTTAGCTACAAACGCGAACTAGCTGGGGCGTTTTCTGTTATCAGCAGTACACTATTTTATCGGGTTTTTTACTTTCTCTTGCATAATATTTCCTTGATAATGACCTAGGTGAAGACAAGCGAATGTATAACAAAGAAATCTTTGTGAAAGATCTAACTATTGATTGTTTAAATTTACTTTGAATATCTGGCAGATGCTGGCGATTATTTATTTATGTTCCTTGGTTGCGGGCTATCTCTCCTAGGTGTACGAAACGTCATTAAGCGTCCGCGTTCCTACGCAAACGCGAAGATAAATCTATGAGAATAGATACAGTTGGTAGCATGATTATTGGTAAATTAAATAATAGGATTCATTGAATGGGTACAATATATAATGGGTGGTATTGAAAATGCTTCTAGAATCATATGTTACAATATATAATGGGTGGTATTGAAAATGCGTCTAGAATCATATGTAAGCATAACATGAAGCCTAGTGTATGTATGTTAACATGAATTAATTTTCTGTCAATAATTTTTTCGATGACTTTAACACCATCTCTGCGCATGCCTTGAATTTTGTGAAGCCACTTGAGTGCCTATCAACCAACAGCAGCAGGTACATTACGTTCGTTCAGAAACGAGATGAAATTCCATTGTATGATTCTCATCGACGTCTCAGTAAGCGAAGTGATGCTGGCTATCAATGCGTGAGAATAATGTAACATCCGGAATGAATTGAGCTCATCACTTAGCGATTGTGATTTGGTCGAATTCGACTCTTTGAACTTTTAAGAAATCAGTATTAGAAATAATATATATATATATATATATATATATATATATATATATATATATATATATATATATATATATGTATATATATATATATATATATATATATATATATATATATATATATTTATATATGTATATATATATATATATATATATATATATATATATATATATATATATATATATATATATATATATATATACAGTAGTGTTGCGTTAATCCGAATTAATTGTTGCAAGGGGTGATCCGGATTAGCGAATATTCGGAGTAACGCATACATTAAATTAAACACAGAATTATGCATAAAATAAACAATAGCTTTATTTTATAATCCCAATGTGTGTATTTTTTATTTATTTCTATATCATACATACAAAAAAGCTAATATGGAAAGAAAAACATTTTCATTCATTTCTTTATGCTCGGTAAATTCATCTGCAATTTTATCAATTCTTCAGATATTTTTGTACCTACATAAAGGTGAAGTATACACCTAGGAGCCGAAAAAAAAGTTCATTTTTGTGCATTTTTTCAAGGAAAACTATTTGAAATATCGGATTGGGAGTTTAACTATTTGAAAGTATACACATTCAAAAATATGTTTAATTTTTTTTTATTTCAAACTATAAAAAATATATAAGGATATTGTATGATCCTTGGAGCGCCGTAAAAAAAACAGCTTTAACGGTACCCACTGGTGTTTCTTCAAAAATCATCTGAAAAAAAAAAATCAAAAAAGTATTAAATTAGACACAATAATCTAGTACTTGTCATAGCCGATTTTGAAAATATCGATTAATGACAAAATGGCAGACGTTTGAACATGCATTGTGGTTTTTGGACCAAAAATTAGCTATTATTTTGCCTATAAAACAAAAACTAAATAACAAAAAAAAAATCCTATGACAAGTACTAGATAATGCTGAATAGAATAATCACAAAAAACTCTAGCGCACCTGAACCGCTAGAAACACTAATGTTCGAAGAACAGTAGAAGAATCGTGCAGGTTTTGAGTGCATATTCCACCACATGAGCTGCTTATTACGGCCAAACTGTTTCAAATGCCACGTTTTACTTTGGTCTCAAGAATGCATTATAACTCATATGGTAGAAGGTTTCAGATATTACCACTGGCATGAATTTCAACGTTTATGAGAGCAAAACACGGGTTAATTATATTCGTTATCAGTTGCTTATATCACAAAATTTTGAAAGCAGCATCTCATATAATATCAATTAAGAAAATGCTCAGTGCCTGCAGCACTGTAACTGAAGTTGGAGTTTGGGGCTGCGATCTGAAAAATTTGCAGAACTTTGGGAATTGAAACATCGGTTATTTATTTTCATTGTAAATGTTTCCGGTATGAATACTAACTGTAAGCATTTATTGATACAAAAGTAGCACAACCGACTCGTGCTGGCAACCTTCTGCCAGTATCAAAGCCAAGAATATATAACATCTGCTTCACGTTGTTATATAACATTTGAAGTTATAGGAGTGTAAAGAAATTTAGGGTTACCTGCAGCGAGTTTTTTCAAATAATCGAAAGCTTAATATTTGCTGTTTATTGTCACTACAATATCATAGCCAATTGAAAATTCTACGATAAAACCGCTTAATAAAGATATTGCAAACAAACACAAAACCAACAATAGCTGGCAACCCTATCATGGCTTTTCAACCAAATTTGGCTTGAATAATGTTTATAATAGGTTCCAGTAATTGTATGAAATTCGTATTGATTTCATGACTGCACTGGAAGTTATAGGGCAAAAAGTTTTATCTTCCTGAGAGAATTTTCAAAACCAAAGACACAAAAATTACCATAGCTGGCAGCACCAATCGAATTTTTCAACCAAATTTCTATCAAACAGAGTCTAGAGTAAGGTTCAGCTACTTTGTCAATTTCATGAAAATCTGGTTACTTATTCACATTTCATAGGGCAAAAAGCAGTTGTTTTTCTTTGTAATTTTTTTACCTGGTCCTACTTAAATCCAGACCTGGTCTTACTTAAGTCCAATGCTTTCTGTAAATTTCAGTTGTACCTGATTATTGGTTCGTGAGTTCCCGTGAACAGCAGTTTTTGATGCTAAAAATATAGGTTAACTGGGAGAGGGTTACCGTTCTTGTCCGACATGAAATTTCCAATGTTTTACTTTGAAAGTGTAGATTAAGCATAAGATTTGTATACAGATTGGTTTTATTGTAAGAAACGGACATTTTTGAGGATATTCGATGGTTTGAATGTTTTCACTTCCAAATTTTAATTTTTTCAAATTTAAGACACCAAAATTATCATAGCTGGCAGCTCCAACCGAATTTTTCAACCAAATTTCTACCAAACGTGGTTTAAAACAAGATCCAGCTTCTGTGTAAATTTCGTCAAAATCCAACGATTCAATCAGAATTTATAGGACTAAAAGCAGTTATCTTTTTTAGTGATTTTTCAAGATGGCACCACTGGCACAGAATCGCCCGCATTTCAAAATCACTTCTATCAGACCTGGTCCTAGTTAAGACCAATACATGCTGCAAATTTCAATTAATTCTGTTCATTGGATCGTAAGTTTCCGTGAACAGAAGTTTTTGATGCTAAAAATATAGGTAAATTGGGCAAGGGTTACCAGGCGTGCCCGTAATACCATATCATATTTTTTTGTTTTCTATGTAAACAAAACACAAGATTTACATATGAGTGCCTTTTTTTTGAAGAAACGGCATTTTTTCAAGAGAGACGATGATTTGGAGATTTTCACTTTCAGTACCTGCCCTAGCTACAGGGTTGCCAGCACGCTCATTAAAAGCTACACAAATCTACAACTAAATAATACCAATACGTTCTAAAAATTTCGTTATGATTGAATAGCTTTGTCAAAAGTTATCGCAATTTAAAAATTTTCAAATTTTTCCGTTCTCTTTTTAAGCACCCAGCGCACACATGGGGTTAAAAAATTCCAAAACATGATCCGATTCATATGTAAAACACGTTCGAAATTTATTTGGTCAACTTAATTTTTGCAAAAATTATTTGTGTACGGAATAATAGGTATAATAAAAATATCACTAAAATGGCCGCCGGCGCCAAAGGGTTAAAGATTATTAACTTTTTCGGAGACCTGGCACTATTCTGCATATACAGCAATGTGTCCTGAAAATTTCAGTTCAATCGGATGGCGCGTTCCTGAGATTTTTTCACTGAAAATTTTTGATGATATATATATATATATATAGAAATATGAATTTTTGGCCAAAGTGATTTTAATACTAATGTTCTTCTTCGAACATTAGTAAAAACTAAGACAATCGGTTCATTGGTTTTCGAGAAATTTTGGGTACCGATTTGAAAAACGTGTTTTTAAGAAAAACGCGTTTGAAAATTTGGAAATGAATAAATCATTAAATTTGTCAACTTACATGGAATCATCGATACCAGGCCCATAGTACAAGTCTTCTGCGGTCTCCGGAACATTCATAGCTTCTAATTTTTGCTGCCGACGCCGTATTCGACCTTCTTTCGTCTGTTCTTGCGCTTGCAGCTCGGCTTTTGCTATGCGAGTTTCGTCTTCTTGCGCATTGTACAAGTGCACTCCTGATCCGACCGATATTCCTAACACGTTGATGACTTCCAACAATGAGGTGAAACCATTTTTGAACGTGCATGTTGCAAGAAATATTGCAATGTTAACGATTTTGGCCCCGCTGTTCATCGTTTTTGGAGCTATCTTCCAAATAAGTTGTTTGAAGCTCTCATTGCAGTTTTGGGAAGCCAAGCATGCCCAAAAACACAATTGAATCATAAAATAGGTCTACATTTAGTTCACAATATAAAAAGACACGTATTGTTCGAAGAGTCACTTGTCGCTACCTGCCTGTCGGATCGGCGCCGCAAAACACGTTTCACTCTCTCGGCTATAACTAGCTTATTTATAGAAATATTAACGTGGCGTTTTCACCAGATATTGTTGAGACCTCAATCTTTCCATTCTAGGTGTATATCTCTCCTTAAGGTAGGCGACAGTTTGCATCGTTGACGTAAAATCAATGGTCAACGAGATATTTAAGAGAACCTTTGATCTTCAATAGCTATTGTCGCGCACACGACTTCGTAATATAATTTTTACTCGCAATAAACATAATTCCGTTGAAAAATCTTCACTTGGATTTATCTGGCAGATCGGCCATCTTTTGACTAGAATGACAGGATTATTGATGAAAAGCAGGCGTCAAATAGGCGATGGTGGAATCATGGTTTGAAGCGGGATTAGGAGGTAAGAAAATAACATAACGAATGAAAGGATTTGAAGTGGCATGGTATTTTCGCAAAAAAATGTTAAATACCTTTTTAAAACTCTACCAACTAAAATGCTAGAAATGATACAAATTAAGGAAAAATTCATCGGTTATTAATTGTTAAAGAAACATAACTATCCATCCGAAATTTGTTTTTGTATCGAAAATTCCAATATCTCACCTTTTTGTAACAACCAATTATAAAGCTTGTAAAAAAAAATTCACTAAAGAGTATTTAAGGAATCCTTTCCATAGATATATCGATAACCTTTCATTAAGTCAACAACGCTTGTAATTTCATCGGGATTGGCCATAACTGTGAGTCCTTTGTTCTCTAACCTCTTTTTGTTACCAGGTTTCACAAGAGACGAGATAGAACTCCTCCTTGTGTTATACCTTTGTGATTTTGCACCCACCCATTCCGCTGATATGAGCCTTTGCTTAAACATGCTGCTAATCCAACTGCATATAGCAGCGTAGGTGTTGGTTGCGCGTAGGCTTTTCTGAATGGGTATTGTATGCACATTATTGAAGGCACCTTCAAGGTCTAAAAAAAGCCGCAAAAGTATATTCCTTTTAAATGAGAAATACTCCCTGGGAACCCCTCACCATAAATTACCCTTTTGTATACGCGTTTTGGGCTCTGGAAAAAGTTTGAAAGCCAAGTCCTTTCTTGTTTTACCTGTTTTGAGTGTAAATACAACCCTAGCAGTCCCCTAGACTGCAGGTATGACTGACAGTAATAACTTTTAAATTCAAGTCATTTACCAGTGTGAATTTTCTCGTATAGACGCAGAATTTATTATAAAAACTAACCAATGATGTGAAATCAAACGATCGATCCTAATCAAAGGACCTAAGTGAATCGAGACAATTGAATGAAAAAGTAGTGATAGCAACATGGAAAAGCAGGAAAACAAGGAGTAGGATTTCACCATAATAGCACGTTTTATCATGCCATAAAGTATCATCATTATAATTCTTTCCATTTTTTCAATTTATTTCACGCTGTTTCTTGCGAATAGAACAAAGTTCACTCGTCTTATTTCCTACTTTTTAACAGTTTCGGATTTCAATACAAGATATTTTCCCACAATCACTGAAAAGTAAAATTTCGTGAGATTTCGCAGCTCGTAAACACCAAATGCTCTTTTGATACATGAAGAAATCGTACAAGGGAACTTTGTTGGCAAAAACATTAAAAGTACCATAGAAGTCAAAAGAACGCAATCAACTAAACAACACAAAATAATACCGAATCGAATACGTCAACAGAAATTATCGTGTAAACAATTTGATGGGTTTCCAAGTCAATGTGCTAAATTTCGCAGAAACACTCATTCGCAGTTTTCGTTTCCAGGCGTAAGCAAACAAAGCTGCTAGCTAACAGTTCAATCAAATCGTCTTTCATAAAAAGTCCTTATTGATGCGAAACAGAAACAAGAAACGCAAAAACGAGAAACTTTCAGACTAAATGGTCCATACCGTTGAGTCGAAAGTATCTTAAGTACAGGAGCGTCCATCATCAGCGGACTAAGAGTCAAGTTCCGGGAGACCTTGGGTGGATGGGGACTGTGGTAAGGAGGCATATTTAGCGATATTGATAATTTCATGTTATATCATAATTGCTGGAAGTGCGAACGTGCTGAAATTTGTAAATAAGTACCCGGCGGCTTTTATTAATAGCCCTAACATGGTTTTCGAGTAATTTACGCTTTCGTCGAGTTTATATCCCTTTGCGGTCGATAAACAATAATACATACCTACTTGGAGTATTTAACTGAACTTTGGGGGCTTGCTCGTGGCAGTGTGAATGTTGGGTTGCGAAAAGTTTGTTTAAACTAAGCTAACTTTAGAGTGTAAAGCTGTCAATTGAAAGTGCTTGAAATATGGAGCAAGAACGCCTTGACCTAAATCTACAAGTGATACCTCTGAAAAGTTTGTTATTATTTACATACTTTCCAATTATGCCATGAACAGAGAAGTGTCATTAACGGCTAAAAAGAAATTCGTCTTGAATCAATCTTCTTGTAAAATATTTGATTCCGATCTAGTTCAAACAAAAAGCAATCATCACCAAGCCATAATTCAATTACCTCATTCCTCCGAATTCGATCAGGAAAATTCGCCCATCCATACAAGCGGAAAATACAGTTCCATGGAAACATACAAAACTTTAATTAACATTTCCCACAGACAACCGTCAACGCTTCCCCTTAAGCCGCAGTGAAATTTCGTTTTTTGAGTTCTTCGACTAAGTGCAAACCAGCCTTCGTTGTACTCGCACTCGCAAACCGAAAGCAATTTATGTTTTCCCATTGTAAAATGTCATCATAAAAACCGATTGTAATACTTTATAAGCAAGAAGGCTTGCGCGAATCGATTGGGAGATGAAAAGAGCCTCCTTAGCGGCTGAGATGTCATCCGGTTCCTGTCGAATAAATTTGGCAAATTTAGAGCTTGTTAGGCATATGTAATTTTCTCACAGCTTCCGAACAGGCTCGAAATGTGTGACAGGATACTGGCAGTAATTTCTTTTGTTGATGGTAATTCTCTTGTTAGCCGAGCGTGCGATAAACATGCCTGGGTGTCGATGTCGACAGATAGAAAATTGGGAACAGGATCAATTGATGGATGTAGACATGTTCCTAATTCATCATTGGTGTTCTGCGTGAGTGTTCTTTTGAGTGTATCATTAATATGTTGAGGCAAGTAAGTGTTGAATGGTGTTTAGGGTATGTAAGGGAATGGTATTCAGGTGTGAAAGTCGAAGTTTGTCGACCGTCAGGTCCTGAATGGAAAATATATGTATTAAACGTTGGTTTTTACTTAATTCCAGGTTCGCAATGCCACAGCTGTGTTCATAATCAATCTATCGCTATCGGATTTGCTGTTCTGCTGCTTCAATTTGCCAATGGCTGCATCGACTTTCTGGTATAATGCGTGGATCCATGGCAACCTCCTGTGTCGTTTTTTTCCGTTAATGCGCTACGGACTGTTAGCAGTATCGCTTTTTACAGTGCTAGCAATAACAATTAATCGCTATGTTATGATAGGACATCCAAGAACATATCCGAGGTAAGTGATGAAAAATTATGACTCTTATGCAGATAGCGTTTAGAACTATTCATAGAGCTGCCCAGACAGTAATATCATATATACTTGAATTCAAATTGCGATCTCCGTCCGAGATCAGTTAGATAACATTATGTTAATGATAACGTAAATTAGCGCCCAACGTGGGCCATTGTTCATTCATTGTTCTTGTTTTTGGTAGAATCCACAAAAATTTGTTATTAATTACATTAATTAATTGAATTAGTTTTTGATCTAAAAAGTGATCAATCTCGGTACCTATTGTGTGCAAAGTTTTGTCATTTGTAGTTTTAAGGATGCAATTTCAACTTTTAGCACAACATTTGTGGCAGCAACAAATTCAAAACCAGAAGAGACAGATTCGTTGATATTATAACTTCTGCAGGACTAATGGCTCCAATCACTAAGATTTATTCCACCTATCACTCCTAATAAAAGTGCGGCTATTGATATAACCAATATGTTTACCTAAAATAGATCAACAGTTGAATCTACGCACCGGATGAGATCTGACTCTCTGATCACCGCTGCTTGATGTTCTCTTTAGCTATGGATCCAAATACCCGAAAACCCCAGATCGGATTAATTTTAATCGACTTCTTATAGGCAAAGCGTGTCCTGGTGGTAGAATGACTGAAGTCAATAAAATTTCGGTTGAGTACTGTAGATAGAGCCGAATTAGATAGCTATGAAGAGCATTGCCCGATTAACAAGACCAGATGCAGCATGATGGTTCCTTGGTGCTAAAAAATGTAACATCTGTTAATTCCTCAATCGAGTTTGTAAGAACATTACAGAGGATGACTGAATCTGGCAAAGAACTTGTAAAAATCTGGTGAGGACCTCCAAAAGGAATTAGTTCAGATCCGTCTGTAAGGGGCTGGAAGTGACTAAGTGATCGCGAGGCTGTGCAAGGCCCAATCAGCTAAGCTGGACTCATTAAAATGCTCAGATGGCGTCCAAGTAAAAAAAGAAGTCTCTGCAGATTTTACTTGGGAATCACTTCCCTAAACCGCAGATGTCTTCTGTAGGTCTGCTCTTCGCGCCAGTAAGAAAAACTGGTACATAGTTAAATCTATGGTCACCAGCGAAAAAGTCAGAGGCGCATTCATTTCTTATGACATTTTAAATCACCGGATGCGGATAGCATCTACACGGCCACGCCAAGAGAAGGTATTGACCACCAGAAAGCACACCTAAAGGAAATCTTTTTGACAGACCCAGTCACTAATGCAATGTGCCGGATCACGCATACCCGTAAGCCATGGCCAACTGATAGCTGCAACTGAAACTAGTACTGCAGTTCAGTTAGAACACATGCAAATATATGGCTGAAGGCTCAATGGCAACTGCAACTTTTCAGTTTCAGATGGGATATACCTAATCCTATTCCGTAGCGTTGTAGTTGTGCCGTTCCCGATTGTATTTGCTGCGTTCTAATTTGAATAGAGTACTAGTTTCAGTTGCTGTCGCAGTTGCAGTTATCATTGGGCCATATTTTCAATAAGAAACTAAAACAAGAAAATTATTCCGAATATTCGGTAAACTTTATACAAGTAACATTGCACAGAGCTGTACTTAAATGGCTAACAAATGTACTAGATATTTCTAAAGCTGGGCCAACGACAACCAATAATAGCGCAACCGAATGTTGGTCGTCAGCGGTTGGTGTTGGCCTTGCCACTTAGCCTAAAGCCTAGAAGTAAAGAAGAGGATGCCGTTCACATAGAATGGCATTCGGTATGGCGGCATACGGAGGGATTGACAACCAATGGTATCGAGTTTGGTCGTTCATAGTACATACTTAATCAATCCGTTGACAGTTCTTTGGCTCCGTGCATATCCATACATTTTATTTTTATCCACACATAGAAAAAAACATTATTCTCCACACTGATCTGTTGATCTGTCATCATATAAACACGAGTGTGTCGTGCAGAGTTCATATACTGGGCGTACTGTGCTTTCAGTTGACTGGACGATGCCGCAGTGTACTGGACTGGACTTCCAACACATTGCGCATGTACGCTGTTGTGCTGTGTAGTATTTGTACTGTGCTAGCACAGTATAATGGAAGCACTGTGCGGCACTCTGAAGTGTGCTGTAATAGGTATGCAAGCACAGTTAAGTGTGCTAGTTTCGCTCATTATTAATGTGTACGCAGCTTACGATGTACGCAGCAACGATGTAACACTCTCTTTTGAGCGATTCCTGAAGTATTTCAATTAGATTTTCATTTATTAATGCGAATCATTTGTAACAGTTCGGGGTGTTTGTACCGCTATTTTGTCCAATACTTCAATATTATTGTCTTCTTATTTTGAAACAAAGCCACCAACGACGGAACTAATTCAAAAATCTCTATTCGCCAATTAGAAACGCACTTAAATCAAATGCAGAAAGTATTTTAATCATAAATTCTCATTTGCTCATGTCTATGGACATTATTCTAATCATTGGATTCTCTAAAAAGGCCGTGTAGCTTCTCCATATACACCATCATCATAATTTTCCAACTTTTCACATCTAATTTCATTTCATCCGTACGAATATGCTTACTGAAATTCCTAGTTTGACCCTTGACTGGAGTCCGCATCGGCTCGTGTCATCATAACTTATTTTCAAACGGCAAAAAGGTTAGGAAATAAATTTGCTTGGAGCATAACGATGTGATGGCTAGAACAGCAGATCACCACCTAAATGGTTAGGCTAAAAGCGAGGCAGATGTTGAGGACGAGGCAAGCTTGAATGTGACATGCACATGTACTTCATGCAAAAGCTTGTATGTTTTTAGAATATTTATAACTGTTCTCTTTGAGTCGACTGCGAAGTAAATTTAATCAACCTCTTGTGGTCAGTATGGCAATTAGCTGGAACTGAAAAAGGACTGTCACAAATTAACGCCGATAATTGCTTTAGGGATGCAGTGAAATCCAGCCGTGAGTGGAAACAGATCGAAATATACTATCCTAGAAATCTGTCTTAGAAATTAATGTGGCACTTTTATGAAGGTAATATATTAGATACGTACCAGTGTACGTAATATACAAAATAGCAAGGAGCAGTTATAAAACAATTTGAATTGCTATAAATTTGATTTCTGCTTATGAAGCTTGTTGGTGTTTTAGTAAAACAAATTCTTTTATCGAAAAATCTATAAGACTAATATTTATGTTAATTCTTAATATTTATGCTAATTCTTTGAATAAAGTGTATCTAAACATTTTCCTTATCAAAAAGTTTGAGATCAATTTAACTTTGAATCAGACCTTGTTGATAATTTGTCAACAAACAGTCCATTTACTTACTGCTGGTCAAATAATAGAAATATTTACGAGCACTCTAGCACCGCATGGGAGCTACTTTTGCATGTCCTTCCTATTAGTGAAGATTAGCTGTGTCCATGCAGGCATGTAACCATTTATATGTGTTCCTGATAAGGCACGAATGGTGTTGGGCAGCCAGCTTGAATGGATCGCATGTATACTAGACATAAGTTAATAGTTTGGTCGAAACTCAAACGACACAAAGAAATACTACTGCGGCCTACTGCTGTTCACCTGATGTGGTTCCAACTCGACGCGCCCCAGCAATTTATTTCAATCAGTTGACGAAGTGGAAATGCAAATCGCGCGAAATTAAAATCGAAAGCGTCACCCACTAATTAAGCTCCTACCCTTAGCATGACTATTCCAATAAAAACAGACAAACAAACAGCCCCACTGTTCTAGAACTTTTGCAGATGCAGGAAACGACAATAACTTTTTGAGCTGGTAACTTTACAAGAGTTCTTATAAATTTCTCGAACGAGCACGTTGTATTTATGAATATTATCATATTTCGTTCGTTCAAGTTGGAAAAGGATTCCGGAAAGTTTTACTTGAACAGGTGACGAAAGTCGCACTTTCTCAAAAAAACGTTTGAAATCAGCTTATTTGTCATTAATTTTCGCACCGGAGGTAGCTTTTTAGTCATTTGACATTTGGTTGTTTGTTGATAATTTGCTTCGTCTTTTCGCGAGATTAAGCTGACATTACAACTTTATGAGCACTGTTTTGTGTCTCATTAAAATATCTCGTTTCATTACGACGAAATAATGAATACGAATGGTTGTAGTTTTGTCGGAAGAGTTTGTTGGAATAAATTATGAAATTGTAGATATCTGGGTGCCAGAAAAGGTAATTATGTTACAAAGAAATTTACGGGACGATTAACTTCATAAAGCTGCCGGAAGTTGACAAATTGCACCATTTCTGAAATGAAAGGAAACTTTTCTTTGCTGGAATAAAGTTTGAGCACTGCGAATTATTTGAATCACATTATATTACATTAATAAATATATAAAGAATAAGTTGTATTTGCAGAAGTCATGCAAAGTACGTATTATATCATTCAAATGCCCCAATAAAGATATGACAAAGTGTCTGGCGATACTGGGCCAATCGTAGATATGAATGTAGTCCTCAAACTTGTGACATCCATATAGTAGCAGAAGAACGGTATGCCAACCTTTGTCATTTTGTTCAGATTTTTTTCTGAAGTAGCCGTGTATCGTTAGGAACTGACACAGGTAAAGAACTAACTCTCTATGAGAAATATCTCCAGAAAACATAAGTTTAGTTGTCGAGTGACCTTTGGTACTCGCATTTCAGTTTTGTTGGTAATGCTGGAGGCTTCGCATTTGTGAGCACTAGGGTCTTAGTTATCTTCTGCCTCGGATGAATCAGATACCCGTCGTTGCGTTGGTGCACCACTAAATATATCGGGATCGCTCCAGGTACCAGTAGCACAGCCTTTTTATAATAGTTATATTGTTTCGTCTTGTTTCGCATATCGATGTTGGCCATTAGTATATTCAGTAAGTTGGCGACTCCCAGAGCCTCATAACATGCCTTACGGATGTGGCCTTAATAGCGCAGCTTTTCATTCAGCATCACATATAGTATCACATACTATTCAGCATCATTACCAACTTACTGGTCTGGGCTTCTAAAGAGGCCTCTCTTATCAGGAGTCAATCTTCTGTCTTCGACATGATTGACCCCTGAGGTAGTATGACTCGTCCAAATGCTCTCATCAATGTCAAACAGCAGCCATTGGTCCCTTTAATAGTCCCACACCATGACAAGAGCGAAAACTCTCCTCGAGGATGAAACAATGCCTGTTCAAGTTGCTGAATTGGATGCATTTCAAACATCCAGTACCGTCAGCGCAACTAGCGGTCTAGTGCTATAGCATGGCTCCTCCACTCAACAACCTCAAAGACGGCATCAATAGTTGAGTGTCCTTTTTGGCAAACAAAGGGGTCGGTATGCGAACGGAGTGCCCAGGGCTCCTTTTTGTTTCTCTATGAGTGCAAGCGAAGCTACTTTCCAATTCGCCAAAAAGATCGGTGTACCATGAGGACCTGATGTATTTCGGCTACTCAATCTGGGCACCACGCTGTCTAGCTCCTCTTCCAAGAAACTCCGCTTAGTTTACAGGAATACAATTATCTGTCCTTGATGTATAGACCGTGAATGATGCGTTAACAATGTAATTCATGCTGTCTGCGTCCGTTTGCGTCTACACCACATTTGACCGAGTCTACGTGTAGCCAAGTCTACGGGTCCAAGTTGACGTCTTTGAAAAAAGCTTGCCATTTTATTTAATTCATTAAACGGACCAAGTCTTTTTACAAACATTTAACAATAGTATAAAAAAAGTTATATTATTAAAATAGTATAAAAAAAATTGCTTACAATAGCATAAAACTTTCTATAATTAAAAGTTTATAAGCAAATAAATTCAAATAAATGCTGTACTGATTTTCCTGATCTGAAATGCTTGTATGCGGGTTTTCTCCAGCTGGACTCTTTTGTGAATCACTCCTATGACGTCTGAGTAGTTTTCACTTGTCGCATATTTCACAATAACATCGTCATACTTTTTAGTCGTTGCTTCTCTCCTTCTCCAGCATAATTTTCCCTGCCTATTCTTTTTTTTGTGAGTTCAATCGTTTCCCTTTTGGAAGAAGTCTGAAGAAGGCTACTTTTCAGAAGCCAGAGCTATTGCTTTTGTTTTCACTTTGATTTCTTGTGTTTTTCAGAGCTTTTCACGGAGTTGAGTGACAATCAAAACCACTTCAGCAAAGTAGCGCAACAAAAGCGTCTGCAGATGTTCTATCTCCACTTTTTGCGAATTCGTTCGTCAGCCAGAGATAACCTCAAAAGCATACTCTAATTCAAGCATGCCATCCTTGACGTTCTTCGAAATATTCTTCAGCAGGATGGTAGCCTGCAGTATCTTGCGGAAGATCCGCTTGCATTTACAAAGCATATCCGCTAGCTCTTTATATGCTCTTTCTTTGGGGAAGTTCGCACCAGATTCAGCAATGTGGTTTTTCCGAAATTCCCTCTAAACACTCCTGTCACCGACCTTTTACTGTGTCCGCAGACTGCTTCTAGCGATTGCTGGCCCCTTCATCCCCGCTCTCACACATATTAGGTGCGTTTTTTGCATCTCGATCAATAGAAGCGTAGTGTAGGTACCATTTAAAACAACAACACTTTTCAATGTTGCCTACCCAAATCTGCTATTGATCGAGACGCAAAAAACGCAACTATTATTTGCTTGTGCAGAGTTGCTCGCCCAAGAAGGCTTCCCGTGAAAAAAGGAGTCCATTAGATCCTCAATCCTCCGCTGGTATTGACACGAAGTGATTTTTAAAGTGGTCATTTCAGATCGGTTACATCCCTCTCAGAGCCCCGTTCGTGTGTGTAGTTGTCATGACGATATTTTGGTTGTCTTTTCTAAGCAGGGAAGACATGCGAAAGTTGGCACCAACCTTGATGACTCAAAGCCATATAAGTGTTTATTGAGAAAAATGTTAACCGACTCTACGCCAACAGTTTAGTGCTTCAAACGAACGTATTGTGGCTTGCTTACTCTGGTTTTCACGAGACGGAGGTGGTAAGGTATTAGCCTGAAGCTGTTCGTGTTCGGATGTAGAGGTGACTAGGTTTAGAATGCCATATTCGTCAGCCAAATACTACAAGTCGATTCGTTGCTAGGTCGTGCCAGAAGTATCTATTCTGCCGGTGCAAAAAATTAAATCGGGGATCGCGCCGAAAGTTGTTAGATAATTTAGCACCACCTGGATTATACCATTCGGAGGCGATCTAAACTAGTAATACGGCTACCTTAAAAAATTATAACGGTGAAATGCATTAGATATTAGATAGAAAGCAAAAAAGTGCCAAAGCCCCAAGAATTACATTTAATTATACCTGAACAATAAACACTCTGTAAAATGATTACTAATACACTTCAATGCAGATCTCAAGTAGTATCGGTATTTTGCGACCTGTAAAAGTAATAGTTGCATTATTTTTACTTCGTTCATGAATTAGTTTTAAAAATTTCAAAATCATTTTAAACGGTGAAGTTACAGGAGAGGTCTGTAATATATCAGAAATTAAAAACAATAAGGTTTGAAAAGGTGGCCATAGGAATAAGAAGCAAATTTTTAAGCTAACAAGCCTAGCGTTGTGATGCTTGTCAATTCCCATCGACTCCATCGCAAAAGTAACTACATCAAATTAAAAATCAGCAGCGGTTGCTTTATAAATTCAAAAACGCTTCGTTGAATGTAGATAAGTTTTTTTCATTTAAGTCTTATAGAATGAGCTAGCACAGAAAACAGAAAGCCTCTAAATTTTTCCCGCTGCATACCTAGTTGCACATTAAAACGAAACCTTGGTGAATTGCTCACGGTTCTGATGCTGCTATATGGCTGCTGTAACGTTTTAGAAAGTCATTCATTTGTTAACGTTTTTTTTACATATATCTGCTCTCCGAAGTAAATTTTATTAAGTGGAAGGACTACAAGTTTTCATCGATGTACTTTATTTCTGAATTACTATATCACAGAAACCTTTCCATTAACGGCAGTCAAACATTTTTCTTAAGCAAACACAGTTTAAAAAGAACTCAACGTAATTCCTTTCAAGTTACATTTAAATCGACAAATATTTCTCGCGTTCGTTTTCCTAACTTCATTTTTCAACCGATATTTTTTGGCATGTATTCAAAATAATATCTGTGAACGTGAACACAGTTCGGTCTAAAAATATTGAATCAATAATTGAATCGAAAGTTTGAGCAAACATGAATGATGAAAATTGAATTGGACGTAGGTTACTGAGGCGAGTATGAAATGGATTTGAAAGTCAGATGAAATTCGATTACCTTCATTGAAAGATGTTGAAATCGGACTATCGGAATTCAACGAAAAATATTTAATCAAAAACTACTTGAAAATGAAGTTTACTTAGAGAACGGTATGTATTCGTTATTATGTCAAGAAGTTCAACTCAATTTAACGAATTCGTAAAAACAAAAGTAGAATACATTTTTGGTGCAAGTAACATTTCTTGTAACATAAAATATAATTAAGATCCAGTGTAAACGCATTCGTACACTTTAAATTCTACCACACACGTCCCTTCAAGGCTAAAACATTAAGCCCCACGATACAATGCTACAAGTTTGGGGCTTTCCGAATAGGAAATTGCAGAAATTCAATCAGCAGGATACTGGCAATTTAGTTCGAAAGCTACGATTCAATTTCGTTTATAAGTAGCCGTTGAAAGTTTTCCATTGGCGTCATGGTCCTGTAGTTTCCATTTTCCCCGAAAACGGAGCACTTTATTAACAAGCCGAATGTATAGGCGGCAGGATTCCAAATAGTCTTCCAAGAATCTTTTTTTCATATCATTCGTATTCGAATCCACCTAGCTTGCAAAGAAAGAAGAAACTTTTGCCGAATGGGCAACCATGTGTAACAATTTGCTTGTTGAGTTGAGTAAGCAAAAGTTATCGTGCCACTTCAGCGATATCCTTTTGGCAGAAGTTGCTTGCCCTTTTACGACGTGCAACAGTTAATTGCACTAGACTAAAGAGGAAACTCATCAGAGAAAATGAAGCTAAGTGAGATGGCAAGTACATAAGGAAAAAGCTGGTGTTTCCACAAAGAGTGAAGGGGAGACAAAAAATTTAATGTGTATTCATTACTGTTGGTTTCGCTGTGCTGCAGGCATTGTCGTTCTTTTTTCCACTTTAGTGAAAATTTTGTTTTTTGTTTAATTTAAAAGTATACAGTTGAACAGTTTTCGAGCTCGTTTTCCAGCGTACTGATTTAATCATCTTGGTCCTTAAAATCATGTTTTGAGTTACTTTACTGACGATTTGCAGATGCAAGCATTTTAAGGATCCGTATTGCTGGCAAAAACAGGCACTTCAAAGTGAAAACAAATGGTACCATAAAACACTTATTGGACATTTAATTGTGGCGCTCATTAGAGCGAAGTCGATAAAAAGGACATCCAGAAAAATATGAGGTGGAGAATGTGTATGTGTGTGAGATTAGGAGCTCGACAAACTCAGTCGGAATAGCAATCCAAGCATAGAATGCGCACTAATTGTAGAGTAATTTTGGGCAGTTAAGACAATACAGAGTGGCAATCATTGATAAAAATCTAATTAGTGCAAAACTGCCTATTAATTTCATTTATTCTGAAATAATTACAAGGTCATTTGGGTCACGCACCATTTGGTACCAGGATTTCTAGTATAGAGTATGAGCAATAATCGTTTGCTTTATGGTAGAGACTACACAATCATATCTATTAAAAGATATGGGTTCGTAAATGGTTTTCAGCTATTAACTATGCGTCTGTGGGTTTATTGGGACGAGTTTTCGAAAGTACTTCATTATTTTGCATGTAGGGTTCACATTAATGTTATATTGAGAATGAAATACTTTATTAATTTCAAATGACAATCTATTGTACATAACCAATTCTTGACATTAGTTAGAAAATTAGTGTCATTGAGGTTAACTATCACATATCTAATAACATGACTTTATGGGTTATTTGAATAAAATGTTTAGAAGGGTTCCAAGAGTTTAGATATTAAGCCTGAGCAACCGAGAAGACAGACCACAGACTTCTAGTGTGCGTGGTCCGATTTCACACAAGCTTAACTCAGCTCTCAGTCGGGACAAATTGAGCCATGGATGTCTCCAACAAATTCAACCCCCCAAGGACTACTTTGTTTTAAATGTCATTGCCCATTTTCTCATTTTTTACTACCGAACCTTAATGTAAAGTAGCAAATTTTTTATAAGAAGACTTCAAACCAAAAGTTGTATGCATGAAATCGTTGCATTGTTATAATAAATTAAAATGGCAGAATTTTTACAAGTTTTGTGGTTATATCAATTTACAAAGCTCTTCGTTGAGAGAATTTTTTTTTAGACTTGCGTGCAAACGATTTTAATTTTTTTTTGTCATTCATCATTTTCCCAAAGAATTTCTACCAAAAGACCTACCAATACAAACGGGACAGTTAAGTGTCAATACTAATCCAGATTGCAACTTCGAGCTAACTTTTATGTTATCATCATTTTCATGCGACTCCATCGCACACTTACCATTAGAAATTGCTTCCTTAAACTTGAAAACCAGAAAATGAAGGGCCGATTCGCATGATCTTCCTTGCTGGAGCGTATGTTCTTCTTCATTTAAGACATTACACTTAAGTGCTCTTATACGTGTGTGTTGTTCAACGAGTGTGTCCAGAAATTTCCCCTTAAACGATATTCGGTTGATCCACAAAAGTCCATGGATCTGAATAGTCATCTCACTCAGGTTTTAATATGAAGACTACCTTAATCTACTGCCAAGGTGACGGAACATGGAAAAAATATTTCTTTTAGGTCTTCCTCCAGGTGGTCACTTCTTTCTGTTATAGATGCCATCCAAGTCCAGCGTTTTAGCATTCTCAAAGGTGATTAACGTTTTGCTGTACAGCATTTCATACTGATGTTTTGGTCAAAGACACAGAAGTCTTCTGCCATTTAACAACCGGAACGTCCAGAAAATGATTTTGAAGTACAGGCTGTAGAGACTCCATTTTGGACTTTGTAAATTCACTATTCGGTTGTTTTTTGGAGTCCAACTTAGCTGATTAGTCCATTTTTGGTATCTTGAACAACCTCAGGGTCTCTCTCGCACATTTCAGTCCCTTACAGAACGATTTAAAGTAGATTTACTGGGAGCTAGCATTGCAACCCATCAAAATTTTCAGTTTCGTACTAGAACTTCTGATAGGTTGGGATGGATGGGTCAGTACCGTCAACGTTCTGAACCAGAACCCGCTAAAAGATCCAAGCTTCCAAAAGTCTAAACGTGGTGGCACCAAGCTTATTAAAAACCAGAACAAAAGTCATCAGCCCGTTGACCTTTCATCTGAGCTGAGCTGTGTCGCAAATCCTAATGCCTTGAACTCATGGTTCCTCCGCAAGCAAAATTTAGGGTGATGATTGCAGGTTTGATAATTTTTCGCTTTAAAGGACGAAGCCCTAAAATTTTCCAGGATCAATCGTTGACAGCTTTACCTAGTTTATAACGGCCAGTTAGCAAAGCTTCTCGTCCAGTCATCTGTTCGAGCCATTTCTGCCGGAACTGACAAAATTTGCATCACTATGTTTCTTTAATCTTTCTCTCGCTTCTCCAGGTGGGCTCTGAAGTTCCACTGTCTGGCGTCTACTTTCCCCGGAAACTGACCACCATCAGCAGCAGCTTTCCCAGCTTCTTACGTTGCCTACGACTGAGAGGCTTCATCGGTTTACAGCTTTCCAAAGCAAAGAGCACTCTTTCCACCTATACATCTTGCAGCCAACTCCTTTGCACTAACCGAAGCTGTCCCCTTCAGTGCTTCCCTTCTCCTTTTTTGTGAAGATTTGAGAAAAAACATCTCTCCCCAGGAATGATCATAGTTAGACTTCCGACTGACGTTGTACTTCCCTCTCCGGAACCTGCAACCATAGGACACGCAACCAGCAAGTCAGAAAACTGGTTGGCCACAGATTCTTCCACAATGGAAACCTGTTGTCTTCCCAAACCCTGCCATACTACGCGAACCCAGCACAGGTGTATTTACCTTCATGCTGTTTTCTAGTCGCTCTTATTGTGATATCTTACGATATACAAGCCCCCTCACCACGAGTAGGTGGTGCCCGAAAGGAAGCGTATAACATTAGGGGATTCGATTAGATAGGATATTAAGGATACCAAATGTTTCAGATATAATCCAATAACTTAGTCATGTTGAATTTATGGCTTAGCATCAAAACTAATACTTCAAACAATATTTCAATTAAAATAGACAATAATTAGATGTCTAATATAATCTTCTAAACACTATATTTCCAAGGAGACTATTGCTATCCCAAATACAAAAAACAAATTTACTTCTTCGACATATTTACTCAAAGATTTCTAAAATAAATACGTGTGAATTGAATAAAGGACAACTTTCAAAATTCAATTAAATCAAACTTCTACTAAATATAGCTTCTACATGTTTAATCAATCTACTCAATGTATCTCACTAACTGATGAATAGACAATATTTGCCAATTTCACTGCCTAATTAGAATGCATGTAGGAAAGCAAATGCTTCCTCCAATTTGCATTTAGTATCTAACACAGCAAGTTGTTTTATGCAAATAATTGGTTAGCCAACCAATCATACAAAAACACCAACGCCAATGAATTTTAACAAGTAATTCCAATACCACTATCTTAGTTTACTCTGCAAATGACTGACAGCCAATTTCAGCTGATGTGGTTAACAATAGAATAGAATCGTGTTTAGGCAGAGTTAGATCGGATGATATGTTTATTTCCTCACATATTTGATTTGTATCCTCCTTCATCTCACTGTCTATGCATGACTCCTTTTTTTCATTTTTGCTCCAAATATTCACTTTGAGCCTCAATTCCTGTCATGAAGGATTCAGCAGCAGAGCAAAGATGCGTCTATGAGAGATTTATGTGCCTATTCGTATCCGGACGACAATAGAATTTTATATCAGGAATCGCCTGTGAGCCTCACTCTTTCAAAATCATGGGATGAATATTAACGAAAGTTTTGGGTTCCGGGTTTGAATTCTCAGTCCGGGTTTCTCGAGATGCTTAAAATATTATTACTATCAAAACCGCCAGACCCACAGGTGCTGAAAAGAGTTGGGTATCAAATAAGTTATATGCATCAGGGAATCTCCAAATGTTCTTTAAAAATATATTTGTAGAAGAGGATGGAACTTTCATAATGTATAATAAGCTGTATATAAAATTCAACCAAATATCTACTCCATTGCGCTTTCACGACAACATTCAATACCTCCACATTTGGCCATACAATGTTGCTCCATTTCAACATGGCTGAATTTCGAGCGCCAATCGCCTCAAACTGGATCACACTAAATTCAACCATGCAGAAAACATCTGGCTCTTTAAATACCCCAAACAATATTGAGGAAGCCGGTCATGCTGTTGCTAGCACTATTTGGCATACGTAATTGCAAATCGATTTCGTAACATATTGCAAAAAGTGTTTGTTTATTTCACTGACCAGAAAACGGCTGTCGGATTCTACGGCAAATTATTAGTGCTGTTGACCGTCAAGCTGCCCGAGCACTTAGTGGCGATGTAAATGGGCAATTGAACGAAATCTATGGGAAGTGCTACTGCACCGCAGGAAATATCTCTACTTTGTATTTTTTCCAAATAAATACAAAATGTAATTAGTTGACTACGCTGCATCAGCTGACTTGCTGTTGCATGGCCGCAAGGATCTTCACAAATTGGGTTAATGGTTCGACTTTTACAGCCACATTGCCGTGCGACCATAAAACGGACTTACTTCCTGTGAAATTTATATGGACAGACAAAGTAGCTCCTGGTTTTTCAACGTTGCGAATGGAAGTGAAGACATATCGGGAAATAGAACTTTTCGCAGTAGCAATAAGCTGAAAAACGAAACAGAAGCAGCAGCAGCGGGATCTTTTTGGTGCAGCAATAAGGCCGTTCTCAGGAGCAATAGCAACGCAACATTAACATTTGTGTTATCTTTGCCGCATGTAGGTGGTGGTATCTTTTGTGTTTATGGCGGAAGTGTCGTCATAAAAGTATAGTTCTTTGAATCTAGTTAAGACGTTCTTGGGCACAGATAGCGTCATGCTGGGTGAAAATGGATGAGAGCGATTCGTTTCATGCGAGTATAATAGGATTGCACCTGATAGAGGACTTGCTAAACTTTTATTGCGGCTGTAGTCGTTTCAACTGCTTGGCATTCAACTTTTGCAAAAGATTAAGGCAAATTAATGACAATTAAAAAAGTAGAAGATTTTCGAGATGAATTTGAACTGGCTGTAGGAAGTCTCTAAATTCCGTTAGGATTAGCAAGAAAATAAAGTTAGCAACGAAGTTCTAGAGCTTATTTTTAATGACATTGCTACATCTAAATTTGATAAACATTTTTGAATTATCAACACATAATAAAATTTTGAAAATTGCAGCTTTGATAAGAGAAATACTTTTAATGATTTTCTTTCCCAAAAAATAATTGAGATAATTGGACTCCACTTAAATAAAGAAGCGAATATAACCTATGGAAGACATGAAAAAAAATCATGCAAACCAAATTAATGAAAATACTACAGCTAAATGTGAAGGAAATGTGAGAATATACGGTTGAAGTTGATCTCCAAGTACTACAAAGAAGGTCCGCAAAGTAGTGTACTGGAGTTAATAATTCAAACTAGTGCCGAAGTATAAGTATGGGTTTCTCAGTTAGGCGATATCTTGACCCACTCAACAGTAACTGTCGAATGCAATATCAGAAGCCTCTCTAGACTATCAGCGTTCTCGGCGATGTCTAATCTAAAAACTTCCTTTTCTTGGTCACTGAATGTGAAAAATATCTAAAACAGATTTAGGAGGGGCGCTAACGAGTAGCAGAGTTGCATATCTGAACTGATTGAACTATAACAAACTAGTGATGGGCTCAAAAACGCCAAACAGTTTGAAAAAAACGTTTGGCTGCAAAAAACGAACGAACAGTTTTTCCAAATAGCGACAAACAGTTTTTCTAAAACGAACCATTTTTCTACAACGAATAGTATTTCTAAAACCAATTATTCCAGCTATTCTACAACGAATAGTTTTTCTAAAGACAATCGTTTTTCGTTTTTCTCAAACGAATCGTTTTTTTTTAAACGAACTGTTTTTTTCAAACGAATCGTTT
This sequence comes from Nemotelus pantherinus, assembly GCA_963978885.1. Taxonomy (NCBI): domain Eukaryota; kingdom Metazoa; phylum Arthropoda; class Insecta; order Diptera; family Stratiomyidae; genus Nemotelus; species Nemotelus pantherinus. The sequence continues at coordinate 219,368,905 of OZ022263.1, forward strand.
TTCGTTTTATGCGAACGAACCGTTTTTCTAAAACGAACTGTTTTTTTTAAAACGAATCGTTTTTGGTTTTTTTTTAAAACGAATCGTTTTTTATCGTTTTTCGTTTTTTTAAACGAACCGTTTTTCGTTTGTTTAAACGAACTGTTTGGCAGTGGAAAACTGTTTAGCTACGGAAAACAGTATTTTCGTACTTGCAAGCATTTTCGTATTTGCAAGTATTTTATTTAAATATTCAAAACGATTTTAGGGCAAAAGGAGCTGAAATCGGACGAAATCGGCCAATTTATGGTTAGAGTGGTTTGGGACATAACGGGCCAAGACCTATTGCTGTGATACAAAAATTTCGGTTTTGTAGGGGAGTAAGGGGTTTTTTGGCCATAGTTTGGCAAAAAGTAACTTTACGGCGCTTTCGATGATTGAAAGTGATCGGGGAGTACAATAGTGATAATTGAAGGACAAAAAAATTTGTTATAGGGGAATTTGGGCAAAAACGTCAATTTTTTCCAAAAATTTTTTTTTGTCGGGGACCATTCTGAGTTGTTTCGGGCGAAATTTCCATTCAAGTCTGGGAAAAAGCGGCCTAGTTTCGAAGATACGGCAAAATGAAATCCACCGGAAAAACTAAAAGTAGCACTAAAAGTGCCAAGGTGGAAAAGGTTGAGATCCTATTTGGATCACCAATTGGCGTCTCTGGGTGTGCTGAGGCCCTCCTCGTGACTGGACGTCGCCATGAGGGTGTCTCCAACCCTACCGGGGTTGTAAAATCAACGAAACCGCGGGAGGTAAGGTGCCCCTTGGTCTCATGTCCAGCCTTACGGAAGAGGTTGACCCCCTAGTGAGTGCATGTTTAATGTTGAAGGACCGTCTATTTCCGCGGCGATTCAATCTGATCCTTTACATGGAAAAATGAGTGCATGGTGTGTGTTAAACGAGATAATGGCAGATAAAAAACCGCAGACGGATTCAAAAACAAGGGCTGAGAAAGAAGTGAACCGTTATTTCAAAGACGATATTCTACCACGTCTTGATGAAAAAGGCATGCATAGCTGTCCGTTGGCCCGGTGGAAAAATCATCGGCAGTTGTATCCAAATTTGTCTGAAATATTCAGAACAAAGTGTAACATCGCTGCGACATCCGTTCCATGCGAAAGGATTTTTCCCAAGGCAGGGAACCTGATAAGTGATAGAAGAACTCATCTGATATCTAAAAAAGTTGAAATGATCATGTTTTTGAATGGCCATGCTTGAAAAGACTGACCAACAGAAAAATTAATAATAGTATATATTTTTTATTATTTTTACGATAAATTATGCAATAAATGTATTATGAAATGAGTTGGAACTCTTCTTTATTGTAGTAACAGTTGGTTTGATTTCTTTCATATGGCATACGACCATGTGTGTTGATTCTTTACGACTACGTACAGTGGTTGATGTATGACTTTAGGGTTGATCAAGTAGATAATATAATGGAAAATAGGTACCTTACAAGTATCAATTCAGTTTGGAAGCAGCAATGAATGTTTAAGTTGGTGACAGGAAAACATAATACATAAAATATGTATTAGAAACACCTAATACGTAAAAATCCATTGCATTGAACTAATTGAAGATTATTCAAACTATGAACGATGTTTCTTATTTGAACTACATTTCAAATATATATTGTCGTACAGCATAAAATTTGTTCCTTTTCGTTAATTCAAACTGTTTTTTTCAAACAGTTTAAAAAAACAGTTGTTTTTTTAAAAAAAACAGTTCGTTTTCGTTTTTTGAAAACAGCAGAAACGCCCATCACTATAACAAACCCGGCAACAAAAATTGAATTTAACCGATTTCCAAATACCGTGCTGACGAGGAATCGGTATTTTGGAGAAGAATAGCTATAACATTTACTATAGCTGCCATCAAAAGCACTATTGTACAGTGTTTCTAGTTAGCAAAAACATTAAACCTATGATTATTGGCTTTACAGTGATAAATGAAAAGGTATGCACTCTGCGCGTGCGAGGCAAATTCTGAGCTTTTTAGCGTTCATGACTTGTGAAAAGGACATATTTTTTGAAGATGTCAAGCAATCCCTTGAAACCTTCCTCAGATATGTGAATTTAACAATAAAATAGGCAGTTTATACAGGCAATATGTTGGCTGTAATAGCTTGCGGAAGAACACCAATTATAGTGTATTACGGACCATTCAGCTAAAAACAGCTAAAGAAATGGTCGTTGGAAGAGCCAGGTTTGAGCGGAAAGATGTCCCAAAAGTCATCTGTATACCTCCAGACAGGGCCAATCTAAACCCAATAGCTAATAAGTTGCTGATAGATGGAACATTTCGTGAAGCCAATATTGACGCGGACCATCATCTTGTTGACGTAGTTCGTCGAACTCAAATGCCTGCCACCAGACGACCAACGTACCGCACACAGGTAAAAAGCAACGCAAAGAGCCTGAAATAACCACAGATATAAGAGAGAATGGATTAGAAATCGAACGAGAGAAATGGTCAAAATTTTTACTTTCTGCTTATTAGTATGAGAATGAGGTACAGGTGTGTGCCCTACACAGTTCATACAGTAACGCCAATGTAAAAACCACGAGTGATCGCAATTTTGAACGTCGTTTGACATTTCTTTTTCGGCAACCGGCGAGTGAAGATTAAAATGTTTTTTTGTAAATGAAATCAACTATAATTTCACTCAAGAAGAAGACGAAATTGATGCCAAAGGCTACTTTTACTTACTTGAAATACGGTATCCCCCGCGAAGCACTTCTGTGGCTACTATTGCAGTCTGGAATGCGGCACTTCATTCTCGCATTATACTGGAATTTTTGACCACTAGTTTGTTCGGGAAACCGATACAGATTATCGCGCATTCACGTAGATTTATGTTTCTACGATACACGCCGAACAATTTCAAAATTTTCTGTGATAAATTTTGATTTAAAGTCAATGTTTTGACTCACCGACACTAATCAAACTGATATTGACATTTCTTTTCGTGTTGCCCGTTGCACCCTTTTACCCCGATCTGATATTCCTCACATTTTTCGTAAATAAGAGACGGCATTAGGAATTTTCGGTTGTGAGTGCGGTAGAGTTTTTGTGAGAGTGCAATGTCGTGCGTGCATTAAAAAGGGCTAGCTCACATTAAAATTTCCACTTTATATATTATCTTGTTTTTTCAGTAATGTAGTCAAGGAATGTGCTAGGCTATGCCCTATTTAAATCCATTCACTAACTAGTTTGATTCAAGGAACTGCTTGTTTTTCAAATTATGAAAAAAAAAAGTTTGTAATTTGACATATACCATAAAAAATTGGTGAAATCAAAGTAAATAATGCGAATAAATTCTATATCTCACCTTTTTGCTCGTAAAACTATCTGAAAACCATCAACGACAATTTTTTCCTTCTATTCTATCCTAATTTTTTAACAATTCAATTTTCTCGCACATAAAATTCAGGCAAAATCGATCATGAATTCATTCATCGTGAACCGAACCGTCTCTTACCTTATCCAATCCTTTCGCAAAAACTCACTATTACTCCCTTGTGAACATCTTAGCATGCAAATCACATCTCCGTCATTTTCGTCTTCATCTGCTTGGACATGCGACCCTTCAAAACTCATCTGCTTTCAATGTTCGTTCCGCTTCTAGGAAAGCTGGCAGCGTACTTCGATCGAAAAAATTTAATGGTCACAAGACAGCCACCAACAAAGTCCCTAGACGAACTAGATCCTGTCAATATCACGACGAGGAAATGCGTTGAGATGACAGGCGAGCAGACATAGAAATCAGCTATTTTGCATAAATTTCGGCTGCAAACGATCAGCCCATATGAAGTGTAATTGGAGTAGTCTGGCGCATAATGAAGACGGAGTCAATAACACGGAACCGGGCGAAAGTGAGTGGCATCGAAGGCTGGTTATGGTAATGGCTGTAGATGCTGTATTCGTCAAAGAAGAACGATGATCTACTTTCGCTTTTATTTCTTTCACCACAGAAGCAAATCTCATCAGAATCTTTGTATTGCTGAAGTTTTCAGTATCGTGGTCTCGTTACGATGATAAATCGATTGACAACTCCAACCAATTTACCGTTATACATTCTGACCTGAAAAAATAAAAACGAAATCTTCCGGAACTTTGCCATAAATTGATGTTTCCAAGGCTTTTTTTTCAACTACGTGAAATGCAACATATTTCGCCGAAAGTGAAATCAAAGCACAGAAAAAACGATTCACGTCCTTGTTAACAGTGTTACAAATGTTCTTCACTGTCGTCACAAAAAATCATTTATCATCCGAAAAAGTACTTTTTGTACTCATTTCGCTCAGCTTTGGTCATAAATTTTCATACTTGCTCGTATATTCCATCCTATTGTTGAAATGCCGTACATCCTTTTGATAGTTACTTTATTTAATTTATTCTGCTCCTATTTCTTCCTTCTCCCGCAGCAAACCAAATAATAATTTCCCTGCTCATAACGGTGCTTAGGCGGCAAAGTATGTAAGAGAAGGCATTGTAGATCAACTGCCCTGTAGAAACCTACGTACTTTGAAAAAATACGTAAACTCATTCATTCATATGGATGGATAAATAGATGTACGCACGTATGTACGAGTATATGTGGACAGGATAAGGCAATGATATGAAATCATGGAAATGGACAGAAGCTGTGACCATTGTCCTTTCAACTCAACTGTGTAATCTCATTCCATTCATTCTGTCTGTCATATTCAAATCATATCCGGGATCAGGAAAAAATGAAAATGAATAAATGATATGGGATCCGGTCAGTTTGGGAGGGAAAAAGGTCCGAGAGAATAAATAATGTTTTTTTCTGAGACGAAATAGGGTAATTTGTCTTTATTGCATCCGATTTCGAAAGCTTAGTGCATATGACGGATGAGAGTACCGATGAGATGAGCCGCAAAGTCGAAGGCAGCTTTCATGTCGTGAAAATCGACAATGCATCGAAACGACTATTTTGGTTTTATTTACGATTCATTTTAGTAAGTTCAATAAATTGCCGGTCCTGGGCTTGTATTTGACGGAGAGAGAGAGAGAGGAAACCAAAATGTGAAATCTAGAATTTCGGAATGATAAATTGAAGAAGTAACCCAAATTAAATTGAGCATACACCTCAATATAACTCAACTAGACCACTCGAGAAAAATCGACAAAAATCAGGAAACAGATTCGCGACACAACTTTACTAAGAACCGGAATTGATGGCATTATCGCAAGGCAAATAATTTTCTTAAAATAGTTTAAGTTTGGAAGCGCTTGGTCGACTGTAAGTACAGAAACCGATATTTCTAATTTACTGGCCGATTCGCTCATGCCATGGATTCACTGATGGAGTCCAACATGTTAAGGTTAGGGGGAAGATATGACTTACATCGTTAGCACACATCAACAAAATTTCGGCACATTTAAATATGTACAATTTCTAGCTGCAGATACGTAAAATGCCCCGTGGGACTACCATCTTATTTATAAGATTGATACTTTTGGCTGTATAAACCTGTTCTTTGTAAACCCTGTTCGGAAAATTCGTATCTTACAGGCTATGAGCTGCCAGTGTTTCGTCTATGATTCTGCAAATCTATAAACTCGATATGACGCAAGGTTTACGAATTGTTAGTGGTATGTGTGCTCAAAAGAAACTACATATATCCGCTGTGAGTGAAAGTTTGGCGATAACACTCCGATTGTCAATTGTCAACCGTCGATTGCAAGAGTTTGACTTCTATCCATTAAATATGTGGCAAATTTTACGACTCAAGTTACGTCCATTAAGATCCAGTTGCGGAAAAATTTAAATTGTATTTTATAACGAAGTTCACATTCAGCTCTATTAGCGTGTGAACAACCATAATTGTCATTTCCGGAGTGAGATCGATTCACACCCAAAAGAGAGATTACACCCAAAAGAGTACTATTTTTGGTCTAGTCTCCACGCTTGTGTCCGCCTAATAGTTAATTATCAACTTTAACGGAAAATGATCAGTGATTATTATTCGAAAATATGGACGCTATATGCCATCATGATACTATTGACTTATTGAAGACTCAATTCAAAGACTCATCTACTTTGGTTGGTTTTAGGTCAACTGGCTGTTTTCTCAAGAGGTACCTGGCGAAATCCTCACCTAGCCACAGTAGAGAACTCTTTGTGATACCACGGATAGTACTCACTCTCTATCTCTCTAAGCCACTGAAATCAGGAAACCATTTGGTCTCTTCAATAAACTGCACGATTCCCTTTTAAGTCAATCAAGAATATGTCAGTTAAAGGCGAGAGGAAGAGTGCTCGAGTGAGGTCATTCTTCTTATCATTTGAGTCGGACACTGGCACACGAGTTGAAGGTCAAATTCTTCATCGCCTTTTGCTGCAACAGATATTGTTGAACCCTATTCTCAATCATTGAATCTTATTGCTCAATCGCTATGCGTTTCGCCTAATGGAACAGTGGCCCGTCAGAATGACCACAACACTGCAAAGAACACTGCAAGTTAAATTTAAGAGCAGCTTATTGCGATGTGCATCCTTCGGAGACCGAGGACTGTTTTGCAACCACACAGGATAGTTCTTCAACCCAAGTCATCTTAGCGTCCTGAAGGTATTTTCACTTGATGGATAGTTTGACCGATGACATTGGGGTTCACATTTTCAAGCATCAGTTGGAAGGCAGCTTTAAGAGAAGAGCCACTAAAACATTTCCCTATGTAGGGGAACACAGTGATGTAAACCCATACAACAATGCGGGACTGTAAATGCTGATTTGGTCGTAACCTTTCTACGCTTTCTGATGTTTTTTCGTCCCATAGTTATTTTTTCTCTCAATATTGCACCCATTGGCTCCGTTCAGTTGCGGCGAGTGAAATCGAGACACTTTTTACTTTCTTGTAAAAAGTACAAGCTCAGTTTTACTGGATTCCACATTTAAGCTGCTTCCTGACTCTAACGTCAGAGTATACCGATTAGTTGATTTAACCACTCCGAAAACGTCGATAGATAGTTTTTTGATATTACTGTAGCTACGTCACCAACATAAGTAACCACTTTACAATGAACAGAGGCCAGCTTGCTCAGAAGCGTAAGCACTTTAGTGCTCATATTTTGTTCAATAAGTCTTTTCAGGCATTTCAGTATGACGATGCCAGTCTAAAGCTAACCAGTCTAAAATTCTTTGAATCTGAAAAGTCCTCTTTCCTAGATTTCAGCTTTCGCCATTATCAACTTTGCCCAATAACCAAGCAATCACCAACGTCACCTTTGCCCAAAAGATATCCTTTAGGTCTGCTTCTTGCTGGTCGATCCCCTCCCTTACAATAGCCAGTAAATACCACTTAGGCCTGCCGATTTGAAATTCGCTAAGTATATGATTCCATCCCTGACCTTTTCACTGGTGACCATAGATCTAACTGTAAACTAGAATTTCATACTTACGCGAATAGGACAGAGAAGAGGTTTCGTCAGAGAAACAGAAGCCTTCTGCGTTTCTTTTGTTGAACGGTCAGGCCTAGCTGTCTAATACGGTTCTAATCAGAATGCTCATTCGATATTCTATTGTCTGGCGGACTTATTATATTACTAGGACACGCTTTGTCTGTAAGAGGTGGATTGAACTTAACCCAATCAGTTTTTATGGGTTGTTTCAAGTATTCTAGGTGAACTTAGTATTATACAGCCTTGGCCAAAAGTTTGAGCCCACCCCAGAAAAGTGACAAAAATCAAAGTGCTTTGATATTGGTTGAAAGAAAATGTCAAATATAAATAGTATACATATTGTTTTATTAAAATAAGTCAATATTTTGTTGGACCTCCTCTGGGTTTAATAACTGCAGCGATTCTTTGTGGCATAGTGGAAATGAGGTGTTTGCATTCTTCCGAAGTAATTGATTCCCACTCTTCTTTCAAAGCACAAATTAAACTTGCTTTGGAAGTTATGGGTCAGTCATGGATCCTTCTTTTCAGAATGCTCCATAAATGCTCGATCGGGTTAAGATCTGGAGACTGAGGATGCCATTCTAACAAATCTACACCATGCTCACGGAACCAGCTCATCGCAACACGAGACTTGTGGCAGGGTGCGTTGTCTTGCTGGAATCGAACATGATCAAGGTTGGTTCTCCCAAAAATCTTGACGGCTGATTCGAAAAGTACATTTTCAAGCATTGAAATGTATTTTGAAGAATCAATTCGACCTTCACACAAACACAAACTTCCAACTCCGCTTGAAGCCATGCAACCCCAAACCATTATGCTGCCTCCTCCGTGTTTCACAGTTGGTACGACACACTGTGGTTGGTACGCTTCACCAATTCGTCGTCGCACAAAGACCGCACCCGGTGTTCCAAAAATCTGCAATAAGTGAAAAAAAAAACATTTCCTTGAAAATAGCCCATTACATAAAATGCATCAAACCTTGAGCTTATTAGATGCTTTCAGATAAAAGCACATAACATTTTGAGAACTTACTTCAACATTAGATTCGTCGGACCAGATAATATTCGACCAATCTTCTTCGGTGAGATGTTGATGCCTCCGAACCCAGTCTAGTCGAATTTTCTGATTTTTTTGTGACAGCCACGGCTTCTTTCTCGCCTTACAGCCTCTCAGCCCTTTTTTGCACAGGCGTCTCCGTACTGTTCTGGATGACAAATTTTTCCCCAACTCGTCGGACAGCTCAGCAGCTAACTTCGCAGATGTTTTTTTCCGACCTCTCAAAGATGCACGCACCATCAAACGGTCCTCCTGTACGGTTGTTATTCTCTTTCAACCGCTTCTTGTTAAATCCTTATGCGAACCGGTTTGCTCAAATCGTCGCATAGTCGAGCGAACCGCTCCGCGCGAACAACCAAGGCGTACGGCAATTTTTCTCGAAGTGAACCCTTCTGCATGTAGCAATTGAATTTGTGCACGCATATCTGAACTTACCTCCTTTGTTTTGGACATTTTCGAGAACAAAGAACTTTAACTCACTAAATGAATCACTGTTGATCGTTTAAACAGCGTACGCAAACTTTAACAGACCAACAAACTGCAAAGGCTTATGTAGGAAAATTTCGGAATTTTCCATTATTACCCATCCCGTGCCCGGGGTTTTCAAGAAACTTTCTAAAATAATTTTATTACAGCTAACAAGTAGCCTCACCGATGAAGAACAGCCGATAAATAACGAGCATTTAAGTATTTTTAATCTACAGCCGAAAAATAGGGTGGGCTCAAACTTTTGGCCAAGGCTGTATATATATATATATATATATATATATATATATATATATATATATATATATATATATATATATATATATATATATATATATATATATATATAACCGCTCTTCCGTTGGTGGCGAGAAAGGCTCTATACTTCACGAATATATTCGATACGACTTGTGCTGGATTCCATATTATCAATTTTAAAGGCAATTTTACACCAAGCTCTGAAACAGAGACCGTAGCAGAGGCCATTAGCAAGTCTTCAAAGCAATGATTTTATAATAATTTGATCTGAAAGGAATTCGCATGCATTGATCTAAAAGAGGTAATAGCAGTAAGATAAAAGGGGCAGCAGCAGTGGCGGCTCGTCAGGGTGGGCCCGGCCCGCCTGGCCCACCCTGACGAGCCGCTACTGAGTTAAAGTAAAGTAGATATTTCTTATTGGTATCCGCGTATACCTTAAAATAGTATTTTTGTGTCGAGCGGGCCCAGTGGCGGCTCGTCAGGGTGGGCCAGGCGGGCCGGGCCCACCCTGACGAGCCGCCACTGTGCAGCAGGGGATTATTTTGAAAGGAACAGTATTAAAATTGCACAAGATATCAATCAAAAGATTTCATACAAGTAACCCGTATTTTTTTTTAGCCGCACCTATTACCTTATATTGATTAAATTACAAAAAGTATTGAAATAAATTATATGCATATTTTTAAATCTTTTAAATGATTATTTGAAAACGACAAAAATATTTTTTCATCATCTTGTTTTTTGTAGAGTATATCGGCATCGTTACTTGGGTATTATGGTTGCTTCAACATGGCTTTGTGCATTCCTGACACTGATTCCAACTTGGCGAGGAGTCTGGGGAAAATTTGGTTTAGATCGTTCAATTGGATCATGTACTATACTCCCTGACGACGAAGGTATGTATATATCCACATCTAAAGCTTTAATCGTAATATATCTTCGGTTTTTTTTTAAATTTTACTATTTTTTTAGATCGATCACCTAAAGAGTTCCTATTCATTATGGCGTTCATGGTTCCATGTCTCTGTATTATTGTTTGCTATGCACGAATTTTCTACATTGTCCGTAAAACAGCAATGCGTTCTCATGAGCCAGCTGTGATCAACAACTCAGTTCGCATGATGTCGGCAAAGAATGTCAAATCGCTAAAGGCTCTTGACGATGCAAATCACTCGGACAGGCAACTCATTGAGAAATCGTCAAAAACATCCAAAGAAGAAAACTCGGAGAACTCATCGTCACTGTCCAACTATAGTGGGTTTCCTCATACTGCGGTACCTCTTATGGGAAGCGGAAGCAATGTCACCATAGCAAGTGCTCAACGTCCTCCAAGACCATATCTTACCAAATTCCGGGAGGAGGAATTGAAGTTTATCGACACCAGTGTTGACAGTGAGTTACCACCATCTCTTTCAGCATTAAGGCGTGATCGTAAGCGCGAAAGCACACCACCTAGTAATCTAAGTTCAACGCATGCAGTAGTAGTTAGTGTTAGTCGTAAGAAGCAGAAGCGGAACGAAGTCGATTCGGCCGTCGAAGATAGTACGAGTTCGTCGGATAATGCACAGGTATGATGCCGTTTGCTTCTTCAGCTGTATACATATTTTTACATGCTTTTCATTCTCAGGTTTACCACATCGCCCAGAATAGCGAAGCACTGAATCAGCTCTTGCCCATTCAGGTCGAACCGTCTTCAAGCTCAGGAATAGATATTCCAGTTGAGCAGGAGAGTCCTCCAAAGTAAATTAACATAATTTGAAGTTCTGCGAATTCTTCTTCAATAAATTTAACCTTTCAGACGAAGAACCTTCAAAAAGTCATTCAGTGCATCGATAAAGCGTGTAGCGAAACGCAACTGCCATAATCCATCCGCCATGAACACGTCAGGTGCATCGATTCTGTATCCGGGTCGGATGTCCCAGAAAGATCGACGTCTTCTCAAGATGATCCTTGTGATATTCCTTTCATTTGTGATATGTCACCTTCCAATAACCGTAACAAAAATCTACAAAGGCGCAACCAGTATACACTTCTTCAACATCATGGGCTACATTTTGATCTATCTGACAACATGTGTGAATCCTATTATCTATGTTGTGATGTCATCTGAATACCGACAAGCATACTGGAGCTTGCTCAGCTGTAGGAAAGGTGCCGGTCGATCGTCCGGCAGGAATCTGGTACAGAATCGTAACGACCGCAAAGGAAACGGAGCAGTGCAGAAAGCGTTAGATTAGATCCAAAATCAAAATAATGAAAGCTAAGCACAATTACATGCCCAAAGAAATCCAAAGATACATATTGTCTATTAAATTATTTCCTAGGTGTAGGTAAAGTAATTTTAGTGATTACTGGGAGCTTACTCCGTTCTTTACTATGATGCAGAAATTGCTTTGACATGCAAAAATAGCATTACCTTAATCGAAATCCGTACTCATCAAATCCATGCTATGCATATTTAGTGTTATTCAATAACGTGAATTTTTTTGCAACTTTTACGCAGCTAAACACTCCGAACAAAAAGAAAGTATTCAAATATCTACATTCTAGACTTATCCTAAAATTCATACAGTAAAAACTTCGACTTTTTAGTCCGCCAGACATTCTTTGACTACCGAAAATTTTTCTGCCAGCAATACTACTATGTATCTATAATTTAGCGATAGTCTTAAAGATATTACAAAATAATAATGAAACAATGATCAAATTTCCTCTACTCTTGTAGTTCAAATGTTTATATGATCAACTATAGTTTAGGAATAGTTTAGTTTCAAAAGTCTTCGATGGTGTTCAAAACACAAAAAAAAACAATGTTTTATACATATTTACGATGTTATTTTTCTAATTGTTAGAATGAAACATGTATGTGTCATATGTGGATGTATAATGTATTTCAATAAATATATAAGCTCAAAACATGCACGTTTTCAAGACGTGATAGTTACAATTAGATATTATTAAGTAATAAAATCAGTAACATATTTCTTATAAAGTCGAATAGTTAGTGGATGATAAATGAAATGCAATGAAAGTGTCAAGTATTCTCGTTTAAAATCAAAGGAAAACAATTTATATAAATAGCACTTTAGTTGCTTGTTTTTATATTGTGGCATATTGATATTTTTACTAAGTTAATGACATGTTTATGTTTAAGATTATTATGGATATTGTTATTTTACCAATGATGATGATAATGGACTGATTAGAAGGGATACATTTGTAAAATGTTAGGAGAATTTTAAAATAAATATATTTAATTCAAACAAAATCGGAGTCATATTTTCTGATTTCTTTGTTTCAACAAAAACCAAATTTTTTTAAAGGAAGATTGAGATGCTAGACTAGACAAAATTAATTTTAATAACATAAATCGGTATTTGAAATGCTTTCTGTCATGTTTTATTGTCTTACTTGAAACTTGAGGATATTTGTTGCTATCAGTTATGTGTACCATACGAGTAGGCGCTCATAAAGGAAACAATTCTGAACTAAGTGAAACGGTACTAGTCTATTGTGACAAGTAATGTTTATTTATTTCAACCAAACAAGGCGTACAAAACACTTACAATTAATATCTAACAATTTATATAAATTTGTATAATTAACAACAATGGAAGAAATTTAAAAATATAACCATCTTTAGTAGGGAATTGGATAGGGCATTCATGACGTGAGCACCTTAGTCAGAGCAGTTTTAAACCTAGGTCTGGAAATGGTAGGGGAATAGTATTTTGCGAAGCTATTGAATATTTTGCAACATCTATTGATTGGCTCATTGTTGGCGTAAACTGTGTGGTGTCGGTATTCATTCAGTAAACGTGTGTGCCTCGTCTGCCTTACTGATTCGTTGAAGGTGATCTTATTGGACAGGGACACAACATTGATCAAGCCCCTAATAACGTCAAAAGTAAAGCAGGAGCATATGACTATCCTCCGCGAAGATAGACTTGATAGATTTAAGAGACTTAGCCTGTATCTGTATGAAGGTAGATTTTCAAATTCGTAAGGATTATACAGATCTCTCAACGCAAATAGCAAGAACTGCTTCTGCACCGATTCGAGCCTATCGCTATGGACATCAAAGGTAGGGTGCCAGACAATACATGCATATTCGAGCAATGGCCGAACTAGAGCTATGTATAAGGACTTCGTGACCCATAGGTTTTTGAATTCCTTCGCACGTCTTTTGATAAATCCAAGCTGCTTATTAGCCAATTTATTGGTCAATTACACTAGCAGCAACATATTTGAACACTTTTGGAACAAAGCGGCCAGGTTCATGAGAAAAAAAAATATTTTCCAAAAAATGTATTAAATATTACTTTATTTCTTCCCTGTATTTACATGATATTGTATTTTTTTTATTATAATAGTAGTTTGGATTACCAGTAAACATGTCGGAAAATATTCTGCTAACAGTCAGAAGTGAAAACAGCATCATCATTTTCCAACCCAAGGTTACAACGAGAAGGGGACGTTACAACGAGAAGTGGATTGGGGGTTGCGGAGGAAGCACATCATTTTCATAAAGAACTGGTTTTGACACCGATGACACGTTTGGGTATTTTATAAGATTTTTTAACTTCAAATTAATTCCTGTAATTTTGGCTGAACCGAAACAACCATCATGTCTATGGTGCTGCACTTTTCGCCATATAGTTGGGATAGCAAAGAACGTTCGTGAGGGAGTACCTTGAAGGTAACGTGAACATCTTGAAAACAAAAATTCGGACTCTAAGGATTTCTTAAATTCACTTCAGCACTGAATCCAAAGTACAAACGGTATTCTTCCAACAGCCATGATGAAAATTTCTTCGAACTTGAGTGTGGTGTAAAGTTCCATGAACAAAACAAAATAAATCTGGCAAATTTATACACTTTCCAGACATTATTTCAAACAATTGAATGTAAGAACAAAGCAATAAATAACGAATGAATAACTTTTTAACATACGGTCTTACATACTAAAGAAAATTACAAAAGCATATTTGTTTTTTTTTTGTTACTTTAGATTACCAGTAATTGCTGCTTTCCTTGTTTAACTTTTTATTGCTTTTCCTTCTAACTTGTTTACTTAGAATCAATCATCCTTTTTATCATTTAACTCGTTCTTTATCCCGCTTTACCGGCTATTTGTTAGCCTTACTAATCTGCTGTGTGTGTTAGCTAAAACTAAAAACCGCGAGTTAATGGATGGATAAAAAGGATCATTTTTGCAATCAAAAAGAGTAGGAAAGAAAAGTAATAAAAAAGTTAAACTAGGTAAGAAGTAATTGGAGGCAATCTAAAGTAATAAAAAAAACAAATAATGTAATTTTCTTTAGCATATAAGGCCGCCAGTTAAAAATAAGCAGTGATAAAAATATTGAAAAATTATCGATACTTTACTAAACCAAAACAACAGCTGCCACAGCTAAGACGATTAGATGCGGCCTCTAAATATAAAAAAAAGTGAAAACTGAATATTCTTTTCAAAATATCATATTGTGACTTAAATATGACTGACTTAAATATGTAGGGCCTCATAGCCTGATTTTAAATATGTTTATGAGGGCAAAATGAGCACAAAGAGAAAAGAAAATATTCAAGAATGTTCGTTTAACAATTTCCACAACTTTCATGCAAAATAAATATTCCATGTATGTTTGTATTATATTTTCTGCTTTAACTCTAAATCACATCGGCCAGTGCGAGCGCCTCACCTAATTTCGTTGTCAGCACCAAATCTACCTGATTGGAAAGTGCATTGCGAACCTACTATAAATTTAACGAAAATGGACAAGAAGTTTAATTAAAAAAAAAAAATTATATATTTTTTGCATTTCTCAAATGAATTGTATTTTAAATGAATGTAAGAAAACTTATATGTGTACACATATGTATATATCTATAGAAAAACTAAATTTTTTAAACTAATTAATTTAAAATTAAAAAAACAAAATTTTCTTCGATTCCTCCATTCTCGCCATTTTCGCACATAATTGGCCGGCGCAGCTTACCGTCAATTTATTATTAATTATTAAGAAATTAACTTAATTTAAGAAATATATTATTAATTATGTCAAAAGTTTACATATAAGTTTTCTTACATTCATTTAAAATACAATTCATTTGAAAAATGCAGCAAAGCATATTCAACAAAAAATATATAATTTTTTTTTAAATATCAGATTCGAGTTTAGTCGTTTGGTGAAAAATACATACTATTGTTAATTTCTTAATTAAAAATTACTGAACAAGATTAAAGTAAAATGCACAAAGAAAAACTAAAACGACAGCACTGATCTGGAGCCTCGAATCAACAGAAAACTCTAAATTATGCCAATTACCTCTGGTAGGCACCTTCGCTATAATAAGTGCAGACACATTTGAAATCACATACGAAAACCATCTGGGATATTTCTAGCGCTGGCACAAATCAGTAATATTATAATACGGGGAAGTATGACAGATAGCATTTCGAATACACTGGAGCCGGATACTGAATGGACAATTTTTGACATTCTCCAGCCAGCAGCTCGAAGCATTTGAGAATTGATGGTGAAGATAGGCGGTGCGGCGCCGTGCCAGTTTGCCTCTGACAGTAGATTTCTGCGAGCGTCGCGTTTAGTTGCACCGGGCGTACCGTGAAAGATTTCACATTTAGCAAATTACTAAGCAAAATTTAATTTTCCGTAATATAGCGTCCGATCGTGAAGTAACAATTGAAGTCACAGTGAAAACACTTTGCTCGTACAAGAAATAAGTGATTGAAATACGCGCGAAGGTCGGCGTCCTTTCGTTGTGATTATGAGATACAATCGAGTGAATCTGACGGATACAAGGATCTTTGATTCGTCATCGCGAGTTAATGTGTGTCAGTAGATGCGTACGAATGCACAGTGATTTACCTGGAATCTCAAGCCACAGGTGAGATACTTTGTCCCACGATATTAATGTTCGGTACCAGAAAAAATGCGAAACACACACGATACCGGCAATTTGTAGTACGTTATATGGCGTCTTTCGTCGAATGGGGGGGGGGCGGGTGTAAATTTGATTGATAAGTTTGACGTCTCGCAGCCCTTCACGTCCTTTGAAGGGCGAGCAGAGAGCTTGGTCGACCGGCCGGTTGCCGTTGGTAACGTTGTTAATGAATCTGACCGGCGTCGGCACTGACATGTGAAGATGTTTACTTATTACGTCTGACTGAATCGGATAACTGTTATACAATGATGTAATTGCAAAAATCGGTCTGTACTTTCGGTTGATCGTTTGAATTTAAATAGTTTACTGAATTATGTAAGTTTTCGGTGTGATGGCTTCCCTCCGTGAGGGATATTATCGCTTGTCTCATCAGCGGGTGCATTTTTGGGATAAGTTTGACACTGACTATAAAAACTAACTATTGAATAAAAACATACATATTTAAGTTATAGTTAATATAAGTAAATTTACCTAACTATTAACCGGCAAAGCAGTCTTCCTTCCGCTTTATGCGCAATACTTTCGTTCCCGTTTCGTTTGCCAAAGTGAGCGTTATCCTTCCTTGCTTTCACGCACTTACCACCATCACAGTCTCTTCGATAACCTTGCAATAGCTACAGGCGATACGCAGGGTATCACTGCGCTGGACACTGACAATGCGCTTCCGGAACTTCTTAGTTCGTAGTCGATTTCTTCAAATTTCGATCCCATGTAACAAGATGGAATTGATCGATGTCATCAGCAGCCTCCGTCTCGTCCACTGGGTCCGCCAGCGAAGTAACGACAACAGAGCCCTATCACATACCCTGGAGATATGATCCCAATAGATCAGCTTGGTGTCGTGGGTCACTCCCTTGTCGGATTTGATTGTGTTTACCGCTGAGAGGCCGTCATCATAACCTACTAAAAATACATCCACAGGCATTTCCAGCAGATCATGATTACATAGTGTTCCAGAGGGTCAGGTCCTAAGATCGACCCCTGTTCTACGCTTGAGGTAATAGGCCTGTTTTTGACTCCCACCTCGGTGTCATAGAGCAACCATCGGTCCTTGAGGTAGTCTCGCACCATGACTTGTAAGTAACCAGGAATACGAGACCTTTTCTCAAGAGCATGAAGGATACCTGATCACCTCGCCGAGATGAAGGCGTTTTGTATCCAGCGTAACCAGTAGGACAGCTGATCTGGCCGGTCTGATATGCGTCCTCCGCTCTCTGTGATGGCATCGATTGTTAAATGTCTTTTCCGGAAGCCAGGGAACTGATAGTAGCCGCGGTTTGAGTAAACCTTCGAGAAGCTTCTACCAGTGCTCAGCATGCATAGCGGACGGTATGCTGATGGGTTACTTAGGTTACCTTTACCTTGGTTTACAAGTACCAGTTGAGCTACTTTTCACCATGTCGGGAAGATCACCGCAACTTAACATGAATTATACAAATCCAATAATAGACGCGGTGGACTCTCCATCACGACTTTAAACGCCTCGACCGGTAGTCCATCAGGCTCCGGAGCCTTCCGGCTCTTCATCCTGGACACTGCACTGGTCAGCTCCTTGTCCATAAACAGAAAACCACCGCTTGGTTGACGATGATGGGATAGTCTGTCCTTGGCGTATGCGCTGGGAGCAGCATACTAACGATACGCTCCACGGTTATCGCATCCAGGAGAGGGCTAGGCCGCATACAGCTGAAGCTGTGTACCTTCTCAAATCAGTTGAAGCGGTGTACCTTCTCTGAAATCTTTGGAAGAGGCAGCCGCAAAACCTACCTTCCTACTTCCTATATTGTATATAATAGTTCCTCCGGCTTTTCTGAGGTAATTAATTGCAAGATCGGAAAATTCAAAAATAATAATATGATCTAAACACTCGCTTCGGCATAGTTCTATTAAAAAAAAGCATACGCGGCTTAAAAAATTTAAAGTTGGCCATATTCGTTGTGACGAAAATAATTTTTCTTTTCATAAACGATGACTTGTCCTTTTGTTTGATACATAGTTTATATCAAATACTTGATGTCTAACTATACATCATTTTACAGCGTCAAACCATACATTTCGCGCCAACTAAAGTAACAATGATAGAAGCTGAATTATCTTTGCGACACCTACAGATACGAAGAAGAAAGAAGGCAACAGCGCAAATTACTGTACAAAAACGCCCATACAAAGTGTTTTCTTCTCTAGTTTTTCACATTAAATTTTCCTTATTCCAATTACGCCGCAATTGCGCACCTCTAGGTCAACAGAGTAATATTTTACAATACCTGCAATGCATGGCAGTTACTATACTCATAGTCATTATTGCGTGGATTATAAAGTTCAATGCGAAATATGCACATTAGAAACGCAAAACTCATTAAACAAAAAAAGACTGAACGCACAACGCTTCTCGGTGAAAATTTTAATTTTCTTTCGATATCTTGTGTCCCGGCCAACAACGCTCCGCTAGTTATTTCCATACTGAAATAGTAATTATAATACAATGGAGACTAATCTAAAAACATTAAGCAGGGCAATCGCAAGATCTGACAGATTCTTCTTAAATGGACCATCGCCAATCTGAGAGACATGTGAATCGGCAGGCTGCAACAGAAGCGAGTTTGTTTACAGTCGCGAATCACCTTGATCGAATCACTCCAACCAAAGAAGGAATGTGGAATTCTTCCTGCTCCCCAGCACAGGTGAGCAGCGTTCACGTATTACCGTTGCATCGCTGATCGTTTGGCGTGTTGATCTTGCTGCTGCAACCTTCACTTACGCATATTCGCAATATTGAAGTTCTTAAAGGCAGAGGCTCCCATATGTCGTCGCTGTGAAATCAAACCGGCATATCTGCAAAATACACATTTTTCACTAGAGCGCTTTAAAGTTTTCGCATGTGGGCTATTTCCACGTGAATGCAAAGCGGCAAAACACCATTAGACGGGTTTTTATTCAACTTTACGATATGCCGGTGCGACATAAAAATAGAGGGGAAAATAAGGAATTTTTTGATACCAAAAACTCAAAAACTCAATTTTTGCAGATATGCCGGTTTGATTTCACAGCGACGATGTGTACAGTTGGCAAGTGCAAGCAGTCGTCACGTCGTATTAATTATTTGTAATTGATTCGTCAAACCTTCATTTGGAGTGAGGTGAAGGAGTTAGGCATTCACGTGTCTCTGAATCGGAACACATAACGGTGATATGTTTGAGAAGGAAAAAATGCATTTTTTCTTAAGCAGAGTGACTTTACGAGATTGTTTTTCCTCCCGAATGAATATATTGGCACTTGCTGGATTTGTACTACTTACGCAAGAAAAACAAATTGAGAAGAAAATGCACTATTTTCTTAAATGGATGTTTTCAAGACTAAGTTTCTACAGGCAGCAAAATGTCACACAAAGTAGAAGACATAGCCTTATGAATTGAGTGCTGAATTTATTCAAACAGATTTTGAAAAGAACACTAAATGCGAAATGTCCACTAAAATAGTTGCATCTCAATCCCTTCACGTTAGGAAAGTCTTGTATTAGTGGCCTTGTATTTTCAGAGGCGATGCTCTGGATTTTCCGCAACCTTCTGACAAAACAATCACAAGGTTAAATATGTTCTCGCTGCTGTGACAATTTCTATAAATATACTCAGTCATAGCATTCAACGGCTTTACCGTTCGCATCCTTCAGAATTGTCATAAATTTTTATAAATGTACCAAAACACATTTGAGGTACGTGTGCTATTTCGGCTAGCTTTGATACGAGCATCTTGTGAATTGAAGATATTAGAATTCTGCATGGTTATGATGCTATTCGTTAAAAGTCAGCATGTGTTATAGCTTTGAGAAATCAATAGTTTTTATCTGCTATATTAATTGATTTTTGGCTGTTGAAGCATTTTCGTTGAATTAAGTACCTATATTATTGAGATTTTTTAAATTGTGATTTTCGAAAATTTCGGTCAACAGCAGAAAATATCCGATATAAATTTTCTTCGCAATAAATTAAATTACTGTAAGCATTCGTAAAATATTTTTGCATATATGTATTTTATAAAAAAACAAGTGGTGAAAATTGATCTATTATATGCCATCAACAGGGTGGGCCACTTACAAGTTTCCTTTTAAAAATGCAATAAAATGAACAAAATTTAATTTTTTTTCCATTTATTATGGCTTTGTTAGTAAAAATAAACATTCCCATTAATGATGAAATACAATTTCGTTCAAGTGGCTGCCTCGGCTGGCTTCACAGTAGCGCATTCTGTCACTCCAATTTTCCAAGACCTTGTTGACGGTTTCGGGCTGTATCTCACGGATTGCTTGGATGATATTGGATTGTTGGCATAACATCAGTCCTTCACAGTTCCCCACAAAAAAAAGCCAAAGGGGTCAAATCGCAGCTCCGAGGCGGCCAATTGATATCGCCAAGACGGCTGATAACACGATTTGAGAATTTGGTGCGTAAAAGATCGATTGTGGCATGGGCTGTGTGGCATGGCGCGCCATCCTGCTTGAACCAGAGGTCGTACAAATCCATTTCTTCAATTTCAGTAAAAAAAAAAGTCGGATAACATAGCTCTGTAGCGTTCACCGTTGACCGAAACGTTGTTCCCAACCTCATTTTCGAAGAAAAATGGTCCAATGATGCCACCACTCCACAATCCGCACCAAACTGTCACTCTCTGTGGATGCATTGGCTTCTCGACAATAACGTGTGGGGTTCCCGAGCCCTAGATGCGCCAATTTTGTTTGTTAACGTAGCCGCCGAGATGAAAATGCGCCTCGTCAGAAAAGATAATTTTTGGCCCAAAATCGTTGTCCAATTCAAGCTACTCTAAGGCCCAAATTGCGAAGCGATAACGAAGCGGATTGTCGTGCGCCTTCAATTGCTGAGTCAATTGGACTTTGTAAGCGAATAATCCGAGATCTTTGTGCAGAAGGCTAGTGCGTCAAATGTTGAGAAGTTGAGATCGACGGCGAATTGATGTTCGTGGAGTGAGTCTCACACTCGCGGCTACAGCAGCCACATTCTCGTCTGTGTGCACCGTACGACGACGGGGGTCATGAGTGTTGTCCACTAGCATGCCAGTCGCACGAGCTTTTTGCACAAACTTGCGGTGGGTGCTTCATTTGGGCCAAAATTAATTTTCAAAAAACACTGTTTGGGCTACACAGCACTCATTTTGGAAATAAGTTTTCAATATTTCCCAACGTTGTTCAAGCGTAAAGCGACTCATTCCGTTCCGCGGAAGTATGATACTGACTTTCTGATTTCGAGCGGGAAACAGTTTTCAGTGTCAAAATAAACTATAATTTAAAAAGAAGCCACTAGATGGTCCACCCTCTTTTATCTAACGTTTGTTTTGCTATCTCTTTTGTAATTGCTATCTCTTTAAAACAAACGTAAACACGTCCCAGCTTATTCTAAAAGGAACCTTAGTTTTCCTTCTTTTAAACTTAAATAATTACTTTCGTATGTGTCAGCAGTCAGTTTGCAAAATGGATTTGTCACAAGTAGATCGCCCGAAGATTAATAAAACAAACAATATTGAAAACTTATTTCCAAAATGAGTGCTGTGTAGCCCAAACAGTGTTTTTTGAAAATTAATTTTGGCCCAAATGAAGCACCCACCGCAAGTTTGTGCAAAAAGCTCGTGCGACTGGCATGCTAGTGGACAACACTCATGACCCCCGTCGTCGTACGGTGCACACAGACGAGAATGTGACTGCTGTAGCCGCGAGTGTGAGACTCACTCCACGAACATCAATTCGCCGTCGATCTCAACTTCTCAACATTTGACGCACTAGCCTTCTGCACAAAGATCTCGGATTATTCGCTTACAAAGTCCAATTGACTCAGCAATTGAAGGCGCACGACAATCCGCTTCGTTATCGCTTCGCAATTTGGGCCTTAGAGTAGCTTGAATTGGACAACGATTTTGGGCCAAAAATTATCTTTTCTGACGAAGATTAATAACGCTAAGAAAAGTGAAATTTTTCACTACTTTAAAGCATTGGGTTTTAAAGAATCTTTTATCTATAATACAATACATTTATTAGAGATTAATGAGAGGGCAGAGAGGAAACCAAGTTCGAGAAAGAAATGTGCCTTAAGTAATATCAAAGTGAGAGCGCAATTGAAAGCAGTAACTGTGAGCCGGAGTGCAAAATCGTACAGAGAACTAGGAAGAAAGTTTAATGTGGCAGGAAAAATTATCAAAAAGTATTTGGAAAAAATGGATATATAACGTAAGGCAAAAAGATCAGCGCCGCGTCAAACAGAATCACAAAAGTTATTAGTTAAGAAGAGACTCAAAGTACTTTCTCAGAGTTATTTTGCTGCTAAATCTACTTACAAATGTCTGATGGACGACGAATCGTATTTTACAGCAGAAGGTAATGAGTGGCAGCAGAAATATTATTTCGAGTGTAAGGATCGTCCTGCAACAGACAGTGTGCGATTTAAATAGAAATCAAAGTTTCCAGGTAAGGTGTTAGTGTGACTCGCAATAAGTGAAACAGGAATAAGGAAAGCGGTATTTTTCAAATCGGGCTTAGCAGGGAATAAAGAAAATGATGCCAAAAAGTGCTTACTAGTTTTGAGTACGTTGATTCAAAAATACCATAAAAATGACAAAGTTGTGTTTTGGCCAGATCTAGCGTCCGCACACTACGCTAATGGCTCAAGGAATTACAGCGGCGCAAAATTGCTTCCATTTCAAAAGAAGAAAATCCTTCTAATATACCCAGGTTAAGGCCGATAGAAACTTTCTGGGCAAACTTAAAAAGGAAGGTGTATAGAAACAATTACCAGGCAAAAAATGTAAACAGCTTGCTCGTAAAGGTGAGAAAAGAATTGAAATGACACTACTGGAATTCAGGAATCTATGGAGAAATTACCGGCAAAATAAAAATTAGCTAATAGGGTGTTAACTTTTTCTTGTAGTTATGTACACTTAATGCAATTTTAAAATACGCATTAATAAATTTGTTCACTCGAATTCTATATTTTTAGATGAGAGAAACGACCTACCGACTAGGTTTTATCGAGCGTTTTTTCATTTTCTCATAGCTGCGAAATCCGATCGAGTTGAAATTTTCAGGATTCATTGATGATTGCATGGGATAAACGCTTCTGAAAACCACTGTGTGTCACCCTCAAGCAAAAACGACGCGTTAAAAGCTTCGATTTAACCGCCGTGTGTATCATTGGCCTAATCGCGAGTGATGAGGTTCACTTACGGTAGGGAAGATAATTTCTTTGTGAGTGCATTGTCGGGAAGTTTAGTATTTGAGGGAGATCTAAGTGCAGTTGGATATATATCCCAATGAAAGCTTACGAAGGGAATTATCAGATATGTCGGTTTCGCTCGAAGTACAAAGGGTGGGAGGAAAATGCGTGAAAGAGTCTGCGAGATGGCTATCTTCTGATGTGACCAGGCAGACGAAGGTCTTTCCATCGGAGCCCAACCACGGAACTGCAGGGTGCCTCCCAACAAGAGTAGGGGAGGAACCCTGCAGTTCTCTGATCTATAACAGGTATACTGACTGGACACAACCGCCTACTACAGGAGCACGTATGCACTGAATAGGTATTGCGCAGGATTACGTTTGTCCATCCTGCTTAGAAGAGGCTGACTCTGCAAAGGGATCCTGTGACACATATGCAGAGGATAGCATCTTAAGAAATCCGAAAAACCGTTCTAGGCTGGAGGTATTTTGTAAGTACAATGGGCCTTTCTGACCTGAATACATAGAGGCGGCAGGCGCCTCTCTGGTTACTAATTCCAACACATAAAGTTATGCTTTTGACAAAAGATGCACTGAACTGAGATTTGAAATGCATCCAGTTTGAAAATCTGTCCGACAACACAGACTTTATAAGATGCCTTGGACATGTCAAGCATAGCCTGGTCCGTTGATTTTCTTTGATTACATACATACGTACATGTGTCGTACCATTCTTGGGAGCTGGAGTTCTGTGGAGTGTAGTAGCTTGAAACCGAATTGTTCTCTCCGGTATGATTGAGTTTTCCACAACTATCTTAGCACATCGAGAAGAAGACACTCAGAGATTTTTCTTACGGAGGAAAATAAACTTATAAGTCTCCAATTTTCATTATCGTATGTAGTCCATCAAATTTATGCTTGCTTAGATCATCTTTTAATTTATGCTTTCTTAGATCACCTCTCAGTTTATGCTTGCTTAGATAGATCACTTTTGTTCCACCCTTCATCGATTTAAAGGGTATTGTGCAGTTTATTCAAAGGACCACATGGTTTCCTGATTACAAAGACTGAGGGAGAGTGATGTGTGTGGTGTAACAACTGGTTTCTATACTGCATATGGTGCCATTCGGTAGAGCTCACTAATTGGCAGCCACTTGCCCACCTACCTTAATCACCAAAATCCGAAAGAGGTTGTAGTCAGATATACTCTTGCTATTTTTCATAACTTGGTTACTCCCATCATGAACAAACAGTCTACTTTAAGACTTTCATCAACAATTCGATGTAGATGAAAAAAAAACTACCAATATTATTTCATGTTTCTAGATTATTCCCATGTGTCCAGTTAAAAACTTAGATCAAAACTGCTTGCTGACATTTAATAGATGTACAAGAAAAATAAACGACTGTCACTAGACTCGTGGAATGGCTGCCAAAAGTTTTTTAGACTGTTGAAAAAAAAACACTTAAATATTCGACAAAAGTCGAAATCTCATCGCTACTCAGACCAGCAATCAAACCGAATCGGAAAAAAAACGAAATGAAAAGATGCTAACGATCGTTTTCATTTTCAACATTTTCAAATTTTCACTTATTTTTAGCGCTCACCTATGTACCAAATATTTTTTCATAGTCCTGACATTGTTTACATTTGAAAGAATTTTATATTCAAATATGTTGGGGTAACTTTGCCGTATTTAGTGTACGAAGTTTAGATTGTGTGAAACAGATGTGATTCCTGGAGGCGATTTCGACTATGTAGCTGCAAGTTAGATAAGATATAAAAAAAATGGAAAAAGATATAAAAGGTAAAAAATGATCTTAATACTGAAAGATATTAAAATTTGTTGCTTTGTGTGAGAAAATTATTCAAATAAAATTAATGGATTTTAAAAATCGAAAATAGCGAATTTAGTATTCAAAAAATAACATTTTAATTCTATACACTCTCCTGAATTCGAAGAGCCATTCCTCAAGTATTAATTCAATTCTTTTCATTCGTATGTGCTAACGCATTAGCTTCTCGGCTTAAGTTAAACAACTTTTCGAAAGTGAGAGCAGAACGAACGGCATTTTCACTCAAATCACCGGGTCCGAAAAATAAACAAGAAAATTTCTTTCGTTTCGATGAAACTCAACTTCTCACATTTTCAACTTTTGATAAAAGTTTCGTAAGCAATAGTGCTCTAAACGCCCGCACCGTTTTATTCTAGCTGCAACATGCGGTAAGCAATTTAAAATTAGATTTATTGGTAATTTTTCAGAAATTTATGCAGGCACTAAGGTAGGAAGAAGATCGACTTCGACTGCCTCCTGTTCCCCATACGTATTCAGGCCGTTTGGATAGGATTCCAATGGAGCTGTAGTTGAGATGATAATGCTCTTTCTCTTCTCGTGCTAGGACCGAGAAAAATGCTGAAAACAGATTTGTATTGAGTAATTATTGGCTCAGCTGGTGTGCTTTTGCTGCCGAGTTTGTTGTTTTGTATTGACTTTGCCAGAAACCTGTGTTAAACGTCTTGGATATTTGTTTGCGTGGGTTTGGACTACGCAAGAGGTTGATGTTTGAATTCAATTTGTTTGTTGGCGATAGTCAAGAGAGATTAGCGCTCGGACAACTTGGGGGGTGATAAAATGAATAAAAAATATAGCTAAGAAAATAATAGAAAGAAAAGCATTTTTCCAACGTTCAAAACAAGCTGCTGGTCAGTTCGCATCCAATTCGTGAATAATATTTGCAAATTGAAAAATGGGGAAGCACTTGTTAACAAATGAAAATAATCTGTAGATAATGTTGCCAGCCTCTTGTCTTGAAATATGTGTTCCAGACAATTCATCAGACTAAAAATACATTTTATTTTCAGAACCGTCTCGTCAACTCACTCTAAAAATAGCCGAAACTTTGAGAGTTTGTAGACAGTACTAAAGCGCTATTTTTATAGTTTATTTTGTTTGCAATCCACATCAGTTTTGAAGTACCGGGTGTATTTTTTCATCTAAGTCATTCATAATAACTGGGGAATTTTTAAAGCGTTGAGATCATGTTAACAGAGAGTGGGTTCAGAGAAGAAAACAACCGATTCGTTTGAACTGTAACAATGAACTTATTCTCCTTGGTTTTAAGCTCTTTTCTCATTGTGTTGAAAAAGTAGACAATGTTGCTTTTCTAACAGGCACGCGTCGCTGAAGAAATGAGTATTTTGGTATTCAATGCTGTTATTTGTTCAGACACAACCACATTTTGATGGACGAAACGATCACGTGCAACGGCAAAACTTCCTTTCACGAAACGTTAATTGGAAGCTCCATATCAATTTTGAGCAGTATTCTGAGTTATTGTTGGTCACATGCTCCCACTCCAACTATAGATTGATCACCTATCTTAATTAATCTGCACCGCTTGCTATCTGATTTTTTAGCCCTTTGTCTAAAGTTCGATTTTATAAAAATAAATACATTTTAATTTGGGGAACCAAAAGTACATTCTCCAGATATGTTTCTACCCAATAATGCTCACTGAATGCAAGAATATTTATATTGCCACTTCCTGTGGCAATCATTTTCTTGCCGTTGTCAAGTGTAACGATATATAAGTATATCTTCTTGGCTCGTGGTTTGTTCAATTTCCGTTTAGCCAGAAATGCACTGCGTTGAGTATCAGAATTACCGTTGGTAATTCTGTGCGGGTTTTTTCTATAACCAAGCGAAAAGTTAAATTCTCAAGTGTTTATAATTTTAAACCAGTAGATTCCCAAGCGGCTACAAAGTGACTAAAATTAGGAAGAAGGGTCAGAAGTACTTTTATAATAACCATATATTACAATAATTCTTCTTCTATGTCTCTAAGTTGTCGAACTATATTTGTCGTCGCAATATCATCAGCGGGATCTTTAGACTGCAAAACTGTAAAAGTTTTGTTGCAGCATGTGAACACTCGTTTTTGATTTGTGCTCATAAACTGTTACAAGTTTTTCCCACATTTGCTATGCAGTTTGGCAGTTAATAATATGAAGTAGAAGTACTTTTTTGTATCTTACTGTCACTCTTCCACCATGTTTTAAGCTTTTCTGCATACGCCGCCTGTGTTTGATTTGCTCGAATCATGAAGCTTTATACTTTCTCGAAAATACCTAAATTTCTTCTCAATGATTCAATTTATTTATTATTATAAGTTATTGTAAGTTAGTATTAAGTTGCATTTATTGTAGTTACTACTTTAATAGACAACTTGTCCGTATGTAAATAAATAAATAAATAAGCTCACTTTTGCTGGGATCCATATTCCAGCCGCATTCACGACTCCAACGTGAAACAATATCAAGAGAGTGATTCAGCCTCCTCGAAAGTGTGTGTAGAAACTTTACTGAACCTGCTATGGCGATTTCATCAGCACAAGCAAAAACTTTATAGCCAGCATGATTTATCCCAGTATTTACAAAGACGTTTCACAGTAAGGGAGAGAAGACTGCACCTTGAGGTGTGTTGAATTCTCGATGCAAGTGAGCATTCCCCAAAATAGTGATACCATTCTGTTCTTAAGGAGCTATTCGATAAAAGCTATTGGCCACGTATTAACATCCATTACCGCAAGTGCTTCCATAATCGCATCAGACTTGATTTTGTTGGAAGCTGCCTCAATGTAATGGAAAGCAGCAAGGGTATATTAACGTTAAATCGATTGACTTTATAAAGTTATATCCAAGGGTCCTTTCTAGAATCTTAAGCAAGACAGGGCTAAGACATATGGGACGATAAGCGAAACTTTTCCTGGTTTAGGAACGAGCACAATTTTTGCTTTCTGTCAGCTGATGGGAACAGCTAGCTCGTAGAATATGAATCCGAGGGAGGTGTGAGTCCATAGGGGCAGATAAAGTGTCGGTATTCGAATTACTCGGGGTTTCATCAGAGCTCTGAAAGCTTCGGTACTAATTTTACTGATAACCACTATGTTGCAATAGAAATGTCTCCATGAGGATCTCTTTGCCTGAGAGGCCTTTAATTGTGATTTACACAATGATCACTCATTAGATCGTTTTGCAAAGTTGAACTTTTTTCTGTACTCTTTCTGCAGTGATGTGAAAGGCTGTTTCCAGAGTGAGTACATCTAAACAGCCTCCCAACTCAGAGGCAGTCTCAACATTGATCCAATCCACACAATTTGATCCCGCATCTGGCTCTGCCTTAGATGCAACTCCTAAAAGAGTGATGGTCTCTTTATTAGGGTTCTGCATAGCGGTATGAAAATCTGTCGATCCAGATTTCTTTGCCCTATCACTCCGATAGTAAAGTAGGGTAAATTTTTTACCATCTTTTACGAAACTTATCTTTTCCCGAACAATATATTCAACACTACTTCATTTAGTTTACAATGATTAATAATGATGGCAAAATTAATTCCTTTCTAGTTCCTATCTTTGGGTGGCTTAGCTCTATAGTACCTTGGCAAGTGCAGGAAGCCATCTAAGAAGCAACGTGATTAAAACAAGCTCATCTCTGCACTCATTATAAGCTAGTCACCTATGAAAGTAAAGACTCATTGCTCGGGGCAGAATATGCATAGGCTTCAAAAATCGACCTTTATCTATCCAACCCTACCAAAGATAATAGCTTCTTATGTTATGAAAGTGGATATAAACGTGTTTATTTTCTCAAACTCAACTTTTAGAGCCTAAAACTTTAAAACGGAAAACATCCTACCTTCCTTTAAACAGATGGTAACAAAGTCTGCATCGTAACCTCCTAACAAACAAAAAATTTACATCAATATCAACCAACACCATAACTGTGACACAAATACTTATCTGTGTGCACAAAACAAACTACCTATCCAATTTGATATTGACTAAAAAAGAAACAATTTTATGATTTACATTCAATTATATCAGCCCAGTGGCAGCCGTGATTGCATCGCTGTCGCTGCCTACTCTGGGTGGCTCCAGCATTCTACTGCTCATGCCAATACAAAAACTACTCGATAAAACTGCTTCCATACCGCAAAAATTAGACGCTACAAATCCAAATCATTATTAATAGCAATAAATTACCATAAACTTCCTATGTATGATTGTATGCATTTAGAAATGCTACGAATACTACCGGTTCAATGTTGCTAGTAGTCGAATTTGTTTTGCCTTTCGCTGTAATCTAGCTTCAAGCGATCGTTAAAGAGCAGAGTGCAAGCGAAGAGCAATCCAACAGACATAAACTAGTAATGACATTGTGGTAGCAATCGAACAGAATATTGAAAAGTAGCGGAGCGGTTTGTTAAGACTTGTGGTATGTAGGTAGCGTAGATGTATATATAGTTTATATATATTTTCATATTGCATTTAGAGTTTAGTTGACTTAAACGAATGAATTTAGATCGCCCCCACGGAGTAACAAATCTTACAGTTAAGGGGGTATATAGCTGTGAAATTTCCAAAATTGTTCACAGTTTTTCAATGAGCTTTTGAAGTTACAAATTTCAGAACAACACTAAAGAAATTCAAAATTAGTTTCATTGCGTACAAAAGTATTGTTTTCGAACAAGTTTTTTTTTAAAACAACAGAGGTATTGCTTTCTGTCGAACCAGAAATCTGCATTTTGAAAATGCAAACACAGACTTCAACAGTGATCGATTTCAATACGTTCGGTCTGACAGTGGTTAAGTAAATTAAGGCGAGTTTTGATCCGCTTGACGACCATTGAATGTTACAGTTACCATGATTCCTATACTATACAGTAGTTATCATGAACCATTTGCTGAATCTGTTTTGTTTGTTTGAAAATTCCTAAAGTAGTAGTAAGTATTTATATTTGGGTCAATAGATCATTGAGTTATCATCATCGACTTTCCCAATGTAGGCTTCCCTATCTTTGTGTTTTAAGGGCGGGTTTTGAGTCCCCTTTCATAGCAACAGGCTTCGGCTCATCTTGGCTGAGTTTGGCCCAGTTAATTAAGTCTTCAGAGTATTTATGATTCTGTACAGTGTCTTATCCTTGTAGCAGACGGCGGATATTATATGCTCATGATGGATGGAATTGAGATTAAGTACAGTTCTTCTTGTTCATCAAGTCCTTCAGCACTCCATTTTGAAAGCACCCATCCCGACCACATTAACTCCGCTAATGCAGACCAAAGGCAGGTCTTTTTCTCTTGGGTTCTGGCTCAGTTGGGTCTTTCTCAAAAAGCGCACTTTCCCTCGCAGGATTGTCAATCTAATTTCATTTATTTCACAGTATTATTGACCTTAATGTTAGGTTAGATTCTCCTAGCAGACACTAGGTCACACATTGACCTATTGGTCCACAGCGATACTAGATAAGAAAACCTGAACCTTAAAAGTACAGTCCAAGTGGCCATTGATGATCCCAGACCTTATTGCAAAATAAACGACATCGTTCAACTTCTGCTCCGTCACGTGCTTAAGTTGCGCTATCTAGTTTTCCCCAGCGCCGTATAGTGACGCAAGCGATGTTAGATTTTTTCTGAGACTCCAGGCTCCTGGCGCTTCTTACAGATTTTATTGGTTAAGAGTCGCAGCTTTATGCCATATATTGCTAGTAACGATGTCGACTAGCTGCTTGCACTCAATTTCGGTTAACGTAAAGCCCTGAAATGTATTCGACGCGAAACGGAACGAAGTGTCAAATCCCATACAAAATCAGCCTGGCACGGAATTTCGTTTCGTTTGGTTTTGCTCGTCAGTAATGTGTTCGAAGGCGTATAAGTGTCTTCGAAGACAACGCAGTGACTCGCTCTGAGATGGCGCTGCACTATGTATAAGTTAAATTTCGCGGCCATTTAATGACCCAGGTACCTTAAATTGATGCGAAAAATGTGACAGCTCATAATTTCATTCGAGTTTGCGGATATTTTATTGAAAAATGAGTCGAAATGGATGGATGAACAGCGCATCCTTGCAACAGTAGTTTTTGTTTTGCCGATAAAATCATTTTTGATGCCGGTTAGTTAAATTTATATGCACCGAATTCAAATGTAATGCACTTGTTAAATGTCATCAATGGCAATTTATACTGCCTCCGGTGTCGGGGTGCGGAACTTTATTTCGCTCGATTCCGCACAGACGTTTTCGCTGCATTTCGTTCGTCGAATACATTACTAGGCTTAAGTAGTAATTTAGTAGCCGCGAGTTTGTATGCCCCGCATATTGTTTTGGTTATTTTGCAAGTATGAGCTACTCTCCATCTGCAAATTTTGCGCAAGGATCTCGAGCTAAATGCTAACAAGATCCAATTGATGCAAGAATTAAAGCCGTATGACCCTCGGATGCGTCGCACGTTCGGCGAATGGCTGGAAGCTGACCGTCTGTTTAACAGGAAAATTTTGTTCTGCGACAAGGCTCCTTTCTGGCTCGATGGCTAAGACAGTAAGCCAGACTGCCGTATCTGGAGCGAGGAAAATCCCCATCATGCTATGGAGACCAGTGTTGCCAACTTTTTTCCAGCCGTTGTAGCTAGATTTGAGGGAAAAAATAGCTAAAAATAGCTAAAATGTTCACTTTGTAGCTAAAAAGTGTAGCTAAATTCAACAATAAAAAACTCAAGGTTCTGGAAAACAGTTTTATTAAGCTAATGTGTATAATTGATACGGAAAAATATTGGATGTACATTGTATTATGAGTAGTTTATTAATTTAACAGTATAAAAGAGTATAAAAATCGTTGAAGAGCTTATTAAGTTCAACAGAATTCTATTCTATTTTTTTTATTCATGAAAGAAGCATCCTTTAAAATGGGTTGAAGAAATAGGAGATGTAAAAGGTTTTTGATTGTTATACTCCTTGTAAATCATTTTTGCTAAATAACATTCTTCTGATGTTTGGACTATGCTGAAGTGGAGTTTTAGCCATAGTTATTGGTTAATGATCCTTGATACTGATCCCGTTATTGACAACCACCTCGTTTACGAACTCCATATCATCTTCAGAGGAATTTAGAGAACCAATTATAAATTTCTGCAGGTAAAAACTTTAAGGTTTGGGGAAGAAACGATCCTCAAGCTGCAGAAACTGAAACCTGAACGGAATGACAAGCTCATCTTATTAATATTAAACAAGGATTTTGTCGACTTAATTTTTTAAATACACCGTTATTGACTCCGACCATAACACTTGCTTTGTCTGTCATATTTGTAATATTTAGGATGTAGCTTTCTAAGCACGTGTTTATGGCAGTAGTAATACTTTCAACAGCTCCCCTTTCTAGCTCTTTCAAGTAAATTGTAATAAATTTTTGCTAAATATCACTCAAATGTCCGTAGACTCGTCAATTAAAATACTGGAAATACAGTTATCAAAATCTGCCTTCAAATCCGATGTGAAGTATGGAAACAAACTGCCCCCAACTCAGAAAATATAGTCTTTATTTTTCGCTGTGTTGAAAAACTCTACAAAATGAAGAAGAAAAAAACATAGCTAGCACAATTCTAACGTTTGATTTTACTACTGAGCAAAATTTCTAATGTCTTCTACAGTTTTGTGCGAACACCTTGTCTACGTTTTATTTCAATTTTATGTCTACGCCTGAATTTTTTGGTTCTTGTCTTCAAATTTAGGCAGATAATGTGTATTCTATATTAAACATATTTCGTTTATCTTACCTATTTTAGTTTATTCCTAATGAGTTAAAACTCACGGTTTTTCTTCGCACCGAACAAAAGAAATAAAACTATTCGTAAAAGATTATTATTGTTCTATGCCTAGAAAGACATAATACATAGTAGTAGTACTATTGTACTACCCAAAGCATTGGCGATTACCTTAGAATTTAAGGAAATTATTTTTAAGCACTCAGAGTTTTAAATATTAATAAACTAGTGTAAGTTAATGCAATCAAAGCAAAAATTTAAATTATCTATAATCTATAAATTTGTAGCTAAATTTGTAGCCAATAGCTAAATGAAAAATTACGTAGCTAAACAGGTTCTTTTTGTAGCTAAATCTAGCTACAAAATAGCTAAATTGGCAACACTGATGGAGACACCGTCGTATCCATAAAATCGCCTCCATCGTGAAATGGGCCCGTCAATTGGCCACCGAGATCGTGCGATTTGACCCCATTGGATTACTTCTTGTAGGGATATGTGAAGTCGTTGGTGTACGCAAACGAACCAGCGGCGATCGACACTTTAGAAGTCAACATAACTCACGCCATTGAAGAGATATGGCCCAGTTGCCTCTGGAGTCGGGCTCTTGAGAGATAGTCGCTGCGGTTATTTACATGAGAGCATCTTCAAAAAGTAAACGTAAAAAATAAAATTTTGCAATAAAAAAGTTAGGCGATCCAACTGATACTTCTAATTTTATTCAACCCTCTAAAAAACACCCTTTAGATACATACCACTACATGTCCGAAATGATGTCAAAAATATATAAAAAAAACGCATTGCATTTCCGGTTTTAGTTCTTTAAAAATATCCACTAAAAAATGATGCTAATGTGTCCGATATTAAAACCTGATGCAAATTACTAATTTTTGTTTCAGTGCAAATATTCCCTCTCATATTCCTTTGAATCTACACTTAACTAAAGAAATCTACAGCCAAGAGTCAAGATAAACCGAAAAGAAAATACATTCTCTTCAAATATTTCCTGGCTCAAAGCGAAGCTAATCCCTTAACTGCACTCTAGTGTCTTATAACACTACTCGACAGCTCGTTGTCCAGATACTAGCATAGCTAAACCTGTAGCCGCATCCAATCGGAGTGTCACGGCTTCGTATCTGCGATTGCGCGAATCACTTTCTTGAGTCTAGCAAGGTTCGTGCTCTGCACTCGAGTCACTCGTCGTATTTTTCTTATCGCTGTTATGAAAAAAATAGAATTGCTTCAGGAAGAAAAACTGCGGAAAGCATAAAACGAAACGGTCTCACCAATACAATACACCGTGAAAACTCACGGTGAGTTCGCCGTTCTCAAGACCGATTGCTTGCCAGCAACCAAGTCGCAAGTCACACAATCTTAAGAATCTAATACTGTTAAATCAAAGACACCGACCGTCCGCGTGCGCGATTTCTTCGGGCACAGCGTCTCTGAAAAGTCGAAAACTCTTTCCATACGGGAAAATCGTATGCGCGCACGATTCAAGTCTTTGGCTATTAGTTTTGAGTTGGCTACCAACGCGAGCGGGTCATTTTCTTCGTCAACGAGACACGTACTATCTCTTGCCAATATTTTTAGTACCGTTCTAGTGCTAATTATAATCCATAGTTTTTTTAGTTTTTTTCTGTCTTCGTATTGTTGACAGTAATTAACCACTTAACCCAGAACATTGACTCGATCAATTCATCCACCTAATCGAACACACGAATCGGATATTAATAAATTGTCGACAAAAATTTTCTTGAATGTTTCGTTCCAGTGCTTCAATCCAGAAAAGTTAGTTGGTTTCAAAGTGATTTAAAAAAAAAGGGAAAAAAGTTTGTTGAAAGTTGAAATATAAAGTGAAACATGAGGAAATTTTTGTTTACAATAATTGCTTGAATCAAATGCAATCAACGATCAGTGACATTAAATTAAGCGAATATTATGCAAATTAAGAGATGAATGAATTGAAATATTATATAACAGTCGTTCGAATGTGTTTCGCATTTTTTCGTTTCTAGTCGACGAACCCGGCTCACTTCTTTGAATTATCGAATCTCACAAAAATAAACGCGATTTTCCGTTTGCCAAGAGCAGATTACAAAAATATATCAAGAACAACACCTACTTTTCATTCCAGATTTATTTTATAAGGATTAATCGAACGAACTCTGCCTACCACTCCAACAAAAGCACACATTACCAACATCCTTAGAAATAGAAAGCTCGAATAGTGTCGCGTATTGTGAAAGAGCGCATACATTTTTGTATACACGTAGATTTAGGAAGAAGCCTGGACATTTTCCAAAAACAAAAATATTTTGAAATTATTTTTAAAGATTTTTTATAGAAGTCGGGAAGTTTTTAAAGTAATA
The DNA here is from genome assembly GCA_963978885.1 of Nemotelus pantherinus. NCBI lineage: Eukaryota > Metazoa > Arthropoda > Insecta > Diptera > Stratiomyidae > Nemotelus > Nemotelus pantherinus. The sequence goes on from OZ022263.1 coordinate 219,404,304, forward strand.
TTTACACTGATCGCGTCCGCGGTGGCAATTTGATAGACTAAGTTTAATTGTTTTGTTTTTTCCATACACATCTCGAATCTCGTCGTTACTAATTGAAATAATAATAAAATTAATAAAAATATCGAAACACTTTGAACGATAGAAACGTAAAATAAAAACGAAATCGGCACGATGATGATGGAGAACGGAATCTCCATGGAGTACACAGATGGATACATGGAACAGGAGGAGGAATGGGAGCGGGAAGGTCTCCTTGATCCTGCATGGGAGAAGCAACAGAAGAAGGTACGTGCAATTATATTAGTTTTCTTCTTTAAATACATGTTAAGATAGTTTGATGTTGAAGTGATCGTAATAGAAACCCTAAAGCAATCATCTAGTGGCAGCTAGTCCACATTTCAATATGTCTGTGCCTGAAATATTTTCTTGCGTTCGTCAACCGATCTTACCCGCTAAATGGCTCTACGAATGCTACGCGAATTCATTCTAAATTTAAAATAAACCAACAACTAATTCTTTGCACGCCTTTCGAAGAGTTTCAATCTGTTGCAAACACTCTCGTCAAGTTTCTTCCACAAAGAATAGCAAACGAATGTGAAAAATGATCAGCTTTTCATCGTTAGCTTTTATTCGTCTTGAATTACTCCTTCACAATTCTCGCTGGTTGCTATCTGTTGCTTTCAGCCCAGACGCCGAATCCACACTCAAAAAGAAAATCATCTGTGAAAACTCGTTCGAGGACCGCCTGCTTGGCCTTTATTACATAAAATTTGAAAGTCTTGATATTTTCGTAGCCTAGAACTCACATCTCGTCTCACCCTATCGCCCCTCCCGATCATCTAAATGCAATCCCATCCCGTCATTGGATCTGTTGCTCGGATCGACTTCTTTCCTACATAATCTGTTTTTAATTTTTCTATTTTTCCGAATATTTTTCGAGATGCTCATCGACACTATGATCGCCGAAACCGCAAGAAAAATTGTCCCGAAATCGTATGCTCAATGTTAAAAATAGAAGAAAAGTATGTGTTTTTCGTTTCGAAATTTTTTCCTTGCTCAGTTGGTCGTCAAATTCTCATTGGCATGCAAGTGTAGATAGGTAAGAAAGGAAAATCTTTCTTGAAAATATCTATAAACGATTTTTGGATTATGAGGTTTACTTGGAAACTTTTCATTGGAAATAGTCAGTTTGATATTCTGGTTGAAATGTAAAAGAGCTTTAATTAGGTCGAATAGTAAATGGGTGACCAAAGTGCAAGTGTTCAGACAGAGAAGATGCATGAGCAAATTGCAATCGAATTTTGTGTCAATGCACTGCAAGTGGAATACAGAAATTGACCTTGACTTTGTGATCAGATTTGCATTGTCAAAGTCAGCTGGTATCTGTCAATCTATGAGAAGTGAAATGACTTTAATTTTTAGCCATGACTTCTTAGAAACTCCAAATCAGTTTTCTCAATTCGAAATCCTAAAAAAAAATCTTAGTCACATTTACTGATTCCATTTTCAATTATCGATATAATCTTTGAAAAGTTATCATGCATTAAAATACCATAAACTCTATGGTTTGATCAAATGTACAGATGTCTTCAAAGTACACCGTTTAATTAACATTTTTCACTACGTTAACAACAAAATCAAAACGTTCAATATCTTCTATGTTTGGACAGATGGCTTCGACGAAATAAATATTTTTAACGTGAAATATGTTGTCGTTTCGTTGTTGTCTACGGCATTGATAAGATATCACTTTTATCGATATTTGCAGTAATTTGTTTCGTGAAGAACACATTGATGAAATTGATAACTAAGTGAGTGGCATTTGAGTTGAACTATCGTGCCGCTTGAGTTCATGTAAAGTAAATCTATAGAAAGCGAAATATTTTAGTTGTGGTAGGAATGAATTACTATTAAAGAGATTAAAAGATTGTGACATGCGAGAGCGTTATCAGACAATTGGTGCTTGATTAATCTTTTTTCGGATATATCTAGTTATTGATTTTTTGAAAGTTGAGGAAGTAAAATACTGATGTGATGTTTTATTTATTTTCAAAAATTTGCAAGTTGAAAAATCGTAGATTGTGATTTATTACTGCACTTGTGTCATTTAATGATCAATAGTTCACTGCGTGACTGAATTTTACTTCCGAAAATAGGACTTCAAATTATATTTCGCAGAATTTTTTCATTTACCACTCAGTCAGCACGGATTTTATTTTCATATTTTCAGTCTTTTACTCTTCGAATCGCAAGGAGATTTGCATTGCTACTACTTATGCATTGCTACTACTTACTTGATAAATTGACAAATTTCAGGGCTAGCGGTGACTCTATTTAACATATTTATTAAATAGATCAAAAATAAAATGAATATATAATTCTAGTATTTTCAGCTGTTCGGCGCATCGGTAATTTATACCTCACTAGTAGCAAGTTAGATGTGTATTTCGAACGAATACAATTCGACCACCAATCTTATGGAAGAAATGCCTATAAATTTTCAAAATGTCACATTTTATGTGCACTTCAAAGTTCATGTAATTTGATTTTTCTTCTCCATACCCTCGATGAAGTTGAATTCTATTAATATTTAATTCTTGAATTTGAGAACTATTTAAACCTACCCTACGTTATAAATTGTGTAAAAAATCTTGAATATGACAGCTATACTATTTCGGTGTATTGGCTCTTATCGCTTTTTTTACAATTTTAGCCCGAAAACCGTAGTTATCAATTCCGTCTAAAACAGCTTGTGACAACTTGGCTTAAAGAATTGGTAGTATTGAATCGCATCGGATAATGTTGTAACTAGTTTTTCATGTTAAATTATCATCAGATTGTTTTCATCATGTGTTATTTTACTAAAGTGTGAACAGACTTTTTTCTGCTCCGAATGCACTAATTTTTGTGCCTACCAATCTCAATTGATAGGCACAAAACCTTCGCTTTTTTGCTTCCATTTGAAGAAAAGTGCACCAAAAAGTTATCGAATGTTGTGTGTTGTGTGTGTTTATGGGGAACTTGCCTCTTCAATTGTGACTCGACAAGCCATTTCTTTACGTCTGAAGGCCATGATAATGATTCATAAGCAACGAAATTGGGTGATACATGAATTGACCAGATTTTACATGTCTTAAATGCTGCTTCAACGCTACGAACAATAAGTGGATTTACTGCGACAACACCAATCAACAAAAATCGTATGTAAAGTGCAACAAAAAAGCGGAATATCCATCGATTTCAGAGTGCTCTCTCTGGTAGTAGTTTTCAAGACTCTGTATCTGGTGGTTTTCAAGGCTATGTATCTTTCACGGGATTCGGAAATGGCTGATTACGTCCAAGTAAGCTCTAGCCAACGAATCCTATAGGCAGATCCTTTTGTTGCACAAGCCACTTCAATATAGCATGATCTGGGATGATAGTGAAGGCCGACTCCTCGACGTGCGCCCTAAATCTCTTAACACTTTTCACCGCAACTAAGCATGCCAATTTGGTAACGTTCTACTGCTTAAGTGACATTGACATACATATATGCGATGGGATGCTCCCCACTACAATCATCCTTCTCAAACAAGGCACTTCCAATATGCAGTACACTACCGTCACAATGAATATAAAAGTGCGTTGAGCAATCTAGATTGGTCAAACTAGTAAAGACCAGCTAAAGGAGTATCAGCTACCAACTAGCGAATTCGCGGTGTGGTGGGGGAAGCAAACTTTCAACTAAAACATCTCGTCGCTGTTAAATCAAACCGGCATATGTGCAAAAATTGAGTTTTTGAGTTTTTGGTATCAAAATATTTCTTTTTTTCCCGTCTATTTTTATGTCGCACCGTCATATCGTATAGTTGAATAAAAACCCGTCTAATGGTGTTGTGCCGGTATGCATTTACGAGAAAACAGCCCACACGCGAAAACTTTAAAGCGCTCTGGTGAAAAATATGCATTTTGCAGATATGCCGGTTTGATTTTACAGCGACGATCTGTACAACTATGTCATTCTCATGAAACGTTTTACGTTCTTTTCTGTTCGAGGCTCTGGATATCTCACCTTCTTCGGGTCGGTTCGCAAGATACCATCAAATTTATTTGATCTCCATCTGCGGAAACTTCCTCTTTTTCGCATTGTTGGTCAAGCTTGTGCAACAGTGCTTAATAGCATTAACCGACACATAGCTTGTGAAAAATTGCACAATTCGAAACGTGGTTTATAACAAAAACACGGAAATTCTCTCTGGAGCTCTTTAGTAACTATATGTTTAAAGTTAAGCTTAACATGAAGTTGAATAATATACCAGAAGCTAAGAGGTTTTCGAAATCAGCTTACTTTACTGGTCCATCTACGTGGTAAGAAAAAGTCATTGTCTTTAAAAATTACGCAGTTATATGGCTCAAATTAAGTTTTTCAAAAGAAATGGTTGATCTGAGCTTTGAGAAATAAATCAGCTCTTTGCATCATGTTGTTATGGTTTCACCCATGCTTCTAATTTTGCTTCAACTTTGCTTTGAAATAATCTGATCCCAAAATTTCAAATACTTTTAAAATACTTTTGCATAGAGCTAAAATTCAAAATCTTTAGAATCTTGGCAGGAAACAAACTGTACCGGCTTCTTTTCGTATATTAATCTCGTTTGATTGTAAATGTCTCATGTGTATTCAACATCTGCAACATCATAAATGAAATCCATTTAATTAAGGAAACAAATAAATACGATCCAATAGTTATTTTATCATAATATTCTCCAATTTATTTCATAATACAATAAACAGAATTGTACCTTCTCATCGCAGTCGTAATAAAAGCCTTAGAAAGTAAAACTCGAATCCTGCTGAAACCCATAACTATAAGCCTCGGAGGTATACTTAAATACATGGTTCTAGTTAGCACCTAGCCAAAAAAGAAATCAAGAAACAAATATCTGAAATTTATGAAAGATATTGTGATTGAGTGTTGCAGAAATATTTTGCTATTCGAAAATAAATAGATGAAATATTGTCAGTTGATTTCCTTCCGTAATCAGCAATCGAGTAACTTTTCACATGCTTAACTTACTCTCTACTATACTCTCGACGTACTGTTGCTCAGGTGCTCAAATGTTACTGACAAATTATCTAGATCATTGATGAAAAAGTTAATAGCCTTGTAGTCGGACTCTGCTTTTTGACAAAACATTTCAAATTTCAAAAGGATAATCAGTCATTAACAAGGTTGGAGGATGCTAAAAAGAGTCTAGGATTGAACAAGATCGTCGAATGGTTGGTTCACTAGGAGCTATCAGCCTCATAACTGTACTTCCCCATCCATTCAAAAGGCAATGCACCGGATTTATTTTCAGTTTCATTTGAAACCACCACCAATTACAAAATAGTCAAAGTGCCGAGCGGTCGATCTTAGTTTATCTAAATCGGTTTGAAATTCTCTCCGCATTTTTGAAGTGTCTAAGACGTCTAGCGCTTGAATGCATTTCAGTTGATGAAAAATGAAAGATCCTAATCAGATATTTCCCTTCAGGAGGACGAGAATCCCAGTTTTCCATCTCAGCAAATGAGCCCATCATCTCGCATGATTTTATAGCCGTCAAACGCAACCCATTGTCTTGCCGGGAGTCGAGTTTCAAAAATGAAGAATATGTCTGAGGAGATGTCATTTAGACAATCCAGAACGAATCTCTGGTTATGCAAAGGGTCAAGCCTGCATAAGCTTGGAATTTTAAGAGTCATCAGTTCATATTAATTGTGAAGTCCAAAGATGCCATTCTTTTCTGGTTCAAAGAATTTAGTATATTGATCTCCAGTAGTAACTTCCGTAATTTTATTTGACTGTCAGCCCCTAGAAAAATTTGCTCTAGGGTGGTGAATTGATTAAGGAGTGATATCGGAGCAACTTGTCCAAAGCGTTGGCAACTGAACATCGCATATTATATTTTTTTCTTAATGTTTGCCAAGAAACCCTTTTATACAACAATACATAAGAATAGACTGGATATTCCTATTTCCTTGGAATCTAACTATACAAATATTTCGAGTTACTCCCTTCGTTTTTGAGTTTGGTGTGATATTACGGTCACATTTGTATCCTAAATATGTTTAATCATAGCAGCTTGGACCTCTTCAACTTCAAAACTGCATTGAACACCTCGCAAAGAAACAGATTAGCACTTTTCGCTCTTTGCCGAAAAATATCCTCATACAAACTGTATCTATCTGTAATAGAAGTGACGAAAACTACTCTGTTTCCTAAGACTTCAAATTCAAAGGCGGTTGAAGTCGATCCCTCTTGTTTGAATTTATCATCATTCGATGGAAAATTCTCCGTCCATTAAGTCGAAAGGTTCTTGGTCACTTTCGCTGGACGGGTCAAATTGATCTCCCAGGTGAGTTGCGATCCCATCTCCACTTTCCTCACCATGCTTTCTTCAGAATGCCTCGATATCTCCTAGCATTCTGATGAGGAGCTACTCATTTTCTTTGGCATTAGCTTCCACGAGGTGGCAGTCGTCGTTTCTCTCCATTTCCCAGGGAAACCATTACGTCTTATTCGCAAAGGTCCGACTTACCAGACGATCTTAATAATATTAATTAATTTAATTTGCTAGAATACCGCATTGTGGAGCTGCTCCCAGAGCGTGAGAAAGTTAAATAAAACAAAAGAAAACCGTAGTTACCATTTAGAAAGTTTGTCCTTTATATTAACCCTTTATGAGAACTTTGTCGAAAGGTTGAGTTCTGTTCAACTGCCTTTTTTGGCATTATCTTTGGTACGTTATAACCTTTCTAAAGCCAAAGTGGTGTTCAGGATCAAATTCACTTGATCAAGAGGCAAAATTTGACAAGCTTCAGAAGACATTGATGAGTCTTTTAGCTGTGTGGATTCCCTACCGAACTTGAAAAATGGCAGTAATTGTGCCGAATGGTGGCCCCAGCTTAAGCATGATATTGCATTTTGGATTAAGTTCTTATTGAAAGAAAAGGAAAGTTCCCCACTACAATTGGTTTTTGGTATGGAAGTTGAAGTTAGTGAAAATCCTGCAAAAAATATACCTAATGTGTGTGTGGTGCTATTCGCACATCTCATTTTGTCCCTGTTTTAATGGTACCTATTCGAACTTAAATCCCGTTCAGTGATCATGTCTGATCGATCGTCCATGATTGGATTCAAATCATAGACCAATGACACTTCGAGACGGTGCTCGACTCATCTGGCTACATAACTCATCACTAAGTTAAAAATCTTCTCAATATAATTTCGATTGCTATCATAGTAAATATGAGTTTAAAAAAGCTGTATTAAATTGTAGATTCTCAATATGGAATATAGTTCCAAATTTATTGCATCTTTAGATTCATCATATTGTTGACGTACGAGTAAATCGGTGCTATTATTAGTATTCTCAGTAGCGTTACGATAAACACGAAAGTGTCGATTATGTCTCAACTAACCCAAATTGATAAAAATACTCTGACACCAACATAGTTTTCGTTTAAAATAGCATCTCGTCACTGTAGACCCTCGATTCCATCGTTTCAACAATGAATCATGCAATTCGAGCGCGATGATATATGTATATCTTCAAGCTTTTACCTCGAAAATATTTTCCAAATGAGCAATGGCAGTTGAACTAAGCGGATGCAGTTGCACACACCTTCTTGCCCTGCCAATCTTATTTCGAATCCGTATCCTTCCATGACGAGATCACTGCCAGAAATCAGACTAACGAATAAACAAATAAATATATCTACATGTAATTAAATTGCAACAATTTCACTTATGAATATGTATGCTCAGAGTTTTGTAATAATTATATATACTGATGTTTGTAGTACATCCATATATACATACTATATGAAACCGTACTGAACTGAGATCAGTTTATCGCATTTGAAATTATTTTAAGAAACTAGTGTAGGCGTCGGTTATGTGAATTTTCCTCCTGGCATTCTTCACTCGAGGAGACTATTTTCAGATTTTCAGTTTTGATTTACGATGATGCGAAAAATGTTTCGAACGATTTTAGTTTTTGTGGAAATCTGTGTTTCTTCATTTCAACTGATGACGGATTAGTATAGACTCTTTGAGTGTCATGTAAGCACTTGACGACAACAACAACATTTACAAATATTCGGTCAAGAGCAATAGCGTGTTGAACGATATTGTTGTGACCAATTAAATTGTACTGTAGAGTGATGTAAATGAATTTATTTTCGTACCTACTTCTTCTGTCGTACGAAGATCGAATTGAATATTTATTAGGCAATTACAAGTAAATTTGTTATATGGCACTGATAATTGCTTCTATCAAAAATAGGTTGTAATAACACATGAGTGTAATATTAGTAACCAGGCAATAAGTATCAGTAAACTTTTTTTCGAATGGATTATTGTGGATGTTTTAATTTTTGAAAGTAAGCGAAACTTAAGTGCTATAATTCACGTAGTTAAACTATGTTAATGAAAGTGTTTGTGCATCTAAATTGTCTGTCAAAAATGCAAACATAAATTACAATTTAAGAGCGAATTTTTCCCCTGAATGGTAAATATATTTTAGTTTTTTTTTACAGCTTTAATATACAGAAGTTAATCTGTCATCTTCTTTAAATTAGACTGTCTAATCCAATAAACTGAAATATATAGCTACCAAAGGAAAAATTGTAGTCGTTGATTTTAGAAGCTAGAACAAATCGAAATAGCTAAATTTAGAATAAAAATAAACAAAGCATAACCAAAAAAAACGTACTGAATCAAACCATTTTTTTTTTAAATTTTAGAATATCTATAACTGACTTGTGTAGAAAACCCAACGCCGAATAGAATCTACATAGAATCTACATCTGATATGCTTAACCGTTACGATCGATTAGCATACAATTCAATTTACAGAAATGAGCATTGAAAATATCCGATTAACATATCAATGTAGATACGTATTCGCCTAGCACTAACGCTTCAAAACATATTTACGTTTAATATTCATCAAGTCTTCTAAATATTTCAAGCCACATAAGACGAAACGACCAAACAATCGAAACTTGCTGTCGGCTCGCACTAGTATAAACACGAAAATGGATGTTTGAATAAGATTACATACAATGTCGTCGAAAAAAAATTATAGTGTATCTTTGAATGATATATTTCTACTGGCGAAGAATGCAAAACGTTTGCTAAACGATTTCATAAAATTCGAATTCGTTCTCTTTCGTTAGATTTTCTATTATCATACAATTGGATACTTGAAGTCGTCCAAGCGCGACTGATCGCATTTGAAAAACAATGCTGATGAATGGAATGGGTACCGGTGGCTGGTTAATTGGCTGGGAGAAGGAAAATTACAGCGGGTGGTTCGATTTGAGTTTTCGGGGAGCATTTAAGGGTTGTCGAAAAACGAAGTGTGTTATTTATTAGCTGCTTGTAAATAACAGTTATATTCTAAATGTCGGCCATAAATATAAATTCACAGCAGCTAACACTTTCGAATTCGAACTGCAGCCTATGTACGTACTTTGGACTTCTGCCGAAATTATATCAAACCTTCTAATACATTTGTCGTATTTCACCCCTTATCTTATCCAGAAAAAAAACTTGCAGTTCACCCCGATGGAAGGAGCAAATCGATATCTTGCTACTGCCTACCTATATCTATAATAAGTTGCCACTACGCACAGCATTGCAAAATTAACCTTGCAAATCAAAAGATAACAGAACGCTCTCATTCCGAAAATGGCTATACCCTAAATATTGCAAATCTCCCCTAAAATAACATACAATCCAGGGAAAATTCACAAGAGAGTGAAAACCATTTGGGTTGCATGCATGTATATGTCGACACCACTGCAAATTCGCATTTCCACCCAGATCACAGCTGGGTGTACAAGTGCCTATCCCACTCAGGACATTAGTGCAGGCCTATGTTGCGGCTTCCTGTTTTCAGCAAAAATTCACTGTCATTGTTGTGCATGTCACCCCTGCTAGTCGAATATACAATTACTTCCTAATGTAGAGCGAGTCGATTCGATATGCGTTGTGATTTAAAGGACAATTGTATTTTATTTTCGCTCCGTAGTAGCAATATCAAATGATCGCTTACGTGTACATTTGCAAGTACGTACGTATATGACTTGTATCTGAGTGCCGGGGAACTTTTGCAGTGATTCTACATCGACGGAATTATTCAAGAGAATACTCAATGAGACATTTCGATGATCCCATCTTCCGGTGTCGAAAAATTATTTTTGTATATTTGGATCAAGATATATTTCCGTTCATCAGAAATACCATAGACGTAAATAGGAATGAGTAATTCATGTCGAATTTCGAATCAAACTCAAAGCCAATGTAAATACGATTGCTTTGAGTTTGTTGTGCTATTATCTAGATAGGATTGTGTAATGCTTTTGATTTTGGCATTATTTTTATGGGTCGCTCAACGAGATCATTCTTTGCTTCGATTCAGTCAAAAATAGGCTTTGATATTTTCAGGTAGCTAATTAAGATTGTTTCGATTCAAATCGGAAATTCAATTGAAATCATCTAATTAATTAAAGTAACAGTGGTGCTTGCATTTCGAGATTTTTTTAACTTTTTTGAAATAACTATAAGTATAACGAAAATGAATTTGAAAAATATTTAGATGAAAACGCATATGCAATTTACAAGGAAATCCACTCGCGTAATGTAATGAAAATACTTCTCCAATCGAAACATGATTGGCTAAATTTGAAGATAAGCAAAGAGCAGTAAGGTTTTCTTTTGAGTGCAGCGTGATATTGCGTTATCGTTGCTATTCGTAAACAAGCAGACTGTTTGGCCTGTTATATATTTCCTTTGGAAATCGATGAAGAATTTATACAGGAAGCTAAACACAAGAAATGTATTATTAATACTAACCGTTGCCGATTTCGGCCTTACTCAAAAAAAACTTCCGACGATGCCACCATTATAAGGATCATATCAGACATTAGCCTTTTGTTGGTACGATTGAGCGTCATGAGTCTCTTGTAGATTTGTTTCACATCAGAAACTACAATTTTGAGTCCATTGAGCGAAAACTAAGCCTTGTCACCAAACATTTCGATTTTTCATCAAACTACTAAACATGAATGATAATGTCAAAAATCGCAGTACGCTTTGTAGGCTACCTCTTCTGTAAAGAATACCATTCGAAAAAAGATCATATAAATTTTAGATGACTGTTTAACACAGAAAAAAAAACTAGAGCATCAGAACCCGCTAGAAATACTAATGTTCGACGAAAAGTAAAGGAATCGTTCAGATTTTGAGTGCATATTACACTACACGTGCCCATTATTACAGCAGCCAACCTATTTCAAAGGTCATGCGCCACTTTGAACCGAAAACTGCATTGCAATTCATAGGGTTGAAAGTTTTTCAGGGCTACCACTGGCATGACCTTCAAAATTTAGGATTGTGAAATTCTTGTTGCTTATATTTATTACCGGATGCTTATCTTATATAACTTTGAAAGTGGAATTTGCCATAACTTAAATGAGGAAAATGTTCAATGCTTGTAATACTTTGCCAGCACTGCAACCAAAAGTCTGCCGCGTCTGGTGACTTCATAGAAACCTACGGGAATAGAAAGATGTTTAGGGCTGCCATCCGAAAACTTTCCATAACGTGGACAATTTAAACATTGGTTACTTATTTTCATTGTAGATGTTTGCTACAGGTACGAAAACAATAAAATTGCCTGAGGCTGGCAACACTCTACTAGCACCAAATCTGCTTGACTTTATGACCAACACACGCTATGAATTTCGTTTCGATTTGATGCTTGCATTGGAAGTTATAGGATAGGGGTAAAGAGAGATTTAGGGCAACTACGAGCAAAAGTTCTCAAATTTTCGAAGTTTTAATATTTTTAGTTTATTGTCACTACAAAATCAGTAAGATTTGAAAATTTAATGATCATATCGCTTAGTAAAGAAATGGCAAAAAATGGCAAAAGCTGCCATAGCTGGCAACCCTATCGTGGTTTTTCAATCAAATTCCGACGTTTTTCAATTGGCCTACAAAAAGGTCTATTTACTATGACTTTTGTTTTGGTTTCATGACTGCGCCGGAAGTTTTAGGGCCGAAAACTCTATTTTGCTGAGTAATTTTTCAAGATTCAAGACACAAAAATTACCGCAACTGGCAGCTCCAACCTAATTTTTCAACCAAACTTCTACCAAACGTGGCCAAGAAAAGCCGTCAAAATCTTGTGACTGAAACAGAATTTATAAGGCAAAAAACAGTTTTTTTCTTAGTTGTATTTGCAAGGTGTCATCGCTGCCACAGGGTTGCTCACTTTTCAAAATCGCTTCAATCGGCATTTCTCATACCTAGGGGTAATGGAATCTGTGAATTTTATATTGATCTGATTATACCATCGTGAGTTCTCGTGAATGGAAGCTTCGAGTGCTCAAAATATTTATTAATTTGTTGATGGGTTGCTGTTCTTGTGCAATTAAGTATTTTGCAAAATTTTAATTTGAAAGGATGGACACCGGATAAAGGTACTTTTCTGTTGCCCACCCCCCCCCCCATTTTTTTTCATTTTTGTTGCTGCAATGCTTCTAAAATTGATTAGAAAGTAGTAATTACCCAAAATTATGATGGAGAAACACGTTTAATTTTTATTGTTTTTTTTTTATTTTTATTTTTAATTTTTAAAATAAATAATAATTTTTTTTCATAATAATTTTTATTGGGTTATTGGGTACTTTTCTGTTTTTCCCCCTTCATTTTTTTAATGAAAACTGCTCGAAATGGGTTAAAAAGTGTTACTCCACAAGAAATGAGATGGAAAAATGCATTCAAAAAAATTTTTTTTTCTGGTTTTAACATTTTTTTTTCATTTTTCTGCGGCAGAATGAGTTTTTTAAAAGTTAATGTGTTGTTGGCCTACGACTGGGACCGTACCCCCCGCTAAACCAATAACCCAATAAAAATTATTATTTATTTTAAAAATAAAAAATAAAAATAAAAAAAAAACAATAAAAATTAAACGTGTTTCTCCATCATAATTTTGGTTAATTACTACTTTCTTATCAATTTTAGAAGTTATCATAAATCGAAATTTGAAAAAATCCTTGCCTACTCTTAGGTACTCAGTGCCCACGTAAGGCTAAGAGTTTCCAATTTTTGTCATAAACAAGCACAAACCATCAGTTTTATGGGGAGTGCATTTTTCAATATCGATTTTAACATACTTCCACAAAAGATAGGTATCTCAAATTTTGCAGAATGATGTAATAGAGTTTTCGAATCCGGTGTTAACTCAAAATGAGAAAAATGCAGGTAGAACGTTTATGCTTAGGAGGGCAGTATTGTGACAATCCTGTTTTTTTTTTTGGGTTTTTTAAGTTTCTTGTCTGTGTTACTATGTTATGTTTCTTGTCGTTCATTTCCACTATATTTTCTCCAATAACTTGTTCTCCTATTGCATTTGTGAAAAACTCGAGATTTTTCCGAATTATATTCGAAAGTTGCACATTATTTCAAAGAAGATCGATAATTAGCGCATTAATTAATAAGAATTCAAACGCACAAAATTTTCGTGCAAATCAATAAATAAGCAATTTTTTTCATCTTAATTATTTAGAATAATTTCCTCGCATATCAAGGTCGTCTACCATTGCATTCTCATATTCTAGCCAAATAGTCATTTATATTGCAATTTTAAAGTGCAGCCACCACGCTGACAGGTGAAAATCAAAAAGACTAAATCACTTGTGCCAGCATGAAGTACAAGCTAAATAAATAAAATACATGGTCCAACCCAGTTTCTGAAGAGATGTTGAAACATGTCGCTAAGTATAACATAGTTGTCTGCAGTCGTACGCATATTTATTTATGTGTATATGCTGCTAATGACCGAGAAAATTAAATGATGCATTATTTTGTGCAAAAATTTGATGCTGCAAAAAGAAACATCAGCTGAATGCAAGTAATTTGCGTGAAATTGTGAATTCGTTGAAAGAATTTTGATTGTGCGTCATGGAAAATGAAACTTGGTGTTGACATGTGAATCCTACACATAAGAACCTTGGCATCATTTCATGCGCAAAATATCGGTGTACTCATTTGATGCTGACACCATTCGGAAGAAAAAAGAGGAAAAGAACAAGTTTCGATATGCCAGCTAAATATTTTGGCTACCAAATCTGTTTTTCGAAATGCTGTGCCGAAATTTTTTTTTGAAGAGTATTGATGATATTTCTTTTCACTTTGAATATTCATTTTTTTTCCATTTGTGTACTGTAATATCTTTAAGCATGCACATTTCCTTAAATCCCACAGCTGGCAAATTCTGAGTTGATAATTTTAGATAGAAGTGTTTGCCAGTATACCAAGCATATTTGCGTATAGACAGCAATTAAACAATTGAATTTATTACTCTCTAAACATAATTGTTGCGCAAAATCATTTTAATTGGAGCATTTTTTGAATTCTTTCAAATAATTGAATGCATAGGTGACACTTTCGAAAGACTATTTAATGAATCATCCAATCGCTTGTACTAACATTCAAAACACATGAATAAAGAAATCATGACTCTCGTGCGAGCATCAAAATAACATAAAATGGCATTATATAACTGAAAATAAAAATGTGTTAGATGCTCTTTAAAACCGCCAACATTTCTCCCCAAAAAAAAACACCGGTGGATAAAGTTAAATAAAATGCAAAGGTAGCTCGTAGATTAATGCTTACATGCCTGAAATGGCATTCCACAATTTTTCTTTCATCCAGATGTGATCAGAATTGTTAATGCCATTTTAATTTTAAACTCGCGTCGCATTTTAACGAATTTGTGTTCAAACCAGTTTTAGTAGCGGAAATATGCAAAACACACCTTGCAACAAAATACTTTGCATAAATATTTACGATGCATGTCATTTTATGCAATTTTCGGTGGCATTCGATATTAATAAAACTCACATGGGATTTGAAAGGAAAGTGTTGCGTAATTTTGGCATTCAGTTGAGTTTGTAGTTTGTTTGAACTCTGTGTGCTTGTATTACAAATGTAATATTGACCGAAAAAATCTTCTTCGCACGCCAGGCTTATATAAAGCTAGCACAGAATGCTAAAGCGATGTGTTCAAAACGTTAGATAGTGTTTATGAAAGAGCGGCTCATGAGGTAAAATATTTCGAGAATATATTTGAAATTCGGAGTTGAAAGGTTTTAAGGCAAATGTAAGATTTTTTACGAGTTTCTTGAAAATGTGTATAGAGTTGTTCATTTTTCTAAATAAATGACAATCACTTTGAAAATTTGTTTTTGAAAAATGCTCAGCATGGCTAAGTTTGAGCACCGTCATTTATTTTTTATCACACGCCAAGCTTTGAGTTGACAGCCGTAAATAAGTAGATACCAGAATCCAATCAGGAATAAACTGGTTTGTAAAACTTCACTATTCACCTGCATTCATTGGTTGATTGTAAATAAAATATGTACGAACTTCAACCCCCAGGCCCCACAAATTCTTTGTAGCGGGACAATTTGAATTTACTCTCTCTCGGTTATTGCACTTGCCAACAAAGCTGTAAAATCAACGATGTTTCACTAAATTACTTTATGTGGACTGAGTAAGCCCTGGCGGATTGACCCCTATTTTGACAATTTCTTTGGCAACTTCATGCAGTAAAAATAAAAACACTCAGGGTAGTACAGCCTAATTTCCTGCAAAAGGGACAATTTGGATCCTTAGTGCAATCAATGGCTACATGGTCTTCTTTTCATGGAAATCAGCTCCCGAAGCCTACAAATCATCCAACGATTCGGACTTTGTGTGTTTTACGTATGTGGTTTACAACAAGATGCAAAGTAGTCTTCTGGGTACCTCCAAAGCACTTTCTAAGTCTCATGATGTTTGATTCCCCGACGTTTTTCAGTCCTAGTTGATCCTTGATAAGGCTGCAGATTTTAACTTTCGTAGCAATTTCGTCAAGATCGCGGTATTTAATGACTACCCTATTTACACATACGTTCCATGTTTTTTGACTTCATCATATTTGGTTCTACTAGATTTAAGTTAAAAAATAGGAATCAGCCCTTCTACGTACGTCTGATGCTGGTTACGTTGTCACTTAAATCCTCAAAGGCAGGATTTGCCTTGACTTTAAGTAGGTGATAATCATTGTCTCCGGATGAGGCCTCTGTTACAATTTTATTCGATACTTCGATCTTGGTCCATTCTTCCCTCATCTGCTTGAAATCATCCTTCACCAGTTCACCAGGAGCTTTCCTGGGTCTCTTTACTAGTTCGGAGTGACTTGTGGCTCGTATGAGTCGATAACTTCCTCGCTTACCTGGTTTGATTGGCGATAGCCATGATAAATTGCGAATAGGACTTTTTATAGGCAGATTCTTACGATGTAGTTTCCGAACCTGTATCTACCATGATCCGAACTTGCACTGTCATATGTGTCATTTGCTTGTCTCGTACGCTATTGTAAGCAGATCCAATTGTACGTACTCGATTTTTTATCGCGTTGTGGTATGAGCGCACATATTCTATGAAATTAACAATAAGTTTTCCAATTTAGTGAATGCATCAGTTGCGTATTCCCTATTCTCCGCAGGGAGGCTGTTACTGGGGCTCGAGCGTGCGCTGTCCTAACATATATAATTGCCCTCACCATGTAGTATGAAGCGTTATAAAGAGCCATGCTGCCAACTCCATGAACTTTGAGGTCCGTTGGTGGCTGCCTTCGTTCTATCCCGTCGTATGTCACGGCTCCTTCCCGCGTGTGAACATATATCACCGTTTGATTTTTTTCCTTCTTTATTTCCATCGTTATTTCCATTCTGATTCCGGGTTCCTTCTTGTAGTTTTTTATACTAGCGGTAAGCTTGTACGCCTAGTAGAGGGCGGCGCCCACTTGTTCTGTCGTAGAGAGCTTATTAGGATTCTAAGGCATTTCTACCGGGGCACATCCGAGACCAATTTTACAAAGTAGTACCAAGTCTTACTCTAACGTCTGGACCGCATTCTACTTTACAAAGACATCAAATGCCGGCCATATCGAAGCATTTAGCTTACCATACCAAGTCAGGCTGGCTCTGGCGGCTTATATCTTTCGACATTTTCCATGCGTAAGATAATCTGTCCTTAATAAAGCTGGAGTTGTAGACACATTTAGATCTACACTACATGCATCTTCACTATAGCAAGAATATGTACCTAAAAGATATTAGACTGCTGTTTCCGAAATAAAATAGCAAATGTTCTTTTTCAGCAGCATCGACAATACTTTCAGGCAGACGCTTTAATTGAAACTAGTAGCGTTTCTGTGATGTAAGTAGTAGTAGCAGTGACAGTACCACTGCTGATCCCATCAATTTCGATCCTGAAATATTTATTGTCTAGGCATGTCTAGCAATGACTTTGCGCTGCGATTTTTAGGTCAGGAATTTAGTTTGCTCTCGTCTAAAAAGTATTCTACTAAGTGACGTGCGATTCTCGTCGACTGTGTAAATAAATCTGACCGCACGTCTAAGCTGACCAATCAACACTCGCATGATTTCGGTCGACTTGTATAGCGGCTCTCATAGTAAAACTTTTACTGGTATAACTTGCAACGTCCAGCAGTGTACTGTAAAAATAAGATTTTAGTCACAATCAAAATTCTCACAATCATATGTGCAGAAATATGATTGAATTTTGGTTTGTGTATTCTGCTCATGAGCTGCGATACCAAGTCACTTCTAGCGTCAGATACTCTCGAGATCATTTTTAGTTGTCTTATTTTTTATAATTTATATGTTTCTTATATTGATCGTTATATTTTAAATATTTTTGAAAATTGTGATTTTGAGAGAAAAGAAACTATATCATTTGGTTCATGATCAATTGTTGAGAGCTTCAGATGATTACTTCCACGACTAGGTAAGCCCGTGCTCAAACTCTACTCACGATAAAGTTAGCTGACAGCTCCATGCACAATTAGCGAAATTGAGCTGCTCGTGCTTAAAGCCATATTATTTGCTTAGTAATTATTTGCATATTATCTGTTTTTATTATCTTTGTTATTGATGTATATCATTATTTTTATTCACTCATTATTTTCATTTATTGTTTTTTTGTTTATTATTCATTTGCTTTATTATTTATATATAATATTATTTCAATGATATTTATTATATATTTGTTTTTATTACTTTTATTGAACTATATTAGTTCTCAGGTTAGGTTCTACGGCTGCTTCCTCCAGACAGACTCCGGAGAAGGCACACAAGGGCTCATTGTGATACCGCATTGTGTAGTGTACAGCCTTTTTTAAGTGGTGAGCGACCCTGAGTCTGATGAACTGGGCGATCCACTTCGGGTCCACCGAATCCACTTAGGCCAGGCAAGCAAAGAAGTATGAGCCAAGGGACTTTACCCTTCTTCCAACGAAGGCCGGAAGGCAGGGAAAAATTGTTTCCTCTTCTTCCTCGCATCTACAGCTCCAGCAGAAGTGATAATAAGGAGTACCTAGCCGGGCTACATAGCTACCAAGCTGACAATGTCCAGTTAAGACAGCCATCGCTGTACGGAAGAATTTCCTTCCTAGAACGAAACGCCGATCGGCAAAAGCTTGCCAGCCCTTGCAAATTGGTCTGTATTAAAGATATCTTTAATGTCCCGATGTCCTGTCACCCAAACCAGCTGCATCATTGAATGTCTCGACATCCTCCAAGAGACGAACGATATTACTGCTTGGTATTTGGGTCTCAGAATCATAAACCAATGATGGTTGCGCAACAGTATAATCGATTTTCGCTGGAACAGGCATTCCCTGCACCAAAATTTCATCATGGCCCAGGTCGATCCTTGACCAACGATCACCACAATTTAAACTTATCGCTGCGCACTTCACATGTTGCGAGATCTATCTCCTCCGCACGTTTGTACAAATGAAGAAGAAGAAAAGCCAAAGCCTCCTTGGAGTGGTGGCGATTGATTCGAAGAATCTTCACCTTTATGATTACGGTGTCGTCTAGATGCTCATCAGATCCAAAGGCCATCTCCTCTTCACTCGATTGCAGGTCCACGAGATGAAGGCAGCCACGTAGCTCAGAAATTGTGACAGCAATCGCTTCATCTTAAGATTAAGATGTTCCTGAGCAGGTCTCAAGCACATCAGACAGCGGTTTTTCCACGGCGTTTTTCTCCTGTATGGGCTCTCCTTTCTATACCGGTCGAATTCTTGGGTGTGGAAATTCAGTCATCTTTGTATGCATTTGAATGTATATGCTCAAACCCATAGGCCATTTTTTTTAGCTACGGGAGTTTACCTAAAGAAGGAATTCCTCGTTGATGACAATGAGGACCTGGTGTCGGTCTCAGGATAGCTCGTGGACCTTTTCCACCTTCCAGTCGCTTACGGATAGGTCGAATGTGTGTTTTTAGGAAACATAATGCTGTTCCGTGCAAACTCAGATCCGATATTTTAGCTCGAATGTGTAGTCACTACAGTGATTCCATGGTTATCTATGCAAATCAAGGAGTCCATCCAAGGGCTGGCACAAGCTTTTATTGGGACATAGGTATGCTGAGAGCCGAATCGTTGCTAATCAGGAGCACACCTCAACTGAACCTATACAGCCAATTTAACGGATACACAACTATGAGAGTTCTCTGAGGACCGCCACGGTTTTATTAGGCCGGAAATGACAATGTTAACCCGGACCCGTTCACGAATAGATTTAACTCGGTCGCTACCGCGCCAGAAGACGACTAAGTACAGAGTGCCAAAATCACTAGCTCAGTGCGAAGATGACGAAAACTAGGTCGTATCGAAAATTAGTTCATTTTGCGTTATCCAGGATACAACACGTGGAGGCGATCTAACTACATCCCATATTACTATTTACTTGCAACAAATATTTTTGCATTATTTATGAAAATTATTTGTTGGGAGGTGCTAGTTGTTGAAGTTCTATAAATGGGACTCAATATTAAATGGGAAAAACATTACAATTATACTTTCCGTTTGAATGGTATTAGTTTTTAGTGTGAACAACTAGCTTGCCTTAACTTTCTATTGTTCGCCTTGATAAGAGTCCTAAAAAAGCATTGTAGCAGTTTCTTAATTTTTTCCCAAGGTTCGCTCCAACGAATCATCATGATTATGAAAATGGTATTAGGTCGGAAATTTCTTTAACGAAATTTGATAAAATTTAAGCAAGCAGACAGAATTTATCATTCATTTTTTAGGTATCCTGCCCACTTTCATCGTTACCTCTAAACAATTTTATCAGTTCTCAGAAGTGAAAAAAATAATTGATCGACATTAAACTGTCAAGCCAACCAAGCATTTAAGAAACTCTTCGATACCCATGATGTATTACGTAAGCTGAGAAACATATGCAATTTCAATACATAAAAGCTCTAACCCGATTCAAAACCAATATTTGTGGTGTTTGCAACAATCAATCTAATCAGAGTGCACTTTAAAATATTGCCTGCAATAATTCATCTATACTTTTACAAGAAACTGCAAAAACTCTTTTACTGCAGCATAACAATAAACCTGAGTAGCTCTAGACCACATTCTAACCATGCCAATAGCTTCGTCATAGCACCAGTTCAATTTAAGTCACCGGTAAACGTACTCCTCTCAAATATCCGTAACATTTACGCCATCCGTCACATTCCTGAATATCATACCTGGCGTCGTTTTGTCAATGATCGCGTTCAGGTTTCACAACTCGCAAGACCGTCCAGAAAAGCAAGCGTAAAGCACTAATAACTGCCGTCGAGTTGCGTCGTTCATTTTTCCTTGTTGTGTATACGTTCTTAGCTTGGGACCCATTGAAGTTGCCTCATGTCTGCTCATCTTTCTCTGACGCCAATCGTACACCACCCCATCGACTTTCAAAAAGACCTTCACAAAGCTCACATGGAACGGAAAACAATACGAAAAGATTCTCTTCGTTTGTGCTTGCAATTGCTTACATATGTATATCTTTTTCACATTTTTCTGTCTAGATGAGGGCTTACATATATTTTTTTGTTGAAGAACATCTTAACATGATCTTTGCGGTCATCATGCCTCAGCTTCGTTTTGTGCTGGATATGGCTATAGACTTCAGACAATTTTTCGATGAGTCAATAGAATTGTCTGAGGTCATTCATATCGATTGACGGTGGCTGCTGAGGTGAAAAAATGGACCACATGTGAGATACTGATTGTATATGTACATACATACGTCTGGAAACCAATATTTTCGCTGATTCATAATGAAAGTTGGTGCGATTGCGGTACTTGTTCAATTAAATCGAGCGTCGCCAGTAAAGAGCTATTAATCGATCATCGGTTCGTTAGATTTGATGGAACCACTTGATGTGGACTCGGCAGGGCTCTTGAACGGAAATCGAAATTGGATAGTACCGGTAGTACAATTCAACACTAAACAGCTAGTGACTCGAGACTTTCATTTCTGCAAATTGAAAATGTCCAGCTTTCTCAGTAGAACTGATGGAGACATTAATTGCTGGTAGGTCAAGTATCATTCTAAGCTTCAGAAATTAGTTCACGTTATCAGAAACTAATACTTGGCAAGAGAAATGAAGAATTTCAGCTATTTTTAACGTTGCCGGCAAGAAATTCCCAAATGACAGACTGGTAGTAACTCAACGACTTCGACAATCTCAACCAGCGCCAAATACTTGTCATAACCGTACATTTCATTGCACATGATTTTCTTCCCGTTCAATAGTCCAGTCCAACCGGATATGTACGAAGATCTGAACGTTATCGTCAAACTGATCACCATCGAACTGCTTGATTCCCAAGATGCTCCAAAGACCAACTTCTCAAACGTTAAGCCCAGTCATCTGTTCTGTCTCCTCTTCTATCGTTGTTCTGTCTCTAATGTCATCCACACCTTGGCGCTCTGCGTTCTTAGCGATCGATCTATTCCGATTTTGCCAGTCTTGGTGATG
Organism: Nemotelus pantherinus; assembly: GCA_963978885.1. Lineage (NCBI taxonomy): Eukaryota > Metazoa > Arthropoda > Insecta > Diptera > Stratiomyidae > Nemotelus > Nemotelus pantherinus. The sequence continues at coordinate 219,426,245 of OZ022263.1, forward strand.
AAGAAGGTATGAGGAAGCAAAGAGGAACAACTACAATCGTTACGACAACGATGAAAGGAAAGAAAGTCAAGAAAACACGGCAAATCTCGATCAAGAGTGAAATACGGTGAGATCCGGTTTTTCCTGCTTGGTTCAACAGCTATACCGTTTGATTCGCTCAAATTACCTGTACTTTTATTATTACCGCGGTCTTAATGAGACCCAGGGTCGTTCTTCGTTTGTCAGCTACGTATAGCAGTAGTTAGCATTTTCGTATCTGGCAAGTTTCATTTGGCTTTGCTTCTGGTCTTTAGTTTCGGTTGCATTGTCTAACGAATTAAGCCAGAACAAACCAGCATAGTCCGATCTACTATAATTGAATAGATTGGAGAGATCAGTAACTAACAAGCGATAAACTTGACTAGGAGGCATTAGAGATTTATATATATGTATATATTTTGTCCATGCGTTTATGGATTGAATGCACATCATTTAAGCGTTCATACGTTTTGGTATTCATACAAAAGAAACATTCATACAAGATGATAAATTATTATCGATGTGCTATGATTCTGAGCAAGTTTATGGCGTAGATGAAGACTCATTAAATTGGCGCCGTGCTTGAAATCAACTTTTCTAAGTATGTGATGTGGCGGTTATGTCTAGTTTCCAGTTGTTTCTTGCTTTGATATTAGGATCTGAATAAGTAATGCTCTGGCTGTTAGATAATGTAATACTCGGTGTGAGTAATGAGTTTGCATTGTGAACATATCTTATTTGCGTGAATTATAGTGGTTTATTACATTATTGCTCTAAAAGCCGGCCAGCTGCAGATATTAAAATTTTTAAAGTGGCAAATGTATCATTGGTTAACGGTGTGTTAAATTTCACTTCTAACTGTAGTAGCCTTCTTTGAAACCTATCCATCAATGATATATTTGTTTCAGCTTGGTTTTTTAAATAAAAACCAGAATCTTATTTAGCTTGCAATGTCGTGAAACCAACAAAAAATACACAGTATGAAAAAAATACATTGTTCTTCACATCACAAGCCGTCAAACCAGTCTGTTGAAAAATTTTAAGATTAATCAATACCAAGCAGCACTTGAAGAAAGACTACCGCAATACTACATACAATGCAGCTCCGATAAGCCTGTGAACGATGCATGGGATGAGATCCAAAATCAATCAAAACATTGTTTTGAAATAAATGCTTTCATAAGTGATGTAAAACATCACAAAACAAACTATTGGTTTAACAAAGAATGTCGAAGATAAGAAAAATGAGACAAAGAGCGAAAGATAAGGTTGATGAGAGCAAACTATAAAATATATCTTAGCCGAGGAGCGAATTAAGAAAACATCAATATTATGTCGACAAACCAAGCGAAATAGACGATACTATCGCGAGCAAGAGAATAAGATATGGCTAATAAGAAGTGCCAAAAGAGATAAACATAAACAGAAGCTTTGAAACAACGTAACAGCTCAATAAACTTTTCATAGATTTTCACAGAATAATTTCAATAGAAATTGTAAATTTCATCTCAAACCGTAAGCATTAAGATAAAACGTCAAAAACATCGAAAATAATAATGCACATCAAACGATGGATTGTTTAAAATTCCACTTAATATCCTAACAAATTCTGCTGCAGAACTATGTTTTGATAGTTTTGATTGGCTAAACTGTAGCTTGTAACTGTAGCTGAGTAGTTAGTAGAGTGAGGAGAGCACTAGCTGCTAACGTGTGTGGTCCCTGGTTCGAATCCGACCATGATCATTCGCCGAGCTTTAAATTAGCTCTGAATGGCTACTTGAGTCAAATTAAGAGCAACATGACTCGTGGAACTTATCACTCTAAGCTCGTGATTATGAGTAAAGTTTTTACAAGCTTCAATCAAAGTCAAACTTCAAAGTTACAGCGCAACAACATTTACATAACTGTGGGAAAGCTAACTCTTTTTATGCTGTTACATAGTTATAACCATATGCCTCCTCTTATGCGCAAAGAGATGCACCCAAAATGGTCAGGCGTACAATATATATATAACTGTTTACTAAACCATAACTCACTAGCATGAATTCTCTCGTTTTTCATCTTTTTTGTCTAGTAAAGTTCTTCGACTTATTTATGTTCTAAAGTTGAGTACAAAAAAGGTGCCCTGAAAACCATAATTTACAAATCGGTTGAACAAATAGAAAAGAAAGTTACTTGTAAAAGAACGCGTAATCCGCAATCAAGGTGCAGGTTTTTAAAGCAAGAAATTTAAACGACTGAGTACACAGAAAAAAAGAGTGACGCCAGGGACCAGCATTGATATTCTCTCGTCTCTTTATACATAGTTGATTTCGGGAATGTAAAAAATGATAATACATAGCGCTTGGCACCATAGTGCATGGTGAAAAAATCATAGGAGTAGGCGCTCTATATTATAGCTTGCAAAACTATGCAATATAGTCCCTAACGCCATGTATTATAGTCCTCAACGTCGTGGATTATAGTTTTGATAAATAAGAAAGTAGAAGCAACGTTGTCCTCCTTTTAGATAATTTAGTTGTTTTGGAATAGTAGATGATGGGAATTTCTATCTACATTACTGAAATTATAAATCTCAAATTTGAGCTCTAAACAAATAAATCCTGCACCAATCCGTATTCAAACCCGTGACCCTATATTTTAAGAGCCTATGCTCTAGGCTATTGTTATTTAGGCTGCTTTAATGATATGTGCCCAGATTATGTTCATAGTAGTTGCTACATAGGAGCTGAGACGATGGGCGTAGCAGAGAAGCATAATGCATAGGGATTTGGTATTTTTAGGTATGTTTTAAGAAAAGGTAATTTACTACCAAAATCTGTTTCTGGAAGAAATTATAAATCAATTTAAATTTCATTAGATATCAAACCCTTTCTGTTAAACTTTGACGATCGCAAAAGCATTTCACACTTTAAGACAACATACTCTTATCCTTTAATGTAGATTGAAGCGTGTCAAATGTCTAAGATCTCCTTGTTGACTTGGAAATAAAACTGTGGAACCATTGAAAGCGAGAAAAAATATACATTAAAATCTGATTCTACATTACAAATAATTAAAAAAATGAATGTCTACCAGTGTACGAAAACTAGCAAAAAGTATCTTGCTTCTATCTTAAAAGACACGGCTTATTTTATTGAAGAAAATTCGTTGAATCCAAAAGATCAGAGGCTGTATATTTCGGCGTCAATATCTAATATAATAAGTAGCTTCTTAAGATCTTCGATTCTATCTTTTCCTTTTTTACTTTCTTATGCAATGTATTCAAAACTAATTAACGAAAATCTTCGAATTCACGTTATATTAGGTCAAATTGTACAGCTCACGTTATATTAGGTCAAATTGTACATGCATTCTTACAACATTAGCTTAACTAGACTTAACGTGCTAATATAGACTTCATAAATCAAATAACTAAAATCATTATATGATTTTCGTTGTTTTGCTTTGGCAGATTGACACAAGCATTAAATAATCTAACATGCGCCAACGCTCACTACCGAAAATACCACGCGTAAAACTGCAAACAATCTTTTGATGAATCCATCCAATATGACTTCAAATAATTGCCTATCCAAATTTATTACAGTTCATTAAACTTATATTCGCTTTGTAATTGAATGGTGTTTACTACCACAGGTTCAAAAAAACCCATGCTAATTTCACCCAACCATGCTCATATTCACACCGCACTTAATTCGTTTTCATTAAAAATGGCCTCAAAAATTCCGCACGAACAAAAATACAGATCACTTCAGAGAACATGCAAATTGCCTCTGATAAAAAACATAAACAAAATAAAATAAAAAGATTCTAAGTTCAAGAAATTTCAAAGATTTTCTTGCCTAACCGGCTCACGGCGCGGAGTTTTGGTGGTGAACATGTTTGTACCGTTTAAACGGAGCAAGAATAATTTATAGATTTTACGGTAAACTCATCTTTAGGAGTAACTGATCTTGACCCAAATCAATGAATTTAAGATTTTTATCAAGATTTAAATTAGAAAAGGAATCGTGTCACTATCATCCTAAGATAAATTTCAACTATGTACATACATATGTATATGTATGCATGTCTATCATATAACTGTCTATCATTGGAAACTGTCTATCATTGGTCTATCATTGGACTATGTACATACATATGTATATGTATGCATGTCTATCATATTACTGTCTATCATATACACTGTATCAAAAAATTGCACGTACAGTACCCTTACTCCAATAAAAACTCTTCTATTTATTAAACAAAAAAATTTTTTTTCATTCTTTAAGTATTTATAAATTCTATACTGTTAAAGCTTTTTAGAGCAAAACAGTATTTTGTTATATTAGCTTTTACCGTCACAGTACAGCAAAAATATACTTAAAACAATTGCACGTACATCAAAAAATTGCACATACACGCAAGGTTAACTTATGATCTCTTGTAAAAGAAAAGTAATGGTACTTAGTTTCCAGTGCAGATTTACACACTATCCTCATTTATTAAAGGTAGTAGTTGTAAATGCTCAATAGAGCAGTGCAGTAATTCTTTTTTTGTTTTTAAATTCTGAAATAGGCGAAACATACCGCAATGTTCCTGTTGAAGTGATGAAATGAATCGTAAATTTTAAGGAGGAAGGTAAAAGTTATGCTGGAGTATCAAGGATCATTGGCACACCACGTTCGACCATGCAAACGGATATAAAAATGTTAAAAAGCAACAAAAGCTTTGCAATTGCCCAAGGAAGAGGTCGGAAGAAAATTTTAGCTGAGCATTTGGATAAAAAATTTAGAGAATTATTAAGAAGGATCCAAAAACAAGTGCTCCCAAAACAGCTGCAGACCTTAAAAGAAACGACGGAATATCTTTGAATACCCAAACAGTGCGAAATTTTCTCCATAAAAAGTGTTACAAGGGATGCATTGCAAGAACACAAACGTTCATTTCGAGGAAAAATGTTGCCCGACGCTTTGAGTGTGCCAGAGAGTATGTAAAAAAGTCCGACTAAATTTGGGAAACTGTTATTTTTGTAGATGAAAGTAAGTATAATCTTTTTGGTTCTGATGGACGGCGATTTATTCGGCAGAGAGTCAATCAGCGTAGGAGTCAAAAAATTTGGGACCCACTGAGAAACACGAAGGTGAAAATGTTATGGTTTGGAGAGCGATGGAAGCAAATGGCGTTGGAAATTTGGTATTTGTGGAAAGCACTATGGACAAGCATCAGTACTTAGAAATAATAAAGCCTAATTTAAGAGCCAGTGCTTCGAAAATTGGAATTAGCGACGAAATTTCACTAGCACATGACAATGATCCAAAATATTTCTCGCATCTAGTAAAAGAGTGGTTACTGTATAACGTGAAATCTGTGCTTCCTCAGCCACCCCAATCACCAGACTTTAATTCCATTGAATATCTTTGGGATGTTTTCGAAAAAAAAGTGCGGGATCATCATATTATAAGCCGAGCTGACCTCAAGGAGGTTATTTGAGAAAAGTGGGGAAAAATAACACTTGAAATTACTAGAAAACCAGCTCGTTCAATGAACAATTGCTTAAAGGATGTAATTTCAGCGAAAGGACACCACACACGCTATTAGAAGTAGAAAAAGCTATTAATTTTCTGAATGTATGTGGAAATTTTTGATGTACGTGCAATTTTTTGACTTGAATTATAGCTTAATTTTCTAAATTAACATTAATATTACGGAATGCTGTTTTGTTTCAGATAGTTTCAGTTGTGTAAATCTCATGAAATTAATAAAAATTACGAAAATTTTGTTTATTTAAAAAATAAATGAGTTTAAATTTATGATAAGGTGGTGTACGTGCAATTTTTTGATGCAGTGTAATTTGTTGTTAGAAGACTGAAACTTGAAACGTCCTTGAGAAATATTCTGTTTGTTTTGTAACAACCATCTGAAATCCACCGCCGTCCGATACAATCGCAGGTTATCAAATCTTTTTCTTCAGGAAAGAATCTGCTCTTCAAATACGTGATTTTTCTTCCAAATGTATCTCCACAGTTTTCTTGTGTACAAGTTTAAAAGACAACGCTTTTCGTATAGCATCTTAGTCGAGCTCGAAAAATCAAAAACAGCTCAAAGATGAAAATGAAAGAAAAAAGAACGTAAAACTCGAAAAAGCAAGAATATAGGTCAACCAAACACTTGTTGCCAAATACATGTGTCGGCTGAGCTGAGCTGCGCTGGTCTGGTTGCTGTTGTATTGTTATTGATCATTGTCCGTTGGCTCGACCAGATTATTCTACCTTCCTAATATATGATGTAAAGATTTTTTTCTAGATTTCTTTTTTCCCCTGAGATCGACATGAATACCCATAGTATTTCTTTGTTCAGACATACCATGTTGGTATTCGTCATTCCAGTTTGTTGTCACCCGTACAGTTCCTATGTGTGTAATCGTTTTTTTTTTGTATATGTGGAATTTGTTGGATTTGTTTTGTGGTTGAGAAACGAATTGTTTGTGCAGATGTTATTTTTTTTAATGCAGCTGATGCAAATTGATGAGTTCTGTTTTGAATTCGAATAATAGATTAGACTATGTGTGGGCATATGGATATTTGACATAACCTGTTTTAACCCTGATTCGGTAAATAAAGAACTTTGTGAGATTTAATTTTTTAATGTTGTTTTCCTTGAAAATTATTTTAAAAATGATGCATTTGGTTAGTTTGCAAAAGTTAGGTAAAAATAATTGAATCTTAACATACTAAAGGCGTAGATTTGAAAAATGTTAAATGCTAATCCAGCTGGACAATTTTTTTTACATTAGCACATGACTTTCAATAAATACATTTTCTTTAAATTGCGTTTCTTGTTTGCTTGCCCTCATGAGTTTTCGCTGTGTAGGAATTTTACTTTGCATTGTCATAAAAAAAAACTAATAAAATTTCCGCAGCAAATAAAAGGTTAAATGCTAATTAAGACGTTGCATGCTGATCGCGCGCTTATTTGTGATCTGTTGACTCATTTGTATGGTATGCAACAACAACAAAATATGCGATTGTGGTAAAAATGGCATATAAAATAAAAGCACAAAAATATTCGCCCGCTTCGAATATTGAAAAGAAAAACAATGATATTGGTTTCTTTTTGAATACCATTGCTTCCTAGGACTTTAATCAAGATTCTCAAGAGTTGTAGCATGATTTAATTTTGAACAATTAACAGACCGACCTCATCAATAATCAACCCGATGTTACGTTATTAAAGTTTGAGTAGCCTAGTGGGTAGAGCACTGGCTTCTTGTGTGTGGGGGCCTTGGTATGAATCCAGGTTCGGACGAGGGACCGCACACCGAGCTTGTGACTTCATCTGGTACTTGAGTTAATCAGGGGCAAAGTGAGTCGTAGAACTAAGCGCTCCACAGTCGTATTCACATTGATCGTAAATTTGAAAATAAACCTCTCTCTCTCAGCTTCAATCCCAGATTCAATAAGGGTTGTCATAGGATTTCTGTATTTTATATACCTTAATACTAAAAGTATGTAGCCAAACTATAAAAAATGCAAAAGTCTCAACAGTTTAACGATGTCCCGAATATTCTTCTGAATTATCTTGGCAAGAACGGACTAATATACTTACATTTTAAAAGTATTTTTCAGGCAACATATTTCCCCAATAATGGAATGCAACAAGATAAAATCAAAAAAGAAGTTTTCATTCTTACATCAAGTTCATTACATCAAAAATGGTCGCGTTTTTTTCGCAATTTGTCTCGCGCATCGAAGAAACCTCGTAATACCATTTCTAAGTCCCCGTGGTTGTTGACTTGTCGCCCTCGCAAGAAGTTAATCATCGCTCGGTAAGATTCAAACCTGTTGGTGAAATGTCGAGCGAATATGGTACATGCTTCCCAATTCCATTTAGAGTTTTCCTAGTGAGTGCCGGTGTAAGTGGCCGTACGTTATCCTGGAGGAGCAGGACTTCTTTTCTGTTCAGAAACGTTGCATGTTTACGTTGTAATTCCCAAAGAACTTCCCGTGGTTGTTGAGAGTATACTTCTGCCGTAATGGATAGGCCAGGTTTCAACAGTTCTGCCTGTGTAATGCCACCATACACACAAGAAGGTCTTCCGGCACATTAACGCTCCTTATTGTAATTTTCGTTGAGCTCATGAGAAACCCACTAACCAAGCCGTCGTTTTTCCGCCATGTCTCGAAGATAGTGACTTTTGGTACTTTTGTCAAGCTGGAACTTCACCTTTGATATGTGCGAAGTTTGACAGGTTTTTCCTATATGAGCCTCTCACACTTCTGAACTTTCACATATCTCTCCCTCTTTCTAATTCAATCTGTAGCTCAACTCTGAAGTGGAGTTTATTTCAAATACAGCACCAACTACAAATCAAAAGATGACTTGGACCAGAATGCCCAAATTCGTAGATCATACTCAGAATCAGAGAGTGTTCCGTGGACGAAAGGTACAATAAAATACTAAAAAGCGACCACTTGCTATGGACCAGCTTGCCCGATGCCAGTAGAAGCATCGCAAAGGGTTAGATCATTTGACGTTATCCAGGATACACCACGTGGAGGCGATGTAGCAACACCCCCCACGGCGCGTGCAAACAGTTTTGGCTGGTTCTACAAAAGCAAGTTTCTCATTTAACATTTTCGCTAGTTCGTTATTTAACATTTTTCCCTAGTTGCTTCATTTTAATCTTTTGTCTCTATATTTAGCATTGTTTTCCAGTAGAATTTATGGATTATGATTCGCAGTTTATGGTGAATATCAAAACATTAAAATATTCTATTATCAAGCTAAAAATATAAATGGCTTAATAATGTTTTGTTTAATTTAAAAAGTTACCTGTCGTCTGGATCCGGCGATGACAGTTCTCTCATGCGGACTTAAGCATAACTTCTTAATTAGTCTCAATAAATTTAACCAATGCCTTGTTATATCCCCACCACTGCATACTGAGTGCGGAGGTCAGACATTTAGCTGAGGTCACATCTCTCTCAATTTCATTAAGGGACTGCATGCGAAAAATGTCTCCGCATTTGGAGTACCGAGAATGTGACCCTAGGAGCGAAAGAAGAGATGAGTCAACATTTCAAGGCCGAAGTTGCCGTGGCTTTTAGGTTTTAAAATTCGATTCGCCATATCTAGCCCCCAGTGACTGTTACCTCTTTCTTCGGCTCAAGGAATAGCTCAGCTGTATGAAATTTCAAGTAGATAGCGAAGTGATTGCCACTGTACAGAATTTTTTGGAGAATCAGGAAAATAAAAAAAATGGACTAAATGTATTGACATTATAGGAGACGACATAGATTAATTCAAAAAACACTTCTCTATTAATTAGATATTTCTTCAATCAAGTTTAATAGCATATAAATCGCAAAAATTAAAAGTAAATCTGGACTGGTCTGGACAACATGCAAAATATATTTTTTGTGAAGGTTCTTAAGGCTCAAAAACAATCTTAAATATCTTATTTCGCAATAGAATAAAATATAGATCAATAGAAGATAAGATATGACTGGCAGAATAAAATTACCTTCAGCTCTCTGTGCACACAGCATGCAGGAATATTTGATCAATCAATTTGTTTGCATATGTATTTCTTCTTACCTTCGCAGGAAGATTTATTTAAATTAATGAATTGTATATACTAAGCAGCACATTCTAATTTTAGGGTATCTGACTTTTAGGTGTCTAAAAATAACTCGGCACCAAAGTATTTTTGCAAGCCAATCGCTCCTTGCTTATTTCAAATGTATCAAAATTATTCAATCGATTCTTCATCTGCCAACAGTAACAAATCGAAATTCACCTTTCTCCAACATTATATTCCAACTCATTCACCATCAATTGCACATTCTAAATTTAAATGCGTTCAGCAAACAATTCGCTTCCTAATTCCGCCAATCAGACAGAACGAGACAGGATGTGAAGATGTCTCAGCGAAAATAAACCATACCGCATACATATTCTCATGCCTCACAGATATATTTTTAAATGAGGACAGAAAATGTCTAATTATAAATCTTACGTTTCTCCTGACGCCACCCTATTATTTTGAGCTTGTTAGACCGATCCCGTCAAATTGAACGATCGAATTGAGCTTATCATCGTCATCATAACCGTGCGTCAGAACTCCGGCTCTTTGATATCCTGATGAAGGGACACCACCCGCAAGCAAAGTCAGGTGCAGCTTTTGTTGGCCTACAGGCTTGATGAGATGCAAGTGGTTGTTTGATTCAGTTGAAGCGGAAATTCTGACGTCAGATGTTAAACGCCATTAGTGCGTCAGCGAACAATGTTAAGTCGTTTGCACAGAGTTCTCGTAGCGGCGTCCTCACAAACCTGATGTGAATCGAAAACTATGACGTTACGTAGCGTCAAATTACACGCGTCCAAAAATGGCGACGAGTTTGAGAGTGCGCGCCAAGTCAAGCGGCGGATTCATCGAAAATGTCTAGTTGAAACGATCAACTAGGAAAATTTCGTTTGGAAAAGCGCATGCGTCACGATACTCATTTATAGACGGTTTTTCTTTATTGTTTCTACGGAAAATTGTAGTGAATGGTGAAGTAATCGATGAGGATTATACAATTTTCCGTCAGAGATTTGAACGCAATGACATGTGTGCGAGGAGCTAGATATTTGGAAAATATTCGTCATTGTGCGAAGATGTGGCAGGCTGCGCTTATTTATGTAAAGAAATACATCCCGCACAATAAGTCATATTCGCAATGTCTATTACTTATATTATAAATGTTATCTAATCTTCGTGATCAGCACCACTTCAAGCATAATAACTCCTGAAAAAATATGCCATTACGTTACTCATATACATATATCCGGAAAAATCGTTACAACTACATCAGACAAACATAGAAAATGTTATATAGAAAAACCGCTAAATGCGACAAATGCCCAGACCTCAACATATTGAAATGCCCACCTTTGATTCCCATTCATTTATTGCATTGTTCGCTCATGACCAACATGGAACAGTTGATTCATCAAAAACAGTCATTCCATTGTGCTTCATTGTGAAAATATCGCACGTTAAATAAACACACTTTCCCTATCTATTCACGAGCCAAATCGTACTTATTGTACATGTGCACATTTAAAATAAATTCTGTGTTTAAATTTAACCCTAGATTTCACATAGAACATTATCTCATGTAAAGTTGCTTCCTACTCGGCGAAGAGCTTTAACCTTCACTCACACTCCTCAACAAACTTTTTCGCGAAGACAAACTTATATGTCGTTAGAAGAGATAACGAATGTGCTTGTAAAATAAATCATATAAACAATAAAAATCATAAAAATACAAGCAAGTAAATACTTTTTATATCGATAAGAATGCACTTTGTTGTCAACATTGAAATAGTGATAGTACGCATTCAATCATGTAGATAAGAAATTATCACATAGGTTGATGTATTGTTGATTTTATTAAGTTGCAAGTAGATCTTATGGAGAATAATGGAATGTGTCGTTTGATGATTTGTTGAATATTATAAAATAATTAGGAAAATTTAGTATTGCCGGACAGTGAGCTTTTCAGTACTGTCAAATTATGATACCAGCTACTCCATAGGCATGATTAGGTACTTCAAGGGATTTTTTTTTAAAATTATTTACGGCAACTTAAAGATGCAGCTGAAAAAACTAAACGACAAAAACTTAAAGAATATTGTATTCTTCTTATGCATCTCATCTCTATCTCTTATCTATCTCATGTTGACTGACCATCAAAAGATTATGATCTACAAATGCATCACAAAAATATTACCCTTCGACATTGATTAATTCGAAACTCGCCTTCATGCGTTTTGTGATGTTCGTTTTGTCGACGTTTGGGAAAACTTATTAAATTTTTGAGGTTTGGCAGCATATAGCAGCACAAAAGTTGCACGTGTTCGCAGATAGGTAAAGAATATTGTCACAAAATCTGTGAAAATGAAAGACGAAAGGCAAATGTTAAAAAGTTGAAGATATATATTAGATTCTTCTCAACTCCAAGACAGTCAGCTACGAGTACTATTTGCCGATTCGCAAAATTTCAGAAAGCATTCACAAAAAAAAAACTAGGACCTGCTGAATCGAAACAGTAATTGTGAAGCATCCGAATCCTTAAAATATGGGATCTAACATGAAACTTACGACCAACTGACGGTGAAACATGTCGGCGGGTCTATAATGTTCGTTACAGGCAGTCATCTACGGCTGCATGTTAGCCGGTGGTTGGGAGAATAACCTGGACTTACACCAGAATTCGTGTACAAATATTTTGAATGAATACCAAATATGCGTGCACAAACGTTCTGAATGACGTCATTGGAGTTTGGTTAGATAATTAAGTATAGACGAAAGTTTTCAATACTATCAGAACCGCGACCTGAAACATAAAAGATAAACGAACCTAGCTTCTGTACATTCAGAACTGTTCTCGAAAGTCCAAACTCAAATCTTATAGTCCACCTATTTTCTTATGATGATACCAAAGCTCAGGGTGTAGACCCTTTGAAGCTGATTGCTTAGCTATGGTAGCAGAGAGATACACATGGTAGAAATCGATTTAATTATTTGACTCAAAGCCATTAAGTAATACTTAAATTACTGAGCGCTAATCTTAAACTTGGTCGCCGGATCCTAAGACAACACAAGATTATTAAATATATCCGTGAGGGTAATTGACAGTAGGCAGCAGACCGCTATCTCAGACCGATGCATTTTCAGGCAAAGTTACTAAGTTGCTATGAAAAGGAATCGTAGAAAAAAAATGAGTTATACAACTTCCAATTCCAGAGATTGTCGGGTTTTCAGAGACTCACTCGATGCCAAAAAAGCAGAGAAGGTTATGATAGTCCTTCAAGGCAACCTACCGGGCTGAAGAGCAGCGGACGACCTTATGAAGCTAAACTGGGAACTTAGGGCTCAGATCGTATTGGTCAGCTAGACCTACAGGGAGAAGATCTCGCCCGCTCGGCTGGCAGATGGTACGGGATACATGGCTATTTGGATCGCTGACGGGCAGAGGTCCCGTATCGGCGGCCGCAGCTCCGGCAACGGCCACGTGTGGGTGGTATAAGGAGAGATGACTTTCGTGAACTACTACGTTTCCTCCAATGACTCAATGCAGGAATTCGGAGACAAGCTTATCTTACTGGAGGAGCCTTCTTCGTAGGGGGTAATTTCAATGCGAATACATTAGATTGTGGCAGATCCACCAAAAACACTTGCGGATGCCGCTTAGTCGAGATAACATCTAGATAGCGTTTATTTGTGTTTAATACGGGTTTGACACCAACATTGCGGAGGCCCGAATTTGGAGATATTGGTGGCAGTGGAGATATTGGTGGCACTCGTCAGCAGTTAGACGGTAATGGAAGATTACACAATGAATGAGCATAATTACATCACCTTTCAAGTCGCTGAAAGCAGGCTCCTGATAAGTAGCTGGGCTGGAATGCCGCTAAGCTTAACAGGGACGAGATAGTCGCATCGCTCGTTTTGACCTTCAAAAGGGAGCCTCTAACATTTGAGGCCCAGTAACTCGAATAGCAGTAGAGGCCCAAATGCCCAAACGGAAAACCTTCCATAGGAGGGAACATCTGAAAAGGTGGAAGAGTGAAATCGCCAAACTGAGAGGCATCGCTTTGGCGGGCTCCCACCAAGCGCAGCGAGCCAGGAATAGGTCGGGAGTGGCCGAATTTCCTGCTGCTCACTGTGCGGCAAAGAAGGAGATGGGCAAGGCCATCACGAGGAGCAAACGTGTCAAACGACAAGCTTTTTCTAAGGAGGCCAACTCAGATCAGTGGAGAGATGGCTATCAATTGGTCACTGGTAGGCTCGGATGCATGCGTCCTGGCACTCTCATTGATGCGATATCCATGGAGCGAATCGTTAGATGCTTCTCTCTTTACGTACGAGAAGATGTGTTCTTCATCCTGGACAGTGCAGTGTCCAGAATGAAGAACCGGAAGGCTCCGGGGCCTAATCGAGTACCAGTCGTGGCGCTTAAAGTCAACCGCGTCCATTAAAGGGTTTGTACAATTCATGTTTAGCCCATCGCGGTGGAAAGTAGCTCGGCTGACACTTAGAGACAAGAGGAATGGTAATCTGGACAATCCATCAGCATACCGTCCTGTTATTATTCAATTATAATTATAATAATACTTTTGTTTATGGTCTTTCAATCATTTTGCTCTACAAAAAAATAATATCAACATGTATAGCCCCTAAGTTATTTTTTCTACTTTCAAAAAATGTCAACAGTTTTCCCAAAATTTTCAATGCTATTTATATTCATGAACTCAACCGCACTAAGCCAATTCACCAACTAACCCATCACAAACAATTGACACTAATCTCAATATGTATAGGACAGACCAATGACCCCCGCGTTATGACAATGTAAACAAACCATTACACACTGTCGACGATTTTATAATTTATTGCTTCTTCAAAGAAGCATAAACTATGGTAATTTGAGTAATTTAATCTCATATGGCAGCTTATTCTGCTTTATTAGATAGTTCTTTGCAAGATTTCATTTTATTGCATAGTAAAAATAATGATAATAAAATAATTACCACATTGTTCGTTATGGTTGTCTTGTCTAGTAGAATTCTAGTCTAGCAACTCTCGACTTAGTCTTAACAGCAGAGCCGTACCGACCAAGAAGACAAATCTTGCAAACATTCAAACAAATCAGGGGAACATTCAAAAATTATTGGACTAAAAACAACTCAAATTTAATTCAAAATATTTTCACATGTCTGATCACCGTTGAGTAGTGAAAGTGAAACATGTTCTTATCTTCATGGGTTGTAAATATGTATGACCAACGATTGGACTTAGATTGTTATAAATACAGTTACTGATTATTGTATCATGGCTTACTGCTTACTAAATATTCTATTAGTTTTCTTTTTATATGCAAATCTTCCGTTAACACTGAGAACACCTAATTTTAATATATTTTCGACCTTATTATCACCATATCAAGTTCCCCCCCAAAAAAAGCCGTTCTACAATTGAAAATCAACGAATAGTATTTTTGTAACAGGTTCCTCGAATATGCATAAATTAATTTCATCCGTGCTAAAAACTTATAGATATATTTGCCATTCTTGCAATATCGTCGCATACCTACAATCACTTTTCGAAAGTGTCTAGAGATCCCGTACGTTAAAAAAAGAGCATTCCCCAACAATCTACAGATATAGTATAGATCGAGTATTAAATTATCACAACGAGCCGGCTAGTTTGTTGTGTGTACTACATTTTATTCTTGGTTCAGGCAAACCGGTCCTCCGCAAGATTGACGAACCAACAATCTAAACTTACCAGGCAGGTAAGACAAGCAACCTGGTGAAATATAAACCTGTATATACCGTAAAACTGTGATAATCGAGCAACGTTTGTCCGTGTATAAATTGCATTCAAATGTTAGATTGAAGTGAGTTTATATTTCTGGAAAGAATACGTTAAAAAAATGTCTTGCAAGACGAAAAACAAAAGCTGCAGATCAAATGCAGAGCGCTGCAGTAACTTTAGATCGTTGTAAGTTTGTCTTTGTTTCACTCGATAGTCGTCAGCAAGCGGCGGGGATACAATGGCTCGCAATGGATTCACAGTCGTTGTTTTACACAATTACGATCTAACATTTGATTATACAAGTATCAACAGTAGTAAACTACACTAAACATTTTCAATTCGGTCGAGTCATTTAAATTTACCACACCCTTGACTTGGCTTAATAGCTTTTGTGGGCATTAAGATCTATTGAAACACAATTTCGTTACGCTTATTTCAGCCGGAGTGAGGCTTAAAAGTACGTACACATAATTCACCCACAAGAAAAGCATTCGTAAACAATTTTATTGCTCAATGTAGTTAAAATTTTGCTCTTAAGATTATTGAAGTATCATTCGAGCAGTATTTTTTATTAATTATATCTTTCTCTCTATTTTCAGGTAAGACATGATGAATAGTTTGGAAATAATGCCGTATTAATGCGGATAATTGATTTGAAGATATAACAGTGTTTTGGAAGTATCATTTAGGTAGGTTAACTCCGTAATTCGATTTAAATTTCAATAAGATTCTCTATTTTTAGAAATATAGCAAAATGTCTGCATACGATAGGCAGTTATTTTGGAATTTTGCAGATAATTGATTCCTTTAAAGCTTTTACTACGATAGGATGAACTTTCAATAATTTCGTAATTATTCGATAACCTGAAATTTCATCAGTTCCTACACAATTCTTCTGGAAAGCTCTTGTATAATTGTAGGACCTTTGGTTTTAAAGCTCGGCTGAAGGTTTTTATTTTAAAACAATATTAATATTTTTAATAATAAGTTCCTACAAGTAACAAGTTTATATTAAGATGCAAACAAACTAGCGAGTTTATTCATTGAGTTCTGAAATAGGCTATAAACGTTTTACTCACAAAATTTATTTTACCAGCAGTACATGTGCTTCCTTATCTAGTAATGACTTTTCCAATCTCAACTTGAAATGAAACAAATAATTAGATGTCAAAATGCAACCGTTTTTGTTTGAAAGACGATATTTGAATTGACGATAGAAAGACCGGATCAACGATATTAAATTAATTCACCCAAATGCCCATGAGGAGTACGTTGCAAAACGTGAAATCTTTCGTTAAGCTTCTTTTTCACATAAACTAGGTTGAATTTTATCTTTTGCACGAGTAATTATAGCGTTTAAGTGCTCAATCGTTCTAATTCGAATGCGTGAAATTACACAGATTTAGAGGCCAATAAGCCGGGCTATTGTATTCCAAATGAATTGATTGTTTCGCTGGTGCCATGGGGTCTGGCACCATCTTGTTGGACCTACAGGTCATGTTGCTTAATATTTCGAGCTTTGAGGAATCGCCGCTTTAAAATTTCTTGCCAAATACCCGACAGAATTCCTATTTCGGTGATAACTAGTTATTTTCAAACAAACGGACACGTTCGATTGTATAATGTCCCAAATAGATCAGAGTGAAAATATCTAGCATTCAAAATAAAGCATGACCCATCTATTAATTTAATCTGATTTAATTTTATCCAGCTTTCAAAATCAGTTTCTCTTTTAGAAGGTAGATAAATTTCAATTTCTGGATAGACATCGACATTCCGAAGATAATCATATCTTTAATCATATTCTCAATTTGTAGCTACCGAATGAAAAAAAAAATGTATGGATAAATTTGGATTAAAAAGAACTTTACTTCAAGAATGAATCATATTCGAATCTAATAAATGTCCCACTCATACATAGAAAAATGAAGATTGATGCAAAACTTATATTTGTTTCATTACGCTTCATTACGATTTCAAAATGAATTTAACCGTCACTCTCATTTTTTTGACTGATAGCCCGGGATGGGTCCAGAAAGCCCCTAGCACTGCGACCTCTTGGGTCTATTGTACCTCATTTGCGTTATGTGCTATAGAATGTTCAGGCCTCTTATGGACCTGGATATGTTCCTTTACGGGGCATTTGTTATGTCCCTGGTGGAGGGAACAGCAGAGCCAAAGAGCTCTAATCTTCGTTTCGCTAGTGCTAGACAGTGTGTCAGAAGATGTTCTACATACTCTGTCGTTTCCCCACAGTATGCTCTGTGGAGATACTTTTTGTAATTGAGGTGGCCTGTCAAAGCCCCACATAAGGCTCTTATGCCGCTTTTGCAGAGAGCAACTGCTTCTTTTGCTGTCGAAGCCAAGATATTTTTTTGAGTATTTTAAACCCTCAAGATTAAGCCAGTAGATTTCGATATGTTTCATACTCCATGCTATAATTTCCTTCTCCATACCTGCCTTTGCAAAGCCCCAGTATGAAAACGTACATGAGAAAGGTATTCTTACTTCTTCTTTGGCTTTGATATCAGCTTCCTCGTTTCCTTGGTGCCTCTCACGGCCGGGGATATATTTCAACTCGAGGCTGTTCTGAGCCCCTATTTCATTTAGGGCATTTCTCACCGCTAAGAGTATAGCTGAATTTATGTGATGCCGATTGAGATAGCCTTGAGAACCACTTGACTATCCGAAAGGATCTTCATTCTGACCATTTTAATGTTTTTCTTTATTATATGTGAGCCTCTAAGTATGGCAGATAGTTCTGCTTGATAGATGATGACCTCCTTTGGGAGAGGGAAATGCATTTTGCACTTGGGACCTACGATCTCTGTTCCTACTCCATAATCCGTCTTTGAACCATCCGTATACCACATTTGCGCTCCTCTATACGAGGAAGGTGGTCCATCCTCCCAATTGTTCCTTGATGGAATTGTGACCTTGAATCCCTTCCCGAAGGCTGCTTTCAACTCGTATCGCTGAAGCTCAACATTTCCATTATGAGACTTATGCCTTCCTGAATTTTGAGGTGTAGCGGTGCTAGGTTTAGACGAGCCTCCATTCTTGCCGTTGGAGTGGAGCTCATTGTTCCTGTAATCAGCAGGCAATCCTTTGAAGTTTGTTGAACCTGCTAACTGCAGTTTTCTGTGTGGTTTTTTTCCACAGCACTGCAGCTCCATATAGGTTGATTGTATTATCCATAGTGACTGCCGTGGGGATAGTCTCAAAATTGCGTCCAAGCATTTGTTTTGTCACCCAGAGTGCCTTAGTGGCTTTCAGTGTCGTTTTGTTTGGATGATTGTCCCAGGTGAGTTACCTATCTAGGTGGTTTTGTAGATATTTTATCTATTCCTGCATACATACAACTGTGCCCCTTATATTTCGATTTTTCTCTTTCTAGTGAATGGTACTACGCTAGTTTTCTGAGGGCTAATGGATAAACGTTCTCGCTCGCACCATTGGATTTTTTCATTTAAGACTTTTTGCATTGTGGATCTGAAAATATCTATGTGTGAGCCTCTTATTTTACTGTGATGTCGTCCGCGTAGCCGGGAGCAGTTAGACCCTTACTATTGAGGATCACGAAAAGGTCATCAACTAGTAGGGACCATAGCAGAAGGATAATACCCCTCTTTGTGGACATCCCCTTCTAGTGTCCACCCGTAGCATCGCCTAACAGTTCCGCAAACGCACCTCAATACCTTAGTATTTTATTCGCCCACTTTACTACTTCTTGAAAGCCATCCCCTCTCTGGAGAGTGTGGTATAGCGAGGCATGCCTTGCATTATCAAAGGCTCCATCTATGTCTATAAAAGCGCATAGTGCGATTTCCTTGCCATCCAATGCATTTTCTATTATTTGTATCAGCTTATGTGCAGCTGATATAGTTGATTGTTTTTGCAAATTGAAATTTGCGTAGTGGTATCTTTGCCAGAAGAACACTCCTTATGTATAAGTCAATCAGCTTCTCCATGGGCTTTAATTTGAACGAAGAGAGGCTAATTGGCCTGTATGTTGGCCGGTTTGTTGCCATTCTTAGGGATGAACAAAACCCGCGCCGCTCACTTGCGAAACACAACGTGTTAAAGTTTCACTCATTCTTAGAGAACCTCACTCCCACTTAAAATACCGACTATTCGCTGTGGAAAGTGATCAAAAAATTAACAAACCTACCATCAGGGAAGTCCCACTAAAAACTGCCAACGGAAAATGGGCCAGCAATGACGTAGAGAATGCCACCTGCTTCGTAGTTCACTTAGAAAAAGTCTTCACAACTTTCATCGCGCAACATACAACACTCCATTTAATATCAATGCTCAGGACTCACAATCAATCAGAACTTCGACTAAGATAGTGAAAAATATTATTATCCAAGAAACCTACTCTAGAAAATGCTCATACATACCTATTAGACTTTTTTCCTGCGTCTCCAAAGATTTCGCGAAAGTGCTGTTAAGAAGATGCAAGAAAAATTCCAGGACATCAATTCGGGTTTCCAAGACATCACAGCACCATTCAACAGGAAGAGTATTCGAAGATAAAAAGTACTGCTCAGTAGTCGGCATAGCTCAAGCATTCGACAAATTCTGACATGAAGAATTAATCTTCAAAATCAAATCAATGCTTCCGAATAGCTTCCATGAAATTCTCTCCTGCTGCTTAACTGATCGCACAATCCAGGTTAGATACAAAAACTATTCTATCGCTAAATATCGTGCGCATGCTGGTGTACCTCAAGAAAGTGTTTTGGGACCTGTACTCTACAAAATCTTCACATCTGTTCTCCCAATAAGTGACAAAACAACTACAGCTACCTTTACGGTCATCGTTGCCATTCTATGTACTGATTCAGATCCCAAACACTGCAACCCCACACCTCACTTCTTGAAGGATGTCTAGCAAAATGGGGAATCAGAATGAACGAAACCAAATGCATCCACATTAATTTCATGTACCAATACCTCAAAGTATCAAAGTAAAATTGCGCAATTCACTTTGACAGGAGGCTTGCCTGGAAACGGCACATTCAAGGTGAAAATCAACAATTGAAGCTCAGATTCATTAATTTCAAATGGATGCTCAATAGCATATGAAAATTTCTCTCGACTCTAAATTGCTCGTCCACAAGTCTGTCCTGAAGCCTATCTGGATCTATGGCTTACAATTCTGGGGAGCAGCTGGCACATCAAACATTAACATCCCAGAGGACCCAATCAAAAATACTTGGATCTATCGCCGGAGCACTATGGTACTTTCGTAACGCTTGTCTCCACAAGGACTTGCGAATCGAGATGATTGAATGGAAAATTATGAAAACAGTGGAAAATATATTGCAATCCTTGCTCATCATCGCAACAAGCTGGCCAAAAGACTACTAACCCATCGCAAATTTCAGCAACTAAAAAGAACTGACGCATCAAACCTTCCATCTTTAACATAGACAAATAACTTGTTTAGTCACTTTCTTTGGGTTAAAACACTGATCTCAACTTTGCTCTCTGATTTTGCGTAATTAACGTAGCTTGCGTCCAAAATGTATAGGTCCACAACTGTGAAGGATGCACATTACTTGTCCTAGTATGTAAGATTCTAAAACAAACGGAAACTTTTAGTACGTATGTAACAGTCAATAAAGTCGCTTGAAAAATTCCTAAAATATAAATTTTCATACCCAACCGAATACTCCTAAAACTTTCAAACGTACCATTTAAATTATACCGTGCAAGCTACGCTCGCCCTTAAAATAGAACTTGCATGTGTTCCAGAAACAACATCGGAGTGTAATTCCCTTTTACACAATATCGTTCCTAAAAATCTTGCTTGTTCATTTCCCATAAAACAGAAATAGCTATTTACATAAACAAAATAAAAGCCTAGGCAGTTTCTCCAGCAGAATAATTATTTTTAGATCGATGAACAATTCCATACTTACACTAAAGCATTCTGCTAGCGAAATTTAACTGTGCGAATCGAGAGTAAAAACTTTTTTCAGATATTAGGGAAACAATTATTTGCATCATCAGTTTGAGTGTTCAATCACTTAAAATATCTGAAGTGAATAAAAATAATTATTTTTTCACAAATTTCATTGATTATGTGTTTATTATTCAACATTGAAAATTCAATTTTATCAATACTCATGATCTGCAAACATTTTGATTTCACAAAACAAACAAAAGCATTCATTTCAAAAATACTTGCAGAACATATCGTTTACACAACATTTTTGCCCCACATTTTCATAAATGCTGATTTGCGTTCATTTGTCTTCCCACACTCGCATCTGAAATGCATCAATCTAAGAATGTTACATTAAATAGGCTTCCATTGCCTTACGTGAATTAAACGAACTAGAAAATATATCTGTTCAGCTTTCGTTTGAAGACCTAATTAATATTAATTAATGCAAATATATCAACTTATGCAATTTTTCTTTTTTTTTTTCTGCAACGAAACTTGGTGTATAAGAACGTTTCTATGTTTGCATGTTAAGCGCGGACCATAATTTTTGCTTTGAAGTAGTTCTGTCTACAAATATCATTTAATTTATTTTTCTTGGGATGAGATTCTATACAGGATTGACCATTTCTTTCCAAAAAAGTTGTTATATTACTCAGTTAAAAGTTGTTATATTAGGTCTGTTCCCGTACTTGAATCTATTATAATATATTAACATAGATTCGCAGCAAGTCGTTTTCGTATTTTTGCTGCAAGCCAAATGCAAGCCAAATTTTGCAGCAAAAAGAAGCCAGCTGCCAAATTCTGTTACTGCTGCAGTTTGCTGAAGTACGGGAACATACCTATTACTTTTAATGTAAGCTTGCATCTAATCAATGGCGTTATGTTATTCAGTTTCAATGAAAAAGCTATTATCTCCGCATCAATGTTTGCTTGGCTAGTGAGTTCAATCAGCCCCAAGATTGGAATAGTGAAAATCATTCGTTCTACCATGAGTCTGCCAGGTCAATTGATATATCAATTAAATATGGTGTTGTTTCGATTAAAGTTCGAAATTTTCGATATAAATGCGATCGAAAGATATAGATTGCATATTTAAAGATTGATATTTCCAAAATTTCAACAACATGACCTAATTGTTTGAAAAAAATAACGAAGCGGCTGTCCGAATGTTCATCATCAAAAATTAGTCTGATTCGATTCAAAAAATTGATACATTGTGCTCAACAATTTCCACGAGAATAACCTAAACGTGACTTTGAAAATTAAATATCCAGCTATAAGTGCCGAATAGATTTTTTCACCAGAAATATATAAAAAACATCACTGACAATCGGCAGTGCACGGTTCCATGAGAGTATCACTGATATTTACTTAATACTGGTAGCAGTACATCTGCTTGCACAATGCTACTATTTGATGGTAAAATGAATCGTAATTCCCTGAGAATGGATCTAATGATATAAACTAGGCACACAATAGATAGCCACGGCAAATGGAGATGACCATCCGAAAATATGTTGACTTTGAATTACACACGAAAAACATCAGATGTGTAATTTTCGTCACTTTATAAAATGTCACACAACTCAAAGCATGCTTTACGCTTTTATGTATTGCAAACCTATGTGCGAGTTAAAAGCAAATATTTTTTATTGCTCATGCCAACGAATGTCTATTTTTCGAAATATTTACAACTCGTTGTTTGCACTTTTTTGCTTTTTAAAAATTATTTTAAAC
Source organism: Nemotelus pantherinus (assembly GCA_963978885.1). Taxonomy (NCBI): domain Eukaryota; kingdom Metazoa; phylum Arthropoda; class Insecta; order Diptera; family Stratiomyidae; genus Nemotelus; species Nemotelus pantherinus. The sequence continues at coordinate 219,449,314 of OZ022263.1, forward strand.
AGTGAAAATTAATCGTTCAAGCAAATAAGTAATTGAAGGGCATGAAAAAATCTTTAGTTAGTGGAATGACTCTGTAGAACGAAAATTGATGTTTTCTCAACAGTCTACAATTCAATATGAGGCTTCGAAAATAAATATTCAAAGCGAGGATATTAAAGTGCGGGCATTATGAACATTTTCATCTAAACCATTGTCAATAATCCAATATCCTATTTCTCTCATTTCAGACATTCACGGCATGGTGTAACAGTCATCTTCGTAAGGCTGGCACCGCAATCGACAATATCGAAGATGATTTCCGTAACGGATTGAAATTGATGTTGCTTCTCGAAGTCATATCCGGTGAAACTTTACCGAAACCAGATCGTGGCAAAATGCGTTTCCATAAAATTGCCAATGTAAATAAAGCGCTGGACTTTATTGCATCGAAAGGTGTGAAATTGGTATCGATCGGTGCTGAAGAAATTGTCGATGGCAATTTGAAAATGACACTTGGCATGATCTGGACCATTATTTTACGTTTCGCTATCCAAGACATCTCTGTTGAAGAAATGACCGCTAAGGAAGGTTTACTGTTATGGTGTCAACGTAAGACTGCGCCATACAAGAATGTGAACGTTCAAAATTTCCATCTGTCGTTCAAGGTATGTTACTCATTCAAATAATCATAATGAAGATTTATTAAAAGAGTAATTATTTGATATCAGGATGGTCTTGCATTCTGTGCTTTGATCCATCGTCACAGACCAGACTTGATCGATTACGCTAAACTCTCCAAGGACAATCCATTGGAGAACTTGAATACAGCGTTTGATGTTGCTGAAAAGTATTTGGATATTCCTCGCATGTTAGACCCAGATGGTAATATATTATTTTATTCTCCTCGCATATTAACCATCTATTTCAGGTTCCATTATTTTAAAACAAATTTAAATTTATATATTCAATATTATTTAGTAATTCAGTAGTAAATAAAACTAAGATTATAAGTATAGTAACTCCTTAGGGTAAAAGGGTTTCTATTAGTTTTTAAACTTAGTATAGATTTTACACAAGGAACTTGCATAGAATTAACAATAAAATATTTGCATTGACATTTTATATGCCTATTGATGATCATATATCGGCTAAGCAGGTATCATTAAGTGTAAACTATAATATACGCTGTTGTGGCAACCATTAATAGATATGTTCTTGGAATAAACAATTGTACGCTTGAATTTACAGCATAATTTTGGCTGAAACAAAACATTTCTCTCAACTTCAGTATCATTCATGCCAATTTGAAATTTAAAACAGATTTTTATTTTGTTTTAACTGTTTAAACTTAATCTAACTTAAACCTCAACGAACAATCAAAAACTTAAAGTCTACCGACTATACTACTTTGTACTACTGGATCTTATTCGTTTTATTATATTTTTTCATCTTATGTACTAGTAGTATAACCCAGTCTGTTCAGCGGTTAGGATTATCCTGGCAACATCTGCTGGTAACCTACCTTCATATACCAGTTGTTTATGATATTTCTAAAAATCTTCTGTAGTTGCCGTCTAACAGTAGAAATAAAAATCAATGAAGGCAATAGATTGAATCCAAAAAAACGTGTATCCATCAACAGAATCAAGTCGATGTTGTTTACATTGTTTTTTTTCAGGAGCATTGTCTCTTTATCACAAACTCCTTCTCTCGAAGTTCCAGTGTTTAGACATTTCCGATTTCCTCTTATATTTCTAGTCGCATTTGTGCCGTAAATGTGTTTGCTTCCTCGTATTCTAAAGGGTGTTCTACAGGGTTCACTTCTTAGTCCTCCCTTATTCCTTGCCTTTATTAATGACCTTGCTTTTTTCATTATTCGTCTGAGAGTTTTGTTTCATTTTGTTTCGCAAATTTAACTTCGAAACTTTTATCAGCATCCGACATCAACTTTTTTTTTATCATGTTTAGTTTTATTCAAAGCTACCATCCATCGTCTTACATATTTGCTTTAATTGAAAATCATCAAACCAACATCAAACAACTTTAAACAATGAATACGTTCTGTGCAAGTTCCTTTACAAACACAAGCTAATTCACATTGCAATTAATTTGTATTTAATGTAGTGCTAGCCTTAGTTTTATAATATGTTTCTATTACAATTCTGCATCGAAGAAAAAAGTCTAATTTAATAAAAACATTTAGATTTGATCAACACACCCAAACCGGATGAGAGAGCAATTATGACCTATGTATCGTGCTACTATCATGCGTTCCAAGGAGCCCAACAGGTTGGAAAGACGCATGTACCCGAACCCACTCGAGCCTACACCTACTACAATTACGATGTGACTAAAATTCACAAAAATACACATTACAAAATTACATTGTGTTATTGGTTTTTTGGCTTGTTTTTTGGAAAGATTTATTTTTACGTTTCTGTTATTGTATTTTTTCGTTGTTCCCTCTCATTTCTTTGAATTTTGATTCTTGTTGTTCAGTTTCTTTTGTATCTTTTAGATGTTGCGCAAGAAAATATTGCCGATAAGCAGTATGTAATAGAGATCAGTTCGATCTCAGTTTACATCGGTTCTAAGTAAATTGAGTAGCCAGATCAGTAAATATACAATGTGTATAATGGATTATTGATTATCCGCGCGCGGCTTAAAAATCGTATACACATTGAGTTCAGATGCATTAACTTTCATTTTCTCTCTAAAACTGTATGGAAAGATCTATAACTAATCCATGATGATATCAGTTAATTCTCAAATTAATTTATTTCAAGTTTTGTTTTTCTACTAGAATTGTTGAATGCAACGTTAAACTACACTGCTCTTGCGCTGATTAATTTGATATAATTGTATCTTGATCTTTAAAATATTATTGTTTTTCCGAAAAACAACAATGACTACCAATAATATTCGAATGTTGTAAATTTTCGATATCATTGAAGTAGGGATGTGCATTTTTACTGTTAAACTATCGAGTCCAAAAAGTTCTGTGAAAAAAAGAAAATGTATATTCAAAATCAAGAAAAACAATAATTTAAAGTAACTGTAAAGCTTTCATTGGCTTGATATGAATGATAATCGGTCTTGGAATAACGCTGTCAAAATGCTTTTCCCTATAAAAATCTCACGCACATTGTCGTCTATCGTTCGACTAACCAGGAAAATGCACTAACTATGAAACGAAATGATTCGTTGCCTGATGTTTGATCTAAACAAAATTCATCGTCTGCTTGGATTTATTAATATTCGTCCGAATTTTTGAATTGTCGTCTTTGTAATTGTAAAAGTGCGTTTTGCCGCTTAACAGTTTTTCAGCTAAAAGACGATTTATACTGGAGCGTCGACTAAATGGGACCCGAAATTTGGAAGACATTAATAGTAAATTAATTGATCGGCACGAAGATAAGGAAACAAATTTTAATCCAGTATGATGCTACATAAAACTGGTTGCAACCACCTGTTTTCTTGTTTTCATAACAACGCCTTAATCGCATGAGATCTAATGAAACTATTCATCCCTCCTTTCCCCCCCAAAAAAAAAACAAACCCAAAAATTAATGCTGATATTTGAATTTTTCAGGGCTAATTAATAGTTCTGATTGTTTTTAAGCTATAATATACATAATACATTTGTTCTTGTTTTGAAGATTTACAATGTTGATGTTCTGCTTTTTGTATGTTTGCATTTTTTTTTACTATCTCTAACATGTTTGTTGTAGACCTACAAAATACTGCAATGCCCGACGAAAGAGCTGTTATGACCTATGTCTCATCATACTACCATTGCTTCAGTGGCGCCCAAAAGGTCGGTTCGCTTTCAAATTGAAAACGTTTTTTCAAATCATTTTAAGTAGAATAGATTCATCCGATAATAGTTCGGTTCATTTTTCGCGATTAATATATGTTCGTATTCATTCATCTTTTTGCTTCATCGTCATCGTCGGATGTTTGTCCAAAAACGATTATGTTCGTCTCGAAGTTTTGTCAAACAATTTTGTGTCGAGTAGATTTTAGAATTGTTTAAATGTTGTTTGAAGACATGAAAAGACAAAACAACACATACACGAGTCCCGATAATTTTTTTGATTAAAATGATTCTAGGAAGAGCTCCCGCGCACTTGCTTTCGCTTTAGCCGCTTATCTCTATGCAATAAATACTGAGCAACAAACAATAACTGGGAAAAGTGGTGTTTAATTTGAATTTTGTTTTTGGCTCCAAGTTTCCCAGTTATTGTTGAATGACCCTAAGAAATGGTATAATTACTCATATATGCTTTTCTCCTCTGAAAAAATTTGATGCTGGACTATAGGCTGAGACAGCTGCCAATCGTATCTGCAAGGTTCTTAAGGTCAACCAGGAGAATGAGCGTCTCATGGAAGAGTACGAGCGTTTGGCTAGCGATGTAAGTATTCAAACTAAATAACGAACAGCTCTCAACATATTCTGAGCTATTGCTTGTAACCTTATCAATACAATCGTGCGAAAATATATTTTTTAATCAATAAAATTGTAGCTCCTCGAATGGATTCGTCGTACAATGCCATGGTTGAACTCTCGCCAAGCCGACAACTCGTTGGCCGGTGTACAAAAAAAACTTGAAGAATATCGTACATATCGCCGCAAACATAAGCCACCGCGTGTTGAACAAAAAGCCAAACTCGAGACGAATTTCAACACTCTGCAAACAAAATTGCGTCTATCTAATCGCCCTGCTTACATGCCAACCGAGGGCAAGATGGTATCGGATATTGCCAACTCGTGGAAAGGATTGGAATTGGCCGAGAAAGCATTTGAAGAATGGCTTTTGGCTGAAACTATGCGCCTTGAGCGTCTTGAACATTTGGCACAGAAATTCAAGCATAAGGTAACGAAACGAAATTTCAATGTCTATTCAACACCAACTATCACACACTTTTTGATACTTAACAGGCCGATACACACGAAGATTGGACTCGTGGCAAGGAGGAAATGCTTCAATCGCAGGACTTCCGTCAGTGTAAGTTGAACGAATTGAAGGCATTGAAGAAGAAGCACGAGGCTTTCGAGTCTGACTTGGCCGCACACCAAGATCGCGTCGAACAAATTGCTGCCATTGCTCAAGAACTCAAGTAACACCTATTTCATTTACTTATAAAAACAATCTAAACACTATTCTTATCTCTACAGTACTCTTGAATATCATGACTGTATTTCTGTCAATGCACGCTGTCAACGTATCTGCGACCAATGGGACCGTCTTGGTGCCTTGACTCAACGTCGTCGTCAAGCTCTGGATGATGCCGAACGAATTCTCGAAAAGATCGACATCCTTCACTTGGAATTTGCCAAACGCGCAGCTCCATTCAACAACTGGTTGGACGGGACTCGCGAGGATCTCGTGGATATGTTCATTGTTCACACCATGGAAGAAATCCAAGGTCTGATTCAAGCGCACGATCAATTCAAGGCCACCTTGGGTGAGGCTGACAAGGAATTCAACTTGATTGTCGGTCTTGTTCGAGAGGTCGAATCGATCGTTAAGCAACACCAAATTCCTGGCGGCCTAGAGAATCCTTACACCACCTTAACGGCCAACGATCTGACTCGCAAGTGGGGAGATGTACGTCAATTGGTACCACAACGTGACCAAACCTTGGCTAACGAATTGCGCAAGCAACAGAACAACGAAATGCTTCGCCGTCAATTTGCCGAAAAGGCCAACACAGTCGGCCCATGGATCGAGCGTCAAATGGATGCCGTTACTGCGATTGGTATGGGTCTGCAAGGATCATTGGAAGATCAATTACATCGTCTGAAGGAATACGAGCAAGCTGTCTACGCCTACAAGCCACACATTGAAGAACTGGAAAAGATCCATCAAGCCGTTCAGGAGTCGATGATCTTTGAAAACCGTTACACCAACTACACCATGGAAACCCTTCGTGTCGGCTGGGAACAACTTCTTACCTCAATCAATCGTAACATTAACGAAGTTGAGAACCAGATCTTGACCCGCGACTCGAAAGGAATCACACAAGATCAATTGAACGAATTCCGATCGAGTTTTAACCACTTCGACAAAAATCGCACAGGACGATTGACTCCCGAGGAATTCAAATCTTGCCTGGTGTCACTAGGCTACTCGATCGGAAAGGATCGTCAAGGCGAAATGGACTTCCAGAGAATTTTGGCTGTTGTCGATCCTAACTCGACTGGCTACGTACACTTTGATGCATTCTTAGATTTCATGACACGCGAGAGCACAGATACCGACACAGCAGAACAAGTTATTGACTCATTTAGGATTTTGGCTTCAGACAAGGTAAACATTTTCTTCTGTTTAGAATTTCATTCTAACTGCTGCATATTTTCCACAGCCCTACATTCTTCCCGACGAACTGCGCCGCGAATTGCCTCCAGACCAGGCTGAATACTGTATCCAAAGGATGCCACCATACAAAGGACCAAATGCCGTTCCCGGTGCCCTCGATTATATGTCATTCAGTACAGCTCTGTACGGGGAAACAGACTTGTAAAATGAGACATATGTAACAAAACCAATTACACACAAACTGTATAAAATAAATCATAAAAGAAGAACGTAATTTATCCTAAACAAGAAATAAAATCTATGAAATATTATTAAAAAGTGAAGAAATGTTTAATATATAAATTATATATTAATATAAAGCTCACTATTATTGATCAACCGATGCAAATATAGATCGCAATTTGCATACAAAACCAATCAAATATTGAAAACTTCCGATATAATGTGAAACTCTACGCCAAAACACTTCAACTAATGTAAACGATGAAAATGAGAAAAAAGCGGAAAATGATAATTAAAGCAATTAAAGAATTTATTTATTTTATGATAGTTTAAAGAAAGCGAAGGAGTTAAGGTTTAGTAAAATGTGGCGACGATGCAATCGTGAAAATTCCAACATATAACGATTGAATCGATGCGAATCACACTAATCCGTTGATGCAACTATTTACATTTTAAAACGATCTACGCTACGGAGAAAAGAAAAAATAATTAATACAAAGCATATGCCAACATACAAGCTCATTATTTTTCGCAGTTTTTTTTAAATTTAGAAATTATTTTAGCCATCAAGGCATCGAGTGAAATTTGGAGGAGATGATTATGAATAGCGACAATAACCAGCAAGATAAATGTGTTTCGGCATAAAGGTGGAAACTGAGAAAGCCAAATGATTAACTAGAATATTACTCAAAGATATCTCGTTGCGCCTATTTTATCAGTAAATATTAATCAATCAATAATCGATTTATTGTATATTTATTTTTTCTTCTTTCCTATGTTAAAAACTAATTGTATTCATCTTTATTTTTCTGTGAAAGACGAGATTTATTTATCAAAGAGAGAAATCCTATTAAGAGCGTTTATTATGAAAAAGTGAAATGAAAAACAAAACAAGCACAATAACTACTTGTATTTACACGAAGAAACATGAAAATTGCCATCTCGACGTAAGGACAAAAATAAATGATATCTAAAAAATAATAAGCTGGATTTTATTTTTAATTTTTAGATTTGAAGATATGTTGGGTGGATGCATGATCTTGTAGTGTCTGGTTGAACACACTCAATTGAGCTTGTAAGCATATAAGCAAGTCTTCTTGACCGTGATGCTAGCCGCTTGTGTATTAAAACAAAAGTTCCAGATTCGAATCATATGGCAGTTGGACTTCTATTCCGCATTATCATCTTTACCTCATCTGTATCTCCACATTACCATCTATATTCCTCCAGGAGCTCCTCTTTCACTTCGTCTATATCAACTGGCACTATAGACACCTAGAAGACACGAGCCCTTCATTGAGAACTTATACGAAAAACGAAAGACACTTCGAAAGAGGCCCAACCACAACTACCGTAGGAACCTTAATCGAGCTAACATTGAATACAACCCAGTGCTAGAGTAAGTTTGAATTCTGTCAACAACTATTTTATAACTCAGGTTGTAGCCAACTGGCAGGATTTAAAGTTCCCCCATAGGCTTTAGAAAATTTTACCGATTGTGTTTTTGTGGTTCTGGGTTTATTTTTGAATGTGTGTTTTGTTAGTTATTCTGTAATATAGAATAAATATATATTTGATGCAATTTTTGATACATATGTTCATTTTTTCATAGGCATTATTGTCATAATATCATGATTCGTTTATATTGGTCATCCGCAAATATTCTCTTTGATAGACCTATGAATATTCCAACGAGTCAAGAACAATGCCTTGGGAATACATACATCAAGTAACAATTCATTTCTATAATGAATTAACATATCAATGTAAAACAAGCTCAAAATGATGCTAATGTTAACATCATTGAAACAGCAATCGAAGGATCCGATAGAAAAACAAATATTTGTGTGGGCCAAGACATAGACATTTGTAGTAATCATGATTGCACGGGGTCCTGTTTATAAAACCATCCATTTTTTGAAAGCTGGAAAATCAAAAATAGAAGCGAAATTGTATTATTCACAAAGCTTGAACTCAAATCCAAAGTGCAAAGCTCATATTTTGTTTTTGCATGCAATAACCGGTTGCTACACTACTTCAGTGATTTTTAAGAAAGAGAAAATGTATTCAAATTATTTGAAAGAAAGGAGGTTATGTATCAAGCTCCAGCACAAGAAGTACCTATTGCTACTCACGGTTATTTAAATTGTATAAGATCTACACTGCTCAAAACATCTGTTCAATTATTTATTCTTCCGCTAACATCTAGTTCTGAACGATAAGATTTACATCGGATATATTATCAAGTTCAAATATGGCTAGGTCGCGAACTCATTCCTGAAAATTGGGGATCAAAGATCAGGGATACAATTTTGGAGTCAATTCAACCCGCCCTAGAAATTTGGCGGAGTACAATTCTTGAAGCTTGAGTAAGTAGCCTAGTGGGGAGAGCACTGGCTTCTTGCGTGTGGGGTCCCTTGTTGGAATCCAGGTTCGGACGAGAGTCCGCGCACCAAGCTTTGGGTTCACCTAGCTCTGATTAGGTACCTGCTGTAAAACAGGGGTAAAGTGAGTCGTGGAACTAATCACTCCACACTCGTATTCACAATGATTGAAAAATTGTAATGTAGCTCGCTACCAGCTTCAACCCCTAGACCCGTACGAGGGTTGTCGTGAATTTAAAGTTTAAAGTTGTCGTGAATCAAGGGCTGAAGTTTAAACCGCGGCTGCAGAAAATTTGTGTTTTATTGTTCACCAATTTGTGCAAAAATATATCGCCCGATATAAATAGCATCGATGATTGCGACTCTACTGCTGATTTAGATCCACCTTGTTTCCTGACTGAATCCACGTAAATACAGGAAACAACAGAAGAACAAGAACAGGAAAGCATTCACATAGAACAACTGACTGAAGAGGAATAATTTTTGAAATAAATAACTCCTGATTTAAATAAAAAATAAACCAAAATTCGAAATAATTTTCTTAAAACGAAGCGTTTCACAAACAAAAACAAACGTGAATTAGGTATCACATTTATTTAATCATCAAGATTTTATGGGTTGGGCGGTGATATTTTCGGAGCACATTCTCTCGCTATCTAGACTGGAGTTCAGCAAATATGTTTGTTTCTATGTGCTCGGACACATAGAAAAACAAAATCAAAAATTTTCCAAGTCGTAATCCAAATTGGACAATATAAAAATGTTGTCAAGAAAGTGTATACATACTGTTTGTTGAAACTATTTAGATCAAAATATCTCAAAATTGGTTATTGTTACAAGAAAAAAGTGTATGACAAATATGTAGCAAAAACCTTTTTGTGGTACATTTTGCAAGCTACATATCTGTCATACATTATTTTTCTATAAACATAACAATTACTGAGTTATTTACGAAAATTCACTATTGGTGACCTTTGACTCTGTGTAGAAAGTTTAGCCACTCTCGGATCGAGGAGGACTTTCGAAAGTTTGGTTACAGCAACCATATTAAGGTTGACACCCTCATTTTTCCGAAGCGCAATGTCTACTATTCCAGGACTATAACTACAAGCTGGTGCAATTCGAATGCGAATTCTTGTGTTGTTGCACGGAAGTGTTTCAAATTCGAAAAACCACATATGCCCTTCACTATACGAGGCAACCAGGTCCAAATTCCTAAGCTAGGCCGAATATAAAATTACGATCCGTCTTTAGCTCCAGTTTATCTATTTCTAACTTTTGAAAAACCTTTCACTCTTCATCTGGCCAAAACCTTAAATATTCAAATAATTTTTATATACAAAACTCCTGTTTTCGTTTTACTGTTTATTACTGCTACTTCTACTATTAATAACTTTTATAGAATTAAACTATTCACTCGTTACAAAATTAATTTATACCCGTCATTTCGTCAACAATTAAACACTTTTAACAATTGCTGTTGAATAAATATCCGGAATCACAGATGTCCCACACTATATTAAGCTTATAAATCAGATAACTGGCACGAAATCACATAATCGTCTTTTTCAATAATTCTTCGTAAAACAACGCGGATATATTCCCGATGCAACCCCTTTGCGCTTCAATCCTGCGCTTGATCTGAAGACACTGAAACCTGGAGCTCCGTTAAAGTTGAAGCCTTTACTTCCTGGGCTTAGTCAATTCGATTCGTCTCAACTCTGGCCGAGTCCGTGAACAATTTTATCCGAAAGTAGTGACACACGAAACGGCATCCTGGCATGCAGAAATCATGATCGTTGCACATCGCTGCTGCAATTTCGGCTCCGTTTGAAGTGTGAAGAAAACCAGCTGGCACCAACTCACAGTAGTCCCAGCACATTTCACAATCGTCGCTATCCTGACAGCTTGCTCGTTCCAATATTTTGCTGAGCTTATCAGTGAACTGAAAGGAAGAAAAAAATTGGTTAAAGTTTCAAATGCATAATAATTCCACGTTAAAAATTTGTAATTTTAAATGTTGATGGTGAAGCTTACCTTGTAAATGCACTTCTGGCGACATTTATCGATCGATTGCTCCATCAAATCTAAACTAGCTCCAGTTGCAGGCTTTGCTATCGAAAATCCAATCACTTGCGAAATTATCACAGTTAAATATACTCTGAACATAAAACTTCCTGCAATCGCCATTATTTCCACACGTAAAATCTATGTTCCAAAGAAACTGGTCTGATACTACTCAATGGTTGAAAATTTATGAATGAAAATAATGAGAGACCTGAATTTTTATACACAGGTCTTTAGCTCTAAATACCGTTTCTGTACCTGCAGTACCTCATTAATAAGACATAAATGCTTGCCAGGGTATCAGAGCGTTCTTGGAGTTTCGCAATGAAATGACTGTGCGGAACAGGTAAAAAGGACTAAATAAATGTCTGCAGGTTAAATTAAATATTTCTGGAGGAACCAATGAACTCACAGCGGACTGGGATTTTATTACTGTACCATAAAATTAGTGTAAAAAAATGTTCTAGTTTTCTGATATTAATAGATTTTTTTTGTAATTTGTCCACAATCAAGTTTTTTGGAGGGGAAATGCTCAGGGTAGATTTTAAAATAGCAATTTCTTTTTGAGTTTTTTTTTTCTACTTTTACTGAGCAATGAAACTAGGAATAACAGTTTTACTCTTTCAAATGTTTTGTTTGGATAAATCCGAGCTTCGAATTGAAAAAATAGCTCGTTCTAGATATCGTTGTTTTAATATATGACATCTCAATGTTGATCCTGACGACTCGTTCTTTTAACTTTTTCCGCACACACACGTGTCCTCAAATGTTCCATTTTACCTGCGGATAGCCACCTGTACTGTATTATCGAAACTCATTAAACATTGTAAATGCATTTTCATTATCCATTGTAAAGGAAGTGGTTTTGGAAAATCCGGGAAATTTTTGAATGAAAATCAGCCAGCAGGTCCTTAGAATTTCTGATATCATCTAATAGTGTCTACAGACGACGAACATGGTTCGCCAACTTGGCGTGCGAACACGTGCAATTGTTGTTGTACGCAGGTAAGCACTTACCCTTTTCTCAGGTTCGCCAACATGTGCGTGAACATTGAAATTCAGTGCAAACTGATGCGCAATGTACGGATGTTCGGCATTTGGTGCGAACGTCTGTATCGAAGTTTTCGCACCAAGTTGGCGAACCAAGTTGACGAACATGTTCGTCGTCTGTAGATACTATAAGGAAAACAATTGCAAGAAAATCCAAAAGTATGTAGACCGGTACCAAACAAACCGTAAAAGCAATGCGAGACATTGTGAGGTAATTAAGAGGTGAGAAGTTTTGGTTTTTGTTGAGGGAGAATTCTATTCGGCGCCAAATATAAAATATTGCAGACTACTAATTGTCCTATGCATTTCTTAAGCAAGTTTTTTTTTCGTTTGAGTATTGGAATATGGGAAGTGGTTACACAGTAAATTAAATAATGTAAAAGAAAAAAAATTGAAATATGTTCAATTTTTATTGAATGCATTTTAGATCATCGGCTATCCGTTAGCTTATTTCATAACTTGTCGAAGATCATTACAAATATTGTACAGGGTAATAATTGTTTGTTCACCCGATTGTTAACTCCACCATTGCATCAAAGTAGACTTATTTTAATACACAAATGTATATTCGCTTCTGCTATGGCAATTTTGAAATAATGAACGCGGAAAAGGAGAAATTAATTGAATTGGATTGAGGGCTAATGCCGATCAAATTTACGATTTGCTATGTATTAATATGTGAGGGACCCGGTTATAAGCAAATGTTGTGTTTAAATTGGATACCAGGCCATATGTCGTTCAAGTAGGTTTTTTTTACCAGTCAAATGACAGCTCTAATCATAAAACCTGAAACCTTTTATAAGAGAAAATTTTATTTATTCGTTTTTTATTTATTCAACCAAATAAGGTTTAAACTACAGTAAGGCTGGTTATATTGAACTGGGTGGCATAAGGCCACACATAGACCTACTGGTCCATAGTGATACCAGATAAATGGACCTCGAGAAGAAAGTTCAGTCCAAACGGCCATCAAAGGCCCCAGACTTTTTCATGAACTGAAGGATGTCCTTCAGCTTTTGCTCTGCCACTTGCGAGAGATCCACCAGCCAGGGCTCACCGAAGTATCGCAGTCTGGTTTTGCTCAGTGCCGGGCATTAACACAGGAGATGCTGGATTGTTTCTGAGATCCCTGGCTCTTGACACATCCTACAGGTGTTGCTGGTTAGGAGTCCCATTTTCATAACATGTCCTGTTAGGAGAGAATGGCCAGTAATGATGACAACCAGTCCGCGTTAACTCGATGCGAGATTGTATGACCCCCACATGATTTTAGTTACCTTGCAGGTTTGAGTTACACCCCATCCGCACGTTGCACCCTGCATCATTTTGGAGTCGATTGAGTACTTAACCGAGTAAGGATGTCTACCGATCCTGAAAGGGGAAAACTAGCCCCATACTTGGCTAACGCTTCCGCCTTCCCATTTCCATCAATGCCTTTGTGACCGGGAACCCAGATGATTCTGACTCTTCTGCTGTTACCCAGTCTGTTCAGGGCCTGAATGCAATCGAGTACACACTTCGATTTGTATCTGTGAGACATCAGTGCTTTTACCGCCGCTTGTCTATCCGTCAGATATTTATTTCCTCACTTGTAGTATCTTTGGCATATACCAGATCTGCGGCTTTACGTATCGCAAAAACTTCTGCCTGGAAAATATTACAGTGATTCGGAAACCTGAAAGCTGCATCTGCAGAATATGCTGCAGCACCCACACCTGCAGCTGTTTTAGAGCCGTCAGTGTAGAAGCTAAGAGTTGCTGCGCACATTCCACTCGAAGCACAAAGTGGGAACCAGTTAGTCAGCGCTTCCTGCGTATCCCCGTTCAATAGTGCTCTGGCCGAAGGATCCTGACTTGTAGTGTCCCGATTCCCGAAGCCTGACAGCAGCTTTTGCGGCAGTGTCTCTAAAGAAGAGATCAAGCGGAGAGAGATGAAGCAGGACGTTCAGAGCTAAGGCACCTGGAGTGCAGAGGGCCACCAACCGCTGAACTCTATTCGCCATGCTCGCAAAGGGTTGTTTCAAACTTTGAACATATTTCAAGACCAAGCATCCGTAAACAAGGATCGGCCTAGATATCGCCAAGTAGATCCAGTGAGTTAGAGCAGGGCTTAGAACCCACTTTTTACCCAGCACTCTCCTGCTGGTATAAATCGCGTTGCTTGCCCGCTTCACTCTTTCCTCTAAATTTGCCTTCCATGTGAGCTAAATGTCCAGAATAAGAACCAAGTACTTATTTTGTGACTTCAGAATTAACCTAGAGCCGCCCAGCATGATTGGGTCTAAATTGGGAGTTTTGTACTTCCTGGTGAAGAGCACAAGATCCGTCTTATTGGGGTTGATGCCAAGGCCCACGGTATTCGCCCACTCCTCAACCAGCCCTAGAGAGTACTCAATGAGCTGGCTAAGGGTATGTGGAAACCTACCCGAGACTAAAATAGCAATGACGTCAGCATAGGCCACAAACTACAACATAGCAAACTATATAAATAATTTAATAATTTTTGGCAGACAATTGGATTGAGGAGCATATGACGTGAACGTCTTAAACCTAGATTTGCAAATGGTTGGGCAATGTCATTTTCCTAGGCTGTTGAATATCTTGTTTATTGGCTTATTGTACACATAGACTGTGTGGTGTCGGTGTTCGATCACCTTACTGATTCGTTGAAAGTTTTCATTTCTATATAATATTGATTTAATATTGATGAAGCCCCTAAAAATATTATAAGCAACATGAGCATGCATATGCTTATCATCCGCGAAGATTTAAAAGATTTAGTCGATATCTGTAAGATGGAAAGTTATCAAATTCATATGGATTATACAGATTTCTCAAGGCGAGGAGCTAGAACTAATTCTGGACTGATTCGAGCCACATACTTCGCGGCTCATAGGTTTTTTGATTTCCTTCGGACGTCCTTTAATGAATCCCAGCTGCTTATTAGCTTTGTTTAAGGTTTTGTTTTATTGTAAATTAAAACGCAGCTTTTTATCTAAAGTAATCCCAAGGTCTAGGACACTATCAACATTATTTAGCGACACATTATCGAGGTTGTAGTCAACATTTAAATTTGTGATTTTGCGGGGAAAGCTTATGACTTGACATTCTAAATATGCTAGCTAGACTAAAAAAAGTAGCAAATTTTGTAAAATGCAATAGATAAAACTCAAATGAAATGCAGTAAACTGCATTAAATTGCAACAGATATACTGCAATTGCAGTAAAATGAAAGCACTTGTTGTAAGTGATTTCATTTATCCTTTCCAGCAACCTGCGGCGAAGTTTGTTTCTTTTCGCCCAATAACCGTTTCGCATTGCCACCAAGCCTATACAACAATCTATACTTAGCTACGCACTCATTGAGAGTGGAATGATCCTGGACTTGAACCATTTTTCAAATTTTCCGGCGCTAGGAGAGACTTCCATAGTAATAATTTATCAATTATTCATTATCCGTTGACTGAAGATATATGGAAGTAGTCTCGAAAAAATCTTCAGGGTTTTACCGTTTACTTCCAAAGTGCGTTTTCACAACGCACTATTGTCAAATTCAAATTGAAAATTAGTTGATATGGAAGTAATCGTCAATTTGCTTACAAGCTGCATGTATTCATATGCTTTCGCGTGATTAATTAGCTCGTTTTTCGTTTCTAAAACGAAGCAATGTTGAATATTCGCTAAAAAACATAATAATTTTAGCGCAGGAACAAGGGAATAAAGAAGATAGAGAAAATGCTGGATTAGTATAGTTGCTCCGGGATGTTAATTCATATGTATATTGTGGATATTTGAATCGCATAATTTAAATCACTAAGTTTTGTGCGAAATTAAACACATGCTCTTTGATTAATTGAACGTAGTGTAGCACTGACAGGAGGTGAAACAATAGTAGGCAGCATTGCTTTGAACCATAATACGTCGAAGACTTAAACCACTTAAAAGCAGCACAAGCTGGAAGCGGAAAATCTTGAAATCGTTTATGTGATATCGTGCTAGCTGGCTAGGAGTGTCCTGTAGATGGCAGAGTAATCAACCGTAGCACATACTCAATCCGAAAGTTTTGCCATAGATAATGACAGACCGCGCTTTTCTTCCTTGTCGGCCGCAGAAAAGGATTCGTCCGTGAAAGTTTATTGATTTCGTCGGCTTTACGCTTCGGTTTTTGATTTATTGCAGTGGAAACTGGTGTTAAGTGATCGGTAAATAATTTTGTCGTGTTTGACTACTCAAGGATGTTTGTGTTTGTGTTTTATTGGAATTTCTTTGAGGTGTTTGACAGATTGATGGTGAGGTAAGTTATATTTTCTGTCATCTTCACTGTGCATCACAGCAACATGCAGTACTAGCTAAAAAACTTTAGATGCGAAACTCCGCATTGGTTGGCGAAATTCGCTTTCGTAAAATTTCAATGCAGTGGTCTGTATGGCCATCGAAACATTCGCTCGAATTTTGCTCGCCAGCAATGTGTGTTACCATACAGACCAGTGTATTGTAATTTTTCGAAAGCGATTTTTGCCCCCAAGTGCGAAATTTCGCGTTCAATGTATTTTAGATACACATATGTTTGAGGAAACTATTTTTAGTTTAGAAGCTGTTTGATATTGACTTTTAATGCACGAATTTGCATTATTTTTGCTTTGACATTTTGTAATGAATTTGGGTGGATTACTGTTTGAAAATATCTAGACTAAGAAAAAGAAGCATTTGCTTTCGAAGGCAAAACCTAACAGATATACTATCTTTTAAGATAAGGTTATAGCAGGGTAATTCCATAGAAAATCGACCAATTTTCAGATAATTTCTGAACTCACCCCCGCGGAATTTGGAAATATTTTGTTATCCAGAAGGGCTGGTGAGCTGTTTATCGAAAATGAAATATTTTTCGAAAATATGGTATATTTGCGGAAATATGGCCTCTTGAAGTTTTTGAGAAACGTCGGTTCGTGTTACATTCAAAAAATTGTATAAAATCTTCTACTTAACGTAGAGCCTTCAAATATGGTTTGTGGGAAAGGGTAATTCTAAAAAAATAGTGCGAGAAACATCCTGGCCAAAAGGGATAATTACAAAGTCCTTTATTCTTGATAGAAATCAAAAATCAAATATCTATCTGATTGGGAAATAATTGAATCGGAATTAATCTCTTCTCCACAATGTTCTATTTCGTTTGCGAGATGATAATAATAATTCTATTCAATAAAGCCGCCATTTTATCATTTGCTATTGCTTTTCTTGGCATACGAAAAATGTTGCTCATCCTTGTATATTTTCTGAATGTATTTATCACACATCTAACCTGATTTTTCAAGTTAAAATATCATTTATAAGATTCGGTTTATCAGCTCTTGTTTTTTACATCACTTGTTTTTTACATCACTTTTACATCAAACTTCATTTCGCTTGAAATGAATATGCTTTGAAAAGCGCTGATTATTATTATTTTATTAGTACATCATTTTGCAAAAGCGGTTTGACAGGATTCTGCATGTGTATCTGCATATATTCAACAACGAGAAATTGTGGGCTACAATTTATTAAATTGTAGTACTATTTTTGCTTACTTTGCATTATCAAATAAATCAAAGGTATCAAATCGTGCTATTCCAAATTCATATTATTCCAAATAAGCATATAAACACATTTAATTACTGTTATTTGCCTACCAAATGCATGTAATTATCATGACAGATACAACATTGATAAGAATTTTAAAAATAAATTAAATTATGATCGGTTTATAAGTGACGTCTCACGTAAGATAATTTCACTTATCCTTTGCAACAATCTACGGCGAAGTTTGTTTCTTTTCGCCCAATAACCGTTTCGCATTGCCACCAAGCCTATACAACAATCTAAACTTAGCTACGCACTCATTTAGAGTGGAATGACTCTGGACACTAACCATTTTTCAAGCTTTCCGGCGCTGGGAGTGAAACTTCCATGGCAATAATTTGTCAATTGCAATTGACAATTAATTGTTATTGAAATAATCGTCAATTTGATTAAAACCTGCATGTATTCATATGCTTTTGCGGGATTAATTAGCTCGTTTTTCGTTTCTAAAACGAAGCAATGTTGAATATTCGCTAAAAAAACATGCATAATAATTTTAACGCAGGAACCCGGGAATAAAGAAGATAAAGAAAATGCTGGATTATAATAGTTGCTCCGGGATGTTAATTCATATGTATATTGTGGATATTTGAATCGCATAATTTAAATCACTAAGTTTTGTGCAAAATTAAATTAACTAAACGTAGTCTGGTACTAACAGGAGTAGGGTTGGAAAACTAATTTTATTCACCGGTGAACGGTTAACCGTTAACCGATCGGCTTTTCACCGGTGAAAGCCCTGAGGCGGACGATTTTAACCGGTTAACCGGTTAATCGCCGATTTTCGGCGAAAAAATTCTGGAAAATGTTTCATACCATTATACTCGCATATTCTGATTTGCAATGAGTTTTGATAATTTAAATGAAAAATGAGGTCAACCAAGATTCAAAAATTTCAAGAAATATTTAAACAAAAGCACTCAACAGAACAATTAAAACTAAAAAAAATTGCTAAACAATATAAATTTCAAAAATAAATAATGAGCAGATTGAGATCATACAAAATGTTAAACTTATAGCTAGAAAACACTCAATCAATATAAATGACTTAGATTTAGACTAGTCAAATATCAGTCTCTTCGAAAAAATTTAATGCGAAAAATTCAAATTCAACCGGACACAATACAAATTTACCTCAAAACTCAAACCTATCCTCCTGGTTAACAGAACGCAGGAAGACTAGCATGTTTAGGTTTTTAGGAGATAACCTATTCCTCTTCGTGCACTTCACACTACCTGCGTGGGAGAACAGTCGCTCGGCAGCAGTTGAAGTGGCCATAAGGTGCAAATAGAGCATGGCTAACTCGTAAAGTTGCTCATATCTAATTCTCATAGAGTCCCACACCTCCATAGGATATGGGTTTGTGCGCCTGTCCACAACGGCGCTGCTGAGGTACGCCTTTAGCTGCGATGGGATGGTGTCTGCAGCCTCATGGTCGATTGTCCCTGCAGAGCTCCGGCGGAGGAGACTGTCTACCGCGGACCAGATTTCTGAAGAGTAGTCTTCACCATCATTGTCAGACGCAACGTCCAGGGCCACAGCGTGGCTGGATTCAAGAATCATTCCTGATATACAGCTACCTGAAAACCAACGTAAAATTACAATCATGTATCGATGTCGGGACGTGTGCAGTCCCATCTTTACCACTCTCGTTTTGATTAAGAAGTGCTTTGCCAGGATGCGCACCAAATGCACCTGTCCGTCTTGTTCACCTTGTACGCCTTCAACCGGACTCCTGGACAGGACGGACGTGTGCATGTGGCAGCACCTTGGAGGGGGAAGTCCCTTGCAAATTATTTCCAACTACGAAGACTACAAATCGATCAGCGAAATACTCACCAATGGATTCTCAAAAACTAACTTTTTATAGAGAGGGTCTAGAAAAGTTGCTACTGCATATGGGCGAAGCAACTCGATTTCAGAAAATTTTAAATTGATTTCCGATAAAAGTTGCTGCTTGACATTGAATGACAAGGCCTCAGTTGGCAGATAGGCCTTGACATCCTGGAAGTTTAGATGAATTATTTAGTAAGTGTTCAAAGGTATCAAAAATATATACAGGGTGGACCATGAGATCCGGTGTTGTTTTACCGGCAGGCAACACTTTGTGCATCTTTCGGCGACAAGCGAGAGGCGAAGAGTGAAGCTTGGTGGAGTCTTCCAAGCCTCTCGTCTTGTGGGCAGATGCCCAAATTGTAGCATGCCTGTCAAAAATCCCGGGGTCCGTAAATCATAAGTGCCACGCTATTCTCACCGTTTTGAGTCCGTACACAATAGGGATGACGATACTTAGAATGACATCCTTTTCTTTGGAGAGCATATTGGTTGCTTCCTCCAGAGGCTTCAGGAGGTCCCTGATCTCGGTCAGAATATTGACCTTTTCCTTTATTGACCTGTATTTTGAGAAGTACGACAGTAACGTGCTCTTCGAGCTCAAGATAGCGTTGGATCATGTAGTAGCCTGAGTTTCCACCTCTTGGATGAGCTTCAAGCACTTTGCTTCTGGTTTTCCAGCCTTCATTTGTTGCTGTTTAAGCTCCTCCGAGGCAACTTCACTGGTGCGAAAAAAACGCACGATCCGTTTAACTTCCATGAGCAGAGCGTGCACTGACAGTTCTACTGGATCTTGTGTTTCCCCCTCCTCCTGGATATCCTCAAGCAAGACTTCAGCATCCTCTTCGTTTTCAGGTTCATTCACTTGATCTCCTGGCTCTGCTTCTGAGGGTCTTGGTGTTGAAGTCATGCCGAGAATGGATTGGCCAATGGCATTAATGAGGTGACCAGCGCAAATAATGTGCTTCTCCATGCCAAACACTAGGCGAGCAGCAGCTTTGACATTGGCCCCTCCAATCGAGCAAGTCAAGTCGCGACAGCGAGAGGCAGTGAATCGGCTAGCGAGGAGAGAAGCCAGCCCCTGGACATGGACGGTATAACTTTCCACCATTAGCCCCTTCAATCCTCTCGCGCACAAAGCATGTTAAAGCTGCCTTTATGCCATTTCGCTCTCATTGTCAAATTGGAGGGGAACTACTTGGATTTGACCCGATTTAACAATGAGCAGATAAAAAATTACTACCATCCCCTTCAATGTAAATCTTATGGGCATGTCCACTCGATTTCTACTACCTCACTGGCCGTAGCACAAGGCGGCAGCACAACGAACCTGGTTTTTTCTTTCTCGACTTTTTCGTTGAAGTAGAGGGTAAAATTTGCCATTTAAAAAAACGGTTAACCGAAACATTTAACCGATTAATCGATTTGGGTGAAAGCGGTTAACCGGTGAAAATTAGTCGATCGGTTAATCGATTTAACCGGTTAACCGGTTAACCGTCACCGATCTTTCCTTCCCTAAACAGGAGATCAAGCAATAGTACGCAGCATTGCTTCTAACCATAATACGTTGAAGACTTAAACCACTTAGCAACAGCACTAGCCGGAAGCGGAAAATCTTGAAATCGTTTCTGTGATGTCATCGTGCTAACTGGCTAGGAGTGTCCTGTAGATGGCAGAGCAATCAACCGTAGCACATACTCAATCCGAAAGTGTTGCCACAGATAATGACAGACCGCGCTTTTATTCCTTGTCGGCCGCAGAAAAGGATTCGTCCGTGAAAGTTTATTGATTTCGTCGGCTTTACGCTTCGGTTTTTGATTTATTGTAGTGGAAACTGGTGTTAAGTGATCGGTAAATAATTTTGTCGTGTTTGACTACTCAAGGATGTTTGTGTTTGTGTTTTATTGGAATTTCTTTGAGGTGTTTGACAGGTTGATGGTGAGGTAAGTGATATTTTCTGTCGTCTTCACTGTGCACCACAGCAACAGGCAGTACTAGTTAAAACACTTTAGACGCGCAATTCCGCATTGGTTGGCGAAATTCGCTTTTTCGTAAAATTTCAATGCACGGTTTTGTATGGCCATCGAAATATTCGCTCGGATTTTGCTCGCCAGCAATGTGGGTATTACCATATAGATCAGTGCATGGGAATTTTTCGAAGGCGAATTATGCCGTCCAGTGCGAAATTTTGCGTTCAATGTATTTTAGATACACATATGTTTGAGGAAACTATTTTTAGTTTAGAAGCTGTTTGATATTGACTTCTGATGTACTGATTTGCATTATTATGGCTTTGACATTTTGTTTTGAATTTGGGTGGATGACTGTTTGAAAATATCTAGACTAAGAAAAAGCAGCATTTGCTTTCGAAGACGAAACCTATCAAATATACTATCTTTTAAGATCGTTTAGTGTGCAAATTGTTTACATTTATTCAGTGGGGATGAATTCTTTTGATTTGTTTGGAAGACAAAACTCACACTTTTCCTTCGACAACTTCAATCCTGCCTGTTGCAACCTCCGGTACACCTCTTCCAAGACTTGTAGATATTTGCCAAATTGCTAGGTTGTGATGACAATGTCATCCAGATACGTACATAGGGTTCTAAATCAGGACCCGGGAGAATTTCGGAGCCCAAATGGCATCCTCCGAAACTGAAATAACTCTCGGTTGGGCACTGTTAACACTGTAAAGTTTTTGTAATTCCTCTGCCATTGGAATTGCCAGTGTGCCGAGTTAATATCAAGTGAGGCAAGATATTTGGCTCCACGTATGGCGTCAAATGTTACACTTGAATTTAGTAAATTATTTAAAGAGACTTTGTTACCAGTCAGGCGAGTGAGTTTTCAGCAGTAAGTCTAGAAATTCGTTCGGCTCCTCTGTCCAAACCCCCTTTTCCCCAAGGTAAAAGTGGAGGTACGCGGAATGGACCTCCCTGATTCTATGGGCTTCTGTATTTCTTTCAATGTTTTAACAGAGCATGAGCCAAGTTTAGCTCGTCATATCTTCTTTTTGAAGAGCGACAACTCCTGCTTGCATCACGAGTTATCGCTCTTCAAAAAGAAGAACGCATAACACTCCAGGCAACATTGCTGGAGCACTATGCGTTACTAAACCCCTTTCGTTGGCGGCCTCTTGCCTTAATAAGCTCGCTGTTCCACCATAGGGTAGCGTTTTTCCCTTAAGGGTTTCTCGGAACAAGCATCTTTGAAACATGGTACCACGATTTCTGTTAAACGGTTCACCTGCTCGTTAATTTGTCCTAGTCTTACAATCTGAGGTGTCTCTTTGTTTTTCTGGCTCCGAACTATTTTAAGTAAGTTTTTATAGCTACCAATATTTGAGCATAACCCGAGAGGGGCGGCATGTTAGGCACCAACCAGCTGTGGACGCTTACCAATATACCTGGAGTTAAAAGGGTAGTAATAACAATTGCCTCAGCTTTGTTGCTGATAATAAATATGGGTATATTAGTTACATAAGAATATTGAAGACTGTTGATATTAAAAATTCTAGTAAGTTTTTCGCTATATTTGTTATTAGTGCTACCATAAATCTCGTAGTGAGCATTGTCGTTAAAGTCGATTATAACATTAACTCTTATAGCTGCATCTGCCACTCTTCTTAGTCCTGGCGAGATAGAATCTACGTTGTATGGTACAAAAACAGTCAACAGCCTGCTGCGCTGCTTGGTGCCGTCCACCACTATCATTTTCACAATCGTTGTGTCCCAGTCTCAAGTCTGTTGGATCAAAATTGCACTAAGTTCTTTTTTTTGGCAACAATGTATGTCTTTTTTTTTGTCGCTTTCCTCGCTGCAGTACACTCAGATTCGCGCTGAATCAACAGACCGCGTTCTTATTAAAAAGCGGTTCCTGTATCAGTGCGATGTCAGAACACCCTCGACTAAGAGGCCGTCGCCACTCTGCTGTGGTGCAGATTTGTGCTTCAACTTCCACCGGCTGAAACAATCTCCAAGGGGAAAATTTTAGATCTGGGTTCTGATTCTTTAAGAGAGACCGAGCCTCAGGGTCGTTAGAATGGGGCACCGCCACTTGTTGACGTTAAGAATTATATTATATTGTTCGAGAGATTGAAGTTTGGATTGTAGAAAGAGTGAGTTATGATGTGGTCGATTTTTAGGTCGTCTGCATAGAAAAGATAGGTTATATCAAGCAATATCTCAGAGACATCTGAAATGAACATATTAAAAAACAGGGAGTCTAGATGACTTTGTTCTGGTACTCGAAAATATGTGCACACTTTTTTAAATAAGTGGACTTGGTTGAGTTGAGTTCGATCGCAAAGATAAGACTGGATGCAGTTTTGAAAGGCCCTGGTTACACCAAAGTAACATTTTTTTTGGGACTAGAGCTTGATGGACAACCTAATCGAGAGCCTTACTAAAGTCCATATAGACTGCGACAATTTGGGTTCCTATTTTCATTTGACAGAGCACTTGGAAATTAGAATCAGGAGCTTGGTAGAAGTCGATGTGGCCAAACAAAATCTATGCTTTCGCTTATTAAGAAAAGGGTCGATAATAGAAGTAAGTTTGTCACAAATTATCTTCTCAAAGAGTTTGCGATGATAGACAAAATAGCAATGCTTCGATATATTTATTTGTTTATT
This sequence comes from Nemotelus pantherinus, assembly GCA_963978885.1. Lineage (NCBI taxonomy): Eukaryota > Metazoa > Arthropoda > Insecta > Diptera > Stratiomyidae > Nemotelus > Nemotelus pantherinus. Next base: position 219,473,421 of record OZ022263.1, read on the forward strand.
TATTTATTGAAATCTATTTTAACAAGCTTCTGCTCAGTTACAAAAATAGAAATATTAGATGAATCCAAAAGAAGAAAATAGAAAAAATTACAAACAAAAAAAATATTAGAAATATACATATTTGAACTTCAACAAATTAAAGCTAATATACAATTTAACATTGAAGAAAGTGCAAAAATGGTAAGAAAATTAAAAAGAAAGTCAAACATTACAAGAAGCATTAAGAATTATATCTTTAACTTGCGACTTAAATTGAGAAAGCGCTAGTGGAAAGGAACCAAGCTGAAGATCGTTGTGCTTCCTGGGGATACGCACTAGCGGTGAGTTAAAATAAACTTCAGAACGCGCGAAGGGAAGAGAGAACATTGATTGAGATCTATCTGATCGATTGACGTTACGTAGACACAGCATACAACCAAGATGGGAGAGCATAGGGCAATGGAGTAGCTTGAAAAGTAAGCACTCGTCAAGGAACACTCGTCGGGAATCTAATGAAGGAATTTAGAATAAGGAAAGACGATTACTATAACCACAGTAAGCGATGTTGAATTTAAATAACAGTGAGCGAGTAAACCTACGCTGAATGTATTCCACTGCCTCACTAAGCCATTTATGACGGGGAGACCACACTTGACAACAATACTCTAGGATGCTACGACGAGAGGCCTTGGCGGTTATATAGGCAATGTGCAGATCAAATTTGAGCTTTGGATCAAAGTGCACACCAAGATCCTTAAAATTATCAGCAGCCGTAATGGAAGAGTCGTACAGAGTATAGGAATATATTAAAGGTGACATTTTATACGTATAAGACATTTGGATATGTTCAAAGTAAGTAAATTTTTCGAGAGTACAGAGTACAGAGATCGTTTTGGAGTTGGAAGCATTCGTTGGTAGATTCAATTACTTTGGAAATCTTGAAGTCATCAGCAAACAAGAGGCAGGCAGAACGAATAAAGGAAGGAAGATCATTTATAAATACAAGGAATAATAATGGACCGAGAATGGAGCCCTGAGGAATACCGGAAAGCGGACAGAAAGGGGAAGAAGTGGACGATTGCACAGATACAGCACAAGAATGACCAGAAACATAGGATGAAAACCAAGACAATAGAGAACCCGACACCCCATAACTTCGAAGCTGTGGTCAACAGAATCAAATGCTTTTGAGAAGTCGGTATATACGACATCCACTTGTTTCCGTTGGTCTAAGGCAGAAGCAACAAAGTTAGTAAAAGTTATAAGATTAGAGGTGGGGGATCTACTTTTGACAAAACCTATTGATCACTATTTATCACTACTTTTAAAAATAGGTATAATGAATGGGTATTTTTCAGTTAGACGGCAAAACATCATTTGTTGAGAATCATGAACAAAATGTGCAGACTAACTGTACATTTGATCACAGCCAAGGAGAAACCAAGTTAGGGTCTGGTCCTCTGGTGGTAGTTCATAAATAGCTTACATAATGGCCTCTTGTATCAGGAAAAACCTGTCGACAAAAATGCTGCCTTGACTCCAGCTGACATAGTTGTAGTAGCGAGTTTAGGCGAATAAAAAGTATTTTGAATATGGTCAACATAAAAGTTACATATGACTTGAAGATAGGATGAAACTGTGCTACCTCTGAATATTTTAAGTTTTATGTTGACAAATTCAAAGAACTTTTTTGGATCAACTCCCATTAATTTGTCACAGAGCTCATACTCAGTGCTCATAGACGTTTGATAGAAAATTATTTTGATAGCTCATCGTGTAATCTTTTTAGATCCTAAAGAAATCTATCATTTTCAATTGGTTAAATAATTGATTTTTTCGGTTTCTTAGGTATTTTAAATTACTTTTGAGCTTTAAATTTTCTAATAGTCTGTTCCTTTTCTCCAACTTTGCCATGCTAGTGAAGATAATCTTGTAAAAGAAGACATCATTGCATCAAAATCTGATGCCAAAAATGTTGTGGTCCAGTCTGCTGTGTCCACACTGAGAAAAATGTCACTTTTTTTTAGAATCACTTAAAATCAAAAGTTGATATCACTTTGAAATAAAAAGCGAATCTTGTACGAATTCCACTTTATTATAAAAATTTTCTTTTCAAATCAAAATTTTTCATCATTGAATTAAAAAGAAAACGTATATGGCGCCAAATCATATTTGAACATTTTTGATTCAAAAATTTTCAAATATGATTTGGCGCCATATACGTTTTCTTTTTAATTCAATGATGAAAAATTTTGATTTGAAAAGAAAATTTTTATAATAAAGTGGAATTCGTACAAGATTCGCTTTTTATTTCAAAGTGATATCAACTTTTGATTTAAAGTGATTCTAAAAAAAGTGACATTTTTCTGAGTGCAAGTACCATAAGTCCTAATATAAATGCACAAATATTTGGCTCCTCGCTTTGGCTAGTTGACAACCGCAAAGATCTCATCAGTCTATATGTCCATAAAATTTGGGTATCAGTTCCACAGCCTGGTTCTTAAGTTGCTTCAGACCTCTCCATGGATAAAGTAGAGACCTCTACATTTTCCATCCTCCAGTGCAGGAGCACAGAATCCATGGCAGTTTGGGGTCTGTGATGTGATTTTGAGTACAACTAAGACTGGTTTGACTGGTTTGGCTGCGAATAGTTTGAGACCTCCGATGCATGATTTGATTGAGGAGTACACAAAGTTTTGTCTTTCTACTCTTGATTTGATGCTCCATTCGTCAAAATAAAGTTTAAATCCAGACCAAGTAGCCTTCTAATCACTTCACTGCTTTAAGCAGGACTTGGTTTGATGCGATCAAGAGCATACATAAAAATATTGGAGGACTTATTGTTGGAGCTAGCTCGCTGGAATCAAGAATTGTTTTTTGTAAAGAAAATGGGGTCAAAATAGTTCCAGTATTGGAACTGTAGCTTTTCTGATGTTACGTGGTGTTTAATGAAATCAGCTCCATTAACGTTGAAGTAAAACTGTTTGTCGACAGAAAAGCTTCCAACATGCCGTATCACGTGTATACAAACCTGATCACCTTGAATAGAAGAAATCATATAACGGACGGGTCATCGAGAAAGTTATTCACAGAACAAAAGACAAAATCATAGACAGAATTTTAATTATCTAGGACCACACTGAAAGAAAAATCTTGGTAAAATCAATAATTTCCCTCAGATGTTTTTGCGTCAACTACACTCAGAAAAATATGTTTCCGAAAATCAAAGAAAATATTTACTTGTTTACGAGATGTGAAATCTTCACAAATCAAATAAACTTTTATTTGATATCAGTAATTTGTATACATATCATTGAAAAACTTCTTATATTCAACGAAATACAATTTTTGCTTTACCTTATTTCAAGTAAGTAATTTTCCACAAATCTTGTAAATTACGTCTATGAATTTAGTAAATTATATCTACACCGCGAATATTTTTTTCTATGTTTCAACAACAACCACGCTTCAATATTCACGAAAAAATTGATAGTTTTTCTGTCTTTTATCAACTTTTCCTCTACACAAATAAAGGGTCGATAGCTTAGTTCGCTAACGTGTCAATCCAAAGCAGCGATCTACCGCTCGAGGGTTCGAATGCCGCCGGGTTCATGTCATGGATGACTTTGTTCGTCTTCAGTGTTCCTAACTCCATTGATTAAGTGTAACATTATAGCTTAAATTGGCGACTGGGCATAAATAATACTAGCGCTTCAGAAAATGAGAAAAAAATATCGCACCTTAAAAAAAGGAAAAAATGGTAATTTTTTTTTCAAAGTTTTTGCGTGTCAAAAACATGCTATGCTTTCAAAGCGGTCCCCCATCTAAGTAGTAACCGCGCCCAGCACTGCTTAACTTTGATGATCGTACCTGAACCGATTAATGCCAGATGCCAGATGTTCTTGAAATTATATTAAATTTTACTCAGGGCAAGTGCAATATCAGTGCTTGAAATGAATGAATTCCTTTCTTTCGATTGAATAAATATTTCTTTGAAACTATACCAAGTTTTACTCAGGGCAAGTACAATATTTGTTCTTTGAAATGAAGAAATGGATTTCTTTGGATTGAGTAAATATTTCTTTGGCGCAGAATCATTACCAATTTTCTTTGATAATGTGTTCATTTTTCTTCAAAAAATAGAAGTATTTTTCTCAGTGTACGGGCTATAAGTTTAAACAACCATAAAAAAATAGTTGATTACTTTTACGCAATGCGTGTCATGTACATACATATATTAACTGCATAAAAAGCGTCATACAACGTAATATAAAGGCTTCACAGCATAACATGAATATGAATTATATCGAACAGCAAACCGAACACAATTTTGCCATGTAGCATATGAAACTTCTATGATAGAATAGGAGTGTGAGTATGAGGAGTATGAAAAATCAACAGTTTTCCTTAGTTGTTTTTGCATCAACTAGGGCTATAGTTAAAACAACCATAAGAAAATTGTTGATTACTTTTATGCACCATGACGGGTGGTTGATAAACAAAAAAAATTTTCATTCGGAGCATGTAAAACGTCCAAATGTTGAAACCATTCTACTTTGCGTAGAATAATTCCAAAGACGTTGCTCACTGAATTACGTTTGCTGAAATCAACTATTGCAAAGTAGTTTAAGTACCATAAAAACTGTTGATAATTCAAAATGTTGAAGTTTTGATTGAATTGATGAATATTTTTCTATTGATCAACTATTTTTCGTGGTTATGAAACAATTAAAACAGTTGATTTCATGAACGTTGCGATATTTTTTGTATAACCAGAGCCAACTACTTTTATATCGTTAAATTAACTATATTAACATAATAAAAATAACTATTTTCCGTAGTTCGTTTAACGATTTTGAATGAATCGTTGCAATACTATTAAAAATAGTTGAACCAACCAAGAATTTTTCTTTCAGTGCAGTTAATAATTATCCCGGCAATGACATACCTCGCAGCAGACATCAATCATTCAACAAAAAGTGAGAATAAACACCATTAGGTTCTCAACATTTTTCATCTTCCTTCGCCAGCAGATACCGGTAGAAACAGATAGTTTTGGAAATCAAAATTTGCCTCCTTACTCAATGTTACAGCCAGTGAACTCAGTTCATCATGCATCATAAATTAAAGGTCAATATTTTCTTTCTCGGACCGCAAGCAGGTTTCGCACGTGAAAACCCATCCGCAATTGCCCCTCCTACCGCTTAAAGAGTAACTACGGCAACTTCGTGCAGATGGACAGATACCTTAACATAACTTGGCGTTAATGGTGCGAACACATTCAAAAATAATTATCATCAAGTCGATTTACAACGATCCTTCTTTCGCAACTGCAAAATTCACTTTGCATTGGGGGAAAACACTGTCTGCGCACTTGTTCGGATGCGAGTATTCATTACTTGCATGGTAGTTAGCCTTGGGGCTCTCTGCCATACGCATGAAGATATCTCCATCTTGGACAGAGCGCAGCCACTCTGGCAAGAGGAGGATTGCAAGTCGGTCATTTGCAACCATAGTATTTACGAAGCATATCAACTTCAATTTGAGTTCCATTTGCTTCAATAGAGCGAACATATAAATAAAGGCTACAAACGGTAATTAAAAGAAGGAATTGATGAAGTTTATTCCGTGGTCTTACTTTCAGATTTCCGCGCATACTATTCCAGGCTTCCTGTATCTCACCTTTCGTGTTTGATTTTGACGTAAACTGCCCGGGATTCATCTGCCGTTCGAATTAATTACGATTCTTTTTCATTGTGGAAACAATCAAGCCGAATATCTTTCCAGGTCTGCTCGGACAAGACTAAAGCCACGGCGGCATTCTTTTATTGTTATTTATTTTTTCCTCACTCCGACATTCATCTGATCTTGTGATGATTTATGGTGTTTAATAATAGAGCGCTAAGCACAAATTTGTATTCGTGGGGCTAGGAGCTCGGTCAGATAGTGTCCCGCGCCTGCTCCTCGGGCCAACAGCCTGCTATCTGATAGGGTCCAGGCCGAGAATTTCAGGTAGGGGCATACTTCTTAGTTAAGCTGTTAGTTTGACTGACTGCTCGAGATTGCCTATATTTACTGGCCATTGAGCCAACCACGTTGGGTGGATTTGATGAGCGACCAGAAGAAGATATACGAGTACGAGTTTGCGCAATATAAACGATTCGAACGATACCCGACAACTGGGAATAAATTAGAAAGAACTAAATGGCCTCGAGGAACGAAGAATCGGGTAGATTGCGAAGAGTGAAATCATAATACTGAGAATGAGAGTTTTTTTTACGTTCGACTCGTTCCTTTTTTTCACTGCTGCCCGAAAGATAATTAAATTAATGTTGGCAAGTCTGCAAACAATATCTTAATTGTAAGTTTTTCTATTTTACTGACCGGCCGTTGTCTTTTTGCTGCTGTTTTTCTTTTTGCTTTGATACGGTTATTAATTTTGCGTAAAAATAGCTTGGCGATGACGAATGGACGCACCGGCGCGGAATTCAGTTTTTCAATTCACTTTCAGATTGAATCCATTATGAGAAGCCGGATATATATAAAATCGAAGAATAAACTGGTACGCACGACAAAAAATCCTTGAAAATGTGTGGAGAACGAAAACAAGTTACCTTGATCATTAATTTAATTAGTTTCAGCAACAGTGGAAACAACATCATCCATATCTGTTTGAATCAACGACTAGGCAGAGATAATTTATTGTTTTGTCGATTAGATTGCGGGTATCTACGAGAATGATTTTTGCTACATTGATTTTAAGCAAATTGAAAAAGTTGAAAATCGAATTATGAAAAATTATTTTGCAAGCCCATACTAGTCCCCCATCATACGCCTCAGTACTGCCTATGTACGTTTGGGCTCGAATCGATGACTTCTTGCTCGCACTCTCGGTTTTGGTACTCCATGGGTGTTTGTTGGTTGATGCGCGCGAGTACATTCCAATCGATTATATGATTACTAATTAATCATCTACTGAACTGCCACCTCATTATTTCCGCTTGTTCACTTTTTTGACATTTAATTGGAATTTATGTAGATTTATTGAGAGTTTACATTGCAAATAGATTTGTTGGCATTTGGTGTACATATACTGACTTTTCCTTTCTGAAGATGGTATGGTATAGCACGGTGGGTGAATGTATACTATTAAGCTTGCGGAGGATAAATCATAAAGCAGCAGTTATAGCCTGGTGAAAATTCGCACATAGCGTTAGTTTGGTTTATTGTGTAGGTATATGTGCTTAAGGGGTAGTTGGCTGTGACTGAAATAAAAAGATGATTAATGTAAAAGTTTCACAAAGAGTAAATGGTTGTTTCTGTTACGTTATTTGGTAGACTTCGTAGACAGCTTACCGCAGACTTCTGGGCGCCTGTGTGAAAGATCCGAATGCAGCCACTTAAGGTTTAATAGAAATCTATGGTAGCCAGATAATAAAAAAGTAGTCTCTCTTTATAACCTGTTGCAAGTCTGGGGTTCCACAACTCACTTTGTCCCTAATTTAGCTCAGTTGAGTCAATCCAAAGTCCAGTTTGCGATTATAGCAGATTATCTATGGCTAGATTTGAACCAGGAACGGTATAAGCTAAGCTCACGCAACTACACAAGCCTCTAGAAAACTTATTGGAGTTATGATCGACGGATCGCCGTAGAGGTTCATACACCATTCTTATTTGACATGGTTGAGTGGTATTAACCTTAATTAATCTTAAATCATCATTATTGTCAGCGCTACAAGTCTCCTTCAAACAAATTTTCCATTTTTTATGGTCCTGATGGCGAGCCGATGTCATCTAATTAGGTACCCTTAAGTTCCGAGAATCCTGGTCAACGCCATCGATCTACCGCAAGCAAGGTCTCTATCACCGATCACCAGAGCCGGTTCTGGTCATATTTTCGCCTGGCGCAGAACGACATTTGGCGCACTTCATATTATGATTTGAATTTTTTTGACCATCTCTTTCATGACTGCGAATTCTTAGCAAGTTTTTACTAGTACTTGCTAGTATTTACCTAAGCATTAATCAACATGAAAGTTTTATTAAAAAAAACTAGATATTTGCTCATTCGAGCAATGCAGCATAACAGTTTTTCTCAAAAATTTTCGTCTTAAGTATTCGATATGCAGAAATACTTTTCTTCTCCAATTTTTGCCTCTGTAATACTGTTGTTTTTTTCTAATATTTATAAGAACATCAAATTATTCGTTCATTCATACAAACAAAACAAAAAACTTTAAATATGTATATATTAAAGACATAAATTATATGGAAGACTCAGATTTTTATGCGGTAATAGCAAGAGTGAAATTCGCTGTGCTTATCCACACTCAATCGCTTTAATACACAAAAATTACACATTTTGTGGAGAGAAATTTTAGTTTTCTGAGAAGTCTTTATTTTATTTCGTTGAAAGGACTTTAATTTTCGCAAAGTTTTTAACTAAACAATCACTATTTAATTCGAAGACAAGACCATTTTCTATAAATCGAATTGCCAAATTTACTAGTCTTTCTTGCCTCATCGAAGATCTCAAATAATCCTTTAAAATTTTTAATTTTGAAATGATCGTTCTCTTGCTGTAACTGTAAAGAGTAAAGTCAACACTATTTTCAAAGATCTTCAATATACATATCTACTGAAAATGAATTCAAGGCTATCATTGGGAGAGTCGTGTTCCTTAGTTAGAGTTGAACCCATGGAAATTTCTTCCTGAAATTCCCACCGTTTAAATCTGAATATTCATTATGTGTTAACGCTTCTTCAAGCTTTGAGCAATGCTGAAGTGCGATTTGATTTGGGCTAGTTTTAAACTTTAATATTTCATTATAGTTTTACAGTTGCTCAAAGCATTCTGTCACAGAAATAATTGTTAAATCCAAATCATCAAAATAAAATTATAAGTTAAACCTAATCAAGTGTTAGTTGCGGGTCTCTTCACTTTGGATCCGCCTCAAATAATCCCCTAAAACTGAATTGCAACCCGCAACAGCTCCTACTAACTTGAGAAAATGGCTATTATCAGGCCCAATATAATGCGTCTGAGTTTCCTCTGGACGCTAAAGATTGCGAGGCTAGAAATTGCACGATAATCAATAAACGTTTTAGAACATTTTTCCAGTACTCAGTTTCCTTTGATATTTGTTCTCAATTCTAGCTCTAAGTCCGTCTATTACTTAAAACTCGTCATGTGAACTACACTAGCTTCATGTTCTTTGATAGCTCGACTTGAATGGCCCCAGCCCCTATAACCTGTACTAGAAAATGAATGACTACTTTTCTGAGCTCAAAATATAAAGCAACAAAATCATTTGCATTAAATATAAACCAGCCATGGCCTAGCAGCTGTCTTCCCATTATTTAAACAATCTTTGGTAGTGTTGTGGACTAAATTTCCTATTTTTAGTGACATTGAATCAAATAATATCGAATGTTCTAATTTGGACGAGGCCTTTCTGTAGAATAATTGTAATTATTTTCTTCATCAGTGTGAGCCATGAATAAGGATCACCAAGCTCTGTTTCAATTGAAAATTACACACCTCTCTTGACATCGGAACGGAAGAGCATGGACTAGAATTATTTGGAAGTCTATCATCACGATTCGTAGAAAGGTTTTTTCTGCCGATTCCGTTAGTGAAGTCAAACATTCATCTAACACAGTATTTGGCACGTTTGAAACACTAATCTAGTATAAATCCACTAATTCTATGGTTGATGAAGTGGTTGTCGCGAATTTAATTAGTTATACTGCTACATTTTTTTTTTATAATTGAACTAATAATAGAGTCAAATGATAATAGAGTCAAACGAGCGCAAAAACTATTTTCACAAAATAATTTAAGCTTAAAAACAATCAAACTCAAATCATAGAACTTTAACATTTAATTTAAATTCACCACTATTTAAACAATCCATATCAAACGTGCTTCAGTTAGTTTTGAAACTGAAAGTTCCACAATTTATTTTGCTCCTCAAACTGAAAACCGATTATAACTTCTTCCACTAGCGTATACATATGTACCATCAAATCTACATGTAAACACGGCCTAACTACTCGCATGAGTTTGTTCATGCTAACAGACAAGTGGACCAAAAATGAAGAGCGAGGAAAAATCATACTTCGATGTGTATTTTTTCACTGGCGCAGAAATTATTTCCGCACCGATATTGCCAATATCAACCTGCTTATTGCCGATATCAACTTGCTTTATCCACCTGCACACTCAGCAGCAGCTCAGTGCACATTAGAATGTGAAATCAACAGAGAATGAGAGAATACGAACTTGAGAAAATGAAGTAAACTTGAATATTTTTGTATTTCGATATTTTTGTTCTGATGAACTAAAGGTGATCGAAATATTTGCGCCCCTTCTCAGCTGCGCCCGACGCAGCTACTCCGTTGGCTCCAGAGGAAGATCCGGCCCTACCGATCACCCTAGTCTCCCGAGCTTTACCCTTGTAATTATATCTGCTTCTAGGTAGATAGTGTACAATTCAGAGTTGAAGTGCCTCTGGAATCGCCCTTTTTCACATATGGGGCCAACGATTCTCCGCAAGAATCTAACTTCGAACGCGACCAAGAAGTCAGAGTGACTCGTGCTGAGGACTTTTGCTGATGTTCGAGTGAGATTTCGGGGTTTGAAGAGCCTTGACGGACTGTAGTAGGCTTTGTTGGATTTGAGCAGCCACTCGCGTTTTTTTTTCTCCATTTCTCAATTCAAGAATCATTCAAGTTTCGTAGCGTAATTTTGATAATTTTTCGTTCCATTTGCTCTTCTCGCAAGCAAGGAAACCAACACTTCGGCTGTGCGCGAGTATATACCCAGTGAGGCTAATTTAGCATTTTCAATGCCAGATTTTGCACCGATTTCATCTATTTCGCATTAAAAAAAGGTACCTTAGCATTTAGCGCTTTCTATAAGCATTCAAATTTCACGTACTGGGTTCGAAACAAATATACAGAATTCTATTCTCTTGGCGTAATCTAGTTTATAAACTTTAGGAGTATACTACCATAGCTTTGAACTTTAATTGTGTGCATTACTTTCCTTTAAATTAAGAACTGAAGTGAGTTTTATTATTATGTAGTATTTTTATCCCATATGTATGAAATAAATGTTTAAGTTCTACTTTTTTGTTATTTGCAAACAAAGCTACTTGATTTTTAATTCTATTGACACGAAAAGGAGTTGAGCATCGATTTTTACAATTTGGCATTGCTTTTAGCATTTCTTTCGAAGCCATTTGACATAATTTCAAAATTTAGATTGGCTACACTTCAATCGAAGCAATTGAAATATTGCGTAGCCAAAATCATGTAGGTATCGTAGAAGAGCCAAATATCGCTCCGATGTTTAAAAAAAATCTCCAGGAAGACACATCACAAAAACTGCCGCACTCCCCTTAGTACACAATCGCGAAATTTTTACCTGGCTTGAATGTTGAACCAAACGGTCACATTGCACACACTCCCACTACATTTGTTCGACGTTACACACCGTTCACTATACACACATACACCGGCCAACTCAATAATTATTAATTAGAGATCGGTTTTTAATTTTTTAATTAAAATTCAATGGATTTCGCAGAACCTTGCGGTTGGCTAGGTGCTTTGTATTGTTTGTGAGTAAGAGTGGGTCGCGAGTGGTGCATAATGTGCATAAAGTTTCGACACAAGCATGAAGACTTTGCGCCCAATCATGAGTGGCTGGGCTCCTATGGAGCCAGAAAATTCGGTGGTATGTACTTCAAGCTCGACTATCGGTTTTTGGATGCATGTTTGGTGTTATTCCCAGATTGGTTTTCGTTCGAGCAGCAACAGCATGGGAAGCTTTGGTGGTAGTAGCACCTATGACATATCCCCTCAGAATATTTTGCCAGGACAGCGGCTGAAACAAAATTAAAATTTAAGCCGCGGTTAAATTAATGTGACACAGACAGTGTGTTTAGTAATTTCATTACGTAATGAAAATTAATTCACTTGCGTTATACAATTATCGTCGCCTTGGCGATATTATGTGCACTTTGGGATGCTGCATCGCCGCGTCAGGGCCAATATGGATTTTGGCAAATTGGTTGAGCTGAGTAATTATTTTTAATTTACTTTTATTTCATATTCACTTGGTGCATGGATTGAAACTCACTAGTACGGGATGAATAGCAAATTGTGAAGTACTTTATAGTCGAGTCACACATGTTAATATTTTGTATTAAACAGCTCATTATTAAGGACAGGGTTGGATTTATATGATGCTTTTGAGGGTACTCATTATATTTAGTTGAAACCCAAGCCCAGTTAACTGATTAAAACGCATGGTTTTATGGTGACAATTCGCACGATTCAAACTTTATTGACATTATTCCACCTTCTCTACAGCCATAGTTATTTAATTACCATCCAAGGTGGAACATCATATTCTTTTTGATTAAAGCGCCGGCATGGCGTCACTTATCGTACCACACCAGCAATCTTCCTCTCTAGCCGCCTATTGAAATACGTACATCTCAGGCACGATACCCCCTGCGGCGACCATTTTGCAACTTTGTTAATATGCTCTGCATAAATGAGCACACATTTAAGACAACAGGAAAACATTCGCCCAGAACAAACTCGGTTGATATCATGTTGGCATTTTCAAGGTAGTTTCTTCTTGATTGAAAAGCGACTCACAGTACAAATCTTGTAACAACTGTGTCATAAAAAGGTATGATCGAAATTATATGGCCTGTTCGGGCAGACTGTAAATAGATAAAAGCCTACAATTAAAGTACAATTAGAATTGATTGGGTTATTTAATTTGTACTTTGTAGTTGTTTTATCTACATAGTTTGTTGGCGTTGATGAAGCACATGGAGGATGAGTCGATTATGCTAGCAGCTATCTCTTAACATGCAATCGTTTTGTTTCCCTGGATAGTCTACTGGTGATTTTGATTTAAGAAACACTTTTAAATAGGTTGATGAGTTTATTCTCACGAAAATGAAGTGCATATTTATCTTCCGTATATGCAAAAATATAGCGCCCAATGTGGGCTAAGGGTTATTTTTGTTCCATAAATTTTAAACGAGAATGGTCGTTGTGGCTTCTTGACATTTTGGAAATAGACTACACTGCGAATTATATCATCATAGCTTATAGTGCGCCAATGTGCAGCGAGCTGTTAAACAAATGAAAACAAAGGAACAAAAAACTAATGGGGCAAACGATTTTACTTCCCCGGTTCACTTTCCAATGAGTGCACACATCAGTGGCAAATTAATTTTAAAAGTTATTTTTGAATGCCTTAATACACCGGCTTGGCAAAATATTGTCAGTAAGGAAAGAATGAATATAGACAAAGACAAGTTAATTTAAATGTTGTTGCGTTTTTTTTTCCACTTGAAACACATTTCTCTGCGTTTTCCAAATGAAACAACATCTTTATCGCTACTAAACGCACTTTAATTCAAGATTATTTCGTCCTAAATAAATCACTTAATTTGATAGAGAATGATTCACTTAGCTCACGTACAAACTTTTAACGATCGCGCTAATATCACAGTGACTCGCTTTAAGATCACTTCGCCGACTAATTCGCTCTATTATTTACTGGCTGACTGCACTTTCAGAATGATCGAATGCTTGCTTCTACGCTGTTCTGGACTTCTCTGGTCCTATTGGATTTAGTTTATCCTTATATACAGCGCATCCTGACTACTAGGTGTTTCATATCTAAGTTTCTATATGGGATTTTCTATGAGATATTCCATTCTATTAATACGGCGAAATACATTAAAAAGTTTTATATTGCGGCAGCTCAAGTCGATACTTTTCGATGATTCCTGATGTTTCTGACATTAAAAGAGTGAAATGCGATTTATTTTGATGTACATATAACAATATACACACAATATAATAATATGTACAATGTTAAAGTGTCTGGAGGATTTTATCCTAAAATTAATAATATGTTGCCGAATATTAACAAACAATCCTTTTTATTTCACAAAATTAAAACATCTCCACTATTTTTTTTCTAACTTCAGAAAACATTTTTTTCTTAACCTTTTGTGTTTTATAATTTTGATGTGTGGTGAAAAGTACAGTGTTTGTAGGGAGTAGTGAATTGTATGTGGAAAGATGTGTATTTATGTAAGTGTATCCACAATACTCCCCTGCTAGCGTTTTACGCGTTATCGCGAGGCGTAGGAGTGTGGCAACTTTGAGGTTCTACCAGCGAGGGAGACCTATGGTGCAAAAGAAACTTTCCTCGCTGGTCTCATTTTAGGAAATGAAGGCAGCAATGGTGTGGTCGATGTTTCTGATGTTTGCTCCTTTAAGGGTTGTCGACAGGTTCCGTAGAGGATGACATGTAGCAGGGCTTGAGGCTGTTAATGGAAACATTGACGGATTTGTTTCTAGTGTCCAGAGTAAAGTAGCTAGTATGTCTGGCTAGGACTTTGAAAGGACCGTCATACGGTGAAAGAAATGGTGGACGAACAGAATCGACTCTAACGAAGACGTAAGAGCAAGAGGTAAGTTGCTTGAAGATGAATATCTTCAGTGTTGTGTGGTGTTTTGCGTCAGCCGGCCGGAGTTTTGCCAAAGTTGCTGAAAGTCCGGAGCCAAAGTCGGTTTGACAAATCTTCCTCGGATTTTCATGAAGAAAATTGCTAGGAAGACGTGGGTTTTTCTACTACTAAATTAATATGAAGGCGATTGCGTTCGAAGCCCTAGAGTCGACAAAGCTCAGCATGGAGCGCTGACTCGAATTGTCTGCCTTGGTCGGTGATAATGTATTGGAGAACTCTAAATATAGCAATCCAAATGCTTATTAAAGCAGAAGCACAATCATTGGCAGTAATGCTGGCTAAACGAATTGCTTCAGGCCAACGCGTGAAAGGGTCGATTATGGTGAGATAGTATGTGTATCGCTGTGAGTGTATTAGGAGACCAACTATGTCGATGTGAATACCAGGGTGATCTATATTGTGATCCGAATTGAACACTTTTTTTCTAAACGTAAAAGGAATGTAAGGTGGTATGGTTGAGCCAGACACTTCACAAAAAATGTCGACGTTGGTGCCAAAGATTGGTTGTTTTTTCAAAACAAATTTTGAGTGCTTTAGGATCTTCTGAAACTCTGCGTCCGATATTTGGGACGAGGCAATTGCGGCAAAGTCGAGAGTACTGGGAAGAATGATTTTTTCTAGATGAGAGAGTGCATCTGCAAATAAAGCTTTTACAAACAGAGACCGACGAGTTGTGGCTTTTTCTGGCTTTTGTTTGAAAGCAAGGACAAATAATGTGAGGAAACATTATTTGTCCTTCTCGTTTGTGCAATCCCGTAAAAATCACTAACGACAATGGCATCTTAATTGCCTGGTCTGGTCGTGATAACTCATCAGATGGCGGTAACGTTGCCAAATCACACTGTTCGTTCTCGCACGCAGGGCTTGAAATCGAATAATATATGGTGGGAAATTATTTGACAGTGATTATTGCGGATTGTTTTTGGCAGACAAATTTGCTGCCGATTCTGCGCATGCTACATTACCTTTGGTGTCTACGATCCTTGACCATGGATGCCTTCATTTTATGTGTGATTTATGTATCAAATACTACTTTTTCTATACTTACTTATTTGCTCGTGTAGGGTCTATCATTGTAAACCATTTTTATTTATTTATTTAATAAGTTCGTCTAATACAGACTAGTAGTATTTAGATTAAAATAGATGAAAAATTACAAACAAATCCATCTAAGTGTACTGTTTTAGCAAAGCTCTCTTTCAAAGATGGTAAATATATGTTAAGGTCGAATTTACGGTAATCACTGTTAAAATATCTTTTTATGGACGAAACGTGCTCATTAAAGGCCTAGCCGGTCCGCTAGAAAAGGACAGTTAAAATAGTGACGTGTTGCATTCAGTGACCCTTGGTATTGAGGCCAAATAGACTTAGACGGTGTTCAGAGGGAATACTCCCCGTGAGATCCTTACTAGCAAAGATAGTTTTAGTATTTTCTCGTCTGCTTTTAAGCATGGCCAGTGATCTAAGTCGATTGATGTAAGGGGGTAAGCGAAAAGGATCTGACCAAGCAAATCCGCGTAAATAAAACTGTAGAATTTTTTTCTGAATGGACTCAATACGGTCAACATACACTGCTGGATAAGGCGCCCAAACTATACAGGCATACTCGAGTATCGGTCTTACTAAAGTAAAAAATAGTATTTTAGTTAGATTGTCGGGGGTAGTAGCTGAAGCAAGCCTGGATAGAAACATTCACCATTGAGCTTGTAACTAAAAGTTTCAGCTCAGGAGATAGCAGAAACTGGTCAAGCGCTATTTGTTTCTTGTGTGAGTAGGATTGCATTCCCTTTATTTCCTGCATTCGGAAATCCTTGCGTATCAATACTCTTCGTTATTTCTGTTTCTTCTTCACTTGTTGGGGAGTTGCCAATTATTTTTGTTTTTTTTTGCGTCGTATCCCCTTTATTTTTTTCGATACTTTTCTAGATGCTAGGTTAGAAGCGCCTGTGACTGGGCTGCTTTGCCATCAGTCTAACAAGAGTTGGTACTTCTAAGTTTTTTTTATTTTCACGATCACCATGAGTGTTAAAGCGTCAGTCTGGCAGCTCGAAGTGCGTCGAGCGGTTCTAATAGGTGACGTAACGCGGCCGCTCACGTTCGAAAAGATCTTGGGTGTGTTCAATGTACATGCTATAGCTGCTATTAGCTGCTAATTTAGCAGCTCTGGCTGTCCAATGTCACGAAATAGCTACTTTCTGGTGCTTGCTATTTGACAGTCGGGCTGTCCAAGATTCCGGAATAGCTGCTAAGGTAGCAGCTATTCGCTGCTCGTAGTCTGGAGGATAGCTAGAAAGTAGCTAAGGCAAAATGGCCGTGCGTACACAGCTGACATGCAGTTTAAACGTAATTTTCAATTGGAAATTGAAATGAAAAGAAGTTTTTGCGCTTTTGTGACACAGGGGGTGAGGAATAAATTTGAAAATAGTGACAGCATAAATTAAATACGGGCTTTTAAACACTTCAATTCAACTCGAGTTTTAAGTTGGCTTGTACATAGCGCAGCTTATCTTGAGTTTTTAGAAGGCGAGCATGAAGCGTAAAAGGCCGGGTGCTCTAATTCCTGTATTATCAAATTTTCAACGATTATTTTTTGCTTTTTTTCTCATATATGGCGTCAGAAGCCGGAAATAAGTGATACGTCTTAAATATGTTAGGAGAATTTTAATGGATTGTGCAGCTGTATGTTGAAAAACTTTTAAATTTCATACAGTTTCCAAAGTGCAATGTAACTATTGAACTGATTCACGAAAATGCAAAAATTACAATAAAAAAATTGAACCAAATTATTTTTGAATTTCCTGTGTAAAGGCTGACCTTCGTAGCAGCTCTTGGCTGTCCAATATCCATAGCTGCTTCACCTAGCTACTGCGAATTTTGACACTTGCTAAAGTGATGCTATGCTATGCTTTTGGAGCAGCTATAGCATGCACATTGAACACACCCCTTGTCTACTTTGTCTTCAAGTGACTGCAGAAATTGCACATTAGCTTGTTCCAGCGGATGTAAGTCTATTATTGAGTCATTTAATAGTTTTCGAGGTCAACTATTTTGATGCTATTGCTGTTCCTAGTTAATCTTGTAAGCTTTTCTGCTTTCTAAAGTTGGAAATTGTTTCGCGCAAACCCTTTTATTTATAGTTTGGGCGAACCTTTGCGTCAGAGTGGCATTTGTTTATGCTAATGCGATTGAGTTATTTACTTGATCTATTTTGACATAGTACGGATAAGCTATCAATCTTCTAACATCTCCATTAACAATTACAAAGTGGACTTTGCCTTAAAGCAATGTTAATTAAAGTCGTGTATTGCTCTGTTTTTGAGTTCTACTCTATGATTCATAGCTTTAGAAGTCATTGTGCTTTTATGAGTTTTTACTAAGAAAACTCAAGTTAGTCCCTAGTTATCTTAAATGAAAGGTCGTTTGCCACACCTCGTACAAAGTGGATCACTCTAAAACATCCATCATGACACCCTTTTAAACTCCAAGCAATTAACAAAAAAAAACCCAATGAATCGGCCGGCAGCCCTAATAACAGGTGAGAAAATTACTTTATTCCCTCTCGCGTCATGCTACCCTATACTATGTCGGGCTGTAGTCATTGCATTGTTCCGATCCGCTTAGTTTTTTCAATGGACGAGCTATAACAATGATGGCAATTTGTAATGCTGGCGCTTGCTAGTCAGTCGCCATTATTAGATCGCGAAAAGACACAACCTTAATTGAATTGTTTCGTGTGAGGTGATAATCAAGAGACAACGTCTCGTGTGGTGATGGCTCAACTAACTGCAGTTTATAGTTCAAATTCTCTTTCGGTACTATCTTTTTGTCAGCATCGCACTGATAAATGTGATTGCTCATGTTGTAATGGGTGGTGTTCCTAGAGGTGTTTCGTTGGTAGGGTTTTGATTGAAATAAGGAAAATAAGGGAGATAGAAATTGTTTAGCGCAAGCCTGGTTAAGATATGCATTTAACTGCGTTTTGCATTTGAAAAATTGAATTGTTTCGTTCAAATTGTTATTTAAATCCCTATTTGAGATACATAAAACAAATAAAGCTCAGATATTTTCTAAATTGACTTCTCTTCTACTGGACCTCTCGAATTTAACAATAAACTCTACCATCGATATGTAAATATTCAACAAATTGCTTGTTGAAAATACCATTATTTAATTTGAGGACATTCAATCGTTTCCGATAGTACTTTCAATTAGCACGCCCCGTTTACTGACCGTTGCATAAAAATCATCCTTAATGTTATGATAATGTATAGAAGACATAAAGCCCGTTGATAACTTGTATAGGAAAGCGAAAGAGGCGAAATATACATGAAAACTATGCAGGAAAAAAACGATCGAAGAGTCGAAGGCACCAAGTTGGAAAAGAAGTCGCGTCGATTCCTTCAAGCCACATAAAATATTTAATCAACGCAAGAGCCAACGAGAACAACGAATGTGTGCAATTTATCCGTTTAACAAGGAAAAGTGCCTCGGATTGCCTTCATAAAACGTTAATAAAGTAGAATAATGCAGTTCCTAGGTAAGAGAAGGACCTTGCCGAGTAACAAGAAAGAGTTGACTGCTGCAGTTTTATATATGCGTATATGGGATATGGCTTTGGGTTCTATCGAACGGCAGGTGCTAGCAACCTTGGGCTCAAGTAGAGGTCCGATTTCAAGCGGCTTGGTTAGAAGTGAAAAGCGTCGATTTTCCCTTGAATATAGTAAATCAAAGCTAGGAATGAGCACTGTTTATTTTACTTTACATGATCATGCAAGCGAAAAGTGCAAAATTAAATCACTACCGAGTTTTTCCAAATAAACCAAAATCCGTAAACAATCAATGTTACGGTTCTCCTTCGAAAATACATATATCCAGCGTTCGAATTGTTTCGTCGGCTAGTTAATTTCGTATCTATAATAGTTAAGGTAAAAGCAATGCAAAATTTGCTGAATAGCCACATAAATCCTGTGTTCGACATCCATGTCCATATCCAGTGTGCACACATACATGTTCATATTTTAGATTCCGTGATGTCTTAATAACTCGTTCTGACAGCTAAATTATACTAAATTACAAAATGTCTAAATTAGCCTCAACAGAGCCGCTAACCATTTTATTATTGTTTTCGTCGTTTGGTTTCTTCAGAAGTCGTTCGTACGATGTGAGCTTTTGTTTTGATTTGTTCGGTGTGGTTTGTAAGGTGAGCGGTAAGCTGAATGGTAAGCAATAAGTTATTTTGAGTGAGAAAATTTCGATTTGAATGCAATCCTATTTGTAGCATATAAAAATGATTTTGAAAATAAATTTCGTTGGTGAAATGATTTTGATAGAGAGTCTATCAAGTTTTCTATTCTATGGGTGTGCTTAATCATCTAAGCTACAAAATGCTAGTAAGTTTTAAAAACTTGAATGAAAAGGGGGTCAACTAACCATACGTAACGTTGTTCATGGCCAAGTATGTGAAAGTTATGGAGAATTCGATGAAAACAAAGGCTATCGAGATATACTTCGTATTAATAAAAATTTTCAAACACTGCAAATGATGGGCTGAAAGTATTTGTCTTTTTCAAGTAAAAAAAGAAAACACGAGAGGATCAGAAATAGTGTTTTCAGAAAAAATAATAGCGAAAAAAATCATATTTCTAAGATTTCAAAGCAATAAAATAGAAGGACAGAAATAAAATAGAAGACAATATACAAGAAATAAAAAGGGTGTTATTTTTAATAAATTTCATTTTGGCATCGGTTCAAATAGACGAGAATTTATATATAAATAACTCCATATCTACTGAAAATTGTATCTAACAGAAAATACGGACTGTGGGTTGTTATTAGTATCAATATCAAGTGAAATTAATATGGAAACGGTAAGGCCCGTTTCACACGAGACACTCGGTGTCCGGCCACTGTGTCTCTAGCCACTGCCGGGGCATAGAAATAAATGAGAGCATACACACAGAGCCACAGTGTCCGGGCCACAATTCTATACAAAAACAGTGGCTGAAGATTCAGTGGCCGGACACCGAGTGTCTCGTGTGAAACGGCTCTAAGGGCCCAGTGGGTAAAACACTGGCTTTTGTGTGTGTGGTCTATGGTTCGAATCCAGGTTCGGACGAAGGACCGCTCACCAAGCTATGGGTTCACCTAGCTCTGAATATGCACCTGAATTAATCAGGGGTCGAGTGAGTAGTGGAACAAATGCTCAAGGAGTTGGACTTTGGCACCTTAGTGCGTGTGTGGTATTCAACCAGTCTCTCCAGGCATTTCAACGTAATTTTCTTTAAAGCTTTTTGGTCTTGGTTAAATCATCATGCGGGCGTTTTAGAAAGTCCAGCTTAATTGATTGGTAATTCTCCAGGCCTTGCAAAGTGTCAACGTTTTTCGTGCACCTTTCAGTCCCTCACAGAATGATGTGATTGATTCCCTCTTGGAGGTCCTCGCCAAATCTTTATGGGTTCTTATTTTAGGCGATCTATTCATCTTCAGTGTTGCTCTTCAAAGCTGGATTGAGGAGTTTCCTGGTATTTCTGAGCTTCCGCAGTTCCCAGTTCTACCAGCGAACCATCTGGCTGCATCTACTCTTATCGATCGGGCAGGCCTTTTCATAGCTACCTATACACGCTGAGAAATGACCGAAATCAATATATTAACATCTTAATATTGTTGTAGTAACAGCATTGTCCCTAAAACATAATTTTAACAGCTCAATATTTTATGTTAGGAAGTTACAATATTATATTTGCAGTTTAACATGATATATTAAGCTGTTAACTTTTTATGTTAAGAACATCTGTAAATATAAATGTTTTAACATCTTAACATAAATATATTACTATGCCAATATAAATGTATTAGCCAAGGGTGGTGAAATTGTTGGTCATACAACAAAGTACATTGCTTGTATTGTTAATTAGGATGAGAATATTAAATACGGCAATAGCACACTAGAATAACCTAATCTTGTGCGATCATCGAAGTTAAGCAGTGTTGGGCGCGGTTAGTACTTAGATGGGGGACCTCTTGGGACTATGGAAAAATCGTATCGACGGCGTGTTAATATTAATTATTGGTATACCAATATTATTGTAAGATGCTAATATAACTTATTGCCATTTTACTATTTAATATTGGCCTACTAATATAATATTGTAACAGACAAATTCACCACACGCATGTCAATATATAAAATTTTAAGAATGCTATGTGCTGGCAATTTAATGTTATTGCTAGGTCAATATTATAATGTTAAGAAATGTTTTTAATATAAATATATTAGCTGCAAAATATATTAAGGGTAGAACAATGATTTTTCAGCGTGTAGCTACCTCTCTCCTCTACGGATGTTGAATGACTAGTTAAAGAAAAAATCAAGTAGTGGTGACCGAAGAGTGAGACCTTATCCGACCCGCGCCATCCAGTTATTGATCTAACTGTTCCAGATGAAAATAGTGATATATCAATAACCGCGTTCCTAGCTAGAAGTGACAAATGTAGGAGAAATCTCCTTGTTCAAAGTCACTAGCCCCGCAGAAGCTATAAAATCCAAGAGTCTACGTCCTCCAGCGTTACATCTAGCAAGTGCGCTAGGAGCTAACATTGCAGTCCCCCAGAAATTCCAGTCTCCGATTCAGCGTGCTGAACCAGGCCCTTCACGTGCTGTGTTAACGGCGGTAGTAACGAGTCAAAAGAAAACTGAGCTAAAGTGACAATCGTGCGTTTCAGTCTTTTCAGTCTTTTCCCGGCACCGCTGGCAGGTCCCATCTTGGAAACAGCCTAAGCGTGATGGCATCCAACTTCTTGAAGAACACTTCCTCGGCCTTGTTGATTTTTCATCAAAAAAGCTATTTGCAGCCTTGGTTGAACTGAGTCCGCAAATCCCGTTGCCTCGAAAACACGGCACCTGTACAAGTGAAATATGAGGGGAAGCTTGCAGTTTTGCCTATTTTTCACTCGACAGAAATGACGAAGCCTTATCATGCTGCAAATTGATTTGAACAAATTTTATGCATTTATGCTTAGAAATGTACAGAAATCAGTGACAGAAACTCTGGAGGAGAGAATCTATAGACAATCACATAGAATAGACGTTTCAAATTTTTCTTGATTTGTTTAAATTTAAGCGCATACAAGCAGTCGCCCATCATCATGCGGTATCTGACCTTGAGCATCGAGAAATTTCTTTGGCCAAGAAAGTGTTGAAAGTATAAAAACCTTTTCATATGGCAACACTCGCCCTATTACTCTCTGTAATATAACTCGCTAAAATGCAAACTTCATATTTGTTTCTCTAGTTATAAGTCAGTCCGCAATAAACCTTCGAAACGGCAACAACGTGATTTTATCTGCCAACAGGTTATGGGCCCAGGTCGTGCGTCGCCTGCGGTTATATCGTGTGTCGTAGATAATTAAATAAAAATAAAAAAATGAGTGTGCCTAGTTTTCAAATAGACAAATTGGATGGGTCCAATTACTCATCGTGGGCCATCCAAATGCGAAGTGTGCTCGTGCATTCTGAGCTATGGCAAATTGTGTGCGGTGAGGCCGTAAAGGCAGAGAATTTTACGCGTGAGCAAGCGGCAGCTTTCGACGCCAAAGACGATAAAGCCTTGGCCAGCATAATTTTGTGCATGAAACCAAACATGTTAAATCATGTAAAACATTGTACGACATCAAGGGCTGCGTGGAAAAAATTGGAGGAAATTTTTCAGCCACAAGGGCCTGCAAGAAAGGTCAGCCTGTTTAAAAGGCTTATGTATCTCCGTTGGTCGGAAGGGGGAGATGTATCACAGCATTTAGATACATTTACAGATATATGCGAGCAATTGTTTTCGGCAGACATAAATGTGCCCGACGAATTACTCGTAATAATATTGCTATCTAGCTTGCCAAAAAGTTTCGAGAACTTTGTCGTTGCGATTGAAGCGCGTGATCAATTGCCATCTCTTTCAGCATTAAAGGTAAAGCTGCTAGAAGAAGGAGCGAGACGGCAAGGCACAGATGCAAGTCCCGAACACAACGAAGCATATTTCGCACAAGCGAAACCCAAGCGAATGCAGCAGCCAGAAAAATATCGCAACACAAACAACAACAAAGAAAGGCAAAATGTTGACAAGCAACAAGGAAAATGCTTCAATTGCGGACAGCGAGGGCATTATGCTGCGAAATGCAGAACAAAAGGAAACGCTGATAAAAAACAACAGCAACATCGGTCATACACACTTTTAGCGGCAACAGCTTCTCCACTTGAAAGAGATAGTTGGTGTATTGACAGCGGTGCCACAACTCATATGTGCTACAACAAATCTTTATTTTGCAAATTTACTGAGCACACAGAGAGCGTTGGCTTGGCGGGAAACAAATACATCGAAGCCAAAGGCATCGGCAATGTTAAGATACAAACTGAAACAGAATGCATCACACTGAAAAATGTTTTATATATTCCTGACTTGAAGGCAAACTTTATGAGTGTGAGCAAAGCAGCAGATAGTGGCTTAAATGTAATATTTAATAAAAATTGTGCCCGCATAATAGAACCACAAGCTAAAGAAGTGTTAGTCGCACAAAAGGTTGGTAACCTATATTTCTTTAAAGAAAATCGAAACAAATGTCTGTTAGCTAATCAAAGTGATGCTTATAAATGGCATTGCAGATATGGCCATCTGAATTTTCAGAGCATGAAGCTCATTGTCGAAAAACAATTGGCAAAAGGAATTAATGAATTCAATTTAGATAACGAATTCAAGTGCATAACATGCATGAAGAGCAAAATTCACGGTTTGACATTTCCGAAGCAAACAGAAAGCAGAGCAAAGAACATACTTGATCTGATTCATTCAGATGTATGTGGTCCATTTAAAACCTTGTCAGTTGGAGGTTCCAAGTATTTTTTAACATTTATAGACGACAAGTCGCGCAAAGTCTTTGTTTATTTTTTGAAGAAAAAGTCTGAAGTTTTGGAGAAATTTAAAGAATTTCATAAAATGGTAGAAAGACAAACCGAAAGAAAAATAAAAGTTCTTCGATCAGACAACGGCGGCGAATTCATAAACGAAGAATTTGATCTATATTTAAAGAATAATGGAATTACTCGTCAGCTGACTGTGCCACGAACACCTCAGCAGAATGGCGTTGCAGAACGGTGCAACAGAACAATAGTTGAAATGGCTAGAAGCATGTTAACGCAAGCAGAGTGTCAAGAGTTCTTATGGGCGGAAGCAGTTGCGACAGCTGTCTACATACGCAATAGGTCACCGAGTAAAGCCTTGAATAATGCTACTACGCCTTAAGAAGTGTGGACAGGTAAAAAACCAGTGGTGAAACACCTGAAAGTTTTTGGCTCAGTGGCTATATCATTAAACAAAGGACCAAAAAATAAATTCACAGCCAAAGGCAAGCAATATGTGATGGTAGGCTACTCGTGCACCTCAAAAGCTTACAGATTGTACGACCCTAGCGGCAGATGTGTGATTGAACGCAGGGATGTGTTTTTCGACGAGAATGTATGCGCAAATATCCATGATAGCAAGTCAACTCCGTTCCAAGCTACTTATGTAAGTGACAGTGCAGAAGAAGGTGAAAATAACGACGCAGATGATGGAATAGTAGAGGCAGCAAATGAAAATCTTGATCCAGCTGAAACAGATGGGGCAACAAGCAAGGAGGAGCAACAGCAAATACCTTCAGAAATAAGCCAACAGCAATTAATTCCTGTCAGAGGCAGAGGTAGACCTCAACTTATTCGAAGTGGCACAAGAGGACGACCAAAAAAGCAATATAATATGCTGAGCGCAATAGAAACTGATGGAAATAATGTTGTAATACCGGAAACTGTACAGGAAGCATTGTCTGGAACAAATGCAGAAAGCTGGAAAAGGGCAATGAACGACGAGTATGAGGCCTTAATCAAGAATAATACATGGACGCTGATCAATCCACCGAACAACTCAAAAATAATCGGGTGCAAGTGGGTTTTTAATGTAAAAAAGAATGAAGACGGAAGCATTGACCGGTTTAAAGCGCGATTACTGGCAAAGGGCTGTAGCCAAGTTTATGGTGTCAACTACAAGGACACATATGCACCAGTTGTTCGAGCTGCAACCATTCGGATGTTGTTGGCCGTCGCAGTCGAGATGAAACTGTATCTGCACCAAATGGACGTATGCACAGCGTACTTGAACAGCAATCTCAGCGAAGAAGTCTTCATGAAGCAGCCAGTAGGTTTTGAGTCAACAACACATCCAAACAAAGTGTTGAAGCTCAATAAAGCGCTGTATGGACTCAAGCAGTCGGGAAAAGAATGGAACAAAAAGGTAGACCAGGTGTTGAGAGATGCGGGTTTTACACCGTGCAACAATGAGCCGTGCCTCTATAAGCAGATTTATAATGGTAATATATCTTTGATCGCCATATATGTTGATGATATCATTATAGGTTGTCAGTCAAAAGACGATCTCATCCAAATAAAGACGTTGTTATCCAACGCTTTCGATTGTGTTGACAAGGGTCCATTACAACTATACTTGGGCATTCGTGTGCAGCGTGAAGGCGAACTGGGTGCAATTACAATCGACCAGACCCAGTATATCAAGGATGTCTTAAGTCGTCATGGTATGGAGAAGTGTAGATCAGCATCAACTCCTTTGGATGCTGGCTTCCAGATCGGTTGTGACAACAGCGACTGCAGAAGGGTTGACGCAACGTCATATCAATCGTTGGTCGGAGAGCTGATGTATCTGGCCATTCACACTCGGCCTGATATATTGCACTCCATTGCAAAACTGGCGCAACGCAACGCAGATCCCCATGCAGAGCACGAAGCAGGACTGAAGCACATACTACGTTACCTGGCTTCAACGATGAACAAAAGGCTCAAATTCTTTGCAACTGGAAAACCACTTGAAGGATACGTAGATGCAGACTGGGCCGGCAATAGCATTGACCGTAAGTCGTATACTGGATACGTATTCTACCTGGCAGGATGTGGTTTCTCTTGGGAATCGAGGAAACAGAATTGTGTGGCGTTAAGTACGACAGAAGCTGAATACATGGCCTTATGTTCAGCAGCTAAAGAAGCAATATATTTACGCAGATTGTTAACAGAAATCGGATTTAGCATTGATGATAAGCCTATCAAAATATATAGTGATAATGTAAGCTCACAACAATTAGCCAAAAATTCAATGTACCATGCACGATCAAAGCATATTTCTATTAAATACCACTTTATTAGAGAAGTTTTAAATACAAAAGAAATTGAATTGATGTACGTACCAAGTGACTCTATGAAAGCCGATATATTAACTAAAAATTTATCAAAGACGAAACATACTAAATTTGTTGATGAACTAGGTATTAAACCATAAATTAAACCATTTGTATACAGAGTCACTGTAATTTTTTACGTAATTTTATATAATACTCGTGTTGAGGAGGAGTGTTGAAAGTATAAAAACCTTTTCATATGGCAACACTCGCCCTATTACTCTCTGTAATATAACTCGCTAAAATGCAAACTTCATATTTGTTTCTCTAGTTATAAGTCAGTCCGCAATAAACCTTCGAAACGGCAACAACGTGATTTTATCTGCCAACAGAAAGGTCGTCAGGTTGAACACATCTTCACCATTGGTGGAGTTCTTCTTGAGATTCCCGTATTTTATACTTCAGGGTTCCACATCGATCCCCAGATTCAGTTTACCAAAAACACGTTTTCCTCGGACACGGCTGTATACGGACTTTTAGCAGACACTGTACTCGCATTTCCTGAGCCTGTAACCACAGAAGATGCTATCAGCAAGTTTGATAACTCGCTGGGCATGGAATCTTCCACGATGGTAGCCTATGAACTTCCACTGCAACCAGAGTCTTCTATTGCAGTGTGCAAAATCCGAGCCCCTGCCGTATTTAGCTCCCCCAGTACGGGTGAGTTTCCAGACTCAGTCTGTTTGTCACCCGCACAGATAAAACCTGTAGAATTCATCCTCATGCTGTTTGCCAGGCACTCTTGGTGTGACATATTGTGATACACTTGCCATGTGCCCTATTGGAGGGGAATAATAAGAGCAAAACTTCGCTGGAGTATCACATCAACTCAGTGTGAGCAGTGAAATGGAAACAACGAATTAACAGAATTTGATGCTAATATCTATTCTGGAAATAAATAAATAAAAGTCGCAAATTCAAAAAGCTTCAAATCTTTCGCACTGAGTTGGTTTCTCAGTTTGTAGTTATATTTATTGCACGGTCCAAGTTGGCTACCCGTGGAGGGTTTAAGTGGGTGGATATTGACCGTAAGCAAGCTTCTTTATGCTTTTCTGCCGCCGGTACTGAGTATCCGATTTCTTGCATCGTAAGATTTTCCTTGTAAAACATCTATCATCATTTTTTAATCGATAAAAGAGCAGCTATCGAAATGTCAAAGTCTTAATAGAGCTACCCTGACCGAGTCGATTCTTTGGTTTGGATCCAGGGAGAACACAAAAAAAGAATAGAACGCATTTGCTAACCAGACGCAGTTGGTATTCCGAGGAATTGTTTTGCACGTTAGTTAACTTTAGTTTGTTGGTAGAACCTCCCCATCTATTCATCGATCTATATAGCTATTCATCTATCTACCTGTATGTGCATCCTTTTACCTACTCACTTATCCATCCATTTATCTATTCACCTATCCATCTATCGACTTTCATATCCATAGCCAATTGCAAATATCTATCCACTTCATTTTCTATTCATCTATGCTTTTCTATTTTCTTCAATAAATATTCTGTTTTATACCTTTGAGGTTAGCTTATCGTTTCACAGCCCGTGTCATCGTTTTTCCAAAGATTCAATGCACGTTAATTGTAGTAACGGCGAATACGATCATTTACATTGCTTCTATTATTTTAAAGTCAATGTTTTTGTTCAAACCTAAAAAAATGAACAATACTTGCTGATAGTCCACCTATGCATCAAAAACCATATATTGAAATATCTGCTCGAACCATTCAGCTATAAGTCATAGTGCGCAATAATTTAAAAAAAAATATCAAAATTAATTCCGTTAACACCCATCATTTCAAGCGTGAGAAAATCTCACGATTTTTAGCCATCTTTCAATCTTCAAAAACTGTTCTTGCAAATTAAACACAACACAACTCCCGGAGAGGTCGATGAAACGTTTTGAAAAACCAACGTTTCAAATTGTTCGTTTAGTAGTTTAGATAATTAAAAGAAAATGAACATATCGCATCTTCACAGTTAACAAAATGAATGCATGTTCTCGTTCATGAGAAGCTACATGCAACTAGATGCTGGGGTCACTCCTTGGATGCTAACTTATCGATGGTTGTATGAAGATGCACGTCTACGCTTCATATTTTTCTACCAGTTAATTTTTTTCTTCGAATAGAAATGGATTTTCTATCGGAAGACCAGCGGCTTATTACCGTATATGTTTCGCTACTGGACGTCGATTAATAAAATTCGATTCTAATGTTCAGCATTAGGATGAGAAGGCTGATGCGAAATTAATTAAGGCCGGGTGCAAGTGGAATCGAAGCGCTAGCGTATCAGTCAATTAATCTAGGAGCTACACAATTTTTATAGTAACGATATTTTGCTGTTGTAGGTAAACGGTTTGGCCTGCTTTATTGGGCAGAATTATGACTTCGTTTTTGGAGTCGGATATTTAATTTATATCCTTAAGCAATATGACAATGTTTCGAAAATTTAATAATAAGGATTGTGTACTATGTAAGCAAATGAGCCTCCAGAATAATAGATACCGATATAAATCGATGATCTGCTAGGCAATATTAACGAGACCCTAAGCCCGAAAGATCGATTAGTCAGCTTCTGATACACGCTGAATCGATTGAATAATCAAATAGTTACCTGACCAAGTCCTCGTCGTTTCTTAACCTCCAGGGTGAGCTGTTGACCAGCATTCAATAATTCAAATCTCGGAGTGAACATCGTAATTTGCCTTCTATACCAAAATGACTTTATTTCATTTTCTGTTGTGTGGGTTTTTGTTGGCCCGCGGAATCTCATTATCCGTTCGAAAATTATTAATTACACGCGACTCGAAATCACCTGGAGGATGCTGACCGACAACAACTACGATCCGTCGTTCTTCACAAGCGCCTTATTCAACTCTGCCCAGAAGTAACAAAACACAGAATGGGTGTTACTTAATCGAGTATCTTTCAGCCTCTCGATCATATGGATGTATGAATTCACTTGGAAATTAATAGTAGCAAACGAACCATGTTTGTTCGGGCATTCGCGCGCAGGTTGTAAATTTGATGGAAGCTGATCGAAAGCTTTTACGGGACCTCGCTAAGTAGATGCTGAAGAGTATTAGCTTTAATTTGTTTGAATTCGATGCGTGAATAATTTGTAATTGAATGTTACGCCAGTTTTTAACTCGTTTTCACATCGGGGGGCTGGGAGAGTTTCAGTTTTAAGCAGCAGCAAACAGTGCGAACTACCCTGACATTTGATGATAATGAGCTAGTTGGGTTTTTCGATGGGAAACGTGTATTAATTTTTTTTTCTCGGCAATTGAAACGTGTTGTTTAGGCTTTTTGGACAATGAATAGACTGACCTAATTCGGGGTTACGATAAAATAATTGTTTACTTTTCATATCCAATTGAATAGTTTAGATTGATTTCGTTTAGTAATAGAAAATAACCGATTTTAATCAGCTAGCTTATATGATCTACTTGATGTAAATATGATGAGGTTTTTGATGAAAATATTATGATGTTTTTGCATCATAGCTATAACCCAATTCCCCGTGCATTCAAGCCACATCAAAAGCATTTGTTACAACATACAGATAACGAAAGCACGTTTTACTTGAATTTAGAAATACAATTGAAATCCTCTTATCCATGCAAATAAACTGGCTCATTCAAAGACAGCTCTACATATATTCAAATACAAAACCCTAAAATAAATCTAACCTCGGGCAACCGCTGCATGACATAATTTCTTTATTTTCGGTCAGAATTTGATTGAATCATACATTAAACAATTTCATTTGACTAACGATTACTGCAACGATGAAAAAATAGGGTCGCCCTTTTTCTCTCTCGATTCATACATTATTTTCGGATTTCTACTCGACCGATATAAAGTAAGAAATAATGGCTACCTTTACCGGTAATTTTGGCTCTTTCTACTACATTTAATGTGCACCTTTTTTCTATATTACAAACCACTCGATGTCTTGTATCTAGATATCACTTCAACTTCCATGTTGATTACTATAAGATTGTTTTTTTCTTTTCCATATTAGGTTTGTAATGTAGCCATGGCTATTTCTGGGCTTGTTTTTTTTGTAATCTGTTTTTTTTTTGCTTTCTTCATTTTCTTCCAGAACTTCCTCGTGCGTGCTTGCTATATTTTTTTATGTGGTCGAAAATTGTTGGTTTAATTTCTTTTATTGTTTTGATCGCACCTCGAGATTATCGACATAATGGTCGGTGTTGGAGTCATTTTGAATTAAGTACCTAGGTTCTATTAGTAAAACCGTAGAGTAGGCCGTAGAGCGTCACCTAGATGAATGTTTCCATTTCAGCTTATGGATTTCGGTCATGAATAAATTTAAATTGAAAAAGGAATAAAATATGGTAGTACTGTCACTATAATTAGTGAGTGTATACGTAGTAACACTTTTAGAAGTAAGTTGAAAATAACCACTTAAACATAAACATTCACTTGAAATTCAAAGTGTACTCTCCTTCTTTTATCCAAAAAGCTTTTATGTATTTACATGCCTGTTTCCGGCTTACCACTCATGGTTTACTATCTGTTTCAAGCTACTTTAAAATAGAGCGTATTGTGTTTATGTAATGATTTAAATAATACATCGCGCCAGAATATTGGACAAAATCAAGCAATAATGTTTTTCTTCTAATAATTTTTATGATAGGTTAGGTTTCGTCAGAGCGGATAGTAGAATGCTACACTCAGAAAAATATGTTTCCGAGAATCAAAAAAAATATTTACTTGTTTACGAAATGTGAAATTTTCCACAAATCAAATAAGCTTTTATTTGATGACAGTAATTTGTATCAATATTGTGTAAAAATTTCTTATAGTAGGGGAGCCCAAGCGGGGATTTCGCGCGTTACTCGAGCGCGTCAGAAAATCATATGGGGAGAAGCCTTGCACTCCTGTAATGTACCCTACCATATATGAACCCTTAATATAGTGGGGTGCGTTGAGGGCACCCCGTCAGATTAGTAAAAAAAAATTGATCCTCAGAAAAACTCGAGCGCGTCAGATTAAGATAAGGTAAGTTAAGTACATCCAGAAAAGAGTATATTTCAATAATCTGACAATTTGAGCGTGGCATAAGGAAATGGGCGAGTCACATAGTTGTAAAAAAAAAACCTCACCTCGAAAAACTCGAGTGCGATTGAATTTTTTTTTATTTTGAAGGAAATCCTATCAGGATTACGAAAAACATATAATCTGACGGTTTTCATGAGGCGATGTAGCTAAAACCACCTATAAATGATGAAGCGTATATATGCTGAGAACTGTGTATTCCCCACTCCGCGCCAATCTACCTTCTCACTCTTTCTCTATCTCTCAATCCTCGCACTGACCTCACACTACCGTCTGCTGCCATGATGACATCTTAGCCGATCACAATGACTTGTTAGTTTTTGTTGATGTACGACGCTTTGGTTTGTTTGTTGTTTTAAAATAATTAAGTGAATTTAATGCAATAAGTTTCATATGACAAGGAAGTTGAACAATTGGAAACCAACTTCGAAGACGAATCCAGTGAGGGTGAAGATTAAAATACTTGTTTTATAAATTTTTTTTTCTACTTTCATATCAATAAATGATTGAATTTTCTAGATATATATATATATATATATATATATATATATATATATATATTTATATATATATATATAAATATATATATATGTACATATTGGTTTTATTTCATCCAGCAATAAAAAGAAGAAACGGAAAAAAATTTTGTCTTTAAATTGTCAGATTAACAATATCCCTCCATATAATTGTCAGATTATCATTTAGGACAACTAAGACATCAAGTTGAACCCTCTATATAAAAATCTGACGCGCTCGAGTATTTCATGGTCACATTATTTTTTTACATTTTAAAAAATCAGTCATGACTTTCGGTCACGTTCAAATCGTCAGTCATTTAAATAGGACAATTTTTTGGGTTCACTTAACATTCCCTCTGAATATCTGACACGCTCGAATAACTTCTTTTTTTTTCTTTTTTTTACCCCTTTTTACGGCCACCCCCCGCTAGCTAATCGTCAGATTAATATCTATCGGTTATCAGAAAGACAAAGCGCGTATACACTATGAATGTCTGACGCGCTCGAGTATTTCCATGTGACTGTTTTTTTTACGTTTTTGAAAATTTTTACACGCTCTCCCCCCCACTAAAATGGAAAACTTGACATAAACTTTTTTTCATTTTAGAACCTAATCTTCCCAATCCAATAGGTCCCCATGACGCTTTAGTAACTGCAAATTTAGCATCCCGGGCTCCCCTACTATTACATTCAACGGAATACAATTTTCATTTTACCTTATTTCAAGTAAGTAATTTTCCTCAAATCTTGTAAATTATGTCTATGAATTTAGTAAATTATATCTACAACGCGAACATGTTTTTCCATGTTTCAACAACAAGCACGCTTCAATATTCGACGAAAAAATTGATAGTTTTTATTACTTCTATCAACATTTCATCTACACAAATAAGAGGTCGATAGCTTAGCTCCCTAACGTGTCAGTCCAAAGCAGCGATCTACCGCTCGCGGGTTCGAATTCCGCCGGGTCCATGGTTGACTTTGTTTGTCTTCAGTTGTCCTAACTCCATTGATTAAGTGTCACATTATAGCGTTAAGTCGCGACTAGGCATAAATAATACTAGCGCTTCAGAAAATAAGAAAGAAATGTGGCACTCAAAAAAAGGAAAAATGGATATATTGATATTGACACTATTTTTTACTTAATTTTTATTTTTTCAAAATTTGCCAAAATTAGCCACTCTTATGATATGAAGAGAGGGAGAGTTTTTGCGTGCCAGCAACATGCGATGCTTTCAAGCGGTCCCCCATCTTAGTAGTAACCGTGCCCAGCACAACTTAACTTCGGTGATCGTACGTGAACCGATTTATGCCAGATGCCAGAAACTATATAAAATTTCACTCAGGGCAAGTTCAATATCAGTTCTTTGAAATGAAGAAATTTCTTTCTTTGGATTGGGTAAATATTTCTTTGGCGCAGAATCAGTACCAATTACCGTTATGGTTACAAGAAAAAGTTCTTTTTCGTTGGAAATTTTTTAAGCTACAAATTCGTCATACATTGTTTTTCTGAAGACGTGACCGTTACTGAGATATTTAGCAAAGGCCACTTTTGGTGACCTTTGACCCCGTATAAAAAGTAACGCAGCACTCGGATCGATGGGGACTTTTGACATTTTGTGCAACATGCCAGTACCAAGGTTCACACCAAAATTCAGCTTTCCACTAATTTTTCCGAAGTTTCGCCTTTTTTATGTCGTATTTCACTGGGCTAATCGGAAATTATGATTTACAGCCATACGTGGTAGTGAGTAGCAGGAAGGCTGCGTAAGAGCTTAAATACAATTTCGTGTAGTATTAAAGGCCAATAAATGTGTGCATTTTCAGTTCATCAAGTTTACCAGTACCAAGTCTTAAATCACACCATAAAAACTAACCATAAGCAATTGAAAAGTAGTTAATTCAGCTTACTAACATCTACTAACATCTATATCTATAGTTAAGTTAGCAATCAATCTTTTGATTCCCATCACACAAACTATTAACATCCACCATATTAATAATAATTGTCCAAATCTGAAGACGATCTAAATTTATTTCTCGCGTAAAATCGATATTGATGGGGTATCAGTGCGATGAAATTCTTCTTCGTCAATGAAAATATCCGTGACCAATTGAAAAATCGTCTTCAGATTGCATCAAATTAAAAGCTGAAATTGAAATTCAAATGGTAACATCATCATCAAAATCGCCACGATCGTTTGCAGCAACGGCCGTGGCAGTAACAACAACCACAGCTCTCAACTACGCTCATCGCCAGCATCATCATCATCATTAGCATCGGTCGTCGTCAAGTTGATACGAAGCAACAGGACCGGGAGCAATAGTTAGTCCTCTTTCAGTAAAAACAACATCGACACACCAGCGCTGCAACTCAAGTAACAGCAACAACAACAGTGAACACATCGCTAACATAATCATCATTTCTTCGCGGTTCATCATCGCAGCATCCGATCTTCACCCCGCCACACCTTTCGTCTACCGTCATCATTCCAATCAATGTAATAACAACTCAATCAAGCCAGGTGTATTCGTAAGGCTCTGCGAACAGTGAGTCGTCCAGCCGGCCGGCCAGCCAGCCAGCTAGCTTGCTGAGCGCGATCAGCCCATGACCATACTACCTGCCGATACTTAATTGACCAAAATCCAAAGCGATTTCTTTTCACATCATTTCTTCGACCAAGTCGATTGATTCTAATTGCAGACCGGGCTACCGAATTTCTCATGATCTTCAGTGAGATTTCAATAATAATTCGTTGAATGGATTGATCCCGGTGCTATTTGTTCTGCGAACCGTTTACAAACGGACAAGTAAACAAACCAACAGACAATTAGGAATTGTTTTAAATTGACTCGAGGAAATTGGATTGGGCAGTGAGGTTGTGAGAAAGTAGTTAGAAACTAATCGACTGTACTTACTGGTGCGTAATAGGAAATAACATGTTATTAGACATATATAACGCACTCGGTAGATTTAAGCGAGCTTATATAAACTGATGCCAATCGTAGATACAACGATGAAAACAGATATTCCTGTCTTTAAAATCTTTCACAAAAATGCAGGATTTTTTTTGCCGTCTACTTGCATATGATCGTTAATAATAGGGAATTTATTTTCACATGATCGACGTCTGAACGTTCACCGCAACAGATACGATCTACCTTTTTACATACACATCCCGCATCGATCATGGCAATAATAACGATCGATATGATATGCTGCCATTACGAAATTAAATTGTTAGACTTAAGAGACGTGCGTGGCAAAAGAACCTGATGCCTATGAATGGTACAAATGAAGTTATTTATCAACAATATAAAAGAGCTCGGGAACGAAAGTATTCAAATACATATATTAAGGATATAAAAATAATGTCCTTTAACCTGTCGTTTTGAATTGGCTGTATCTTCTAAAATTTTATTGCGGTCTAAATGTGACATCTGAGTTCAGATAACCGCAGTAAACTACCTGCAAAATAAAAACATTTGGAATATAAACTCAAAACCCATTTCAATCAATAATTTTACGAAGGTTACAGAAATCCATGTTGATCTTTGTACGGCAATCAAAAATCAAATAAGTTTTCATTTCCAATGTGACTTCCAAGCCAAAAGATTTTCTTTGAACACTACCGAAAAATCGCGGTTATTGCGAAGAAAAATTATCTTGTTTTGTTCGGATGCACAAAAAGGGAGTGGTTCTGGGAGTTCAGTCCACGAGGACCTTCTTTGAAAACACAAACCGATTTACACATGTTCACTTTGCACTGATCAATTGCTTATTAAGTTGAGCTCAGCGGGACTTAACACCTTTAGTATCCTGCTGCTAAGTGTGATTTTTCTTTTAAGATACCTTCGCGTATCTGAGTGTATGAGAACATTATTAAGAACTGGAAACTTAGAATGTTCAAATCACAATATCAAATTGTGCGTGTAATGAAGAAATTAGACCAAAGAGCTTCGTAACCACTGTTTAACAAATATAATTTGCAATCTACCCTGACATTGAATTGGGTGAAGCAAATTTTCATCCGGAAAATTAAAAAGGAGCTTTAAATCTCTAGCAACACTATAGTCACACCGATGAAAACAAAATCAAATTTTATTACATTCTAATCGCATTTAATGCGAAAGCAATCAATGTAAAGAATGATTATGAACCACTCATCTGCCCTCCTGGTTGTGTGACCATTAATAAGTTTGCCTAATGTTGTCTCCTCGTTGTGCCAGTCTGGCAGATACATTACATACATATATATGTGCGAGACTGTTGCAGCGATCTGAGCTCAAAGTATGTAATGGTAATTGGAATAAACTAGATTGTGAGTTTTATGCACTCTAAAGAGATAGGAATACAATTTCAATGAAACGTAATCGATTTCCGGCCTGTTTCAATTAAATATTAATTTTCATTGCTTGATTGGATTTATCGGTGGTTTTATGAACTATTATACAATATGCAATTGAGTTGAAAATATTAGCTGTTAGAGATGTAAGACTCACTTGTATAAGATTGTGCGAAAATTATGACTTTAAAATTGAAAATTATTTTGTGATATCATAGGAAGTGTACTGAAAAAAGGTGGATGTTTTCTACGAGCACATTATTTATTGGTTCATTATTTTTGTTGTTTGTGGTTGATAGAAATTTTCAATTTTTTAATAACATATAATGGCAACTATTTTTTGTGTTCCCATTAATTTGGCTATTATTTTACCCGCACGGCCATTTGTATATGCAAATAATAAAAATACGATGGTTTTACTAAGCAATCAAAAAGTATCGGACAGGGTTGAGGCGTCGAATCACGAAGTGTTTGGTGGTTATAAAGGAAGCAATTCGAAACTCGTTAGTATCAGGGCTTAAATAATATGAAGTACCATTTTAAATTTTGCCCTGATATTCTTAAAAGCTGAGTTTGACAGGCAAACAGTTTAATTTTTTGTTATTGTATCTTAATATTTACTTGTTCTTGATGTTTGCGCCTACAGAAAAGCCTTCAAGTAAAAATGTGTCAGATAAAAATGTCTAAGGCTTTGAAGTTACTTTGATTCCTCAAATATAGTTCTAAGTAACTTCAATAATAACAAAAATTTATTTCATAGTACTCAAAAGCTGGCAAGCACTTCATGAATTTATGAAGTTCGGGAAAATAACACTATTTTATAACAAAATTTAAAAATATGATTTTCATTTTTTTCAAGTTACTAGCTAACCAAACAGGAAGGTTGAAAATTATTTATCATCTCATAAAAATTCCGCAAGTGATAGCCTTATTGGCGAATGCACAATACTTACTTATTTTTACACTTGCTTAGTCCAATCTAAGATCACTGTTAGATGATAAGAGACATACGACATACACGCAAAATCACATCTGAAGCATTGGTACCTAATAAATGTGCAACATCTGTATGGTAAATATGTCCTCCTAGGTTGTTGTGTCCATTTAGTATGCCTGTAATGTCTCCACAATTTTTCCTACACTTGTTGAGGACGAACCCTATAGTTTGATAGTTTGATTCTAAGAGAAAGATTTTGGTGTGCTTGCGGGTTAAGTTAAGGGCATCAATTATCCACTTCCGAAATATGGCATGTGCAAAAGTGGTCGGCACACCTAAGGAAGCTTTCCTTCGCAGAAGCATTAGTACATTAGCAACAGTGTCCTGGCACCCAGAGCAGATGCCTACCTAGCGACAAAGTTCAATCGTGCCATGGACTCTTGAACAATGCTAAAAGTACACTGAGAAAACACATGGCGCCAGACGCCATAATTTATAGACTTCTGGCGCCATGTACATAGTCGATTTAGGGATTGTGATAAAATATAGCGCCACACGCCATAGTACATGGCGAAAAGTACATATGCCTACACGCCATGTACGCCATGTACGTCTATAGTCCTCCACGCCATGTACATGGCGTGGCGGACTATATTACATGGCGTGGAGGACTATAGCACATGGCGTGGAGAACTATAGTGCATGGCGTGGAGGACTATACTGTATGGCGTGGAGGACTATTGTACATGGCATGGAGGGCTATAAGCATAGCGTCTGCTCCTATGTACTATGGCGTGTGGCGCTATATTTTATCACAAATTGACCGAAATCGACTATGTACATGGCGTCAGAAGTCTATAAATTATGGCGTCTGGCGCTATGTGTTTTTTCAATGCATCTGAAGATGATCCAGTTTGCATCCAATAAAAGGCCACGAACCTTCTTAGTTCAGAGCATCTGGAGTAGACCACATGATGTTAGGGGATGGAATTCTACCAAAGAAATTCCCGAGGGATTAATGACATGAAAGATCATATCCTCTCCTATATTCAAGAAGCTTGCTGATATTTATACATCTCCTCAAACAGCATGGCTGCGAGTTATAATTGTAGTGCCATGAGCCATATTACATGGCTCATGGCACTATGTAATATGGCGTGTGGGGCCATAATTTCTGCGCCATGTAATTATGGCGCTGGGAGCTATACTGCATGGCTCAGGGTACTATGTACATAGCGTGTGGCACAATAATTGCTGTGCCATGTAACATGGGACCACGCGCAATGTAGATTCTGACATTATGGCGCTGGGAGCCATATTGCATGGCTCAGAGTACTATGTACATGGCGTATGGGGCCATAAATAATGCGCTATGTTACATGGCTTTAGGCGCTATGTGGATTTTTTTCAGTGTAGTCAGGGATCAATGTAACGTCAGCATTGCAGCCTGACTGTCTCAGCAGATGTGATGACTAGACCTCGAATAGTTATGCACGAAAAAAGGCCGAAATATGCGTGCAATTAAAATGAGCAAATAGAAGTGATTCTAGAAGTTCCGAACAAGACAGCGACTTTTTTGGCCTTATTGCGAATCGTTTTAGATCCTCGATACTTGGAAAGGTTACTGAATACAGTCAGCTGTGCTTTGCAACTATTTAGCTTGATGTCCCATTCATCAAAATAAAATCTAAGGTTAACCAAGTAATGTTCAAGGCTCTTCGCAGCTTTGAGCGGGTCTTGGCTCGACGCGAACAAGAGCGTGTCATCTGCATATTGTAGAACTTTAACTTGAGGATTGCCCGCTGGAAAAGGGAGGTCAACAGTGAAAACGGTATGTAAAACAGGTTCACGAAAATAAATTGCTCATCAAACCCAATTCGGAAAATATTTAAAGAATAAATTGTGGGCCATATTTGCTAAGCATTCGGCTGAAAAATCATGGCAGGCGTGCCAGCTATCCTAGTTTTTGCATTTTTTTTGCCATTTCTCTACTAAGTGGTACTATCATTAAATTTTCAATTGCTAATGATCTTTTGCTGACAAAAAACAGCAAATATTAGTATTTTGAATTTGTGAAAACTTTTGTGGATGGCAAACTTAAAATTTCTTTTTACCCATATAACTTCCAATGCAGTCATCGGATCGAAAGAAAATTCATAGAATGGGTTGGCTTCAACGTGAAGTAGATTTGGTATACTTTAGGCTTTGGTGCTAGCTAAGGGCAGCCAGCTTCATATGGCAAAAAACTACAATAACTTTGTTTAAATTTTCTAAATTTTTGAATCTGTTCGGATGGCAGCCCCAAACAACTTTCTATCCCTGTAACTTTCGATGAAGTTATCGGATGAAAATGAAATTCACAGGCTAGGCTAATTTTGTGAAACTGTTGTGGTAAAATTTTGGATATAATGCTGCCAAAGTGTTTCAAGCAACTTTCATCATTTAAGTTACAGGCAATTCTGCTTTCAATCATAAGCATCCGATAATGAGTATAAGTAACAAGTGTTTTACCATCCTAAATTTTGAAATGCATGCGAGTTGCAGCCGCTACGAGTTTCGATACAGATCGAATGGATACATGACCCTCGAAATAGACTAGTTGTAATAAAGAACACGTGTGGTAGAATATGCACTCAAAATCTGAACGATTCCTCTACATTTCTTTGAAAATCAGTATTTCTAGCAGCTTCTATGCACAATGGTTGCCTCGTACGTCGGGTGGCAGGTGCGTCTTAAGATGTAATTTTTTGGAATAGTTAATATTTTACAATATTGGTCATTCTTACAATCAAATGATTTTGACATGCGACGAGATACTCCGACGAAATATTGGCTTTATTAAGTTTCCCCTGATGTTATTCTTACGTACATTTTCATTAAAACATTTATTAGCATTCAAACCACGATAGTCATCTCCAATCGTGAAATCCTTCAAATCTCACAACGATGGCTTTCACTTTGCTCTGATCCAGAGTAACCAAAATTACAACAACAAAATTCAAAAATTTCTTATTTTCAATTTGTTGTAGGCTCTATGGCCAATTCCAAGGAAATTTAATTTCCCAAACTTATTGTTTGTATACAAATCATCACGAACGGATTCGTCACGGTTTGTTCCACGGTGAATTATCAAGTTATTGTGTGTTCGATAAAAAGATTGATAGACACATCAAAGTGTATTGAACGAGACGAGATGGATCGCGAGCTATTATGATTGTGGTGTTGAATATTGTCCTAATTAGCTTGGTATGGCGAGGCTTCTTCTATTTCTTCTTTGGTCCGGCAAATCGATCGAGCGCTGGTCAGCTTCTCGCTCATGACCAGCACACTATCTACTTTTCAAGACTAGCTGTATCACTTGTTGGCCAGTCAATGATCACCAAACACGCCTGGTCCATCATCGGCTTCATCATCGTCATGATCGGTCGGTGAGTGCCAGGGAATTTTTTCACTGAAAGGTGTTAATTATCTCCTTCAGAATTTGACAGGTACAAATCGATATTTGATGTCTATATAGTTTATCATTAGCAATTTCAAATCTAAGTAGGTCGTTTCAAATGAATACATCCGTCCGTTACTGTTTGTACGGCTAAAAGATTTTAGATATCGTTCCTTATTCGCTTCGCTTTGTATTTTCCGTGTTATTTCTTCTTTTTGGTTTCATCGCGTCTTCATTTCCAAATTGATCTCAGCCTGCTGCTGGAGTATTGTACATTCAACATTTTATACAATCTTGCATCTCTTCCTCGCATTCTAGAGTATTTGTTGATAAAACTGTAGAAGATTTTCGAATATACGCTATTTTGTTGCAAACGAGTAATGAAAAACGGTTATAAAATGTATGCTTTAATATGAAGACTAACAATTGAAGGAAAACCCGAGTACAGCAAACATTTGCCGCAGCTTGTAAACCTACTTGTAAATATATTATTATTGACGAGAGATGCTTATCTTAATTGTTTGAATATTTAATCGGAACTGGTCATGTTTTACCCTTTGGAAACCTTCGACAGAGCGTTTTAAATGCCAAAAGTACGGTTATTACTAGAATGTATGAAATCAACCTACATATGAGTAACTGTTGTAGGAAACGAAAGATATGAATTAATGATTTGCAGAATAGACGTACAATTAGACGAATTAAATTAACTGAAATGTTTTCCATGAGAGATTTCGAAGATAGTTGGTTCGATGTTTGTATCAATAAAGATTAAAATTGATGATTCCGCGGGTGCAAATGACTATGAATAGTGTTGAGTTTATCACAAAATGTAATTTGTAATGAGGAGGCAAATGGTGATGTGAGTATTTCGTAGTTGAGAAAGAGTTATACCAAACAGCGATTTGGCATCCATTTATGAATACACGATGATTGATGATTCAATAGACTATGTTTGAAAGTGCCACCTTTCACTTTCATGAATTTAATCCACCTCTTGGCTTCTGCTCGTCCTTGTTAAACATTGGACAATCACAAGCTTTTGAGACATAACTAAAATTGGGGAAAATGTAATGTAAGTCAATACTTAAATTCAGGAAACTTGTATGTTCGTTTTGAAACCTAATTTAAAATAAGCAACGATCCCGCAAAGAAAATTATTTTTTTCGAAAGATTGATAAATCAAATTTTGGTTGTAGAATCGAACTATAATAAATACATAATATGCAACATAATAAATATTAAACATTGCATAATAATGAATGTTTACATATATGAATATAATCAAATACTTAAGACAATGTTTTACATTATTTCCCAGCTACAATTATTAATATGCCTTTTCGAGAGAGATTTAATGCATGGCAACCTGAACGAAAAGATTCTAACTAAGTGAAAGCCAAAGTTAGGCTAGGATACTGAAGAAAACCCCGAGGTCTAAGGGAAAGCTTATGGCGAAAAAAACGTAAAAATAAAGTTGATTCGTTGCCATCGTAATACAACAGCTCCTCTTAGGCCTTGACTTCTAGCAGATGACGCCTTCAACTGTCTCGGTTTAACGATTGCATTCTCCAGCTATGAAATATGAGCAGCGATGTGCAGTCGTCGTCAACAGAGTCAGACCAGCGTTTCCCGGGCGTTCCCACTGGCCTGTGACCTTTGACTTTTCTTTCGAATACGTTTTTAGGTACTCGGCTAGGTTAAGTGGCTCTCAAGCGGGAAGTCATGCCGAAAGACACACATAGGCTCATCAGAGGACCGTTGTGATACCATGGATTTACTATTCCTTAGCCACTGTAATCTGGGCCCCATTTTGATAAGAGATAAATAAGTCAGCCCTGAGAAAAAGAGTGCCACAAGAGATGCCATTCTCTTCGTCGTGAGAGCCGGCCACTGGCACATGAGATGAAAAACGGACTCCTCTTCATCCTCTGAGGAACAGCTCCAACAGAAATTGTTGAACTTTGCGGCAAATTGCTCTGCGTGCCTCCCTATGAGGCAGTGGTCCGTTAGAAAGGCCATAAAATTACGGATTAAACTCAACAGTGACCTGGTGCGACGTTCGTCCATGGAGATACAGGTCTGTCCTGCAATCGCACTGGATGACTTTTCAGCCCAGGACTTAACGTCTTCGAGGTATTTTCCCTAATGGCTAGTTTTTACATTGGTGTACCTTTTATGACAGGACAAGAAACCTCCGATAATAAGGTGCTAAACCATGCCAATTCGTCGGCTACACAGTTGCCTTGAATAACCCTATGTCAATTGCACTGCCGAATGTCTCGGTATAGCCTTAAGAGATGCACGGCAATCCGCAATAATTCTTGATTGTTTGTAAAAATACATATATTCACTTCAAATATTTGATAAAACAGAAACGAATTGATGAAGGAGGCGAAAAAACAGCCTTAAATTCAGCTCATGCGACTGCTGC
Organism: Nemotelus pantherinus; assembly: GCA_963978885.1. Classification (NCBI taxonomy): domain Eukaryota; kingdom Metazoa; phylum Arthropoda; class Insecta; order Diptera; family Stratiomyidae; genus Nemotelus; species Nemotelus pantherinus. The sequence goes on from OZ022263.1 coordinate 219,516,998, forward strand.
CAACTTTATTGCTCAGTTTTGAGTCATCGATATACACATGAATAGATCCATACACGAATGTGATACCATCAATCCCAGAATGCGAGTTGATAGCTCGAGGTGCAGTAGAGAGTCCGGAGCTACGTATGTAGTCAACGTTCGATGGCGTGAGAACTCCCTCTGAGAAGATTCTAGCATAATCACGTTCAATTCTAGTCCACAACAGCCAGATTAGGTTGCTGCAAGATTATTAGATTATTAGAAGCAAGGGAGTAACACGAAAAACGCCTTAGTGAAGGTGGTTCAAAGGACCCTTGTCACAGCACTCGTTATTCACCAGAACACACCTCGTTCAGTAGTATCAGCTCAACCACAGTAGTATAAAGCCATGCCTCAATGCCATATGCCTCAATACCCAGACCAACGTGAAACTCCAAATTGCATCAGACCTGATGTAGTTGAACGTTCCCTCAATGTCTATGAAGGCGGTAAGTGTAAACTCTTTATGACAGAGAGATTTTTTAATTTACTCAATGAGAGTATGAAGAGCAGTTTTGACAGAGTCTTAAGCAGAACAGAGGTAAGACAAATCGGGCGATAGATCTCAGGTTTAACTTGCCAAATTCTCCTTGCTCTAGGAATTAACAGAACTCTTGTTTCCAAAATTATGCATGACAAAAAAAAAAGCTTTGCGCCAAAGACTATAATATATGTACTCGTGGCAATAGGTACATAGGTGATTTCGAAAATTGTGATCAAATATAGAACCTGAAAGCATAATGCATAGTGGAAGATTCATAGGAGTACGCATTGTATATTATATCGTACTATAGCATTCAACGCCATGTATTATAGTCCTCAATGCCATATATTATAGCACTGAATGCCATGCATTAGAGCCCTGATAAAACGCCTACCTATCTTTCATTTTAGACAAAATAGGGTTTTTTGCAATTTTAGGAGAGGATAATTTCTATTTTCATTCTTGAAATTTTATTTCCTTATTTATAATTCTTACAAATAAGTTCTACTTAAATGTTGATTCGAATCCGTGACCCAAACTTTGAAGAGTTGACGCTCTATCCACTAGACTACACGAGCTGATTGGAAAGTTATTGTTATCTTGGCCTCTGTAATAATATGCGCCAAGATTATGTTCATTGCAGGGGTCGAAAGTCGAAAAGTTCATAATGTACGGGAATTTGGCCCTTGAAGCTATATTGTCTAGCTCAGGGGACTATGTACATAGCGTGTGTCACCATAAATGCTGCACTATTTTATATAGAGTAGGTGCCTAAAGTCTCAATATTATATATTCCTTGGACTCCAATATTTTATCTAAAAAGGACGAATAGTACTACGCGTCTTGCAGAAAAATAACGAATGCTTTTGCTGGGCTGAATTTAATTTCCCTAGAAAGCAAAGTATTTCGTGTTTCATTTGCCTACTTTCTATGATGAATCACATAATTTGATCCAAACGCACATGTTCTTTTGATTGTGTTATTTAATATGTGCTGAAATACATTCGCATTTTTGTCATTTTATCTGCAATATTTTACTCAACATACTAATTATAACCAATCAATAACTAATCCTACATTAAAGCTATTTTAAAATTACCCAAAAGATGGTTTGATTATTATCCGAAGTATTAATCTTATAAATATATTCTACTGTCGCGTGAAACAATATTTGAAATAGACATTGATTTCTTCTGCTAATTTATATTTGAATCACTATGTCTTCTTCCAAAGCCCGCCTCATTTCAATTACTCCATTATAGATTTAGTATTTACTTGCCACAGAAGGTGAGGCCTAAACAACAAATAAATTTCCACTCTGCGAGAAATATTCATCATCCATTGCATGGTCAAATAGAAAATGGAAACACCTTCCGACACGATCGCACCCAAACTCTTCACGGTTCGGTTGAATGCACTGGAGCCGCTTGGTCTTGTATTGGGCCCTCCTCTTCTTTCATCTAAGACCAGTGAGCATGAAAGAAGTGTGATATTAAATACAACTAGTAACTTCAACGACGCTAAGCGTACGATGAATTCCATTTTGTATTGTCTGAAAATGGCACGATCTAGCAGATAAAGATCAACGTCTCCGAAATAAATTAGAATTCGGATTTATCAAATTTAACGATATCACGAACATTCTTGAAGGTGAAATGAAATGAGGCTTCCCGATTTAAATTAAATAGATTTTATTTGAAACGTTTTCATCGATTTTTCACGAACAATAGATCGATGATTTGGTTTCATTCAATTTTAGATGTTCGATAGCGTCGTCGAATGAGAAGTGATTATTGTCCACAAACTAGGACGTTTTAGTTGATGGTCTAAATCTGAATGAAAAGGTTTAGTATTTGATCGTGATTATGCAGATTGTTTGGCGATTGTTGATCGTGAAGAAGTTGATGAGAATCTTTGGTTTAGGCTAATAAAATTCAACAATCAAGGGTTTTCTTCAATAAAAGGAAAGATATAGAGGAAATAGATATTAGTCGTTATTTTAAGAGAGTCTGGGGATAGAATTATTGTCTGAAATAACAGCATGTCCCAATTTTTCAGGGGATGTTTTTCGTTTTATCCATCAGCTCAACCGTTATGTTTGTAGTTGTTTACTTATATTTCGCATACAATGGTTTAAATATATTCTATTCAAACTATTTTAATAAATTTCAATCTTAACTTACTGAAATCGCTCGAAAATAGAGATTCTTGTAAAAGAAAGTAGGCACAGCATATTGAACCATTTTCTTATCGTGCTGATATGGTTTGTCATTAATATTTATGCTATATATCTATATTTTTATGTTATATATATTTATATGTTGTATATATCTATATATTATTTACATTTCGCATTACGAACACTTTTGTAAAATTTCGTATTCGAAATATGTTTTTCAACTTTAAATAAAAATTTAAAATATTAATCCATACAATATTATGTTTCCGAAACAAAGCGGGAGTGTTTGTCTTTCAGCCTTTAATGACAATCGATCTTAATTATCGATAAATGTTCATTTCGCCAATCAATCATATAAAAGATTACCGCCTGATTTGGTGGAACTAACTTATTTCCCACCAAATCCATTTTAACTAACCCTTTCTTTTTTCAACAAATTTTGCTGAGCTGCCGGTAGCAAAACAATTGATTTTTTTACTTATCTCTCTCTGTACTTATTTCGAATGCTGTCACATGTCGCAATGGCGAACTCAAGCATACCATCTGTGCCATGCCAATTTATCTGTATGTATCTGTCCAGTTGGCATCGCGTCACGGTCTCACTTAATGGAATTATGTGATGATATTATAAATATCGAAATATCTGCATACGCGAAGGATGAACTAGGCATATATCGAAGTTGCACGTATATAGTACATCAAAAATAATCTTTTTTTGGGTGAAGTACTCAAGCCGGAACGGCGTTCGGTTCTAGTAATTATTATGCAGTGATAAGCAAATAGTATGATTTCGGTTTGATTAACTGTGTCTGATTAGGTGAACATATTTATGACTCCGGGAAAGGATGGGAAATCAAGTCTATCGTTAGATTAGAAACGAAACGAGGGTGATTAGGAGTGATAGTGACTCAAGGTGTAATTAAAGGTTTAATAGGTAGCGGTGTAGAATTTCGGGAATGTCGATTTATTTCGCTTTTTTCGGAAAGTGATTAATTTATGAATGCGATAATGATTATTGATAAGTGGCATTATTTTGACAGTGCGTAAGTTGCAATACACTCAGTGGTGATTTAATGAGACAAAAAGCAATTAAATAATTAAATTGGATTAGCGTTACGTAGACGGTTTGGATTGATGTGATAAGAATTATTAGATATTGACTGAGAAATAAGGATATGATTCCGTCTAACTAAATATAAAATGCATATCAAATGGCTTTGCATTTAGTGTATATAGTTAGATACGTGGATAAAGCATTTTGATGGTAGTTTGTTGTGAGTTTTAATTAAAAATAGATAACTTAAATTTCTGACTTGTGAAATTCAATATTTCATATTATATTTCATATGAAATTATCTGAATTCATTAAATTTGTCGAGTGCTGAAAATAATATTTGAAGGATTTAGCGTTAGGCTGAGTATCTCAAGGTGTCTATACATATGTCTCGTATTGATTCTAATCAAGCGGTTAACTGCATTTGTTGGCATACCATCCTCAGTAACACCCATCGCCTTCCCCAAATATTTTTTTCAAAATAATCTCTGTAATCATGATTTCCCTTTCAGAGCCTGTTAACAACGAGAAAATCATTTTAAAAGACAGAAGAGCAAATATATGGTAACTTACATTGATAAACATTGAATTTGTGATATGACAATATTTAGGGGTTTCTAATGTATTTTGATACTCTGAAATCAAATTTGAAAATATTACTTTTCTATCACCCAAAGATATTCTGTAACATGCATATTTATAATTTACATAAAATTTGTGATAGCGCATATTGTTGCAAGTGTTCTATTAGAACTAGTCCTTTCCTGTTTATTGCATCTAAGCAGCACGTTTTGTGATGATATTGCGTTTTTTAGTAGACTAACAACATTTTAATCGGTTACGTTCTCTATGTGCTGAACACTAAAAGGCTTTGAGTTCTACGTGGATATATGTTTTTTTTTTTTAATTAACTCTGACTGCAACTAACTTAAAAGACAATGGCTAGACTGTGCGTGAATATTGCAGACAGTTTTTGTTATATGTGCGAAGAAGTAACTTTTAAATTGCAAAATTGTAATTTTACTGCCCTTGTGCTTAAAGCTTATGAACTTTATTTCGGAATTAGAGATCAAGACAAAGCATGGATTCCTCATATATGCAGAAGACTTGTGTACCTTTGTTCCTCATGTATGCAGAAGACTTGTGTAATGTGTACCGTTGTTTTAAAATTAAAATAGTTTTCCAGTCAGCTGAAACTCTGGGGTCCAAGTTTAAAATAGGCCAAATATGGACCCCACGATTTGTTTATATTTGGCATTTCTAACAAATTTAAACTTAAATTCATATATTAAAACCAAACAAAAAAATACAAAAAAAAAACTTACAGTTTCTCAGTTACTCAGTTACAGTTTCAGTTACTCTTACAGTAACTCTTACAAAGCAACAAATACAATACTATTTATAATTACATTACGAAAAATGCTCAACTTTTACGTAATTACCATTCAAAGGTTTCTGAAAGGGACGAAAAAAAAACATTCATCGCGGACACACAGCTGGCTCGTCTGACGAGTTTGAGCCTTTACGCATAAAGATTATTAACTTGTGATCACGGTTCCTTTCTTGTCTATAAATCAGCATAGACAACGTATATCATCTCTAAAGCTTATCAAAGCAGAGAATAATTGATACGGGAAACTCAATCATTTTGCGGAATAAGCCCCCGAAAGCAAAATCAAATGGAATTGTTTTTGTGGGATGATGAAAATTGAAAATTTTTAACTAAGTGGTTTCTAAAGTATGCACTGATTCTCATCAGACATCAGCTCACAGTGCATACTTGACTGATGTGACCACTTGCAGTGGGAGATCATTAATTTTTATTTACGATAGTTGTGATAAATTTTAACATTCTTGGCTTATATTCAACGATATCATTATAAATTTTATGAGTAAATGATATCATTGGATATAAATCGAGGATGTTAAAACCTATCACAGCGAACGTAAATAAAAATGAATGATCTCCCACTGCAAGTGTTCACATCAGTCAAGCATGCACTATAAGCTGATGTCTGTTGAAAATCGGTGCCTACTTTCGAAACCACTGAGTAAAAAATTTTTCAATTTCAATCATAGCAAAAAACAAAATAAAACGCTTTGAAATGTTTTGCATATCATATTTAATCAATCAGAAACTAGATTTGTACACTTATGTAAGACGGTGCTTTGCCAAAATCCTGACACACCTTCAATATATGCACATTTGGTGCCATATTATTGATAGGCATCCATCAGAATTATACCTTGCATAGCTTCTATTGACATCCAAATCAATCTTTCTATTTCAATGCATTTGTTCGATATATTTTGGCATTAATCAATCATCCAACTCAATAGAAACCTTGAAGCAAAATGCAATAAATGGAACAACATTAAAACTGTATCGTCATCACAAAGGAAACCAATTAACAGAGCAATGTGACCCCTGACACGATTTCACAGTGAAAAAAAATCAGATAGTGCCATAGAGGCATCAAAAATATCACAGAAAAGAAAGATTTCTTTCTACGCTTTTAATCACTCAATTAGCTCCATTTGGATCGCGTGGATTTTCATCAATCACCACCATCTTCGTCGAAAAATCAGCCTTCGACAACAACAGACGACGAACGACCAACAAATTGATGAGTGCGATTCAAGTCGTCTATAGTATCGATCGTTGCCATATCCATAGCGTGGCCGACAATAACAATAAAGCTGCAATAGCACGCTTGTTGTAGTTAAAATTAAACTAACCGAAGATTAAGACCATGCTTACCTATAAAGATCACTCAGGCACGATTATCCAGAGCTCCAGTCAAGAATTTTTCGACTCAGCCAAATCTACGTTTTTCGAAGTAATGGACGTAACACAAAGCACCAATCGTTACGAGTGGTTAAGCTCCAGTGTCGACGACGTACGAGTAGATATTTCAAAACCAGTACATTGATTCACTCAACAAGATCGTCTTGTTACAATCAATTGATCGAGCGATTGATCTTTTGTTCAATTATAAGACCATCCACAATGCGCTTAGCGCGATGATCTGGCTTGGTTCGAGTAGTGGGCACATAATCGGCCAGTTGCATTTTACTAAGGAAGGGTATGTCTTGATGTAGTCCAAAAATCGAAAACGATATTTTCCCAAGCGAAAAGATTAAAACATCGGTTAATGTTTGCTTTATAAGTCTGTGTCAACTAAGGTCCACAAAAGAACTGATTAAAAGCATACAAAATGTATCCTAAGTAATTAGAAAAATCGATATTGAACATCGAAGAAATGGGATATATACCGATACGGGAATTCAAATAGAACGATACCAGGGATGAAATATCCGATTCCGATACATACTACTACACTACGGTACAGCCATATCCAAACCAATTACATATGCATTTTCGAAAGTATATCGACAGCTTCTCATCCCGTCCGTAAATTGAATCGAAGACCCCATTCTCGATAATGTAACGAATATAACGACAACAAATAATTATCTCGTAGGAAGCAATTAAAGGCAAAAAAAGAAAGTGGAAATTGCATTGTTCGTCTTAAGATTGATTTCCAAGTAAATTACCTGTGAAGTTCCCGTTGCGTTATCGCGTCATCATAATCAATTTCACGAGCGATTCAACGGTTTCTCGTCGCTTATGCTTGTTCGAGAGTAGAACAGAATGCATGCGTCGAAGACTCCGTCAAACATATGGCACATATTTTGCTAAATTTGATTACATATTGGCCGCGAACAGGAAATTGGCTTTCGTTAAGGCTTTTAACGGATCAATGAAGTCTGGAAGAATGCTGATCGGACAGAATGATTATATGTATTTTATGAAAAAACATACCCCTGCATTGGAGAGTTAAATAGCTGCAAAATTAATTGTTTATAATATTGTGAATGATGACGTACCATATGATGTTGGATTTTAAGTTGGGAATTAATTTGAATAAGGAGTGACTTCTTGATTTTGTTTATTGGAAAATTCTCTCGTGTTTGTATTTGATGAAGGTTGAAACATGTTTGAACCTTATATTATTCTGGTAACTCTACTAAGTTGGCAGTAGAGAGTATTCACTTCCTATTTTGTAAGCGGTTCGGAACGATAATACTGATAAATAATCGGATCTGCGTTAAGCGATGGAATTTCTTTATTATTATGTCCGATCCCTGAATGCTTTTAAAAAAGGCAGACATATTTATCTTGATTTATCGTTAAAGTTCTTAAAACAAAACATTATTTTCAATTTTAAATCAATTAGGACATCATTATTGGATGATAGTGGTTTTCTGGCCAATTAAATGGCATCATCAACGTACACTTAAGCTTAATTCAAATCAATAGTCATTAGCCACATAATTTTAATCCTATCTTGAACGCCATTCAACTAAATTTCAAGATTATATTATAAACGCTAATAAACCAAATTGGGTATTTCAGTGGCTCACCATCATTTACACTTTGCATATCAATAAATAACTAACAGCTTCCCAGTTTATGTGTCAATAAGTCAACTAATATTGGATTTCTTGAGTCTTACTGATATCTCATTAGTCATCCAATTAATGTCTCACCTAATACTCAGATTTGTTTGTTTTTAATGAGTCTTCATTCAGCGATAGTAGTAGTAGTATGCATTATATACTTGTCGTTGAACGTATTCGTATCTGCTACTGCATTCCAACCTCGTAATGAGATGCCATTAATTGGTTTACGTACCACATATTCGCGCTGCAATCTAATTTAGATTTTGACAGGTATTCGTGTTTAGATGCGACTTGAAATTGGTTGAACGTCTAGATACAATAGCATATAGTTGATTTAAATCCATACACGTTCAAAGCTAAGTTTTATATGAATAATCAGTGTCAATCGAGAGCATATTGATTATTTACATTAGTGTTTGATATGCTATTTGACACACCAAGAATTGTTAACAGTGAAAGTGGTGTTTACATAAGTTTAAATATAATGATTTTTGAAAAGTATTGCCCGAAATTGGTTGGTTATCCTTACAGCTGTGCCATGACATAAACTATGAATAGGTGTCTATTATTTCGACGGTTTTCGATACCGATAATGATGATTCCACAAATTTTGTTTTCTTTTTATTTAAATGAAGATTTATGTTTTTCACCACCTGATCTATCAACGTATTATCAATTTAGCTGCGAATACTCTTGTGTGCATATATTCAGCTGACCTTGTTATCTTTCCGCGCCAAGATACTTCGAAAGAAAATTTCTCGAGTCACCTAGCATGATCCCCAATCCATAAACTATTCGAGGCAAAATATTGTCAGGTACGGACTCCTTCCCTATTTTCCTGCTTAAGGCACTCACTACGGTATTTTTCATTACATCTGAATCTTATCTCTCCACAAGACATCGGTTTCGTCCGCGATCATCAATGAAGAATACTAGCTTGTATCCAGCAATAGGTTTGTCATTTCAGCTAGAGTGGGTTCGAAGCCGCTGTTTATGATTATTTTTTTATTTACGAAATTCATTACAACAGAATACAATGAAATAGAAGAAAAGATAACAAGAAATAAAAATTGGAGCAGTGTTGCATGCATGTAGAGCATGTGACAATGCTTCAGTTTATTTTCCATTTTTGTTGGCAAACAGTAGATGAATTTCATTTTGAATTTTCAGGCTCAAGTGCGTACGTACATTGAGCCTGCTCATCCGATTTGTTTTGGAATTTCATGGTTTTATGGTCTCAATACAGACGCCATTGTTTTCGAACTAGGTGAGTCGAATTGAAATCAACACAGCGAACAGTCACGCTATCAAAATTACAATTACTAGCGGGTGAGATGATACAGTGAATAGTAACATGTTCGCTCAGTGTATTCTGTCATGTAAGTTTGAGGTTTGTCTCACCCAGTGATGTCACCGCCGAAAGATATTTCTGAAGTAGATATGAGGAAAAATATGTAGTAAATTAAGGCCTTTTGTAGTAAAATTTCAAAATCAGTTTCCTTTAAATTAAAAACGTCATATACTGGTAAAATCTGTTTTCTAGCCTTAAGATAACAAAACTATCGAGAGATAAAAAAAAACTTCTGCGATTTCAATACCAAATGAATTTTTCAGTTCTATAGCAAATAAAAGTAAATAAGTCATTGTTTTTCAAATACATGTGTACATACATAAATTTCTTACTTCTCTACATAAGAATACTCAAAAAATTTAAACTCACTGAAAAAATGTATCAAGTCTTTTGAAGGTTTATATATTTTTTCATCGCTTAATAGTTCTCTGGCGAACAAAACCGATGATACTCTTCGAATACTGAGTTTGTTTCTTTGATCAGTTTTAATTTTCTGCATTTGAGAAAATTTCCTCTCCGCTGCGGCACTGCTATGTGGCAAGGATAAAAGTGTAAGCATGTAGTGAGCTAAATTCTTAAAGCAACTTTGCTCTAAAACATTTTCTTTCCTATTCAATGAACTTCAAAAATTTACCACGTCATCACATTTATCATATTTAATATTACTGCTAATTAGCAATTGCCATTCGTTGTTCAGCGATAAATCACATTTTGTTTTAAACGGAAAAGCACGGAAAATAGGAAGTATAGTAGACAGCTCACCACTCATTATTTTTTTAAGCTAGCGATGTCGCCTTGTGTTTGACATAGCCAAATTACTGAACGACTGTGTATCACCCCCATGACGCCCGATAGCGTTCTGTGTGCCCAACGCTTAAATCTTCTTCAATATTACATTCTCGATACAATATGTAGTAGATTTAACAATTTGAGTAGTGAAGTAGCAAAAACGACAAAGGCCGAGAATATGTAGTAAATTTGCTACAAATGTAGTAAGGTGACAACACTGGTCTCACCTAACCCTCGATGGTAATGCTGGATTTCTGCACAGCTGCATAACTACTTTGTTCTCTTCTTATATTAATGATCCTTTGTATTTAAAGTTCAATCTAATACACCCTATCACCGTTGGTGCTCTTGACCTTGCATATTAGTTGGATTTGGTACCTGACAGAAAATACAAGTTTTGATTGAGATACGATTATTTTAAAACAAAGCCGCATCAAACAGCCTTTATAGATCTGAAATTTTATAATTTGCAATATGAAAGGCTTGCAAATTTTAATCTCGTAAAAAAACCTGTAAGCAACATTGTATCTGTCACAATTTCATTGAGAGTTTGCGTTGCTACTAAGTATATACGCAGCTGGTTACATTATTAAAAATAATTTTAATTTTGCTGCCAATCAGTTGAATCCATCGGTTGAGCAACTAAAAATTAACGTCTCTTGTTCTCTAATTGAAATATTTAGTATGATTTATTTTACATTCGGACAAATCATTATTCACTCATTCAAATATTTGCATGCACTTGTTTTCACTTAAATACAAACCTCATAACACCTATTTATAACCCAGAGCGGATAAAGCGAAACAAATGCTACGAAAAAACACGTAATGAATTGGTGCCAGTAGCTTGAGTGTAATAAATCATCACAGCAAACACTCAACATTGTAGCAATTTTTATTCAAGTCAATTCATATGCAGGCTTGTACTTAATTCGGTTTCTTGACTGTTTGTCACTTGCTCAATATGACCATTATACAGGTAGGATATAGTATACATAGATAGTATATACAGAATTGCTAACCCATGCATTCAGTTAACGGTAACATTCGGACTTCTGGTCAACTTTCTCACCTTCTGCCATAATTGGAATTTGCTGGTATTAATTTGTTCAGAAATATACTGAAATACCTAATACGAGAAAAAACATTGTATGAATTTCTTTTTTACCTTGCACACAACATATTATTAATATGAGATAAAATGAAAAAAAGCCTGGTTGGTCAGTTTTTTTATTTCATTTTCTTGAAACCATTACGCGAAATCATTTTTCATTTGGATTTCACTCCGAAGGTGCAAGAGACTTTTCGGATGTCATTAGTATCCTGCAACCTTTTCGCTGTAAGTAAGTGTATTATTGGTTGGCATAGGAGAGAATGTTGTTAAAATGGACGGATGATAAGATTTTTCAATTTATGCATTTTATAAGATATATTCAATTAAGATTTAGATATTTTAAAGCTTTTAGAGAATATAGGAGAGAATTTAGAATTTGATGGAATGACCCCAGATGCGAAATCGAAGAGTTTCAATATTTACTTTCCATTTAGGATAGTAACTGCAAGTTTAAGCAATTTAGGTTCTGAGGGTCGCACCATACAAGCAAGTCATTTGCGTACGAGTTTACCTTGAAAATGTGGGAGCTTGTCAAACCTAGACTTTCATTGGTGAAGACATTGAACAGAATTTAACCATATATAGAACTTTAGGGAGTGCAGAAGTGAAGAGGAGGAACATGAAGCTGGCGGCATTGTTCGAGATTAATAACCATCTTGTACGAAGGAAACTGCTTTGCATCTTAAAAAAACTAAGAGGATTGAAGAAAAGAAATTTCTAGAATATTTTCTGAATCAAAAAGACAAGCAGCGAGGAATGTATCATCAGTTTGGGGCTTTTTATCGTCATCGATGGTATCGAGCCCTTATTCGAAAACAAAATTGCTGAAAAAGAATATTATTCGGCTTTTCGAAGAAAAATTAGCCTATTCCAGAGCTTCCTTGATTAAATTATGTAATAGTAAATAGTTTCCTTAATTTAAAGATCCTTGAAACCCTTATGAGGTTTTTTTGGCAATAGAAATCAACATAAATTTTACTGCAGTATATAATTGGGAAGTACTCAATTTCAACGGGAATAAAGAAAGAAAAGAAAAATATTCTTATCATACAACTGGATAAGCTGCCTTAACTTATTGACTTTTTAAGTTTAAAACCAGTTGCTAACGGAAAAATATATACCGGTTTTTGAAAGCGTACTTTGTCATCAAATAAGTAAAGAAGTCTATTAAAGCTGCGGAGACATTACGCCACCATTTGCCATGAAAATTGGTTTGTCATTGCATTTTTCACCTCTAAGCATTGAAAAATGATCTGTACACTGAAAAAAATCCACATAGCGCCCAGAGCCATGTAACATAGCGCATTATTTATGGTCCCATACGCCATGTACATAGTACTCTGAGTCATGCAATATGGCTCCCAGCGCCATAATCTCAGAATCTACATAGCGCGTGGTCCCATGTTACATGGCGCAGCATTTATGGTGCCACACGCTATGCACATGGTGCCCTGAGCCATGCAGTATAGCTCCCAGCGCCATAATTACATGGCGCAGAAATTATGGCCCCACACGCCATATTACATAGTGCCATGAGCCATGTAATATGGCTCATGGCACTACAATTATAACTCGCAGCCATAGTGTGTGAGGGGATCTATAAATGTCAGCAAGTGATACTTGAGTATCGTCGATAGATCGAGAACATTCTCAATCGGCTAAGGGCGCATATTATTGAATGGCTCCTTCGGCGACTCTAAATGCAGCCAGCGCTTGTTTGTTGCAAGCAAGTGACTTCTCCGTGTGCTCATTTATGGTAAGTAGCACTGTTTTGACTGATTTTCTTCTTCAATCTACTATAGTCTTCCACGCCATGAACTATAGTCTTCCACGCCATGTACTATAGTCCTCCACGCCATGTACTATAGTCCTCCACGCCATGTACTATAGTCCTCTACGCCATACAGTATAGTCCTCCACGCCATACAGTATAGTCCTCCACGCCATACAGTATAGTCCTCCACGCCATACAGTATAGTCCTCCACGCCATACAGTATAGTCCTCCACGCCATACAGTATAGTCCTCCACGCCATGTAATATAGTCCGCCACGTCATGTACATGGCGTGGAAGACTATAGTACATGGCGTGGAGGCCTATGTACTTTTCGCCATGTATTATGGCGTGTGGCGCTATATTTTATCACAATCCCTAAATCGACTATGTACATGGCGCCAGAAGTCTATAAATTATGGCGTCTGGCGCCATGTGTTTTCTCAGTGTAGTAGCAAAAATAGTCGCATTTTTGTTATAGCTAGGCGTCATCAAATGGATTAAAAAGCATCTAAAAATTATGGAAACAGTATATGTGGAATGAATGCACATTTGGAGGGAACAATGGTATAATTCAATCTCAATCAAAAAGCACCTCCTATGACACCTCCGTGCCTGCAAAAGAAAAGCAAAATATTTTATTGATAGGGATCTTTGACTTTTGCCAATAACGATGATCGCGTTTATTTTAAAATCAACCTTAAAAACCTGCTTAAACATGGTATATAAAAAATATAAATGGTACTAAATTTTTTTTGAAAGGTCATCTTAAGCTAAATTTTGCGTATATTTGCAGCTATACCAGTATGAAAATTACAGAACCTTTATCTCATCAAAAGAAACAACGGAGCGTATAAACTATTAAGTAGCGCGCAAAGCGCGTGTTTTGCGATATTAATTACGATATTTTGACACTGATCCTGGCAGGATGATAGCAATACCCGATTTCAAAAATTGAAACAAGACAAGTAGCCGGGCATACATACAGCTACAGCATTGCTACGATAAAAAACATTATTTTCATTCCCAACTGGCAATACACATGTACTTTGACGTTTTATGAAATATTAATTTTCTTAAAGCCTTGTCTGGTCATTAAAATAAAATAAGACAATTAACGCAGAATACTATTTACGAGAACATTTGGAGAATCCGAGACTTTTATGCTATCCAATAATATTAATTTTAACAAACTTCCACAAAAGATAGGTTTTTCAAATTTCGCAGAATGATGTAATAGAGTATATATGTATTTTTCGAGTCCGGCGTTAATTCAAAAATGGCAAAAATTAAGAAAGAACGTTTATGCGAATCAGAGCAGAGCTGATGTCTGATGAGAAATAGTGCATACTTTCGAAACCACTTAGCCAAGTTTCAATTTTTGATCGTCTTGCAATCAAAAAACAATTCCATTATACATCTATTAGGAATAATGAATCAAATTAACAGTAGGTTAGGTTAGGTTAGTAAAGAGGGCTGCCGGGAAACGCGGCTTGCATTAAGCCACCAGTTTGGGCCCATTTGCCACCCTCCGCTGGCTTTTTAGAGCTGCCAAGTGACCGCTTCGCCAAACTGGATCAGCTGACTCAGCGTGACGGTACTGGCCACCTCTGCTAACCCTTGAAAGTGGTATGCACCAAAAATTTTGAGGCGTTTATTATTTAGGGCCGGACAATCGCAGAGAGTATGCTCTTCTATCTCGCACCTCTTGCATAAACTGCTGGATGTCAGTCCCATTCTCTTCGCATGAGATGCGGTAAGGCAGTGCCCTGTGAGCAAGCCGACCGTGGCTCTCAAGCAGTTTCTGCTGAGCTTGAGCAGTTTTCTGCTTTTGCTTGGATCAGGTGATGGCCATAATGTCCTGGCCACTCTGCAGTCCAGCCTGTTTTCCCATTCGGACTTTAGTTTGGCCCATATGGCGGCATCAAGTTTGTTTGTGGCGTCAGCGATTGACCGAGGTATAGTGATGCAGGTGCAATTGCTAGCTCCTGAACCTTTCCTCGCCAATTTACCAGCTTTTTCGTTGCCTATGACCCCACTATGCCCTGGCACCCACATCATCCGGATAGGAATATGCCTTGCCTTTTCATTGAGAGCCACTCTGCAAGCGTTAACAGTTTTTGAAGAACATCTGTAAGACGCAAGAGCGAGAATGGCTGCCCTACTGTCGACGCAAATGGTCATTGGTCTGGTTGATATTCCACTAATGGACTCAACTGCCATGCGTATAGCATGTAATTCAGACTGAAAGACGGTAGCATGGTCCGACAGTCTACACTACATGTTAAGGCTCAAATCCGTAGAAAACACGCCCGAGCCAACTCCTGTGTCCGTCTTTGATCCGTCCGTGTAAATCCAGGCGCCCCCATCGGTGGTAGCTTCCTTTTTCTTCCAGTCTGTTCTTGTGGGTATCTTGACCTGGAAATTCCTGCCAAGATGTATTATTTTGCTCATGTGGTCCGTGTATTCTGCAACGAGTCCAAATCTTTTGCGCCATTGTGTCAGAATACCGCTGTAGCCCCACTGATCTGAATCGTTCCACATGCCAGAACTTTTAGCGCGTATCGCCGCTAAGCTTGCGCTTCTAAAGATGAATCGATCTAGGGGCATGAGTCCCAAAATCATTTCCAACCCAGCCGTTGGGGCGGCTCTTAAAGCGCCCGTAATGCATATGCAAACTAATCTTTGCAGTGTTGTTAGCTCCTTGATATTAGTTTTACTCTCCGCTGCTTTCCACCACTCGAACGCTCCATACACCAAAATCGGCCTGACTACACATGTGAATATGTAATAGGCCGCCCTAGGTTTAAGACCCCAGGTATTGGAGTAGGCGGACCGGCAAGCGAAAAGTGCTGCGCGAGCCTTACCAATTCTGTGCTTCACGTTAGCCCCCCAGTTCAGTTTCCTGTCTAGTATAAGGCCCAAATATTTAACACTATCAGCAAGTTCCAATGTTATTCCGTTGAGGTTAGGCGTGGCAATAGCCGGTACCCTGTGTCTCCTTGTGAAGAGTACAAGTTCGATTTTTGTCGGGTTTGCCCTAAGACCGACTTTTCTGGCCCAGATTTGGATATGGTCCAGCGCTGATTGCATAAGGTCCGACAAAGTTTGTGGGAACGCACCCCTCACAAGTACCACAATGTCATCGGCATACGCCACCACCTCAAAGCCACTGGCTCTTAACTTCTCCAGTATTTCGTTGACTGTCAGGATCCAGAAAAGGGGAGATATAATCCCTCCTTGTGGTGTTCCGGTTCCGACTATTCTTTCCGCTTTGGCCTCCAAAAAGGTAGCCTCAATCCGCCTGCTCTTGAGCAAGTCAGATGCCCAGGTCGCCAGAGTTTTATCCACTCCATATCGAACCAAGGCATCGATGATACTCGCGACAGTGACATTATTGAAGGCCCCCTCAATGTCTAAGAAGGCTGCCAACGTGAATTCCTTCTGCCGTAAGGATTTTAAATTAACAGTAAGGAATAATAAATTTTTCAGACAAATTGATTCTATACAAATATTCTTCGAAAATCTGTAAAAAAATCGTTTGGAGAAAAATTCGTTTGAAATCTGCCACTTACTCTGGTTCCTAAAAGAGGGATGCTGAATTAATGGGTTATAGCATCAGAACGAATTGGTATTTGTATAAAAAACATTGAACATTTTTTTTTTTTTATCAACAATTGAATTTAAAAATCAATTCTATGACTTATCTAAACTGTTTTCTTCCTTATTCTGGTACATCCCGACCTAACTCAAAATCTAATCACAATACATCTACGTACAAAAATGATAATTTGCGTGCACATAAATTTTCCTTCGGAAAAGAGACACAAAACATGGTTTTCCTCTAACAAAATAAGTTGCCTTCATAATATCCACATATATTCTTTGGGTCAATTCAGAAAGCGACTGTGTTAATTAAGTTGTTTCGCTGGATAATTAATAGCGAAATGGAAAAAGTGCTGATGTAAAAACGATAATTCCATTTGTGCTGTCACCTCTTTACGATGCATTGTCGTAAGACTGGTCGTTTGTAAGCAGGGGTGAATTTGCCATCAATTTGTTTCACTTTTTTGTTTCATCCTTCTTTGCCTTGAAGAATTCGCATTGAAAGTTAAGAAAAAACGAGTCTCATCCTCAAGAACGTAACGATTTTTTCAGAATGATAATTTCGCTTTTGACTTTTCTATTGTTCGTTTCAAATTGTTCTAAATATTATTTTTCTATTCCTAAATAGTGCGATTTAGATTATTTAAAACGATTGTATCTTCAATGGGAATGCTAATTGCTCGATAAGGCGAGCACTATGTCTTCATTATTCCGAGGATCGAGATTGGTGGAGATAGTATAATTTCCGGGGTCATTTGCCATAGAATGCATGGAAAGGATGAATGCGGACGAAATTATAAGTGGAGAGTTAATTGCATTCAGATGAAAGCACTTGGTAAAGGGAATTACAATGTAGAAAAGTTTTGGCTGTGGTCGTTGGTTTGGACTTATGAATTCTGCTGGTTAGATTTGTAGTACGTACGTTTAAAATAACTGTGATTTGTGTGCTATTTAAAAGCTAGACAGTCACACAAAATTTCATCCCATCCCCATACTGGTACTTTTCTTCGACGTATGCAAATGAGTGCGGACCGACTATTATTCTTACTAACCTAGCTAACTTTTCCACACTCTATACGCGCTATCTTAATTACGAAAGAGTGTTAACATTTTGAAATCTTATCGCCGCCGGCCATTGTGCAGAATAATTACCACAATACTCTCATCATCATTGCATTTTGTTCGCAATCCATCCTGGTCTTTCGGAAATTTTACTAGCGCGGCGTGTTAATGTCATATTTGAGATTTTAACACGATTATTAGTAACACTCTTTCCACGTTTGATGTTGATGCGAAACATTAGCGCAAACTAACGATCATAAATTTGTTTGCTGAAGACGAAATATTATCGTTGTAAATGATTGCAGCGCTCTCGAAATTCCCGTGGCCGCCTATTAATTTTATACCCAAAGTCAGTAAAATAGAAGATTTCATAAATCGATGTGGCCAGAATGTCTACAAACGAGGGATTGTAGAGTTAAGTCTAGTGAGCAACGTCTTATTTACGAATTTTTCGCCGAAGTGAGATGCCAGCTGAGGGGTGTCTATCTCTGTAAGATGAATACAAAAACTGAATTAAGAGTAAATTATCTTCATACTCTAGTGTTCTATACTTTACAAATATTTTTATGAAGGAAACAATTTAATATTCCCGCGCGAAAATGTCATTAAATCAAATCACTATGATCATTCCGACTAAGAGCCCTTTTTTGTATAGTGTTCGTGTTATGGCAACCCAAATTAGTAATAAGTAGGGAGTAAGCAGTGCAAAAAACGACTAAGTAGAGGTGTGATATCAAAGTGTTCAATGCGCGCGGAACAAACAACAAATCACTAAAGTACCCTGGTCACTACCTTAAGCAGGTCGACGGGTAAATACATAACTTACATAAATCCATCCGTGCAACAGATAAAGCAATGAATTTTTGAAATATAGCGGTACACCTTGTATCGTACTTAGTCCATCTAATCGAGAAATAATTGAAGCTTAGAGCGTGAAAATTATTAATATGAGCACGGTTCTATAGCAAAAATCAAACAGAGTAACGAACGTGCTGGCAAAAGAATCATTCTACATCACCCTCTATTTACAGGTTGGGTATAGCATTAAAAATTCGCGAACATATCGACTCTGATCTTTGCGAAGGCGAAACAAGAGACCATAAGCTCGTGGCGAGTGAAGATGAAGACGAGGCGAAAAAGATCATAAAATAGCCCTTGGGCCATTTTAAAAAGCATAAAATTGAAGGTGAGAGAATAAGACGTCACGTACACCAGTTAATATTATATTATTCACATTACGGACATGGGCAATAACGTTTGGCGATGGAATTTCTATAGTTCCAATCGATTGGATCAGAGTGCGATTTTTTAACTAAACAAATACTTTGAGCGAAAAGGATGAACACTTTAATCCGTACAGAACGAGCAGTTTAATTATGCTTGAGCTGCATCGAATCAATGAATCTTGTATTCAATTTACTGAAATGCCCTGAAAACAAATTTAATGACAGGTGATTTTCTGTAAGAATAACGAGAAAGATTTTGGCCGCTAGGCAGGATCTTCGAAAGGAATGGAAGCCTGCTGTAAGTTGAGTACATTAGCCTCGAATATTTGGCCTCGCAATAACAAGTACACGTGTCAGATGCATAGTCTCTACCTGAACATTTTTCTTTCGAGCAGATACAGTACCAACTTTTGCATTTTTTTTTGTAACTCCTCAAGGAGAAAAACTAGTGTGCTTGGTTACTTATTGAATTGTACGAACCGTCTCCAAGAATTGAAAATTAGAGTTCAACACCGCTAATTCGAGCATTTCAATTAATTGATCTCTGCAGCATCATTGGTACCACCGCTTGAACTTTTTGCGGCATGCAACCACTGTCGAGCTATTCTGCGTGTAGGTAACATATTTAAAGTTTCATCCCTAAAGTTTCATAAAAAAACACCCCGCTAGACAAGCTGCTACGTTTGTGGGTGCATGGAGCGATGAAAACTTTGACGCTGAAGCACTTAGTTTATGAAAAAAAAACTGTAGCGCAACAGAACCGCTAGAAACACTAATTTGCGAAGAACAGTAGAGGAATGGTGCAGATTTTGAATGCATATTTTACCACACGTGCTCCAACCTGTTTTGAGGGCAAAGTATCGCTTTGATCTCACCAATGCATTTAAACTAATAAGGTGGAAATATTTCCAGGACTGACACTTTTATGAATTTCAGAATTTAGTGAAACCAAACACTTTTTACTTATATTTATTATCGGTTGCTTACCTTCCAAAACTTTGAAAACAGCAACTTCTGAAAACACAAATGAAGGAAATACTCAGTGCTTGCAACACTTTACCAACTGCAACAAAAAGTCTACTACAATTGCTTCTCGTTAAAATCAAGCTTTCCTATGAAATTGCTTCGTGCTGGCAACTCTTTACCAGTAGTAAAGCTAAAAATATAGCACATCTGCCTCACGCAAAATATACCACATCTGCCTCAATCTGCCCTGCGAATTTCGTTTTGATCCAATAACTGCATTGGAAGTTATAGGCAGTGGCGGCTCGTCAGGGTGGGCTCGGCCCGCCTGGCCCACCCTGACGAGCCGCCACTGGGCCCGCTCGACACAAAAACAATATTATAAGGTATACGCTGATACCAACAAGAAATATCTACTAAACTTTAACTCAGTGGTGGCTCGTCAGTGTGGGCCAGGCGGGCCGGGCCCACCCTGACGAGCCGCCACTGGTTATAGGGATACAAAGAACTTTAGCGTTACTACTGGCAAAACTTTTCAAATTTTCAAAATCTTAATATTTGCTGTTTGTCACTACAAGATTATTACCATATGAACATTTTATGATAAAATCGCTTACTAAATTTATGGCAAAAAATACAAAAACCATCATAGCTGCTGACCCTATTGTGGTTTGTCAAATAGACTTTTACTGAATAATGGCAAGAATAAGTTTCATTTACCAAATGAATTTCGTTTCTATTTCGTGCAACCTTTCTAGCAAACGTGGCTTAGAGTAACGTTCAGCTGCAGTGTAGATTTCACTAAAACCTGGGGACAGATTCAGAATTCATAGGACGAATAGCAGTTTTTTTTCTTAGTGATTTTTCAAGGTAGTGCCACTATTAAAAGATGGTGCACATTTCAAAATCACTTTTATCAGATTTACTCAACATCCTGTGAACCCAGAAGAACAATACATCCTGTGAAATTCATATTACTCTCATTATCGAGTATTGAGTTCTCGCCAGCATAAATATAAGGCGCTGAAAATCGAGATAATTTGGTGAAGGGCTACTGTTTTTATGCAAAAAGGAATTTAATTTGACTGAGCAAATTATGTGCATGTGAAGGTAAAAAGCAGGAAATTTATCATGAATAAGCATTTTTTCTAAAGGACATAAATAAAAAAGCTTCAGGACGGTCATTGATTCGAAGGTTCTCTGTTTATGTACATGCTTTAGCTACAGAGTTGCCCACGCATTCACGAAAAATCACACAAACATCAACGTGTCCTTTAAATTTCGTAATAATCAAATCCAAATTTTCAATTGTTTTTGCCTAATTTTTGTCACTGAACGCCCGCATAAACTAAGTAATAAAAATGTAAGTAATTTGCATACTTAGTTTTTGCAAATATTCATTTTCCACAGAAAAATAGGGGTGCCATTAAATTCAATAACATGGCCGCTGATAGTCTAAATAGATAAATATTTGGTCGTAAATAAAAAAACCTACAAATCATTATGATATATATATATATATATATATATATATATATATATATATATATATATACATACATATAAATATATTTTTATGGCAAATGAGTTTAATACTAATTTTCTTCGAAAATCAGTAAAATTGGTTTGATAATGAAATTGAAAACGCGAACCTACTTTTAATTAACCAACTGCCAGTGCGTTTACTTCTGATTCCAAATAGAAATTTCCCGGTGTAGTCGTTGCGAAAACTTCATGTCAATATTTTCATCACACTTGAGCAAGAGATCAACAGCATTTAAAAATGCTCAAGAAAAATGAAAAAAACATATTTTTATATAATTGAAATTACTAAACCAAAACAGTTGAGATGATCTCACCACATTTGTAGTCCCACTAAAAACACATGTGTCGGAAACATGGAAAACAGAATGCAATATACTCTGATAATGAAGTAAATATGCTAATTGACTAAATTTGAAGATTGCAATTATAATAAATTAATGCCATTCAGAGATAAATTAATAATTAAATCAGTCTAAAAACTAAATCAATTTAAATTCACTGATCTCTCAAACAGTGTGTGGCACTAGTGTAAGAGTTAGAGAAAACACATATGGGACTTTTTTTTTTAAATATTCAATCTTCTCGTGAATAAATGAAAAACATTTTATCTAATTAATATTTATAGCTCAAATTGAAATAGAAAAAAATAATTAAAATAAAAAATTTAACAATTTTTTATATTATGAAGGTGGCCTTTTTTTGAATAAAATCTAGTAGAAAAGATAAATAAATTTTTAAAAGTGCATATACTTGCTAATGCCCACTTACTTACTGCACTTATTATGTATGTACAGTACTTTTGACATAAGTTCCCAAACCATCATAGGCCGATTTATTCCTTATATCTTCCGAAACCAAAGTGAAATTTGTTCTGACTGAAGGTAATCTGTAGTTATTGAAAAAAATAGCCATAATTATTTTACATGCGATGGGAAGTAGTTGCATGAGCCAAGGAGTGCTGCTATACAGCTCGTTTTACAGAAGAAAGAAATGTACCGCTGATCTACCTCTCGGTTTAATTTGTCAATCAGAATCAGGTCTTCATTTTACAAAGAAAGCAGAAAACTCCTTATCTGTTGCTATTCGACCGACACCCTATCCTTTCCTTTCGTCGCCGAATCTCCTTACTGTTGGTGTTTGAAGTTCGAATTGCCACCGGTAAGCGCTACTTATATTGGGATGCAATAGTATTAATGGCTCCAAAATCAAGCAGTAGAGTTGACTTTGATGAATTACGTCGAATGGTCAAAAAATAAATAATGATTTTCCTATTATCCGTTATAACCAAAGCTGTCGCGCTTATGATCTAGGACCATAATGGGCTCCCTGTATAGATTTCTTCTAAGTAAGACTGCATTTTCCTCAGGTATCTTTCTAAAACGACTATGGTGCATCGTCTGAAATAAATCCATACGAAATCCTGAAAGTCTGGTTTTTGTTGTGACTATTAATTCCAATTTGAATGCATCAAAAAGGTGCGAAAAAGGAACAAAGCGCTAACGAGTGTGCCCGCTTCAACTAACTTACTTAAAAAGAGTCGTTAGCAACTTGGGAGTGGCAATATTTGGCTGGCAAAGTCTTTTGTCAGTCCAAGATTGACATTGGCCAGAAATGACCCCAGAGAGTTGTGCTGGAAATAACATATTCATGTTTTAACAATTTACAATTTTTCCAAACTGATAATTTGATAACGACCCGTTTTATTATTTAGAATATGTTTGAAATATGAGTTTATTACCCTACTAACTGTTACCATTACTCCCTGAATCGTAAGGCTTGCAATATGGCCACAAATATCAGGAGCCACATCCTCCTTGGCATTAAATGAAATCATTATGTCAACGGTAACCACACATGTAACAAATATATTCAATGCAAGACATTAAAAACACCATAATTACATTAATTTAAATTAGACAGCTCGTCCCTCGACTTCCTGCTATCATCGGCAAAACTCTTCGAACCCAAACCCAATTTATCATCTGTTTTCCCTCAACAATTACCGACCAAACATCAATTTCCTGCCGATATTTTTTCCTCGTGAAAAAGTTCGAAGGAAACCTTTAATTAAATTTCTAAAAATTCACTATAGCTACAACAATCTTCACGGATCAGAAACCAAAAAGCAACAAACACCATACACACTCTACGCAAAAAATAAGACAGTCTACAAACAAACTACCCGAAAAATGGCCTTCTCACTACCTCACCACATCGCATCGTCGTCCACAAAAGACGTTATGAAGACTCAATTAAATGATAAAGATGACTTAATATCGGAGCTAAGATCGAAACCTATTTCTAAGGCATTTTCCTCAAGTATCTTTTTTTTTCACGTAAGCTGCACAGAAATGGTAATTCTGAAGCCACTAATCGACTTGAATTGGTACAAGCAGTCTACCCGGTCCGTGTAGCGGTTAGATCTTTTTCGGACTCCGAAACAACTGACTCTAATTGCAGGTTTCGGGTTTTGGGAATTGAATCCTTGATGACGAGTGTAGCTGAGTTTGGGCATCTAGACATGGTCCTGAGAAAGAGATGGTGCTTGCAATGAAGCTGTGAAAGATTGTTTTCATGTCCAGAGAATTCGACATGGACCGTGCGTTTTCGAAGCTACTACCTGGATTGAGAAAATTTGCGGTTGCCATTGGATACTAAAAGATTCGAGGTTTAACTAACAATTTGATTAATTGAATCATTTCGCCGGACAGGCACGATTGTGAATGGCAGCGGTGCGAATGAAAAGATCAAAGAATCGAGTTTGTGGTGCTCTATAAAATCAATAAAGCAATGAATTGAAACTGGGCAACAAGAAAGATTTCAATTAGCATGTAAAGCTCGTTTAAAAATGTAACTGGAAAAAAATGAGTTTTCATGGGTTCATTGATCTTATAGCTTTAAAAAAATATCCATTTAGCACGTTGATTTTATTGAGTGTCCAATTTTAATTTTCTATCATAATCCTGATCGATCATCAGCTACTTCCATTCCTATCGTCTTTGTCATAAATTCACATCTTAAAAGTGTGCAGAAAATTGTTCCACTCTAAAGAGCTCATAAACTGGGATTTTGCTAAACACGTCTCCAACGTCCTCCTACACGATTCAAATTAAACAATATGTCACGGTAAACGCTCCCATTTAAAAAAAATCATTTAGGACGCAATCATAACAAATATTTCTCGAAAATTCCAATCACGAATCAATAACAACAAATTAGGCACTTGTTAAACTATAAAACACGAAAATTATGATATGATCAAATCAGCATCGGAATTACTGAAGATCTTGATTGCCCAATTCAGTCAGCAGCGATTCAATCAAAAACTATACGAGCAAAATAACACTGAAATGACTTAATCAACACACAACAGAACCAGTAAAATGACACAAGTGCCAAATTATGCAAATTACACCTTAAATAAGACTTAAAAAACATAAGACACTAAAATTCATTACCGGGGCCAACGAATTCTCCCACAGATTATGCGTTGCCTGTCGTGTCGCTGGAGACGATGAGGACAGTGATCACCATCATTGAGATGGCATTATTTAAATTATCTATTTCTATGTGAGCTCGATTAGCTGACAAGCTCTAGTGTCTTCAAAAAATTTATGATAATCGCAGCGAGATAACTGAAATCGAATATTGAAATCTTTCGACGTTTTTCTTTGGGGCGACAAATCGTAGTCCACGGTCCAGAAGAGATTTAATAACATGCAGGAACAAGAAAATCGTGTAGCTAAGTGATAAATTCTCACCTTAAATAGTAACGCGTCGAATCGATCGCGGTGAGAACTGAAGATCACCAGCCGGGCTGAGTGAATGGTCCGATGAAAAACAACAAACGATTATTATGAAGACATTATGGTGACAAGGCCATTTAGTAAGATTAGTTTTAAAGCGTAAATTACAATACGAACGATTTGGAATGAAATTAAATATAGGTGTATTTAATACATATTGATATTGAACTGCGAACAGGAACAGATTTAAGACTCCACGTTACCATGCTTGCAGAGAATGCTCATAATTTCGAGGATCAAAATTAATTTACGATTATCGGAACGATAAGATCGGCAATTTTATTGATTTGGTTGCGGTTATTACTTTGTTGCTTTAACAAATGAGCTGAAAGTTAATAGAGTGTAACTGAAATGAAATTACGTTTAGTTATGTCTAGGTTGATACCAAATAAGCAGTCTAACGCTGCAAGAATGAAATTCAGGGCGTTTCCGTTTATCTTCAGCTTTTGTGGCGTCAGCAGAGTAGCTAAGCTATTTTAACAGTTTCAAGCAGACCAAGACGAGGAAAGGCCCCCTTTATGAACTAAGGACCTTTTCGAATTCACGCCTTGGTCCTCCTCTTCAGCTTGTTATGATAGATTGTGACGTCAGCAGATTAGCAGAGCTATTCTAACAGTTTGAAGCAGACCAAGACAGGGAGTCCGAAATCTATGGCTTTACTTCGTAACATTGCCTCAAAACCATCAAGCCAACAAAAAGACAAATCAACACGTGACTTCGTCAACTGTTATCCAGGAGAGCAATGACAAGGCGTAGATAACTGAATTCGGACAGGCTCGACTGGATCTGACGTCACATTCTGTTAAAATCCACGCTGAATCAGAGCTGTTCGGTACTTTAGTAAAAATGAATTTAAAAATATTTCTTATCACTAAAACAATACGTTCTTAAACTAAGTTATAGCTCCATTAGCAAAAAAAAAAATTAAACTCTAGAGGCTATATATTTCCGGCCTGCTAAGCTCTTGTAGTTATTATTTTCATAATTTTTTCGAACAGCGTTCTTCATCTACCACATTAATACTATCACCAGCTAGTTAGACTAGCCACATTAGGCGTTCTTTTTTAAACAAAAAATTAAAAATAAACGGAAAAGAAGCATAAAAAAATCGTGAATGAGGCCTCTGTGAAAAACTTAACGTCTGCCCTGAATCGAAAAGTTAAAAATGTTCACTCTAAGCGACATTAACGCTTGCAAATTTAAGTTCTGTATACCTTGAGGAGATTAGCTATACTAAAGAAGTAACTTCATTTTCCTAAACTCAAAAGGTTTCTTTTTATGTGATTTAGTAAAAGGGTCAAATTTTACTGGGACAGTCCTTATACATCATTGAAATTCTTATTGGTCGGTGTTTGGGTTGTTTCAATCGCCGTGCACTGCAATAACAATATGGTTAGTGAAAACTCAGTGAAATCAAATGTAATGCAGTGAAGATGCAACAGAAAGCACTGCACGCAAATATACAAATTTCTGATTATAAAAATTTTATCAAATTGCATTTTCAACGAAATAAATTATCGAAACTATGATACATGAAAATTTAATTCAAATATTATTCTTGAAAGAAAGTTTTCGTCATATTGCATTCTTAAGAAAATAATTTCGAATTCAGGCTCACACCTGAGTTAGAGATCTTTAATCGTAGACCCAGTGGTCTCGCTTGAAAGTGGCCCCACATTGGGCGCTAGATATTGTTTATTTACTTATTTGTTTTGTATACAATTCAACAGGCAAACTGCACAATCATAGATTGGATACAATAAAAAAATAAAGAATAAATAAGTATATATATATATATATAAATATATAAGTGTTTAAAATTAAGTAAAGCAAAAAATTAAATAAGGTGAAATTAAGTCAAGTAAAATAGAGCAAAGAAAGATTGCTGGGTCTCCACGGATGCGCATCGCACCAGTCAGTTATTAGATCTAACTCGATTCGCTCTGCATTGTGCTTTAGGCGTTTTTACGGCTACTACTGGCATGCGTAATGATTGGGCGCAGGGCTCAATGACTTCGATCGGAGGATGAGGAGGAATTCGTCCTTCATCTCATGTGCCAGTGGCCGACTTTGGCAAGGAGAAAAGTGGCGGCACTAAGAGCACCTTTTTTTCTCAAATCTGACAAAACTATCTTTGGTTAGTTTAAAGAGGATAGTGTAGTTTATCAAACGAAGCAGATGGTTTCCTCACATTAGTGAATAGGAAAGAGAATAAAAATTACTGTTGCATTATAAATTGCCTGTCTTGTTCTTAAGTGCGTCTGTCAGTAGGAATCTGCCGATTGGCAGCCACTTCCTAACCGCACCTAAGATTAGTTATAAGACAAAAATAGGTACTATGCAGTATAATAAAAAATCCATTAAAATAAAAATAGGAAATAAAATTAACTAGAAACAAATATTTTACAACGAACTATATTTTTAAAGATGGCAGTAGAATGTAAGAGAGGACCAAATTCAAGACTGGTTTGAGTGCGTAAGAGTCGCAAAACAGGAGAGTGAAAGAAAGTGTCAGTACGAGCCTTCCAAGATAATTGAGGATTCGATTAACCTTACAGATTGCCGCTAATTGATCAAAAATGCTAAAGCCTTCTTAGAAAAGGAAACTCGCATCCACTGACAGCTTGTAAGTCCGAGACTCCGGGAGCACAAATATCTTTGCATATTTTCAAAGAATAATTAAGTAGGCATTTCAGCTCAACAAATATATTATAACTAATTTCCTACTCATTATGATCACCATCAATCTCATTAATGTTTAAATAGTACACAATATATCCAAGTAGAAAAATCACTTTTTTTTACATAAGAAGTGAAATTAGTGGTCCTGGTCACCACGAATTCACATACAACGTACCTTTTTCTCCTCAAATGCTATAGGTGAAAACTGCTACTTCAGTAGATCTTCTATGCCAAAATCGCACCAATTTCTTAGACAAAGTGAATCAAATATTCTTGTACTATTTACATTCTTTGATCATTCGAATTTACATTCTTTGATCATTCGAATTTAAACTTACGCACTGTAAGCACAAACAAACAAATAAAACAAAAAAATGTAGCAAATATTAAGCTTTAGAGCTCAGGAATAAATTACATTACAGGAATTACATATCAATAAAATCCTCTGTGACACAATGAATCCATTACAGTATACCAGCTCCAGGTTCTCTAGCGAAACAGAAACCAAAAAAAAAAGATTTCTGGACCATTCAGCGGCCGTATAAGCAAGCGGTTTTTTTTTTATTTTCTCTACCCAAGAAGACGCAGTGAGCTGACCAGCCTCCGTGCTGCTATTTGGGATCATTAACTGGAAAGGTTTCATAGCCATTGACTGCGTTGCTGTCAAGCTGTTAAGATATAGCATTAATGAAGTTTTGTAAGCTTTTTGTTGATTTTGAATATTTGCCGCCTATAATCAAAAAGTTTGCTTTTAATTTGTTAAATTATGCTTTCCTTTGCCTAAGGAATCTTAAGCAATGAAATGCGCCATTGCACCCAACGACGTGCCACCTTTGTGCTGCTCAAAGAGAGGAATGTTTAGAAGAGATCAACTTTCATTGAATAGTGTATATGGAGGACTATATTTAAAAAGTAAGGTGCTTGTAAACCTCCGCTGAACTAATTCAACAGTATCTAAAAGGCATTTGAGGTGAGGACACCACATTTGACTACAACATTGAAGTATAGAACGGACTAGGGCAATAAACAGGTTGACACATGTAAAAATATTAAATGAATTCGAGCGGGAGCGAATCACAAAGGCAGTAATTCGAGAAGCCCTTCTAGTAATGGTTAGGACATGAATGTCGAATTTCAGCGTACGATTACAGGTAACACCAAGATCAGAAAAATGTCCGACAGAGAAGAGGATAGTGGCACAAATAACATAAGGGAAAACATGAGTGCGAAGCCTTAGAAAAAAGGACATAGAAAAACACTTAGAAACATTAAGGGACAAATAGTTCAAATTACACCAACAAAAGAGAGTATCTAAATCTTCCTGAAAAAGCAGAATGTCAGCAGAATACCTGAACAGCCGGAAGATTTTGAAATCTTCTGCTTAGAGAAGACAAGACGGCTTCAAAGCACAGGGAAGATCATTGCTAAACAGATTGATCAAAAGTGGTCCTAAGATGGAACCTTGAGGTACGCCAGAAGACGGGGAGAAATAAAAATAAGCTGCCAGAAGCAGGAGTCGACGGGCTGCTGTAAAGGAAAAAACATTACTACTAGATTGGAAACGTCGAGAGGGTTGGAAGCAGCATTCTTGCGTAGAACTCTATAATTTACTTCGTTTGCTCCGTTCTACTAAAAAGATAAGAGAAAGGTTGTAATTAAAGTTCGAGAATCACGTGCCCAAGCCCAATGTAAGAAATAAATTACAAACGAAAACAGTTAAAACAAATTGAATATGTCGCCAGACAACCTTTCAAATTTAAATTTCAAATATACTGAATGCTTTTCTTCACGCGCGAATAGTTCTATGACATTATTTCGGTGTATTATCTGCTGCTTCGCAAATGTTGTGTCTTAGTGATTCGGGCACGTGTACATACTGCAGTTAACTTCTTAAGGCCATTCTGAATAGGTTTTAATTCAGAATGGCCTTAAACACCATCATTTCCTCATATATTTATTCAATTACCCAAGCTTACTAGCAGCGACACATACTATCTTAATTCACTTGACCGCTCTAGTCGCAAACAACGATGTCCCATTGAAAATGCATATACCCGCATTGCATTCCAACCGAGTTTGCATTCCATTCGAATATATTCATTTTTACATCATCTGATTGCCTGTGCCTTGTGCCTAACCGATCACGCTGTGATCAAACCGATCAATGATTTTAACATTTATGTTAAGCCCTGTCAAATGTGAGCATCAATGAACATTTTTATTATGTTGTTTCTGGGCTCGATAACTGTTTTCTTATGGCGTGCGACTACTACTTAACATCTTTTCGAAATGATCATTTCGGAATTTTTTACAATCAAGTCATTGAAATTAATATGACTGGTATTTCCAGTTTATCGGCAACGAAACGTATGGAAGTGTTATCGGTCCGTTCATTCTATTGATGATGTTTGGCGGGTCGGATTAAGACAGAATTAGTCATGTTGTTGGTTGCGTTGAATGAAAAGATGAAACGAGAAACATGCAATATTTTCATTAATTGGGTATTTAGAGTAATGTTTACAGGTGTACGCCGCTGAGTAAAATTGGTATAGGCGGATTTCAATAGCCCGAGGATTATTTGGATGGGTTAGTGGTTGTTTTTTATGAAATATTAACAGCTTTCCAAGCCCAGTAATATGGGTTTCAAAAACTCGATACTTGTCTATTAAAAGTTGTGGCATAGAATAGTTCATTGACTACCAAACACTAATTGATGTATATTTCCAGATACGATGCAGTACTCTGTTCACTTGAAGCTATACTTTACTGCGTTCTACAGTCCCGCATCTTTAAATAACGATTTTATTATACTCTGCGGCCACTCCCACCTTGGTAGGATTATCAATTTCTCCTCTTCATTATTCCCATATCGACAGGCGGACCATATCACTATCACGAACAATATCATCTGCCTACAATCTTAATCCGCAACAAATTATGATTATTGTTATTAGTCCATGTTTATTGTGTTCATTAAACTTATTTACGGTGCTAGCTGCAACACCATCTCACTGTCATTATCGTGATCGTAAGTGTTGGATAACTCATCCAATGCCAATTGAATCGACCGATCCGTGCATTCTGCCATTCGGTTTGGTCCATTCTGAACATCTCGAGATGTCAGTAACATTCGCAATATCTCACTTTGCATCGGTTTCCAAGCACAAGTGCTTATTGTACGAACAAAACAATAAAATCATAAAGTTGGGCATTAAGTAAAATGATGAAATGATGGTCTGATACTGTTGCACGATTGTTTCATAAAACTCGAAATTAGCTCGTTACAATGGCAATGATAATTGGAAGAAGTGATTCGATCGGTGAAAATCGCGGGTGTTATTGAGTAGACAGTAAATTGTAGGTGTATATTTATTCTAAATCAGTGTCTGGTAAGAAGACGAACTCTGGACAGCTTTGTGCTGGCATGCTTCAATAGATAGTTGCTGCAATATTTCGTAAGTTAAAATTTATATTAGTAAAAATTTGTGATTACCTTTATTCAAAATGGGTTAAACTGGACATCTTTAAATTGTCCTATTCTAAAAATAAATTATTTTAGTTTGATGCGACAAGCCAAATAATTCAGATTGCGAGGGTGCACTTAAGCTGAGCTCTGTGCGATGGCTTTGAATTTCTGCGATCATCCTAACGCAATGAGTGGACATTCATAGATATATTGGTAATGGGTACTAAAGATTGCATGCTGTGTAAAGAATTATGCTCTGTGAGTGCATCCATGATAAACTCTGTCTTACTAAGTGTGACGTAAAGTATTCCTAAATAATCCACTTAAAATAACATACTGAGTTTCCTAAATGTGTTTGAAATATTTGCCATGTTCAAATGAAATTCAAATAAGATTTTCCACACTTTGCTCGTTCGAAATCAACTTTCAAACCGACGTATAGCGTAGTAAAATCCAGCAGCTTCCAAAGTCATACCGAGAACCGCAGAGAGATCTCCAATCGAACGTCCTTCACAGTAGTGCCCCACATCGCCGTTGACAGTCTACGTTCTATCGGCAGAACGCATAATCACACTCCGAATTTGATTGTCGGATCGAAACAGACTGAGAACCACGTCAAGGACCGCCACAAGAGTAGCGCTCATGGCAACCCAGACACCTCCTGGCACACTGACACAAAACTAATTTCTTGCGATCATACAAAAGTTTCACAATGGTCTACCACACTAGAGCTTGCAGGTGGTGCTATTCTTTCTGCGGCACGTTTAGTAAGGAGTCGATTGGCATACTCCACAGAATATGCGACAATACACTTTTTTGTGGACATCCATTTGTTGCCTTTCTTCTCAAGTAACAGTTGGCTTCAGCATTCGACAGCGAAAATCTCTGCACAAATATGGCAAGTATCTTACTTTTTAAACTCGACGATCTAACCAAGTCACTTCGATCGCAACTTCCCTATAAAAATATATAATCATCATTCGCCACAATCTTGTCCATTCTCTCAGGAAATTATTAAATTGATGATGCCTGTGCACATAATCAATTTTGGCGATCGCACCCAGAAAAATCCTATACCTGCAGCAAACGTTTACCAGTCCCTTCAATCTGCATGGAATGTGTATGTATGGTATTTTTCTCACCTCTGATGATTTTATATAGCGATCATATCCTAAATGTAATTTCATTTTCGTGAAGATGAAGAAGGTGATCATTGCAGCCCGGTGAACACTTCAATCCTGATCTTGCACTTGGCTTTGCCGCGTTGTACCGTGCTGTGCTGTGCTGTAAGTACGCTGTTGCACCGTATGCCCCAAAGGTGTGGGGATGTGCACTTCATAAGCGAAATGATCTAACTATATAATTTTATTTCGTTGTTTTAACAAATTTACGCATCAATTTATGAAGGCAAAGAACACATTATGGATGAGGACCAAGCAATACGGCGAACTAACGAACGGTGCAACGGTGGATTTATTTGGTTCAGTGTGAACTATGGTACACTGGCTGGAACGGTCTGTGTCTGCTGGGGAGTATCTGTATGATTGGTATTAAACTCAATGATCTTAGACATGATCATTTACGAAAGCAGCCTAGACCCGCCTAAGTTCGGTACGAGTCTTGTTTACGAGTGGAGAAAAGGCAGTAAGAATAAACGATAGGTGATCATTAAATCGGTTTTATGATGATCATTACATGCGCTTCGGTTGTTGTTGGCGGCAGCTTAAAGATGGATTACGCAGAGAGTATTTGAACCCTGTCTTGTAGGAAGGTTAACGTATGTGGCAAGAGTACTCAAACAATTAATGAGTTTCATCATGCTTTCTACAAATTAACAGCGGTCTCGGTGCCAACAAGAAACCATCAAAACAAAATTCGGATTTAAAGAGTTTGAATTATTTACCGTTTATTAGTTAACTGTAAAATTAGTTTACTAAATTTCATTTTCAGCCATTCCAAAGCCAATGGACATGTTTGATGACTTGCAATTGTTTCCCCATATCCTTACTGAGAAGGACCATATCCTATCCACAATCCTCTGAGCCATTCGAATAACTCATGTTCCCTCATCACTTCCTCCCGATAGAAACCGTTTTATGTTACAACCATGACGAATCTATCTTGAAACGTGTGCCTGTCAAAATTGTCCGAAACTAATTTTCTGTGAACTTGGATATTCTAGTCTTGTCCCTAAAGCGAAATCCACGTAAGACGAGCTTAGTCGAAATTCACGGTACTTTGGTCGTGGTCTTGTTTGATATCTTCATTAAAGCCGAGATCGCACCTCCTTCTGTGGTTCGTTGGAGTCGTTGTAGTTGTCGGTTCGATTGAAATTTTTCACACGTTCAAACGAAAATTAAAATATCTTCTTCAACCTCGGTCCTCTCTGTCTTCTAGTTGAATATTTTGTTGATCGCAGACAGAATGGATTGAATATGAAATCGTGCTTCTAGGGAAAGTGTTGTCGTGTGTTTTGGTGATTATCGAAATTTCGTTTGCAATTTCTATGCAGTGAATATTCGCATTCATCATCAAGCTAATTAATGTATGTGTTCAAAAATTATATTAATAATGTTACGGGGAATGCAAAGCACTTACGATAACGCATGTCACTTTGACAATATAATTTCAGTTCAAATATAGTTTTTGTTCTTTTCACTAAGGCGTGGATTTTAATTGACTTCTTCGCCTTCGTCTTCAACTTGTCATAACAGAATGTGCCGTCAGGCCAAATTTAGCTTGACCGAATTCAGTTATCTACAATTTGGTATTGCTCTCCTGTATAACAGTTGACGAAGTCATGCTCTGATTTGATTTTTCATTTGTTTGATGATGTTTTGAGGCAATGTTACGAAGCAGAGCCAACGATTTCGGACACGTCGTCTTGGTTTGCTTCAAACTGTTCGAATAGCTCAGCTACTCTGCTGACGCCACAATCTGTCATAACAAGCTGAAGATTAGGGCGAAGAGGTGAATTCGGAAACAACATATACCTGATTTTTTGGCAAATTGATATTTTAACAAAAAGTAATCAATACTCGATGTATCGATATTTTCGAGTAGACTTATTTTATTCATAAATTTCCTTGAACACAGGTAGCAACGACGAGATTCACAAATTTTTTGGACCCGGGGGCTAACCTTGGCCAAGAGAGGTAAGTGTCAACCCATATCACTTCCTGGCAGAACACAATTACTTCATGAGATATCTGCACAGAATGGAAAGCTCGGTATATAGTTCTGACGGTACGATGATGCTCATCATACATTCTTTGTGTGCAATCGGTTCACAAGTTTCTCTCGAATCCACGATCTCCTCAGGATCGCCACACTCGGTCGTGGCGATGATGTTACACAGCGAAGATAACTGACGCACAGTCTCAACATACGATGAGAACGTCCAGCAAACAAAGCCTAAGGAAGGTTGCTTTACTGTCCTGAAGTACGTGGACACCGGGAAGTAGGTAAGCAGAAGTAATACAAAATTGGATACTGACCTGGACCTTCGTCGTCTATGCACTGAAAAAAATCCACATGGCGCCCAGAGCCATGTAACATAGCGCATTATTTATGGCGCCATACGCTATGTACATAGTACTCTGAGCTATGCAATATGGCTCCCAGCGCCATTATGTCAGAATCTACATAGCGCGTGGTCCTATGTAACATGGCGCAGCATTTATGGTCCCACACGCTATGTACATAGTGCCCTGAGCTATGCATTATGGCTCCCAGCGCCATAATTACATGGCACAGAAATTATGGCCCGACACGCTATATTACATAGTGCCATGAGCCATGTAATATGGCTCGTGGCACTCCAATTATAACTCGCAGCTATGCTGTGTGAGGGAACGTATAAATGTAAGTAAGTGACATTAGAGCTTGTGTCGACATAATCGACTCATTTTGAATTGAAGTACTGGCTGCGATATTTTCGATACTTCGACCGGTGAATTTTCACACTGGAGCAGGAACATTCAATAGTGAGTATGTTGACTCGAATTTATCGAATTTATATTTGGTGGAATTTAAATTTGTGCATTGAAAAAACACATAGCGCCAGACGCCATAGTTTATAGATTTCTGGCGCCATGTACATAGTCGATTTCAGTCGGTTTGTGATAAAATATAGTGCCACACGCCATAGTACATAGGAGCAGACGCTATGCTTATAGCCCTCCACGCCATGTACTATAGTCCTCCACGCCATGTACCATAGTCCTCGACGCCATGTACTATAGTCCTCCACGCCATATACTATAGTCCTCCTCGACATATACTATAGTCCTCCACGCCATATATTATAATCCTCCATGCCATGTAATATAATCCTCAAAGCCATATACATGGCGTGGAGGACTATAGTATATGGCGTGGAGGACTATAGTATATGGCGTGGAGGACTATAGTACATGGCGTCGAGGACTATAAGCATAGCGTCTGCTCCTATGTACTTTTCGCCATGTATTATGGCGTGTGGCGCTATATTTTATCACTATCCCTAAATCGACTATGTACATGGCGCCAGAAGTCTATAAATTATGGCGCCTGGCGCCATGTGTTTTTTCAGTGTGTATGGAATCGATGGTATACGATGATAAAAATATTTGGCTACCTACACAGAAGAAGAAAAAAAAACTCTAGGGCACCAGAACCTATAGGAAGACTAATGTTCGATGAACAGTAGAGGACTCGTGCAGATTTGAGTGCATATTCTTCCATCCGTGCTCAAACCTGTTTCGACGGCAATATACCGCTTTGATCTCAACTGCATTTAAACTCATAGGGTGGAAAAGTTTTCTGGGCTACTACTTGGATGAATTTTAAAATTAAGGATAGTCAAACACTTGTTAATTGTATTCGTTACCGGTTGCCTAACTTACAAAATTTTGAAAGTATCATCTGTAACATAAATAAAGTAAACGCTCAGTGCTTGCAACACTTTACCAGCACTGCAACTAAAAGCCTCAAGTAAAAATCAGGCTACTCTGGGAATCTCGTTTTTATCCGATGACCATCGAAGGACAAGGATAGAAAAATGTTTCGGATTGCCATCCGAAAAATTTCCAGAACTTTGAAAATTTAAATATTGATAGCTTACTTTCGTTGTAAATGAATACCTAATGTATATATATATATACAGGGTGTCCCATAACGCAACGTCAAGCCGGAAAGGGGTGATAGGGCAGGTGGTGACAGTAATCAGAAAACTATTTAAAAAAAAGTTAGCTGCGTATTTTTTGAGATATTCGCTTTTGAAAAAAAATTGAAAAAATGCGTACCCTGTGACAATCTTTTCACTGCTACATCTACAAAAATTTTTTTTTTTTTAATTTTCTTTTTATAATATAACCCCAGATAAATGCTCTTTAAATTACAGCCAAAAATTAAAAAATTACTGTTTTAGTTTTCAGTGAAATAGCACTTCTTTCACCAAAGATGTACTAAAAAATAACTCTTCACCCAACTTCATCTAACCGTACTGAAAAAAAAATGTACTAAGATATTTTGGCAAGTAGCTTTAAAAGATAGTCTACTAAGTCCTAATTCCAAAATGGTATTACACTTGCTTCTTAATGACTTAATTGAGATGAATATAAATTTTCTAACAGTCCGACATCCTAAGTTTGTTTTCGCACTATTTGATATAAGTTGAAATTAGAAATCAATTATTGAACAGAAATTACTTACTTTACTTATAAAAGGTGTTCGAAATGCTTGCCATCAGCGGCAATGCAGGCTCTGCATCTTCTTAAGAACGACCTTGAAATTAGGCGGGCAAAACTTCTTGAGTTTATTTCGTCGACCGCTTTTCTAATTTTAGTACGTAGCTCTTCTAAGCTTTGTATTTCAGTGGAATAGACTTTTTCCTTTATTGCGCCCCAATAAAAGAAATCCAAAGGATTTAAATCGGGTGAACGAGCTGGCCACGAAATTGTTCCACCCCGTCCTATCCACCTCTCGGGATACTCACTGTTGAGAAATTCCCGTACACTTCGAGCATAATGTGCTGGGCAGCCATCATGCTGGAAATACATGTTTCCATAAATCCTCAGTGGTACGTCGTCCAATAGTTGTGATAATTGGTTTTCCAACATATCCAGATAAACTTCGGCATTCAAATTCCCCGCAAGCTCAAATGGCCCAACAACTGAACCATTAAGAATGCCCGTCCACATGTTTATTTTAAATCGGTGTTGAGATTTGTTCTGTCGCATTAGATGCGGATTCTCCACGTGCCACTCGTGCAAATTATGGAGATTCATGTAGCCATCCTTGGTGAATGTTGACTCATCCGTCCAAAGAATTTCGTCAAAGAACCGCGGATTTTCTCTATACTTCTCCAGCATAGTTTGACAAAACTGAATTCTCTCCGGGTAATCTCGCGGAAGGAGACTTTGTACACGTTGTACATGGTATGGATGAAGTTGGTTTCTCCTTAGAATTCGCTGAACTGAGCTCTTGGGTACTCCTGTAGTCATCTGAATGGCACGCACCGAGGTTGACGGTTCTTCTTCAACTGCTTCCAATACAGTGTCCTCGTAGAGATTCCAAGGTCTTCCCGCACAAGCCATTCGATGGGGCAAGCGACCCTCTGAAAATGCCCGATGCACGTTTATGAACACTCGATGATCTGGATACCGTTCAACATTTGGGTACCTCTCACGATAAAGTCGTGCTGAAGCAGAAGCATTGGATCTGCATTCCCCATAAATTAGGTGCATATTAGCATATTCCTGTGCACTATATCTAAACGGCATTATGGAATTCACACTTTACACTTTCAATAAACGGAACTACGGGAGTATTCTCTTATTTGCTAGAAAAATGCACACTTATCAAATGACCGTAATCCACTATAATGCCACGCAAATAGCAAAATAACATAACTACGCATCTAATTTTTCCATCGACCTATAGGTAACGGTTTTTAAGAAGAATAAAGTGCATTAAAATCATTTCAAATAACTAATAGCAATTAACTGGGAATTGGTTCTCTCCAAGGTAAAACCGTTATTTTTCCTTAATTAAGAAATAAAGAAGCAAGTGTAATACCATTTTGGAATTAGGACTTAGTAGACTATCTTTTAAAGCTACTTGCCAAAATATCTTAGTACATTTTTTTTTCAGTACGGTTAGATGAAGTTGGGTGAAGAGTTATTTTTTAGTACATCTTTGGTGAAAGAAGTGCTATTTCACTGAAAACTAAAACAGTAATTTTTTAATTTTTGGCTGTAATTTAAAGAGCATTTATCTGGGGTTATATTATAAAAAGAAAATTAAAAAAAAAAATTTTTGTAGATGTAGCAGTGAAAAGATTGTCACAGGGTACGCATTTTTTCAATTTTTTTTTCAAAAGCGAATATCTCAAAAAATACGCAGCTAACTTTTTTTTAAATAGTTTTCTGATGACTGTCACCACCTGCCCTATCACCCCTTTCCGGCTTGACGTTGCGTTATGGGACACCCTGTACATATATATATATATATATATATATAGATATATATATATATATATATATATATATATATATATACGATATGAATATCTAATGTAAGTATTTATTGTATCACTAGCATCAACGCCAAAAATATACCACACCTGCCTTTCGTAAAAATCAACCTAACTTACGAATTTCGTTTCAATCTAATGATTGCATTGGAAGTTATAGTGATATAAAGAAATTTAGGGATACCCCCCGCAAAAGTTTTCAAATTTTCGATATCTTAATATTTGTTGTTTACTGTCACTACAAGATCATTCCCATTTGAAAATTTTATGATCAAATCGCTTATTAAAGATCTGGCCAAAAAATACAAAACCAACAATAGCTGGCAACCCTATCGTAGCTTTTCAACTAGATTCTTATTGAATTTTGCCTACTATAAGTTCCATTTACCATATGAATTTGGAAGCTATAGGTCAAAAAGTTGTATTTTCCTGAGCGAATTTTCAAAATCAACGACACCAAAATTACCATAGTTGGCAGCTCCAACCGAATTTCTAACAAACGTGCAGGGGCGGATTTGCCACTAGGCCCGGTAGGCCCGGGCCTAGGGCGGCAGATTTCGGGGGCGGCAAATTTTCGATTTTTTTGGGGCGGCCACTTTGACTTTTTTTTGGGGGGGCGCCAGTTTTTTTTCTGTCGTATATGTACATATGTCTGAGTCGAATGAGCCTAACGCCTCAAGCCAACCGAATTCTCTATAAAACCAATGCACGCAAAAATTCACCTCTGATGATTTTTTTCGGACATTAAAAAGTTTGGCTTATAATAAATATCGTAATGCGATCACGGTAAAGGAACAAAGAAACTCAAAAATACCTAAAAAGTCTCTAAAAATACCTAAAAAGAGCCTAAAAAGAGCTAAAAAGACCCTAAAAAGAGCCCAAATAATACAATTTAGGAAAAGCTTATCAGAGGTAAATATTTGCGTGCATTGATTTTTCAAAGAATTTTTTTATTATTATGGTAGAGGGTATATCAACTACATGCGAATCTCTTTATTTTTGACGTGTTTTTTAAATTGTACTTCATTACTGAAATTAATTTCTATAAAAAAAATTCTATAAAATGAAATCTAGAACATCATAGGTCAAAATATTTCGGGTTCAGCCTTAACTAATAACATATCGAACATTAATTTACAGTAGTCGAGTTCATAGTTGATATCCAGTCAATTGCGGAAGCAAACTTTGAACGGAATCGTAAACTTACTTATAAAAATATGAGCGAAGACGTTGGAATTTTAAGCGATGTAAAGGTGTATACGGTTTTGGGCTGTTAAAAATTGGTATTTTCGGATTCTTTTTTTTTAAAGGTACTCTTAGGTTCTTTAACGTATGTGTGTTTTAATAATTATTTGTGTGGCAAGGTCGCAATAATAGGGAATTTTTACGAACGAACCGGGGCCGGGTTTGCTCTGATATTCCTTTCTTGTGAGCTCCGGCGCAACGAAAAACAGCGAAGTATTCTAGGGAATCGAAAAAAAATCGCGCATTGTTATATATAATATAATGCATGAAATATTTCTGAGGCCTAGGGCGGCGAAATGGTCAAATCCGCCCCTGCAAACGTGGCTTAGTATAAAGTTCAGTTACTGTGTGAATTTCATTGAAATCTGGTGATTGAATCAGAATTCATAGAGGAAAAGGTAGTTTTTTTTCCTAGTGATTTTTCAAGATGGCACCACTGGCACAGGTTGGCCCACATTTCAAAATTGCTTCTATCAGACCTGGTCCTTCTCAAAACCAATACATTCTCTGAATTTCAGTTGTATCTGATGATCGGGTCGTGAGATCTCGTGAACAGAAGTTTCTGATGCTAAAAATAAAGGTGAATTGAAGGTGAAGGGCTACCGTTTTTGTCCGATATAGAATTTTAAAAGCTTTACTTGAACTATGCAGACAAAGTATAAAATGTATATATGACCTGCTTTTTTTCTAAAAAGCGGCAAGTTTTCATCACAATTCAATAACCCTTACAAGTAAATTATATCGATGGATATAAGTCGGAGATGTTAAAATTTATCACAACTAGTGTAAATAAAAATTAATGATTTCCAACTGCAAGTGGTCACATCAGTCAAGTATGCACTGTGAGCTGGTGTCTGATGAGAATCAGTGCATACTTTCGAAACCACTTTGTCAAATAAAAATTTTCAATGTAAATAAAAATTTTTCCATTTTGATCATCCCGCAAAAACAATTCCAATTTGATATTTGAGCTTCGCAAAATTCAACTTTCAAATCAATCCCTTCGCTCTTCAATGTTATTATATTATGTATTTTTTTAACTCTATGCATTTTCCTGAAGTAGTCTTAATAGCACGTATGATTGGCTCTTGCTTCTGCCGAATAGAAACGTGGAAACAAAAATATGGTTACCACTGTAATTGAAATTGCGGCTTGACAGTCACTGAATAAGCTTAGTTCAGCTTATACTTTCAAAACAATAACAGTTGGTTATTATTTTTAAGGCTACGAATGAAATTCATGAAAAAAAGCATGAAATTATAAATTCAAACATGCATACCAAAATTGATACGCTACTAGTTAAAATTTCAATCAATCTAGGAAAAATAAAGAAGAAAATTGCAAGAAAAAAATTCTCCTAATTGAAAAAATCCTTAGACTTTAAAAACGAATTCGTTGGCAATATCAACACTAACCTCTCACATTTTAATCTACCATGCAAATATCACTATAACAGCACACACACTTCATTCGTACCTCACCAGAAAATGCACCGAGTTCAAATGAAATAATTTATATATGCACAGATGAATAATGAAGATGGTCTTTAGGAAGAATCAAAGCGCGGTTTGAAAAAGAGGCTTAAGATTAATGGAACATTCAAACAATTTGCTCGACAACGCGTGATAAATCATCCGCAGAATCGGTGCGCGTCTTAGCTGACTGTCTGCAATAATCATCCACGACGGTTCGATTGGGCCGGGTTTTTTTTCAGTTGGTTGAGATGTTCACGGTATTGGGCCCTGTTGTAGCAGCAGTGGTAACGCAAAGGCCGGCGCTGCCTTGTAACGATGGTTTGAGAAATTAATTAAAATCTTGCTGTGAATCTGACGCAATTTGGTGATTAAGGTGAGAGCCTCAGAGGCATATAGAATTGGTGTTGCAACGTGTCTGAGCTAGTGGCAAAGGAATAAAGAGATCCGTGCAGGTGTTACTTGAAGCGGGAGTGAAAATGATGTAAAAGTTGCTTCCTCGTCGCAGCTCTGAGCTGGTGATTAACTTTTTCTGCTTTGATTGTTTCTGTGGGTGCTGAATTTGTAGGAATGAGGAAGTCATTTTTGGTTACCTCAAAGATTGGTCAATAGTTTGCGAAAATTAAAATGTCTGCTGTCAACACAAAATTCACTAATGACACGAAAACCGAAAACCCATCAACATTCTTCTGTGCAATCGTAAAAGACAACCCGATCACAACAAGATCATCAGCACTGGAGTCTATAAAAATAATATTAGCTCGGACAATATGGTCAGCACCACTGTCAGCCCCGTGCGTAGTTGAGGCGTTGTCGTGAAGTGTAAGACTGCGGAGACCTGAGGTTGACTCGTTGAACCGAGGGCCATCTAACGAATTTGATTTGCACAGCAGGACATCGATTAACAGAGAATACGAAACCAAATGATGATCGTCCTGACGATGATCTTTTCGGGCAGTATCCCGTTGATCTTACAAATTTCATCAATCGAAGCCGCTTGTTTTGTGAATACCGGCCGATCTGTTGGCAGTTACATCTAGATATCAAGAGGAGATACTTGCTTGGAAGAACCGCAGAGAGTGCAGTATGAGTGCGAATGCTGGTGTGATCGTGTCAAGATCTTTTTAGAAACGAAAACGACATACCAGGCAAACACCCGTCGTTCGACTCTCAATAAAATCACCTTTTATTGAATTTCATCATTCGATTTGCTTGAAACATCTTAATTTTTTCTAGTCAGGCTTTTCCATTTTCCCGTTTCGAAAGGTCCGTCGATCATCGCATAATTTATCATTTAATAGGATTCAGTTTTGAAAAAACTATTATTCCGCTCGTTCATGTAACTGGCCAAGTGTACTGAGACGTACTGACGAATCAAGAATATATCTTTAATTTCTTTCAACAGCTGTGTGAACTGAGATTGTATTCAGTAGATACGTGCGTCGGGCGTTCATAGATTGTCCGATCTCACCTCGTGATTTCATGAGCTTGCCGGAGCGGCTGGGCCAGTTGGTACCGGTAGATATCGGATAGAGTGGTCAAAACTGGAGGATTCTATCGGACGAAGCTAAGCATATTGCTGCTGACGATGCTGCTTCTATGTACATGCCAACGATCAATCTTGACAAGGCAATCGTGCTGAATGATCATCAGGGAAAATTGTATCTTTTGTATTAATCGTGCGATCTTTTTCATTAGACACTGTCGATCATGACTTGTGGTTTGTTTGCTACTCGCGCTGGCAACAACCAATCTGTTCGTTCTATCACCGATCCGATCGGGCGTCTTATTTATGTTTCTATTTTGGGCGCTAAACATCCGATTTGACAGTTTCGTTAGCTGATTTAATAGTTTTCTTTGTTATGGCGGGACTGCGGTACCGCTGTCGATGATTAAGATGATGATGATGACTAGAACGGTGTTGATGATGACCAGTATCGGTTAAAGTTTTCGGCTCAGGTTTTTGTCTAGATGATGAGTTTCGTATAAAAGTCGGGGGTATTCATTTAGTCAGT
The DNA here is from genome assembly GCA_963978885.1 of Nemotelus pantherinus. Classification (NCBI taxonomy): domain Eukaryota; kingdom Metazoa; phylum Arthropoda; class Insecta; order Diptera; family Stratiomyidae; genus Nemotelus; species Nemotelus pantherinus. The sequence goes on from OZ022263.1 coordinate 219,560,831, forward strand.
CGGTGGAATGCTGATCGGTAGTGTTGTTCTCACCTCTTGAAGAAATCTTGTTGAGAATGATAATTGATTTTTTTGTTGTTCAATTGTTTTCAGTGTGAAAAAATTGATCGAGAGAATTTTTTATGACCGTTTGATGAGAATGTATGAGTGAAGTTAGCGTGGATGGAAATATAACATACAATTTCATCACTTTGATTATGATGCTGGGAACTGTGTAGATCTTGAACAATACTTGCTAAAAGAAAACTCGATTTGGAGCAAAAATGATTAAAAATATTTGCAATAAGTAAAATTTACTATCGTATGTATGCTAGTAAAAAAACTAAAATAATAAAATCGTCCCAAAATTAAAAAAAACTCTAGCGCACCTGAACCGCTAGAAACACTAATGTTCGAAGAACAGTAGAAGAATCGTGCAGGTTTTGAGTGCATATTCCACCACATGAGCTGCTTATTACGGCCAAACTGTTTCAAATGCCACGTTTTACTTTGGTCTCAAGAATGCATTATAACTCATATGGTAGAAGGTTTCAGATATTACCACTGGCATGGGTTTCAAAGTTTATGAAAGAAAAACACTTGCTAATTATATTCGTTATCAGTTGCTTATTTCACCAAACTTTGAAAGCAGCATCTCATATAACATCAATGAAGAAAATGCTCAGTGCCTGCAGCACTGTAACTGAAGTTGGTGTTTGGGGCTGCGATCCGAAAAATTTGCAGAACTTTGGGAATTGAAACATTGGTTATTTATTTTCATTGTAAATGTTTCCGGTATGAATACTAACTGTTAGCATTTATTGAGACAAAAGTAGCACAACCGACTCGTGCTGGCAACCTTCTGCCAGTATCAAAGCCAAGAATATATCACATCTGCTTCACGTTGTTATATTACATTCGAAGTTATAGGAGTATAAAGAAATTTAGGGTTACCTACAGGAAGTTTTTTCAAATAATCGAAAGCTTAATATTTGCTGTTTATTGTCACTACAATATCATTACCAATTGAAAATTCTACGATAAAACCGCTTAATAAAGATATTGCAAACAAACACAAAACCAACAATAGCTGGGAACCCTATCGTGGCTTTTCAACCAAATTTGGCCTGAATAATGCTTATAATAGGTTCCATTAATTGTATGAAATTCGTATTGATTTCATGACTGCACTGGCAGCTTTAGGGCAAAAAGATTTATTTTCCTGAGCGAATTCTCAAAACCAAAGACACAAAAATTACCATAGCTGGCAGCACCAATCGAATTTTTCAACCAAATTTCTATCAAACAGAGTTTAGAGTAAGGTGCAGCTATTGTGTCAATTTCATGAAAATCTGGTTACTAATTCACATTTCATAGGGCAAAAAGCAGTTTTTTTTTCTTTGTAATTTTTCAAGATGGCACCACTGGCACAGAGTTGCCCCCAATTCAAAATCGCTTCTATCAGACCTGGTTCTACTTAAGTTCAATGCATTCTGTAAATTTCAATGGTATCTGATTATTGGTTCGTGAATTCCCGTGAACAGAAGTTTTTGATGCTAAAAATATAGGTTAACTGGGAGAGGGTTACCGTTCTTGTCCGACATGAGATTTCCAAAGTTTTACTTTGAACGTGTAGATAAAGCATAAGACTTGTATACAGATTGGTTTTATTGTAAGAAAAGGACATTTTTAGGATATTCGATGGTTTGAATGTTTTCACATCCAAATTTTTATTTTTTCAAATTTAAGACACCAAAATTATCATAGCTGGCAGCTCCAACTGAATTTTTCAACCAAATTTTTTCCAAACGTGGTTTAAAATAAGGTCCAGCTACTGTGTGAATTTCGTCAAAATCGAACGATTCAATCAGAATTTATAGGGCTAAAAACAGTTATCTTTTTTAGTGATTTTTCAAGATGGCACCACTGGCACAGAGTCGCCCGCATTTCAAAATTACTTCTATCAGACCTGGTCCTAGTTAAGACCAATACAGTCTGCAAATTTCAATTAATTCTGCTCATCGGATCGTGAGTTTCCGTGAACAGAAGTTTTTGATGCTAAAAATATAGGTAAATTGGGCAAGGGTTACCAGGCGTGCCCGTTATACCATATCAAATTTTATTTTTTATCTATGTAAACAAAGCACGAAATTTACATATGAGTGGCTTTGTTTTGAAGAAACGGCATTTTTTCAAGAGAGACGATAATTTAGAAGTTTTCACTTTCAGTGCTTGCCCTAGCTTCAGGGTTGCCAGCACGCTCATCAAAAGCTACACGAATTTACAACTAAATAATATAAATATGTTCTGAAAATTTGGTAATGATTGAATAGCTCTGTCAAAAGTTATCACAATTTAAAAATTTTCAATTTTTCCCGATCTCTTTTTAGGCACCCAGCGCACACATAGGGTTAAAAAATTCCAAAACATTATCCGATTCACATGTAAAACACGTTCGAAATTTATTTCGTCAACTTTATTTTTGCAAAACTTATTTGTGTACGGAATAATAGGTATATTAAAAATATCACTAAAATGGCCGCCGGCGCCAAAGGGTTAAAGATTTTTAACTTTTTCTGAGACCTGGCACTATTCTGCATATACACCAATGTGTCCTGAAAATTTCAGCTCAATCGGATGGCGCGTTCCTGAGATTTTTTCACTGAAATTTTTTGATGATATATATATATATATATATATATATATATATATATATATATATATATATATATATATATATATATATATATATATATATATATATATATATATATATATATATATATATATAGAAATATGAATTTTTGGCCAAAGTGATTTTAATACTAATGTTCTTCTTCGAACATTAGTAAAAACCCAATTTTAGTTATTGCATGGAAAATGTGTAGCTTAGCAAATAAAGACACAAATATTTGTAACTAAAATGTGCAACTAAAAACTGAAAATGTCAAGGCTCGATTGGAGGATGTCTAAGGTAATTCTTCCAGAAGGATGTCCAAAGCTAATCTTTTTTTTTGTTCAAATGTCTTCTTTCTTGTTTTCAGCGCGGTCTTCCATGACAGTGCGTCGTACAAGATCGGGTGGATGTTGAATGATGATTATATCAAAACCCGCACTTTCTTCTATGTTAGGGCGGATTTACTAATAAGGTTACAAATCTTACCGAACGCTGTTGCTGCCATGTTGGGTGCGATTTGTATCTGTTAGCTGAAAGAAAATAAGGAATCAAAAATAAAGCCTAGGGACTTTATCTGTTTTGATGCCTTGATTGAGAGGCCATGTATCCAAAAACTGACTGTCCTTGCTGCCTGAAGTAAATAAATTCGCTCTTTCTTGCATTAATTTTCATATCCAACAAAGCTCGTGGATATATAATTGCACTTGAATCAAAACTATCCTGGAATTGTTGACGTTATATCAAGCGAAGAGATCATCCACGTAGAGATTTATTTAAACATCAAAAATGCTTCAGGCATGAGGGATGTCTGTTTTGAAGCTGTGGAGCAGAATGGCACCAACGACAGGACGCTGGAAGATGCGAGAGTTAAAATTAAAGACCTTGGAATCGGCAGCATTGTGAGTGATGAACACTGGTATTGAAACTGGCTTGTATTGGAATAAAATAAAAAATAAACATATAAACATAATAAATAGGGCAAGAGAAATAATTTTGCAGATAAGGCTGTTGATCCTCTTCATGGATGAAATCGACCATGGTGAATTTAGTCGGTCTATGGGGTATATCGGTCATGAAAATCTATAGAGCATTAATGGTGTCATGTCCTGTCGATCGGGAACGATTTTCTTCTAGGCCACTGATTTATTGAAGGAAGTACAGATAGCTCTTTCTAGAAGTTTCCCTATTGAGATTGACTAGGTGTTGGAGGTATTTGTATTGCCTGGTTTTTAGTTTCCGCTTGCTTCCATATATAAAGAAAATATAAAATGTTCAAACAGTTGTTGGAAATTTTAATATGTGAGGTAAAAAAGGGAAAAATTGTCTTCTCAGCATGAAATTTAAGACATTGTCTTCGCGTGGGAACTTTTTCAGTCCTAAGCTGGTGACAATATCAAAAAGGTTCTAAGGCGAGACAGTTTTAATTGCCGCTTCGACAGTCAATCGGATCAAAGAAGAAGAATTCTTTCACGCTGGATCCACTCTCAGTCCGATGAAACTGGTCAGCTCTCTGCGTCATCTCAGTCGAAAATGAAAGATCCTCACCGGGTTCAGTTCACAGAAATAGTATGCTACCCCAGAAACAATGCAAGTACGGTAAGGGACAAATGCCCCCGTGGATATGAAAGCTGGCGCTCATCCTTTTGTTCAGGTAATCCTATTAATTTCCGGATACAATTCTATGCTCGACTCAAAGCTTCCGAGCCTCTGCTCAAAAATTCTTCAGATGACCATAAAAAGGAAACTGGAGGCCCTCACGATGGCTTGTATACGCTTGAATTCATCAATAAAAACTTTCAGTCGGTAATTGGCAGATAAGGGATGGGAGGAAAGAGGTCTCATTAGAGAGCTTTTTCCTAGATATCTGACTTTGGAGCAATGTTCACATCGCCAACGTAGATGATGACATGGTTGGACATGAACTCATCCATGATTTCCCAGAAGATATTATTGAAGAAGTCATCAAAGAGGTCAATACTATAGCTTAAGATAAGTCTGAAGAAGAAGAAGTTTGATTCATAAAACTGTTCAAAAAAATATTTTTAAAAAAATATTATAATTCGCCTCGAGAGCACTGCGCTTTGAAAACTCTATCCTGATCGAATGATACTCCGTGAAGTAGTCACGATTGCATTCTTTCAGATTACAATTTATAAAGCTCACAACAGTAAATTTTTTTTATGCAGATCAACAACTTACCGAAAAAATTAACTATTTTTTATTTGAAAGAAAAGTTTTTCATTTCGAAGCTAGATATATTGACTAATAGACTCTGAAGAAGGCAGATTATCCCCAAAACTTCAGATATTTTTCAAGAAATTGTAATATATTTAGCTTCTACAGAAAAAATTGGCTTCCTGGTCAAAGCGAAAGGTGATAAATGAAATGAGGTTAATTTAGATACTATTTATTTCTAAAAGAACCTTTCATTAAATTTCTGCTAAAAATTCTAAACAAAAATGAGACATCAAAAATACGATTTGATTGAGTAATATACATCCACCTCCAAAGTTCAACATCCAAATGAATAATAAATTTCGTTTCTCTCTTTCCACGCAATTTCAAACTCGTACATTTTTTGCAATAAAAATAGTCATTTGTAAATATGTGTGCTTTTACAATTCTAAGCGTGAAACGTTACGTTGGACAATTAAAGGTTTCGTTAAGTCATTAAACCTATAAGTGATTTTCAAGCAATACATATGCACATACAATCCCCGGAATGTAAAAAATCACTTCCAGCTGACCAACCTCCTTCTCATTTCAACATATCTTAAATATTTAATCTGAAAATAATGAACTCCAGTAAAGAAAGCAAAACTAATCTCTTTTATTCTATCAAAACATCACACGCTATAATCATTCAACAAATTCATTAGACCGCTCTTATGAACCTCTGTGTGTATAATAAATATGTTTGTACGTTTGTGCATGACAATATCCTAAAATTTTAACAAGGAAACCAACCGACTCAGGCTACGCCGCCAACGACCAATGCTAACCGACCATCTAATCATTCAACCAACCAGTAAAAAAGCCATCATCAAAGTCCCAGTATCCGACCGCGAAGAGAAGTTAATTAAAAAATAATTTAATACGCCGCGGCACCTATTCGGAGGAAAGATGGTTGTATTTTATTATTATACCGACTTCATCACACGAAGGGCGCTGAACTGGAACCTAGTCTATTCCGAGGTTGGATAACTAAATATGGATGCGCTGTGGCTGGCCTCTGAGTACCTGCCTGCGCTCGGTAGACTAAGAGGTGGAGGTGGCCAGTAAATGTGGAATAGGGGTTCCGATAAGCGTTCATCGTGTCTACACTCTCGCGATGCCTTGATACAGTCATTCTTTCGAAAATTCCCCGGAGGCTACCGACATTCTGCGTACCATGGTCGATTCGAGTTACCTTACCTTCTTCTCCTAGTGAGAAGCTATGCAATGCAAATATTTGGCAGTATCAGGGATGGAAATATGAAAATTTGCAGTATCGCTTGGGGTTTCGAATAAAATGTTCGAGTGCAATGGAATACATATTTAAATTGGGGGTTTCATTTGATTAGAAATATTTTACATATCAACTTGATCTTAATTACATTCAGGTAAAGCCATTTAATGGCTCCTTCCACTCCTGATGTCCAATACCTATCTAAAATATGCAGGCGGTAGTTTTCATAGAGCAGCATAATATTGTTTTTTTTTTTGAATTCTCACCACTTCAGCAACGACAATCAAATCACACTCCAATCCCACCGTTTTCACGTTGAATCAACCCATTTTCCTCGGTAATCTCGGGAAAACAGATTGAAAAAGAAAAGTTACGCATCTCGTGTACATTAAATACATGAAATAATTTGTGTACACACTCCCAATTCAGTCAAGCCAATTTGGGATTGAAACAAAAGGTTGGACGCAATTTAACCAGCGAACGGCACAGCTACCACGACGATGCGATGTTGAAAGCCACAATGAAGCAATTATTATGTCGTTAAAATTAGATTTCAGGGAGGTGATTAAAGTAGAAATTACCTCGTTGTTGTAAATCGTTTTTTTTTCATCGTTGAACATATTTTTTTGCCGACATTGTCATGCAATGCTCATGCTTACGCGCTTATGATACGGACACGGATGAGCTTTGTAGTTTCAATAATGATGGATTTTTTAGGAAAAATGTTCACGTTTTTCTGACAAGGTATGAAAATGATACTTGTATCATAACGGAATTGATTTTTACAAGCGTTGTTCTCCCATGAAGGATCTGTAAAAGGTTCAATGATTTATGCGTACTTTCAAGTGCATTTTATGCAAACTTTCATCGAATAAATTGGTTATGTTTGTAAATACGGTTTTTTGGTTGTGGGGGCCAATTTGGACAATTGGTTTGCATGTTTTCAGCAATGAAATTAGTTAAAACTTTGAGAAAAATATGTTTAAAATTATTCTTATATTTGTGAACATTTCTAGCCTTATATTAGCCAGATTATTTTTATTTCTAGCCAGATACTGTGTAAGTATTGTGCGTTGTTGCTGGAGTGAAAATAAGGTTGTTGTTGTTGCAAGGAAAATAAGGTAGAATTTTATAAAGCAAATCGGGAAAAATACAGAGACAAGCTCGTCACAAGGATTGCAGATTTTGCTAAAGACCATCCATTTAAGTTTTAATTTGGTATATCGGCCCACCATCATTTAGAACGCCAAGGCAAGCTCGTCTTCAAGCAAAATAAGGCGATCAATTGTAACATCTATCGGTTTTCTTTACGAAAAAAATGAATTTCAATCAAATGTTCTCAGGGTCACCACTGAAAACTAGTTTTGAAAGTTCCCCTACGGAGCCTTCAATCTCACACCTGATGTATTGCCATATTTGGCAGTCTCTCTATCTCACACCTGATGTATTGCCATATTTGGCAATCTCTCTATCTACAGTTATGAAGATCAAATCACTAGCCTCTAGCGTTCCCGCCTTCAGATGAGATAGAGGAATTGCCGTGGACTTTGCGGGGTTGGTGAAAATCGTAGACGGCGTTTGGTGGCAACAGAGAGACGTCATTGCCTTTGTTTGTACTTTTTCCGGTGCTATCTTGTCAAAATGTTTGATGTGTGGGCATAATATGAAGATGGCTTATCTAATGGAAGTATATTGCGATACAAATACGTTTATTTGCGGTACATCTGAAGGAAAAGCTTTTACGTTCATAGTATTTGTGGAAGATAGGTTTTGAGCAGATCGAAGAAAACCAGAACAGGCTGGCAAGCCTTCCCCATACCTTTGGCCAGTGAAAATATGCTCCAATCACCGGTTACAGGCAGTAGCCTGGAGGAATCTGTAGAGCTCCTCACTAAAAAAATCTCCGAGATCAAAGAGAACTGCATGTTCAAAGTTCCTTTGAAGACTAATGAAACCTATGAGCTTCCGCATTCAATCAAAATCTTGATAACGAGAACAATTCAAATCCAGAGACAAGCCAGGTCAACCGGAGATCTCCGACTAAAACAGTAAGTTAATCGATTAACTGATGTAATAAGTTTTCAGATTTCTCAATTCAAGTGGAAGCATTTCATGCGCAGTCTTGATCTTGAAAGTGGTTCCTTATGGAGGCTGTCTAAATATTTTCGAATGGAAAACAAGCCGATCATGCCATTCATTCATGCAGCTACTGAGCAAAAAAAAAAACATAACGTAAATCAGACAAACCAGAGTCCTTTGCCGACACTTAAGGGGTCCAATTTCAGGAGAACAACGACTCAGACCAAGAAAAATATTGTATTAAGCATCAAACATTTTGCTGGAAAGAGCACAAAGTGGGAGTATAATACCAGAATCATCTCTGGAGGATGTAAAACTCTGGGGAAAAATCTAAACAAAAGGGAGTCCGCAGGACTAGATAAAATCACTAATTTCTGCTTTTTCCATTTACCAGCCATTCTCCTCCAGGCCATTGAAAACACGATTGACGCTATTTTTCATCTCCGAAAATATCCGAATCGCTGTATTCAACCTTTCCACGAAGTTGGCGACCCATCAGCCTATTCCCATCCATAGCCAAACTTGCAAAACATATTTTTCTCTCTAGGTTCAAAGAGATTGTCACCCGAAACAACTGCTTGCTCCTGGAACAATATGATTTTAAAGCACAGCACTCTACTGTACTCAAATTATTTTGATTAGTACGACACATAAGATCTGGCCTAAATAAAAGAAAATCTACAAGGATCGTCATGTTTTATGTCGCAAAGGCGTTCGACAAAGTTCAGAATGCTGTTAGCATTTTTAAACTAAATAGCCTTAATATACCATCCTCAATTATACAATTTGTTAGATCTTTTCCACAAAACAGAGCTTCTCTCCTCTTAGCGTCCGCTCGCGGCCGGAGTGTCCCAAACATCTTGCTTGTCACCCATTATTTTGTACAACTTATACAAAGTTTATATTCCCACCTCTAACAGAGTAAACATATCTCTATTCACTGACGGTATCTGCATTTTTCTCACGTCCAGGCAAGCAACATACCTAACCTCTAATCTACAGCGCTTCATCGAAATCTTTTTGGAATACTTCAGGTGATGGAAGATAAAGCTTAACGCTGAAGAAACCCAAGTAGTCTTTATTATTCGCAAAAGAGGACACCACGACAACTAATCATCGACGACCAGACTTTAGAATGGCAATATACTGCAAAATACTAAGGGCTGACGTTTAACAACAAACTACAGTAGACTGCACACATTGATAGCAAACGAACATCTTTAAATAATACCATCGGTACCCTCTATCCTCTTCTGAAATCTAAATACCAATGATAGAGCGCCACTCTACAAGCAGGTTCTGAGATCTCAACTGCTCTACGGCTGCGTAGCCTTTGAGCAAACTTCTAACAATAACAGAAAAAGACTACAAGTAAGGCAAAACATCGCTCTTTGCGAAGTTTTCAGGATCTCTTAGTACCTACGTAAGAAACTCTGACATACACAATGAACTTGGAATCGAGACAGTAAAAAAATACATACGTGACAGAGCACTTGAACTATTTGATAAAATTGGCAGGCAGCATAAAAGCATTCTCAAAATCCTGAAAACCCAAAATGCTCCAAACTCACCTAACCAAGCCTTAACTTATAAAGTAATACGGAAGCAATAGTTTCAACCAAGAGATAATATAAATCACAGTATAGCCCGTTTTTGAGCCTGAGCGTAAACTGCTCAAGAGCAGGAGTAAGTAAGAGTGCAATATCCGTACCTACTCCAGGAAAATCATAGTTGAAAGGAAGCATAAGCTATTGCTGAGGCTTCTTGATTTCAACTGCACACTAAATAAATTCAAATTTCCGCAAAACTATATTAATTTCAATTTCAACTTTTAAGCCAAGAATAGTACTTATAATAAAAATGACATTTATCTTATACATCATTTCTCATGGCCAAATGAATTAAATTCTTTTCATTCACTTATTCTTCTGTTTTTTTATTCAAACAGATCATAACGATCTCTTGCACAAGAAATATCTAGTAAAAGAAATAAATGCAATTCATTTATTCCAGCTTGCATAAATATGTATTAACGGTTTGCATTCTTGATACCGTTTTTATTGTAACTGGCAGCACGCTTTGCTTCTTTCATACATACATAATTTTTGCCAGTAATTTCAATGCTGCAGTCAAGTATGATTGTGTTAAATTGCATGCAATTAATTCTAAAATCATTATAAGGAATGAACTGTTTTGGTTATCATCGATGTCTGTATGGTGATTTAATGATCGTTAACAACGCCTAGATATTCAATTAGTTGAGCGCAGAGTCAATTCTAGCTAATTTAGAAATGAATGATTGCTGACAAGCTAGTTATGTAGTGTACATCAATGGGAAAGAAAAATCAAATTTTTATTATTTCTTAATTAGTATGCTGACGAAACCAATTTCTTAACAAGATCGAGATCCTTGACCTTGATAGCCTTACAAATCAAAACTGGACGGAACAGCATAAAGCAGAATTATAAAGTAGAATTAGAGGACACAAATGAAATGATGCTAATTAAGGTTGGATGAATAAGAATTGACTGGGTGAATGCCAGTGTGAGGAAGCGACCTGAAGTGGGCTAGACTAGAAAAAAAAAGACTGCAATGCACCAGATCGGAGCAGCAGCTTTTGGAAATGCGTAAATGCATATTTTTGCGAGATGACCACTTTATCTCGCAAAAGTATGCACCGCTGCAACATTCTGCCTGTTGTGCAATGAAATGACAAAACCAAAAGAAATTGGTCAGAAGCGGGTAATGCGTTCAGAAAAGCGCTTGAATCGCAGAAAAAGAAGCTTCATAAATGAATGTCCTCCAAGCAAATAAGCGGAATATATAATGCATCATAGAATCAATTCAAGTCAACGTGATTGTGTCAAAGAGAGAAATTTGTTGGAGGCAACATTTGTAAACTGCCAAAACGCATTTTGATCGTAAATTAAATACGTGCAGCCGCTGGAAGTCTCCTGATATTACGGAAAGATAGTTTTTTCTCGTTGCTTGAATTTCACATGAAAAGTGGTTTCTTGTCTTTTGTATTCTTCAACAAAAGCAACTGGCCAGTGGAATGTGAATTCAATAAGCTATGTTTACAGAAAAAAAACAACTTCCTGTCACCGATCATTTGAATCCACTGAACTAATTTTGAATTATATGTGAATTTATATTTAATTTTGTAACATAATTACCAAATTAGTAATATTAAAAAAAACTGTTTCAGTGGCTGCAGAGAAACGGCACCGTCGTCCGAACTCCACTGGTAAGTAGAAATTAATTTTATCCTACTGAGTTTCCATAATATTTTATACATTTTTTTAAAATGAATTCTATTTAAATTTGATTTTGAATCATTAGAATTTTAAATTTTTATGTGGTACATATTATTTTATTCTTGTTTATTTGTATTTTATTTAATTTTGATTTGAACTTTTATACTATATTGGTTCATTTTCGATTCGGTAAACTTTTTACTAATGTTCGAAGAACATTAGTATTAAAATCGATTCGGCCAAAAATTCATATTTCCATATATATATATATATATATATATATATATATATATATATATATATATATATATATATATATATATATATATATATATATATCATCAAAAAATTTCAGTGAGATAATCTCGGGAACGCGCCATCCGATTGAGCTGAAACTTTCAGGATACATTAGTGTATATGCAGAATAGGTCCACGTCTCACTAAATGTCAATTATTGTTAACCCTTTGGCGCCGGCGGCCATTTTAGTGATATTTTTAATATACCTATTATTTCGTACACAAATAATTTTCGCATAAATAAAGTTAACGAAATAAATTTCGAACGTGTTTTACATGCGAATCGGATAATGCTTTGGAATTTATTAATACTATGTGTGCGCTGGGTGCCTAAAAAGAGAACGGAAAAATTTGAAAATTTTTAAATTGCGATAACTTTTGACAGAGCAATTCAATCATTACGAAATTTTCGGAACATATTGTTATTGTTTAGTTGTAGATTTGTGTAGCTTTTAATGAGCGTGCTGGCAAATCTGTAGCTAGGGCAGGCACTGAAAGTGAAAACCTCCAAATCATCGTCTCTCTTGAAAAAATGCCGTTTCTTCAAAAAAAAAGCCACTCATATGTAAATCTTGTGCTTTCTTTACATAACCGAAAAAAAAAGATATGGTATTACGGGCACGCCTGGTAATCCTTGCCCAATTTACCTATATTTTTAGCATCAAAAACTTCTGTTCACGGAAACTCACGATCCAATGAGCAAAATTAATTGAAATTTACAGAATGTATTGGTCTTTAATAGGACCAGGTCTGATAGAAGTGATTTTGATATGTGGGCGATTCTGTGCTAGTGGTGCCATCTTGAAAAATCACCAAAAAAGATAATTGCTTTTAGCCCTATAAATTCTGATTGAATCGTTCGATTTTGACAAAATTCACACAATAGCTGGACCTTACTTCAAACCATGTTTGGTAGAAATTTGGTTGAAAAATTCGGTTGGAGCTGCCAGCTATGATAATTTTGGTGTCTTAAATTTGAAAAAATGAAAATTTGGAAGTGAAAACATTCAAACCATCGAATATCCTCAAAAATGTCCGTTTCTTACAATAAAACCAATCTGTATACAAATCTTATGCTTAATCTACACTTTCAAAGTAAAACATTGGAAATTTCATGTCGGACAAGAACGGTAACCCTTTCCCAGTTAACCTATATTTTTAGCATCAAAAACTGCTGTTCACGGGAACTCACGAATCAATAATCAGGTACAACTGAAATTTACAGAATGCATTGGACTTAAATAGAACCAGGTCTGATAGAAGCGATTTTGAATTGTGGGCAACTCTGTGCCAGTGGTGCCATCTTGAAAAATGACATAGAAAAAAAACTGCTTTTTGCCCTATGAAATGTGAATAAGTTACCCGATTTTCATGAAATTGACACAATAGCTGAACCTTACTCTAAACTCTGTTTGGCGTAAATTTGGTTGAAAAATTCGGTTGGTGCTGCCAGCTATGGTAATTTTTGTGTCTTGGATTTTGAAAATTCACTCAGGAAAATAAAACTTTTTGCCCTATAACTTCCAGTGCAGTCATGAAATCAATACGAATTTCATACTATTAATGGAACCTATTATAGACATTATTCAGGCCAAATATTGTTGAAAAGCCAAGATAGGGTTGCCAGCTATTGTTGGTTTTGTGTTTAATTGCAATATCTTTACTAAGCGGTTTTATCGTAGAATTTTCAAATGGTAATGATATTGTAGTGACAACAAACAGGAAATATTGAAAAAACTTGCTGCAGGTAACCCTAAAATTCTTTATACTCCTATAACTTCGAATGTAATATACCAGGGGGAGCAATTGTAATATACTATTGGCTTTGGTACTGGCAAAAGGTTGCCAGCACGAGTCGGTTGTGCTACTTATGTATCAATAAATGCTTACAGTTAGTATTCATACCGGGAACATTTACAATGAAAATAAATAACCAATGTTTCAATTCCCAAAGTTCTGCAAATTTTTCGGATCGCAGCCCCAAACACCAACTTCAGTTACAGTGCTGCAGGCACTGAGCATTTTCTTCATTGATGTTTTATGAGATGCTGCTTTGAAAATTTTTGTGAAATAAGCAACTGAGAGCGAATATAATTAACAAGTGTTGCTCTCATAAACTTTGAAATTCATGCCACTGGTAATATCTGAAACCTTTCCACCATATGAGTTATAAGACCAAAGTAAAACCTGGCGTTTGAATTAGTTTGGCTATAATAAGCAGCTAGCGTGGTAGAATATGCACTCAAAATCTGCACGATTCTTCTACTGTTCTTCAAACATTAGTGTTTCTAGCGGTTCAGGTGCTCTAGAGTTTTTTTTTATTTGAACGGCCTAAGTCTTACAAAATAGATTCAGTTGAGCCGTGAGTGGTGGGTTCCGTTACCGGTCCTTTTTGTTCTGTTCGTGCTTGTTATATTTAATGCGTGACCCAGCTAGGGCTTGACCTGGCCCTCATCGTACCCATGACACCGGTGACTAGCCGGCACTGTGAGTCACGCGAGGGTAGCAGATCAGGCTAGAATTTCTGTGGTGGTGGCGGCTGTTTACCGCTGTTCTGCAACAAAATGTTGAAAGCAAAGCTATGGTAGAGAATCAACCGTCAAAGCTGGTTCGAATGTATAATGTGTTTTTGTTGGCGGGTGTCTTTCCAACATGCTTTAAAGTGGCGCGGCTCACTTTTATCTCGAAGGAAAAGAATAACTGTAACACACCATCAACGCTTATATCTCTTTGTATGCTTGATACGGTGGGAAATTTTCTGGAAGTTCTATTGCAGCACCGGCTACAGGCAGTAATATGCAGGGCAGGTGCAACATGGATTTCGTACTGGCCACTCAACAATTAGTGCCATCCACAACGGAATCGGTGCGTGTCATCAGGCATGTCATCAGGCCAGACAGATCCTGTTTTAGTGACACTGGATGTGCGGAACGCTTTCAATTCAGTGAGATAAGGCTCGTATATTAGGCGGACCGACTTGAACTGACTTAGTTTGGAATTGGTTGAAATGAAACTTCAAAGTAGGTTCTTTGTGCGACTGGATTAACGTGGATTAACCGAATAAAATTCGGCTAGTTTTACTAAAGTGAAGTATATCGCATCGGAACGTTACATATATTTATGAATAGAACTCAAGTGCGCTTCGAATTTTTCAATCCTCAATCCCTCGATCCGGGTCTTTTAACGCCCAAGTCGATCCGATCCAGTAAAATTTCGTGATCGGATCGACTTATCTCAAATCAATCCACTGCGGGTATACAACGCGGCTTGACTAATCCTAATCCACTTTGAAATGTTAAAAACGCGGCTAGACAGCGAGATGAATCGTATCGGAACACCGCTTGCTGATCATTGCAGAAGTAATCGCAATCGACTTACGGACAAATAAGTGTAGGGATGTCTTCCTTCATAGGTTAAAAGATAGGTAGCAATCACCTAAGCACGAGCGCGAACGCTTGAGCTTTGAGAAGAACACTGGGCTGCAAAGATAACGGAATCATGGACGAATAAGCTTATTCCCACCTTAACACTTTGGCTTAGTCGTGACCACGGTGAAATAATGTTTACATTAGCCAATTTCTATTAGGTTATGGCTATTTTAGGAAATACCTTCATATAATGAGGAGACGATTGTGGAAGCAATGCTTCATTCAAAAGACGCTTGGGTACGTGTTTAAGCGTATGTAGAGACGATATTACGTCTGAACGAAAGTAGTAACGAAAGTATCGTGGGTGCCCCAATAGGTGCCAGTGGCCCGTGATTAGCAGGTGATGCTTTTAGTGAGTAAGAATCAAACATAATCCTACATCGCTCGCACGAAGCCTGAGGAATATTTTTAGACACCCGTTCAAAAAAAAACAAATCTTAGCTGTAGGGAAAGATTATCTTCCCATTGTATATTTCCTTCCGTTGCATGTTTGTCAAATAAAAGATGTTTTAATTTCAATTTTGATTGTGTTTTTATTATTTTCCTTTTTATTTGCAATTTAAATTACCACAAAATATTCTTTTTACTCATTTTTCGTTCCAAACTAATTCCAGTTTTCATTTTTTAGTTTTTGTAGAGAATAATTAACTTAGCAATACTAAACACATCCATACAAAGTATACATATTAAAGCATAAATTTTACATTTCAATTAAATAAACAGCAAAGATTAACGTAAAATCGTAATAAAACTATCCATGTAAATTGTAAATATATCATTGAAAATTAAAACTTCCTTTTTCCTTCGTTTCTAAATATTGAACCATCATCGACAGTTTTTGTGATTTACATATGTATTTAATTGTTTTAGAAGTGATATTGCACGAAATTTTCAAAAATCCCTAACACTCTTGCATACAACACTATTTTCTTCATCTCACCTTAACTAATATTTTATCAAATAATAAATCATCGCAGCTGTAATAATTTATGAATGAAAAGTGAATTTTTGTTGGTTTTTTCTTGGATTTTCTTGGTATTAGATACATACTATACATACATTTTAACTTCTATTAGTTATTGTTGCAGTTTATGTTACAAGTCTTTCTATAGTTTTCGTTATCTTACTTTTCATCTAATTTACAAATACATCTGTTTTAAATATATATTATAATTAAAGTAATTAAGTTAATCACAAAATTTGATCATTTTTGCTTCTAGATGCTATTTGAATTTTTTACATTGTTCGATTTTCAATTCTTTAGTCGTTGTCCTCGCTTGTTAATTTCGGTTTATATGTGTCTTCTATTGTTGACGCTGGTTCGTCTGTAGATTGAAACTGAGATATTTGGCAATGGTGGCGATCAGTAACAAACGGAATGTGTGGAGCAAGTAAATGCTGAAATTTGTTTCCATGTGAAATTGACTTAATTCTCTTGATATGTATCGTTTTATCCAGCAAATATATGGAATTCAATGATGATTGGCATGAAATCAGATTACGAATAAGTGATTCATTTGCTCTCGTGAAGATGATGAAAATCAAACTGTGATCCCCGATTAATATTTCTGTAGTATGTACACGAATTATCCATGATGCTCTCTGTGTGTGTGTGTGTGTGTTAATAATAAGTTAGAGTGAACCGGTGCCTTTAACAGATAGCCTCAACACCCGAATCTCAGGTGTTATTATACAGCAACGATTCTATACTAAACGGATTCGGCCGAATACTGCTCTTAGGTGGGTCGTTGCTATCAACAATATCGCTACCGTCATCACCGATGAGGGACGAATCGAGACCGTTACACGTACTGCTACCGTTAGCACCACTATTCGCTGTACTACTACAATTACTATTGTTTAAATTAAAACCACTGCTGCCAACGAGAACGTTACTATTAATTGTGTTGTTGTTGTTTGTGCTGCTGCTATTACTATTCTTTAAAGAGCAGTCTTCTGGTTCGATTTCACTATCAGCTCCGCCAACGACATCGATTTGAATATCGTCATCATCGATTTCTGAATCGGAGTTCGTTGTGCCGCCTCGATGTTGTGCCAAATACTCAGCCTTCAGTGCCTCAAGATCGACAGTAATACCTTTGGCTCGAAGCTTACGTGCTTGTCGTTCCAATGCCTTAGCTAGCTTCTTCCGTCGACGTGCCCTGTTCGATCAAATGGGATCGAAATGAAAAAAATTACATTCTAATAATTAAAATGAAATTGTATTTTGGGAATAATATGGTAATTTTAGTGCAAGCTCAAGTTGCGGCTAAACTCGACTACGAGCTTCCCATAGCCGTTAGACAGTTTTGGGGGGCACGAAGTCGAGTTTTACCCAAGTTGCTTTATGTACATTTTATGTGTTTAGAAAACGTCATTCATCACAAGTTGCAATTGATAAAAATGTTTAAATGCTATTGGTTAATAAATGGTTAAAGGCTATAAAAAGGCTTTTTGAGGAGACATCAGTACAAATTTTTAGGAAGGTTTCGACTACGCAATTATTTGCTCTGAAGTGATAACTAGCGGTAAAGTTAACTAAGGGTACAGTGGGTTGTCTCACTCCACACTCGAATTCACATTGATTGTAAAATTCGTGAATGAACTTCTCTACCAGCTTCACCCCCACGAATCGACAAGGGTTGTTGTCATTGTTTTATATGAGAATGAGTGAAACAGAGGTATGTAAGCCGCCACTTTTGACTCTTTTTTTGTGTTGTCAGTTTTTACCCAAAATCTGTTCCTTTACTTTTCTGGTCTGCGATAAATTTTCTCCCGCCACAGAAGTAACTTTTCACTCGAAAAGTAAAGCAACCGACCTAATACTGCCGTTTTGCGTTTAATGTAACCACATCTTGACAGACAATGGGTTACGCGTATCAAAACCAATTATTTTCCACACTGAAAGAAAAATATTGGTATAATCAACCATTTTCCTTAGTTGTTTTTGCGTCAACTACGGGCTATGGTTAAAACAACCATAAAAAAATAGTTGATTACTTTTATGCACCATGACGCGTGGTTGATAAACAACGTCCGTGGTGCAAAAAAGTACTGGTTCAGGCGGTAACGATGTATTGGTATATTTTTTCTCTAAATGCTTGTATCATTAGAGGAGCATTGATAAGCCATAAACCATAGCAACATAATCCATCCAAGCCTTAAATAGAAACAGGACGTGAGACGTGAAATTGAGTTCATATGCATAGCTGCAAGCTGCAACATCTATGAAAACAATGGAAACTGCTAAACAATTTCTGGCATTGGGACAATCATATTCGTTTTCGGGACTCCCTGTTTCATAACAGTGATCTGCAAACAGAAGACTTATATTTTGTGAATAGAAGAAGGGAAATATAAAGGCTTCACAGCATAACATGAATATGAATTATATCGAACAGCAAACCGAACACAATTCTGCCATGTAGCATATGAAACTTCTATGATAGAATAGGAGTATGAGTATGAGGAGTATGAAAAATCAACAGTTTGCCTTAGTTGTTTTTGCATCAACTAGGGCTGTAGTTAAAACAACCATAAGAAAATTGTTGATTACTTTTATGCACCATGACGCGTGGTTGATAAACAATTTCATTCGGAGCATGAAAAACATCCAAATGTTGAAACCATTCTACTTTGCGTAGAGTAATTCCAAAGACGTTGCTCACTGAATTACGTTTGTTGAAATCAACTATTGCGAAGTAGTTTAAGTACCATAAAAACAGTTGATAATTCGAAACGTTGAAGTTTTGAGTGAATTGATGAAAATTTTTCTATTTATCAACTAATTTTCGTGGTTATGAAACAATTAAAACAGTTGATTTCATGAACGTTGCGATATTTTTTGTACAACCAGAACCAACTACTTTTATATTGTTAATTTAACTATATTAACATAATAAAAATAACTATTTTCCGTAGTTCGTTTAACTATTTTGAATGAATCGTTGCAATACTATTAAAAATAGTTGAACCAACCAAGAGTTTTTCTTTCAGTGAAAAGAAAATGTTCCACAGAGGCCGCCTCTTCTAAGAAGGATAAGTAAACGTCCATTCTGTACACAACCTAAGTAGTATATGTCATTCAAGCTATCATTGACCTTAAATGCTTCCTACTCTTGCAGAAGGAGAATACTGCAGTTTTATGGTTGAGTTCTGAGAGCTTTATGTGCCTGACTACATCAGAGCCCAGCAAACCTGCGTTCAGCACTTTCGCATACAGTTTTAAAAACTTTTCCATGTGTTGATACATTTTCTAATGTGTATTTATCTTTTCTATTCCTCAATGATTATACATGCTGCTGTACTGCTGCTAAACTCCTGAACAGGCTGTCTAGTTGTTGTAGTTTTCCGACACGTTGCTGAATCTCTTATATATTTACGGTTCCCTATTTACAATGAATATAAAGTACTGCTGCACTACTGCCAAACTGGTGACCAGATGGTGCAATTCAAATCGTTTCCCAAAAATCAAATCGAGTTGCCCATACGTCAAGCGTCAGTCATACTTCGCAAGTGATACGTGAAATATTTTGAAATTTTTAATTAAAACCGGTCTTTTTTGCTCTAATTAAAGATGAAATGAATGCAAAGTAATGCAAATGTGATGGCATGAATGCAAAGTAATGCGAATATACTATTAGTGACATTATAGCTGGGCAGCCATATCAATGTCCTGCTATACTGCTTCTAAGGCAGTAGTACAGCAGTACATTTTACGTGCTGATGTTTCACCACTTCAACAGTAGTATAGCAGTGCTTTTGCACTCCTTCTATTCCTATCGTTTGTCCTTTTCCTATTTGTGGGATGGAAACGATCAACCATGAAACAAAACATATTACACGTACGCGGGTAATATGAAGTAAATAGGTGAATTTTGGGGTAAAATGCTATCTCTAGCATTAAAAGCATTCACGGGTTTACTCACGACTTCTGCAGCACTTTAGAAGTAGTGCTGTGTTTGCTGGGAGGATAGCCCTCTTCTTCTGGGAATCGACTACGCACTTCTGAAAAATGGCAGCTAGCGACAGAGCTCTATCGCATTTTATTGCATTCTTGGGCGATTCTCAAAAAATTAGAAGTCAACCCAGCAAACACAGCACTACTTCTAATTATTTATTTTTGGGGAACGATTTGAATTGCACCATCTGGTCACCAGTTTGGCAGTAGTGCAGCAGTACTTTATATTCTTTGTAAATAGGGAACCGTAAATACAGTCTGTCAAGAATGAGTTTACACATAGGGAAAAAATTCAATTTTTCATCTTTCTAATTATAAAATACTACTTTTTATTTATGTAAATGAATGTTTTTTCTTAATTATAGTTATTTACATTATTTTCAACCGATATATACAAAAAAAGTACAACTTTAATGCAAAACAAGAACGAAAAGACCAACGAAAACAATTATTGCAATTCTTGAAGTGTCAAGAAACTCTTTACACAAATTATTATTGTATTTAATATTTACATATTTACAGTTATTTATTATATTTAATATTATTTGGTATATTTAACATTTGGCATCCACCACACATCGCAACCGATTTTTCATTGAATGAACCAACTTTTGCAGGTCATACGTGGTTGGTATTTTTTGCCATTCTTCGAGAATCGCAATTTTTAAGGCAGTTCGGTTTTTGGGTTGCCTTTTAGCGACTTGTTGTTTTAAGTAAGCCCATAAATTCTCGATGGGATTTAAGTCCGGACTCTTGGCTGGCGTATCCATCACTTTTCCGCAGTTGTATAAGGGCCACATTCGCACCAAGTTCGCCTTATGTTTGGGATCGTTGTCCTGGTAAAGCTTAAAATTTGGTTTGCTGTTATGCATAAACCCGAATTTCTGCGCACTGCTTGCCAAATATGTTTTAAGTATATGCAAATATGGTTGGGCGTCCATGGTTGACTCGATGAATGCCAAGTCTCCTACTCCTCTGCTTGAGAAGCACTCCAAATCATAACGGACAACTTACCAAATTTTAAAGCCGGAATGATATTTCGATTTTCCAACGATGTTAAAGGCTTGCGCCACACTCTAGCCGGTCCATCATTATAGTACATCATCATTTTCGTCTCATCGCAGAATATGACGTCGTCCCAGAAGTCAACGGGTTGAAAAAGGTGCATCATAGCGAAAGAAAAACGCTTTTCGATGTTTAGTGCAGAAAACAGTGGTTTCTTTCGTGCAGCTCTTGATGAGAACTTATTTCGTAGGATGGCCTGTCGTACTGTTTCATGGGAAACAGCAGCATCACACTCTTCCTTGAGTTCCCTAGCAAGTGTTCTGGTCGAAATCCAGGGGTTTTTATCAAGCTTCCTTATCATAAGGCGCTCTATACGTTTAGATATTTTTGGTTTTGAGCCACCTCCACACTTTGGCTCCAATCTATTCTCATTTTCAGCACGATTTATAACGTTATAGACTGCCATTCGTGCTACACAAAACATTTCCGACAGTTCCTGTGCGCTTTTACCTAATTGGTGATTATAGTATATCATCTGAACTAACTCAAAGGATAATCTTTTGCCTGGCATTTTAAAACACAATATCTCACTTATTTATGCGTATTAGCCAAAAATTAATCACACACTAATGATCAAATTTATAGAGCTTTACAATACAGACCAAAAATTATGGTAAATTTACCGTATCGTTGCAGTAATGCAAAAAATAATTTTTTGTGTAAAGAGTTTCTTGACACTTCAAGAATTGTAATAATTGTTTTCGTTGTTCTTTTCGTTCTTTTTTTGCATTGAAGTTGTACTTTTTTTGTATATATCGGTTGGAAATAATGCAAATAACGATAATTAAGAAAAAAAAAATTATTTACATAAACAAAAAGTAGTATTTTATAATTAGAAAGATGAAAAATTGAATTTTTTCCCTATGTGTAAACTCATTCTTGACAGACTGTATATAAGAGATTCATCAACGTGTCGGAAAACTACAACAACTAGACAGCCTGTTCAGGAGTTTAGCAGTAGTACAGCAGCATGTATAATCATTGAGAAATAGAAAAGATAAATACTCATTAGAAAATGTATCAACGCATGGAAAAGTTTTTACAACTGTATACGAAAGTGGTTGAACGCACGTTTGCTGGGCAAACTACGCACGCAGCGCAGCTCTAATAAGGAAGTATTGCTTGTCCACCCATATTTGTTGAATTATTTGAACTGAGCTGAGCGCAACACTTCAAGTTTGAGTGTCGAGTAGAGGCAGATTGAGAAATGCAACAACGGCCGCCCCAGAAGTAGTACTCTAAGCATCACAGATACCTAGGTATTTTTCCTTGTGAGGATACAAGAGGTTCATAATAGTGCATTACGCCGCGGATGATTGTGACATAGCTGCTCATAATTACATGAGGCTTTAGATCTCTTATGATGGCGAAAACTCTCTTGCATAGCTCACGCGCACTCAGGGCTTGAGTAAGCTTCACTTCCACATGTGTTCTTTCAGAAAAGGTGTTTGTCCAATATCACTCCTAGATATTTGACTTCACCTGGAAATTGAAGATCTGTACCTTTCATTATTTTTTCATTAATTCTTCCAATTTCCTTTTTTTTTTTGATGACGAAACCAGTTAACCAGGATTCACTGAAAGGCCGTGAATTAGCCCGTTATAGCCCTTATAGCCCGTTCACATTGAGGCTAAATCACGCAATCCCGATCAGTTAATCGATTTAAGATCAAATCGACCTGATTTACCATACATTTGCCTCAGTTTTGACTGTCGAAAGCAACCTGATTTATGATAAGTATTTCTTTCGCGGTGTCGATAAGTATTTTTCTCTCGATCTAGTCTAAAAAAAAAGTAGGGGAAAAAGCTCCAGCCAAAGAATAAAATTAATGCTTTATGAACACTGAAAAAGCAACGCTGAGGTTAGAAGAAACTATCTGATGTGCCAGCAAAGAGACGTTTTAGCTTTTAGCGTTTTAGCTTGGTTCCTGAAATACTCTAATTTCCAGAAATTTATTATTTTTAGAAGAAAACCCATTATGGTTTGAAGGAGGAAAACAAATCGATCAAGTTAGAGCAATTGAGAGGTAATTCTCAAAATTAATTACTTGTCAGAAGGTCAACCTGTCAATTCACTAATAAAAAACTGTACTTCAGTCACGATTTTCGATTGAAAGTTGGTTCCGCGACAGCTGACAAACAGCTGGCTTTGCTCCAACTTGCTCCACCACAAAAAGTAGATTAAAAATCGTGCTTTTAATATCTCTGGTTCAACTTGGAACAGGTTCATGAAACACAAATCAGAGCAACTTCGTGCAAGTTAGAGCAGCCGAATTGCTCATGAAAGACATTTTGCTGAGATATCTCAACCTACCTCCACCTAGAGCAGTTCATTAAACACACCGATTAGAATGAAAAGATTTCTTTGTGAAGTTTGCATAAATAAACGAATTCATTATTCAAAATATAAATATGACCAAGTTTGATCACCAATCTGGGCTATTGTATAAATATTGTCTGTTTTTCTTAAGTAAAATTCTATCTGTATAAATGGAAAACTTTAAAGTGACGTTTTCTAAACAGATCAAGAACTAAAAAATAGTTCAATAAAAAACAAAACAAAAAATAAATTCAATTGTTTAAGCTATAGAAATTCACCTTTCTTTTGCTTTAAGCTCGTTGGGTGGTATTGGTTCGCCCGAGCATGATTGCGGATGAGCATTGTGTGCAGGTCGGCCGGGTCCTTTTTTCGTGTGTTCCTTTTTTCGCCATTTCGCTCGTCGATTTTGAAACCAAACCTGAAAAATGAAAAACATTTCTTCATGAAATATTTGTTAAAACAATATTACATTTTAATAACTGTAATTTTATAGGAACTGAACAATTTTCTATCTATAATGTTTCCATTTTTTAGTTCAATTAATCTAATAATTAAAAAAATAGGTTTCGAACAGCCTTGCTGACTGCGTATTTTCAATCATTTTACATTCCTCAAACATAAATCATCGCAGCACTGAAATGGTGTGTTTCCGGCTATGATGCAAAAATAGAGATTTTTCATCAATATGCAAAATAATATCGCTTCCATTTGCTAATAATTTGTCTAATTGTTTATACAAAATATTTTAATATATGTTACTGATATTTGAAATTATTTTAGTGAGCCGCTCATAATTACTAATATCAATTATTTTTAGAAACTGCACTGAAAAAACACATAGCGCCAGACGCCATAATTTATAGACTTCTGGCGCCATGTACATGGTCGATTTGGGGATTGTGATAAAATATAGCACCACACGCCATAATACATGGCGAAAAGTACATAGGAGCAGGCGCTATGCTTATAGTCCTCCACGCCATGTAACATAGTCCTTCGCGCCATGCAGATGGCGTGGAGGGCTATAGTACATGGCGTGGAGGACTATAGTACATGGCGTGGAGGACTATAGTATATGGCGTGGATGATTATAGTATATGGCGTGGAAGGCTATAAGCATAGCGTGTGCTCCTATGTACTGGCGCTATATTTTATCACAAATCGACTGAAATCGACTACGTACATGGCGCCAGAAGTTTAAAAATTATGGCGTGTGGCGCTGTTTTTTTTCAGTGCAATAACATGCTTTTCGAGCGGAATGATTACAATTGATTTCCAGTTTATTTTCGAATTGAAGTTATATTCGGTTAAAATTCATTTGCAAAATTTATTTGACACCCGGTCTCAATTTTTTCGATTGATTATCGAAATTTTCGCAGTTGTTAGCTAAACAATCTTATTGTAGTCAACTAATTTACTACAATAAAATCTTTCCTATATTCAAGAAGTTTGCTGACATTTATACACTTCCTCACACAGTATGGCTGCGAGTTATAATTGGCGTGTCATGAGCCACATTACATGGCTCATGGCACTATGTAATATGGCGTGTGGGGCCATAATTTCTGCGCCATGTAATTATGGCACTGGGAGCCATACTGCATAGCTGAGGGCACTATGTACATAGCCAGGGGCGGATTTGGCCATTTCGCCGCCCTAGGCCTCAGAAATATTTGCCGCCCTTTTCGTGAATTATATTATATGTGACAATGCGCGATTTTTTTTTCGATTCCCTAGAATACTTCGCTGTTTTTCGTTGCGCCCGAGCTCACAAAAAAAGAATATCAGAGCGAAACCGGCACCGGTTCGTTCGTAAAAATTCCCTATTATTGCGCCTTTGCCACACAATTAATTATTTAAATACAAACACGGCAAAGAACCTAAAAGTACCTAAAAAAAAAAAAAGAATCCAAAAATATCAATTTTTAACAGTCCAAAGCCGTATTACACCTTTGGATCGCATATAATTCCAACGTCTTCGCTAAAAATTTTATAAGTATGTTTACTATTCCGTTCAAAGTTTGCTTTCGCACTTGACTGGAGATCAACTATGAACTCGACTATTGTAAATTAATGTTCGATATGTTATTAGTTAAAGATGAACCCGAAATATTTTGACCTATGTTCTAGATTTCATTTTATAGAAATTTTTTTATAGAAATTAATTTCATCAATGAAGTACAATTTAAAAAACACGTCAAAAATATAGAGATTTGCATGCAGTTGATATACCCAGTACCATAAAAATAAAAAAAAATTCTCTGAAAAATCAATGCACGCAAATATGATAAGCTTTTCCTAAATTGAAGAGGTATTATTTGGGTTCTTTTTAGGATCTTTTTAGGTCTTTTTAAGCTTTTTTTAGGTATTTTCAGATACTTTCTAGGTACTTATTAGGTATTTTTCAGTTTCTTTGGTCCTTTACCGTGATCGTATTTCGATATTTATTATAAGTCAAACTTTTTAATGTCCGAAAAAAATCATTAGAGGTGAATTTTCGCGTGCATTGATTTTTTAGAGAATTCGGTTGACTTGAGGTGTTAGGCTCATTCGACTCAGATATATGTACATATACGACAGAAAAAAAACCTGCCGCCCAAAAGGAAAATCGAAAAGGGGCCGCCCCAAAAAAATCGAAAATTTGCCGCCCCCGAAATTTGCCGCCCTAGGCCCGGGCCTACTGGGCCTAGTGGTAAATCCGCCCCTGTACATAGCGTGTGGAACCATAAATGCTGCGCCATGTTACATGGGACCACGCGCTATGTAGATTCTGAAATTATGGCGCTGGGAGTCATATTGCATGGCTCAGAGTACTATGTACATGGCGTATGGAACCATAAATAATGCGCTGTTACATGGCTCTGGGCGCCATGTGGATTTTTTTCAGTGTGGAATATGAAACTTGAATGAAAAAAGAAATACATATATTTCGTAGGTATATGTACATATCTATTGTATATTTCCAAAAACGATTCTGTTTCAAGTTGTTTGCAACTTCAAAGCGAAAGTTTAAAACTTTGAATAATTTATTAAAAACAAAACTAAGCCGAATTGATTAATAGTTGATTTCGCAGAAATGATTTGAAAATATTAGACACAACTTTTCGAAATTTCAAAACTTTTATAAACTTCTATGAAAATTTAATTGAAACATTCTATCTATAGCCGATTGATGAAGAACTATTATCAGAAACTGTTTCCTATGCAGTAAATTTGAATTAAAATTCAAATAACATGTAGTTAGATACAAATTAGACTTTTGAAACCAAAAACACCAAACTGCTCCTCATCCCTCGACACATTCCTCAATCCAAGCAACAAACGTTATAATCATTTCGGCTTAATTTCAATATATTTATCCAGGTGTATTTCATATCCAAAATATCGCATTCTACAAAACTGCCGAATTCACTCCATCCACTCCAATTTCATCAAAGCTGTTAGTCTTTTTTCAGAGTTTATTGTTTTACTTTCCAACAAAATTGATTACTTTGCCCCGCCCTGTGCTCACAAACCTGCCATGCACAACCTGAATCGTGGGTAGAGTACACGTATTACGTTCCATTTGCGGCAAGTTAAAAACCATTCCAGGAACGTAGAGAAGAATCAGAAATAGCCGCCGGTAAATTGGATTTGGTTGACTTGCTTGCCAAAAAAGGATTTTTGTGGGGAGATGATGGTGTCAAAATGAATGGGAATGTTGGAAGTGAATGTTGCAAGTGTATTTCGTTGAGCGAACAAAACGACATTGCGAGATATAAATATTCGAGTCCTTTTCCCCCCGTTCGAAAGCAACGCAATGATGCAGAACTGACTCCCCATGGCTGGTGTCTACTTGATCGAACGTGAAATCGAATCGCATTTTCCTTTTAGTCTTCCTTCTATTTTCGAATCGGCGTAGGAAGACCTGGCTGGCTGGATGCTGTTCATTTCATTTCGGTTTCAGGATGCGTTGCCATGTCTATTGGCATGTGTGAAATATCCCCACGAGGAAAATTTCCTCGATTTGGAGCTCGATTCTGAAATGACCGCAAAGCAACGTGTCGATTACGTATGGTGGGTATTTTGGGTATTAGATGCCATTAAAGCTCCTCACACACATGTCTTTTTATCGGAGAGAAATCTATTGAGGACGCCAGTTTTCGAAAGAGTATACGTTAAGTTAAGTGAATGAGGTGCAAATGAAATTAGATATGGTTGTGGAAAATTTTTAGGTAGTATTTGTGTTGATTTCATGTTTGTTACAACATATATGCTTATAAAAGTTACTTAAAAGGCATACTTGTGTGCGGAAAATTGGAAAACAAGATTTATTTCGAAAAATGCGATAACGGAGCAACAAGCAAAAAATGTGAGAGCTTATTCAGATACATACATATGTAGATTTTTAGGTTAGATGGACGTGGAAACGTTCGGGGTTGCAAGAAAGCTGTAAAGAATGTTGGTAAAAGAAAGTGAAAGGATAATGGCGTGAATTATCTTTGCTTTTCGATTGAATTAGTTGATAAACTTTTCTGTTAATTAATTGATCTAATTCGGAATTTGGTTTTTTGGTTCTATGTATTTGAGTTAGATTACGAAGAGTTGACATGTTAGTGATAAGGACTTTTCGTTGTAGCTTAGAGCCGATTGCGTAAATGAATGAATATGCGACATGAGATGGGGATGAGAAAATTGCATTCGACGGCGGAGTAGCTATGTGAGGACAGTTCAATAAGCGATCACTTAGTGACACCAATAATACACAAACCTTTTCAATTTCAAAATCCGCATTCTCTTATGTGACAGCTGTCAAAGTTTGAACCAAATTCAGCTTATCATTTCTTGGTTTTAGAATTCTAAAAAAAAACAATTTTTGCTTTTTTTGTGCAGTTTTGTGCAAAATTTCGTGCAGTATTCAAACACTTCCATAGATGAGGCAGAAAACCAAAAGAAATCAAAGAGGAGTCCGATGGAGTTCATAACGCATATGCACCATTATTCGTCATCGTTTGTTTTGTGGTTACTGAATTTAAACGTAATCGCAGCAGCAGAGAGGATGAACCTCATTCAGGTCGTCCAGAAGATGTTCTAACTGAAGATACAATTGAACAACTCAACGATGCCATTAAGAAGGATCGAAGAGTGAGAATGCACGATAGTTGGCATGGCAAACATTTCTACAGGTCGTACGGTACATGCACTGCTCGATAAATTGTGTACGAAGAAGTTATTCGCAAGATGGGTACCGCGTTTGCTCACATTAGATCAAAAACACATTGGATCAACAACACTTCGAAGCAGTGTTTGGCAAAGTTTAAGTGAATTTCCTGCGTCAATTCATGATCGTTCATGAAACATGAATCCATCACCACACACCTGAAAACAAGGAACAGTCAAACCAAACAGTGGGTACAAAGTGGCAAAAGTGGTTGCAAAGGTAGGACGACCGTTTTCAGGATTCGTGAGGCAAAAACTTCATCGATTATCTTGGAAAAAGGAAAAATACAGCTAGAAAATATCATGCAACGCTAGTCGATCGATCGAACAAAATCATTTTAATTTACTTGACAATCAAAAGTAGACCTTAAGCTGAAACTAATTAGTAAGTTGATCCTCTCCAACTCGGTGTAGGTCTGGAGATTGAAGTTGGCACAGTTTGGACTAACTAATTTTACGTCTCACTTTACTTTTGATGATACTTATTTTCATCTGTGCATGGTAATAATTTTCGTCCAAGGCTGGATTGGAATCCGAAGCCACACATGCAATCAGCCAGCGCCAATTGCGTGCGCAGGAGTGAATAAAAGGAGGCAAGTACACTTTTCAATTCGTTTCTGTACCGCATACATGCACGATTGATCATAATTAGTTTTATTAATTGAAAACCGAAATGCTATTACTCAAAATTTCAAAAATATGTTTGTAGTATATTCAAAGCATACTTTCCGCTATGTACACCCTATTTTTTGGTATTTGGGCTC
Source organism: Nemotelus pantherinus (assembly GCA_963978885.1). Taxonomy (NCBI): domain Eukaryota; kingdom Metazoa; phylum Arthropoda; class Insecta; order Diptera; family Stratiomyidae; genus Nemotelus; species Nemotelus pantherinus. The sequence goes on from OZ022263.1 coordinate 219,590,305, forward strand.
ACTGATCGACACTAGCTGTTTCATCGAAAGCCATAAACCATACTCATTAGCTTCCTAAGTGCTTCCTTTTCAGTTGGGCTAAGACCGGCTATTATTTCATGTATCTACTTTCACAGATACAGTCTTTATTACGACAGCTATTCATTTTACCGACCGCATAAAATTCGTTTACCGATTGCGTGCAACTCCTTATAAAAGACATCATGCTGTTTGATTTTTTTTCCGTAAAAAGAAAATGGTTATACCTATAATTCTTCTCAACCAACAATATCCCGCGTACATTTATTCTGAATACCTATTCGAGACAAACTACCCTTTCTATATCTTAATCAAAGTAATTAACTGAACTCATAAATTTTAATCGAAAGTGTTTCAAATTGCTATCTACGAAGAGTAGCGACCGTCGTCTTTCCTCAGACAGATTCAACCAGCCACCTATCTCAATTTTTCACATAACTCAATTAAACTTTTATAAGAAAACTTAATGATTCAATATTGAATTCATAGGCTTGTTGTTCGTTAAATTGCTAGCTATTCACACAAAGAGTGCACACTGCATCCAGTTACCACCCAGTTTCCCATAGCCATAATGCACCCAGACTATTCATAATATCAACTACTAAACAGCACTGCTTCGTCGAGGAGACGTCGGGGACCCATAATTGCAAATAGCAAGCAATTTTCTAGTTACACGACTACGATGACGACGACGACGATGACTTGCATACTGAACTGCATAAAAGTACTGAAGTCTTCATATTTTACCTGTAAAGTTTCCTATTTATGCCAACTGAGATGCATTCTTTTTCAAAACGCTTAACACGGGTACAACATGCAATTTTCGAACGATTGAAATAGAAATTCCCAACTTTACCTGTTTTATTTTTGTTGGTATAATCTTTTTGGATATTTTGCGAAATCGTTTTTCCATTCTTTAGCCGAACCGATCGTCATAAATGAAAATTCTATAATAACTGGTAGTGCAGAGAGGAAAATAGAGTTCCTTTAACAGCGAACTGGTAGCAATTTCAATTAATGGCACGAGACTGTTTTCTTGGGAATATATAGGATGTGCGGTTGGAAATTGCACCTTCACAGCACCAGCAAGCACGAGGCATGATGGGTGAAATTCGCGAGGAATATCTAAAATTGCAATAGATTGCCCTAACAGAAAAATATGGCTTTTGGATATTGAATTGAATGAAAATATACGTACTGCAGGCTTTTGACTGCACGTAAGTGTTTAAGTGTGCCTTCTAGATACCGGAACGAAAGGGTTCAAGCATAGCTCAAACCTCGATGTGACTATCATAAGGCACGAGATTTTTCAATTTCATATTTTTCCTATAAACCAACTACCAACTTGCCTTCTGATTGAAGCTTTGGAATCGTAGGTAATTACAGAGGACAGTGTAGTCGACGGCGAGGCAACTGAGCAGACCGCACCGAAGCAAAACTCTTAAAATAGACGATTTCGAATTGACATTTCATGCTAGAAAACAATTTAACTGACATAACATGCCACATTACCCCTTTAATTTTACATTTTGATGTCTTTCTCGTTCAGCGCTCTCGAACAGCTGTCTCTGTTCCAACAAACGAGTTATTTCAATTTGACTATGTGATTGAAATCAATTTTCCTGTAATTTCATTACGCCAACGTTTTGTTCGTACAGCAAGTGAGTAAGTAAGTAAGTAAATGATCGGTGAAGCTATGGAATGACGGTAATTAATTGTAATCAGGAATACAAGTAAACAGGTTGTGTGAAACGGGGCATGAATTTTATGTTATTTGTAAAAGTTTATTGATATATTTTTGCGATTTCAGTTAAATAATTAGTTTGGCTACTAAACTTACCGCCACTCGACTTTCTTTTAAATCTAATCGCATTGCTAATGCTTCACGCATAAATACATCTGGATAGTGACTAGCTGAAAATGCACGTTCTAATTCTTCTAATTGCCACGAATTGAAATTCGTTCGTGAACGCCTTCGTTTCGATGCACTACTTTCATCATCACCGTCGGCAGCCGAACCTGAAATGAATAAAAAATATTTTACTTAGAAGTTCAGAAAAATACAGGCATATCTAGTTATATTTGCAGTAACAATAAACATATAAAACGTTATAACTAGCTACAGGGACATAAACTTTTTCTAGAGGTAGCACCTGTCTTTCAATTCGATCAATATTCAGTCTTTCAAGAATTTTAATTCGTCGCAACGGTTTCTTTGCTGAACAACTTCTTTGCTGAACTGTTTACTGGCTCGGAAAATGCTTTCCGAAACAATTTTTGGACTCCCGGCACCTTGATCAAGGAGTTTATTTCGAGTCCTCGGAAGAATTCATCGCAAAATTTTGGAAACTAGACTCATCAGCAAACCTGATGATTATATAAAACAATTTACGTCGTTTAAGGACTAAGCTAAACTCTTTTAATACCTCTTCTTCTGTGTCTTCTGGCCAAATTGTTTGCATTACCGAATTGTAGTACCTAAATTAAAGATATTTACAATAATGAAATTTTCTTTTTGATCGTACTGTGTCAATGAAAAAGTACGGTGTTGCTGTTTCAGTCGCTATCTACAAGTCTCTTCAAGAAACACTCTGTCATAATTTCCATCCTTTCCCTCCTGTGAAATGTATTGTTGTTCCCGTCACCCTTACCTTCTCCGAAATGTTGGTTGTCTTTTCGGTTTATATTCCATGTAATTTCTCTGTTAGTGCTTACGATCGATTTGTATCGAGCTCTCCAGTGTTATCAACAATCGATTCCCTTTTGCTTTACTTTTAATATGTGGCTACTTTCACTTGCCGATCTTAGTATAGAATATTAGCTTTTTTCATTACTTTCCTCTAATTACCACTTTCTTCTCCCCTTTGTGTTCACTGTCTCAATTAAACACTGTTTCTATCATCAACAATAAAATCTTGACTTTTTCCTGTCAAACATTCCCCCTCACAACACTACTGTCAAAACTAATAACATACCTTACGTTTCACTTGACCTGCACGTGTAGACCTATTTTATGCAGTGATATTCCCTCGTGGCAGCTACGCTGTAACTATTACCATAAAGCGGACTTTCCTTAGATGGCGAGAAGGCGATTGAAATCAATTCAACTAACTGGTAATCTTTTTGCCGCGACTTAATTGTTGATGAGCTGACACTGCAATTTTATAATTTTCACTTCAGTTTCATCTCCCGCTTAATTCCATCCAGTCGTTCCCAGAAATTCTATGATGTTCCTTAGTTTCGGCACAGATTGGCGTCCGCCTTCAAGTCAAAAAATTCAGGTCATTCTAAGTATCGTTCTTCAGGTTTTCATATTGACTACTCCGAATTCATCCAAGCTCCGATCAGCCACCAAAACAACCGTTAAACAAGCTATGCGTGATTACTTCAATAGCATTGAGTCTTCCATATGTTCTAACAAACACAAGCCTTTTTGGTCATATGTCTACCGCTTGAAAAATTTTATGTTCTTTAATGATGTCATTCCTCTTTCTTTTCACAGCAAAAGTGAAAATCCTATCACAGCTTATGAATTCCCTCATTGTCCTCCGTCATCTATCTCTTTTCTTCATAATAACGCCCTAGAAATTTTGTCCATACTTGAATGTTTTGATGTTAATGTCAGCTGCGGTCTTGACAGTTTTCCGCACCTGCTCCTTAAATCACTTTCGTCATCTCTCTGTGTTGTTTCGTCTATTATTTTCAACCTTCGTTTCTCCTCTAACTCTTTTCCGTCTTACTGGGAATCTGCTCATATTTTTCCGATCCATAGATTCGGTGACGTAAGTTGTATATCCAATTATCTTCCCATTTCCATCTATTCTTCCTTTAGTAAATTATTTGAAAGTGTTGTCTACTATAGGCTACTTCCTATTTTTGAGCAAAATATTTATATAAAAGACAGATCTTCTGCTCTACCTCTAACCTCTTAATATTGACTAATTTGGTCGCTTCCGCATTAGACCAACAGAAGCAAGTTGACCAACAGTCGCAATTGTTGAAGCAAGATACAAACATAGATTTTGCAAAAGCTTGCAACTCGGTTGACCACAAGCTGCCTCTAGTAAAGCTCAACGGTTATGGTGTATCTGATCTCCTCTTGTCTTGGTCCTCACCTTATCTGTCTGGTCGTAGCTGTATTATATCTGTGAATATTTGTACCTCTTCCCCATACTGCCCTCTTCCTGGTGTTCCTCAAGGCTCGATACTAGGTTCTTTGTTATTCCTGATATTTATCATACAATCTCCCTTCCTTTATCCGTTGGCCCTGTCTTCTATTTGTTGATGACTTAAAGATGTTCAGAGTCATTGAATCGCTTGATGATTGTCACCAGTTACAGTATGATCTTTGTGCTTTGTGTGAAGTGTTGTCAATGAACTTTCTTATTCTAAATGCACTTCAATGTCATCAAATGTCTTATACTTATAAAATTTAAAGAAAAACTAATGTTTTTCTATTTTTTTCTGATCGTCCTTTACAGTTTGCGACAATTTTAAGAACTTTGGTGTGTTTTTTGACTCAAAATTTAAATTTGAGAAGCACATATGCATATACGACTGCCAAGGCCTCTTGCTTGACCAGTTTCGTTCTCGGGCTTTTCACTCGTTTTACTTACATCACTACTTCTTTTCATCTGTTCCTTTCACTTGTGCGTAATTCCGTAGATGTTAAAATGGAAATAAATAAATAAACACTAAATACGAAAAAATATAAGCTTCAATATTAATTTTCTGAGTTTTCCATGAAATACAAGAGATTTTAAATGAAATACTGCTCGTACTCTTATCAAATCTTATCAAAAACCAAAATGAAAAAACAATTATACTTCTTGGAATTCTTTTAATAGAAAACAACATTGATTCGAATTATGTGCAAAATAATTGACACACGTAATATAATTTACAATCAGTAAAAATCAATTAGATTCCATTTGTTTCTAATCAGAATATAGTCACCATGTTTTTTACATTAAAAAAACATTAAAGAATCTTTCACATTTTTCTTCATATTAACATTGATAACCGGGGCATAAACAGTCGATTCGTACTGATTTTAAAAATTCATTCCGAAAAATTGAAGAAAAAAAAACAGATAAGAAATCAGTAAAATAACAACATGACCTGAACTCACACGCTGAAAGAGATCGCCATTTTTATAAAAATTAAAAATGAAGATGATCTCAGCGAATAGTTGCGGCGTTCTTTTCACTTTTTCATATTTCGAGCAAATCATTGATAACATTTATGTACATTACAGCATTCATACTATGTACACTTGTAATATCTTCACTATTATTATTATTCTATTACTGGGTTGCCTACATGTTTTTCAATGATCGTTTTTTTTGTCACTATCGCATCATAACAAATTTCAATTAGTGTGCAATGAAATTGAATAATTTTTTGTCATGGTTTCTATAGCGTATTGACATGCGTTGTTCTTGTCTCAGTTTTAATTGGCTCTTTGCTAAGATTAGCAGTATCCGGTCTGAAACAGCTGAATTTGAGTTTATGAAATCTGGGTGGGCGCATAAATTTACAGCGCTGCAAACTATTTAATGAATGCTGTTTTTCGCATTTTGATATTTATTTCGATATTTATTGTTTCGCAATAATACTTCAAAATACTATATCAATTAATTTGAAAAAGTAAACTTTTGATAAATATCTTACTTTTTGCTAATATATTCGCCTGTAATGAAAAAATATGGATTCTTCCGATTCGGTTGCTTAAGTACATTGTCAGCGATGCTGACTCAGTGAAAGCAGCTAGGTATTGATCGACCATATGTTCAATTTCGAGGCTTCCGGTCACCACTTTTTATCAACCAGCAGTAGCATACAAAACTGGCCGAAAAAAAAATGTTCTCACAAACCCTTTTAGCTCTAGTTTTTTCATTGGTATTTTCTTTGATTCGAACTGCTGCACCACTTTTTCCAAAGGAAAGCACACTAGTAAGTACATGATAGCAATACCCTCGAGATGGTATGTCACAGATGCAAACATGTAATCAGCAAACAAAAATTTACTACATTAAATGTAAATTAACTGTAAACAGGAAATTTCTTTTAGTCAGAATTTTCGGTAAAATTTACTCCTCTTTCAAGAGTATCGTTGCCATCATCAGATGGCTACCGTTGAAGTTACTATTTCTGCCTACCCTCTCTTCTTTCTTGTAGCTTTTGTATGACACTCACTCGGTAGCCGACGCGCAGATTAGGTCTTATTCTATCACCATTTGCTTGTCAAAAACAGACAAAGAGTGGACTATCCCACAATCCCACACTATTACTTCTTGTACTAGCACTACTACTACTACCTACAATTCTTACTTTTCAACTGATAATGCTGATATTTGCATAGAACTCTTCTAAGCTTGGAATTGATTCCGAAAGAGTTTACATGATGTAATGATCGACAGAAGCCATCAACTTAGCAGTACTAAGGTCTCATACTACCAGGAGTGTGTTTGCGGCTTTGCTATTTTAGCTGCTTTGATTGTCCAATGTAGTTGCTTTCTGATGCTTGCCAAATTGGATAGCCAGTCTGTCTCCAATAGCTGGTATCATAGCAGCTATTAATTTATCGCACTCTGGAGGATAGCCTGAGATAAGCTAAGGTAAAATGCATGTGTGACATAGCTGTTTTGATGACAAAGGGAATGAACAATTAATTTAAAAATATTGCTGTCATAAACTACATAGGGTTTTAAGCACTTCAACTTAAATCAAGTTTTAAGTAGGCTTTCACCCAGCTAAACTTATCCTGAGTTTTTAGAAGGCGGGACAAACGGTAAGGGGCCAAATACGTTGATTCGTATGCCATTCACTTTTTAACATTTTCCTGTCGCTCATGCTAGTTTTCTCAGGTATGGCGTCAAAAGTAGCGAATAAATGAAACTTTTTGAATATTTTGAGAACATTTTACTCGTATGTGCCGCTGTATGCCGAAAAAAGCTACTCCACGTAAATCCTAGGATACAATTTAAAAGAGTACTGAGAACATTTTTTGGTGTTGAGTTGCGTCGTGTAAAAGTCGAGCTATGAAGCAGCACTTGGCTGACCAAAAACCATAGCTGCTTTGCCTTGCTACTGCAGTCATTTACAATTGCTAAAATGGTGAGATCTGATTTGTTTTCTTGCTTTTTGATCTGGTTACACTCAAAAAAATTTTGGTTGAATTTTACCCTTATAATAGTAGGTATATTTTAAACGAAAAATAATAGTATATTTTAAACGAAAAAATGAATATATTTCCTATTATCAAAGTATTTATTATAGACCCACTTTTTAGAGTGTTTATTCAATAAGTTTATTCAATAAGTAATCGGCCCATGTGAACGAAGCTTCATATCTGGAAAATCAGCAGAACATTAGATTTTTCCCCCATGGCAGTTAATGGAAAAGCTTTTGGAATGCAAGCTATTTTACGTTAAAAATCATCAACATTATAAAGAGGAGAGCCAGAAACAAAATAAGAGAACATCAGAAGTGACGTTTTACAGGTAAAAGACATTTGGTGACATTTCGCAATGTTTAAAGTGAGAGCATTAAGATCATTTCGTAACAGCGTACAGTCATTTTGTGACTCGATCACTCGAAACATCTTGAAATCGTCAACATATAAAAGACAAGACGAGAGAAGAGGACCAAGAATAGATCCTTGTGGAACACCTGATACAGAATAAAAAGGAATTGAAGAACAGGAATTAACAGTTACATGAGTTACAATGAGCTTCCAGATGAATCAATTACAAGAGGAGGTGATCGACATTCAACATGGCCGCACGCTTGCACCGCACCTGTGCTCTAAAGTTATAATATTCAATAAGATATCGTTTTTTCTTACAGCCCCTTGCCATATTAGCTTCTTTAATTTATCAAATATTACCGATTAATTTATCAAATATTCTGACACATTTCTTAAATAACGCTAGAGACATGAGGCAAAATAAAAATGAATCTAATATCCAAAATACTGTTCAAATTATCAGCTATATTGAATACAGGACTATTATACTTTCGTATCATTCCAAGTGATTGGGTGTGTAGATAAATTCAGTTAATGTCTTCAACAAAATTTTTGGTACTGAAGCCTGAACGCAAGTGAACATTTAATTTCCAATAAGCAAAATACAAGTAGCACCATCCGCCAGTTTTTCAGCCTTCAAATCCAAGCATTAAATTGCAATTATTTTTCGATTTATTGCTATATTTTATTTATCATTAATATAATTTTACTCAACATTGTTTATCACTCAACTACTTGAATAATATAACACATGTGCGGGTATATAAATTACCTAATCTGAATTAGGTTCTATCTATTCTAAATCTATTTTTCCTCTATTTTTGTTCACAAAGCCACATAACACAATCATTTGCACATGGGTTTCAGCTCGCTCCGTTCACACTCCAAATCTTACATACCATTTAATTCAACTATCATAACGATAATATCGGTTAATGAAACGAGAAAAAAATATGTAGAGCGATTATTCGGCTATTGCATAGGTACAATCACCATAAATAAATATCACAAAACGGCCATTAAGCGAATCATTTAAATAATCGGTCATACATTTACTCATTCGTTCTTCGGGGACTCGAATAATTCTAATCCTGCAAAATGATCGAATCCATCATACGGAAACGATTCAGTGTTCAGACCGAAAAATCAACCAATAGAAAAACGATTCGATGAAATTATTGTAGATTCTGATCGGAATCGGGCAATATGTTGCCACGGGCTCTTGATTATTAATAGCTTTATAATTGTTCTTGATGGATTTCATATGGCTTCCGACACCGTTCTTATTGTTTCATCAGTATCGATAATTTCCATTGAAATGATTTTTAGATATTACGTAATTTTGAGCCATGGCTATTAGTGACTTGTAATTGACGCAACAAAATGGATTAGAATATGTAGCGGATGATATAGAAATGAGCCATGCATTTGTAGAACCAGCATTCGGAATCCATGAATAATTGTTAATAATTTATAGGTAATTCGTCATGGCATGAAGTGGGCTGAATGAATACTAGTTCTACGGATATATGAGGTTTTAATAGCTTGCTCCGAATGTTAATCGGGAAATCATAGCGGTGTTCTCTTTATCTTGAAATAAGCGATTTGTATAGAACCAAAATTCAGACGATATTCTTTTTTTGACAAGGATATAGGTATCTGTGGTTCAACCAAATATCTAATTTACTAAACATCAATTAAGCCTTTATAGAATTACACTGTCCATCATGGTTTTATATCTCGTTACAAAATATTATCTTCCTTTACACGATTGTGTCTCCATTGAGGCCACAAGGCTATTGAAACCGGGCCAAAAGAGAATCGTTTTCCACATGACAGAGGCTACTATTCTTTTTTCGGCCTCGGAGTTACAATTAAATTGTAGCCGCACAATTGCTACCATACCGAATCCTATTCGGTTCTATGGCAAACTACAACAGGACAGAATTTGTGGATATTCATCTGCAGTTTGTTCTGTTTCATCCCTTGGCTCCTATCCGTTCGGCAATATGGTTTTAATGGGTTTATTCTCTTAGATGCTACAATCGTATTTATTAACGCTTCTCTGCAACTGAATGTGACTGGCATGGACATTAGATGTTTGCGTCCGGAATCTGTGTGGATCTGGGGCTGTATACGAAGCATGGATGTGAGCTGGATTGTATGCATGCTGACCACTGTCACTAGACTGTAAAGTGACCAAAATTTAGAGTTGTGCTTAATTAACATTTTGGTCCTTATTGTTGGCCGTCCGTATGGCTTCGAATGCCTGAACATCAATTGCCAAATTTCTCTGAGCACAATCAGCCACCGTTTGACTAGTACGCTCCAACTTCAACTGAAATGCATAGCTGCCTCAGTCCCTGGACTAGTCTGCCACCGCTTCTCGATTACAGAGTACTCTACTACACAACCAACCTGGCAGCCAGTTATATTGTGCGATGTGAAGTTCACAGGCAGACTGAGACGAGCTCAGCTAGTATTTATGGCCGGGCAACGTAAATTTTTCGTTTTAATGTTTGTTGCATTTTCCGTTTACACCGACCATAATTAGTTTAAGTGAAATGCTAATTACTATCCGGTTGGTGTGCCTGTAAGAAGAATTGCGAGAACTTAAATAGGCAATAGTAGTCTGCAAACTGACTACATGTGCTCTACGCCCGGCTCTGCATTCATTGCGAATTTAGTGATGTGGAGGCCGGGCTAATCTCAGGCCGGCTTGGTAATTCATGAGATTATGTAGTTGAATCTAATGATGATGATAGTTAATTGTTTGCAAAAGGTTTCGCATTTCATGGGTGATAATGAATTTCTCGAAAAGGTATTCTGGCCGGTCTGGCAAAATAATGTTCCAATTTCATGGGCACTTTAGGCTCATTCATGCCGAAATTGTTCCACCTTGCTTCGATGGAAATATTTTGAATAGTAGAAATTACATCTCCTAATTTTATGTAATCCCCTAGATAATCAACTGCCCACAAATCACAATAATCGCTGCTACTTGATCAAACAATCGAAGTCAATAAGCCATCTAACGACGAATTAAAACCGATTTGACGACCACCTCGCCCCACAGACACTCGACATCTATCACTCCTCAAACTCTCATTCACACCAAATAAGCGCAAATACTAAATATTTGTAGGCTTGAGCCAAAAAGTCACAATAGACAAACAATCAAACAAATAAACGATTCGTCATTGAACCCCCTGACTGACATCACACCACGTCCTCATCGTTGTCGTCCTCGCCGTTGCAAACGAAAATCCCTGAACGCCAATCTTCACTTTGCATTGAAAAGCCTAAAACGTATGCCGGTCACGTGATCGAAACGCTTTATTTACAGTTCAATCTATGCGTGACACGTGACAATCCTATTAAATAATGTTAACAGAAAAAAAAACTTTTGGGAAGGGGTGAGTAAAGCAACGAAAAATTCACACTTCTTCTTTATTCCATACGAAAGATTCGAAAACACATGTCCAGAAAAGCTATGTTTTCCTGTTCGATTTCATCCTTGGGATTTGAGATGAGCGAGTCCGTAGGTTGCTGCTGTTGTCGAGACTTGAGCTTTGTTTCTGGGAGATTGGTGTTTTTTCGCTTGTTGTCTTGTGTACTCACTAGATAAGTGTGATAAGGGTGTGATCACAAATGGTTTTTTTTAGTTCCTGGCTTGCAATCAGAAATAACTATGGATTTAAAAAGTCAAATGAATACGTACATATCAGTGGCTTTGGAGGGGAGGTAGCTAAGCACCAATTTAAGGATAAATGTTTCTTTTTGATTTTTGGAGTATTTTTAAATAGCTTGTTTAGATAACATACTAAGTTTGCAAAATAATTGGCAGAATAATAATTTGTGAGGTCTACAAGTATATACCGAAACAATGTTTGCAATGTTTCCATCTATCATTATCAGTGAGTGGATTTTGGCTTTTGATAGCGGCGAAACAATCGTCTCATTCCATGGGCTGTCAGTTGTGTATTCGGCTTTGTGCAGGTTACGCTATTAAACTGACTTCCCTGTCTTTAATGTCTCTTCTGGAAACCACAGAAGGGTTGTCAAATTCCCTTACATGATAGACACTACTTACAAAATAGCATTCGTAAGCACAATCCAAAGCAATATTAAATTAACAGTGCAAACGTATTTTGTGTTGCATTGCTTAATAAAGGGTAAGTAAATTACAGTAAGATAACAGTTTGTTAAATTTACCCTAACATGAGTCCATGATGAAAAATATTACTTAATGAAATTTGTTTATTAGGATGCCCAAAGCCGCCAGAAAAACATAAACCATATAGAACGGTCCGAAATAGATTTGAGCACCACAATGAATGCAGTGGAAAACAACGATATGTCCTGCGATCCCAGAGTAAACTTTGAAGCGATTGTTCCAGAATTAGAAAATGCGTGAGACGTCAGACAAAAGAATTTTCGAATTTAACGGAAGATTTTCATACCAGAAATATAAAAATCCATTCTACGGCATTTCAGTTTCTAAAGACCAATAGTATTAACTGCGAATTCAGTAAGGCAAATAGACTCGCTGTTGCATTTCAACATCGATCCTTGACAGTACTCCACAAAACAGTCCAACGTTTTCAAATCGTAGCTTTGCTGCGGGCAATTCACTTCACCAAAACGTAAACCAGGGTTGGAGAGGAGCAGCTATGCCAACGTTCCACGGCTTTTGAAGAAGGAGGTTAAGATTCATAGAGTCAAAGGCTTTGGAGAAGTCAGTATATAGCACTTCGACCTACTTTTGATGGTCAAGAGCGAATGCGACCGCATGTGTGACAGAAAGGAGGTTGTTTAAAATGGATTTATCTTTAACAAATCCGTGATGCTCATGCACTAGTTTAGGTTGGAGAAAAGACTAGACTCTCTTGTAGACCACTTTCTCAAGGATAGCTGTAAAAGAAGCTCCGATCCTCCGTGGTTCACCGTTGATGTCGCGATTGCTCTTAGAGCCAAAGATGCAGTGCGTAAAAAATACAAAAGGACTGGCTCACGTGAAGACCTTTTGAAGTTTAAGAGGTTACTTCTGGCGCCATGTACATAGTCGATTTAGGGATTGTGATAAAATATAGCGCCACACGCCATAATACATGGCGAAAAGTACATAGGCCTACACGCCATGTACTATAGTCCTCCACGCCATGTACATGGCGTGGCGGACTATATTACATGGCGTGGAGGACTATAGCACATGGCGTGGAGAACTATAGTGCATGGCGTGGAGGACTATACTGTATGGCGTGGAGGACTATAGTACATGGCTTGGAGGGCTATAAGCATAGCGTGTGGCGCTATATTTTATCACAAATTGACCGAAATCGAATATTTACATGGCGCCAGAAGTCTATAAATTATGGCGTCTGGCGCTATGTGTTTTACCAGTGCATCTGAAAATGATTCAGTTTGCATGCAATAAAAGGCCACGAACCTTCTCAGTTCAGAGCATCTTGAGAGCACTTGATGTTAGGGGAAGGAATTCTACCAAAGAAATTCCCGAGGGATTAATGACATCAAAGATCATATCCTCTCCTATATTCAAGAAGCATGCTGATATTTATACATCTCCTCACACAGCATGGCTGCGAGTTATAATTGTAGTGCCATGAGCCATATTACATGGCTCATGGCACTATGTAATATAGCGTGTGGGGCCATAATTTTTGCGCCATGTAATTATCGCGCTGGGAGCTATACTGCATGGCTCAGGGTACTATGAACATAGCGTGTGGCACCAAAAATGCTGCGCCATATAACATGGGACCACGCGCTATGTAGATTCTGACATTATGGCGCTGGGAGCCATATTGCATGGCTCAGAGTACTATGTACATGGCGTATGGGGCCATAAATAATGCGCTATGTTACATGGCTCTGGGCGCTATGTGGATTTTTTTCAGTGCATAAGTGAGCCTCACCATAGCCGCCGCCACAGATACTTGCAGATTTACTGTTGTTACGGATCTAGCGATATTTTTCAATTTATAAATCAGTTTTAATTAAGAAACGGCAATATTTCACGTTTGAGCATTTTAAACAGCATCTTGTTCCTGTTTGTTTCAAACAATATTTTTAAATGTGTTGTGTGCAAAAAAAAGAATCTGACTATCATATGTATGCATATATGTATATTTTTGCTTGCATATTTTGGCAATTTTTGGAAGATGTTTGTCTATTTTGGTTATATTTATTGCAAGTTTATCAGCATAAATTTTTCGTGCATATTTGCATGAATATTTTGGACTGTTTTGATGCAAAACTATTCGAGCTCTGGTCATACGTTTCGTGACGTATACGTAGTGGACCTTTAGTAGATATATTGTTATGATTGATTGATTAAACCCATATGAGAATGATACAGATGAAGAAGACGTAATGGGTCACATATTTTAACTTAGATGTTTAGGAGATGAGTGAATTAAGATAAGCTAGTTTCGAGATTTATCGCCGATTCATCCACCCAATCAAGAATTTTTTCATGTGTTTCTAGTTTTTATACCAGGTTAAAAGACTCCGAAGGAAAAGACAATCAGTCGGTGAGATGATGGCCGAAGGAACAACTAGAGAAGATATACAATTTTTTAGAAGATATACAATAAAAGGGTGCTGCAAAATTTAAGTGCATATATGCTTTCAGTTTCCGAAAATAATTTTTGTAATATTCAAGTAGTGGTCAAAAAATGTTTTTACGGCTGCTGGTAGAAGTGCGCTGATTCTTACCACTGACTATTTTGATTATATAAAATACTGGCTTATTTTATTTCTTTTAAATAAAGCTTTCAAATTAATTGTTTAAGTAAATTTTGTTGTTGAAATAATTTCTTTTTAGTGAGACCTATTTTTTTATATGCGTTTACTATATCTAGAAATTCGAAGTCTCGACAATAATCTCTTTGCTAATAAAAACAAATTTGTTGCAACTATCTTGAAAAAACAACAGTTACTACCTTTTTGTAATTTTTTGTCTGTTTTTGAAGCAGACTACATTTTAATGCACCATGAGGAAATTCTTGCAGTAATTGTAAACTTGCTAAAATTTACATACCCTTCTTCTTCTGAAGAAATGTACAGAATAGTTTACTGACGTTCAATTTCAATTGCTATACATAGCTTATTTATACTGCTCTTCATGTCATCATACGAACCGTGTACCCGCCCTTGATTCGAATTTATGCTTGACGTTCCTAGTAAAAATATTCCCATCACTAGTTATTAATTATTTCGAGAAAAAAATCTGACAGCATTGCAAAGCAACAATTCATCAAAACTAAAACTAATTGATTTATTACAACTTTACACCCGTATCATTAAAATCGAATCATATTTTCCAATTTGTCTCCGGCAAACACAAACGAGTGAAATACCGTCGATCCATAGCTGCAGTTGTGACAACAACATTTTCACTACCAACGAGCAAATAAGTATGCTAATACTCGTAACTGAATTCGAAATGGGGCATCTGGGCTAACGATATCAACATATCCACTGAAAATTTCTCTTCATCTTTCAACCCAAACCATGACTCTCTCATCACAAAGCAATCTAATAAAATCACAGCACATCATAAAAGCAACGATCATAAAACTTTTATTAATTTTAAATTTTCTATTAAAAGGAAAATCTCTCGTGAATTTTCCGCTACGATAACGAAAAAGAACAAAAAAACACAGCGCCAAAACAAAACTGAAAAAATTGAGTGAATAGAAAACACAAAAAAAAAACACATCATCGTCCTTTTGCAGATAAAATTAGTATTGGTGAGGATGGTAATTCAACACTTACCACTACAAAGCCCTATCTACCGACATGGATCCTTTTTGTAGGTGTTTGCTTGTCTAATGGAAATTCCTGCACACCGAGACCAAATCCTTTTCCATCGTAAATTATGTACACAGTCACTATATACGATAATGCTATGTTCCTCCATTCCAATTCTAGGACACTTCACATATGGTAGACTTGAAAAAGAAAATTGTTTATTTTCCCATTTCTCACCATCCTTGACACTTTGTATCTCTTTCCAACAACAACAGCTTACAAGGATGGTGAGTTCCTGTGGAATTCAATTTGTCGTCGCTCGTACACGTATTTGATTGTAGATGTGTGAAAGGAATTCATGCGCACTTTGTCTACTAACAGCCAACCACCTTAAATAAGGATTCTTTCCCCTCTTTGATACGTGCCCTCGTAAATATATTTCCTACCATGCTGACTTAATACTATCGTCTGGTAGCGGTAGCAATAGGGCGTTGTTAATGCGACGCCTACTTGTTTTTGTTACCCTTGTACGACTGAAAACCTCATCCTTTTCGTTCAATCTGGCAACGCTCTGCACACGGACATTATTCTTCGTATCATCTCTCAGCACGGCCATTTTCATAATAATGAGCGAAAATTTGCTTTAAAGTATGATAGGAAAATTTTATGCTTTCCGGAATCTGGAGTAGATACATAATTACGCAAGGAAAACTTCTAGAATGTTAGGATGATTTTATTCGTTATAAGTACGAAAATTCACAAAAGAAAATTTATTAGTACACAGTACGAGACAAGACAGAGGCACGTTTTATTTTGCTGTAATTGTGACGAATTACATGGGAATGTTTTAAAATTTGAAGGGGAAATATTATTTTTGTCGGAGCTTCAACAATTTATGTATTTTCTGGGTTAACAGGGAATGATTGACGGAATTCAGATTACTTTGTCTGCTAGGAAGTTTGGTTTATTATGACTCTTTTGAAGGAATTGGTGTTGCTGGTGTGAGGACAATAAGAACATTTTATTAAATTTGATAAGAAATAATTATTATTTTTAGGTTCAATGTTTGCTTTGTTTGAATGTTTTGTTCAGCGGAGATATTTATAGCGCAGTGAAATAGATATTTATGGAAAAGAGTTATGTTCTGAACGGTAGAGTGCTCAAAATTAAACATAGAATTGTAGAGGACTCATCTGAGTTTGATTCTCTTCAAAATACATACATAGTACATACATAAATATTTGGCTTTGAATTCATGTCCTAGCTCTACTCTATACGGAAATGATGCAATTAGACATTTTATCACATAAATTAATAAAATTAAGCTCAAACCATAAATTCAACATTACTGTTGGAAAGCAAATGTGGTTTGAAAAACTAGAAAAACTAAAAGTACTAGAAAAACGAAAAAATTAGGCCAAATTAAGACAAGTCTACACGTACGATCAATGAAAAATGCTAAATAGTATAGTAAAAATAAGCATAACGTTCAAAGAAGGATAATGTTTTGTGCAAGGCATCAAACCCCAGTGAACGTCAACTTTCTGCTCAATAGAAAAATCTACAAAATGGGGCGATGTTATGTAAGCTTTGTGTACTTGCTCACCAATGAAATAAAAAAATAAAGCTTGTGTAAATACAATAAAGAGCAAGATAGGAGACTAACCTGATGTTGTGGCAAGGTTTACCTCTGAAATTTGTGGCATAAACATTGCAAAAAGTCATTAAGAAAGATTTTCAGTGTATAGGATAGTATCAACGATTTATGGAAAATACACAAAAAAGTTGAAAATGTGAGAAGATACGTAAAAATATTTAGTAAGCGATTAGAGCCACAGTTGCTGCAGTATTTGAAAAAAACATTCGCACCTTGAGATTGAGAGGCATTATGAGATCTAAAGAGTAATAAATCCTTTTGGCGCAGTCTGAGCTAGGAAAGTATTTGTAGGAAAGTATTCTAGGAAAGTATTAAGCGAAAAGTTTCAGGCTGGAGGTGTAATTCCTAATGGGGTTTTTCCCTGTTATTACGGAGTGTTCCTTTTCTGCGTACGAAAAATATTATTAAAATGCTTATTTTAACTTCTTTTCAGTTAAATTGATGCCGCACTTGCCCTTCCAAACAGACTCCGGAGAAGGGTAACTTAGGCACATAAAAGTGTACTAAGCGCACAACCACTATTGAGTGGGAAGCTACCCTAAGTTTTCGACAAACTGGGTGGTCCTATTTAAGCCCACCGAAGTTTCTTCGGTTAGGCCTGCGAAGAAGTATGAAACAAAGGACTTCTTCCTTCTCCTATGAATGCCCTGGTATTAGTACAAGAGCTGACTACATGTTTCCTCTTCCTTTTCGTACCCAGAACTCGAACAGCAATCGTTGTAATGGGTACTCAGCAGCTATGTATGCCTGCCAAACAGAAAATTCCCAGTTAGACAGCTACCGCTATGAGGAGGGACCTCATTCCTAGTTCAGGTAGTTTCCTATGTTGCCCAATATAAAGAAATTCCACAATTGTCTTGCAATCATACAGGTAGATTCTTCTATCCAGGACAACATAGCGTCATTTACGTGTTTTTTCAAGCTGTCGGAGTGCCAATCGGGACACTGCAGGAACTTGCGAACCTTTGCAAGTTCGTCGCTTCTCAATTCCACTTAATGTTCCTATGTTCTGGCTCTCAAAATATCTGCACCATCGAATGTCTCGACGTGTCGTTAAGAGACTTCTGGTATTTGAAGACTAGCTTCGACGATGTTGAAGACTCTAGCAAGGGATGATTGTATAATTACATAACTGTCAGAAACTAAAGGTGCTCACTCCAAATATTTGAATACATCTCTCTGTTATTTAGTTTGAACTCATCTGTATATTTGTCCGCAGCATCTATTCTACGAGTATGGCTCAGATCTGTCCGTCCAGAGATCACTCGAATGCAGTCTTACTGCTGTGCAATTTACATCCAGATCGGTAGGAAATCAGTGAAGCAGCACTAGGAGTAATTTGGCTGGAGTATGACGGAGTGCTCTCTTTATTAAGTCTTTCTCTATCATTTTCTGATTTAAAGCCTTAAGTATGAATAGAAATGGATGTTCCGTACAGCAAATTTGGTTTCGCCATGCTAGAGTAAATCCCAGAGACGATCCAAGGTTGTGGCCCCAAGTCTTTGCAATAGCTTTTTTACAGCAGTATAGAGTCACCAAAGCCTTCTGAGCTCTTTCTGCCGTATTTTACTTCCATAGATGCTTAATAAGTCCAAGATATTTAACTTTGCTTTGATGCTTATAGGAATTCTTCGACCTCTATACTTCTTCCTGACGAGCAAAAGTTCCGTTTTTTCAGGGATTGTACGTAAGCAACACTTTTAGCTCAATTGCGAGATAATATGTAAGGATTGATTTAATCTCTCCGATCGGGACGAAATAAATTTCTCTGATATGGCAATAGTCATTTCATCTGCATACACTTTCACTTTACACCACTTTGATAAAGCTTTTTGGGGGTCGTTAGCTGTTAGGTTTCAAGATAATGGACATAGAATATCGCCCTGACTAGTGAACGTTTTACCATTCGCTTGATGGTTGAGTTACTAAAAACGACTATAAAACCTGATTTTTTAGTGGCTGATTTATAAGTTCGACTAGATGCGAATTGCCATTCATCACCTGAGGATGCACATTATTGAACGCTCGTTCGATGTCCAGAAATGCAGCCGGTATGTACTCCCTGCAGACAAGTTATTTTTCAACCTACTTTACTGAGGTATGCAGCGCTGTTGCAACAGATTTACCTCTCGTATAGGCATATTGTGATTGCGGTGGTACCTAAAAGAGTTGAAGGTTAATTTGAAAGAACTTCAACTTAATCTGTTACTGTGCTGTCAAGATTTTCGTTGGATCCAATGACCATCTCCTCATCTAGGTCTTCGTACTAGATTTACCAGATGCATCACACGGCAATTTTTCCACAGCCTTTTCTACTGATGATCTTATCCCCTATTTCCGCAGGGAATGAAACTTCCGGGGTATACATTTTTGGGTCAGCTTGGTATAGTTTAAACGGTATGAAGTCGAATCAGTAACCGATTTTGTAGTAACGGGTAGCTCGATCACCGGATCTTCTGCTCAATCATATGACCATCATAAAAACCGCAAGTAAAAAAGGCTCGGTGAGTATCCATAACCTGGATCCTGGTTTACTTGAAATCATACTTCTGATTTCGCTGCTGGCTATATCTTACTCACTTATCTTACTACTAGGCTGGCTTTATCTTACTCAGCTTTCACACCTACAAATCTGCAGAGCGTTGCTTCTGACAGGGTCAGATTAATTCTTCCCGGTTGATTCGATGCTAACCGGTATTGAGGTAACTCGGCAATGACCCATGATTTGCTTTGAGAAAATCAAAAAGCGCGTTCTGCATAAACTTGCAGTTATCAGTTGAGATGATGCCATCACTTTTACTGCTCTCATTGACTGCCTTAACGAGACACTCTTTGGCCATTCCAGTTGGGACAGCCTTACGTTTTTTTCAGCTTCTGCTGGTTTGGCTGTTCAGTTGACCTTTGCCATATCTGAGTGGCTAATCTTGCAAAAACTTCAGTTGCGGGACAAACCCCTTTATTTAGTTCTTCCTTGTCCTTATTAAACTTAAATCTCTCTAAAATCTGAATGGCACTCGTCTAGGTTCTATATGTCTCTGGCGAAATAATATATGAGCAATAATGGAAGCGGGACCTGACGGTACCTACAGTGGATGCCACTGGTGGTTTGATTGCCGTTCCTCATATATTCCACTGAGTTTACTCAGGTTTTCTCTTCTCATAATTGCTCGGCTTTGTTGCCTTGACACTGCGAGGGACCGAACCAGGGGCAACAATGTGGTTGCAGAGATTTTCGGGCAACGAATGTAAAGACCACCAGAATGATACCCTGTTTATCTATGCAGAGCCGGGAGGCCATCCGAGGATTGACAAAATACGTTATGGGAACAAGTGCTCAAAGCTGAGTTGGTGCTAATCAGGAGCTCAGCTGTTTCTCATTTCAGGCTAGCTTAATGGCCACAAAACTAAAAGCGTTTTCTGAGAACGGAGACGAGCCTTTCACGAGCAGAATTCATTCTTTCGCTAACGCGCCCAAAGACACTAACAACCCCAGCAAAAGTGTTAACATCACCAGCGTAGAACAAAGATCTCAATCAGGATAAGAGAAAAGAATATAGGATGTGCTGCGATTAGACCATTTGTTATTTGCCAGGATGCACCATGTGGAGGCAACCTTACTACATCCCCAAAACAATCAATCTTTTCACACCAGTTAACTTGCATATTATTTTTTTAAATTTTCTGAGGTTCGGCTGTGTCAACCTTTTTCGACTTTACTTGCTTCAAGTATTTTTTTAGAAGAACGCAGAGTGTTTATAGATGAGTGCCTTGAGTAATTTTTAAACTAATTGTTTTAAATCATTTAAACACATGTACCTTTAGGGACATTTTGAAATCAGCAAATATTTTAATAAGAAGCGCTTTTAAACCTAGTTGTCCTTTTTTTACAGTCCCAACAGTTTGACTGCCGGGGTTCTAACACATTACGAAACAATTTCACAAGGAACATTGCTTTGTTTTGATAACTTTTTCTACCTTTATGCAATTAACTACTAATGCAGATTCATTTTAAACGTTAAATTTCATAAATCCCCTTTAGAAAATATAATTGTGCCAGATATCGATGAGTGTTTAAAGGGAAAAACTAAAACATTTTCGCCTGGAATAGTCCTTGATTGTTAGCTCCGGTGATTTAAAAACTGACCCAAACTGCATAAGTTTTAGTAAAGATATCTAATTATTTGCAGCATCTACATATTTTTCAGTATGTGACAATAAGTTGGCATCATTTTATTATGCTGTTATTTTTTCTGTTTCCGTTCGCTTACTTACTAGTTTAGCTCAACATATTTTACATTATTTTCGGTTTCTTTTAGCTCCCGACTAGAAATTTTTCTAGCTCTGAAACTTCCTGGACATAGATGAATTATTTTCTTTACCACAATGGCTTCCTGGCTCTCAGTGATGTTTCCACTTTCGCTTCGAATTTCTCCCGACCAGCCTCATCATCTCTTATGTAACTTTTCTTTTTTTAGCATCTTTGTCACGTTTTAGATTTAGCGGCTAGGTTGGTATAAAAACTACTCTAAAAAAGGTTCAGGTGCTCATTCCGGCTCTGTAGATTCGGAATTTTTTAAAAAAGTATGCATGAAATAAAAGTTTTTCAATGTGATGAATCTCCGTTTTTAAAGTGCATGTTTAAATGAAGTTATTAGCAGACAAGGTTGTTTTTTATTTATTTCCCTTAATTTAGAGGTTACTTCGGGTCACGACAAATAATGAATATGGCTACTTTTCCCAAAGGTTGATTTCTCGGCAAATATAAATACAAATCTTCTATACCAGTACTAACACATTCATATAGTTGCAATGATTGTTGTTGGAGTTCGATTGTAGCATAAATAATTGCAACCAGTGAGTTCGAAGTAAATGTGGAAAATTGACCCAAAAAATAAACATGTAGTTACGTTCAAAAATCGATTACTATGAAGATATTACAATTAATCCCAACACGACCATTAAGATTTTCACCTGCACTCTATCAGAAACAGAGGCTTAACTGATGAATCAATTTTCCATCGAATCCATCGAAAAATACAGCATACAGTAAGTGATAATCAGCGATCGTTTACGTTGTTTTTAACTACCTGCTCTTTCACCAAAACAACCACACCAATTAAAGAAAGTTTCTTCAGCACTGAGTCGCCATGTCTATAATAATTATCGGAAGAGATCGAATAATTTTCGCATGTCTCAATACCAGAGACTATGCATGAAACTACCCGTATTCCATCTCGATTTTTGATCTGAAACCCAGTTCCTTCACCATTCACTATCAAAATACTTTCTGATCACATCTTCACCATGATAATACCCTGTACACTACATCATAAATAAGATCGCGCTTATGTAAATCAATCAGGGCAATTATCGAACGACGGGACAAGGTGCATATCATCGAAGAATTTATTGAATTTTTTCGCGCTTGCAACTGGCTTTCGCAATTCGATCGTGGTTGTATCTTGTATCTTGCATTGGTGTTGGCTATATGGAATTCAATATGCCAGGGAAGGATAATGGGGTAATTTTGAATCGATTAAGACCTCAGCCACCAATCAATTAGGTTCAAGTCTCAGGATTCGCAGCGAAAGAGGTAACTCTTCATGGGACTGATTTTCGTCGGGAGTTAAAAATTCCAAAATGAATGAGACACTCAGTGTACGTATTTGAGAAAAAGATAGTAATTAGAGATTATAAGTCAAATGGATGGAAAAAGAGAATTGTGTAAATCTATGCATGTTGTGATGGTTCAATGTTTGCGGCGGTTAGCTTGAGGCGTTTCGTTTCGAAGCATCATCAGAACAAGTCGAGGCATCTTATAACGTATAATTAAGTAATATACGTTTTATGGTCTTTTGTTTTTTGCTGCTCGTGCCTTTTGTCGGTATCGAAACCGACGATCCGCGAAGATCACGATCGATCGAGAAATGTCTCAATTTGTAAGCGATGGTTGGCATGGAGAATGCACTCATATGCACATAGCTTAAAGTGAATTTTCCTGGTAGCTAATGGTGAGAAGAGGTAATATAAAAACATCATAAAAATTAATGGCGTTGCCAATTAAGATTATTTTTTTCTCTGCTCGTGTTCAAGGAAACTTCAGTTGTGATGAATGCAAAAAGCAATGTTGAAATTACGAACAATAGCCACAAAACGCGAGCCGAAAATTCAATCGAAATGTAAACCTGCAGTCTACCCACGTAACGAAGTCATAGAACCGTAGTGGTGTGACAGGTGCTTAATCAGAGTGTTTGTACATCAATAGTCGTACGGACGGCTTCTTCATTTCAAATCATAATTCAATTGAGCTTCCATGGTATGCATAAAGGTTTCTTTACAATTTGTTTTTTGCTTTGACACAAACAATTTGATGCGTAAACTGGAGCGGCTACTCTCTGGGGTCCAGTCTTGGACCTTCAATATTTCTACACTCGTACGTTATTTCTTCGTTGGCTCTTCAATGCTGCTAATATCTCTTGGCAATACAAATAATTATACGCTATTGTTACTGTTCAGACGGACTACACTCTAATATATTCCAATTATACTGTCAGATTGATGGGCCATAATTGAATTTCTTACTTTCTGTCTGGCCCCTTCAATCGTGGAGCGTCGTCATGATTGAAAAGAGCAGGTCATTTGCTGAACTGCTCATTTCAGGTATCTGGAGCGTTTTGAATCTTCTGAATAAGATACAAATACGTAACCTAATTGCATGAATAAGTAAAATGAAATTGAATGGCACACATGGAGCGAGTTGTGTATTCGAAGCCTACCTGCAGTGAATGGAGAGACATTGCTGAAGATCGTACAATTGTTTCAATTTGCAAAAACCAGTCACGCACCGAAACTGAACGATCTCGTCGAACAAAAGTCCAGACACCAGACTAGCTCACGGCTTGGAGGTGCTAATGAATGAAAATTAACTAAGTAAGTGGAACCACATGAGAACATATGCAAGAAATGTTTACCACCCGAGGCGATGAGGTCTCTATTGTTTGACATGTGAATGAAAAGGTTCTCCGGAAAAAAGATAATAAATGAACCGAATAATTTATCAATTGCTATGCCACGTACCAAACTGTACAACAGACATCGTTCGGATCAATCCATTGATTCAATCGTCGTGCATACAATTACCGACACTTGCGTCAATTAGGTCGAACGGAGAAAACTCTTAGTTTTCATGAATGCTCTGTTTGAAGCGCTTGTTGTACGATATTAACGGTGGGATGCATGCATCAATGCACCGAAAGTGTCAAGTAGCTGAGTTTGAGTAATGAATGCCTGTCAGTTAATGGAAGCATTAAAATATAAGGTAGGAAATTTATTATTGAAACCACAAACAATTACTTTGGTAGAGAAAGTCAAAGCTGTAAAGAGTTTGAGCACGTGCTATAAGGTTGCTATTGCGTTACCAAAGCAGCCGATTATGTCTTATTATCATGAAAATTTTCCGCAAGTATAAGAAACACATGCTACTAGCAAGTCAAAGCTGTGGTAAAACAAAATGATTAAACTGAAAGTTCGTTCTCGGAGGAACAGCAGACGTCAGACTAATAATATCCAGAGACTTGAATTTTATTTGTCCCTCTGTTTGTTTTCCGAAAAGTACATTTCGCTCGATTTCATCTCCACGGCTATCTATATTAAGACAAAACAGCCAGCAAATTCAGTTGCCATATGCTCCAAAATATTCGTCATTTGTCTTTATCTGAAACATTACATCTTGTTTGTTGTAAGAACCTCTTGACTTCATATACCATTTGCTGGTACCATTAAATTCACTATACAAGACTCGTACTGAATTCTATACCCTTTGGTAAAATGGATGCCAAAGAAATAAAGGAAATTCAGTAGGACTGATTCGAGCTCCATAGTTTGGAGCCCTGAAACCAACACTCGCATGTCCTTTTTCACATTTTCCTCGTATCGAACGACATTCATAATGCTGTATCATACCATATAGTGAATGGATGCGTATCTCGATTCATGGCCAAATAGAGTCGTTTTATGGGATTCGCATTCCAATAGCTAGGCGAGACGAAACAAGGATCGCATGGGGACCACGCCGTACAAGCGGAGCATAGAAGTGAATACAAGTTACGGTATTCAATACGGGCATAAAGGGTAGAAACACAACATCGAAGCCAAGACTATAAAGAGTCACCCTGTAGCGCTCGGTCGTCGGCTCGCAACCCTACACCAAATTCATAAATCATAGAAATATCGAACTGATAACCGACTCATGTGTACAGAGCAATAAAAGATAAGAAATTACCAACGAAATATGCTTTCGAATGGCATTTACTTGCAGTGATTTTTTGCTCCTGCGGTAGCTGCTGTATTTGTTGGTATCATTGCTGTTCGAGCTACTGTTGTGACTCGGTCGCTTCAAGATACAAATATATGTCTACATTATTTGGTACCATAGACAACACGCAGACGACTCTATTGTTCAACTGATTTCTTAGCCTATTAACTACACCCATCCGCTTCGCATTCGCTTAGTCTCGGATAGTCACCAGGATAGTGCTTTATTGAAAAAAAAATGAAAACGGTTACTAGCCATGCGATAAGTATCTTGTATCTGTCTTGCTCTCTTGAGATATGCTCCCAACGCAATAAAATTGCAGAACAGCAAATAATTAATAGAGACTTAACTCGATTGGTCCCGGAAAACGCTATGTCTTGACGTATATGACAATATCATCGCATGCAATCGTCGAATGTGTTAGTATGAAATCCAAACAGAAGAAGAAATCAATTTATTGAGTGCTGAACGTTGACATTGTTGGAAAAGATTTTATTGCTGACCTCTTATGATTTAATGGGCCATAAATAAATTAATCTCATCATGGTGTGATAGAAGGCAAGTTGCGGAGAATTATGACCGTGCAAGAAATGCATACTGATCTCTTGATTATTTTATTGTGATTTTAATACAGCATATAAGTGTAAAATGTGGAAATGTGCGAAATTTAATGTAAATAATAAATTTAGTAGCTTCGTGGTAATAAATGCGAAATTTTTATTACATTAATCTGCATAAACTAAACCGACAAATGTATCCATGTTAAATGAACCCTGTTAGCACAAGTAATTAATGTTGAAGCTGTGGTGGATGATGTTCATTAGGAATTTATATCAATTTGTTAGGCTGTTTATCGTTTTATAATATTTCGTAATATTTCATCAGGAATACCACAAAACTTCATCCAACAAGTAAACACTAATGATCTAAATGCACCTTACAAGAATCATAATGCGGTAGAATAACGAATCAACAAGCACTGTTGGTAAATGTCGTGACCTTTCAATAGCCGGTGAAATGATGATTGTGATTTTCAAATCACTGTGATTTTGAGCAGTGAATTTTAAGATTGCATTGATTTTGGAAAAAGACATGATGCCCATAACTTATTTTAAAAGTAATTAGGAGGATAACGATAACATTATTAAGGCAAACATAATAAGAATTATCTTCAAAATGAGCTATGAATAGAAGCAAATATTTTTCACTTCTGATTTTTATGAAGTTTTTGAATATGAAGCTCAAGTATATTACATCATATCATATTTAATATAAAGACAAATCTAGCGCATAGGAACTACTAGAAAGATTGATTTTCGAAGAAAACAGAGGAAATATATAAATTTCGTCCTTGGTTGAAATGTTTTTTAAGTCAAGTTCTTGCTTTCATGACCAGACCATCACACCAAATAATGCTATATTAATGAAATCATTTATCTGTGCAAGAGTGGCAAAAGTTTCGGTGGTGATGACTGCATTAGACATTATAGGAGAAGAAAAATTTTGAGACATCACTCGTTAACATTTCAATACATAAGAAATTCAAACATTTGACACTTGCTTTGACTATAAGGTGTTCAAAATATGAAAATGTGAAATCTTTTGGTACAATAACGAGAAATTGTCCAGTTCTAGCAGCCCGTTGTTAGCGCCACAACGTTAAATTTGCTTCACATTACGACGGACTAAATTTATGAATTTTGTTTTGATCTGAAAACTGAATCGGAAGTTACAGACATGAAACCGCCCAAAAAGTTTCAAAATTTACAAAATTTACCCAAGCCAAAAACTCTTTTTATCCCTAGATAAAGTCACCTTGCGAATTGTATTTCAATTCCGTAGCAGCATCATTAGTTATAAGGGTGGAAAGATTTTTAGAATTGCCGCACGCATAAAAATTCATAATTTACAAAATCAAAACATAGTTTAGTGGTGTTGAAAATTGATTGACCTCTTGGTGCGCAAACGACCAAAATAATCGTAGCCAACAATTTTATCTGGATTTTGCAGCAAAAATCTGTAAAATTTGGCTCACACCAAAATCAACCCACAGTTTGAATCTAGTTTTCATATGATGACTCTATCGGAAGTAATAGTGGAAGAAAGGATTTTTTTTTACTGACCATATTTCAAGGGTTGCTCACATTTTTTACTTATTATTCTACTCAAGACCAATTCATCCTGTAAATTTCATATTGGTCTTATGATGCAGTCGTGAGTTCTCGCGAACACTATTTTGGGTTGTTGTTGTTAGGCTGAATTTATTGAAGTGTTACTGCTATTGTGAGCTGAGGAATTTGTTAATTTTGATTTAAAAGGCGAACAGTTTTCAGAAGACTCGATGATTTGAAGGATATTTTTCTACTATCTGCCGAACCTATGAAGTTTTGCGGACATTCATCAAAAATCAAACATGATCTTCTGATGTTTCTAGAAGAAGTTATCACAACTTGAAATTTAACAAATTTTTTTTGCTTAGTTTTAGGCACTCCTTGGATAGAAAATGTCTATAGCGTTACTGTAGCTAAATATTTCGCATACTTGCTTTTTTGACGTTCTTCTTCCCCTAGAAATGTAGAAGTACCTGAAAAATCATTGAAATTTCCGTTGAATGCGTTAAACATATTTATATTTTAACTTGAAACATACAAATTTCTTATGTGCATCAATATGTTCTGAAAATTTCAGTTTTATCGTATCACGCACTCCTGAGATAAATTCTCTCCTGAAATTCGACTCGAACACAAGTTTTAAATTCACATGTCAGGAGAAAATCTCAACGATCGAAATCACAGCTAGAGGAATGATAGCGAACGAAATCACAACGATTGAAACCACAGCTATCAAAGTCACAGACAAAAAATCACTGCTATCAGAATGACTGCGAACGAAATATTAGGGGACAGATCCGCAGTTTTCGCTGACTTTGAGACTTTCGATCACAGTGATTTCGGTAACGGTGATTTTTCGTTGTGATTTTTGTTGTGATTGTCAGCGATTATTTTTCGCTGTGAACTTTTTTGCTGCGATTTTATTCTTGGTGATTTCCTTCGTTAAAATTGTTTCGCTAGCATTCCGCTCACTGTGATTTCATTCACGGTGATTTTAAATATGTAGTCTGCTACTAGTGATTTTTCTTTCACTGTGGAATACATCGTCCCAACAATAACAACAAGTAACTCTTATAGCCCAATTGTTTTAGAAAAAAAAGCCGTTCTGCCAATAAGCGAAACCATGATTATTGTGTAAAAATCAGCCTTTTTTTAAGTCACTCGTTAACTATTGATTTTTCGTGAATTTTCATTAAAGTTTTTCAGCACAAAATCTGCACAAAAGTTTTGTACACGAAACCCACATGAGACTAATAGTCGTTAAGATATGAACCTGAGAAAACTTCGACTTTTTGGTGCATTAAGGTATGTTTTCATCACGATGCATAAACGATAGTGGATTATGCGCATTAGGTATGCTTTAGGTTTTGGTAATGGAGCACCACACTTGACAACAGTATTCCAGGGCACTGCGAACAAATGATGGGAAAAGATGGAACATGGTTAAACAATGTTTTGGAGGATAAATGGTAAAGTCAGATAGTTTAGAGGCGTTGGTAGCTATGCGCATTATATGTTGATCGAATTTGAGTTTCAAGTTGAATATAACGTTAAGGCCTTTTAAGTTGACAGCGACATTACGACAGGAGTTTGAAACAGAATGAGAGAAAATTATAGAGGTTATATTATTGTTTGAAATTTTAAGATGAAGTCGGTTAACCGTGCGCCAGTTACTTAACGCTGTGACTCCGTTACTCTGTACATCTTCAAGTCATCAGCATATAAAAGACAAAGAAATCGGGTAAAGGATTGTAGCTCATTTACAAACAATAGGAACAACAGAGGACCAAGAATTGAACATTATCTTACTCCTGAGGTTTAAAGAATAGATCAGAGGTGCAAAAATCAACAGTCACAACAAAAATATGATCAAGAGTATGGCACGTGAACCAGGAGAGGAGAGGACCAGAAATACAATAATTTTCTAGCTTCAGAAAACATCATGAATTACAAAGTCAAAATTTTTGGAAAAATCTGTGTGTATTGTATCTAATTGGATTTGTTGATTCCAAAGCAGATGCAAGTCAGTTGGTGGAAGAAAGCAAGTTCGTCAATAAATATTTGCCTTTAATGAACCCTAGATCCAGAACAAATTGAACAGACCGATTGACTCTATTGTATACCACCCTTTGAAGCAATAGACTAAAACAATGAAGGAGGGAAAATTTGGTACATAACGAGGATCACCAGCTTTGTGTATTGGCAAAACATTTGCATTTTTCTATTGAGAAGGGACTTTACCCAAAGTAATACTTAGGCCGAAGATTATAGAAAGAGTAATAAATAAGTAAGAAGATGAAGACTTAGCTAAGACATTCGGACTGACATTGGGCCCACAGCCAAAACTGATATCAATGTATCATATTAAAGATTCTTACTTACAGGAGGGTTGGTACGAAAAGAGGATAGCGTGGATGAGTATTGAGAAGAAGAAGTAGCGGAAAAAGGAAGTGAAAACCAGTGAGCGAAAAGTTTTTAAACATCTTGTGAAGTAAAAACTGTTACATCGTTGTATTTTATTCAGTTAGGAATAAAAGGGAAGCAATTTAAAGACTAAATTTAAAATCAAAATTTTGTGGATCTAGGTTTCGATGTGATCGATGCACATTTTTCCGCTTCGGAACGTAGCCTCTTACACTCATATAGGTCATTTCAAAACATTCTTTGTTTTAGACGTAGGATTGGTTGGAGTAAAACGCGAAAACAAGTTCGAAAAGAATACGTTCCAATTTTTAAAATTAATTATCAAAATCACAAAAAAAAAACAATTTATTTCAGTTATTTCAGTCGAAATGGGAGAGCATTTTATTTTACTGTAACTTTCCTTTTTGTTCGACTTTTGGGGAAGTAGAATATGGCAGAGGTCAGGAGGTACATAAGATGAAAGCATGATGGAAAGCTTTTAAACATTAGACGAAACAATAGGTCTGTTCCCGTACTACAATTAATTGCGATTAATTGCAATGAAGCCGTTTTTTGTACTCCGTTTTAGTACGCTTCATTGCAATTAATTGCAATTAATCGTAATACGGGAACAGACCTAATATCAAGGAACTTGTTTGTAGAATTTTGGTTTTATTGAATTGATGGCATTGAATAAATAAGATAACTTTGCTCATATAAATACAGTAAATCAAAAGATTCATTAAGGTTTCTATTTTTTCCTCCACAATCGTTGGAGAATTTCTTTTATAGTTATTTTCCCTTCAAGAATTAGTGCCAAGTAAAAATGTTTGTGATAAGATATATGTTTGGAAGGATCTATTTCATCTTTATAATAGAGAAATTAATAAATAGAAATTTGGTTTACGCGCAGATGGGCTTGCGTAGTGTAAAACGGGTCCTTCCAGTCATGGAAAATTCAATTTTGTTGGTATTCAAGATGCAAATATTCTGAGCGTAAGCATATGTGGTAAGCAAATTTTTCTGCTTTCTAAGCTTTTTCAAACGAACACATAACTCCAAAACTACCACCAAAAAATGATTTATATATTTCTCGTATCAGTTAGTTTTAACAAGCACTTGCCGAACAATGGCAAAACACTCTCCCTAAGTATTATATAATTTCAAATATTTTCTAAACATTAACACAGCATTTAATCCATCCATCTTTCGATCCACGTAAACATATGTGGCATTATATGAAAATCCATTAAAATCTATGAGTTCTTATCAATTTACACGATCTCCATGTAACTACCTAACAAACACGATTTCGTTCAAATTTACTTCCAACACCTCAAAAATGATTGATGATTTTCACTTTGACACATTTCATTATTTTCACCGGCCACTACAGTTTATTCGTAACGCCCAAAGTGAATCATAAAGCCATTACTCCAAACCCAACTTCGTTCTCGGATTGCTTTCTCTCATGGTCGAACATGTAGTCAATGGACATATAGCTGAAAAGGTGTCCACCAAAATTTATACTAGCTATAGACAGTTGTGTTACCACTACATACACTTTGGTTTGAATCGTTAAAAAATATTTCCTTTACCAACGAAAAGGTTGAACTGGCAACTGCCCTGTGATCCTTTCGCAGGATTCAATTTGACATTTTAATTAGAATCACGTCCGGGATTTTCGCTTCGTTCGTCAGACGTTGGATGGTGGCATAACTTATAACTCTTCCGTTTTTCACAGTTTTCGAGTTTCATAGTTTTTTTTTGGTCTTTTCAGATTTGATTTCCACTACATCATTTTCGGGAACGAAAGCCAATTTCAATCAACGCGAAAATGTACAGTCATGCATGAAGCATGAATTTCCGTCAAATCTTTGCCAAACTTATTAGTTCTCATGCGGGCGGGGAGGAAAATCAGAGAAGAGTGGAGAGTCCTCTGGAAATTATTATGATGGAGAGAGAATATTGTGCTAGTTGCTAATGGATAGTGGATGAAAATGAGTTTTTGTCAGACGGTTAATTTAAATTTTTTGGGAAATACTTGAAGAAAGGGCGATTTTTGTGATTTATGTTCATTTCAGGAACGGAAATTGATTAAATACGTAGAAAAGAAAGCTTAAGTATGCATTTTAAGAGCTACAAAATATATATATCATTTTATTTTTATGACGATTCTCTATAATAATACAATCAAAACTAACTAAGAATAAGACAAATATAGCGTTTTAGAGAAGAAAAAGGTAAAAATAATAAAAGAAACACATTTAAGTGCACTTTTATCTCAGTAAAAATATTCAAGATGTATAGAAAGTTAAAGATTAAGTTCAAAACTTTATGCCGACAGAATAAATGAAAATTCCCGAAATATCAAAGTCCAGTAAGTCTTGAATTTAGTCTTTGTTGCGTCTTGCAAGAAACTTAATTTGGAAAATTCTTAACATAAGGTCTGCCAAGATGAATAAAAAAGTTCTTTTTTTGAAAAAAAAAAATTATCAAAAAATAGCAAGTTTCGGAGAGTTTCTCTTGAACTAAAAGTGATGCAGTCAGTCAACATAGTTAAGACTCCAAGAAACAGTTAGATCCTCAAAAGAGACTGAAGAATTTAGCTAGGAGAGAGAGAATTATAAGTTTTTGTTAATTTCTAAATCCTAAATATATGATCCACCAATATTGTTGGTACATTTTACAATATTACAAAGCGCCGCACTGTTTACAAAGACGAAGCTATCGAAAAGAACTGTATTTTTGAGAAGCACCGAAAAAAACAGAAATACTTTATTTATTTTGTTATGTAAATGACAAAAAAAAAATTTCAATAGATACCCGGGTCAGCAAAACACGGGTTATATAAGATTTTTATTTACTAAAAAAGTCAATTTACAGACCACTAAAGTCCGGGTCGGAATCCGCTCCAGCATTACTTCAACCCGGTTGTGCTTGTTCACCGATCGGTGCCTACTTACTTCAGAAGTTACTACAACTTGTGGGTCGGTAAGGAAATGCTCCTCTCGCTTTGCACTGTGCGCAAATTATCCTCGTTATGAAACATCGCTTCCACAATTAATTCTGCAAACTTGCGAACTAACTGCACGCAAAGAATGCATGGTCAGCATTATCTTGTTCGCCAGCACAGAACTGATAGTACGGTGTACGCAACTTATCCATTTTATTAAGGTAACTTCTGAAATAACCATGCCTCGTTAAGAAAAAGACCGGCAAAAGTTTATTTCTCAGTGGCCACGGCTGACCCATGCTTGCACTGCCAAGCTGCTCGCGAATTTGAAGTATTCGCGTATGTGCGCTAGTGTCCAGCGTCACTCTCAGGTACCTACCGACTTACTGGTCTGGACCTCTGCGGAACCCACTTTCAAATTGGACGAACTCGACAGTTTTGGAAATGATTATTGCTGCTACAACGTCTCCGTAAGCCATGAGAAACATATCCGTAGGCATTTGCGGACACAGCAGTATGTCGTAAACGATGTTCCAGAGGTCAGGTCTGAAGATAGACCGCTGTCCTGTTCCTGAGGTGATGAGCCTCCTCCGAACACCTTCGTCAGTGTAAAACAGCAGCCATCGGTCGCTTAGATAGTCCCACGTCATAGTCAACAAGTGGTCAGGAAAGCGGAAACTATGCTCGATGGTCCAAAACACATGTGTTCATGTCGCTGAATTGAATATTGTTTGAACGTGTAGCGTCACCAGCAGAACAACCGGTCTGGTGCTGTAGTATGTCTCTTTCGCTCTTGCTACCGCCCCAACCACTGCTGAGATGACGTCAAGAGTTGAATGCCCCATTCGAAGCCTGTGCTGTCTATCAGACAGATCAGCGACAGATCTAATTGCGAGGAGTGTGTCGTCATGCCCGTCGTGACTAGCATGTAAAGCGGACCGTGCGCTGACGGATTGTCATAGTATCCTTTTCTTTTATTGATGAGAGCAACTTTTCATCGCGATGGGAAGACTCCCGCCATTAAACATGAACTATATAAACACAGTAGTTACCGCTGTTAACTCCACTACAATTTTAAGTGCTTGGACCGGAACTCCCATCATTCCAGACACCGCTGATATCAGTTCACCCTCTGCAAAGAGACCGCCGGCGACGCGCTCCAGGGCTGCAACATCCTGGGGTGCTAGACCGCATGCAGCCAAGCTTGCGGGTATTCAATTAGTATCTCACACCCCTCGGGTGCAAATTGACTTCATCGCAGAGAACCTGTCGCTTGTAGTGCTTGCTCCTTTTCACGGTTTTGGCCAATTCCTTTTTGCTGACGTGTGGGCTGCAAAAAGCTCGGCAGTCTGCGGTCTATTTCTGACTTATTGTGATCTGTGCCTGCACGCCAGAGCGATGCATTGCAGTTCAGCGATTCGGAGATCAGCGATAGCGTTCCATCAGTAAGCCGGCCTCTTTCTGCGGAAGGGTTACCATCGAGGCATGGAAGCATCGCATGCTCTCCGAATCAAGCTGCTATCTCACTTCTGGTTTTTCACTTCTATTATTCCAACCAAACGTTCTCCAGAATGAGCTGTGCTGAATGTGTCTGTTTCCAGTGATGTAGTTATGATCACTACCTGTGTAGTACACCATACGGAAATTAGAAGAATAAAAGTTGGCACATGCTCCGGAACTGATCCGGATCTCTAGTGTAGTTTTTATTACTAATGTAGTAAAAAAACACTTTGCGCAAGGGTTGCTAGGACAGCTCAAAATGTAAGTGCTCAAATGAACGTCTATGAAATCAAATTCCACTTAGTAAATAGGAGCTCAAAAAGAGCTTTATTATTGTAAGTAAATGCGTGAAAAGGACATCGGATTGCCGAGCTTCGCCGTGCAATAAAACTTAAAATGTTTAAAACAGGAGTGAGAGATCATAAAGAACTTACAATTGCCCGGACTGGTAAAGATCGAAAGTATAAAAAATTCGCTCTTATAATTTCAACCCAGAAAGTTTTCACTTACTATTAACTTCAGCAGTAAATATAATATTCTGTTTTTTAATCTCCCTTCTATTCTATATAAGAATATGTCTAATATTTGTAGCTCTTTTACTTAAAGCTCCATAATGAAGTATATAAATGGTAGAAGTTCTAATTCTGTTAGAAATTCTAACAAAAACTTTCACGTTTCACTTTAAATTAATTTCCAAATCTGTATTGAAAATACCAATCACTACAGGTTATTTAATGTTTCTGAACTCATAAAATCTGGTCTGAAATCCTTCCCGTTAGCCTTCAAAGCTATCTAACTACCACTATCAGATACAGAAATCCATTGCATATCTTATGGCCCATTAATACAATAGCTCAACTCTTTGAAAGCATATGAAATACTCGTAAATCAAAACTACAAGCTTTTTTTCTATCTATTCTTTATAATCCTTCTCTGTAGGCATTCAAGCATGCATAATTTATTGATACCTAATAGAAAAAAAGCACAATAAGTTAAGCATATCTCTATTAAGATTGTAGACTTGACTTAGCTCGGTTTGTAGCCTAGAGTAGAATGTCGACGGATAGAATAAAGGTGCGGCGGCGGTTACGGAATTAATAGAGCCATTGTTCGAAGTCGCTTTATTACAGCTCATAAATCATTGTAAGAAAGAAGGGAAATTGAAATCGAATTGATCGGATTGATAAATGGAAATCAAACAATAATCGAAATGGTGAATTATGTTATTTTTTGTTGTTGCTCTCGTGCCACGGGATTCCAGGTTTGTGATTTAATTAGATTTTCCAGATGGAAGAATTAAGTGAATTGGATTAGATTATTTTGTGAAAGGTTTAACATCGATTAAAAAAGAATTGTGGCTGTGGTTTAGCTCCTTTTATTAATTATTTCAACTTCGGGGATAATTTTAAAGGTCAGCTGTAAATTAGAGCATGCAAGCAAAATTAGATTTTTCTTTCATCAAAAAATTGGATAACGAAACTGACGAAAAAATAAATATTTCTTCTTACCACTATCTAAAATTATATAAAGCTTCTCAAAAAAGTATGAAACTTCCACTGGCTAACTACAAATTTTTGATCTGACTCGACACCACAGAAGCCCCACAGGCGCGACTTGTTCACTTTGTTGATTCTCGAGAAGTGACGCTCAGTGTCCAATTCATTACGTTCATGTCGTCATAAATAATTCCCTCGTTTGCTGTTTGTTATTGTCTCTGTTCTTACTGTCCCGGGCCTGATGGCACTTCATAGCCGCCTCTCTTCCCCATCAGTCTCATACCCGCAAATCTACCAGGCATATTCAGTTGCAGCAACAACCACCACCCAACCATCCATCGGCCTGTAGTAACGTTTGACGTTGCTGTTACTGAGCCGATGTACCAAGGAGCAACAAAATTTCACTTGTTTCAAAACACTCCATTCCCGCAGTTGAAAATATAACACGACAGTTGTGTGCAATTTTCTCGGTTGTCTCGCATTGTAATTTCTCCCCGACATTGCTGCTCCGCAGGAAAATAGAAACTACCCTCGAGTATAGTCTGGCTAAGGATGCTGGTGTTTACTGGCAAGGACGAATGTATTGTCATCGTTGAGCATGTTGTATGGTCCGGCACGGAACGGTTAGCTGAGTATGCTTTACGAAAATATTGTTTCGGTTGCAGCATCGACTAACGCTACTTGTGCGCAAACCAAACCCGGGGACATACAATGATTTTTATTTATGTTACCCCGGGGAGCGAGAATGAAGTTTTAACTATTGTACACTGTGGATGTTAAGCGAAAGGACAAGAGTCTAGGCGACAAGTTTGTAGTGGCTGGGGCATGATTTGTGGGTTTGTTCGAAATAGTTAGCCAAGCGCAAGAGATTTGGTACTATGTTTTTAATTTTCGCTGGTGTCATTGATTTTAATCTAAATCGTGTTTGCTGTGAGTAGTATCCATTGTAATGGCAAGGAAATCTGAAATATGTATATTTAAAACATATATTTACGAACATTAAAGAAAAAATGATTGTTGACAACAGAAAAGCACTGTCTATGATAGACTATCAGCTGTCATTGGAAAACCTAACCACTAGGATCCAGACAATGCTTAAGTCAGTAGAAGAGCAGCAAGGGTTATGTCGGACGGTCGAGAAAAGAGCATAAACCAATTATCCCTGGTAGTCCAGCGAAGTCTTATAATCAGTGAATTTGAACACTGTATCATACAGCGCAGGTTTTTTTTTCGTATTGTGAAAATTAATAAAAATGAATGCTTTATGTGCAGCACAATAGGTTGTATGGCAACTGCACTAGTCTCCGCACATTGCTAGTTCACTTTGTTCACAATGTTCACTTTCTAGGAAACATGGTTCACATTCTGACATTTTTTACTTCTTTGACTAATTCTTAGGTGCCTTTCGATTTGAGAGAACCATAAGGTTGAACAAATAAGCACAATTACGCAATTACACAAATTTACGAAGTTGCACAAAAAAACACAACTAATCCTTCGAGCTTCTGCAAAGGACTCGTCACAATTTATGGAACAGCTTACTCAAGTCTAGGTAGACAAGGACACAGTGGAAAATTTGCAAAGAATGCATCGCTGTGCTCATATGCCCACCAAGGCAATCCATATATAAGCGTTCTCTGTCAGTACGGCCGAGGCTTTTATTGCATCAGACGTCTGCCAATTTACTAGAAGGAAAGGGCTCCATGTCAAAAATAAAAAAAATCAATTGGAATTGGAGCTAAATTCAATAAATATAAAAGAAATGAGTCACAACTGCTTGCATCTGAAGATCATCCAGTTCGCATCCAACAAAAGGCCACGAGTCTTCTCAGTTCTGAGCATCTGGAGGTAGAACAGTTGATGCTAGTTGAAGGAATTCTATCGACGAAATTCCCGAGGGATAAATGACATCAAGGACCATATCCTCTCCTATACTCAAGAAGCTTGCTGACATTTATACATCTCCTCACACAATATGGCTGCGAGCTATAATTGGAGTGCCATGAGCCATATTACATGGCTCATGGCACTATGTCATATAGCGTGTGGGACCATAAATGCTGCGCCATGTTACATAGGACCACGCGCTATGTAGATTCTGACATTATGGCGCGGGAGGAGCCATATTGCATAGATCATAGTACTATGTACATAACGTATGGGGCTATTAATAATGCGCTATGTTACATAGCTTTTTTCAGTGCAGATGCTGTTCTTATCTACGAAGATTTTATGGCAGTATTCGTAAAGATAAAAACGAGCCCACAGACAAGAAAGTGCTAACACCCACATATTTTTAATTGGAGACACACTTTTTGGCGCCTCCCGAAATGAATGTTGTGGACATTAACCTAAATTGTTCAGATGGCTGGCAGTTAACTGAGAGGTTGACTCAAACCGTTCGGATAAGATGGCATATAGAATACCTGTCTGCTTACAAGGAGGACCAAAGTGTTTACATCAAGAACCAAAAGTCATAAGTTTAAATGTTGACACTCGAACACCTTAAAAACTGTATAGTCATTTTAAGAAATTTATGTACATTTTAAGAAATTTATGTAATGTTTTTTTTTTACCCTTTGTATAATCACCGGCGTTAAAAAAAGCAGTATATTCAAAAATCTATACTTGTGTGTAAATTTTTTAAGGAAGTATTCTGCGGAAAACCTGTTCACAAAAAACACATCAGTACTCTTGGCTTAAACCCTTTTCCTTCGTAACGCTTACATCGTTTCGGCATGTAATTGAAATCCGTTGTCGTTTATTAATTTTAATAAAACCCATAAATTCTCAAGCAACTAGCAATGTTAACCTAACGACCCCTTTATAACGTCCAAACACGTCCATATGGCCAAATCACATCCGACATCCAACATCACCGATTCATATGTGCGGTTTCACAGAGCTCAAATTCGATAGTATGTTTTGATCTGTAACGTCCCCAATGGGAATATCCACTCGAAACGAACTCGATTCGAATTGGGCTAATTGTGAAATATGTACAAGTATCTATTACAATCCTCTCTCTGGTCACAAAGTGAGAGGATATCTTCTCCGTTCGCCTTTGCATTGTGGACATTTCAATGTGTCTCTAAAACAAACACCTAAAGGGTGTGTTGTAGGCGTTACTACATGTTCAAATAAGTGGAAAGAGTGTATATCTATGACCATGAATTGTGCAAACATCGATTAGTTTCGGATATTTTCAGAGTGTGAAAGACTCTGAGCCCTGACACGGTATGGGTTGGTGGTGGCGTTTTTTCATGGTCGGTCTGTCGTCTGATTAGAGCGGGTTGAGTCCAAAGTTAGAAATAATATTAGATGCAATGCCGCAGGGACAACAAATTATTATGGTGTGATATATAGAGCCTTATGAGGCGTGAAATTAATTGAAATTAACGAGAAAATGGGATTTGGGGAATTGTGCTTGCCAATTTTCATAGACTGGCTAGGGAGTGGGAACGGTGGATGTAAGTTTGAAAGTTGAGCGGGTTTGAATGCGAAATCTGTTTAAATTAGAAATGTTTATTTAAATTCGATTTAGATGCAAAACTGGCGATAGTAGTTCATTTAAGCCTCGAAAAAATCCCAAATACACACATATGTGTATATCTATAAATTTATAAAAAAATTGCTTTGATTGATTCTGTCACATTGTAAACATATATCACCTACCATGCAACCAAAACAATCTTCAAAATAACCGAATTAGCTCAAGATAGCATCGAAAAGCTTGAATATACATAACACATTCAAAATTTTTCACTTCAAAGCAAACGCGTCGTCATAGTTCGGCAGAACCAGGCCCCGAGATTTTCGTAGAAGTTTTTTTCGTTCGAAAACATTTTCAACTGATTCCGTTAAATGACCGCGACAACAACATTCCCAAGAATTTATTGATAGCAATAAAAAACACGAAATTAAGAAATGAAAATTAAAAACGACACTGTCCATGCACCAAAAAAACCTACCTACTTCACTCCATCGCCCAGCTCGTTTCTATTAAAATTACTAACTATCTAAACCACGTGCGGTTGAAAAAAAATATCTCTCCGTCAGGTTCTCGGGTATACTTTACAATTTGATGGACTGGAAAATCACATAACTGTCGACTGGCTACAAATTAATAAAAGTTAATCGAAAAAGCCGCGATATCACCGTTGAAATGTGGTTTAAAAAAAGATTTGCCTGATCATCTTGGAACGAGGGAATGGATTCGAAGATTGCGTTCAATGGATGGAATTCGACTGGAGAAGTTGCTTCTGGTGTGTAAGCATGTGTTTTGAGTGTGATGGACAACTGTTAAAAATCGCCGATGAATGGCGTTATATTTTAAATTTATTTCGTTTTAAGCTGCTTAAGAACGCTTTGATTGGGAAATGACTTTATTGGTTATGAGATTCTTATTGATAATGACGCAGTTCTAGATGGTGATAGGTACACAGATATATTTGTTACGATCATTAAATTGGATTTATGTGTAAACGACTGTTTACAAAAGATGTATCAGCTAAGAGTACATTTTTGAAGTTATAGTGGCTTGAATTATAAAACCATCGAGACCACGTATTTCAGCCACTTGGCTTAAGCTATTATCTGCTATGGTATGCGTTATGGCTATTGAATATTTTTTATAAACGGAAATTATTGACAGCTATGTATGTATGTGTCGATTCACATCAAATTTAAGCTTGAATTAATTCCACAAAATACTGCAAACCGTTATAAACCTAAATCATCAAATTTGCAACCTTGGAACAAATAATCCGATAAAAGTCTAAAATCTTACCAAATTACAATTTTATGCCAATTAGTCGACTCAACACCATCTTCTTACCCATAGTTTTTCGCAAACTTCAGCCCAATCAATTAGAAGATCCGCAAAAAATGAAGACATTCAGAGGCTGATAGCATCAAATCACTATTTTTATTGCAC
This sequence comes from Nemotelus pantherinus, assembly GCA_963978885.1. Lineage (NCBI taxonomy): Eukaryota > Metazoa > Arthropoda > Insecta > Diptera > Stratiomyidae > Nemotelus > Nemotelus pantherinus. The sequence continues at coordinate 219,631,003 of OZ022263.1, forward strand.
TCCGCCTCTTCCTCTCCTGCCAGCGTTTCAACGACGATGCGACTTTTACATCAAGTCGAAGTGAATTCGCGACAGTGGACACCGGAGCGAAAATACTGAAACGAAAGCTTCTATCTTGAAGCAATTTCACGGCTACTAGCCACCAAAGAATTCATTTTCGTCATGGCTAGTTGACTAGCGTTTGATGAGCGCCTTTTTCGAAAATGAACGAATTCCGTTGGTTTTGATGTAAGTTAACGTGTATTTTACTGGAGATTTCGACTGCTCAATTGTTTCGAAGGTCTTAGAACTTTTCACGAAATCAGGTTTTAGAACTGAATCAAATCGTAATTTCGAATCTCAAAAGGATGATGGATACTAATTTCGCTGTCTTAATTATTTTAACTTCAACTCAACATCACTAGCTTGACACTAAAGGTGATTTGATGCCCGGTCTCCGAGGAGCTTAAACTATTTATTATTTTAATCAAAATTAAATGTACATCCTTGATAGCCTTGTTAAAGTCAAACCAAGTAGCAATGAGGGAAAATCCGGGCAGACTTTTTCCAGGCGCAACGTTCGGGTGTGTGGATAATGGCACCCGCGGGATCTCTAGCATTTTATACGTGAGCGATTTTGCCGCAGAACAACAATGCGTTCCAACAGAATTGAAAGCAGTCATTCAGTTCTTTCGGTGATTCCAAGGCATATTGTGAGTTTCTGCGGTTGTTATAACAATTTCTGCTGATCACCGCGAAATGGGTTCTCGGTACGATGAGAGAACGAAGTAGAATGGTGAATTGAAAGCACTTACGGATCTCATCCTTTCGACATTTCCACGTAGATTTTGGGGTTTGCAGATAAGATACGTAATGAAATTATCTTTGAACGTAGATGGTAATTGAAATCAGGACATTATGTCCTTGCATAAGTTGATTTGATTTTTGAGTTGAATATAGTAGAGATCTTAATTGATCAAACCTTACGTTTTCATTAATACTATTAGTTAAGCTGTGAGAAATTAAGGTACACAGTTATAGGAAAACAGGGTACACAACACAAATCCATATATTTACACAACTAGCTCATAAAAATCTAAGTGGAGCACCTTCTGATTCGAAACCCATATATATTTATTCAGCGTAAGACCATACAAACTGTTCTCTCGAAGTGTACCTTAAATAGCCTCCGTGTGGTGTACCTCAGATAACGGTTATAATCTAAGCACTCTTGGCACGACTTTGCATGTTAAACAGCTTGAACGATTAAAGTAGTACGACCATACTGCCTTCCTATGCATAAGCGCTCTATCTGCATTTTTTTTTCATTTTTGAGTTTACACCGGATTCGAAAACTACAAACTCTATTACATCATTCTACAAAATATGAAAAACCTATATTTTTTTGAAGTATGATAAAATGAATATTGGAAAATGCACCTCCATATATCTCAAATATGCACTCAGAAAAATATGTTACCGAGAATCAAAGAACTTATTTACCCTGTTTACGAGATGTGAAATCTTCCACAAATCAAATAAACTTTTATTTGATGTCAGTAATTTATATAAAAATTGTGTAAAAGTTTCTTATATTCAACGGAATACAATCTTTACTTTAACTTATTTCTAGCAAGCAATTTTCCTCAAAGTGAGTAAATTATGTCTACAACGCGTTTTTACGTGTTCCAACATCAACCACGCTTCAATATTCGACAAAAAAATGAATAGTTTTTGTGTCTTCTGTCAACATTTCCTTTACACAAATGAGAGGTCGGTTGCTCAGGTTGCTAACGCGTTAGTCCGAAGCAGCGATCTATTGCTCGAGGGTTGGAATCCCGCTTCATCTTGAGTTGTCTTCAGGGGTTACTCCCACTTGTAACTTTGAAATTTTTCTTTTATTTTTCGTTGCATTTTTTTTAAGTATAACTATCTGAGAATACGTCCTTCGAATTTCAAGTCGATCCGGAAAAAATTGACCGAGATGTGAGCGTTGAAAGAGAAGAAACCGTTACTTATACAACCGGCTAATCTGCCGTCTGCCGCGCTCGACCCTCTCTCCGGTTTCTATCTATTGTTGCGGCCGAGAGAGCTCGGGAAGGCAGAATGCTGAGACGGTAACACCAAATTGCACTTTTGGAAGCGGCATCATCGACAGAAGAGCTATTGTATGGAAAACAAAAAAAAAGTTGTTTCCTCTGTGTAAACTGAAATTGAAACTTTAAACGCGTTTTTCTCGAAATGACATTTTTGAAGTCGGTGACCAAAATTAATCAAAAACTACTGAACCGATCTTTTTGAAACTTGGCAGGCTTATTAAATACATAAAAATATAGTGTGTGATCGTTCGATTTGTTTTTTTGATAACAAATGGCTGTTTTATAGCCAAAAGACGATCGTTTTTTTAAGTGAAAATCGAACCATTAACTTTGACTGTCGGCCATTTTGTGAAAAATGGATATTGTTTTAAATCCTTCGATCAAACACTAGTTTATACTGTTGTTTAACTAAATCCATTGCTATTTTTTATTTCGGATGATCCAGTTCGACACAATATTGGTCACGCAAAAAGGGAAAATTAAAATACCATTGATTTGACGCCCATTTGTAATTTAACAATTTAACATTTTTCAATAAAAAAATTACTGAAAGGTGTTCAATGTTTGTTCTTTAAGACAATATAATAGTCATTTAAAAAAGGTTCGTAGTTTTCTTAAAAAAAATTCATGAAAATGACCTATTTTTTGCGCTACAAGTGGGGATAACAGCCGGCGATTGGGCATAATATTTGTAGCCGTACCAATGATAGCGTGTTTAGGGTGTTATCAGAAACATCGGTGATTGCGGAATCCATGGTAGACTGGTAGATGCTTCGAGAGTCCATCTCTTTCAGACTCTCTGTTTTGATTTTAACCTGCGTTCGGTTCATTGGAAGTTGATATTAATTTGAACTCGAAACACTATGCCTTGCCCATATGCTCACACATTCAACAGGTTTCTAAAGCAGTGTTAATTTAGCGACGTATGGCCTATTTGCATGAGTATGATTTCATCTGGAGACACTCATGTGACCTCGTGGATATCTTTCCACGCAAAACAGATAGTCAAACCTCCCTTTTTTCGAGCCGCAGCAAACTGGATGATCCACAATCTTTAGTACTATTATGGGTATTCTCCTGCAAGGGTTTAGAGCCAATATACTGTCTGTAGATATATGGGCTCTTCCTTTACTTTGTTGTTAAAATTACCCAGTCCGATTTGGATATTATATTTGGAGCAGGATTTCAGGCTCATTCTACCACTTCCAGAAAGATGTTCTTTTCATGTGCGGTAGATTGCTTTGCAGGGACATGTAAGTTATGAGGGTGATGTAATATAATTTGCCTCGCACGCGTAGAGTTCGTAGTATTTTATTTTGTCGCCCTTCAGTCGATGAGCGAAATGCTATTAGGCACAATTTTAAAAATTATTTACTTCCGAAATTTCGATATTGTCTAATCTAAACTTCATTTATCAACTGTTGAATTCTTCGGCAGTTGAGAAATTTATCTAATAAATAATTATAAAATAAATATTTATCTAATAAATAATTAAACTACGATTAAACCTATCGATAATTCTACACATGTACACCTACTTCACTGAAATTTATTACTAGTGCTTTCGAATTCCTGCATCCCAAGGGACTAACACCACAATTCGATAGCATCTACTATGAAACACCATATAAAACCATCCTAAAAAAACCAAAACGACCCACTATCAAAATAATTATGTTCCCACCCAAACGATTTGATACAAATGACACTAAAAAATTATCGCGATTCGAAAAAATACCAATCGTCACACTGAAATCACCCAAAACGGAACAAAAAACATATAAAAAAGACCAACCATGAAGTCAGGATAAAACAAATAGTTTGGTAAAAAAAAAATACTCAAAGTCAAATATTTAGGTCTAAAATGCGTCCATATTCAATTTCACCGGTCGTTAAACACGCTCCAGGGATACTTTCACATCCCTCTTAGTTGCGCTAGTCGAAAAATCATTCTCTGCATCCTGATCTACCAGAAACGATGGAGGAAGCATCCGGCTCTCGGTATACTGAGATTCTATTTATCCCTTCACAGCAAAACAATTTATGTTATACCGCTGATACTAATTAGTTGCACTTGGATTGTTTCGCCAACGTTTTGTTGCCACACCGTCATGACGTTACTGGACGGGAAACATTTATTCGCGGAAAAAAAAGTTGAGTCATTAAAAGAAGTTCAAAAAAGAAAAAAAAGAAACGGTGATTGCCTAAATTGTGTTTTTCTTCAATTCGGATAAACCCTTTTTTCTCACAATTGTCAAATTTAAGACACCCCTTCGTGCTAACCCTCATTCGTTAGAGTAATTACGTTAATCGAATGTTTCGAAACCCTTTTTTTGACAATGAGTTGCAAGGCATGTAGCTGATAGGAAATGTTTTTTTTTCAGTTTGAAATGACCAGGGTGGTTTTTTGTGGTAAGCCTAAATGTAAAAAAATATCAACGTCAAGTTTATGCAATGAAGTTGTGATGATGGTTTGGCAAAAAAACTGATGGCGCGACAAATTTTGGCGTGTGGCTTGCACGGGTGAAATAGTCTACTTGCAAATACTATTGCCAGATTTGTTAAGGGAATGATTGATTGATTGCTCATCGAAAAAAGTGGTCAGTAAACGGTTATTAACGAATGCTTTAAACAATTTATGCAAACATGTCACTCCTGGGAAACATTTTTTTCTTTGTTGCAAAAACCGGATTTATTTATGTTTGTAAATATTATATTTGTGAATAATATAATATTGCAAGAGAAAATGAACAAATTGACTAAGAAAATAGGTAGATTCAAAGAAATATTTTTGTCGCCCAAAAATTGGCAAACACATGGACGCGGTTTTGTCGAAAGATCTTAATAATTCTGGTTTTATAATAGCTGTTGATGATTATTACAATCAACATACTAACAGCCGATGACGTTTTCTTGGTTTTCTTGATTTTTTCTTATCGTAGGAGAGAGAGGGACTGGTTTCGACAAGAACAATAAAGTCGTCCGTTTTCAAAAAGCAAAAGCTTATCACAAGGTCAAAAATAGAGAATTGCATTAATTTTATTATATTTGAGTCATAAGCCTTAAATCGCTGATTTTGAGCTCTTGCTTTTATCTCCAATTTTGTTCTTATATAGGTGCTCACGTTGGATTTGCTCTTATAACGTTTGGTTGGAGCTTCAAACCTCAAAGTGGATTGACCTTTTTATATTGCTAGAAGGAAAAAAGGTCATATTTAACCTAGAGTATCGGTGTATCACCAAGAGGAAAAAGGGTGTATGTAGTAGGTCTTGGTTACCACTTTTATTCGCCGGTAGATATGGTCCTTTGCGTTGCCCGCTGTGGCATACGTGTATAGGTCCAGTCGAATACGCTTAGCATCTGGGTAGACGGTGAGTTCAGAGTTTATTGAAAAGAGTATATTTGCGTTTGATATCCACTGAGTTACATTTTATCACAGGTCCAAAAAAAATCGATACAATATCTCAATAATTCACACAAAGAATCATTCATTCACATCTTACACTTATGTCAAATAATTTCGCATTGTATCAAACGAACAGTTTCGCATTAGCGGCACACTGTTTGGCAAAAAAACAGTATTGCAGATAAAAACTGTTTTGCAGAGAAAAACAGTTTGACAGTGGTAAACAGTTCTTAATCCGCAAACTGTTTTAGCTGCGAAGAAACAGTTTAACAGCGGAAAACTGTTTGGCAGCAGATTTTTTTTCGGTGGCACAGTTTGGCAGCGGAGACCAGTTTTTTCGTGGCTAGACACGGAGATCTGGTCGACGACTTGGTCGTAAATAAGTGATCTTTGTCTGTGGGCTAGTTTCATATTGCATTTTTGTTTCCGCAACGATTGCATTGCAGTTGAGATCAACAATTTTTTATTTATGGTTGTAGATAGTGGTTGACGACCAAGTAATTTTGAGGCTTGATCCGAAATATCATTAAAACCGTGTGTAACGTGGTCCTCGGAAATAGTTGATGCAATTGAATGTACTACTTATATATATGCTGAACAAGTTTCAATGAGCATAACTCTTGTTCGCGTCATGCGATTGAACTCAAATGCTGATAAATATAAGACGTAGGGCTTCATTTACTGCAAGTTAAAATATCTTCTATCTTTTGGTACGATTTCACAACAAGACATTTTCAAAGTTCTTGTAACAGATATTCAACTTTCCAATTTGTTCTGAACGGCAGCTCTGTGCTACTTTGTCCTCCGCTTTTTAGGTACGTATTGTAAATAGCATAATTAAATTTATTGTTTGTTCTAAAATCATTTAATAATGCGTAATATTTCAACCTATAATGTATCTTAATTGAAACTGATTTCACATATTCGCAAAGATTGTTTCATTATCAATTTCCCGTTAAATCAAATTATTTTTTTTTTTCAAACAGTTTTAAGGCACAGTTGTTTGTTTTTTTTAGTATGCAAAACAATGTTTTCCAGAAAAGTTTTGAAAGCGTGTAATGTCAGCGGTAGAGGACCAAACTGTAGGTCATTGGTGTCTAAAGTGAACACAACAGCGGAGAATAAATATAGGTGTCAGCGCGCGCAAATGGCACACTAAACACAAAAGAGAAACACGTGTCATGTATTGCTACACGGACGGAAACGTGGCTAGGCTACTAATGTCAGATTCAACCATTCTATAGAATAACTTAAAGAGAAGGCACTCATCAGCGAAAGTCACCGTGATTCGAGGGAAGGAAGATGTAGAAACAAAAGACGATCATTGTAAAGACGGTAGGGAACTAAATATTTAAAGAATAAGGTACGAGTAAATCTACGTTGAACAGCGCAGTATTTAAGCAGATATAATGAGGACAACAAACTTGACAGCAATATACAAGGACACTACGCACCGAGGAGAGGATATTAATGAAGGCTTTAGAAGATCTAATTATGAAACCTGATAATTAAGAGACCCTGGCAGTAATGTATGGAATATGCTTATCAAATTTAGGCTTTGGATCAAATATTACCCCGAGATCTCTAAAATTGTCAACAAGGTTGAGAAGATAGAATATCAAAGGTGACGCTTTACAAGTAAGAAACATTTTGTGACATTTCGCGATGATCAAAGTGAGAGCATTGGCAGCTCACTAAGTCTGTAAGCTTTTAAGATCATTTTGTAAAAGCCTACAGTCATTTTGTATCTCAATCGCTCAAAACATCTTGAAATCATCGGCATATAAAAGACAAGAAGATCGGACTAAAGGAGGGAGATCGTTTATGAATAAAAGAAAGAAAAGAGGACCAAGGAAAGACCCTTACGGAACACCTAATGCAAGATAAAAGGGAATTGAAGTTTAAGAATTAACAGTTACAACACAGGTATAACAAAGATGTATGAGTTAAACCAGGAAAGAAGAGGAACATATGTGTGAAGGAAAGAAGATTGGTTAAAGTGGATTTACCTTTGACAAATTGGAATTGTCGACAGCAAAGAAGGCTGAGGGATTATCAACCATGTGCAGCAAGAAGCAAAACAAGACAGAATCCGAAGCCAGTTGGGAGAGCCCCCGATGCTAGATTTGTAGAAAAAAGGACACCTGATTCAAGATGTAGGTACTGCCAAGGCTGCAAAGCAAGCTGCAAGCAAAGATGATTGGCCATAATCACTTCTCTTTGGAGAACATCAAAGAAGATAGTAGAAACTAATTGTTAAGATCAGAGGGTGGCCCGCAGAACTAATGAATTTGAAACAATCACCGTTTCCAGATTACAGTCATAGCATGGCAAATCAAAATTTATAATCGTAAATGGTAATGGCGAATCAGAAGTTATTAAAGCAGTTATACAATGAGCTTTAGAAAAAAGAATTTATCAATTGATACTGTAAAAATGAGAAAAAGGCTAGTATCTTGCGTTGTAGTAACTCAAACCAATCAACTATAGATCAAAATTTTAGGCCTTTCTAAAATAAAAATGTTTAGATTCGCGTCAATTCGATCACACAATTTGGACGGACTTTATGTTTTCATAAATTTATATATTTCAAGTATACCTAAGTATTATCAACAGGGGAACGAAGCTAACATGTATATACTCGCCTTATGTTCATAATTAGGCTGCAATTTTTTTTATTCCTTTATCGACCTTGTAAAAGTTTACCTTCATCACTCCATTCAGCATGGTATTGACTGCAATGAAACATCTAATTTCAATTTATGCAATAGTTTCGAAGTGTTTCTGTGTAATTACATAGCACGCGCCGTCGAGTTTTACATAATACAAGACAGTGTTTCGAATCAATCGGAGGTGCACATGCCAAACGGAAAACAATCATAAAACCGTAATACGACATAAACAGACCAAATTACAATTATTAGCTCCAAACCAATCCAAGCGTGTATCGTATCATCAAATAAATTCCCATATCAATATCATTGCTCGGACTGAAACTGAAAAACTCAATCAAATTGAATCACACGCTCTGAACTTTCCTGCTCTCTATATGCCATCACATAATTTTGCGGTTAATCTGTATATTTACGATAGTACTTATAGATGTACCTCCTCTTTCGTGCAGACCAAAGTGTGAAATGCCTGCTTGACTTAGCGTTTAAATTCTAAACGGCAAATGGTAATTTCAATAAATTCAGTCATTCGATGAGTGTGTGGATTGCCTTAGGGCTCGAATGGAGAAGCAGCGTGTAGTCGTCAGTGGATAGATGCTTAGGATTTATGAAATTGTATTATTGAAATCCTACATTTTATATGATTTCATTGATTAAATCAATGCAACGCTAATAGCTGGTCAGATATTATAATTTATTCAAATTCATAATTCTATCAACAAATGCTTAAAAACTATGGGTAGCACGTTGATGGAATTAGTGGAACGGATCCAAGAGAATACTCGCAGGCATAGTCAATGTCTTGATTATAATGATTGAAAAAGATGATTTATTTGCACTTGAATTTGCAAACGGAAGTAAGAAAAAATTATAACCGATCGATAATAAATACTCGTGTGCGGAAAACTGGTTCAAATTAGTTTGAACTACTGTGAATGTTTGTTGTTTTGATTTTGAAGCGTATGGAGGCAATGCTAGGATATTTGCCTGGAGCTGAACTGTACAATGAGCTCGGAGTTAGGAATAGTCGCTGCCGCACTATAGATCAATTTACGATTTTTATGATTGAAGCAAGCATAAACTTCGATTCAAAATTGAATTTCACGACTTTAAGGTCTGATTTTTACCTACAGATACGTTTGTAGAAAGTTCGATACTTGGAATCGAACAAATAGATACAAATAAACGCTTTGAGCGAACACTATCCTGACTAGACCACACAGGCTCTAAATTTTGGAGTTGCTTCCGCGCCGAATATAGTTAACCTTTTTACATAGTTTTGATATATTTTTGTTTATTTTTTTCTACTTATACGTTAGATTTAAGGTGGATCAATGCAGGGGTTTTCTCAGGAATTTTTCATGGGGGGTGTGTTCAGAATTGTAGGAGGGGTGTTCCTTTGGAACAAAGGACACACAGGTCCCTTTGCGTAGGGAAATTGTGCGTGTTAGGGGGGTGTATGCACTTTCCAGGGGGGGTATTAGGGGGGTGTTAGGGGGGTGTAGAAAAATCTCTGGATCAATGTTCACGAAAATTAAAAAAGCACGCGGGCAATGTCCCATCAAAATTACAAATTCACAAACAATACACTTTAGCGAAATCTTCGTTTACTTTAGGGCAATAATTTTTCCTCTCCGTAAACGATATAGCTCGCACGACTATAATTTCCAGTGAAAATTACACCGCAGCTCACACCAAGCAAAATTCAATTATCATCAAGTACATCAATCTATTTCTATCATCGTCGACAAACAAAACCCCAATTCTCAACCTTTCTTAAATCCACTCATTCGTCCAACCTCCATCCGACTTGCTATCAGCTTATCTTGCCCACGAAAATTACTAATTTGTTTCTATCCCAAGCTTTTAATTAAAAAAGCTAATTGAGTTCCATCTTATCGCAAAAGAAGTTTGTCTACGAAGCGCGAGCACAACCGTGAAAAAAAACAACTACCAAAATCACGAAAAGCCTCGAATGCAGACACGACTAATTTACGTCAAAAAAATATATAGAGGGTTAGTAGCTACTCTATTTCTAGTCGTCCCCCACAGCTAGTTTACCTAATTTCACGACTACCATGACAGTTACTACTAACCGCAAAAAAGCTATTCAATCGTCCCAGAGCCAATGCTCGAACAGATAAAATCAAGCAAACGAAGCGCAGAGCTACACGGATTTCGAACGAAAAATGGAAAACACAAATAGAACCCTTGAAAGCGACGAGCGAAAAAATCAAAATAATATTCCGTTCAACCCAAAAGCACTTTATAAATTAATTCAATTCAACTTTTTCAATGTATTCGTTGTTGTTTTCTACAACAGCCCTCATTTGGATTCTTTGGCAGTGCAGATTGTCTCGTCGGTGTCGTTCAGCTGGCCCCTCGCTCTTCTATACTTTCTCCATCGCTTTTCCGGCGAACCGTAATCAGCTTTCTCTAAAATATAATAAAATCCTCCCAATTGAAAGTTCTGAACATACCATTCGACGTCTTCGTCTGTTGTCTCGATCCCACTACAAAACCCGTCTTTGGCTGTTCGTGAGCTGAGGCAGCATCCCCAATCGTAGGAAGTTGTTGCTGTATTACATCTAGAAAAAATGGCACTGAGTTAAGAAGCCGAAGAGAGCGAGCGGTAAATACCTCGGAAAGCCATCAGCAACCACAACGATTGAGTTGGATTTTTCGTGCCTCTTTTCCAACAACTGACAACCGAACGGAAACTTCTTGATTTTATTGGAGCATTCTCGAGGCTTTTCATTTTCACTATGATTTCACGGAAATTGGGGGATGATGATGCGAAGATGGGCCCGAAACAGGCAACTACGACTTTCAAATGACGAAGAACTTAACTAAAAGATGAGCTCGTCAAGAGTTATGACACCCCAGGGATCATCAAACATCCCTTGCCTGGTTATGTGGTGCACCCTCAGCGATATGTATTGTTTCGAAACGATACCGAGCATAGCGATGCGCTACATTGGGGAGAGTTTCGTTATGCCAGGGATGTTCATAGTCCTTTATGCGCCATACGAAGGACTGTGGAACTCGGTTCAGGGGCCCGGACACGGTAGGAATTCCATGTGGATGAACAGATTTTGTGTATGTGAGCTTTGACTACAAACAATATTCCGTATAGAGTTAATCTAAACCAGATTTCGACGTAGACAAATAGCTTTCAGTTCCAAGTGAAGGGTCGAGTGGTTGGATGATGCTTCAGCAAGGGGTTTGAGATGATATAATTTCCAGCTGTTTGATGGGAGATGTGTGGTGCAGAAGTGATGATTGGATTTAATGGTATTGTGTCTACGTGTGTAGTTAAATGTATGGTTGGTTGGATGGTTGGTGTAACGATGAAATAAATGTGTTTAGATTATGGATTTAGACAACGACTGGAATGGTTTTGAGCCTGGTGGAATTTGGGATGTTTCTATCATGTTAATTAGGACAGGTTAAATTTGGCTTTGGTTGAAATTAAGTTTATTCGGCTGGAATATATTTATGGGTCTAATTGAAGAGCTATAGTTGCGGGACTGTGTATAAAATATAATTTCATTTATTCGGATATACCTATACGAAAATTTTTAGACATGTTAAGTGCTCAAGCAAACATGTTAACCATAAGTGCAATACTTTAAAAAAAAATCGCACGAAAATGCTTCATATATTTTAAACTTTCCAAAGTCGAGAAGTGGCATGGAGAATAAAAAGCTATTTTTTCTTACTCTTTCTGCCAAAAGGAAAAATATATAAACTACCAAAGGTTTTGGATCTCAATTACTGTAATTGATGGAAACTTCGTTTTTACTTGTGACTCACTTTGCCTTTTATCTTCATTGCAATCTAGGCATCTGTTGGCAAGAAGACAAACTCATTACCTTTTTCGAGCGTAGAAAATATGGTCTAGTCTATTCGCCTTAATTGATGCCTTCATTGATACCTACAGGCAACACAGGATATATCTGACAGAAAAAGTACACATTATTTGTGAGTAACTAGATGTCTCAGGTCATGCTATATAGTCAAGCTGATCAAATACTATCACTCGTATTTATAAATCTGGTATAACCTAGCTCTTTTCCATTCAAGTAGATACGTAGAATAGCCTTAGAGAGTCATATTAAAAGATCAATGTATGCTTCATTATTTCTTAGAGGAAAATCATTTCAGCCATTACAAAATCAAGACCACTTCTGGATCTTCAATCCCAGACTACCTCCAGTGACTTCTTGCTAAGCTCAGCAAACAATTCGCTAGAAGCTTTGCGAATATTTTATACAGCGTTTTCTCAGAGTAGCTTTTAATTGGAGACAAGTCCTGAACACTTGAATCTGCAACTCAGGTCCACAAAGGCTTCACTCCGGCTTCGTTAACCAAACTGAACGGTTTTATGCTTAGTATAAACTTTTTTATTTGATATTTTACCTCAAGGAGCTACTAGATTACTTCTGGACCCGTTTTTGAACTGTAACCTGAACAGTTTACCATGTCTTTTGAAAATTTCTTTCAGTTGCTGGTGGATTGTACCTGCATTTACTGCAGGATTAAGTACATCAGTTTAACGTCATCAGTTACCGGCCCAAGGTCTGGCCGATTGAAACATTTATGGAGGGACATTTCGTTGAGAAAAAGGCGGGTGGTAGTTGTTTTATTTGCTAAAATTTCATATTATCGCATCGGAAGAAGTACAGTGAGCCTTCAGCTGCTCACATTGAATATAAATAGATACATATATACTTTTGGTTAGAAATACAGTAAAGCCGGACTACATTCTAATCACACATGATGCTAATACAGCTCACTTGCCTAAAATACATCCTGGATCTCCGTTCAATAAAGCAATAGCAGACAGATTAAAGCAGATTCTCTTCAAACCGGACAATAGCACATGTGGCTTGTTCGTCAGATTATACCAGTGTACCTATAGTAAAAGGGTACAAGACCTCCCTCAACAAGGTAGCAAACATTGCCAATTTCTCGGCCACACTGTTTCGTGAATGACCCTATGTTCAGCTATTCAAATCAATTGCACTGATGAATGTCTCAACATCTGGCTAAGAGATGCATGACATTCCGCAACAATTCTAGACACTGTACAAGGACCAACAAGGAAATTATTAGCTGCTTAGCTATCTATGAAAATGCATGCATTACACACAAGCCAGTCGATAGTCTGAAAAACAGCCACCAACTGGCTTGTGGGGTCACCACAAACAGCCACTGCACTGAAAAAAATCCACATAGCGCCCAGAGCCATGTAACATAGCGCATTATTTATGGCCCCATACGCCATGTACATAGTACTCTGAGCCATGCAATATGGCTCCCAGCGCCATAATGTCAGAATCTACATAGCGCGTGGTCCCATGTTACATGGCGCAGCATTTCTGGTGCCACACGCTATGTACATAGTACCCTGAGCCATGCAGTATAGCTCCCAGCGCCATAATTATATGGCGCAGAAATTATGGCCCCACACGCCATATTACATAGTGCCATGAGCCATGTAATATGGCTCATGGCACTCCAATTATAACTCGCAGCCATGCTGTGTGCGGAGATGTATAAATATCAGCAAGCTTCTTGAATATAGGAGAGGATATGATCTTTGATGACATAAATCCCTCGGGAATTTCTTTGGTAGAATTTCTTCCCCTAACATCAAGTGCTCTACCTCCAGATGCTCCGAACTGAAAAGGTTCGTGGCCTTTTATTGGATGCAAACTGAATCATTTTCAGATGCACTGAAAAAACACATAGCTCCAGACGCCATAACTTATAGACTTCTGGCGCCATGTACATAGTCGATTTCGGTCAATTTGTGATAAAATATAGCGCCAGACGCCATAGTACATAGGAGCAGACGCTATGCTTATAGCCCTCCACGCCATGTACTAGAGTCCTCCGCGCCATACAGTATAGTCCTCCACGCCATGCACTATAGTTCTCCACGCCATGTGCTATAGTCCTCCACGCCATGTAATATAGTCCGCCACGCCATGTACATGGCATGGAGGACTATAGTACATGGCGTGTAGGCCTATGTACTTTTCGCCATGTATTATGGCTTGTGGCGCTATATTTTATCACAATCCCTAAATCGACTATGTATATGGCGCCAGAAGTCTATAAATTATGGCGTCTGGCGCCATGTGTTTTCTCAGTGTGAAAGACAGTCGAATGGTCCGGAAGGCGAAGGATCATCCTTGAATTATGCTCATCTGAGTACATACCGCTACCAGCTTTATTGTTTACTTTGGATCCATCGGTATACACATGAATAACTCAAGGGTGATACCACTCCATTCATCCCTACCCGGAATGCGAGTTGAAAACTCGGGGTTAAGTAGAGTTCCAAAGCTATGTAGTCAACGTCCGCTAGCGTGTGGACTCCTTCTGACAAAATTTTAACAAGGATACGTTCAGTTCTAATCCATGCCGAGCTACAGGGCAATCTCGCAGCAGCCAGATTAGTTGGCTGGAAGATTATTAGATTGGTTGGGAACCGGTTAGGCAGCACGAAAAGCGCCTTAGTGGAAAGGGACTTTCGCAGGACCCCAGTCAAGCGCAGCCAACATTCACAATTCTTCAAACACTAGGCGACCTTTCGAGCAGCTTGCCACCAAAAAATCACCCTATACATTAGTATCAGCTCAACCACAGTCATATAAAGCCATACCACAATGCCGCAGTTCAGCCGCCTCAAAAGAGTATTTTCCGAAATGTTCAATAACGAAGGCGAGAGAGAGGGGTATCAGTGTTGACCCCTCATCGCAGGCGAGCATTCTTCGGCGAAGTGGATTCTCCTCTTGACTCTCTTCTTGAATAGCTGTTAAATAAAAGCTGTCAGCCGCATACCAACACCCAGACCTACGACTACGAGTGCCTCAACAATCGTATCATGCCTAATGTAATTAAAGGCCCCGCTTAATGTCTGGTAAGGAAGCAAGCGTATACTCCTTAATTGTGAGTTATTTTATAAGCTCAATGAGTGCATGGATATCAGTTTAGACAGACGTGCCTTTGATACAGTCATGCTCTGACTGCCAGATTAACAAAAGATCAATTGAATTTTGAACTGGTAGCCAAATATCCTTTACGTAGATATAACAGAGGGCTGTGAAATTCTAGATCTGGCCATACACACCGAATGAGAAATGTTTATAAGTTCGCAATATTAACTTGAGAATTCTACCACTTAGGCAGAAAAAATAAATTGTGATATACAGTAAAAAAAATTGACATAAGGATTAAATGTGTGGACCCACTAAAAGATTGTTAATTTCTACAAGATATGAAAAACCTATCTTTAGTGCAAGTATGCTAAAAACCAATAATCACAAATCCCCTTTCCATACATCTGCATGCGGCAGGAAAACAGAAATAATTGATTATCTCGAAAGTTACTAAAATATAGATAGAAGGTGTATGCTAAGGATATCAGCATTATACGAGCAACAAATCTAAATCACTCATTCAAAAAACTCCTCCAGCTCCATGGTTTTACCGAAATTGAAACCGATTTATATAGTATGAAAAACCGAGTTTCCTTGTATAAAAGATAACTTTCCCCAAACAATTAACTTCATCATCTGCGGATTATTAACCAGAGTATCTGACATAATTATCGAACAAAATCTACCTCAGAAAACTGAATAAATTACATACCTACAACAGAAAACCGAATAAAAAAAAAACAAGCGAACCACGATGACCTCAACATCGCGTCAACCAAACTATTTACGTAGGCGCATGGTAGCTAATTATAATTTTCACTGCATTTAACAATTTTCATAATTAAAATATATTAACGAAATACATGTTAATGCACACTTGCCATTGATATAGGTGCACAATTTCGCATTAGCATCAGTTTACCTACGTCTGCCTGCTTGCTGTGATCCTTGTGGTAGACGTCGCAGACGACGACACGGCCTGCAATTCGAGATCACGCAATATTTTATGACATTTTCCGAGCGCCAGAGAAACACCGACACGCCAAAGCGTACGTATGCAATTTGTTATGTGAGAAAATTTGTTTTGCCGACCGTGTAGAGTAGTGTGGCTGACATTAAGGCAATGTAGTGAAAACATGAGTTTGATGTATGTAAGGAAAATTGATTTCGTAATGACATGCCGAGGAAAAGCTAGTGACGAAGATGGAAACAATGAGGAATCAGGTATAGGTTGGCAGAGTTGGAATGAGAGTTGATAAAAAGCTGTTTTCACTAGATGGTAGGGAACAAAGCTGTGTTGGCTATAAATCAGGAAAATCGTCGCAAATAAAATATGACGATAATTTGCACAATACCTTGTTATGTATATTACTTTGCAGCTGAGTGAGAATGTTGTGATAGATTAATTTGCATAGAACGCGGTGCTCAATCTAATGGCCATTGAGCTGGTCATAAATTCTTATATGCAGACTTTACGCTCATTTCGTGATTTGAAAGAATTTTACTTCTCATATTAAAGTATTATTATAAAATTCGATCCAAGGATATATCCTTTATGAATAGATAAATATGAAATGTAAAACAAATTGATACCTAGATGATCAGATTGATTAATTTTTTTTATAAAAATAGATGATCGGCAGATTTAACTCTATTGTAGCTAGTGACCCACATACACAGTGCGTCCATTAAGTTTCGAGACACAAACCATATCTCAGCAAATAATAGCTCCATCCATGTGTTCTAATACGCATTTTAAAGCTTAAACCTGTTCCTATCCATGTGTAAAATTTCATTCGAGTCAGATGACTAATGACAAAGATGTGAAAGTTTTCCCTAAACAGTTTTTCATCTGACGTTGAAATTCCAACATGGAACAGAGAGCGGTCATTAAATTCAACGCAAAACTTGGTAAAAGTGCATCAGAAACATTCCGATTGGTGCAACAAGTGTACGGTGATCAGTGTTTGTCTCGAGCAAATGTTTTTTTGCGGCACAAACGTTTCTTGGATGGCCGAGTGTCGCTAGAGGATGACAAACGTGAAGGGAGACCAATTTCAGCTCGCACGCCCGAAATTATTGAAAAAGTTCGTGATTATGTTGCGAATGATCGTAATGCTTCTTTGAAAATGATGGAAGAGGCTTTGAATATTGGCAAAGAAACGATTCGTCTCATTCTTCACGAGGATTTGGGCAAAACAAAATTCTGTGCAAGGTTTGTTCCACACACACTGACGGAGGAGCAGAAATCACTTCGTGTTAATCATTCCAGAGAAGTTGTTGCAGTCGCCAGAAATGATCCAAACTTCTTGAAATCAATTGTTACTGGCGACGAAACATGGTGCTTTCAGTACGATCCAGCAACTAAGCGCCAAAGTTCGGAATGGAAGTCGAAAAACTCACCACAAGCCAAAAAAACGCGAAAATCTCCTTCAAAAATCAAAACAATGCTCATTACTTTCTTCGATAGCAAAGGCATCATCCACAAAGAGTTCGTTCCAACTGGTCAAACGGTCACTGGCGCGTTTTATCTCAAAGTGTTAAAGCATTTGATGGCCAGAATCCGTCGTACTCGACCCGAATACCGCGATCCAGAGAAATGGTGTTTGTTGCACGACAATGCGCCGAGTCACAAATCAATCATTGTTCGTCAGTTTTTGGCCCGAAATCAAGTCTGTGTGTTGGACCACCCACCGTATTCACCAGATTTGTCACCGTGTGACTTCTCCTTGTTTCCTAAGTTGAAGATGAAGTTGAAAGGATGCTTTTTTGAAGATGTTGAGACCATTAAAACGGCTTCGACATAAGCATTGGAGGCTATTCCACAAAATGAGCTAGAGCACGCATTTGAATCACTATTGAACCGCTGTAAGAAGTGTATTAAAGCGAAGGGAGAATACTTTGAATAAAAAATTTGAAAAACTCGAGATATCTTGTTTATTTTGCGATTAATGGAATCAGTCTCGAAACTTAATGGACGCACTGTGTACATAGTTATAATTCAAAAATTTGAAATATAATTGAGGATGAAAATCACTAGAAAAACTTTCAAAAATTAAAAATTACATACTAACTATATAATATCTGCACTCCCCAGAAATATTTCCGGTATGTTCGTCCTAAGAGTCCAAATGAGTAGTTTTGCTTAGTATAAAAGTATTCTTTCAGTCAAAAGTAGTAACAGTTATTTCAAGAACCAAAGTTTCCACAGTGAGAATCGGAAGATCTAGAAAAATATTTTTAAAACAATTCTGAAGAAAACATATTGTTAGTCCTGTGTGAAATTCGAAATATCAGAAGTTAGTGCATATCTCCAGCAGTATGCTAGAAGTAGAGCAGTTAGGTTTTCTCAGACAAGTAAACAATACATATTGCTGTTATATGGTATGTCCGTCTTAAGAGCGTCTCAGATGCTCAGTCGGCGTTTAAGCTTACCTTGAGGCCCTCAAGCCATCGAATATTCAATCTCCGGTCGCCGGTTGAAGTGAATTCTGGCACACGCTTTGTGATCAGCTTGCAGGCCGATCAAAGCATGTGTGGCGGCCTTTAAGTTTATCTTCGGGCCTTAAAATGAACGTGTAGTGAAGTAGTTGTGTAAAGAGATTCGAAATCCGCACTGTACCTTGACAGCCTATTTACATATTTTTTCACTATTAAGTGACCTGTACCTACTTATGCGTTTTTGGGAGCTGCAAAAGTTCAAAATTCGGAAACTGCAAAACATACGTGACACAGAACTTTTATTTAATAGCAGCTGAATTGAAAATTTGAGTAAACTCCGGAAAAATATGCCTATACTACTATAATCGACGAAATAACCTTAAATCTCTACAAGGAATCATGATTCATCAAACTCGTTAAAACGGAATCTAAAGTGCAATACCTGGAACTACAATCACTGTATTTACTTAAGATATCGATACTTAAGATATCGATGATCTGATGTCTGATAAGAAACGGTGCATATCTTCAAAACTACACTCAGAAAAATACTTCTATTTTTTCAAGAAAAATGAACACATCATAAAAAATTGGTAATGATCCTGCGCCTAAGAACTATTTAATCAACCCAAAGAAATAAATTTCAAAGAACTGATATTGAACGTACTGATATAGTTTCTAGAAAATCTGGCATCTAGCATAAATCGGTTCACGTACACTGAAAAAAATCCACATGGCGCCCAGAGCCATGTAACATAGCGCATTATTTATGGTCTCATACGCCATGTACATAGTACTCTGAGCCATGCAATATGGCTCCCAGCGCCATAATATCAGAATCTATATAGCGCGTGGTCCCATGTAACATGGCGCAGCATTTATGGTCCCACACGCTATGTAAATAGTACCCTGAGCCATGCAGTATAGCTCCCAGCGCCATAATTACATGGCGCAGAAATTATGGCCCCACACGCCATATTACATAGTACCATGAGCCATGTAATATGGCTTCAGTTGTTACTGCAATTATAACTCGCAGCCATACTGTGTGAGGGGATGTATAAATGTCCGCAAGTGGCGTTTGAGTATATCCATACATGACAATGTTTGTCAATGATCTCATGAAATCGTATTGATGTTCACTATGATTTTGTTACCTGCTATTGATTTTAAACGTAATGACAATTGTCCGAATGATAGATTTAACTGATAAATTCAACTTTACAAGCGGATTCAGAATCGTTTAATATATTTGACTAAAGTCCCCCACGCCATGTAATATAGTCTCCCCCGCCATGTAATATAATCCTTCACGCCATGTAATATAGTCCCCCACGCCATGTAATATAGTCCTCCACGCCATGTAATATAGTTCTCTACGCCATGTAATATAGTCCTCCACGCCATGTACTGTAGCCCTCCACGCCATCTGCATGGCGTGGAGGACTATAGTGCATGGCGTGGAGGACTATAGTACATGGCGTGGAGGGCTATAAGCATAGCGCCTGCTCCTATGTACTTTTCGCCATGTATTATGGCGTGTGGCGCTATATTTTATCACAATCCCCAAATCGACTATGTACATGGCGCCAGAAGTCCATAAATTATGGCGTCTGGCGCCATGTGTTTTTTCAGTGTACGATCACCGAAGTTAAGCTGTGCTGGGCGCGGTTACTACTTAGATGGGGGACTGCTTGAAAGCGTCGCATGTTGTTGTTGGCACGCAAAAACTCTCCCTCCCTTCATATCATAAGAGTGGCTTACTTTGAAGGGAGTGAAAAAATAAAAAAATAAGTAGAAAAATTAGTAATTATCAATTTTTCCTTTTTTTAAGTGCCACATTTTTTTTCTTATTTTCTGAAGCGCTAGTATTATTTATGCCTAGTCGCCAATTTAAGCTATAATGTGACACTTAATCAATGGAGTTAGGACAACTGAAGACGAACAAAGTCAACCATGAACCCGGCGGAATTCGAACCCACGAGCGGTAGATCGCTGCTTTGGATTGCCACGTTAGCGAGCTTTATTTGTGTAGAGGAAATGTTGATAGAAGTCATAAAATCTATCAATTTTTTCGTCGAATATTGAAGCATGGTTGTTGTTGAAACATAGAAAAAAATATTCGCGGTGTAGATATAATTTACTAAATTCATAGACATAATTTACAAGATTTGAGGAAAATTACTTACTTGAAATAAGGTAAAGCAAAAATTGTATTCCGTTGAATGTAAGAAATTTTTCAATGATATTTATACAAATTACTGATATCAAATAAAAGTTTATTTGATTTGTGGAAGATTTCACATCTCGTAAACAAGTAAATATTTTCTTTGATTTTCGGAAACATATTTTTCTGAGTGTATAAAAGATATAAATATAATTCAAGCGACATGAAAGTTAAACTATTAAATCAGGCTATTGATATCGGAGAACTTTTGGCAGTTTGCATAAATTCAATTATCAATTGATCTTAACGTAACACTCATTTCTAGAACATTTTCCGCTTTCCAAACAATAGCACCTTTAAGATCTTATGTATCTCTCGCAAGAACAAAAGAAGAATATGTTTCTTTAAATAGAAATGAGGCAATTAATTTTTTTTTTATTTTGAAAAATTATTAATAGAAAATGCAAAATTATTTGTTCGAGGTGTGGACGTCTCATCTTCAATAAGCATAGCAGAACAGGTTTTGAATGGTAATGGGTAAATATGCAGAAAGCGTTTTCCCTTTCAAGTTTCGCAATAATGGTATTTTGGATCCAGTTTTATTTCAATAAATTAATTTTGAAAAACACAATATACAGCAGTTTAGTTCAAATAATTTAAATATACTACTTAGGAAAAAATGGCCATCAGAAATATCTTTTTTAATGTGACTGCTTATTTATAGTAGGCGTAAGATTATGAAAATCATTAGTGATATGACTACCTAGATTTTTCGAGCACCAGAGCACTTGCTTTATTTTCTTGTCCTATTAATAAAAGAAATCGAAATGTTTCATCTGACATATGTAAATATACTCTCACGACCTTTCGGAAATGACGTGAAATTCTGACATCAGTAATGCATTATGTATTATATAATATGTATTATGCTATGTGAACTTTTGCCATATTTCAAAAATTCAGAGAGTATACTCCCATAAATATCCCTCAAAAGTTGATTTAACCATACTTCATTCAATCAAATTTACAACACACTCACAAAATAAAAAGGATTATGCGTGTTTTTATTTTGCGCCTCCATTGAGAGTTGCTTAGGGCAGATAACATTGCAAACAACAAAAATTCTACCCCAGTTTTTGTTTTCAATACTACTTATCCTAACTAGCTCGCGATAGAGGCGCAAAAAAACCAACTATTCTTATTTTAAAATATTTTATTGTGGATCTGTGCCGTCATTACCGCTAGTAAGCGTTTAGGCATTCCCTCTATAAGAATTTTTTATAATCAATGTATGTTTTGCTGATTACAAGACTGATTTTAAATTATCTTTCAAGCTCTGATCAAATGTGCTCTATTAAATTTAGCTCCAGGTGGTCAGTTGCTGTTTTGGCTACATTTTTTTCATTAGAATGCAAGTTTGGTGCCTTTTTCTTGCAGGAAGAAATAAATTTAATCCATTTCTAACAATAAAGCAATTTTTGATGGATTTTACTAAAAATTGATAAAAAAACACGATATATCCTTGCTAACTCGGTTACTTATATTTGCTACACTACATGAAAGGACGTCGCTTTCTTATGGCTTGAAACGTCGGATTTTAATTTCCCCCCTAAATTTAAACTGATGCTTTTATATCACGGCGCTATTTATAACTGTGTGGGTCAATACCTCTTGTATAGTTTCGATAGATCAGCATATTTTAACATGCAAATTTCACCGCTAAAATTCTATCCCACCACATTCAAACAACACTATTTTATTTTTATTTAAATAACATTTTTTCCTGTAGAAGCTAGATATATTTATTTCAATTCCTAGCAGGTGTTGATACTTTAAATGCAATCTGCCTTCATCATCAAAGAAGCAAATTTGGAAGAAATCTAGGTTTTAAAAGGAAAACGGGTCTTTAAATAAAAATATTTGGTTTTGAAAGCTAGAGAAAATTGAATCATATTCTATTAACTTTTTCATTACTCTTGGGCTCTCAACGGCTACACGATGTGAAATTTTCGAATAAAAAAATATTGAACTCCTATTTTTGGGCGAATAATTGTGTCAAGATATCTTCAATTAATATAAGTAGCGTTAAGTGCTCGCTGATTAAAACTAATGCTTACTGATACTGTTTCCTAGTAATACGACACATGCTTTTGATTGTTTTGATCAACTACGTATGTTGAACTAATAATTTTGTAAGTATCTGTCGATTTTATATAAATGTATATACAATGGACGAGTATATAGAATTGAATAAGGTACCGCAATTGCTATTTCAAATTCAATTTAATATAATATACTGACCGTTCCACTTATTTAATAAAAAGATTGAAATTTGAAAATAAACGTTAGCTATTTCTCA
Source organism: Nemotelus pantherinus (assembly GCA_963978885.1). NCBI lineage: Eukaryota > Metazoa > Arthropoda > Insecta > Diptera > Stratiomyidae > Nemotelus > Nemotelus pantherinus. The sequence continues at coordinate 219,654,079 of OZ022263.1, forward strand.
AGAAAAAAATTAAATCATCTCAGCTGGATCTTATACAGATCGGGTGTCCTTTTTTTCAATGCCCGCTATAGGCATTGAGACGTATTTAATTTCTGTAGTCGGCTATTGTACAACTAAATTGACCATCAATTTCTTCTGATTCACGGCATTGACAAAAATTAAATAGCGAATATTTCTATATAAAATAGCACAGTGCCTCTGATTTCTTACATGACATCCTTAATACACTGAGCGATAAAGTATAGCATAAAAAATTACATATCGCAGACTCCTATGTAAGATAGCATAGCAAACGCATAAATTATGTTCATAGTAGCTGTTGCTATGAAATATACATCGATTCATAGCAATAATTCACATACATTATAGAATTAGCAGCCATAAACATAGCCTCGACGCTAATGTACATAGGTACTAGGTAGATAGTCCTGATTCCTACGAATATGCGACTGCAATGTTTATGATACTCGGCCACTTTGAAATCCGTAGCCTACTGGATAAACTGCTGGCTTGACTCGTAAAACCGTTGGATCTCTATATCAAATCCTGGTTTGGGTTGGTGTCAAATTTTGGTTCTTATCGGGGCCTACAGTACATGGCGTTGAGGGCTTTAATACATGACATTGAAAGCTATAAAACATAACACCTATTCCAATGAAAATAACGCACACTCCTGTGATTCCTAAAAAATATACTACTATATGTACTAGCGCCAGAAATATAGAGCTTATGGCATCAGTCGCTATGTTTTTGCACAGTGCGCCCTGACCTCATATATTTTTCCCACGAAGATGCGATGCCGGTTCAAATTTATCTCTAGTCCATTCTCAACAACGGGTTCAGAAGGGGAAGGGTTTTTTTCATGACACACTTTGAGCCTAAAATATCATTTAAGCAATAAGAAAGTTAAAACACTAAAAATTTCGTAGCCATTGAAGCTCCCAAGCGGCTACAAATTTATTGTGTGGCTAAATATAATATAATTGACGAGGTACAATAATCCGATCATCACATTATTTGTCACTACATGAGGCAGATAATATTTGCGGTCTATCACCTATCAACCAGTACTTTGGAATTAATTGCTATCCTTTGAACTTTTGTGTGTATAGAACGAACACCCGATCTGGTTCAACTTAGCTTTCTATAAGTATCCCGAACTCAAAACTTAGAAAAATGCAAATAACTCGCTAGCTATATACTTAAGCCATAAGCCTTTTATGCTCACTAGGAAAAAAAGCCGTTTTGTCTTTTCATTCGAAACCTTTATTTTCTCGTCTGCAAAAATTTAGTTCTACCAATTCAATCCGAATTTATAAATTATCTCAATTGCATTTCCATCCTATCTTGCCAATATTTCTTAAGTGAACGCAAGTATGTGGGGAAAAACGGCCTCTGCTCATCACAATATCCAATATTTGCCGGAGTTCCACAAGGTTCTTATCTAAATCTTACTCTCTTTAAAGTCTACACAATGGATACTTCTTCAGATTTCAATTTTCAGAAGCCTTTACAGACAAAACTTGGATACACATTAATTTAAGAGCAGACTTTGTAATACTTTTGAATGAAAAAAATAAATAAAACAAAATTAGTACAGGTAAGACCGAAGCTATTTATTTTTCCAAAAAAAATCTACATCTTTCTGTCGAGCAATTGAAACTGCAAATTTGGGAAATAAAATAAGCCTACAACTTTTATTTTAATAAAAAAACCGATTTTTCCTTTCGAAGCTAGATATATTGAATTTTGTGACAAATATCGATATTTCGAAGGTAATCTGCCCTCTTTTTCAGTGTCTATCGGTCTATCGGTCTTTTTTTGTTTTATTTTTTAATCTTATGATGCTCAAAATACAGTCCTCCCAAAATCATAATGCCAATATGTCCTTGCGGGCACGCTAACAAATTGTGATCAAAACGCTCAATATTGAATCTAGAATAATTCATTGAGGTAATTAATTCATTCGGAGAACCTTTTTATGAGCTAAGCTTTACAAACCCAAACCCTAGTGCTTCCTGATCAACAAAATGTTACGCTATTAACGTATCTGGTGATCAACAAAGCGATTATCAAGCATCAAAACTATTCAAGATATTGCTGAGCTGCAGAACATAACGGGTGACAACTAAAAATCTGCACTGAGTAAAATATGTCATAGTAAGAAAAGTAGTGTTTATATCTTTTTCAAATTTTTAATGCTTAATATCTATCATATAAACAAAAAACTAACATTAATGAATTTGGTCAAAAGAACCGTTATCCGCAACACGGCGTTACTTTGGGAAAATCCCTTCGCAGGCCTTCTGGACGCTATTTACATCGTAATTTCTAACACATTTGCGAATCCTATTTACTAGTTGCTTCACTGTTTTTGCTTTCCAGTTATTCCGATATACTTGCGAACTAAGATTTCCAAAAAAATCTTCAATCGGTCTACACTGGGGCAAGTTTGTTGGGTTTCGCTCTTTTGAAACATATGGTATATTTTTAGACTGGAGGTACTCAATTGTGTTTTTGGCATAATGTGACGAAGCTTTATCAGGCCAGAAGACATAATTGCCATCAGAATGATTTGCTTTAAGAAATGGAATCAGAATTCGCTGCAAACACTGTTTTTGATAGACTTCTTGATTGATGGCGAGTCCACTTGATTTGAACCAAGGCTTCGATATGCCCTTCTCAGAAATCGCTATATACAGCATAACTTTCGGTTCAAATTTTTGCTTGAACTTATATTTTACATCTGAGGGACTTGTAGACGGGTCAGATGTGTAAAATATATTATTTCCTGGCATTTGGCTTCGACTTAACCCAAAATAGCTTTCGTCGTCCAAAACAAGAGATTTTCCGCGAAAATTTCTACACATCCAACGACACTGAGATTTTCTTGTTGCGATTTCACTTATTGTGTATTTGAGTGCCCTTTGTTTATGCTTGCAAGTAATTTCACATCTTTTCAAAGCTTTCGAGATGCATTGCTGTGAACAGTTGAAATTTCTTGCTGCGTCTCGTTGACTAATGTTATCTTTGTCGTTAAAAAGTCTTTTAAGCTTTCGAATGTTCTTAGCGTCCATAACTGTTGGCCTCCGGCCACAACCAACTTTTCTTTTTACAGTTAATCGCTGTAAAACACTATATATTGTTCGTTTAGGTACATTTTCCAACACAAAATGGTCCACAGTAAACTTTTTACCATAATCCGAATTACTTTCGTAAAAGCGTACAATGCGCTCGCGCAACCGTTCTTGTTCCGACGCCATTTCGATATTATAATACTGCGAGTAATGGCATTTTGCTTTTAAACTGTGTTGCCAGAGCTAGTAAAAATAATTTGATGCATCCATTGAGCCAAAATACGTATTTTTAGACTATGTTCCTAACTTTCAACTTCAGTGCAGATTTTTAGTTGTCACCCGTTATACTCAGCGTTAAAATGCAGCGATTGAATCTTCTAAGTGCGTCAAATTATGGGCGATATAAAGATATAATAGTAATTATATTCTACTCTTTGTAATAGATAAATCTAGAACTTAATAAACATAGTTTTAGTTTAGGGTAGTTTTTATGCAACTCTGACTCTTATTTCAAACAAAGCACTGTTTTTTTTTTAAAAAACTTCAGAAATAATTTCACTTGACATATATCAAATGCTCAAATTAGTATCATAGCTGCAAAAAAATATTGATTTATGTCTCAAATTTAAGTTTGAAACACCTTCAATGACCCCAATTTTTTTAACAATTCTGCATATGACTCACTTAATGCATTGTAAACAGCTCTTATTTTTGATCCAAGTAAAAATTGTAAACTAAGTAAAATTTGCAAGGATCGAAACTTCTTTTACTAGGTACAGTATTGTTTCATTTGCATTAGTATCTACAACTTGAACAACAAATTTTTACATTAATACAATTTAAATTAATTCCGTAGAATTATTCTAAATGTGGTTTGCATCTAATCATTAAACCATTCTTAGTTTCCATGATTTTAATGATTCATTATCTATCTTGCTGGCCATCTGATAAATACTTTTTTACCCACCGTTTGCCAGCAATGATAAAATTAACCAATTTTGGTCGTGAATTCTCACAAAACAAATCCTTTTTTCTTCCCCTTAATAGGCTCGAAAGAATTGATTTCTTCTGCCGTACTAAGCACAAACGTTCTATCTACATTTGAGTACTTTCGAGATATGTAATGATTTGTGTTTTTCTAAATGTTGCAGACACCTCCAAAGGGATGAAAGTTTAAACATGGATACATATACATTTACTTAAGATACATCTGAGGTAAAAGCTTTCACGTTGAAAATAGTTGTGGAAGACAGGTGTTAAGCAGATGGGACTTTTTTGGTAGTATGCAACGGAATAATGATAGCATTACTAAGCATAAACGTTATCTCTACACATTACTAAGCGTAAACGTTCTATCTACAGTAGATAGAAAGGTTAGATGGGGAGATTTTTTGTTATTAATTTTAACATATTTCCACAAAAGATAGGCTTTTCATATTTTGTAGAATGATGTAATTGAGTATGCAGTTTTTGAGTCCGGTGTTCACTCAAAAATGAGAAGAATGTAGATAGGAAAATGTAGAACGTTTATGCTTAGTAGGGCAATATATAAACCTTACAAATTTTAAACCTTCTTTTAAAAATTGAGGCGAATAAAACGTTTCCTGAAACTCAATCAACGTCGCTAACAACAATCTATCTACCCTATCATAAATAAAAGCATGTTACGTGTGCCGTCGGGACTACAAAATTTTTCAATCGAAACCATCATCCACCTACCTCGATCCTCATTCGAATCCTCGCTCGGCGGTCCAGGCATAGTCCGGTTTCCATTCATCAGCTGATGATGAGCGACGGCTGCAGCGGCCGCAGCCTGCGACGCCTGAACATTGGCATTCGCCATGGCTGCACTCAGACCGCTCAAACTGGCCAGTGTACCGTGCGGACCGCCTCCGCCCCGATGAGATCCATTACCGCCGCCATGAACACCCCCGGCTCCACCGCCGCCCGGCGCAAAACGCGGATTCGTCAGGAACGGACCGGCAAATACTCCAGGTACACCAAATTGCAAGAACGGCCACTGTGGGACCCTTGCGCGGGGTGCCAGCTGTGCCGCGGCAGCCGCATAAAGTTGCAGAGCCGGTTGGAGTCCACCCGCAGGCAAGTTCGGCAAGAGTCCTTGATGCTCGAGCACCATACTTCCAAAGCACGAAAACAAGCACTTCTATACCAGGGTCACTGAATCCTATCAATACAACTATTTTCCAATTTTCTAATCAGCACTTCTCTCAAATCAGAGTATTTGAAACATTTGTTTACATCGCACTCAAACTTTTCTTCATAGGAATGTTAAGAACACAGTAAATCACACAACAGCTCGTACACGTCCACCGCCGTCGGATCGAATTCAAAAAGGTCGCGTCACGGCAAAGGGTCAACATGCGATATGCAAATGTACGTACGTACGTTTAACTATGCGACCCAGGACCTGAACTCTAATGAACCGCAAAACGCGCGACGTTCGGCTCACGCCGGGTACACACACCCAAGTCCAACCGACATTACTGAAACTCCAAAATCAACTGAGGCAAGCCCCAGCAAGTCGCAGCCGGGAAATTCACAGAATTCAATTCACTGCACTGGCCGAAAACGAGTTTTGCTGCCATCGGTAGGCGAGGCTTGGGCCAGAACTCGACAAGGGGACTGACAAGTGGTCTGTGAAGCCCATTGCAAGTCGTAAACAATCCACCCAGGCATTAAATTATTTCCCCACCGTTTGTCTGCAGCCTAAGTCTCTTCCCACCTCTTTGAGTTCCTTTCAAAATGAAATCCTCTACCTTGAAGTGAAAAACCAAAACAAAGAAACATTTCCCCAATGGGGACGCTAATTTCACCTGGACGGAGTGCAAGCGAGAACCAGCCAACTTCTGCATGTCATCATAAAACGATCACGACGATACGACAGTCGGCGACGCGTGCTAGGCCTGGCGAAACAAAGGAAATCAGGTTGATAGAAATTAGCAAGCCAAACACCCTCTAATTTGTCCGGAAATCACTTTTCCCTCAGTCACCTTACGTGAACGGGGCATCTGTAACCATGGTGAACGGAAGGGGCCATGTATTCTCCATCAACCATTCCAAGCTCACAGCACAGCACGAATTAGCCAGAGGCGTGTCTACGAAACCGCTGCAAAGAATATGGCGACCAGAAACCGATGCTAAGGCGCAAGTCACACCTCCCGAGCCACTATTCGCTCATTGGTGAGTCCATATTGAATGCATCCCCGTTATACAGCTTCTTGGCTGACATAATAGAATTAAATTAATTTCAATATCTAGTCATCTCGTTTTTTGACTCGTTAGTTCTCCAGTACTTCTCTTTCTGATTCATTGCCATTTCTATGTATGGAGGCCTATAAGCGCACTTTCTTGCACACTTGTAGTGTTCCCCATTTTCTTACAATTTAGTAAATCAACCGTTTGTTTTGTTTTATTGAGTTTGAATCGGGCCGGACGGAGGAGTGTATTGGTGGCGGTGAGGAAAATCGCTTATATGTAGATGATTGCCCATATCAAGTGCAAAGCGGATGGAGTGGAAGGCAAAAAATAATGGGTCGTGAGGAAACGTAGAATATTGCTAGGACGAAAGAAACGGCGAGTGCGGCCCGAGGCGTCACCAGAAAAGGACGGCAGGGAGCGCCCAGGAACATAACTTGCCCTCATGAGAATTTAATAATGGAAGAAGAAGAGACGGAATTGATTTTAAGTGCTCGTGCCATCTCTGTCTGGCCGATGTGATGCTGCCCTGGATGCCGGTATTGATAAATTTTTCTTGAAATGAAAATTCAATCAGATGCGCCCCCACATCTCCTCCAGCTCCAACCGTTCGCATAAATTTCTCTGCCATAAGGATCATTTTGCCCGCAGCCATCCCGTTTTGTTGTACTGGAGTTTCGAAGGAAGCTAGCTGGCAGACGGAAGTGGGTGAGATAGGACTGTGCTTGCTGGCTGGCTTGGAGTCAACATTGTGGTCAATAACTCCTAATTGGAACCATCTTCATGTATGGTGCGCTGGTCGGGCGCCTTTTTGTCTTGTTGGCTGAGTTCGCTTGTGTTTCGAGTCCTGGCTGAGTGTTATGTATCCCGGTCCAACGTACTATCGATCCATGGTGTTTGTCTCACTCTAAGCCGAATTGTTTCGACTCCATATTTGAACGATTACTAATTTTCGAGGGGATGCTTTGGCTAACATAAGCAATTCTTTGGCTTTTGTTCTGCCGCGTAGTAAATGGTTTGGGGGCGTAATGAGCGAAGATTTAGGGTTTCGGAAGGAATATGTTGTCTTCGGATGTGGAATGGGCTAGTGTGGGAGGTAAAGTGATTCTGATCGCGATAATGAGATCGGAAATTAGCGCAGAGAAAGAAAAAGAAAAATTGAAGATAATTGAAAGATTTTTTTTGTCGATGGAAGGAAATAGAAACTTTTTACTTATCGTCTGTGAAGCTTCGCTCACAGTGGAACTGTGGAGAATGAAGATATTCGGCGACACAATTGATAAATTAACTTTAAGTAGCCACTAAAGAAATAAGTGTATAATATGAAATTCGCCGGCAATAATTAGATTTAGGTATCTAGGTACATTTTCCTAATATGGAATGTCCGAAAGGTGTTAAATATTCTTGCGCACTTTAAATTTGATTGAGTATGAATGAGTTTTGAGTGTATGAATGCGCAAAAATTTCGATTAGTTTAAGTGAAAAGTTAAGCGTTCACTAAGCGACCACTTTATCGATTAAGCGACCATTTTATCCACCCCGGAATTCGTCGTCCTCAAAAACATATAAATCTATAAGAATACATACAGTGCCGAGAAAAAGTGACGCAATAAGCTGAAGTCACCAAGAATTTCAGATTTAGCAGCTAAATTATGAGTTCTTTAAAAATATAACTGTAAAATTGATACATAGCTCATAGAGTAGGTTAATGTCTTTGACACTAATTTTTAATAAAGTTTCCACAGAAACATGAGTTTAAGACTTTAATTGGCTACCCGCTAATATTTTTAATTAAAATTGCCTCGAGAAAAATGACATTAGTGCAGTTAAATAATTTCAAGCAAGAATTATTTTGCAGCTACATATTCAGTCTGCAAGCTACAGATTCGCATCTGTAACCAATAGATCCATTTCAACAATTTGAACACTCATAGACAGATAGGTACTGTAAAAAAAATAGTTAAGAAAATACCTGGTGGTAAAAACAAATTGTCATAACGTAATATCCAAATAATCAAACGGAAAGTCGAAAAGGATATTTTTATGTCTAAGAGAGCTTACGGCGACATTAAAATCTCTATTGATAACTAAAAGATTTAAGGATGAAAAAGATTAAATTAGATATGTAAGAAAACTCTGATGCAAGTTATTTTTTCGCTAAAGTACTTTTTTCCCAGTGAATCTAATCGTGGAATAAGGCTGAATTTTTCCAAAAAGCATTTAAGAAAGGGTTTAAATTTCTGGGTAGTATTTTAGTATTTTAGTCAAAGATGAAGGCAAATTGAATATTCTAACTCTTCATGATCGACGCACGAAGGTATACGTAAAAAGCCATGTGCAAATACATTTAGGCTTGGGGAATCACAAGTGCGAATGGACACTCTAAAAAGTGGGTCTATAATTAATACTTTGATAATAAAATATATTCATTTTTTCGTTCAAAATAACGAATCACAATTTTTTTTACACATTCGATGTGCATTTTTTGCTTTTACGTCATATCAGCTGAATAATACACAGCTTTTTGTAAATTGAAGCAAAAATAGTGTAAATTTACTAGTCTGCTATTCACCTTTGCGCCAAAACCATAAAATTGCATCATTTTTTAGGGTAAAATTACTCGATTTGGTCCTAAAAAAAATATTCTTTTTACCCATTTTTGTAAATTTACATCTTTAATAGTAGGAAACCAGTTTCCTACTACTATAAGGGTAAAATTCAACCAAAATTTTTTTGAGTGGAGAGTGCAAATTTACTATTGATGGAGAAAAGACAATGGGCCATAAAGTGTACACCAACATTTTGAAGAAGCTTATGGAAATTGAAATTAAGACCCGCGATAACGATACGAAGTATACTCCCCTCCAAATTCGAATGTGGCTGCTTTACAATGTCAAACATTGTTTAAAATGGTCACCACAATTATTTGAATCATTCCAACTGAACATGTTTGTGAAGGAATCGCGCATCGACTAGCAACCCATAATATTCTGAGTGAGCCCATGCTTGAGCCCAAAATTAAAAAAAGGTGATGCAATATCACTCAAGTACCGATAAAAAACTATGTTTCGTCCATGTCAAGAAATTTACAAGCCAAAAGAGAAATCCTATCAAATACTAATAGCTGTCAATTGCATCCAGATATAACACTCCAAATGAAACAAAAATTTCTTAGGTTTAATTTTTGCATTATCTTTACTCGGCAGACGGAGATTTATTGGTTTTTAATTTTTCCCTCTTGAAGTATATCACTGTTCACATATGATATTCTTATAACGGTATGTTTGATATGTAGATAAATATTGGTTAAAAAGGCAACACAACTCTTCTTCATTAGTTTTACTGATATACGAAGAATTAGTGCAAAAATTTCTTTCCAATTTTGTTTTTTCAATTTCGATACACTTTGGATTTTTGATTCCAATACACTTTTTTCAACTCGATAAATTATTGAACTGAAAATATAATTCCCTCTATCAGAATAATCTTCCATTCATGCCAAAAGAGGACTCAGATGTTCTTTTTTTTCTGAAGAAAAAATCTAACTTTAAACAAAAACCCACTCCAACTTATTAGAAGGGAGAGAGTATAAAGCAAGCACTATACTCCCAACCTCAATTGCTTGTACTCAGAAATCTTTCCGTGCAATATCGGGAAGTTTAAGCAGATAATAATTAACGCTTTAGCAATAATGAGAGAATTAGTAAGGAAGCCATGCTCTTAAATTAAGCTAGGAAGAAAATGAAGTAAAACGAAATTGAGCATATGAACGCACGAATAAATACTTTGGTCCTTTTGCCCCTCAGATAATCTATAATACTGGCATGAGAGTGTGAAAAAATATCAACGAAATAAATAGGGTCAAAATAATAAAAAAAAAAAACTCAAACGCACCAGAACCGCTAGAAATACTAATGTTCGATGAACAATAGAAGAATCGTGCAGATTTTGAGTGCACATTCTACTAGACGTGCTCCAACCTGTTTCGAGGCTAAAACCACTTTGATCTTCACAATGCATTTAAACTCATAGGGTGGAAAGGTTTTCAGGGTTGCCACTTGCATGAATTTAAAACTATAATAAAGATATGATAAAAAAAACATCCGTAGCTGTCAAACTTGTCGTAATTTTTCAACCAGATTTCTACTGAATTTTGCCTACAACAAGATCCCTTTACCATTTGAATTTCGTTTTGATTCTATGACAGCACTGGGAGTAATAGGGCACAAAGCATTATTTTACTGAGCGAATTTTTGAAATTCAAGACACAAAAATTACTATAACAGGCAGCACCAATCTAACTTTTCAATCAAATTTCTAAAAAATTTGTTTATAGGAATTTCTCCGAAATCTGGTGACTTTATCGTAGTTCATAGGCCAAAAAGCAGTTTTTTGAATAATGATGATGAAGATGAAAATTTTACCATTGCCACAGGGTTGCCAATATTTCAAAATCGCTTCTATCAGACCTGGCCCTGGTTTTCTAAATAGTGAAAAATTTTCAGGAGGTTCGATGATTTACCAGCACATGATGTTAGCACGTTCATAAAAACCTACGTGCGCCAACAATTTAATAATTTCAATATGTCCTCTAAGCTTCATAACGATTTGATAATCCTGTCAAAAGTTATCGCAACTCAAAATTTTCTTGATAGCGCACAAAGGGCTAAAAATTTACAAAATTCATTTCGCAAGATTGGTTTTATTTGAAAGGCATTTGCTGACAGAATTATAAGGATACTTAAAATATTACTCAAGTGGCCGCCGCCACCTAAGGGGTAAAGATAATCACATTTGGCTACATATACACAAATGCATCCTGGAAATTTCAGCTCAATCGGAAGGCGCGTTCGCGAGAAATAGTTACAGAATTTGTTTGATGATGAAGATGATATATATATATATATATATATATATATATATATATATATATATATATATATATATATATATATATATATATATATATACTGGTATACAGACTGGAAACTGGTTTCCTACTATTAAAGATGTAAATTTACAAAACTGCGTAAAAAGAATATTTTGCGTCTGAAGTGTTTAAATTTTTTTACGACCAAATCGTGTAATTTTACCCTAAAAAATGTTGCAATTTTATGGCTTTGATGAGATGATCGTTTACGTCATGCGCAGACTGATACTCGCTTACGTCATCCTCCACATCAACGTCACCCCCACATCAACGCCATCCTCCACATTAACGTCATCCTCCTCAGTGACGTCACCCTCCTCAGAGGAGGAGAATGAGGATGAGGCGCCAGAACTGGTATTCTCTATCTACTCCTATAGCCTAGTAATGTATTCGACGAACGAAATATTTTCCATTCCAGCGAAAACGTATGTGCGGAATCGAGCGAAATAAAGTTCCACACCCCGACACTGGGGGCAGTATCAATTGCAATTGATGACATTTAACAAGTGCATTACATTTGAATTTGGTGCATATAAATTTAACTAACCGGCATCAAAAATGATATTATCGGCAAAACAAAAACTGCTGTTGGAAGGATGCGCTGTTCATGCATCCATTTTCACCCATTTTTCAATAAAATATCCGCAAACTCGAATGAAATTATGAGCTGGCTCATTTTTCGCATCAATTTAAGGTACCTGGGTCATTAAATGGCTGCGAAATTTAACTTATACATAGTGCAGCGCCATCTCAGAGCGAGTCATTGCGTTGTCTTCGAAGACAGTTATACGTCTTCGAACACATTACTGGCTAGCAAAACCAAACGAAACGAAATTCCGCGCCAGGCTGATTTTGTATGGGATTTGACACTTCGTTTCGTTTCGCGTCGAATATATTTCAGGGCTTAAGTAAGAATGATAGCACTTCGAAGCAAATTTGAACAATTTTTCTTATTTTTACTATTGTATGTATATTATTTGTTTATCTCATTTTAAATGTTGATCAATTATGATACCTAGATATTTGATTTCTGTTATTTGTTGCATTGGTTCACAATCACAACACGAATTACATTTGCTTGTGTAAATGGTAACTTTTAAATTTGTCGGTATTCCGCGTTCTGTAATGCTAAATGTCATAAATTTTGACTTATCAACATTTGATGAGAGAGAGCTAAAGTTTAACCATTCCTTCAAAATAATTAAACATGTTCTGCTCTAACTTTTACATTATTCCATGTAGTATCCTCTATTAGCAGTACAGTGTCATCGGAATATGAAATAATTTGGCCTTTTAGCTACTAGATTTGGAGCTCACAACTCGCATTCCTGGTAATGCCTAGTACTATACTCTTCGCGAAACGAATTCAACGGTCGAATTCCATACAAAAAGAGCTTTTCAATTCGTCAGCAAAGCTCTTTTTGTATGGGATTTGACCGTTGAATTCGTTTCACGAAGAGTATAGTACAGGCATTAGGATGAATGGTGTGATGGTGTCACCCTAGAAAGTGGGCTTATCCATGTGTACACTGACGGCTCAAAGCTAAACAATAGAGTCGGAAGTGGTGTATACTCAGATGAGTTGATGATCTCAAGCTGTCTTTCCGTCTACCAGACCATTGTAGTGTCTTTCAGGCGGAGGTTGCGGCTATTTTACGGGCAGTCGACTGGCTTCTGTGTAATCGAATATTCGGGGTTAATATTGGCATTTTCAAAAATAGCCAAGCGGCTATTAAATCCCTTGCTGGTCCTTGTACAGTTTCCATGATTGTTGCTGAATACCGTGCATCTCTTAGGGAGATGTCGAGACATTCGGTTGTTCAATTGATTTGGGTACCTGGACATAGGGGTTTTCAGGGCAACTGTGAGGCCGATGAGCTAGCAAGGCTTGGAACCTTGTTACCGGAGGTCTCCTGCTCCCTCTCAATAGGTATACCGATGACATCGGTCAAACTGGCCATCAGGCAAAAATATCTCGAGGGCGCTAGGAGGTTCTGGGCAGATGAATCATCCTGTGCAATAGCAAGGCAGTCCTGGGTATCCATGGATGCGCATGGCACCAGGCAGCTCTTAGGCTTAACTCGAAGCGCTCTACGCTGCACTGTGGGAGTTCTTACGGGCCACTGCCTCATAGGACGACATACACAACGACTGGGAGTGCAGTTTAACGATTTCTGTCGGAGTTGCGGCTCTGAGGATGAGGAGGAGTCTGTCTTTCACCTCTTGTGTCAGTGCCCGGCGTTGGCAAGGAGAAGGTTGGTGGTGATTGGTGCTCCCTTTGTCTCAAACCTGACCGAGTTGTCCCTGATTGATTTAAAGAGGATAACGCGATTTGTCAAGGGAAGCAGATGGTTTCCCGAGTTCAGTGAGTAGGAGAGAGTCACGAATTATTGTGGCATCACAAGGTGCCTCTCTTGTGCCTATGTATGTCAGTCGGCGGACCTCTGAGGACCGGCAGCCACTTTAACCTAACCTTAACCTAACCTAACTGCAATGCGAATATATAATTTACATATATTAAGAAAAAAATTGGTAAAAGAACTGTACCTTGTGGAATGCCGAAATCAAATGTGCACTCAGAACTTTTTGTACCTGCTATTTGAACTGACTGTTGCCTTTTCAGTAGGTAGTTACTTATCCACTCTATCCATTTCTTGTTTGAGTTGAGTTTATGCAGTTTTTCAATAATTTTTTTTTATGGGGAATGGAGTCGAAAGCTTTGGCTAAGTCTAAGAAAATAGCTAATGGCTTATTTCCTAAGCCAATGGACTCTATTATATATTTGTTTAAAAGTGCGATTGCGTCATGATTGCTGCGTTGCTCGCTGAAACCGAACTGATGTTCGTTTATAGTGCTGTGGGTATTAAGAAAAAACATTAGACGCGTTTTAGCTACTTTTTCGAAAATTTATACTAAATAGATAGGCCGGTAGTTTTGTCCTTATGAATTGGAGTTACAATAGTGGTTTTGTATATGTTTGGAAAAATACCCACTTTAAAACTAAGGTTAACTTGGTATGTCAATGGTTTTATTACAAGTCTGCTTATTTTTTTTAGACATTCACCAGTTATGCCATTGAAATCAGGACTTGATTCTCCACGTATATTTGTTATTGCTCGCAATATTTCCCATTCTTAAACGGGCTCGATTGGTGCATCGCAGTTTGATTCCCATTTGACTCACTGGTGTTACTCATGTCTATATTATCAGCGATACTTTTCCCTACGGTGCAAAAATGTTTGTTGAAAACATCTGCTATTTGCTCTGGATTTCGGTCAACATACAATCTTGTGTTTCCATTGTCAATTGAGCTAATAGATTTTGTTTGAAGTTTTCTTCCTGTTGCTATATTTATTGTTCTCCAAACTTTTTTTCCGTTATTTCCCGCCTCTATTATTTTGTTTTTAAAATATATAGCTTTTGTCTTCGATATTATTTCGTTCAGTTTGTTCCTATACTTACGAAAATATTGGCTCAAATTTTCATTTTCTGGATGAGTTGTTAGAGCAAGTCCTAATCTATCACGTTTTCTAATTAATGCTAGAAGGCCGGAAGACATCCATGGTTTTAGTTTTCTACTTTTAGAATTTTGTTTTGTTATTATTTTACAGCTCTCTTCTATGAGTTTTTTAATTTATCGTGAGACTTCCAGCCAGGATTCGTTTATATTGTATTCGTTTATATAGTATATTGATTTGATAGTAATTTTACGACAATTTTTATCGTTTCGTTCTCCAATTCATTACATGAACACAATATTGAATCCAATTACACGCAATGTCATATAAATCCTCCACAATCCGCTTTCAATATACCAACCAACGCCACAACCGCCAACGAAAGATATTATCGCAACGAAAACTGTTTTTCATGTGGCAAATCCTTTTTTCAGTACAATTTTCCGCCGAAAAGCCTACACACAAGCTTATCTCGTCCCACTCCATGTAGAACAAAACGATCCACGCGTCCGATAAGAAATCATTCGCAGCATAGAAGATGTTCGCCATGTATCTTCTCGGTGTATCTAAAAAGATACCTACGATTTTCCCACTTTAAGCTGCCAATCTTCGCCTTCTTACAGGATTATAATTTGCCACTGGAGAGTTGCGTCAGCATGCGGATTAATGCGGTATGCACGAGACTTAAGTCCCGGACCGTTGCCAATTCATGTTTTCGATTCGTATCGTGGTCATTTAATGGATTTAAGAATACACTTACAGTCGGAATTCTAAATAACTGTGAGATAGATTCTTCTGCCATGTAAACGGACGCTATCAGCCGGAATAAACTAAAATTTTACGCATTTCATATTCCGGGCCATCATTCCATTCTTTTTGCGAATATGAATGCGTCGCGTCAGCAATTTATTGTAAAATAAGGGTTCGAAACTCTTTTTCTTCGCAATCATCGAGAAAAATATTGCGATTTGCCTTTGATTTCAGAAGATTGGGAAAAGATTTGGTGAAATGCGAATGTAAGAAGACATTCACTGAATACGTAATACAAAACGAAAAAATTGGTTGAAACAATGTTTTGCCATTTTGCTCGGCTTGCATTTTGTTTTGTCTTTCATGCATTGATGCTGTGAGAAGTCGATCAAATTGTTGAAAAATGTTGGATTTCTGGATAATTTTCAGTGAAAAATATTATTCATTTGTCTGAGTATTATGTATAATAATCAGACAAATGCATGCTCTTTCATTGTGCTATAGCCTCGTTTGTCTCACATGGAGAGGTCCAAGTCTGAATTTATTCGCAATCTTTCCGTGCAAAGCGTTCAAATTTTTCTTTAACAGCGATTGCATGTTACAATCATTGTCCATGCGACGGATACAATTTCATATGATGGATTGTCCACTTACCGATTGATCCATACGACTTCATGCTGGCAAGCGCAGGGCCATCGAGTAAAACTCCGATTAAGGGAAAATTTAAAGCTCCTAAATATCTTATTAGAAACTCGTTAAAAATTGAATGATGGGCATTGCCCACGAAGAGCAATGACAAACGGGTCTTCAATTTGAAAGATTTATCAACATACCAGTCAACATGTCAACATAGGTCCACAGTGTTGATCGTCTGAATTTGATTCTTCCAAATCGAAATAAGGGTGAGTGACTCTATTAAACTCACCGGCGTTGCCGCCAAAACAAACCCAATCGTTACCGCATCCCCCAACAAAGGACTCTGTCACCCTCGACAATGACGGCGTAATGATATTATAGCCCGTCCAGACTACGGATACGTATGTATCCGGATACATAAGTATTGTCCTCACTGCAGCGACATCTGCAGATACATTTTACCCTTGCCATGAAAATCAATGAAAAGTGTGGACGATACTTATGTATGCGGATACTTAAGTATCCGTAGTCTGGACGGGCTATTAATCTCCGTGGCACGATTCGAAATGAAAAGTTGATCGAAAAGATTTTTGGTACTAGGTCGTTAAGCTTGGACTGGCTACCGAGCAGCCCAGTTCCGTACGGTGCAGCTTGTGTACGACATCGAATGACAAAAGGGTGAGTTCATATTTTATTGCTGCTCATTTTATCGGCATCGACTATCTGTAACAGGATGAAAAGCGCCGTGGCATAGTAGTGACAGTCAGTTTTAGGGTCGAGACGAACGACATTCCCTTCAATATTCATTCAGGAATAAAATGTGATCTACCGGAGATAATTTCTGTTAATATGAAGCATGCAAAATATGGAATTAAGTTCCTGAAAAAAATTACTGTGCAGGGTTAATAGTGATGATTGGTATCTTTGAGAAAATATTTGATTGTCGAGAGAATGAATTGAAAGTTGAGAAAAATGATGTCATGTTTGGCATAGTTGATTAAAAAAAAAGATACTTGAAGCAAGATTGGTGTTGAATAGAATCTCTCGAAATCGAGTAGGAGAACTTGATCGTCCGAAGATATCGCGCGAATCGGAGAGATTTCACGTATTGAACGTCTAATAAAGCAGGTTAAGTTGAATTAATTAATTGACAGAGCTCATCGACACACTCCGAATTTGACTCCCGAGTTGAAGCAGATTGATCAGCGGCCCCCCAAGAGTAGGCACCCTTCATGGTACCACAGACTCCTAGGCACACAGTCCTTTATAGTGTGACTAACTTCTCGCCAGCATATTAATAGTCCACACACCGCGAGTGCATGCGTGATTGATTCTTGCGTAGATTGACGTAACTATATGAATTTTTAGGCCCCATGTGGAGGTAAAAGCTCGCTTACCCTGCCCGAAAGCATTAAGAAGAGCTCAAGTAAGCATCACTTCCAGATTTTTCTTCCAGAGAAGTTTTTTGTCAAAGATTACTCCTTGATATTTGACTTCATACACTGAAAGAAAAATCTTGGTAAAACCAACAATTTTCCTTAGTTGTTTTTGCGTCAACTACGGGCTATAGTTAAAACAACCATAAAAAAATAGTTGATTACTTTTATGCACCATGACGCGTGGTTGATAAACAACGTCCGTGGTGCAAAAAAAGTAAGCAACCACAAACAATGGTATTCCAACCATTGTTTGTGGTTGCTTACTTTTTTTCCATACATATTACGAAATATAGGCAGGGGAGGCGTGAATGCCGCAGTTGAATTTGGTGAATTACAATGCACCGACAATGCCGCTGTCAATGCAACCAAGGCACCAACCAAATTCATTTTTTTTTTTCATTTGTATTGCTAAATGCTGTTGTGCGAGGATTAGGTTGGCTTATCACAATACACATCAGCCATCGTTTGTCTATTCCACCAGACCATTCAACCTAATTCAAACAGATTTAATTCAACCTAAAGGTGATGCCAACCTATGGTAGGTATCACCGCTAGCGGTGCGGCAAAATTAGAAATTTGACAAATTCTGCCGCTGCCGCAAATTCGGCCGCATCTATTGTGCGCGTTACCATACAAAACAGTGCATTCTAATTTTTTGACTGCGCTTTGCCGCAGCCCAATGCTATGCCACAGCGGAAAACGCTGTATTGTGAACAAAAGAGCGTCGTACAAGGTAATATAAAGGCTTCACTGCATAACATGCATATGAATTATATCGAACAGCAAACCGAACACAATTTTGCCATGTATCATATGAAACTTCTATGATAGAATAGGAGCATGAGTATGAGGAGTATGAAAAATCAATAGTTTGCCTTAGTTGTTTTTGCATCAACTAGGGCTATAGTTAAAACAACCATAAGAAAATCGTTGATTACTTTTATGCACCATGAAGCGTGGTTGATAAACAATTTCATTCGGAGCATGAAAAACGTCCAAATGTTGAAACCATTCTACTTTGCGTAGAATAATTCCAAATTACGTTTGCTGAAATCAACTATTGCGAAGTAGTTTAAGTACCATAAAAACTGTTGATAATTCGAAACGTTGAAGTTTTGAGTGAATTGATGAATATTTTTCTATTTATCAACTGTTCTTCGTGGTTATGAAACAATTAAAACAGTTGATTTCATGAACGTTGTGATATTTTTTGTATAACCAGAACCAACTACTTTTATATCGTTAAATTAACTATATTAACATAGTAAAAATAACTATTTTCCGTAGTTCGTTTAACGATTTTGAATGAATCGTTGCAATACTATTAAAAATGGTTGAACCAACCAAGAGTTTTTCTTTCAGTGTATGTACGTTAAAGAGCTGTATCTTTCATTTCTCTAGTCCTTCCAGTATTCTTTTCAAAACAAGTTTCGTTTTACCCTGGTTTATCAAACGGCTGTGCCTCGAGTACCTACTGTTTGTTAAATTCAATGTTCATTGTGTATTTATACATACCACATTTAGATCCATACTGAATGTTTTGTGTGGCCACTCATCTGGATGAGCTTGCACGTGAGGCCATTCTGGCTGCAATTTGTTCAGTAGGGAGTTTCTTAGGATACGCCACAAGAGCTGCAATAAGACTCCTCATTAAGCACATTCATTTGTTGCTTCCGTTTTCAAGTAGCAGTTGGTTTCAGCTCCCGCTGACATAATCACTGCGTCCGAATATCGTGTATCCATTAGCTTCATATCGTTCTTCAATGGTACTCATATTGCTTCTTATTTAGCAATCAGATTTAAGCGTCCTAGTGGGTATCCAGGAATTTAATCAGAAACGATGTTAGGTTGATTGTCCTAAAGTTCCTTTGATCCGAATAGTCATCTCCCTATGGTTTGGATATTAAGACTACCTTAATGAGATGACAGAACAAAAGATTCCTAAGTAAAGTCTGTAGAAACTTTTTTTTTGGGCTTGGTGAACTCACCATCTGCGCGTTTCTGAGAAAACATGACTTTCCACAGCTTCGACGTCTCTTTTGCGCCTTTCATTCGCTGCCAAAATGGTTCGCATCATTCCCTCATAGAGGTCCTCATCAAATCCTTATAGGTCCTTTTTGAGATTCTGTAGTTGATCCAGTCATATCTCTGATGTGCTTACAAATTCCAATGAAGAGTTTTATTGTATTGAATTTGGCCTTATCAGTGTTTCTTGTGAACAAATGTGAATAAAGTTATATGTCAGTAACCGCGATTCTATTACACTGAAAGAAAAATCTTGGTAAAACCAACAATTTTCCTTAGTTGTTTTTGCGTCAACTACGGGCTATAGTTAAAACAACCATAAAAAAATAGTTGATTACTTTTATGCACCATGACGCGTGGTTGATAAACAACGTCCGTGGTGCAAAAAAAGTAAGCAACCACAAACAATGGTATTCCAACCATTGTTTGTGGTTGCTTACTTTTTTTTCCATACATATTACGAAATATAGGCAGGGGAGGCGTGAATGCCGCAGTTGAATTTGGTGAATCACAATGCACCGACAATGCCGCTGTCAATGCAACCAAGGCACCAACCAAATTCATTTTTTTTTTCTTTTGTATTGCTAAATGCTGTTGTGCGAGGATTAGGTTGGCTTATCACAATACACATCAGCCATCGCTTGTCTATTCCACCAGACCATTCAACCTAATTCAAACAGATTTAATTCAACCTAAAGGTGATGCCAACCTATGGTAGGTATCACCGCTAGCGGTGCGGCAAAATTAGATATTTGGCAAATTCTGCCGCTGCCGCAAATTCGGCCGCAGCTATTGTGCGCGTTACCATACAAAACAGTGCATTCTAATTTTTTGACTGCGCTTTGCCGCAGCCCAATGCTATGCCACAGCGGAAAACGCTGTATTGTGAACAAAATAGCGTCGTACAAGGTAATATAAAGGCTTCACTGCATAACATGCATATGAATTATATCGAACAGCAAACCGAACACAATTTTGCCATGTATCATATGAAACTTCTATGATAGAATAGGAGCATGAGTATGAGGAGTATGAAAAATCAACAGTTTGCCTTAGTTGTTTTTGCATAAACTAGGGCTATAGTTAAAACAACCATAAGAAAATCGTTGATTACTTTTATGCACCATGACGCGTAGTTGATAAACAATTTCATTCGGAGCATGAAAAACGTCCAAATGTTGAAACCATTCTACTTTGCGTAGAATAATTCCAAATTACGTTTGCTGAAATCAACTATTGCGAAGTGGTTTAAGTACCATAAAAACTGTTGATAATTCGAAACGTTGAAGTTTTGAGTGAATTGATGAATATTTTTCTATTTATCAACTGTTCTTCGTGGTTATGAAACAATTAAAACAGTTGATTTCATGAACGTTGTGATATTTTTTGTATAACCAGAACCAACTACTTTTATATCGTTAAATTAACTATATTAACATAGTAAAAATAACTATTTTCCTTAGTTCGTTTAACGATTTTGAATGAATCGTTGCAATACTATTAAAAATGGTTGAATCAACCAAGAGTTTTTCTTTCAGTGTAGGGGCGAGGAGGCGACAAATGTGGGACAAATCACATTGTTAACGGTCACTAGCCTTAAAATCAAAGAAAGAATCTATGCATCTTCTCGGATGTTGCATTTGTTGATACCCCAACTGGACTTATCTTCACCAGAAGATAAGTCTCTCCAATTTTGAGCATTGAACTGAGTTTTTATGTTCCTGTGTTGGTGGCGGGAGCAACGAGTCAAAAAAAAGTAAGCTAAGGCGACAATCGCTTGTTTTAATTTCTATCTATCACAGTGCGGCACGATGATCGCTGGCAGGGTTCAGCTTGAAAACTGTCTGAGCGTGTTGACATGAAGCTGTTTTGCAATCAGAACACAAGTTTCCAACCTCATTAATTTTTCATCATAAAAGGTATTTGCCCCTTTGACTGAGAGTCTGAAGATTTTACTACCTTGAACCCACGGCTCCTGCACAAACACTATGCAAGGGGATGCCTCCAGCTTTGCCAATTTTTTGTTTGGAAGAAAGGACAAAGCATTAGCATGCTACAAGTTTATCGAAACAAATCTTATACAGGTTATTGAATGTGATCATGGTTCCCTTCTTGTCTATAAATCAGCATAGACAACGTATATCATCTCTAAAGCTTATCAAAGCAGGGAATATTGAAACGGAAAACTCGATCGTTTTGCGGAATCAGCCTCCGAAAGCAGAATCAAATTGGAATTGTTTTTGCGGGATGATTAAAATTGAACAACTTTTTATTTACATAAAAAATTTTAATCTACATTGTAAATTCTATTTTGACAAAGTGGTTTCGAAAGTACTATGCACTGATTTTCATCAGACACCAGCACACAGTGCATACTTGACTGGCGTGACCACTTGCAGTTGGAAATCAATAATTTGTATTTACGCTAGTTGTGACAAATTTTAACATCTCCGACTTATATCCATCGATATAATTTTACTTGTAAAGGTTGAATGTGATCATGGTTCCCTTCTTGTCTATAATTGCCAGAGGTTTCCACTAAATGAAAAGACTACTTCCGAAAACATTGCTGCGAAACACATCAAACACCGTAAACAGCTGATGCAGCAAAGAGTTGGTTGAAAACAAATTCAAGAAAATTCATCAAAGGTTCAAAGTCAACTAGTAATGCTATTCCGAAATCCCACTTCATCTATTCGTCCAATGCTTTTGTCTTTTCGAAATTTCTTGATAAAACTTAAAAGCTGCTTGCGATCAGATCGCTGTCACCAGAACCCAATTCAATTCTAGGAGTGTTTTTCCACACCCAAGCAGATGCAAAAAACGCACCTTCTATAACACTAGAATTAATTATAAATTGCTGCAGTGTCGCTAATTAAACTTCTTTCTTGCCTACATTATTTTATAGGTATTTACTTACGTCTCTGCTAGAATCTTTTCACTGACATCTTCATTCTCGACAGATACATAATCATTATCTTTCACACTTAATGTACTTTTCATCTGTATCTGTCATTATTCGTTTTCAGAATGCACGAAAATGTCTCCAAGCCATACAAATCCCATTAAAATATTAAAAATTTAATTTCCAAATTCCTCGGCTTCGCTCAACGAAATCATCATACTGACCATTCTGAGCCCCGATCACGGTCAGCAGATTATCCTAATCATTATCAACTTTTTCAAATAATCGTTAAAATCCCAGTAGGAAGTCTCACCTATAAAACTTCGTCTCGAACCAGCTCTCATCTTGCCTTTTTGAAGAATAATTTTGTTATTAATTATTTTTCATCTGTCACGACCTTGCCTAACAGTCCCACTCCCGTCGTGCAACGCATTCCAGAATTATGATTGAGGCGCACAAAATCGAACCTAAGCACACACATTGGAAGAAATGTGTGTATCATTATCGCATCGAGCTTCTACAATCAGCATCGACAAAAAACCGAAAATCAAAATAAGATATCGTAAAATTTAATGGAATCGACACTTAACAAGCGATATGACATGATCTGAACAGTATCGCTTATATTATTCGTGGCCGTCGAATTGGAAATAAAGGATTTTTTCACATTTTTAGGATCTCGTAAAAGTGTATCGTAATTTGATTATTGAAAAATATAATAAAGATCACAACGGCTCGACGAACATGCTGGGAATGGAATAGTCGAGAAGGGAACAGAATGCATTGGCAGTTTGAATCGGATGATGAGATGAATAATGTTCGTCTTCATTAAATTACTCTTTTTATGGAGTAGTCCATAAATCATGATTGAATGTTCCGCTGAAGATAATTGAGCCTAAGCGAGACCACTCGTGGCTGCAAGATGGGTGGGTGGTTGGATTTTTGGATCTGACATTGAGGGGTGATTAAATTTGTCTGGTCACCATTAAAATTTTGTCGAGAAATTGAAATTTGGGGGAGCTTTGAGCTAAGACCATGAATTCATTGAATTTTCACGTGAAATTCTGTGGGTCCAAGTGAATATTTTCAGAAATTGTCGATAAATTTTGCCAAAGAAATCGTTAAAATGTCACGTTCTCATGGCGATAACGATAGGTGATATATTGCCACTAAAATATCCATTTGCATAGAAATGCATGAATTCATTGTTGAAAAATAGATTTTTCGATGGAAAAATATTCTTGAAATTGTGGAATTGTCATTGTTTTTCCAGACGCGTCAGCGACCCGAAAAAATCGTCATCGATTAATTGATCGGAAACGCAGTGATTAGCAATTTGTTTATAACTAATTCTCTTGAAGTCAATGGAGTCGGATGCCGACAATGGAAAATAACCGGGTTCGTATGCGATTTGTCTGAGCTGGCATCCGATCTGCAACGCATTATCACGGCGCTACATGAAAGATGATCTGATTTTAATTTGTCTTAATTACGATTTTCGGTGACATATTGCATGCGAATTGGATTCTGCTTGGCATGTTCGCATACTTTTCGATTATCGGCATTGTTTTTTACGGCTGAGTGAGCTAGCGATAAGCTAACAAATTAAGTGCAATTATTGTTGTTATTTGCTCGGATGTTGATTTTGTACAAAGGACGGGATATTTATTACATGGTAATTGTTTGAAAGATCGTTAATTAATCATTGAATCAAATGTTGCGTAAAGATTACCGAAGGCTAATAGGTTTGTTTTTTATGTAATTACTCTTGCGGCGAGGATTTACATTAAAAGTTTTGCAAGATTTTAATTTATAATGGTTGTGTGGATGCAGGCTAAAAATAACGACCTACAATTCGGTTGAGAAATAATAAAGCAAACATTTATCATTGACAATTCTGATGGCAACGCGCATTCATTTACAGATAATACTTTTGTTTTTTTTTTTTTACATATTTTCAGGAATTGTAGTTGCAGACAATTGAAAATGTAATCTTCAAGAAATCTAAAAAAAACTTCAAGTCAACGAAGAATGGGTTCCTGTTTACTCAGTCATTTCTATATATTCAGTCATTTCTGTTTATTCAGTCCCTATGCAGTTCGGGTAAAATGCCAATTTTCATATGAACTTTACTAGAGATAAAATAGAAAGTAAAACTTTTGCTAAGGATTACACCAAGTCAATACGGAGTTTCGAGGAAAAACTTAGAAGTAATAATAGATTGTAATATAGATGCCCAATATTTTATCAGGTTTTTTAATAGCCGATGAATTACATTGGGAGCGAAAGCTGGAAATTTACTTAGAACAAAACTCTCGTCATCAGATTAAATATAATTTAGTTTTTAACACTATGTTTTCTTGTCTCATGAAAAAAAATTGCGTAAATATTACTTTCGTTAAAGTAAACCACTTAACACATATCTTATATAATTGACAAGATACACCGCCCATTAATTTTAGCACAAAAATTCACAGTTGTGGGGCATTCTATTCAATTTCTCTGTGCCCATAGTTTTATTGATATCAGTGGGAGAGTTCGACCTAATTTTTCTTTTTCAAATCTCCGTAGGGTAGGGCGGGGCTAGCTTTTTTACTTGAGTGTTCATAGCTCCTCAACGATAAATCTTAATGGCTTGTTATGCATACTGACGGGTAAATAATTTATCCTTTTCCAAAAGTGTCCGTAGTAATTTATTTGTAACAAATCGCATTTAAGAGCTACAGTCGTTTAAGTGAGGTAAGATGAGCAAGGGTATGGGGTAAATTGAGCAGTTAGAAATTCCAACCCAACAATGGGTGCAATGTTTACTAGACATGAAACAAAATTTCTATTTTACTATCAACTTTTTATTAATAGTATTTTAGTGACATAATAGTGAAACTAAAAGTAATTTTCTTTTAATATTAAACAAAAAATAGAATGAGCAAAAACTCAACATATCTTAAGCTCAACTTTTGGATCAGACCTCAACATTTATATAATTATCAATAAAGCTTATATTAAAAAAGAAAATATTAATCATCGTTATCGCTGCTGCAATTAATACAAACGAAAGTAAGACCAGCAGCTGACTCACATTTTGTATGTGCCCACTCCTTGCAAACTGGGCACTGGATCCATGTTTCCCCTGGTAAACTTTCAAAATAAGTTTCACAACAAACCAGGCGGGAATCATCATCATTGTTGCTTTCCGCACTTAACTGAAGTACTTTTTTAGAAACACTCTTCTTTCTTTTATTATCAATGTTCTTCTTTGACTTTTTAACTTTTTTAGTGGTTTTATTTGGTTCTTCCTGCAATGCGTTCTTTCGGGAGTATCTGTTAAAATAGCAGCTTTCCTCTTTCTTCTGGTAGTTTTGGCTGCTTTTCTAGGACCTGCTTTTGGGTATGGTCGAACAATTTCTGGGGAAAATGCATGCGTTGAATCGAAGCGCTCATTTTCTTTGTTGCTTGTACCAGGTTTGGGCTCAGTTTGGCTGGTGGAGGTCGATGCAGTAGGATCAGGTTCAGTGTTGGACGTTATAGCTTGCTCTGGACGATCTTTTTCCAGCTCAATCGTTTTTGGATCTGGACGGTCGGTTACAAATGATGGTGAAAACTCATCCTCACTAAAAATGTTCTCATTATATGGGAAGATGCCAGTCTTTCGGAAACCATTGACATTATTCATACTTGTCTGAGCTAATGGCAATGAATCAGCGACAATTTTGGGCATATCATAAATAGTCAGAGGCTTGCCTAGGTTATTACGTAGCCTAGGTTATTATGTATCTTGAGCAGCAGCGCTATACTTTTTGAATAGTCCAAACACTGAGACATCCAATGGCTGCAGCTTGTGGCTACACTGCGGTGGAAATGACAACATTACAATTCCGTTCTCTTTAGCCAAATTTAATGTTTCCACGTTTAAATGAGAGGAGTGATTATCTAATAATAACAAGACACGGTGCTGCTTAGACAGTTTTACATGTTTTATGCTGCATAAATTTAAAGACTTCTTCGTCTGTAACCCATCCACTGGCATTGCCTGCTCCTATACATTCAAGGGGACCACCATTAAGAAAGTAGCTTTGACAGCTACAATTTTGTTTGGCTTCAGCACAGTGGACACCCCTGTTTCATCCAGATTCCATATGTCTGACGCATTGAATCCATGTCTATCCATTATTTCAGCTAAAGTTGACATTCTGAGCATTGAATGATGTTGCCCTACCAAGGCTGGTGGCTTCTGGCTTTCGAATAGATAGCTCCGGATTTCGTTTTAAAAACATTGTAAGCCATTCTTTGCCGGCCATCTTATTTGCAATCCAGGAGGGTCTAATTTTAATATCGAATTTGACAGCACACCCGTAGGCAAGACGACGAACGTCTTTCGGGGAATATCCATAGAAGATTGATGCCATTTGCAACAAGTATTTTTTTAAAGAGTCCTCTTGCCTGGGAGAAAATACTTGACTCGGTTTTGCATAGCCCATTAATGAATTTACATCTTCAGACCCTAATTACTTCAAAAATCTTGTCAAAGTTATCCGTTTGATACCGAATTCTTTGGCAGCGGCATTTACACTTTTCCCTTCATCATTCACAGCTTTTGCAGCATCATTTAAGTCTTGAGTAGTGTAAAAACCTCTTAAAGTTTTTCTTTTAAAAGTGCGCATCCTAAAATAAAATGAAAAACATACATTATTTTCGTTCTAAATCGTGGGGTTAGTTGAGCAACTATTGCTCAACTAACCCCACCCAAAAATTTGAAATAAAAGTTAGGTTATAAAAAACTGTTAGATTTATATTCAAAACCTTTATACACTCTAAAAATATACTAAATATATGGAAGTTTAACTCTTACCTGATTGAAAACGGATACTATTTGACTCGTACAGAAGAAATATTAGCATACAAAATATTTTTACTTTTGGGTCGCAAAATAAACAAAGCGTGCGCGTACATCCCACGATCAACAGATCATCACTGGCGCTCGCGCGATAAATTCCCCTCCCGCGCCCGCTTCTTTTCGCAATTTAATGCGTTAGCGCGCGGTGCATAGTTTCTGATATATTTCGATTGCCCAACTTACCCCTATACTCAACTAGCGCCGCCCTACTCTACTTGGCTTAAAGTTAAAAAATTTTACAAAAATTTCTCAAGGCACTTTCTGTTGGTTTTATAATAGACGAGTGCCAAGTGTTAGAGTTTAATTCTAATATTTTTTTATTTACTTCACGTATCATAGCATGTATCACATCCTAAAATTCGTTTAAATTAAAACAGAAGGCAACAATAAATTTTGGTTTCAGCCAAAACATGATTAACGATCGTTTATAGATCTTACTTATGAAATTAAATGTATAAAAATGTCTGGAAGTCTCGTAATTTGAATGAATGCAAAAATTTGACGAATGTAAACAAAACATGTTGTTTCTTTTAGTTGTTTGAAATTTTGGCTTTATTTCGCAGAAACTTAATTCATTTCGTTTTTAAAACCCTCCAGCTACAAAACTGTGCAGTATTGGTTAGGGCTGCCACATACTTCCTCCAAATGTTCGCTCTAAGAAACATGCTACGAAACGTTCATCTTTGCTAGAAGCCATCGTTAATTATCGTTGTCGCACTCTTAGAGTTTTTTTTAAATATAATAAAAAAATGTTTTACTAAATAGTTTTACTTATTTATACAATTTCAGTCTGCCTAGAGGCAGCCATTAGGCCTCGTTTGGTACGTCGGCTTAAACTCCCGCAATGAGCTTGACGGCAAATAAATCCCGGCATTTTGGCTGAGCCCACCAGATTTGTAGTTCGCCAGTTCGCTTTAAACTTCCCTGACAAAATTCAACTATGCGGTGTCTTCGCTGGGCATGACGGAGCGGAATACAGTTAGGGACGTGACTGCGATACTTCACCCGGAGACACCGTATGAGGCTCTCAAGTGTCCTCTCATATTGCGACTATCTGCCAGCGATTCGCCGAAACTGAGACACCTCCTGGGCAGCTTCAGCCAAGGAATACGACCACCTACCCTGCTCTTTCGTGAAATGAAACAGTTGGGAGGATCATCAGTGGGTGACGATTTGCTAAAAGTTTTTTGGTTGCAGCGGTTCCCTAGCAAAGTATTTTGCCAAACAACTAAAAACGAATAATGATTATGTAAAACCTGTCGATACTATAATAATGTAATAATAATAAAATTTTTACTCATTACATTGAACATAGATAACTTAACTAAAGGAGTATTTAACATAAAATAACTTATACTTAGCGGCTATCCTATTTTGGCCTGCTGGCTCTTATTGAATTTTTATTTTAATTTTTATTTATCATTCATATATTTTTGAATTTACACTTATTAAATATTACCCAGGTAGTACAATAGTACTTAAATACTAACTTAATTTACTAAACTAAATCTATCTTAAGTCTAAATACAATTAGCTTAGCCTACTTAGACCTAAACTTAGCCTAGGTCTTAACTATCCTTTCTGATTCGTCGGAAGGCCAACATAATTGAACAGCATGTCCATGAGCCGCCGCTGTCCTGCTATTTCCGCTGGACGCATAAATGGCTCATTAGAGCCACTCATACGTCCGATACCCCGGACAAGTCCGTTTTCATGTCCATCTGTCTGTGCGTAAAACCTTGTCGTCAGTTCTACAACCCGGTCCCTAAGCGGCTCCAGACCTGTCTCCTGATATAGGAGAGAGTTCCTCTGCCACTTTTTAGTTACCGGGTTGTAAAACCTGCCAGTGCAGAAACGCAGAATTCTCCGTTCGAACATCCCCGTTTCTGCCATGGCAGATTTGGAACAGATAATCCAGGATGGGGATGCGTATGTCAGGATTGGCCGAATGAGTGTTTTGTAGCAAATGGATTTAGCCTTTGTCGTCATGCCCATCTTTTTGGTGAAAAGATGTCTAATGCGCTGAAATGCGGACCTAGCTACTTTAATTCTATGTCGAACATAGGGGTTAAGTTTCAAGAATTCATGCATATCTACTCCAAGGTAGCGCATTGTAGGACTAGGAGTAATTCTGGAAGCTCCGAACAAGACAGCGACTTTTTTGGCCTTATTGCGGATGGTTTGGGATCCCCGATACTTGAAAGGGTTCCTGAATACAGTCAGCTGTGTTTTGCTACTATTTGGCTTGATGCCCCATTCATCAAAATAAAATTTTAGGTCGACCAAGTAATCTTCAAGGCTCTTCGCAGCTTTGAGCGGGTCTTGGCTCGACGCGAATAAGAGCATATCATCTGCATATTGTAGGACTTTAACTTGAGGATTGCCCGCTGGAAGAGGGAGGTCAGCAGTGAAAATGGTGTATAAAACAGGTCCAGTGACAGAACTTTGTGGCACTCCTGATGTCACAGGTCCCCGGAGTGAATTTGCTCCATTAACGCTAACATAAAATTGTCTGTTGCTAAGGAAGCTTGCGGTGAGTCGTATTACTATTTCTGGAAATCCCAACTTGATAAACTTGTATAGAAGACCTCCGTGCCATACACTTTCGAAGGCCTTCTCGATATCCAAGGCACAAACAACCGTTGGAGTGTGTCGCTCATTCAGGTGTGACACAATCTGATCGTGCAAGAACGAGATAGCGCGCTGGGTCTAGCGAATCCAATCCTGTCAATCCAATTTCTGGTCCCGAAAATCCCGGGATTGATGATTTCTAATCCCGGGATTTTCGGGATCAGAAATTGGCTGGGATTTCGGGGCCGTGAGTCAAGCATTATCGGCAATCAAGTTACAGCAAGACTCGAAAAGTGCAAATAGAATCCATATTTATGAGAAAACAATTAGCTCACATCAAAATGCGTAAAGAATAGAGCAAAGCAAACCGATGTAACAGTTAACAAGAGAATAAATAAGTATAGACGGTTTCGCATTTAGTGCATTCGTTACATCGAATGATTTTAGGAAATTAATACTAGCGAATGCATACACAGATTTACCAAAATCCTTAACAACAATCAAAAAAAGCTTGTTGGCTATGCAAGCAGGATAAAGAAAATAATAAAAAATAAGATATAACAGGCTAGTATCTCAGGTGAACGGTTCAGTTTGATGTTTGATGAATGGACCTTGACTGCAAATAGGCGCTATATAAATATAAACATCTACTTAGTAAATTCTTACTGGAGCTTGGTGCGAATAAGAATATCAATGACAGCTGGAAACTACCTAGATATGAGTTTAATGTTTCTCTACGAAAAGACATTGTTACCATCGTAACTGATGGGTCAAACGAAATGCGAAAAGTAAGCAGACTAGTTGGTACAGGGCAAATTATTTGTTTGGCGCATAGCATCCACTTGGCAGTTTGCGATGTTCGCTATAACAAGAGGTCCATTCCAGATTAAAGAGTTGATGAAGCAGCCGATAGTCTGAACGACGACCACGAAGATTTGGATGGTCCTCAATCAGCTAACTACGTTGAAACCGGTCGCCTGCAAGACACGCTAGATCAGACGAAGGACATCAGCGCATGCATAAAGAAAGTTCGTTAGGTAGTTTTATATTTTAAAAAAGCTCCAACGAAAAATAATAACGATCTTTAAAACTATGTCGGATCCGAGCAAGACATTTAACTGTCTCCTTTAAATGGATTGTAAAACAAGATGAAATAGTCTCTTGACAATGCTCGAATAGTTTCCCATTTTGAAAAATAGTATACATTAATAGGCCTGCAATATTCAGAGCAATTAGAAGCAACAAAGTTTGATTCGATTCAGAAAATTATTGAAGTTTGACTCCCTGTAAAATTGGCTGTGACGGCCTTTATTCGCAGACTTGCAAATTTATGCACTGCTAATACTTCTTCAAGATTTGTATTTAGGCAGTTAGGAGAAAAACGGTCTATTCTTCTGAATGCTATGAAAATTTAAATATTGGACCGAATAAAAGAGCATCAGTGTACCGAGCTATCTGGTATGCTAAGGTATCTCCAGAATCCACATTGTACCAGCGAAAATTTACCAAGTGAAATAAAATCTCTATTTTTGAAACCAAGCAACGCAAATATTAAAAAAAAATACTTCAATGATCTAGATGCTGAACCCTATGCTTGGTAGCCAAAGAAATGAAGAGAACCCAGTAGATACCCATATTGAATCAGAGAACAAGGTAGTCGTCAAATAACGCTACAAGAAGAGCTGCAAAAGTATGAAAATAATCAATCATGAAATGCCACAAGAAACTAATCTAATTAAAACCATTGCAAAAGAAATGAATCTTTTCGAAAGTGGTGGCACTTGCATAGTTTGGAGCAGGCGTACCAATATTTCTCGACCATTTCCGCGGCGTCCAAAATCGGGAATAAATTAAGAAGCAGGCTTGGAGACGATACCTTAGATGCTTTGCTATTGCTTCAATGTTACTTCCGAAAAACCCAATGAACTTTGGCCGAATTTTTTATATGTTACTTTATTATGTATCTCAATTCTAAGAGTTGTGTTTTGTTGTTGTGGTTTTTGGTCGTGATTTTTTGTTGTATTTGTAATAGATGTAATTTTTAATATCTGTCTTCATACTGTCAACGTTTTGGATAGTTAAAATTATTGTTTTTATTTGCATCAATAATATAAATTAGTAATAATGCAATTTTTTATACAGTTTTGAGCTTACTTATTGTTGTAGTTTGTTGTAGCTTACTTATTGTTGTTGATCCCGGGATTTGAGATTTTTTAATCCCGTAATCCCGGGATTGAAAATATAGTTCGGGATTGGAATCCCTAGCTGGGTCCCATGCTTACGCCTAAAGCCAAATTGATATTCTGGAATAATATTAGCGAGCTCGCAGTAGGTGGAAATCATTTCCAACCAAATATTCTCAAAGAGCTTTCCCAAATTAAGAAGCAGAGAGATCGGGCGGAAATTGCTGGCCTCATTATTTTTGCCTTTTTTGTGAATGGGAACAATCTTAGCAATTTTCCATGTCTCGGGAAAGTAACCGTTGTTCAAGGCATTATTGGAAATTATGGAAAGTAATCTGAGCATAGAGATTGGAAGATGTTTAATGCCCAGATGACTTTTTACTTTTTATACCTCGTTACAAGTGCACCAAGTATTCACATTGACAAAGTGAAATTGGTCACTTGAGAGAACAATTCGGCCCGCAGATCAGGGTTGCACACAGAAACATTGCCAGTCGTTACCGCTATCTCCCGGTTGATGTTTTTACCAGAAAGCCGATTAATTTCATTATACATGTCGAGGCCTGGCCGAATGGCAACCAGCCGCTGTGCAAGACACTCACTGCGAAATTTACCAACCATTTCAGCAATAAGCTTGCTGAGACAGTTGATATTCGAAAGAAGTGACCTGTACAGCGGATGATCCCTCCCATGTCTATGAAAAATCCTCTTCAACTTGCAACGCCAAATATGCCTCACCTTCATGTGCTTTACAATATCCGGCGGTAGCTCGTGACCCTGATTCTTATCAAGTCTAATCAAAGTGGAATTTCTGTCAACAGTAGAACTTATGATGTCGTTGACGCTAACCAACAGGCTATCTATCAACTTGACGGTTTGACAAATTTTCGGTCTCGCACACATCAAGATTCCCTACCAATATATCTATGTCGCGTTGAAAAGTACCCCAATCGGTGTTTTTGAAAGATCTTACAGTTTTTGGAGGTTTCTTCATGAGGCTGAAATAGGAGCGGAACTGAACTTTTAGCCTCACAGTAAAGTTATCAGACATACCGGCTTGAGTCCAGCAGTGTGGGCCTCGATACTATAGAAAGCTGACGATTTTGTTTTGGATTAAACAGAGGTGCAGTGGTCTCCGATAACAGCGAGAATAGAATCAATAATAATTATTCTCGCAGTTAAGATAAAAAGCTATAAGTATGATGAGCAATTGACGTATATGGAGGATTAAATAGCAAACCTTACCTAAATCCCCATTACCGAAATAGCTACAGTTTACCAGTCTGTTTGAATTAACAGTGTCATCTGTTGAAAGTTAACTTTTCAGACATGAATTTTACTCTCATAAAATTAATTAGTTGCAGACGTTTCAGTTAGACCATAACTAGGGCTAAATAAAACAACAAGGGAACATTACAGAGTTGTGCATGCGCTTGGAAATTCTCTCTTTGACTGAGCCATATTTTTGATCGATATGAATAAATGGGTGATAAAAACAAACTAGCAAAATTATTCAAAATATCACAGATATCAATCCAACCAAAATCACTTTCAGCACCAACCATCTAAAATATTCATGAAATTCACTTGTTCCGACCACATTTCGGGCAAAAACAGACAAATTCACATTTGCTTAGATCCCTAAGCTAGTCTGCGACGAAAAGTAAATTAAAATTCACCCACCCGCCTAATGTTCAATTCGAAACTCAATTATGACAATCTGTTCGAATTTCTTTGCACGCCAGGGGATTCCCTTAGTCCTCACTCGCTATCGCGGAAAGATCCCAAAGAAAACCATTATCTATTCACATTTCGTCCGTTTATCAAACGAAGGACGACGAAACCCACAATTGTATTGTTCATGTTAAAATAATGCAAGCAACACCTTTTTATTCACGTAATTATTGCTCATCATTTCGTTGTCCATCGTTTTATTTGCTCATTTCGGTGTGGGTCTCACCCCTCCTTACTACCGAGTCGATTCGAGGAGCTGCATCCGCACCCAGGATAGTGTCGTAATGGTCCATAGAATCAGGCTATGAACATTTTTGTTATCACAGGAAATCGATTTTCTATCATCGAAATGCTCTGCTAACATGTGTCCTTATCTATTTCAATTCGATGGACCCTTCGTTGAAGTGGTTTAATTTTTGATGTTTGTGGTAGCATTGAAATTGTGGTGTGATTTATGCGAATGACGTGCTTGAGTTTGGGTGTAGGTCGAGGTGTTGACGAAGAAATGGGTAGTTGAATTTTGATAACAATGAGCTATGTACCCCGGGGGATGATGTTAATGTGTGCTCTTATTGTTGGATCTTAAATTCGTACAAATAAGATCGTTGCGAGAAAGAAGTGTTTCTTGTTATCAAGATAATCAAAGTTAAGAAATCATTTATGCTGCAACATTTGTATATGGGGTGAATTTTATTATATTGGGGTTTTTTCACTATGCAGCTTTTTCGTGACCAGATTTTTCGGAACAATGTATATTAGGTTGGGAACGCCCTATACGCAAATGATTAACTGAAATCATATTTCATGTACCAGTTGGACCGTAACTAAAGATGATATGGGCCATTTAGACAAGCGTCCATGCGTCCAGGCGTCCATGCGATCTGGCGTGTTTTGCTTACACGAGTCAATTTGATTTTGTCTATATAGGCGGACCTAAAGCGAAGGAGGTGGAGTATGCTGATTCATGTACAATAGATTTTATAATGATTTCTTTCGCTCAGCGGCATGTGTGGATGATTCGTTGGTGATCATTTAAATATATGTTTTGTGGATGATTATTTTCTTATATAATGATGTGGATAATATATATTTTGCATCCTTACGTGCATGACTATTACGAAAACAAATTGAATGTATCTGAATATCTAGACACAAACATATATATGTAGGTATATATACTCATATGGATAAATACATACAACTTTCTGTTACCAATATAATTGAACGGAGCAAAAAAAACATCATTATGAGCGTGTAAAATCCATCCACTTATCGCCTTAGCCCCGCCTTCAAAAAACTGGATTTGAGTTGACTTGACTCGTGTAATCTAAAAACGCTTGGACGCGTGGACGCATGGACGCTTGTGTAAATGGCCCAATACGGTTTTCAATGTTAGTTAGAGTTTGCTTAGAAAGTTTGTACTGAGTTTGTCATTTATGTTTTATACAATATTTAATTTCTTATTTTCAAAAGCGAATTGGTGAAAATAGTTTGAAGAATAAAATATTTAAAAGTATATTTACGGCCAATTGAATCAATAGATGCTGGCAAACATTGTTTGAGAGTAAAAACATGTTGTTTGCATGATGCAACGGCTAAACTATATAGGTTCTTTTCGTTAAAATTTCTTACACTGCAATAATTTAAAAAAATATGATTTCTTTTAAATTTTCTCCCCAAAAAGCTTAAGCTATTAGATAAGTTCCAAAACCAATGTGACTATTGAAATAAAGAAATGATACAAGTCCTAAGTCTATTCCATTGGGCACTAAATATATGATTCTAAAGAAAGAATATTTTTGTTGTGGAAAACATTTAAAGCTATGCAACTTTGAGAAGTAAAAATATTCCCCTTGAAGGATTTTGAAATTAGATGCTGTGAATATTTGCTAGCTATTTGGAATTATATTTGTCGAATTTCTTGCCCACAAAAACATATTTGATTGAATAAAACTTTGATATATTGCATGAAAGACAAAAGTTCAAAGATATCTATTTTTAGGTTATCAGTTTATGTTTAGTGATTCAATAACAATTTTGCGAGTAGAAAATATTCTCCTCTGCATCTTTATGTTGTCAGATTTTTTTCTTAATAAGCCTTTGTTAATTTACACTAGAACCAAGTGACTAAGATGCATTATTAGACTTTAGCTAAACAATATATTGCCTCCTATCTTAAGGAGCATCCGCTTACTGTCCGCTTGATAATGGCTAGTGGTGTCAGAGATTCTTTCTGAGAGTGAAATACTTATAAATATAAGAGAAAAACTTCTCTTTTTCGGTATGTTTTCCAGAAAATTACGAGGACTAAGATGTTTGCAGTCAAATAGCTTTGCTCAGAGTATTCTAAACGCTCAGACCTAAAATCGATATTTGAACCATCTTTGGTGTAATAGTCTATAAATCTGCCCTTGTATCATAGAAGGAAGAATAAGCTATAATACAAGATCACCTTTCGTAAATTGAACTCGGTTATACTCGCACATCTTGCAGAATTAAAAATCATCATTTGAGATGAAAAAGGGTGGATACTTCCAAATTTTCTTCCAGTTTTGATTACCTCAACAACTACATGACTTCTAGGCAACCTTGTCTGTGCTCGTATCGTCCTGGTAATAAATATCTAGCGCCACGAATCGATGACATTAATTGTTACTTGATGAGTATCTCGAGTATTTTTCAGCGTGTCCATCGAACTTAAAATGTTCCATCTGCTAGGCAGGCGTTATACACCCAACTGAGAAGAAAACTTCGACGTGCCCCAAATTTTCACTGGCTCATATAGGATGAGCGCAAAAGAGTGATTCAGCAATGCTTTTGATGTCGAAGCTTTCAATTGCTCGCGGAAACTTTTGAGTCCAGCTTGGGCTCCCAGGACATGGTTCTCTTTTCCATTTACAACCACGAAGCAGGCATTATCTGGTATGGTAAGTTCAGGCTAGATACAGAAAACTCAGAGTTTTTGCCTCCAGATTCCACCTCTTTGCCAATATGAAACGAATGGCGCTCCCTAGGACCCTTTTAGTGCCTCTCTGCCTTACTAAAAATAAAGGTTCTATCTACATTTTTCTCATTTATGGAGTTACATTATTCTACAAAATTTGAACAAACCTATCTTTTGTGGAAGTATGTTAAAACGATATTGAAAAATGTACTCTCCATATATCTGCAGTACAAATCAAAACACAAATCATTGAATATCTCGAAAGTACTAAAATGTAGATAGAACCTTTATGGTTAGTAGGGCAGCTCTCTTTTCTGTTTTCAGAAAGAGTTAAAAACATATTTCATTCTATTATAGAAACGTTAAAATAAGTAGTAAGTTGATGAATGTTTCCATAATGGCAACACGTCTATACCTACAGGAAAATATCAATACTTGCAGAGTGATTAGACAAGGATTATTTAACAAAAATTTTCTGGCTAAAAGCTGGTATTTGTGTGGAGCATTGAAGCACTTCAATCTTAAACATATTACATTTGATAAACCGACTATTCGCAGCAAAGAGTCCTGAATTAAATTATTTCTGTTCACAATAGACCAAGCACCCGTATTATGTAGTAGCATAAGGAAGTTTCGTATCTCCTTGGAATACACTTTGGTAATTATCACACTTAACATAATTCCTCACTTTAAAAACATTCAGAATTTGTTTACTTGCAATAGTATATGTTTACAAATCGCAATAGAAATATGCTACTTACTGTAGTCTGCGAAATTTTTGAATTCAGTAACTTTATCAAATCAAAACCAATTGTATTTTGTCAAATTGTATAGCATACTAGCTAATAATACACCTAAATATAATTTATCTCACATAAAAAAATATCATAAAAGTAGTTAAACTCTAGCTGCACCTTTCTTGCTCTCCAGGTTGAGCGATCATCAATGACAGAAACGATCATGCTTCATTTGAACTACACATCCTGCTCGGTTTTTCCCAATCTTCAAACATACCCATCGAACACCGCAGACATTTTTTATCCCCTCCTCTTTTCTCACTTCTTTTAATGAGATATTAACGATGCACATAACATCCGATGATGGATTCAATGCAATTTGCATCGGACAAATGCACCGCTCTTTGATCACGTTCCGGGATCGCTAAGAAAATCGCAAGTTTCGCACCAGAGATTGTCCTGGGAAATATTCGCGAATCGCACTCCGAATGGTATCCGGTAGTTCGAGGTGATGACCATAATGGCAACCGTAAATATTCAGAAGAAATTGTTAATTTGTTAATTGCGCTTGAAGCAGAAATACATTCATTTATGTACTCAAACTCGAAGTGGAAGAAAAACTTTTCCTCTTCGTGGTTTCGATTTTTTTCCTTATCGAGATTTCAAAGACCGGCAGCAGTGCGTGGCTGGTGAAGAAGTAGTCCAATACAAAATGAAATATCACACAAGGAAGTCTGGCCGGGCAAGAAACGTTAAAATGATTTCATTTCATTCTCACGATAGTGCAGGTGCCGGAGGTAACATCAATCTATTTCGTCAGTGCAATAGCACATTTGGTTTTTGCTGGCAAGGGTAAGTGTTTTTCGCGTGAATGAAGGAAGCTACTGTCAGGTCACAAGTTGTTTGATGGAAATTAGTGTGTTTTTGGTGGATATATTGAAGTGATTTTTCAATTCATAAATAAGCTAGTATTTTCTTTAAATAATTGAAACAAATTCATAAATACACGTAAAACCTGAGAATAAACTTAATAGTATCTTTTCATCAATTTCCCCGTTCAGTTTTGCAGGAAAATCAGCGAAATGATAAATTTCGCTGGGATTAAAATCTTCAATTTTCCTTTTCATTTCAATCTTAAATTCTCCACACCGAACGACTTTTTTTTCAGCATTCAGTAGCATTACCATAGCTTCCATTTCATTTTTCTTGCTACTCCTGTAAAACTGGAACTTTGTCCTTGCACGAATGCTACAATGTCCCTTGGATCTCATCATCTCTTTGATTACACCTCCATTTTCACTTTTGTTCGCGGTCAAAAATTACATCTCGCCGAAACCGTCAATCTGCCTCAAGTCTTTTTAAGTATTTTCATAATGCAAGACATCTTTTCTGCTATCCTGATGAGGCGAGAGACTGGAGAGTTTCAGAACCAGCCCGACACCATTACTACCAGCTAGAAACCGAGCAAATAGAAATGTCTTTTGTATTCAAATCAGTTTGCCGCAAGTTATCGCTAAATGCTCGGTTAAGTGGATTATGTGATGAGGTCTCGTTTAGAATGTTTAGCATTTTGTGTGTTTGACTGTTTTTGGGGTTTTTTGCGAGCTGAAGTTTAGTTGGATAAAAATGCTGAATAAGCTTGTGTGAATACTGTTTTGGTTTTGTTTAGTTGACTCGTTTTCAGGTAAATATGGAAATATCCAATTTGGGAGGGATGCAAATTTAAGCAGTTTTAAGATACTCAATTTCGAAGATAGAAGTGTCGTAACCGATGCTTAGTTAAAAGTGAGGTCTAGGTATGTTCGTTTATTCATATATGTGTGTTGATGTGTTTTTACTTTTTGCAAACAAGAAAATCTTAATATTTTTTGTGTTCTCTGGCTTAGAGCAATTTGTCCTTATTATTTAGCGTAGTGACGACATTAAATAGTTTTCCAAATCAGCCAAACAGAGCTAGTTGAATACTCCAGTACGTACGGACAATCGTTGAGGCGCTAAAAACAAATGTAATTTCAAGCGTCTGAGTCAGGCCCGTGTGCAAGGGGGGGGTTTTGGGGGTTTTGGGGGGGGGGGGAGAACCCCCCCCCCCCACAGGAAACAGGATGGCATCTTTGTTATTCGTGAAAAAATTCTGGAAGAATTTTTTTCGTTACCTCGAAGAATTAATCTGTTAAGTAATGAGAAATAAATATGAAGTTTTTACATGCAAACGTCTTTTAAAAATAAAATAACAGTTTGTGTGTTTTTACGTATTATTGAAAAAAAAACTTTTATTTCAAAACCCCCCCCCCCTTAATTGATTTCTGCGCACGGGCCTGGTCTGAGTTGAGACGAAGTAAATTGGAGTCCTCTTGCAAGCAATTTTAGATTTCGGTTCAGTTTTGG
This sequence comes from Nemotelus pantherinus, assembly GCA_963978885.1. Lineage (NCBI taxonomy): Eukaryota > Metazoa > Arthropoda > Insecta > Diptera > Stratiomyidae > Nemotelus > Nemotelus pantherinus. The sequence continues at coordinate 219,693,963 of OZ022263.1, forward strand.
TGATGATTAAGCTGCGTATGGGTTAAGGGCAGATTACCAATTTACGCGATTGACCGCATTATATTGGAGATGTTATCTTAAAACTATGATATATTTAACCTATGATTTAAAAACCGTTTTTTATTCTTTTCTTGATTATCGAAAAGTTTGCCGCCATCTTTGTTTGAATACTTTAAGTATTAACGATTTACTACTCGCTAAATTTTAGCACCTTTGAACTTGCCCAACAATATAAGTACCGAACAAATAAATAATCTAATAGCAAACGTTGATGCGAATATGTGAACTGCAATAGATGAAGGAACTACATCTACAGAAGTAAAAAATAACCAAATCATGCCTACCATAAACGCTAACACCAAAGCTCTGATCCAAAAGAGGAATAATATGCGATGGCAATGGCTGTTCAGCAGAGACATTATCCTTAAAATTCAGCTGAGTAGACTATATCCAAAACTGAAGAAAAAGTGAAAAGGCTCGCAAATAATTTCCTGAATTCAGGGACATCAGTGTAATGAAAGCATTCTGAAGATTTACTAGGGAGGAGGTAGATATGAGAAGAGTCATTTTTGAGTCAAAAGATGTAGTGAAGGTGACCAAACCCTAAATTTCAGTCGTATTCCCGATCTCGTCTTAAATAATCTGCCAAAGAAAGCAATATTATTTTTCGCAATAATTTTCAATGACTACTTCAAACATTGCTACTTTCCCTTAGCAGAAAAAAGGCAATCATTTTACCCATTGAAAAGGCAAAAAACCATTTCCGTCTCATTAGCTTGCTTCCGAAGTTGAGAAAGGTTTTTGAAAAAAATCTTGTTGATGCGAATACAAACGTTCCTACAATCATCAAACATCATCCCAAATTGTCGGTTTGGTTTTTGGCAGAAACTTTCAACTACCCATCAGCTTCACAGAATGTATGCAGTGAAACCTGGATATGTGAGAAACCTCTGTTATTGATAATTACAATGAGGTCTCGACACTTTTGCATTGAAATACCTAAATATATAATAAATTTCAAACCTTGCTAACTAAGATTAGATTTTTTCGATGTTTACCTCTGTAGTTGGGACTTCGTAGCTTAATATCCTTATAAGTGAGACAATTGTTCAGATATGGCCGCCTGTAGTAGCACCGAAAATGATCAGCAGCCCACTTTTTGTACCTCTTTGTGTTATAAATGGTACATTTCGACCTCTCGTAGTGACTCTGTATAAATAAGACAACTGTCATGCTAACCTGCCTATTTGGGAAACTAAGTGATAAAATTTTTTAGGTCCCTTGAGATCCCAGTTAACCAGGTTTCACTGTATTTCTAAATCTTTAAGTGAAATAAAGTCAGGAAATTAAATTCTTATTTAATAATTTTGTTTTTCAAAACTATATAATATTTAGGCAATCATTAAAAAAAATATTTATTTGGCTGTAAATATAGTGTTTGTATAGTCAGTAAGTAGGTAAATGAAAAAAAGTTTATGCGACACTATAAAAGCGCAACAAACGTTTATCACAAATAAATGATAATCTATTAATATGGCTGTATTTGAGCAATATCCAATGCAAAACAAGGCGAAAGCAAATTATCGAAACGTGGGATCAGTTTGATCGACTTACCATCTTTGCAATGAAAACAAATAATCCTAACATTTGCCGTTGAAATTTTATTAGTAGCACGAAACAGGGCCTCTTTTCCGCACATCGTTCGTAAATGCAATACTACTTCTATTTCGCCATTTGAACATAGAATCAAATAATTCTTGTTTTCGAACAAAAACAGGATTTAACTTTCCGTTTCTTTATTTGATTTGCTACTAATATCCATGGTTTAGCTTCTTGGCATAATCTAAAAACTTTAGTGGATAATATGCATGCAGAAACGCTATTGAAATGAATTCTTACAAGTTTTTTTCTTCAGATACATTGGTACATATGTGAATTAGAACTTTGTTCGGCATGCAGACATATCTATGAGCGCAGACTTGCATGTTCACATATGTACTGAAATTTCTCAGAAGTAACAAAGTGAATCGTGTAAAATACCATTTATTTTAGTTTTGCAACAAATGCACGGAAATCTGCAATGGAGTGAATGGAAAAACTTTTTGAATTCCATAAAGACTAAAAGAAAGAAACAAAAAAATGTGTTTGTGCCAGTATGTGATGATTGCTATTAAGATTTAATGAAATTTTTATGCATGCACAACATTGGGGGTTTTGTTTGGCATAACGCGTTAGAACAACCCATGAAGACAGTGGTCGCTCGTTACTATAAGTACAACTCGACGGTCTTCATTAGGTACATACATAGCTTAAAAACTAGCATAATTAAGACCGTTTGTTTCACGGATTTCATGACCACCCCTACTGTTGGCTTGAGGAATTCAAAATTCATGTCCACATCTTCACTATTTCATAAAATTTTGACGAAAAGGTAAAGTGTGCGATCTAATCTACTCTTACAGTGCTATTTCCTCAGATTAAACCACATTTACATTTCCAAATAATCTTCTTCAACTATCGATGAAAATTTCAAATTCGCAAGGACATTGAATTAGCTTTACTTTGTCTAGATTTAAAGTTCTTTACGCAGCGTGCAACACCATAATGTATCAATTGTTAGCGCTCGAACAAAATGATCAACAATGACTGTAATTGCAACAAAAACCCATTAAAAACTTCAGCACAGCACCTGGAAGGCATCGTAAACCTTTCCGACACCTTTCGAGTCATAAACAATCGCCTTAAATGCAAGCTACTCAAAGTATACACCATTTTAGATATAAAGGTACGATATACGATAATATTGCATCGAACTGTATACAGCACGCGGCGGCATAAACAATCATTTGCTTACGTTTACTCAACTTTACTTAACTTTTAACTCATGTTCGCGCTTTAGTATGGCATACATTAGACGGCGTTTGCGTTGCGAATGCATCATTTATAGCAAGAAGTTTTCTACAACTGATCGAAAGAACCCAACGGAGTCCATCCATTGGCCATTTCATTTCATTCGGCAATTGAAGCAGATACTGAAGATGGTCTCGGCGCTGTTATTAACTGCTGGCTAAATACGAACGAAAATAATTGAAAGAGATGTTAACTGAGCACGCTTAATGTCTTCATTTGTTTGCTTCATAATATCAGCGTAGTTATTATTGCGTGACCGTAGTCAACGTTAGAATATATGATATGGACGTTTGCAGTGGATGGACCTGAAAGGGATGACCGGCCGACTGGTTGTAGATTAAAAATCAAATGAATTGCTTCGAGGTTTTCGTAAACTGGTAAACTGCAAATGGAAACAAAATGATGAGCAGATCATCTCAGTTTCGAAGCGCTGAGATAATCTGCTCATCATATTCAGATTGTTTTTTTGTTTGAAGAAAAAGGGAGACGAAAAAATAATGTTAAGAAACCTGATTCACTCAGGAAGCCACGAGGGAACATAAATTGAATTAATATTCTGTGTCCGGTTTTACTAAGTCTATAGGTGTAGAAATGCTTATGATATAAAGGAAATTTCACATAAAATATCTTAAAAGCGGTACGTTGCAACTCCGACCACTATGTAATTTCAGCAATATTTATTTTGGCATAGTTTAAATTCAGTCGCAGTGAGAGGTTCGAGTCGAGCACTCGAATAGTAAGACTTGTTTCAGGAAAAAAAAATTTCCTGTAATCTAAGCAATTCTCTACCATACTGTCAAGCAGTGGTGGCTCGTGGTTTTGGGACTTAGGGAAGCACAAGCAAAATATATAAGCATTTAATATAGATAAACATACTTATGAAGCGCGTAGTAAACTATACATACGTTTTTTTTAAATATCGTGTAAAAAATCAATTAGGTATTTCAGTGCTGACCATATTTGTATTAAAAGTTAGTGACTGATTGTCAACAGCTTATTTCAGTGATATTCAGAAAAGTTCAAATTATGTTTAGTATTTAAAAACAAGAAATTACTAATTTCTGTAATTTTTTTAAATTATAAAAAAGTTAAGTTGAAAACATATTGACATGACGGGAAACAGAAACTTAACAGAGACGCTGATGACTTTCCAGCGTCAACATGGGTGTCCCAAGCAATCAAGTGGTCTCACTCACCCAAAGCACCAGAACCGAAAAACTACGTCTTTTGGGAAATCAAACCCAAAGCAGACACAAAACCCGATCTGAGGAAAATTGCACACGAGAAAATGTAACTCCTACTATTCTATTTCTCACATGAACATCACAATAGCTTGCACCATACATGTGTACATGTGAACAAAGCAGAAAATGCATTAATTCCTAAGGGGAACAACTCTTAAGAAGAGGAGCAGAAGAGAATCTACAGATAAATCATGAGGGGAGACAGAAACATAACAGAGACGCTGATAGCTTTCCAGCGTATTATGCTCATTCATTCACAAAGATTTCCGAGTCGTTCAGCGGGTGGATGGGACAAGGGTTTTTTGAATTTCTCTATCTACCAAGACGCTGTGAGCTGAACAGCGTCCGCGATGCTATTTGAGTACATTGATTGCAAAATTTTTGTGAGTGTAATTTAGGCAAAGCGTCTAAGTATATCTATGTGAAATTCATGAGTTTGAGCATTGAAGCAAGATCACTTCAGTTTTTTGTATAGTATATCTCAAAGAACTGTATGTTTTGAATTGAATGGTATGCAGTACCTGTAGTTTGTAGTAAAACGTTTGAGTTTTCGTTGCGTCGCTGTAAATTTACCTTGAAAGCTCTGTATAAATAAAACCATTTGATCCATACAATGGAGTTTTGTCTTCTGTAAGAAAATAAATATTATTATTTTGATTGTTAAATATTGATTGCAAATCTTTTGATTATTACATATTGATTATTTAATCATTTTTCTTTTTATACCAAGTCGTTTAGCAAGGGAAGCACTGCTTCCTTTGCGTACATCGACGAGCCGCCCCTGCTGTCAAGGAGCGAAAGCAAAACCTTTAGTAGTTTCTTTGTAGAGCATACGATTTTAAATACAAAGTTTTTGCGGTGAGCGAGAAGCAAAACTTTAGCCAATGTGTCAACTTTCAGCGCTTTGTCTCGGTTTACTGTGCGCTTCGACTATGCTGTCTCAAATGCGACAAAAAGCATTCCACCAAAGCATGCCCTACTCCCAATGGAACTCCTGAAGTATTTTGCGTCAACTGCAATACTTTTGGTCACTCGGTAGCGAAAAAAAACGCAAACCCTTTCAAAACGGAAAATAGTGAAGGTTAATGCCACCCTTGAAAACACCAACAGAAACGGTGTGTCTTTCGCAACTTTATTTTTCGCAACTCTAATTTAAACTCACTTAAACCTACTGCCTGTGAATTCTCAAAACATGTAAACTGATGCGTAGTCCATTGCATTCTGACAATGTCATCGGCAATCTTTTGTTTTTCACATCATTAGATATCAGAATACAATGGATTCTTTGACTTGTAACAAAAGTGGAGATCTTCGTCTCTTTCGCTATAATTGCTAAAAACTGTTTGAACATCAAAAGTAGTGTATAGAAACGAGCGAAAACTATTCCCGTCTTCCTGAAACCAGGCAATTTTGATCGCTCCAACAGTCAGGCCATTGCTGTTTAACATAGGAAAACAAGCATATGTTCTTCCAATAAATCAATGTCCGCGATGGAAATTATTCCCGGTCGGCAGTTTGAAAACGCTGGAAATACTGCTGCGTTAATTAATTTTCCTGTTTCGTTTAGCGGGTGGATAAGTGAAGGGTTTTTTTAATGTCTCTAGCTAACAAGACGCGGTGAGCTGAGCAGTAACCTCCCTGCTATTTAGGATCATTCATTGCAAAAATTGTCTGACCATCAGCTGAGTAATGTTTGCACATAACATTGAGATAAGATTACTCCTTTTTCTGTGTAGCATATATGACTGCACTGCAATAAGCTGCATGTTCCGGCTTAGAACGCGATTGATTAAAACGCATGAGTTTCGATTGCCTTACTGTAAAGTTATCTTTGAAGCAATGTACCATTGATGCACTACATTAAAACGAAGGTAAAATCATCAAGGCTTATCTAGCTGAAGTGGGGAAAGCTTTTGATATAGTCTGGATTAACGACCTAAACTACAAACTTATCTCTCTTGACCTTCGTAAATACCTTATTAAAATACTAATCAGTTTTCTCCGTAACAATTGGGTGCTCATTACTCACAATAGTGCTGATTCCAAGGTCATTCCTTTGACTCTGGACTCCCTTATCATTCTTTTCTTAACCCCATTCTGCTCAGCATTTTCACCTATTCATGTTAGCTTGAGCTTCAATGTCATTCGCCTATGAGCCAGAGGAACAGATGATATTTCGCAATAAAAGCTAAGTACGCTGCAGCTGAAATCGAAAAGAAAATCATTTACACCACCTAAAAATCACGGGAACGGGGCATCAACCATGAGTCCCCTTTAGTCCAATTAGCTAACGTTGATCACACCGTTGGATACGATAAATACGAAGTCTTCATTAGCCAGGTTCACAGAGAGGGGCCTTAGCTTTGCTCTAACACACTAGATTGATAATATTCAGGACGATTCTTGCTAACAGCTGTCTGATATGGTCGCCAACTCTGAGTAAAGCCTCCTTTGCTGACGTAACAGACAGAGTTCAGTGATTGGAGGCTCTCTGTACAGCAAGTACCTTCTCCGTCCGCATTAAATGCCCACCTTCATCTTCATCTTCCCTTTTACTGTCTCGCCTAAAGAATCAATGCACTACGTGTGAAGGTCCTTTGGCCGCAAAAATATTAGGAAGGGGATAGAGTTGCCAGGTGTCCCGATTTGCGTGGGACGTCCCGATTTTCAGGGGTCTGGTGACACGTCCCGATTTACCCTTGATCGGAACGCCAACTGTCCCGATTTCTTACTAGCCTCCTTGGTCTATAATTTTTACAGGAAAAACGAATTCATCTGTAAGCTGCTACCACATAAAAATATTATCGCTTTATTATTTTCATATTTTCTCACCAAACTCGAACTAAATAAGCAGCAGAAAAGTTTGAAGCTTCGGGGATATTGATTTGGCAAGATACAGATATCATTCATTCATGCAGTCTCGTTCTTCTCTCGATACCTGCCGTCAAGCACAGTTTGTCATCACATCAAGCACAGTTTGTCATTGAAATCTCTGGATTGTGAAGCTAAACTTGGCAATCTTTTGTTTTACGATTCAAAAAATGCTCCACATCTTACACTTGAAAGAAGTAAAGCCAGTGTTTTCGTTCCGGCGTCTACTCCAGAGACGATTGATGACCTTTAAAATGGTACGTTTTATAATGTTACTACAGATGCTGCTACTCACGGTGCCATAAAAGTGTTTCCACTGTTGTTGAGATTTTGCAGCCCAGCTATTAACCTTAAGACATGCGATAAATAACACGATTGAGGGAGCTATAATACGATTGAGGGAGCGTAGTATTGATACTAAACATCTCACCAGTTATTGTGCAGAGAATGGAAATGTGAAATTCTGAATTCAGTGTTCCAATTACTATACAATGATAATAACAATATTATTCCAGTGGGATACCTTGCTAATATGATATTTTGCACAAAAGTGTAAAATATGCTTCCATTATCATCATTATTGGCGTTACAAATTTTCCGTCAACAAATTTTTCCATCGGTCCCGATTGCGAGTCGATGTCACCCTAATGGGCACCCCTAAACTCCGAGCGTCTTGGTCAACGTCATCCCTCCAGCGCAGTTAAGGTCTCCCACGCTGTCGCCTACCGTAAAGCAAAGGGTTTCCGAACAGGATCCTCTTCGCTCATTCGAGCTAGGTGTCCTGTCTACCACAGCCTACCGAGCTTTATCTTAGTTATTATATCTGCTTCTAGGTAGATAGCGTACAACTAATGGTTATAGAATCTTCTTCCCATAAGGGCCAACGATTCTCCTCACGACTTTCCTTTCGAACGCGACTAAGAGGCCAGAGTGCCCTTTACTGCGCATCCAAGTCTTAGATCCATACGTGAGTACTGACAGGACCATGGTCTTGTACAGCAAGAGCTTTGGTTTTTGGGATTTGAAGAGCCTTGACAGACTGTAGTAGGCTTTGTTGGATTTGAGCAGCCGCCTGCGTATTGCTTCCTCCATGTTGTTATCGGCTACTACAATTGACCCAAAGTAGTTCAAGGATGACAATACTTCAAGTTCATGCTCAACCACCCTGAAGGTTTGACCAGCTCAAGGTGTTCTTCTTGCAGATGCTGCCACCATTTACTTTGTCTTTGCTTCATTTATGTGCACCCCAGTTTTTGTGTCGCTCGTTCGATTTGGATGAAAGATTATCGCACAGCTAGTTCTTATCGTCCAATTATGTCTATATCATCTGCATAAGACAGTATCTTGGTTACGATATTCAGTATCTTGGTTACAATTGCTTTCTCCATCGCCAGGTTGAAGAGGAGGGAGGCCAGACCATCCCCTTGTCGAAGCTCATTGAAGATGTTGAACGATCTGGATAGCAATCCGGCTATTTTAACTTGGCGTGTTACATTGGCCATGGTCAACCAACACAATCGTGTCAGTTTATCTATAATGCCGAATTCTCTCATGGCTTTATGCAGCTCTACCCTGTATATGCTATCAAAGGCAGCTTTAAAGTCTATAAATATATAGTACAATGGAATGTTGAATTCAAGACATTTTTCCATCGCCTGCTTGAGAGTAAATATCAGATCAATTGTTGAATAGCTGGGGCTGAAGCCACATTGATATTGTCCGATGATGGCTTTAACGTATGGAGCTATCCGTTTTTGCAGGATAAACGAGTTTATCTTATAGGAGGTACTGAACAATGTTGTACCCTTATAGTTGCCGCACATAGTTACATCTCCTTTCTTATGTACGGGGCATATTATACCTTTGCGCCAGTCTTTTGGCATCCCTTCTTGCTCCCATACGTGAAATATAGTTTTATGAATTGTTTTGTGTAATGTGGGCCCACGATATTTAATCAGCTCAGCTGATATGCCATCGGCTCCACGGGCTTTGTTTAATTTCAGCCGACTTATGGCTCTTCGTACCTCTTCTATTGCTTTACGTTTGAGCAAATCAAATTTGGAGAATTTTGCCATGAAATCATTAGATATTTTACTTCATAGCCCTGGGCGAACACGAGTGTCTCTCTGCTCTCTGGAACTTTTTAACAGTGACGCAACAGAACCTTACCCGGCTTGCTTCCAAAACGTATTAAAAGTCCTTCACGGCGCTGTATTGAGTCTTGAAGACGAAAAATTATTGAGTTTCAATCAAAAGTTATCATATAATTTTCGGACTCACTAACCATTTGAAGCAATGAATTGATGACTAATTTTTGGGCTTCACTTCCGAAAATTTAACGAAAAACTCCCTAATGAAACACGATGAGCGACAGAAAGAATATTTTCCCTAACTAATATAAGGTGCGTTTTTTGGTCATACCCGAGCAGATCAAATTTTGTTAAGTATATTGAATACAACAGCAATTTTCTTTTGCAAAAAAAGGAACCTATAAGAAGAAGAGAGAAGAAACAGATTATCTCTCGAGCATGTCAAAGCAGTTTAATGTTTACTACAAATATAAACCAGCTTAATGTTTCTGTGTAGTAAATTTTATGATTGTACTAAGTAATGGTGAAATAAATGATTCACAAAAATCTTTTGTTTCTATTTTAGTCATTGTAGCTGTCCCGATTTGACACCCAAAGTCCCGATTTTTTTTACCTTCTGTCCCGAAAATTGACACACTGGACCTGGTAACACTAGAAGGGGATCATAAGCTGCACTGTGTTCTTAGTACCAACTCTTTTCTTCAACCGAATATATGAAGCGACCGTAGGAGATATGCAGGAATGGAATCAGCTAAAACCCACAGAAGCAAAAAAAAAGGATCTAAGCCAGCTGCAGGAGTAGATGTTGCCGCATACTCTGCAGACTGCAGTATAGAGGCATCTTTCAGGCATCCCTATCGCTGTAGTATATTCCAACCTAGCAGCTACTAAACTGACTGTAAGCTGCTCCGTAAGCGACCTCTTTGTTGACAATTGTTTTGTAGCAGTACATGCCTTAAAACTGCGACTCTTAACCAGTGACACTTGTAGGAAGTGTCAGGAGCCTGGAGTCCCGCAAATAATCTAACATTTTCTGTGTGATTGTCTGGCGCTGGAGAAAAGCAGACAACGCCATTTCTGTGAAGTGAACCTTGACTGGTAGACTTCACGCATGTGGTGGAGCAGAAGCTGATGGATATCCTTTCGATGAGCGGAATAACGAAGTTTGATTGTTCCGCAGTGGGAAATTAGGTTAAAAGTCGAAGTATTGTTGTTATGAGGAATGAAAAGCTATAAGCGTACAAGTTTTTACAATTTTTGATTCCGGCGCGAAATTTCGAATCTTTTAACAATGGCATATAGTATTAATGTCGGTATTTAAATTACTCTCTGCAGTATGTCGTTTTGGCTTTAGTGAGGAAACTCACTGTTGTTTTCTTTTCATTGAGAGTAAAACATATGGTTGCTATCTCTACAGTAGAGTTTTTATTTTTTGAAACTTTGGGAGAGGCTTTTCGTACTTTACTGACATTTCGGGAAGTCCTTTCTTAGTACAAAAAAACTGTCAAAGATTTGCTTTGAATCAAAACATCAAAATTTGAAGTTTTAAAAGAATATCGTATACTTTGCGATAAAAGCCAACATGACCTTATTATATCAATTCGTCAACACCATTAGGCATTTATCTAACCAGAAAATAGCAACAATTATTTGAATAAATTGATAACTGTTCTTATGCAACATATATATGAATGCATAAAACACATTTTTTCAAGACATTGTAGAATAATTACAAACAAAAGTTGTATACTTTTAAAATAAAATACGTCATCACATGAAAAACCAAACATATTCGCATGTTTTCTTCTATGAATATCCATACATGAATAACTTGCATGTATATTAAAGTGAAACGTTTCACTAATGAAGTCTTTTTCCTCTGCGAACACCCCCCCACTTGTAACTTCGTACTCCCACTGGAGTGTAAAACTCGATTCAAACCAAAGGACTCGGTAATTCACTAGGATTTAATTTAAATTAGTTTCGAGTCCCGAAACAACCGCCCATCGTTGGTACTGCTTTCTGCCGTTCTTCGCTTTTATTCGTGCAGCACCAAGTGGTGAACTGTTTCTACTGTATAGTAGGTACCAAGATATTGCCTTTTCAAGTTAAGGGAGTTGTTGCACGTTGGAACTTTGTCTTCTGAAATGGCTGACTTCCGACTTCATGAAGTGAATACATATGTTGGTTCAAGTTGTTAGCGATCCAAGTTGTCATTGCGAGCCGGTGCTGGCATTTTGGTAGCTCAGATATCATTATAATGTTCTTCATGTGGAAAAATATGTCAAAGAGAGACATTGGTTTCGAATTTATTTAAAAAGTTAAGCTTGGGTTTCCAATCAATGAAAGCTTTATGGTTTTTACTTTATGGTTTTTCTTCTCATTTGCTGCATTTTCACTTCTCCGTTTTATATGGCATCCCCGTTGACTTAACTTTTTCGCGGTCTTTATTCTGCAGTGTATTTTTTTCTCTAACTGTTTTTGCAAAATTGCTCTACATTGAAAACAACGTAGCACAGGTAATGACGTTAGACATGAGTATAGGGCGCAAGTGATGACAAGAAAAATGACTTTAATTTGTGGACAGTGCTTAACTTGTCTGTCGTCCTTGTTTGTTATCCTTCCCGACCCCGGCCACATCACACCGGCTGGATGACAAGAGGAATTATCGAAGTGATGTAATTTACTGGAAGGGAGACAAACTTGAAAGTTTTACATTAATATCGATTAACTCTTGTTCCACCACCTACAATTTACACCTAAGTATGTACAGAGAACTTTGCAGAAGCCAAAGAATACAATGAAACAATTTATAAAAACACTGACAATGCCGTTGTTGCGAGGCAAACTGCGAGTAGGAGAAGTGAATAAGGAAAAGTTTTCAGTTTTAGAGGGAAAGTAATGAGGAGTGAACCTGAGCGGTGTGGTAATATAATTTGCATTTTTGGCGAACGATGTAATATAGATACTGGCGAAGACGGCTTCGCGACAACTCGATGCCAGCAAAGATGGTCACGTATGACGCGTTTTTCGTAAGAGGACAAAGTTTTTTTTTTTGCGTCGAAACAGAATGTTTATTGCGAAAGTTGAAAATATTCTTACGTGCGGATGATGGGGATTACATATTTACTGTAATAAAAACTTGTTGGCAATGGAGTCAAAAGCTACTGCGTGGAAGTACTTATGCTTTGAATTTCCGCATTCTTTATGACGTAGATATTGAAATGGGGAAAATGCCATGTATTTTCCATATTGAGATACTGGTTTTCTCTGTGATTTAATTTATTGTTCGCGTTCAATATCACTAAAAACAATCGGAAACCACATCAGCAACCCATAAAAAATGCTTCCTGTTTACCAGCAAGCGCATTATTTTTGCGTCATAACTAAATACTCTCCCACCGCCACTTGTGTTACTTGTGTTACCACAACTGAAAATTTCGTATGCACTAGTGATGGGTCGCTCATGAGCGAGTCAATCAAAAAGAGCGACTCTTTTGAAGGAGCTGTGTGAGTCAACTCTTCAACTCTGAGCGACTCAGCTCTTCGACTCTTTTGAAAGAGCTATGTGAGCCATCATTTAGAATAGCTCCGCACACTTCATACCTTCACTTTAGTGGCAATAGCGATATAGCGGGGCCACTCAAACAACCACCCGACCAAATAAAGCTTATGCATATACACACGGCAATACTTCATTAGACTACCGTGTGTACTTGAAGCGAAATCTATGCTATTCTAACGTCGGAACACGAACATATGTATACGACTATCGTATAGCATAGTGAAAAGAGTCGCTCCGTTGAATGAACACTGTGCGAGTGAGGAATAAAAGAGTCGCTCCGTTGAATGAACACTGTGCGAGTGAGGAATAAAAGAGTCGACTCCGTTGAATGAACACTGTGCGAATGAGGAATAAAAGAGTCGACTCCGTTGAATGAAGAACTGTGCGAATGATGGATACTGATCGTGTGCGGTTATTGATGGCGACATTTTGTGAACACACAGTATGCGTTTACGTGCGTATATTTTGCTCTGGTTCACGAGTATTTTAGTAGCCAAATGTTGGCTATTAGGCGGTGCATTTCATAGGTAGATTTTAGAGATGAAGCGTATACACTAGAACAGGTATATGGAACAGGTTCGTATCGAATATTTTCGTTCTTCAAAAAGTTTTTAGGGCAAAAGTAGTTGAAATCGGACAAAATCGGCCAATTTGGGGTTAAGGTGGTTTGGGACATAACGGGCCAAGACCTATTGCTGCGATATAAAAATTTCGGTTTTGTAGGGGAGTAAGGGGTTTTTTGGCCATAGTTTGGCAAATACTGCCTTTAGGACGCTTTCGATGATTGAAAGTGGTCGGGGAGTACAATAGTGATATTTCAAGGGCAAAAAAAATTTTTGATAGGGGAAATTGGGCAAAAACGTTCAATTTTCCAAAATATTTTTTTTTACTAGCATGAATTTGGGGACCTTTTTGAATTGTTTCGGGCGAAATTTCCATACAAGTCTGGGAAAAAGCGGCCTAGTTTCGAAAATACGGCAATATGAAATCTGCCCAAAAACCGTCCGGAAAAACTGAAAGTACCACTAAAAGTGCTAAGTAGGAAAAGGTTGAGATCCTTTTAGGGCAAAAGTAGCTGAAATCGGGCAAAATCGGCCAATTTGAGGTTAAGGTGGTTTGGGACAAAACGGGCCAAGACCTATTGCTGCGATAGAAAAATTTCGGTTTTGTAGGGGAGTAAGGGGTTTTTTCGCCATAGTATGGCAAAAACTGCCTTTACGATGCTTTCGATGATTGGAAGTGGTCGGGGAGTACAATAGTGATATTTTAAGGGCAAACTAATTTTTGAGAGAGGAAAATGGGCAAAAACGTTCATTTTTTAAGCGTATACACTAGAACAGGTATATGGAAGAGGTTCATATCGAATATTTTCGTTCTTCAAAAAGTTTTTAGGGCAAAAGTAGTTGAAATCGGACAAAATTGGCCAATTTGGGGTTTTGTGGTTTGGGAAATAGCGGGCCAAGACCTATTGCTGCGATACAAAAATTTCGGTTTTGTAGGGGAGTAAGGGGTTTTTTGGCCACAGTTTGGCAAAAACTGCCTTTAGGACGTTTTCGATGATTGGAAGTGGTCGGGGAGTACAATAGTGATATTTCAAGGGCAAAAAAAATTTTTGATAGGGGAAATTGGGCAAAAACGTTCATTTTTCCAAAATATTTTTTTTTTTGATTAGCATGAATTTGGGGACCTTTTTGAGTTGTTTCCGGCGAAATTTCCATACAAGTCTGGGAAAAAGCGGACTAGTTTCGAAGATACGGCAAAATGAAATCTGACGGAAAACCGTCCGAAATAATTTTGGTAGCAAAATAACGGCAAAATTACAACAAAAACAGAGGCAAATGGAATACGTAGAGCTTAAATTAAAGTTTGATGCTATTACCAGGTGGAACTCTACGTAATCTATGCTTGTGCGCATTCAAGAAGTAAAAGAGCCACTATTAGCCACCTTAGGTGTCCTGAACTAAAATCTACCAACTCCTTCTTCTGATGAATGGAATATTATGAAAACAGCCCCTGATATATTGAGCATCTTCAATGAAGCTACTCTAGAAATAAGCAGTGAGAAAACAGTAACGATTTCTAAAATATATATTATTACATCAACAATTATAAGCTACATTTCAGAACTCTGTCTGAACGAAAATAAAACTGCTGATGTACGCAGTTTTTTAAATGTGATCCAAAGAGAACTTTCAAACAGATTTAAATTATATAAAGAAAATATGTTTTGCCTACACTGAAAAAAATACTTCTATTTTTTGAAGAAAAATGAACACATTATCAAAGAAAATTGGTAATGATTCTGCGCCAAAGAAATATTTACTCAATCCAAAGAAAGACATTTCTTCATTTCAAAGAACAAATATTGTACTTGCCCTGAGTAAAACTTGGTATAGTTTCAAAGAAATATTTATTCAATCGAAAGAAAGGAATTTATTCATTTCAAGCACTGATATTGCACTTGCCCTGAGTAAAATTTAATATAATTTCAAGAACATCTGGCATCTGGCATAAATCGGTTCACGTACGATCACCGAAGTTAAGCAGTGCTGGGCGCGGTTACTACTTAGATGGGGGACCGCTTTGAAAGCATAGCATGTTGTTGGCACGCAAAAACTTTGAAAAAACAATTACCATTTTTTCCTTTTTTTAAAGGTGCGATATTTTTTTCTCATTTTCTGAAGCGCTAGTATTATTTATGCCCAGTCGCCAATTTAAGCTATAATGTTACACTTAATCAATGGAGTTAGGAACACTGAAGACGAACAAAGTCAACGATGACATGAACCCGGCGGCATTCGAACCCTCGAGCGGTAGATCGCTGCTTTGGATTGACACGTTAGCGAACTAAGCTATCGACCCTTTATTTGTGTAGAGGAAAAGTTGATAGAAGACAGAAAAACTATCAATTTTTTCGTCGAATATTGAAGCGTGGTTGTTGTTGAAACATAGAAAAAAATATTCGCGATGTAGATATAATTTACTAAATTCATAGACGTAATTTACAAGATTTGAGGAAAATTACTTACTTGAAATAAGGTAAAGCAAAAATTGTATTTCGTTGAATATAAGAAGTTTTTCAATGATATGTATACAAATTACTGATATCAAATAAAAGTTTATTTGATTTGTGAAGATTTCACATCTCGTAAACAAGTAAATATTTTCTTTGATTTTCGGAAACATATTTTTCTGAGTGTAGAGAGCGTTCTTTTAGATCCACGATTTAAAAAACTAGCATTTCAAAATGAATCCACGTACAAACTTGCTTGTATACATCTAGTTTCGGTACCTACAGCACAAGGAACGCGAAATTCGCTATGGCGAAAATTTGATGACAAAGTCAATAGTGTAAGAACCCAGCAAAGCTATGTAGCTGCAGGCATTAACGAAATGGATAAGTATTTACAACATGTAAATATACCCAGAACTGCTGACCCTCTCAATTAGTGGAAGGAAAAGAAAGATTTACATCCCAGAATCTGGAGATAGTGAATCAACGATTGAGTAGAGTGGCCACTTATATGGAAAGATTTTCAGATGATTTCATGGTTTATTTTTAAATGTATATGCTATATTATATTTTTAAAGTAATGTTATGTTATATTAGATTTAAGCTTATTATTATTAATAAAACAACAAAAAATAGCAATTTACTTTATACTTTTGCAACCATAAAAAAGCTGCTTGAAGTGGCTCTTTTGAGCGACTCTTTAAAGTGAGTGAGTTTTACGGAGCTGGCTCACTTCAAAGAGCCATTTTGCCCATCACTAGTATGCACCGAATTGATTAAAATCTTTCCCGCCGAGTCATCGAACCACATTCAGTCGTCACTGATAATCTCAATCGAATGTCTGGTTGTGTGAAGATTCCAGAACTACAAGTTTCTAGTGTAATAAATTATTCAATAAATTGGAGAGAACAAATTATCATTTGACCCATGCTTGTTGCGTCGGAAACGGAATCATTCCACTGTGTTTCCTCACTTCCCTCGGAAGTTGTCCATATTGCAATAAAAAAACAATTTGTCGTTGAGGGCATAGAGAGCCCTATGATGAGTTATCTATGGACAGCGATTTATACCATAAGAAATGATTTAACTGCTTACGAGGCGTTCTTTCAGAAGCGACAAAACAATAAGATTTGGGTTATCGTCATCGATTTGAACTCTTTCTGAACATGAAACTAGCTAGTTCTACATTTCAGAGAAAGCCGCCTGCCTATGCCATCAGCAGTTTAACTATTTCCCTTAGGGAAGTAGTTCAGACCTATTTTCGTAGCTTTGTCGGAAAGTCAATGATTAATAATGATTTAGACAACAAATTCAATGATTCGTGTTATCGCGCATTTCGCTCACTTTGTAAAATCGCACTGTGGCAAGTGATTGTCACAGTCGCATCACTGTGTTTACTCAGATTCACTTTGATTGTTTAATATTCATAAGCGAGAGAAAAGCCTTCCGTTCGCTTGCTTTGTCGGCACACGAGATAAGACCGCTAAATGTCTCGAGCACGGAGTCATGTGAAATAAGAACAGATAATTTAATTAGTTCGAAACAAATTAAGCATTCTAAGGCCAGAGGGCAATTTTTTGTTCGATTAGCTTTGTGAATAGATTTTTTTGTTTGGAGAAAAAATTGATTAAAATGCCGACAGCTTACGAGATTGGATTTAGTATATAAACCGTTTTGATGTCGGCTAGAGATGCGGTTCGAAATGATAAGTTGTCGGATCAAAAAGTTGTTTGGTACATTATTTTGATTTAGATCTGACGGTGATCTTAATTTATGACACAGTATGAGTAAATATGTGGTGATATGTTGAAATTGCATATTGGAATTGATTGTGAAATTCTAGGGAACGCTTACTTAACAATCTGAGTGCGAAATTTGCATTGATATTTTATGGTAAGCAAAGTTATAATGGCTTCTGGGAACTTGACTATCATCCACATCTGCTACTGATATTTTCACTATGTTTTCTTATTCCAGGATTACTTTACTTCTTTTAAGGGGGGAAATACATGTAAAATGGAAAAGAAATTGCTAATTTCAGATTGACTTAAAATATATATATTGTTTATTCAGAAAATTTTTAATATTAAATCCTGAAAGTACATATCTTATAGTAAATGAAAATATTTTTTTAATAACTTTTTAACACAAAATGGAGGCGATGCGAGCAAATGAAAAAAACACATCAAAAACAGCCTCGTACAACTTAACGCCTTTTCCAAGAAACTTGCAGCGTTCAGAGAAGAAAAAATATGCTAATGAGATCTATAATTCATAGGTGAACCAATAAAATTTAGAAAAAAAATCAAATTTTTACATTAATATTAGATTAAAAAAAAAATCGATTTTTTTTCAAAAAAATCACGTTTTAAACATTGGTAAACTAATTATTTTTCCGAAATTACAAGAAAATGTAGGTTCAACGATGAGATAATACTCTTTTGTACATGTGATATAAATTTGAGCCGAATAGATTCAATATTTTTTTAGATATCTTGTACGGAAATTGAAAAAGTACTACTTTGAGAAAAACGCGTTTAAAGTTCTAAAGCTCCACCGACCTGGGGAACGCCGCGCTGTCTATAACTGGCTATAACTCGAGAACTAATACGAATATCGCTTCAAAACTTCTTTTGGTATATTTTTAGAGTATTTCGAACACTTTGATGCAATAAAAAAAAATCGTTTTTGTTTTAGCAGTTACATGTATCTCCCCCCTTAAGAAATAATACCTGTGTGATTAAAGTCTAGAAGGCTTAGTTTTAAGCAAATCTTAATTTTATTACAGAGTCACCGAATTTTATCCTAGGCAACATCTAAGAAGAGCTAACAGCTAATTGTTTTGCTAGCTATTTTCCCGTATTACATTCAACAATTAATTTACAATCAGTAACCAAATTTCACAACTAAAATTTTATATCTACAGAATTCGAACTAGTTTTGAAGAATTATGACATCGAATAATACATTTGTAAAGCAAATTCACATCTTTTCGCATCAGTTTCAAAGTAATTCATTATATGTACAGAAGTAAATTTTGTTTAACAAAAGATAAACCACATGTAAATATTGAATAATATGGTTACACATTCAACATTGTCAACCAAATTCAATGTTATTCTTCATAATATTCAATTTTTTTGATTAGTTTCAGAATTATATTTTTATTGTATTCACAATAAGTCAATATTGAGTGCAATAGAGTTTGGAGCTTTGGAGCTATCAAATAATAGCCGTTAATTCGTACGGGGTAGAGTATTTATTATCATAACTGTATAAAAGTGCACAAAAGAAAATATTCATCAAAGAAAATACACTTTTTGCCTGACGATTATCTTCACAAACTTACAATATCCAAAACTACGCGTAGCTAGGGAGCTCTGTGCATGGAGTGAACACTGTATTCACAACATTATCGTTCTAATATCTACCATATACAATGTAAAATCATCTTTTAATGTGTCTTGAATCTCGTCTATCACCATCAAATGCCGTATTCCTGCATTACTCCCTCGTTGGGGACCTTTCGATATTTTTCGATTGCCACCACTGCAGTCAGTCGAACTTTTTTTCGGCATTCGATCATCAAAGGAAATCAATCCCTCTCAGCGACGAGCTGAAATTCAGACTTGACTCGTTTGATTCTATGTGTTGACTATCGTAATTGATCTTCGAGTTCTTCCTTGACCTGCTGGTGTCTAATTATATTCTCGAAAATTTAAGTAAGTTCATAAAATATTTTGCCACTATTACGGCCGCTTCCTTAATCAGTTTGATTCCCAAAGAAAGAGTTCCAGCAAATTTTCACCAGACGACGAAAAATCAATGAAGCGGAATCTTCCGAAACCATTAGGTTCGGTCACCTTAATTGGATTGCATACCATCCACATCAACTGCACGATCGTCTCGACCTACATTAACGACTCAGTCCACTTTGGATGAATAGTATCGTATACAGCGGACGTTTAGTCCGCGGACTAAACACCAAATTCCACCTAAATTTTTTAGTCCACGTGCTGTATACACTCATGGACCGACCTAAATTTAGGTCGGTCCACGATTTCAAGCGACCTGACCTAAATATAGGTCGTGGACTATAATCGTTGTAAACACACGCGACCTAAACATTGATTTTTGCGCGACTATTAATAATGTATGTATGTTGAATATAAGCTCATAACATTCCCCTTTGACACAAAATCATTGATATAAACATGTTTGAGAGACAAATGAAACGATAAATACAGTGCATGAAGGAAAATTAAACTAAATGACAGCTGTCATATACGAACGAGGACTAAATTCCACCTAAGCAAATTTTAGGTCAGATTGGTGTAAACACCTGAGGACTAAGTTCATTTAGTCCGCGCTTTAGGTCAGGTCACTTTTGGTCCGCCCGCTGTATATCGCACTAATGGCCATTAATAGTCAGTTGTCAGAGGTGATAGATATGCGTTGAAAACAGCATTCGTAGACGTTTGTGGATTTGTGGTATGTCAGGTGATTAATTACGATGTGTTTGACAAACCGTAGCAACATGTTTTGAATTCTCAGACCGTGTCAGCTTTCGTAATGCCCCGAATCGGAGTCGGACCATCGTAGAGTATTTTACCCCCTCTTCGGCCTTTGTATCAGCTTCAGCCACAATCCATCTTTGGCTCATCTGTACACCACATTTGCGCCTCTATGGGCGCATAAGGGCCATTCTGTGATTTGTTCTTTGATGCTATTGTGACCTTGAAGTTTTTCTCGATGGTTGCTTGAGTGTTTATTTTACAGCTTAAGTTTTGAATGCTCATCAAGGGCCTGATGCCTTTCAAGATACTAAGGTGGCAGGTTGACTCTCCTGATATGTATCTGCAGCTCTTGAATCTTGACGATTAGCTGTTTAAGGTTTAGAAGAACCTCCATACCTGCCGTTAGCTCGGAGCTTATTGCTTCGAAATTCAGCAAGCAGATGATTCTTTGATGCTTATTGAGTCCTGTAAACAGCAGTTTTTTGTCAGGACTTCTACCATTGATCTACTGCTCCATATATGATGATAGGTCTCGTCATTTGTGTCAATGCTCAGAGTGCCTGCTTTGGAGATAATCCCACTTGCATACTAGCATATGCTTTGTTGTTCAAAGTGTCAGTGTAGTCTTGTTTAGTTGAATGTCTGTGGCTAGTTTCTTATCCAGCTGATATTTATATATCCAGCTGATATTTATACATCTTCCTGTAGACGCACCTATCTGCCTCTAAGTTTTAGTGCTCCTATCTCTATTTTCCTTTTCCTTGTGAAAAATTTTTCCAGCAGCCACCACGAGTATGTTATAATCATCCTTCTACCAGCCGGAATAGATAAGGTACGTACCTATGTTCATACACTACATCTGAATCCGCTTCGGTAAATCGTCTAGGGCGAAAAAGGAAGCTGTGGTAACAAAGCACACCCACGGGAAGAGTTATGCAGAAGTCCTTCAGCATATCCGGGTGGAGGTAAGCCCAAGCGAAATGGGGCAGACGGCAGATAGTGGGGTACTTGTTACACTGGCAAAGTGTGAAGACATCGCGAAATTCGGCGATGCAATCCCGGCAGTAGTGGGGGATCTTAGAGAAGTTAAAAGGCTCGTCTCCAAAGCCAAAATCGAGATACTCGGCCTCAACAGTCTCACCCCAGAGGAATAAGTCACAACAACGATTCATGGGGAGGGGATTAACTACATAAAAATTACCTCATTTCTCCCGAATACAAGGGAACGAGGAAAGCCGTCGTAGAATTGGATGAAGCAAAAACCTTGAAGCTAAATGATACTGGACGAATTAGAATTGGCTGGGTTGAAGCTAGGGTAAGGAAGCGGTTTAAAGTTGTACGCTGTTTCAAGTGCATGGGGTACAACCATACAAAAAAAAACTGCGAAGGACCAGACCGTAGCACTAATTGCCGAAAGTGCGGACAAGTGGGACATGCTGCAAAGGTATAATCGGCGGAGCCATTCTGCTTGCTGTGCAACGACAAAGGCAAAACAGGAGAAGCCAAGCATGCTCATGCGAAGCTTTCCAAGAAGCGTTCCATGCGCAGAAGAAGTTGCTGGCTAGATAAATGTTCTCCAGGAAATCTGCAAAGATGGCGCACTGCAGACGACTTACTCACGCAGCTTAGGCATGAATCCAGAGCTCAAATAACAATGATCAGCGAACCATATCGAAGAAGAAATCCATAGAAATGGTATTCAGACACTTCGCGCTATGCAGCCATATGGGTTGCAGGCACTCGGAAAGTCCGAGTTGATCGGCGAGGTTCAGGCGATGGATATGTTTCGATTGAAAACTGACGCATCGGCTTTTTCAGCTACTATGTTTCACCGAATGGACCAATAAAGGAATTTCGTAGCAAGATAGAAGCATTGTAAGACGCTCTTCGAGATTTTCCTGGCAAAGTGGTAGTAGCTGGTAACTTCTATGGGAGAGTTTTGGAGTGGGATATGCCGATTCAAATCACAAGGGGAAGATTAATAATGGAAATGGTGTCCAGGCTGATTATGGTCGTGATGAACAGGGGCTCAACACCAACCTACCGCAGACCAAGCTTTGGTAAGTCTATCCCCGATATAACTCTTATTTTAGAGACGTTGTCCATGATGGCAAGGGACTGGAGAAGTCCATAACTATATCACCTTCTGGTTGTCGGAGAAAAGCTAAATTTTTTATGCATATCTACCATGATATTTTTCAGCCTCTGTATTTTTTGGAACGTATTTGCCTAGTTTTCAATAATATTTTCATTTCTTCTTCAAGCATCACAAACCTGCTACGTTCAGTTGTATTAATGTCACGAAATCATTAAAGACGTAAATTGATACTTTCCTGTATGGTAACACATAATCCACTTTTCTAAATATTTACGAGAACATACTAAAACGATTTGATTTTCATGATCATCATTTTCTTAAATACAAGTAAAAATGTTTCATCAGAATTGGAATTTTCCATTAGTTTGAATCCGTTGATTGCATAACACAGTAAAATCTTTTAATTGCGTCAACAAATAAGTTGAAGTCTTCCTTATACCTACATTTATGCGGTACCCCGCAAGGAACGCAACTAGGCTTTATACTGTTCTTTCTTAGTTCAATTAGCAGTATTGCTACCTACTAAGGGTTATTGCTTAGCGCATGCCAATTTTCGCTTGGATAAACTGATGATATATGCTTATGAAAGGTGTTCGCCTCACTTTGCTGTCAGTTTTATCACATACTCCTCGCTTACAATGCGACCATTACTGCTGCTTAGCGTTTCGTTAAGAAATCTAATTTGAAAGAATGGCTTAAGCTTATAATAGTCAAATATTTGTTGGATACATGTAAAAGACAGCCAGTGGCGTGTCAAGCTATGGTCGAAAAGAGGTAACAGATATGGTCAAAGGTGTACACAATCACTTTGGAAGATCGTTTGGACATGGATGAAGATTTAAAAGTACAAACCTATCAGAGATAAAGGAATCGGACTATTACTACCTCACACATTTAAGCTGTGCCTGGTGACAAAAGTTTGCGTTGCACTGGCCAGGTAAATAGAATCAACAGTTGCTCTTACTACTGTGTAAGCACATTGTAGATTAAGTTCTTCATAGCAGTCGTTAGGCGTAAATTAACACTCAACACTGATAATGAAATGGCTGAAGTGCAAAGTAGTCGGAATCACTCTCATTAGCTTAATTCGCGCTAATCCTTGTTAAATTGCATTCAAATGAGAACAAGCACGAACTGTACTGTGCATGGCTAATGTCTTAAAACAAATCATAAGATCTTTAGAGTACGATCGAAGACGAATGCAAAAACAGTCGGTTGAAAATCTTCCGCTTCAAGTTCAAGGCGGCTGGATGCAGCTGATCTATGCGGATCCATTGCGTACGCACAGTACGTCGCATGATTAAATTATGAAGAACGCTCATCACATGTCGGACTCATTGGTAAGGCTGTTGAATTGACGACGTCGTCGCTGTACGACGATTAGCTCGGAGAAAAGTAACGATGGATGATGATAGGATGATTATTATCTGGCGATCAAGATGAAGGCCGTGATCACAGTATTCGATGATAATGATAATCCATATAAAATCATCATGGCTTCGATGCATACTCGTCGTTTAGTCTTACGTTACCGGCCTCGATAGTTGTTTGTTCGTCTAATAATGTTATTGTGGCCTGTGTATTCTGTATAAATTGCCGTTAAATAGGCTTTATTCACGGTTATTTTCTGATGGGCCTGTGGGGATGAAGAGGCGCATAAGATTAATGCATACGAAAGGATTGTTAAATAGATGATGATCTCGCTAGTAAGTAGGAAGTAAATTGGCTATGCATTAGACAAAATGGCTAGTTGCCTAAGAATATGTTTTAATATAAACATCAATAGCATACGAAAAGAGATGTGCTTATTATTTGAGGCGTCTATAACTTTTAGCCAAAATCATTAAATATTGACACACGATGATAAGTTAGTAAAACAGATATACCTGTAGGTAATACCTAAGACTTCAATAAAAAAATTCTTACTCCAAATCTTAAAAATACAATGTGATTTGTCAATGTGCATAAAACGTTTTTAATCATTACAAAAATGTAAAATCTATTTGATTTTTTCAAAAAAAAAAAATCTACTTCATTATTATGCGAAACCGTGAAAATCTATAAATCTCTGAAACGTGATCTCCATATTTTAAATTTCGGACAATTTGAAAAGTTGCTTCTATCGCAAAACAGCATCCATAAACACTCCTAAAATAATGCACATCGACAAAACAACAAACCTATCAAACCCTCTCTTCGATTATCATTCTTTTCAACAAACCCTTTTTATCTATCTAAATAATAGGGAATCTAAAAATCACACCGAAGATAACTTAGTTGGAAAGTCAATTGCTTTGTAACCTCTTCAATCCTCCTTATGATATCCCAGGAGTCCACAATAAAATAAAATGTCATTCAATCCCCTCGCATTCACAACGGCACCAATAAAATTCGACAATGCAAAATGTTAAAAGTGGCAAAGATCAGCACAAAAATTGGCATTTCAATAAACCATAAACATAACTTTCACCTAAAATCAAAAGAGAGAAAGAATAACGCCAAATCCTCAAAGCCGACGCAAAAAACTGAATTACGCAAAAATAAAATCGAATAAGAATCGAATGGAAATTGTTTGTGCGAAAAAAAGGCTCTTGGAGGTATAACATCATGTGAGTACTCGTACGTGGTATGGAGATGAGATTCTGTGCCTGAATGAATTCGGTGTGAAATCCTGGGATTTCTGACAATCAAGCCAGCGACCGATTGGAGGAAAGGCGTTAAACTGAAAGGGTTTCGATTTATATGTAAATTCTGTCACTTAGCCTTTTTCCAATGAAATGACCAATCGGAAATCCCTGAAACAAATCTTTTTGCGGTCAAACAATTTTCTGTTTAAGATATTTTTCAAATCATCGTTGTCGTCATCACCATTCCCATGCGAAGAGTACCTAAAGGTGGATGAGTCAACAATGCAAGGAATCAACTGAACTGTTGTATTGAAATTGTGGCGAGGGAATGAGAGATGTGAACTGAAAGGAATGTGAAGTCGGTGAGCTTTAGCTGAAGAGACAATTCCTAGACGAATATTTAAAAATACACATTTAAATCAAATTTGAAAGTATAGGTACGAAGACATAAATTCTTGTTTTTGTTATTGTGTCTGTTTCAAACATAATGGGTACAGAAAGGAGAAACCGCAGGACTAGGCCTTACGGTTATTAAACCTATAAATATCCTCAGTAAGGTTTGATGGATGTCGACCAGAAGAAAATGTCGGTGTAAGGAGCTGCGGGGCCATATGAAATTAATGGGACTACGATTTGCGACAAATAGCATAAAGTGAAAAATATCTGAAGTGAAAGTTCTGAGTAGTGAGACAAGCATAATGCGCATATGGTAGACCGAGAGGCGAATCAGATCACTTTTTCTTTGAGGTTGAGCAAATCATACTAAAGTGTTATATAATGTTATGTTTATTGATAAAAACGTACGAAGTAACAATTAGCTATGAAATAAACATTTTAAAACTTAAATCATGCATATATTCTCTTAATTAGCTATTAAAAACTAAAATAAGAAAAATATCCGAATCGCCCCGATTTTCGGGGTGAATCGAATCGTACACAACATGTAACAACATTTTAAATTTCTTAACATTATAGCTTTGGAATCAGTAAAAAATTAATAATGAGATCAATTTTAATTATCGGCACATAATTCACATATATATGGTCCTTAACACCCCGCCATATCAGCACATTTTTCGTGGCACCATTCTTCGCAGGCATTGCACTGAATCCAATCCTCTGATGGTGGATGGACGAATATTTCGGAACAGTAAATGCAGTGCCACTCTCTCTCTGTTTTGCAGATGAACTCTTAATTTTTATCGCAGGCTTTGCTTTATTCTTCATCTTTTTCATAGTATTTTCTTTGCCCACAGCCTTTTCCTTATTTTCCTTGGTTTTATTGTCTGCCTTAAATGTCTTCTTTGTTTTTTCGAGAAGAGTAGTCTTACTCTGAGGTGATGTTAAATGCAAGACTGGTTTTGAAACTTTACGAATTCTTTTAGAAGCAATTGGTGAGTTTAAAGGTGATGGGAGAATTTCTTTAATTTTTTTCTGCACAGGTGGGAGGATGGGCTTCGTCAGACTGTCGTGAACTTGCAGATGACACTGTGTCAGCTACTGGTTGTGTATTTGTGGCTTGCAATTGTCGCTGCATTTGTTGGGAGCTTGGGGACTGGACTTGGGACTCTACAATGTCCGACTCTTGATCACCGATGAACTTGTGGTCAGGTATTGCATTGGCGTTTAGTGGAAATATTCCAGTCTTTTCGAAGCCTATTGTAGCATTCCCAACAGTGGCAGCCTGATTCCAAGCCCGTTGGAAAAGTGCTCCGAAAGCGAATTTTGTGATTCCTTGATTCAGATGTGAATGTTGCCATGCTGTAGCTTGTTGGTAATTATAGGTTTTGAACGGTTTGAAAAACGATACATCGAGCGGTTGCAGGGCATGTGATGTGTGTGGAGGAATAAGTACAAGTTCAATTTCGAAAGAGTCACACAAGTCTACCACTAAGTAGCTGGTGTGAGACGAGTGCCCATCCAAAATTAGAACTACTTTTCCTGGGGTCCGGTAGCGATTGAAATGTTGCAGCGACAACTTAAAAGCTTCTTCGGTGACCCAGCCCTTTTCTGTCATGGCAACTTCAGTACCAGGTGACATACCTAGGAGAAAATCGTCACGTTTACGCACACCTTTGAATAGAGCAAATGGAGGTATGTACTGTCCTGCTGCATTCATACAGGCTAGAACGGTTACGTTTTCACCTCGTTCAACACTGGTCATGCTGACAACATCTTTAGCACCTTTTTGGGCTATAATGTTGGATGGGCGGTTACTAAGCGGCATCCCCGTTTCATCAACATTGTATACACATTCAGGTCTTCCTCTTAAATTGTTGTTATCTACTGCTGTTTCCAAAGTATTAAAGAATTCTGCCACTTTTTCCTTCTTCATATCACTAATCCTTGCTCTTGACAGACCCACCGGCTTCCGAATAGTTATTTTTTTATTTCTTTGCATGAAGCGATGAAACCAGTCCTGGCCAGCCATTCCAGCACTTCTGTCAAATTTGTGTTTTATGTTTTGACGTTTTGCAAATTCAAACGCATACTTACGTACCGCTTTGGGTGTAATTCCGAAACCACGACTTGCCAAGTGCAATAGCCGGTCAGCTAACTTCTTTTCTGCGTTCTCATCTAAAGCTGGCTGTCCACTCGATGCTTAATAATACCCCTGGATAAAGTAACTCTTCTCTGTTAGCTCGTGAACGGTACTGCAAAAATCTCAGCAGCCTTACGTAAGGTCAACTCTTTGTTCTGGACTTTATTTATAGCCACTTTCATATTTTCTTGAGACCATTCTCCGGCATCAGTCTTTCTATTGTACGTGCGAACCTTCTACAATGAAATAAATATGAATCAATAACCTCAAACATGTAATAAATCAGTTTGAAAGTGTGATCCAATTCGCCCCTGACGATATGATCCGATTAGCCGCATAATCAACACTTTTGAAATAAATATTTTAGACGTTAACCTCTAAGATCATACTTAAAAGTGAATTGGTTCTCTAATATAGACACCTTGCTTAGCAATATAAAGCAATATAGTTGAGTTTTAACACAAATCCGTAATATGACACAAAGAAATTGTAAGTATGTACCTTTAGATGAGCGCCAAAATTACAATACACACAAACGACCGAGTCGCTGACAAGCGGTGTCAACACTGATTCACAGGTGCGATCGAAATACTGTCCATGTCGAGAGGTGCGGGGTGAGAGGAGAGACGCAAAACGCCGGTTGAGTGCGTTCTATGTGAATGTGATATTTGAATTATCAACAGATTTATTATTTTTATCCGATTCGCCCTGTGATCCGATTCGCCTCAGTCTACCCTATGTTGTTGCTGCCAGCTTCGAATTCGCTTTGTCAATA
Organism: Nemotelus pantherinus; assembly: GCA_963978885.1. Lineage (NCBI taxonomy): Eukaryota > Metazoa > Arthropoda > Insecta > Diptera > Stratiomyidae > Nemotelus > Nemotelus pantherinus. Next base: position 219,722,215 of record OZ022263.1, read on the forward strand.
ATTGGATGAAGAACAATGTTAAGAATTTACCGCTATCAACTGAGTTGCCCTAGTCCCAAATGTGAGAAAAATATACCTGTTGCAGAGAAAAGAAGTAATTTCTTAAGATTCTTTGTCCATTGTATAACCAAATACCGTCGCAGAGCGTGACAAGGAGTTGTTTTTATAATCTCGCCGTTGAATTTGAATATTTTCTTCTAAAGCAATATTAGACTACAGCTAAACACATTCAACTGAAGCTCTGAATTCCAGCAACGTCTTCAAAAAAATCGGAACAGATTAAAAACGATGTCAAGCTAAAATGGTTCAAGAACCCCATCTTGCTAAACACAACCGATCAAAACTGATTGGTTAGATACCAAAATGTTCGAAGGCTGAATGTTGAAGCTCATTTGATTGAAACTTGAAACTAAAGTTATCATCAGTTACAGCTTGATATATGGTAAAGTGAAACGCGAAAGATATATAGAGAGATGTTTAAGAAGTCGATAACTTTACGTAATATTCTTTGACCCGTTGAAGTAGGTTTAGCAAGTAGTGCTGAATGACTGGAAAAAGTCCTCCCAGGAGGTTTGCTGCCACTCGTCTTAAGCTGATTTTTCTAAACTTGGTTGTGAAAGTACAAGCAGCCTTATCTTATGAATTATATGAAATCGTTATAATCGTATATTGGAGTTTAGGCTGTAGTAGAGACACTGGACTTTTCTTTCTCAAAGGAGGCACGTCGGAAGTTTACAGGACGCTGGCCTTGATGTGCGGCTACCATTCTTTGCTGAGTCTCAGGGCAAGAAACAGCAGCTCACTGAAAAGTTAAGGTTTTGAAACATAAAGAAACTCAATGTTCTTCCAGATATAGTGTTTATACCTGTTTATTTACAAAGTAAACTGGATACAGGCCTACTATCAACTTCAGCTCCAACTGCAAGCATATAAGTTGGTGGTGGCGTATGGCGGTGATAGTGTACAGCGTTAAAAGTATACTTATGAAGTAACTTCTACAAGATTTGCATTGGTTGTCTTCTTATTCCATAGCTTGACAATTTCTAATCAAAATCTGCAAATTTTCAAGTTGAGAACAATTGTCGTTCATAGATTTTTAGTTCATAGATCAACCAAAAGAAATTTCATCAGGATTGGAGTGGTAGTAGATTTTGAGTTGCCAGAGTTGATTAGGTTTTATCATGTGTATGTTGTATTAATGTGCATCTATTGTCATTGAAATTTCATCGATTGATACAAATGTAATGACACAAATATAAGTTCTACGTGTTCTTGAATTCTGATTGTACATATTCTTGAATTCTGATATCCGGCATTATTTTTTCTGATGTTGAAATGCTCGTTTGATTCCTCAGAGGCATTCATATGTTGGCTGTAGAAGATGTTCCCAACGTTGTGATTGTAATTGCTTTCCCCAATGCACAAACTGCTTTTTGTTTGTCACATCGAATATTCTCGTAAAGGCTTTGTTGGCTGTTTGCCGGGAACACTAATTGAAGGTTTAAATATGTGGTTTTTCTACTACTTCAAATCGGTTTTTATTTCGTCTAATTTAGCAAAAATTGACATTGAATTAAAAACTCTTGAACATGCCTTATAACTCACTATTTTACTTTCTCCGATTACGAACCCTTTTGCGAAAAATTTCGACTTGATAAAAATGTCTTACCTACTGAAAATCTTCTCGAAATATGTCATATCATCACTTCCGTGCCGGACCTTTTCAGTTCCCTTCTCTGCTTTCGATCATCGCATGCTTAAAACCGTACGACTCTGAATACTCACAACTTTTATTCAAATTGCGAAGACCCTAATTTTTCCAGGATCGTGCTGAGGCACGACGACATCGACATTGGAGAATTTTTATGGATAAACATCATGAATACATTCGATACGTGACACGTTACATATAGAATTCGGACTTTATCGTCCTGATATTTGTATGCCACTCTCCTTGTACAGGGCATGCATTGGCATATTGAAGCTTATATTCTCACTCAGAAACATATATCAATGAAAATATACTCAAAATATGGAAGCGTCATAGATCTTACCACATTATAAAGCGATAAATAATATTGAAGCAATTCAAGATAATGTAAACGTATCGAATTCTTCTGGTTTACAACAATATTTGACACGAGCTGCAACAATCAGAAATTGCAATCAAATGACACGAGGACGTATTTGAACATCACACACAATACGAGTGACTGACGCTAACCGACCGAACGATGACAACAAAAAGACTTCCACTAATTCAACATCATCGAAAAGGACAAGTGGGATTGAATGTCATCACTTTTGATTTCGAATATTGCCCTCACGTGGTCGGATATTATGATGAAGGATCACACGATTTAAACAGTTTGCTATGGTCCTTTCTTGTCAAATACAGCCCGCCGTGAATGCCCCCCCCCCCCTGATTTTTCATTCACGTGCTGATTGTTGGACTATGCCATCAAAGATAAGACAAACGGATCTCGTTTCTGTCAAATGAGATGTAACTATGTAAATATTAGTTGGGAAGAGATTTTTGGTAAGAGATAAGGATATTTCAATGGTATTTTAATTAAGTCACCCGAAACTTTTGTTCGCGAGAACTCACGAACCGGATCATCAAATCAATATGAAATTTATAGAATCTGTTGGTATTGAATAGAAACATAAGTTAGGCTCTGTTTACACATGCGTCCATGCGTTTAAACGAGTTTTATAGAAGGCTGGAGGAGGGCGGATACGTTGGTCAGAAGTAAGAAGTGAACAATAGATTTCAAATGACAAGAAAAAGAACGAGCGTATTTTATAAGATTTATCACTGCTTATTCAATCGCGTATTGATACCAAAGTTTAACAACTAAAGGCTCCGTCACATAAAAACGGTCTGTCGCAGCGGGAAGCGATATCTGATCGATGCGGTCAGGCGGTCTGGTTGTATGATGCAGTGTTGCATCAGCTCTGTCAGACAGAACGCGGTCTACCGAATTCTGTCAGTCTCTGTCGCGGCGACAAGTGATCCGGTTGTATGAAAATAACAGATTTTCTAGTGACCACCTAAAAATGAGTGAGGAAATTGAATTATTCATCGAAAGGTATCGCGTCCTATGTGGCGTCCCCATATCGCAGATCGCCGCGACGATCGCTGGATTGCTTCCCTCCGCGACATATCGCTTTCTATGTGGCCGATTCCTAACACTTCTTAAACCAAAGATAAAGGTAAGAAAATGAGCGGAACCATTGAATCTTTCGCAAGGGCTCTTTTTGCCACCATTTTCTTCATCGGAGAACTCTTCAAGCACATTTAATGTTAATCTTTCGCTAAATCAAAATAAAAAGAAGATTTTTTCCGACCCTCGATTCCTCCTCGTTTTCATTCAATTCCAGCAAAAAGAAAAAAAATGTACCTACTAAATTCGTTTACCCAGTTGAATTCGAAAAGAAAATGTTCTGTCTTTGCTTCTCCGAACGAAAATAATCACTTACATCGGGAGCTCCTTAGCCAACTGAGTTCATTCTAACGGTTCCAATTTCGGTCAACTTAATGTCCACTTACAATCCACATACTTTGGGGCAGTACATTTTTTGTATGAAAATAAGAGTGCTTGACAGACCATCTCAACTGGACTGAAATTCAGTATAAAACTTACGAAAATGGTGGGTGGCAACCCATCTACAAGGGCTCTCGGAGAAGGGCTCTCTATAAATAGCTGTAAAGACCTCTTGTCCGCGTTATGGTGCGCCTTTTAATCCGATCTCGACGTAAGTTTGCTGGCCGCTTTACTAGCTCTGTGTAGCTAGGGTTTGTCATTGGAAGATGGGAAAATGAGATACTACGCAAGATTCATTCGTCCAAAAACCCAGGAATCAACCACTAGTCGCACTTAAACAAAACAGGGAAAGGGGCTATTGTCCTAAAAGACCAAAGATAACTCTCAGGAATGGGTTAGCCAGATTCAGTCGAGACGTATCAAAGGATGTGTGCTACAAAAGGCGAACAGAAATACAAAAAAAAACCCAAATCGGGAAAACAGGTCTCCACCCGCTTGGAGGCAAACAGCCTCTGGCCCCTGACGGTGTTGAGGCTCTGGCCTTTGATGTTGCTGGGACCTAACCGTTCTTTGATTTCGGCTTAAAATTACTGGCCGAAGTCCCTCCCTTAATAACAGGCCAGACAGCTTAAGCGAATTTTGTAAGAAAGAAAGGCCTTCCCTCGGCTAGAGCAGTGGGTGGACCATGTCTGTCCAACGAGTCCTGAGATTACATATTGGAGTTAGACGTCGCCAGAGCTGTTATTTGCCGTTGCAGATTGCTGAAAGTTTGCATCATCCAGTTCATCTACTTTTCAATTTCACCTGCATCTGAATCTTTGATGGAAATTTGCGGCCTTTTGGGAAAGCTCTTGACTTCTGGAGCGGCTGCAGCTTTGGCTTACTCTTGGTCCAGCGATTGCTCGAACCATCTGTCGTGCGGAGCATCATCCAACCCTGTTGCAGTCGAAAATCGAGTCAGCCGATCGTGTAGATGGTTCTTTGTTAAATGAAATTAGTTGTACCCTCTCCAGCAAAATGTCTCGACAACATAAAGTACATGAGATAACTTGGCCTGATAAGCGAGCCTTTCTAGGTTGGAAGAGCTACTGGCATATGGGAAAAACCCCTGAGCCTCCACTATCCTGCTTCTGAGTAGAATGCGGTGGTGTTCTTGCCAATGCCATATTTGTGTAAACATACAAACTGCTTACTAAAAGTTAATATGTATATAAAAGCTTACTACTATAAGTGGTTCGAATAGAATGCAGTAATTAAAACAAATATCAAAGGTGGTCCAGTTTCCCGTATCGAAAATTCTGTGCTTTGATAAGCGCTAGAGACGATATGAGTTGTCTATGCTAATTTGTAAACAAGAAGGGAACCCTAATCACAAATTAATAACCTTTATGAGATTCCTTTCACGTACGAGAATTGAATTTTGGAAGCATTTTCTTTATTCCTATATTGTTATCAAAATTTCGAATCATGTCATAGCCTAACACTGGGTAACACTACCAAACAAATTTTTTATCACATTCCAGTGTCCAGTAAGCAGTACAGTAGTAGATTTTGGTTGTATATGAAGGTGATTGTTTAATATTTTGATGGGGGAAAAATCAAATTGATAAAAGTTAGCTTCGATTTCAGACTGAGGAATGGATATTTATTTTTTCCTAATGAAATGGGACATCATTCTTTTCAATGAATGGGACAAAAAAACACCCAAAGTAGAGCGAGATTTGAAGTGTATGGAATAAAGGAAGCATATCGACCCGATGAATGCAATTTAATGTGATGTTCCCTACTCCGGTGAATTTATTTGTCTCGGCTTCCGTATGACAGTTAATATTGGAATTATTTTCGTTACTCCAGGCGTCAAGGTATTTGAGGTTAGTCAATCTGTGAATAGATCGAATACGCACGTTTATCTGACTTGACTTATACAAACTCTTACCTAACATGCTGTGAAATAGGTATATTTTAGACGTGAATGTTAGGCTCTGTTGGTAAGTGTGGCCAATATGGTGTTCGGTATTTGTGCCAACTTTTAAACTAAATTCTTAGGATCCAAGTAAGAGGAACAAAACGGCTGCTACAATGAAGAACGCCCTATCAGTGAGTTTAGGATTGGACAGATTTTCCCGAAGAGGACAGTTTATTTATTTTATTTCTTACACTGAAACATAATTTTGAAAAATAATATCGAATAGTATATGTAATATGCTCCCAAAACTTGAAATATTGTTGTTACTTGCATCCACTTTCACAGCACCAGAGAAGTAAATTCCTAGATATTCATTCCTAGATATAAAAAGTGAATCAATATTCACTCTGAAGGAAAACTGTTAGTTATTGTGATATTTATGATCTAAAACATATGCTAGATTTAATCATCGCTGCAGATATTTTACTCTAAAAGCTGAAATAGATAGAATGAATCAAGCGCTAAAGGCTTTGTTTGTTTTGTGTCAATTTGGTAATAATTTTAAAACAAATGTATTGCAAAGGTGTTTTTCAATAAGTGCATTCAAGTATTTTATGGAAGTACAGGCACCTTTTGTGAAGCATTGGCTTGATTTAGATTGATTTAAAAAAAAAAAAAATGATTCTGAAATGCAGCTCAACTGCTCCAATCTTTCAATCGCAAAAGCTATCAAGGAAGAACACTTCTATCTATCACAGCTAGCATTTCATTAATTAGTGATCCAATATAATCTAATTACTGACTGTGCACTGAAAGAAAAATCTTAGTAAAATCAACAATTTTCCTTAGTTGTTTTTGCGTCAACTACGGGCTATAGTTAAAACAACCATAAAAAAATAGTTGATTACTTTTATGCACCATGACGCGTGGTTGATAAACAACGTCCGTGGTGCAAAAAAAGTAAGCAACCACAAACAATGGTATTCCAACCATATACATAGTACGAAATATAGGCAGGGGAGGCGTGAATGCCGCAGTTGAATTTGGTGAATCACAATGCAGCGACAATGTCGCTGTCAATGCAACCAAGGCACCAACCAAATTCATTTTTTTTTTTCTTTTGTATTGCTGAATCGAGGATTAGGTTGGCTTATTACAATACACATCAGCCATCGCTTGTCTATTCCACCAGACCATTCAACCTAATTCAAACAGAATTAATTCAACCTAGTGGTGATGCCAACCTATGGTAGGTATCACCGCTAGCGGTGCGGCAAAATTAGAAATTTGGCAAATTCTGCCGCTGCCGCAAATTTGGCCGCAGCCAATGTGCGCGTTACCATACAAAACAGTGCATTCTAATTTTTTGACTGCGCTTTGCCGCAGCCCACTGCTTTGCCACAGCGGAAAACGCTGTATTGTGAACAAAATAGCGTCATACAACGTAATATAAAGGCTTCACAGCATAACATGAATATGAATTATATCGAACAGCAAACCGAACACAATTTTGCCATGTATCATATGAAACTTCTGTGATAGAATAGGAGCATGAGTATGAGGAGTATGAAAAATCAACAGTTTTCCTTAGTTGTTTTTGCATCAACTAGGGCTATAGTTAAAACAACTATAAGAAAATTGTTGATTACTTTTATGCACCATGACGCGTGGTTGATAAACAAAAAAAATTTCATTCGGAGCATGAAAAGCGTCCAAATGTTGAAACCATTCTACTTTGCGTAGAATAATTCCAAAGACGTTGCTCACTGAATTACGTTTGTTGAAATCAACTATTGCAAAGTAGTTTAAGTACCATAAAAACTGTTGATAATTCGAAACGTTGAAGTTTGAACTATTTTTCGTGGTTATGAAACAATTAAAACAGTTGATTTCATGAACCTTGCGATATTTTTTGTATAACCAGAGCCAACTACTTTTATATCGTTAAATTAACTATATTAACATAGTAAAAATAACTATTTTCTGTAGTTCGTTTAACGATTTTGAATGAATCGTTGCAATACTATTAAAAATATTTGAACCAACCAAGAGTTTTTCTTTCAGTGTGATAATAATCAGCAGGCATCGTTATTTTGGTTACTTCCAAAACTGTAACTCAGTTTAAATATAAATTAACATTATTGATCGAAATGTAATTTTTTCAACAAGCTTGACTTCATACACAAGTAAAGATTATACTTTAGCTCTGTCTTCTTGTCGCAAGTGATCTAGAAGCCAAGTCAACAGCTATAATTCTTGATGAGAAAAACTTTCTTCCATCACCAGAGCCATTAAAGCATTATTATTATTACAAATAACGAACTCTTAAACCATATAAATACATTAACTGAACCCTCCCAGCCAGATCGAACAAAAATTAGATCAGCAAACTGACAGGAATAACAAAAGCCCAATTTCTTCCTTTCCATATCATTTTAACCAGAATCCTATTTGTTCCCCCTATTTCTAATCTCCTAACCTTGTAACTGTTCTACTATAGTTCAAGTGTCGAGATAAACCATATTGTACACCGCCACACGTCCAAAACGCACCCGAGAACAAAAGACAACAAACAAAAATAGCAGGAGGTGCGAGAATCTGACTGGTATGAGTTCAACTTACATGGTAGATTAGTGTTAACTGCGCATTGTCCTTCCCCGGTATGATGGCAATTGCTACGTCTCTAATCCGACAGATTTACACCCTTCTCTGAGCAGGATTATGCATTATTATTGGCGGTAGGCGGATGTTAATGGTATCTCTATTAGGAAGTGGGATATTCTGCTGGATGATAGATAGTTTTCATGTACTTGAGTTTGTATCGTAGGATTTCAAAGTTAGATGGGATTTGGAGAAGAAGGATAAAGGTTATGGTAGGGCGAGACTTGTTTGAATTGAGCTAAAAATCTTTACTTCAGCCGTTATGGCTAGCAATTTTTGACTGTGGTAAATATGTGTCGCAAAAATATTTATAGCAACGAAAAATGTTCTTGAAAGCATAACCAAAATATATCGAACTTTTCAAAAATAGAAACTCAAAGCATTTGTAATTCCTTTTCAACTCCAATACCTCTGTATATATGTATACAGCAACTAACTTGCCTCAGTCCGCTACTACCGAATGAATCTCGAAACTTCCTTGCAGACGACAACGATTCAACTTGCGACCTGTCGTCCTAGACGTCTGTTCCTTACACTCTCCCACCGTTGCTCGGTCGCCATCATATCCTCTCACAGCTCGGCATGCCACCGAAGATAAGCACCGTCAATAAATTAAGTGAGGGATTTGTAATGGAAAATTTGTTTTATATGATAATTGGCTTGGATTTAATATTATCTCCCTGGCGGCAGTGGCGAACTGATGCGGAGCAATGTGATACGATGTGGGGTCCGGATGTTTGCAATTTTCTTCTACGGAGACATTAAAAGCAAGCGCTAGCAATGGAAGGAGGAGAACTGACTTTTCTGTGCTTGCCACGCTGCGAATTCGAAAGGCGGTCGGCCAATGATGGGGTGTGCTGTGTGCAGAATTGGGACTGATGGAAGATATTATTTTCCTCGGGATTCATCATTTCGATTTCGCCAAAATGGAATTTTATGTGTACCTACATATATACAATTCGAAGTTTTTGCCATGTCTTTTTCAATATTTTCTTCAGTTTTGTGCGTGGTGAGATTTTATGGTGGTGATGAGGAAAATTCGAGGAAAGAGTAGTAGGCCACGTTGGGCGCTAAATTTTCATTGAATCGTCGTTGGTAAATAATCAACTGGAGATGAAATGGAAATCGTCAGCGATGCGTTGCTCATTTTTCTTTTGATGATTTATCTCTGATGTTATTAAAAAGATACTACTGCGTCACATAGAAGAACGTAAAGTAATTTGAATTTAATTTGGATTGTGGCAGATTGAAAATGAGTTTGAAATTTAATCGGAAATAATTTACATGAGCCAATAATAAAATAATAAAAATTCAGTGAATCGAGAACTGGTGATAGGTTCATAAAATGTCTCGTTATTATTTTATCAAGTTTTTATTTTGTATTCAAGCATATAGCAAGTTAATAAAAAGCAGTATATAAATGGGCATCATACCCATTTTGAAATCGCTTGCTTGTTCTGGGTCTAATAAACTCCCATTTGATATCGCCATTTTTTGTGAGACTTCAACTTTGACATCATCTGCATATAATTTAAAATAATTTTAAAAAAATTTTGTAATGTATAAATTACAATTAAAATAATATATTAAAAAAAGTTTAATATCGATATTTAATAAAAGGGCTGAGAAATAAAATTTTGAAAATTTGCTGTATTTTGGCTTTCTATAATAATACTTTAAATTATAAGGATACCCGATCAACCTTCATGATTTAAATTTGCTGATACCCATAACTGACGATTTTTAGTTTTATATCTTGAATTTATCAAAAATATAATATAAAAAAATAAATTCAAATTAATCATAAACGATGAGGAACTTGAAGAATCGAAAGTTTGATTTAGTATTTAATTTAGAAGAACGTTTGTGGCAGATAACCAAACTGGAACTCGTCATTCCTCCACTCCTACCTACGGAATAACAACGAGCTATAATATACCTGTGTCCCCATGAAGAGTAAATAAACTAAGCGCTGTTTACACTTTGATTAGTGCAAGTGCGAGTGTCAAGTGAGAGTGTTTAGTAAAAACACTAAACCCGTTTGGACGCCATGTGTTTAGTGTAAGTGTTAAGTAATTTAAACTGTTTAGTAGACTTGCACAAGTAGTGTGATTAGGTTTTCGTGAACTTTTTTGTGTTTAATTAATAATGTCAGATTCCGAAATTTCTTTTAAAAAAACCAATGTTAAGTGGACAGAAGAGCAGACCTACAAGTTTGTTGAAGATTATATTAAATATCCATGCCTTTACGACGTGAAATTACCGTCGTATAAAGATAGAAACATAAGAAACGCAGCTTTATTAAAAATAAGCGAAACTATGAATGTGCCTGATTTTGGAAGAAACGAGGTGTACAACAAAATCAGAAGCATAAAATCTACGTATTGTCAAGAGCTAAAAAAAGTGAAAGATTCTTCAAAGTCCGGTGCTGCCTCTGACGATATTTATGTTCCAAAACTGAGGTGGTTTGCTTTATTACATGGCATCCTGAACTCTATAAATATTGAGCCGAGAAAAACACAAACTAATTTGGTAAGTAAAATAATTATTTTGTTTTTTTTTTTTAATTTATAAAGATACATATTTTTCTTAATTAACCATTCTTGACTGCCATGAAACTTCACCTTCCCCTACAAAATAATCAGTATACATATCGCGTATACGTGTAGCGCTTGGTGATGGTCGCCTTTGACTGTCATGTTTAAAAGGCACCAGTCCAAGGGATTGTTCACTTCTCCAGCTGCCTTCAATAGTTTTTCCGGTCTCTGTGTCTTCTAAACTGAATTATTGGTCTTCCTCAACCAGTTATGTAACGCCAAACACGCTTTAACGATTGTATCTACCTTGTCTGGCTGAAATGCTAATGGTTTTTCAAAAATCCTAAAGCGAGATACTAGCATGCCAAATGCATTTTCCACGATCCTTCTTGCTCGAGATAATCTATAGTTAAATATCTTTTTCTTGTGTGTTAAGTTATATCCCCCATAGGGTTTTAATAAATATGGCTTTAACGGAAAAGCATTGTCACCTACAAGAAGGTGCCCTTCTGGTAATAGATTATTTTCAAGAGCGCTACTGAGTTGACAATTCTCGAAAACTCCACCATCGTCAGCCCGGCCATTGCAGCCAACATCATAGTACGAAAAACAATAATCATGATCAACTATTGCCAATAAAACAATACTGTTCTGCTTCTTGTAATTATAATAATAACTTCCTGCCTCTGCTGGAGGTTTGATCACTACGTGTTTCCCATCAATTGAACCACAGCAGCCCGGAAAAGACCATGTACTTCTAAAACCTCGTTCACTCGTTTTCCATCCTTCCTGATTAGGTATCTGCAAAAAAAAATTAACTCCTGTTATTTGTTTTAGGAAAATACCAAGGAGCCAACTGAATGTAGACTAGATTATGTGGACAGCCCAAATAAAGTCCCAGGAGGCGATGGCGACGCAATCCAAAATGAAGGACGGCCTAACTCTAGTAAAACACCAAGAAAGAGAAGTGTGAGGGATCTTAACGAATTAGTTGACAAAGTGCAAAAAATTTCCCACTCATTAAATACCGAGCCGGTCATTAATTCAGTCAATGAGTTTGATATTTTTGGATCAAGTGTGGCTGCCCAGTTGAAATGCATGCCTTTACATTTAGCCTTAAAAAGCCAGATGTATATTCAAAATTACTTATCGACAGTACGTCTTGAGCAGCTGCAGCAAGAAACAACAACACAGACTGGTCATGTGTCTGGCTCTGCTCAAACATCTGGTTCTTCTTGGCTGTCATCACCATCACCAGGTTCACAGCTTATGTCGCCATCATCATCGTCGGAATACTACATCACGCAAATTGGCGGGCATGTGCCTACAATCCCAGAACGCCAAAATATTACAGAAGCCACCAATATTTTATCAATGGAACTTTCATCCATTGAATATGATGAACGCTAACAATTTTCTTAATTTTATGTTAAAATATTTTTGAATTTTCTTAATTTGAAATTAAAACTATTTACCTTAATATAGTACTTTAGTGCGTTGTAAATAGCTCGGCACACTTCTGGGATGAATAATGAAATCGTAGACTTTGGCACCCTAAATAGGTGTTGCAGGCTCCTTAAACTGCTTCCGGTGGCAAGCATATATAGCACAGTTTCCAACTTAACCTTAGCTGGCAAAGCAATCCTCATAAATGTATCTTTTCTTTGTATATTGGGCCCAACAAGATTTAATAAATTTTCAAATGCCGTTTGATTCATTCGCATTGCGTAATAATATTCAATTGGATCTTCAACAACCAATTCTCGCAACAGTACAGAACTTGCCCAGCGTTTTTCCCTCCTAGAGATCCACTTTCTCTCCCATAATCTTGGAGGTTTTTCTCGTTCTATAAGTACCTCTTCAGCAATTTCCTCAGCAATAAAATTCAATATATCTTTTAGTACGTCTACCACCACTGCTTTTGAATCCATCACTTTTAGCCCTGTTGACACTACGAAACTCAAAATAAAAATAATAATCTAATATTTCTAAACACTTGCACTTAACACTGTTGGACACTACCTCTCACTTACACTCGCACTAAACACTTGCGAAAATTTACTAAACACTTGCACTCACACTTACACTAATCAAAATGTAAACAGCGCTAAACAGCGCTTAATGTCGAAGATCTGCCTGAATTATTAGCCCGAGAGGATTCCCCTCACCCAAAAACAACTTTGTAGTAAAGGTAGAAAGCTCTCAATAGAGTGTAAGCTTGAAAAGTAAGCATTCGTCAAGGTACACTCGTCGGGATTCTGCGTTTAGAGTAAGAGCAAATGATCACGCTACTCACAATAGGGAATGCAGAATTCAAACAATAATGTTTGCAAAATTCAACGTGGAACGTGTTCTTTTATAGGACTTAGATATTTACCAAATAGTGAAAATTCCAGACTTGGACAAGGAAACAAAAAAACAGATGAAACGAAGTTGAAATGTTCGCCGAATGATGGAAAAACTTGAGTATGAAAATCGATTAAATGAGGAACTTTGGCAATTAGATGTGCAAGCTGCTCATCTGTAATTTGGCAAAAAGTTCAACAAGGTCTTTAAAACTGTCGACTGCCCTGAGAAGAAGCACAGGGTCAGGTACCATACTTTATGTATTTCTGGAGTAATATACATATTTGATTCCGGGATTGTGATGAAGCACAGCGCCTGACACCATGTATTACAGCTCCAATGCCATGGATTATAGCCATCATAAAAAACAAAGTAGAAGCAAAATCGTCACCATTTTAGAAAATTTCGATGTTTTATAATTTTTACATTACTAAAATTGTATTTCTTGATTTTAATGTTTCGGCAAATAAATTCTGCTCGAATCTGGGTTCGAACCCGCGACCCTATTCTTGAAAATCCGACACTATACCCACTAGGCTACTCGAGTCTTTTTAGAAAGCTGATGTTATTAAGCCTACTTTAATGATATTTGCAGAGATTATGTTCATCGTAGCCAAGGCTATGTGACATGGGAGTTAAGACTATGTGCATAGCAGAAAAAGCCATAATGTATGAGAATTTGGTCTCTTTGCTGTATTTTATAGCTCAGAATACTATGCAAATAACCAATGCGACCATAAATGCTGCACCAGGTTACATATTACTACGCACTATGTTGATTTTTTTCAGCGTAAGAGTGCTCAGCTATAGCAAGCTTAAGTCGAAGACGAAGACGTGAATTCGAAAAGACCCTTAGAAGCAGTGATACGATAAACCGTGAACGTATTTTCTAACATAAAAGCAGTGACAACGACCAAAATTCACTTAAATGATATCAAAGGACTATGATATCAAAGGACATAAAGGGTTCTACAATTGCACGTTGTCATATTTATTTTCCATCGTCTGGTCAGTTAAATTTAGTTTTTTGTAAATAGTAACAATAGTAACAATTATATTAAAACATAGTAACAATTATATTAACGAAGAGGATTAACTTAGAAATAGGTAAAAGGCTTAAGATAATGTACATTATGGATGTACTGTACATTATCATAATCTAAGTTTCAGCTTTTCTTTAAAAAAAATCATAAAATAAGATCGAACCGAAAATTGACACTGTCGATAAATTTACGGTTATGTTCAAGTTAATTTTATAGTGGAAAAAATGATATAAAATAATAATTACAAAAACCAAATATCGAAGTTACGGCTGTGGCTTTCTTTTATTGAAATTTTTTGAATTCATCCAATTCTCTTTACTAATTCTTCTTTCTAGTTGGCTGCAGCTAGAACAATATATTCCACACAGCTACTAAAGTTACCCATTAATAACCAAAACGAAACCAGTCACGAACTAAAACAGCATATAAATGCCCATTAAGCGAAACCCACTGAAGAATCTACTACTCTATAGTACCGTATCTAGCACCTAGAACCAGTAATAGAAAGGATTAATTCATACCAACTGATCCTGCTAGTAATACTGACGTATTACCCATAAAAATTATTTATTAACTTTTACAACTTCGTGGAAACAGGTGTTAGTGAATAAAATAGAAAATTATCATGTTCACCATTTGCGACCGCAGCCAACCCCAATGTATAGATAATCGAGAGCAATGAAAATGTCTGCTTGTAAGCAGTTTAGTTGAGTTCCGAAAAAAAGGAAAAGGAATGCAATCACAAGCCACAGCATGCTGAATGACGTGAACAAGGACCATCCTTTATGTTTCAGTTCTTCTTTTATTTCCCATAGGGTGAAAAGCGACAATAAATTCCAATTTGCTGGACTAAAGCGAACATTTTCTTCGCTTCCATCTTGTGGTGCAGCCGAATCGTATAGTGGTTTTTCTCGTAAGGAAGATATTTTATTTCTTGGGAAGAAACCTTTTTGAGGCACATAAGTAGCTTGAATGTACAATTGAATGGCCGGTTACAGAATACAAGTGACCTTTTTAGTTTGATTTTATGGTTGGCGGGATGATTTTTATGCAATGATATGCATAGGCGGGCCGTGGCCTAAAATCTGGCAGGGGCCAGGGACTGAAAGGTTCAAGACATGTGATGATTTTGTTTTTGTTTGTACACGTACTGTTCATACAACTTATATAATTTACTAATACATTATATATTTGTTGATTTATTCTTTGTTATTTGCTAATGCATAATGTATTATCAAATAAACTTCTTGTATGTGAATACGTAAGAGCTACTACCACATGCATATAATGTGAATGGTAGGTATGAACTACACATGAATCATCAATGACCGCTAAGAAAGAAAGCTTGTATAAATTATACGGGAATAGAATGGAAATAATTAGAAATGTAAGAATATTTTTTCGTTTAGAAGCTAAATATATTGCAAATTATACTTGAAGAAGAAGATAGCTCAGTTTCAAAATATCTTTGAAAAAATTGGAATATATTAAGCTTAGAAAGAAGAAATTGATCTCTTGCTTCAAACATTTGTTACCTAGAAATCTAGAAAAACCGAAAATAATTTGGCAAGATCGGGGTTCATCCATAAAGTACGTCACACTAATTTCATGAGTTTTTGAGCCCCCCCCCCCCCGTCCTTGTCACAGGTGGTCACATTTCTGAGACACCCCCCCCCCCCTCCCTAGAATGACGTCACATGTTTTGCAATTTAACATCAAAAAATTATTAAATTAAAACAGCAGTTCCGAAATTAGTTTTATTTCCATTTAAATTAAGTACTTTTTTATGAAATCAACATAATATCAAATATTTGAAACAATAACAAAAAAATAAACTAATGAATATAAAGAAAAAGAAACTCAATCATCTTCAGTCCATGGACTTTGAACCCAGTCCTTTAAATTATTTATAACTGGCATGGCAGTCACTTCACAGTTCACTTCGTTTTTCACGTCAGGAACATTTGTGGTGTCAACATCTTTTTCATCCAACCATAAGGCATCATCATTAATATCCAAACAAAGAATTTCTCTGGCACGTCTAGCTGCTATTCTTTGAGGGCGTATCTTTGCAATGGGAACTTCATCTTGCTTAATCTTATGAAGTTGTTTGTGTTGGTTAGTGGCTTTATATGATGCAAAATATAGACCACAGAAGCCGCAAGATCGCTTACACAAGTATCCCTCAACACTAGGGCAGTAACTATCATACGGTACTTGCTTTAAATGTGATGACGCGCTCAGTTTTAAAGATAATTGAAGTAATAGTGGAGCGAATTTACCTTCGATATCATCCTTTTCTGTTGTTATATACCCGCTTGACGTCTGTTTAATTAAAACAGGTGGTGGCAAAAAACCCTCTCGTAGTAGTCGCCGAAGGCTAGATCGTTGCACACCACAGCACGAAACCACTTCACATTTTACTATTTGCAGTAAATATTGTGATTCCCGGACATGATTTACGTACCAAATCGCATCACCTTTCAATGCCTTAGCCTGTTCAACATCCAGTCTAGTTTCTGTAGGCATAATATATTTGGCAATCACAGGATATCCATCAATGACCAATTGGCTCCAAATATTACTCAGTACTGTGCCTGCACTCTCAAAGTTTCGTTTTTCCAAGTCCAGGTCAGTAGTTTTATTACTGGAATCGAGATGTGAACCGAAATTATCGTGTTTTAATACAACACCAGTAAGTTCACGACTAAGAGGTGCCATTCGTCGTTCTACTCTGTTAAAAGCACTTCTTCCTGGGGCATTAGTGGCAATGTAAACAGCATCCAAATCAAAATCTTTAAAATGTTGTATAGCTGAAATTATAACTCGCTCGTATCTTGGATTTTCGTCGGGACCACCATCGCAAGTAAAAATAAATACGGGTTTTACAAAACCTTCTCGAGTTTTCATGAAGTTCTCGAAGGCCGATATTTCAGTAAGTTTGTGTATATCTGTGGCATGAGTCTCTGCATTAGAGGACGAATGCTTTCCACTGCGAATTGCTACATATGTAGGCCCGGAATGTGTCACAGCTTCAGGTTTTCCTTCACCATCTTTCTTTACTACAATACCTGCATAAACAGAGGGAATAAGTTTATGTTTTTCCGCAACCACGAAATCATGATCCGGTAATTTTACACGATAATCAAGGTGCATTAATATTGGTGCTTGAGCGTTTGCTGCTGTAATACCTAATGGCACGCGTGCTTTGTCATCCATCGATAAAAAGAAAACTTGTTCAGGGCCCAAAATTGAAGCTAACGATTCAAGGTTTCTTATCGTCACAGTACAAAATGGACCAGCTTGATGTTTCGTATGTAGCGTAGAGTCGGGTTTGCATAGTTTGACAGGAACAGTTACGACATGTCTTTTTCCTTCCTCTGTATTGACTCGTCTGGGCAGAAGTCTCAAGTATAACCCTGATCGACTGATAGTATATCCCAGTTTACAAAGTTCGGCTTGTAAGTCGTCTAATGTTTTACAGCACCTTATAGCTTCAGTGCGACGTCGATCATCAGCTGCGCCACCAAAAACTGCAAGGTCCTTTATGACTCCAAGTAAACCGGATTGTGTTTCTTCTATTCTAGACCGACCAAGAGTATCTCGAAGTTTTAGTGCTGCGGCTAAATCGGTATTTTTTTCGCAAAGTTCTACAATTTTTCGTTTTTTAAAATCACGACTTTTTTTCTGTCTTTCTGCTGCGCTAATCTTTCGCTTTAATATATTTTTTTCCTGCTGAATATTTTTCTTTAAAGTTGAGATTTTTTTTATTGCTTCATTTGAGGCTATACCAGCATCGCGTGCTAACAACAAGCTATTGAATTCAGATTCTAAAACTACAATTTTATTCCGTGAAGCACTCTGACTAGGCGTTGGTTTAGGTATTGTTTGAAGCTGACTTTCACTTGACGGTATATTAACCATATCAGTGTCTTCTGGTAGTGGTGTCTGACCTTCGTTAGTATTTCCCTGCAAATTATATGTTATATTGTAATAAAATTCCAATTAATATTATTATATCGTTACTTTTTATACCGCGGTCTTGAACCGCACCGTATTAGAATTACTTGTATGAAGTCCTATGAAACCGTAGGTGTAAAAACAAACACATAATCGTAGTACACGCGGGCAAAACTACGAGCGGAAAGCTAGTCTTAAATAATTATTAGTACCTAATGCGGCGCGTGCGATGCGATTCAAGTCCGCGTCCATCTTTGACTCCTGAGCGCGATAATTAAGGATTGTAATTAAATTCGTAATAACTTACTTGTACTTTTCCCTCCTTTTCCCGCTTTAGTTTTATTCGTGATGTTGACGCCGAAGGAATTTTCGAAAAAAAATTCATTAGTGTCGCTTTTTTTTTCGTCATTTGTATCTGCAGCTCTTTGATTTTCAATTCCACATCACCTTCGATATTGTCACTACTTTTCAAAATTTTCCATAAGGTATTAACTTCTTCCTGTATATGCTGTTTTTTTTTATCAGCGTAAGTCGCACTGTATGTTTCGTATAATCTACGGTAAAGATTACCTAAATCTATCTTTTTGTTCATTTTGAACTTGATTTATTAAACTATGTTTATATCCACAAAATAGCACAACTAAAAAAACGACGTCGTTCACTCAGCGAAAGCAAATTGTCGAATGAAAATATAGAAACAAAAACATTACCTACGCGAGGTGCGGTGCGTTTGGCGGCATTAGTGAAAGGACTCGTCGGCGATCGGCACGTGTCAGAAACGGCTATGAACTTGTCAACAAAACAATTTAAACCGTATTGCCCTAAAGATAGAGTTGGACATATTTTTTAGTTTAATTAATATTTCAAATTACGCGATTAGTACCTCTAGATTTTGAAATGTGATGTCACGAAACTTAGGACCCCTCCCACCCCTTGTCACACCATGTCACACTTTGTCGACCCCCTCCCCCCCCCCCCCTTTACGTGTGACGTACTTTATGGATGAACCCAGTGCTGTAACTAACTCTTTTCGAGCCATTTGGTTTGCAGGAATATCTTTGTAGCCCTAACTGCGTGTCCGGGGCTAGATGAAACAGCAAAACCTTTGAAACTAGTGCTTTTTGCTGTTTTCCGTTATCGCGATCCTCCGGTAAATGTGAGATTCAGACAGTTGTTTTCTGCGAATGATTTAATTTTTCTCCAAACTACATACAAGTCTTCTCGCTCACTTAGTAGTGTTCCATTCACAAGATTTATCCCATCCCGAAGAGTTGCATTTTTAGTTTGGAAATATGTGCTTAACATGTTCATTATAGAAAGAACATAGTGAAACATGAAAAGATTTACTACAAATTTAGGATTACTGATTGTATGAAAGATCTCCAATGAATAAACTGAGTCGTTGTATTTTCCTACATTCATTTCTTCCTCTAAAGCATCTTTCATAGTCCCATAGCTTTCGATCACATATTTGCGATTGTGAAATCTCATTGACTATCGAGTTGAGCTTAAACTTCTCATTCCACGCCTTGTGTTTAGATCAACTGCCTCTTCAAGCTGCTTCAACAATTCGTGTCGTGATGGCTTCGAAAAGTGTAGGTTAAGGGATTCGATGGCATTGAAAAAGGATATACACGTTTTGATGGTGAAAAATGTGTTCATCACAACCAGGATAATTTTATGAGCTAGACAGTGTACAAATGTGGCTGCAGGGTGTTTCATCTTAATTTAGATTTTTACACCACTTTCTTGTCCTGACATGACACTAGCACCATCATAAGACTGTCCAACAATAGACAATTCGAGAAGTCCTTAGCTGTCTAACAGGCTCAAAATTATATCTGCTAAATACGAGGCATTTCTAGCTCCTGAACAGTCTATAAAGCTTGAGAACCTTTCTTCGACTGCTAGCTTTTTAGCAAATCTGACAACCACGGAGAGTTGTTCCTTCTGTGGACCCTTGTTGCGTCTGCCATAATGGATATCAATCCGTAATCTTTTATTTCAGCTGTATTGTCCTCGCGAACGAATTCAGCAATTATTTTCATCAATTTATTTTGTGTTTTGTCACTACAGTAGTTCGCAACCTTGTTTTTAAAATTATTTTCAAAAGTTGAATCATGCTTCGCGAATAATGCACAAAATTCAAAAAAAAAATCACGGTTATCACTGGCACCACTTTCATCATGTCCTCTGAAAGCACGTCCTTGGCGCCTGAGACACGTCGTAAGGTCGATAACCTTCTCCAAATAATTTCGGTTCATCTTGACAATATTCCAAGACTGTTCAAGCACCATATCATTTACTGTCTTCCAAGTATTATTAGAGTTTTCTCATTGTACATGAATTTTACTATCCGGATAATTTATCCGGATCGCGAAGTTTGGTCCAGCTAAAATGTTGGTGTATTTTTGGCGACAATGGAAACTCGATGGAAAATTTCGCATTGTGATAACTTCACACCGAGTCATCAGATCATTACAAAATTTACAAGACTCATCAATGGGCATAAAAAATAAGTTTCTGTCGTTTTTAAATAATGTCTGGGCAACCTTGTAGCTATCATACCATAAGTACGTAAACACAAATCTTTCATACGGCTGTTAGAAATGCAAATGGTTGATGAATTTGATACCATATTTATACAGTCAGATCTAAACTTGTAAAATTCCCAATCGCACAAAAATCACACCGAATTATTTATATTTTTAGCAACTGGAACTTGCATCCACGGTATCTCGCGATCGGATAAAATTCATAGGATATACTGGTGTTGAGTAGATACAGGTCTGACAAAAGTTTAATCAACGTGATAAGAACCATGTGGCGGCTGTGTCACTATGAAATAGCGCTGGGTGAAATTGAAGTGCTATGCCTTTTAACTTCCGATGCAGTTATCAACTTATAATAAAATTCACGCACATTTAACCTGATTGTAAACCAAATAGGTCATAGATAATATAAAAGTGGCAGGGATGCCATTTTTATTCCTATTTTATACCTTGTTGCCTACCATTTTAATACTTAGACTATGTTTTGTGAAAAAACATAATTGCATAAAACGCCAGTTTATAAAAGTGTTCTTACCTAAATACCTGTATATTGCCTAGTAGGAATGAACAGATAATCTTAATAAAAAAAGGATGATTGGCAAGGTGCTTTTCGTTTTTTTCTTAACGTTAAATTAAATATTGCCGTCCATTTCTCGAAAAAAGTCCCATAACATCGTAATTAATACCGCAAATAACACAGTCTTTATGTTATAAGTAGTGTGTATGCTTTGGTATAGGCTTACAGTACTACACTACTCACCTCTTGCTGTAACCACAAAAACCTAAGAGGCGAAAATTTAAGTGTCTGCTGCTGTAAATATTTATTTTTCTGGGAGGGGCCAACCTAGGGTCTGGGGGGGTCCCGGCCCCCCCTGGCCCCCCCTACGGCGCGCCTATGATGATATGGTTGTAGCGTGTTTTAATATTTTTCCTTGGTACATCGAAAGTGAAGCAGTTATCTTGGTACATCGTTTTTATGTTTTAATCATTTTGAATAAATAAGCAAATTTGATCTTCGGATTTCGTAGTAATGT